>CM073432.1:23875272-25283469 GCA_037114965.1 Monochamus alternatus | reverse complement strand
AGAAACTCTAAATATCTTTGTCCTGTAAGGGTTCCTTCAAAGAAGAAAGGCCCTACCTTTCTGTCGTCAACTATTCCAGCCCACACATTTAATTTCTGAGGGTGTTGGGTATGCGCCTCTGTCATCCAATGAGGATTTTCCCAACTCCAATATCTGCAAGTTTGACGGTTTACTGTACCATTCAGAAAAAATGTGGCCTCATCTGAAAAAAGTATCTGCCGGTGTAAATTTCTATTTCCTTGACATAAATCCATTAGAATTTCGCAAAAGTGTAAGCGGCGATCGGGATCATCTTCATTGAGTTCCTGCACAAGTTGAATTTTGTAAGGATGATATTTTTCCTTCCTCAAGATACGTAGCACTGTGATCTGACTAGTATCATTGTTTAATGCAACCAATCGTGAAGAATTATGAGGATTATCCACCATACTTATCAAAATGTTCTGTTTCTGATTTTCATTAATGCTTGGGCGTCCAGGTTTTGGAATATTTACAACATTGCCAGTTTCTCTAAATTTAGACTCTACCTACTGACTGTTGATTGGCTGACAGGGCGATCTGGATATTTTTCATTAAATAAATCGCAAACTTCCTGCTGAGTTCTAGTCATATTTCCGCAGTGAGCAGTCCATCTATATTTATGTTAATTAATCTTTCTAGTGGTTTATAAATATGAGCAAAAGTATTTTCAATACATGTTCTAAAACCTTGATGCCCCTTTCTATGCAACCCGTCTTAATCTTGCTGGAAAAAGATATTTAGAACTTCTCAGAGGTGACCTTGTTCCAATTTTAGCGTTTTTCATGGCCTATTCTAGAAGATCTAGATATTCCAAGTGACACCATTTAGTTCCAACAGGATGTTCGCCTTTATTCTTTAGACACATTTTTTTTCTAATGGATTGGAAGACAAGTTTTCTGGAACTGCCAGCTAGATCATCAGATTTAATTTCAACGATTTTTTTCTTAGAAGTCATTTAAAAAATGAAGTATTTAAAACAAAGCCTAATACTTTAGAATAATATTTAAAAGAACGAAATACATCAGAAATGAGATGAGTAATATTTGATATACTTATCCATAATAATTTTAAACACAACGAGTTACCTAACCACACTGCATACCTCTCCCCTATCTATTTATTTGAAAATAACTAGCTAAAGTCAAATTTATTTCAAGGTAATATCTAATAATATAATTGAAATAGTTCTGTGGGTACTTATTATTGGACAGATGCGGACTTTGCTTGAGATAGTTATACTTTCCATATAAGCAGCCACTTCAGAGACACAAATTTTGTTGCTTAGTAATATACAGGGTGTTTCAGAACTTAACTAAAAGAATTTGGGAATAGATGCGTCGTAAAAAAGATTGTAAATTCCTTCCGAATTATTGAAGTTCTAATAGTTTCAACCTTTACTTACATCGCTGCGTTACTGTAGTCTCTAGCCAGGCGATTTCAAATATTCTATTGTTTATTGTATTAACTGTTTCATGCAAGTATTTACATTAGTTTTTCAAATATCAAAAATGGTTTACGTCTATAGCAACTCGCAGTTGATTTCCCGAAAAAAAAAGTGCCAAATGTGGCTACTTTTGTAACGGTGTGCAGTGAGAGCAAGTGTAGTGCAAACGAAGGCGTGACACGGGAAAGTTGTAACCGAAATGAAATGTAGGTCTAGGGCGTCCACGGTCTATGATAGCTGTGTGGAGTATTATCATACACAAGGTTCAATTATATCCGTACCATGTACAGCGTGTCCAAGCATTAAGATCGATGGATTGGACGAGAAGAACCGTTACCATGGCCGTCATAATCTCTTGACTTTAAACCATTTGATCTTATTTTTGTGGGGATATTTAAAAAATGAAGTATCTTGCTCCAAAGTCCAAACTGAACACTATTGATGATTTACGCAAACGTATCAGTATCGGTCAGTGGTCGCGCGGTTTAAGGCGTCAGTACTTGAATCGAGGTGACTAGATCGGAGTTGGTTCGAGCCCAGCTGCCGGTAGACCGTATATAAGCTATATTCGTGGAGAGGTTTGGCGCCCTCTCTGCGGGTATGGTAGGGTGGAAGAATGTTGGCTTGGGTCAATGTGAGAGATTGATACCGGTTGATATTTGACTACCCCCCTAATTAATGAGGTTTTCCAGGTTTCCCTCATTCCTGCACTGAATAGTGGTTAGGGCCTACCAACGTAAGTCGTTCCTGGGCGCAAATGCGGCCTGCTTAATAATAATATGCCGCCCCCTCTCCCGCACAAGTCTCCGACTTCTGGGCTAATCCTTGTGATTAGAATGAGGGGTAGAGATATTATTATTATTATTATTATTATCATAGCTGCTGCTAATAAGTTACAAGTACAAAACTGATAAGGAGCAGTGACGGCTTGTTAGAGGAGGCAGGGGAGGCTAAGTTTCCTTTGCGGTGTTTGTAGCATTGCTAAGGAAATGTCTTTTATTTATTTTTATTTTACATTACATAAGTACCTACCTATATCATATTTTTATATTTATTTTGTTATAAATCTATTTTCATATGCAACTAATTACTAATTGAGATCTCGAGTAAGCAAATGTTGCCCTTATCTTTAGTATTTATTACATTTTTTTCAATTTTAGTTAAAAAAAAATGTACCTAAGTATTTTCGTGTTGCTCAAGATAATGTAGAACCTGTTTTAAAGACGCCAATTGCAAAAAAAAATAATAAGCAGTATGTACTTTTTTTTATGCAAAATACAGATTTGATATTGAGATGAGATTTGGTACGCATCATTGTGAAGAGCTATTTTTACGTGTATAAATTTATCTTGTAATATACTAGCATCAGTGGCTTATTACATTTATACATGTAAAAGTAGCCCTTCACTATACACTGTTGTACACCTAATCCCATCTCGATATCTCGATCTGTTTTCGAGAAATGGAGACTATTGTATTTAAGGCATAAAATTTTAAACAACCTGTATCTCGAAAACGAGTTTTGTTTATATACACTTCTTTTCTTATTTTTAAACATAGAACCTGCCTTTAGATTTCCTTATCATCATTCTGTAACACTCTGTATAGAGGTAGGCATAAAATATGTAATTTTGTATTACAGAGACACTTTTTAATGGAAGATATTTGATATCCAATAACACACACAAATTTATTAAATCCGGAACTGCCTATAATTATTCTGTATTTGATAATTTGAATCCTTATAAACGAGTCTCACAATTATGCCGCATTCAGGCTTTTAAAGGATTTAATAACTATATATTGTTCTATAAATAATTTTCTTATAATACCTACAGTGAATCAACATATACATCGGCAGCGATGGATTTGTAAGTAGATTGTTATTATTTTTATATCTAAATTACTAAATACATTGTTCCAATTGCAGGCTTCAAGAGATTATTATTTTCGTAAACGGAAAAATATGTGCAGGTATTAATAAGCCGTCTATATTTGCTGGTAATATTTACATTAATAATATTTTAGTGAATACAAAGGAGGTGACGCCTGAAACAAGCTTAAACACATTTCTTCGGAAATATTTGCATCTAATTGGCACTAAACGAATGTGCTTAGAAGGAGGATGTGGGGCCTGTATTGTTTCTGTTGACAGAATAAACCCACTTACAGGAAAAAATGAAACTTTCTCTGTAAATTCTGTAAGTAAATAAAAATATATTTTGATGAAATATGCAAGGTATCCCAAATCCAATAATGTTCCAGTGTTTGGTGTCAGTTTTTTCATGTTTTGGTTGGGACATTTACACGGTTGAAGGAATTGGAAATTCATCTTCTAAACATAAAATCCAAGACGTTTTAGCCAGACATAATGGTACTCAGTGCGGATATTGTACACCAGGCATGGTAATGAATATGTTCGCTTTGCAAAAATCGACAGGTGATACGTCCATGAAACAAGTTGAAAATTCTTTTGGAGGTAACATCTGTAGATGTACTGGTTACAGACCTATTCTATCAGCATTTAAAACTCTATGCAAGGACGCAAGTGAAGATTTATTTGAAAGATATCCAGATATTGAAGATGCAAATGTCTGCACAGACATGTGTACCAAACAATGTTGCTTTAAGATCAATTCGGCTTTTTATTTTAAACTTGCCAAACAGTCATGGATCAAAGTCATAGAATTTAATGATTTAATTCAAGTTATTAAGTCATTTCACGGTAGCAGAACTTCTTACATGTTGGTTGGAGGAAATACTGGCAAAGGCAAGTATTTAATTGTTACAACTGATTTTTTTCATTGTTCATAACTTTCAGGCGTTTATAGGATTGAAAAGGAATTTGACGTCTATGTAGATATCTTAAATGTTCGAGATCTTCTTAACTATGAAATTAACAATAAATTAATAATTGGTGCGAATATAAGTCTCACAAATGCTATGGATTTATTCGATAAACTTTCAAGGGATTATAACAAATTCAAATATTTGAGCAAACTAGCTCACCATATCGATTTGATAGCTAATGTACCAGTAAGAAATGTAAGTAAAATATATTAAGAATTAAAAAAAGAACAGGAAATAACGACTATATACCTACTGTTTCAGTTAGGAACACTAGCCGGAAATCTAATGTTAAAACATCAATACAATAACTTTCCATCTGACATATTTTTATTTTTGGAAACTGTTGGGGCTCATTTAGAAATAGGTAAGTAATAAATAGGTATTTAAACTAAAATTATTTTAGAAAGGGTGTAACAAAAAAGCACCAAATATGACGATTCAACCCTACTTACCTATATACAAAAATGTCTCCCTTAAAAGATGCAGGGTGTTGAAGTAGAACAATTTAAATTGTTGTCAATTTTTCACCTATAAAAATATAATAATAATTTAATAGAGATGCTTCTTATGGTTAACAAAATCCTGAAAGCCATTCTCGTAAACAACGCTTAAAAAACAAACAGTGAAACTGGGAAAGGGGTACTTTGCTCTTGCCATTTTTTTGACGTACGCCCGTGGATAATTTATCTCAATAACGTAGCGTAATGTTTTATTTGAATTAATTTATCACTCTTGACAATTTTACATAAAACTTTGTTCTTTATTTCATAAACGTTTTTACATTTTTTATAAACTTTGTTTTTTAAATTCGTTGCTTTCCATAACTCTATTGTTAATAATGTCGATAGTACAATTAATTTATAATTCTTTCATTAGTAATTTGCTGAATTTTTTGACATTTTCTAAATATACTTTTTTATATATTAATTTTAATAAAATATCCATTTATTTATTTTTGTATTGCTTTTGTTGTGTATTATTTAATAGTATTTTTAACAACATCAAACAACTTAATTATTGCAAATTTTGTTATTTGATTTTTTTATAAATACAGGGTGTCCGAAAATATCTCTGCCGTTGCATAACTTAAGAATCGAATTTATTTCGAAAAAAAGAGTAGAGAAACATCTCTATTAAATTTTAACTGATACGTGAAAAATTACAACAATAAATTTTTTACGCCTTGTATATTTTAAAGGAGGCTTTTTTATATAGATAAGTATAGTAAATCGTCATATTTTGTCATAAAAAATACGCAGTTAATGGAATGACCTGCTTTTTTATTTATTTGCATTATTTTTCTTTGTGATTTCAGTTGATATAAATAATAAAGGATATGACACCACGTTGCCGGAATTCTTGAAAATAAATATGTCTGACAAAGTATTAAAGAAAATCATATTACCTGCTTTAAAAGATCAATATTACTATGAGAGTTATAAGGTAAGGTTGATAGATGTGACCTTTATGGAACATCACCTAATATGTCATATCTGTATCCAGATTATGTCCAGAGCTCAGAACGCCCACGCTTTAGTAAATGCAGGATTTTTACTGAAAATTAACGATAAATTTATAGTAGAAAAAGCTAGAATTGTATATGGTTGCATTAATAAAAGTTTCATACATGCTGTGAATACTGAGAAATATTTAATTCGTAAGAATATATTCGATAATAATACACTACAGGGTGCTTTTGCGGTACTAAATGATGAACTAAAACCTGATTATGAACCAGCTGATCCAGAACCAACGTTTCGTAAAAATTTAGCAATATCGTTGTTTTATAAAGTAAGTATATGTTTACCAACTTTAATCAACTTAATTTTGTCTTTATTTTCAGTACATTTTGAGCATTGCGCCTAGGAAATTTGTATGTAAGAGACATAGAAGCGGCGGGGAAGAATTAATTAGACCAGTCTCATCGGGTTCTCAAGATTTCGGTACGGATGAGACTGTGTACCCTTTATCACAACCCATACCCAAAATTGAAGCTGTAGCTCAAACAACTGGTAAAACCTAATAAAAACTCATGTTATGTTATACTCACTATTTTTCTTTACAGGTGAAGCTGAATATATAACGGATATGCCTGACTTACCAAATCAAACCCATGCAGCTTTTGTTTTGGCAAAAGCGTCTCCAAACTCAGTCATTGTGGATATAAACCCTGATAAAGCATTGGTAAGATATGAGATGTAAAAGAAAATGAAAATCTGATAGTGCTTTTTCTTATAAACATATTTTTTATAGAAATTGGAGGGCGTCTTGGCATTTTTAGATAAAAATGATATTCCAGGAAAGAATACATTCACGCCGAGTGAAACTGGATTACTAATGGAAGAAGAGTTATTTTGTTCGGGAATTGTTAAATATCACTCACAACCAGTTGGAATTGTTGTGGCGAGATCTCAAGAGATTGCAGAAAAAGCATCAAATTTGGTTGAAATACGGTACAAGGAAGGAAATGAAAAACCAGTTTTTACTGTAAGAGATATTTTGAAAAGGAATCTTAAAGAAAAAATAAAGCCTGATAGAATTATTAATCCTAAGAAAACAGGTAAGTATTTTAAAATAAAGATTTTACTATACTCAAGGGAATAAACTAACATTATTTGGTACAAAATAATAGGTACAAACACAAAACGCGTAATCAAAGGTTCTTTTGCTTTGTCTTGGCAATATCATTTTCACATGGAAACCCAATGTTGTAATGTAGTTCCCGTGGAAGATGGACTTGACATGTATCCCGGAACCCAGTGGATGGACTTAGCCCAATCTGCAGCAGCCGCTGCCTTAAACATGTCTTCAAATAGGTATGGATGATGAAAATATTACTCAGATACTGAAAATGTCTATTTTCAGCATCAACGTAAAAGTTAAACGTCTTGGTGGAGCATTTGGGGCAAAAATTGTTCGTAATGCTCTAGTCTCGACAGCCGCAGCAGTGGCAGCTTACAAACTCAAAAAACCGGTGAAAATCTGGATGCCACTGGAGACAAACATGAGTGCTATAGGAAAGAGGTACCCACTAATTAGTGATTATGAGATTGCTACGGATGAAAACGGTATTGTTCAGTATCTTAATAATACATTTTACTATGACCACGGATGCGGATCTAATGAACCTGTAATATTCTTGTTGTTCGATACTTATTTTGGTTTATATAATACAGAGACTTGGTACACCAACGCTAACATAGCCAACACGGATATGCATGCCAATTGCTACATGCGAGCACCAGGTAATTTTATGAACTATTAAAACAATTTAATTGTTTGTTATTTCCCATGTATTTAAAATTTTATTGTTATTAAATATTTCAATAAATGATTATTTAGGTTCAGCCGAAGGTTTAGGTATGATAGAAGCTATAATGGAGCATGCAGCATTTGAAATAGACATGGATCCTTTGGAATTTAAACTTGCAAATATGCAAAAGAATCACAAACATTTACTAAAGCATATAGATGAACTAAGAAAGTGGGCAGATATAGACAAAAGAAAATCAGTCATAGCTGAATTCAATATGGTAATTTTTGTATACATATATAACAAGAATAGTTGTAATAATTATTTTAGAACAATCGATGGAGAAAGAAAGGGTTAGCTGTTGTTCCTATGGTGTTCCCTTTTATTTTGTTTCCATTCACTTATGGTATTGTTGTTTCAGTATATCATTTTGATGGAAGCGTTAGTATATCTCACGGCGGAGTTGAAATTGGGCAAGGTATAAATACAAAGGTATGAATATACTACTAAAGAAACAATATAGCAGCAAAATCTTCCCATATCTTTTAGGCAGTACAAGTATGTGCATATAAATTGGGAGTTCCTGTTAATAAAATTTCGGTGAAACCAAGTAATAACTTGAATGCACCTAATTCCTCTCCAACGGGGGGCAGCCTTACAAGTGAAGCCGTTTGTTGGGTAATACAAAATTCATCAAAATTCATATATAGGGTGATTCAGAACTTATCTAAAAAAATTTGGGAATAGATGCGCCATGTAAAATGGAGTCGATATCGTAAAAAAAAATTTGTAAGATACTTATAATTTCCGAGTAAAAAATTATTATTTTTAGCAGATATTAAAGTTTTTGTAATGCCAGTCTTTACATTAGATTTTCAAGTGCCAAAAAATGGTGTGTATAGCAACTCGGAGTTGATGGATATCGTTTTAATTTATGGCAACCGAATCGTGGAAGAGATGGAAGTCTAGATCGTCCACGGCATATTGAAGCAGTGTGGCGTATCATATACGAGGCTCAATTATATCCGTACCATGTACAAAGTGTCCAAGAATTAATACCAAAGGATTGGACGAGGAAGACCGGTACCATGGCCGTCACGATCTCCTGACTTAAATCATTTGGACTTCTTTTTGTGGGGATATTTAAATAATGAAGTGTATCGCACCGAAGTGAATACATACTATTGATGATTTACGCAATAACTTACGAGTTCAGAACGGACAAGAAGTAGAAACATTTGTGTTAGTTTGTAGAAACTGGGTAAGACGGGTCCAAAATTTTGTTGCAAAACCTGTTGTATTTATAAGAGTCCCCTGTACATTCATTTTTTTTAAGTTTTGAATCATCCTGTATGTACAAGGTGTCCAGTATGTATGGAATAGTGTTTATAACTTTTAAAGGTCCTGTATAAAAAAAAATTGACAACAGTTTCTGGAAGTTTTTTTGCACCTTTTAGTTGTTGCTATAGGAACCAATTATAATTTTTTAAATAGCATCATACATTTTTTTTTGTCCTTACTTAGACAGCCGAACAGAGGGCAGAGAGGGTAAAAAAATATTGATGATTTTGCAACTGAAAAAAATCAATAACTGATGAATGATATCAGTGTGAAAAATGTTTAAAGGTTCGGTTGGGATAAAGCTGCTTGGAAAGGTTGCAGACTGACCAACTATTAAATTTAGATTTTTTCTGTACCTTTTAAATGAATCATTTTTCACACTGAGAGCACTCAAAGTTAATTTTTTTTCTGGTATGACTTATGTCACTATGTTGACAAGTTGATGTAGTTTGCAACACGCCAAAGTGTCAAAATGTTCACTAGGCACCGCCATCTCTTCTGCAAAGCTTTTGAATTCGAATTTTTGCATTATTACTGAAATGGAAGATATTTCAAAAATTTTGTAATGCAATCTCATACAAATTTTATACGTCAGTATTAAAAAAAAATAGTTGATTCCAAATAGTGTTACCAAAACGTGCAAATAACTTAACTGAATAACATTTATTTGAGCAATTTTTTTATATAAGGTGTTTTTAAAAAAATATTATTATTCCATACATATTGGGCACCATATAGACACAATAGCTACTTTTTATGTAGGCAGTTATTCAAGCATGCGACATACTTCTAGAAAGGATGAAACCAGTTAGGGATAAGATGAACAATCCAACTTGGGAAGAATTAGTAAAAGAATGTTATAAAGAACTGATAAATATGTCTGCTTCATCAATGTAATTACTGTTTTAGAAAAGTTCTTGATTATATTTAATTCAGTATTGTAGGTATTCGGCGAAGGATCCAGCATTAAATGCTTATGAAATATATGGTGTGTGTTCAACTGAAATAGAGCTTGATGTGTTGACTGGTCAACATCACGTTTCCCGAGTTGATTTGTTGGAAGATGTGGGCGATAGCATCAGTCCTGAAATTGACATAGGACAAGTAGAAGGCGCTTTTGTAATGGGACTTGGGTATTACACAACAGAACAAATAATTGTTGGTAAAAATGGAGAGATTTTGACCAACAGAACATGGTCTTATAAGGCTCCTGGAGCAAAAGATATACCCATCGACTTCCGCGTAAAGTTTCCAAAAAACAATCCTAATCCTCTTGGCATTTTGAACGCAAAGGGTATGTTGTTACCTTATAAAATTATTGCCAAAACCTTTAAATATAATTTTAGCTACCGGTGAACCACCCCTTTGCTTAGCTGTGTCGATCCCACTAGCAATTAGACAAGCCGTAGCTTCTGTTAGAAAAGAGTTTGATAGTACTAAACCAAAATGGTATGCGTTTGGTAAGCAAAGAATATAGAAATTATTAAGTGGTTATTAAATTTCGTTTAATTCTTTAGATGGCCCTTCTACAGTGGAATATAATTTCAAGAATTGTCTTCACGATTACAAACAGTACACGTTGTAACGTTAATTAATTACAGCATTTATTCTCAATTAAAATTATAAGTGTTAATTTAGTTGCATGGGGGTTATAAGGGATTTTAAGTGATTTAATAAAGACATGCTTTCTATAAATTTTATAATTTTATTATTAAAATATCATGAATATGCATATTCAGGCATTTAAAATCGTGTATTATGCAACCAGACATACATCTTATTGTAAGTAGTGGTGAAAACTGAGTTAACTCTTAAATTTCTTATTTTATTTTACACAGGTATAATATAATTTAACAGTGTATCCATTAAATACAAAATTTATAATTATTAAGTTATTATTCAGTAGGTATGTGATGTTATCGCCATCAACGGGTTTCTACCACAGTGAAGTGTATAGATTTTATGTATATGTACATACATATAATTAAATTTGTTAATTTATATAATAATAAATAAAATAACTAAACCAATATATAAACCCACATTTCCGAAAATAAGACATATGTTTGTTAAGTCCGTATGATTAAATACATTTTTTTGTTTGTAAATTTATAAAGTACCATTCGCCGTTGGTAATATTCAGCCGAAGCGGCCGGTGAACCGCTGAGTAAATAATCCAGACGATATATATATATTTTATTGCATTTCTGTGAACATGAGTTTTTAATTTATTTTTAGGTATTAATAATATTGTGTGAAACTAACTACTCAGTGGACAAAAGCCCCAACCTGCGTTGAATTACACCCACAATATCTACCCATATATTCCTTATTATTAGCTTTTGTAATATTTTTTTACTGTTTTAGAAAGATTTGATTTATATTAGCTTAAAATACCTTTCTAAAACAGTAAAAAAATGATTTTTTAAGTTGTAAAAAAATGGATAGGTGATGCAAGGAATGATCGTGGTAGCAGGGGTGGCCGTGTAGCATTCTATGTAAAAAATAATATTAATTTTAAAGTTTTGAAAAGAGATAACCGCATGAATTCTGCCTTAGAGAGTATATGGATATCTATTAAGATTGGTGGTAAAACACTTTGTTTAGGATCGTTAATATAGACCTCCAAAAGCTAATCTAAAAAATTGCCTTGATGATTTAGAACATTTTTTAAATACAAATTTACCTCTCTATGATATGATAATTTTTAGAGGAGATTTTAACATTGATATGTTCAAAGATTCCCCAGGTAGAAAATTATTTTTAAATTTGATGAATAACTATAGCATCCATCCAGTTAGTTGATCAAACTACTCATCATTCTGGCAATACTCACACACTTTTAGATTTATTACTTACTACAAATAAAGACATTGTAGATAGAGTTGAAGTTTTTGATATGGACGGTATCTCGAATCATGATCTTGTGAGCTGTGTTGCAAAAATTAATAGAGTGAACTTCGCCATCCTCTTTATAAATTCATTGTATATGCGTTAATTATAATGTAAAATAAAGGCACTATTATTATTAGTATTATTATTAATAATAATAATATTCGTCCAGGAAGTGCTACCATCTAGCAACAAACTCTAATACAACTATAGACTAAATATTGTGGTTTTAAAATATGCAACCAAATATACATGCGACAAAAGAAGAAAATGTGAAATATGGCGCCAAATACAAATTAATATGAATATAATTCTATATTTAAGGGTCAAAATTATAACATGTTCAGATACTATTTAGTCCATTGGGTTTTGGTTTCGGTAGCATTGATATAGAAAAATCGCAACCCCGGAGTACAAATTTAATTATATATTATTATTATATCAATATTAATACTGCTATAGGTATAGACCAACACGTACTAGTTCAATGCGACACGATGGCGTTTCAAAAATATTTACTGTAATAAATACGTTGGGTTTCTGCTTCCTATTACCTAAATTGATGATAGATAAAAATGCCTAAACGATTTTATTAAATGAATATCTATTGCTCTCATTCCCTGTGTATTTCTGTTACCCGCTCGAGAGAAAAAAGTTAATAATTATTTATCAAAAAAGTGGAGAGCTCTACTATATATTTGCACACATTTCTTAGTAGTAATAAGTTAAATATTTTTATTAAAAATTTATAATTTGATGGCACAGCAAATTACCCAATCCAGGCAGCATCTCAGAATGAAGATTTTGTTACAAATTCAGTGCTTAACAAGGCACTATATAGAGTGATTTTATTTAGTTTCAAGTGTTTAATACACAGCAATATATTTTATATAAAACTGTCATCAAATGTAAAATGTTGGAAACCTATTAAATATAAAAAACAGTTTAACAAAATAATATAAAACTAAAACACTTTTTAAGTATCTACAGATCATTCTAAAAAAGTAATGCAAAAATACAATTTAGGGAATGAAAACAAATAAATACTTTGTTTGTTTATTGCTGCATGATTTGCTATTATGGCACTTGCTGTTGCTTTACAATGCACAATGTTTTTTTATATTGGCACCTTACATACTCTTGGGTTGTAGCGTACCTGAAACTGAAAATTTTCCATCAGTATTTCTATATATATATAGTTCCAAATCATGTTTATTACGAACCAGAGAAAATATTTGACTAATTTATACAGGGTGTCAATATTTTAGAGGGTGATTCTACACAAAAATTAAAGCCACAAAGCCATATAACATTTTTTCGAAGGACAGTTGTCATTGGAGGATATGCGTTAAATTAAGAACGTATGTGCTTTCAATTTGCATTTATTATTTTTCGTTATTTATTATAAATGTTCAAATTATTTAATACCCTAGCAGCACAGTTGCATCTAATTAACGTTAATAATTCGACTAAATTAGAAGTCTATGGATGGCTTAAATTAGATTTAATATGTTTTTGGTTGTTAATATGATTTTATTGATTGTTTGGTATGCACCATTGACCTTTTTTTATTACTTTCGAAGGGCAACAATCCATATGCAGAATCAAGAGACATGAGCATACTGTGTATGTTTGGTTGCGGACAACCAGTATCGAACTTATGGGCAATAGGAACATTCCAATGGAGCATAAGAGACAAGGAAATTCAGCGCGGACTTTCAGCTGGTATAGAACACTTTTAAGTAGGCAATCTTCAATACATCCATAAGAACAATAAGATAAATAAGGACGCAGTTGGAGCATGCCTTATATCATTTTAAACATATACGGAGAGGTAAAGAACATGCAGTAAGCCTAATGTGTCAGAAAAGATCGCTGGAGGCGCACCGCTGCGAAAGTGCGTTAATGACAGTCTAATAAAACAATCTATGATGTATGGTCGATTTGTGATTTCTCATTTCTTTTTATGTGTTTATGAGTGTGTGTCTTAAAACTTTTACAGTTCATCTATAAATTATAAAAAGTTGGATAATCTTTGAAAGTTAGGAATTCACCTTAGGCAGAATTGTGCTTAATATTTTTTTGAAAAGGTGTTAATTAATCAGCAAATGTTGAATAAATGCAGGGACATTTTTTGTTTTAATAAGTTACATTAGCATTAATTCACATTTAACGACCATCGTACCGAACGTTATTGTTATTAACAAAAAGCTTCCATAAATAACCTACACCTATACGCCACTGTACCGAAATGTGAAATGTCAGAACATTATGCGATGCGAGAAAGAGAGTTTTATAAATATGCATTTGTAAAAGAAAGATAAACAATGCATCTTATTTGAAGTATTCCTGCAGTGGTTGCCACGTTTCTTAAAATGTCTTCAATATTTGAACACTACAGGTAAAGAAGGAGCTTCACAAAAATGTAGTTTAGAAAAAAACAGTTTTAAACATCTAGATTCAGTATATTTTTAATTTTTTCATATCATAAGATATATGCAATTCTAAAAAATTAATATTTTTCAAAATTTTTCACTTAAAAAAACTGTATTGGTAGCATCTCTAAAAAATAGGCATGCTCTGTAATGACCATTCTTTTATTTTAATCAAACCGCAATAACCGCATTTTTTTTATACTGCAGAGTGTACATACTACTGACACTTACAATAATGACCAATCACATGGTTTCTGAAATTTAACCATTTCTTTACGACAGCCGTTTTCCCATATTCATTTCTCTTTTTAGTTTTTTTATCGATATATCTTTCTCTGATGCTCTTTTCTGAACTCAAGATATTTTTACCTCTATATGTACTACAGTATTTGTGGAAAAAGGAAAAACAATTATTAAACTGAAAACCTCAACGCATTTTTAGCTAGCATCACATGGACTTTTTTAATAATTCTTATCTTCTGACTGAATACGACTTTAAGAAAAACTGTTAGACATCATACAAATTTGAAAAATCATTTAACAGATGGCCATGATCTCAGTTAAGCCAAAAATTGGCATAGCTTTGATCATCAGATTTGAAAGTTCAGAAAAATTGTCAAATGGTTAAACACTCTTAAATGAATTTATACACCTATCAAAGCAGAGCCAAATAATCTTGAATTTGTATTTGCTGATTCTTCAATAATTAATATTTAAGAAATCTAAAAAAAATTAAACATTACTTGTACAACATATACCTATCGTTTTCGATAATTTTATTTATATTTTAATATCAAAGAAAGAAACAATTATTCCATACATTGATTTCAATTCATAAAAAAATCATATAAACATATTTTAAGTGTGTGATGTTAGTTTAAAGATATCAACTAACCAATTAACCAATCAAAATCAGTTCAGTGATATTCTCTCTTAGATTTTTTGTTAGATAAAAATAAATTTATAGAACTCATACTTCGGATAATTTAGTTTTTTAAATTTTTGTTGGTTTGTAAGTTTAATAAAGTATCATTTATCCAACTTTGCTCAATTGCGCTTGATACATAATGTTAGTGTAATGTTAGTAAAACATTTTATCTGTGGTGTGTAACAGTGTACAATATTTTAGGAGCATTGTGTTAAATATATAATTTTTATTATAAAAAAATGTTTGGAAAAATTTTAACAACAGTTTTAACCGGCATTTTTTTGTAGTACCTCCCAAATATGGTAATGTTTGTTAAACTTTATTAAAACTATTTTACATATTATTAACATATTTAAATGTTCTGCAGAAAACATTGTAGAAATACAGGGTGGCCGGAAAGTGAACTGACAAAAGAATACAGCAAATTCTAGGGATTATTTTTTCATATCGATTAAACATAAATTGTCTTATCCAAAAATGCTTGGCTCTTTTATATTGCAAAATATGCACCTTTATTTTCGGTTTCGAAAATATTAATTATTTTCCTTTTTTTCCTAATACTTTAACACACCCTATTTTTATAATGGAACCTTTTTGGACCATAGTTTATAAAGCAAACTATCATTAATTTTCGATGTAGAATCACCCCCTTAAATATTCGAATGTCATTAAGGAACACCCTGTATTTAACACTACAATTTTTTGGGTTGTTATACCTTTGATCTGTCCCTGTTATTCTCGGGCTAGGCTCTGTGAGGGGTCCCGTTATCAGTACCCCTGGGCTCGCCCTTACATTGATATCGGTGAATCACTTCTCAGGCAAGTGCTCTTCTGAGACGTCCTGTGGCAGCAACATGTCGTATCCAATGCTTCCAAACGTCTCACCGTTCTTCACTGTCGGTATCTTCAATGTTTACTCCGCAAAAGCTTCTCTGCGATTGAGTCGCGCCGTCGCGCCTCAGTCACGGCGAAGATAAGTGTGTCACTGTCTCACACAAACCAACTTTGTTATAACGGTTTCCTCAAAACCCATTTTCATTTTATTCAACGATTCTTTTTTATCACGGAACAATCTAAATAGGCCTATTTATTTACAAATTGAAATTCAGACATAACTTTTCATTCTTTTCTCAATAGCATTTTTTAGTGGTATCAAAAATACATACAGTTTACTGCCTATATTCAGAAATTTTTTATCAAGGACGTCTTCACTTAAAATGATTTTTTCATTTTAGATCGATGTTGGCAGATTTATCCACAACTTGATTAACATAACTTTTAATTCTGAACAATTTTTAGTGGCATTCTTGTCCTAGATAACTTCAGTTTACTATTGCCGATGTTCAAGTTCACCCTGTATATGTAAATTTAAAAATGTTCATAGCAGCCTAAATAACACACTGATATAAATAAAAAGTATATGAAATTTAATGTAAGTTATTTTTTACATTTATAACTTTATACTCAGTGACTAATTTGTATTTAGTTGAGTATTTTCCCAATGCTGCACATTGTTGGCATTAGACAAATATTAGATATCTATAATGGGTAAATGTTAAATGATTCAAATGCAATCAAATTTCTGTGACAAGGTTTTTAACATTTTTGAATGTCTAAAAACGTGATAAACGTGTGCTTTTAAAATATTTAATAATATAGAAAGAACGTGCGTACAGTAAATTACTTGAAGAATTATTGGGGTCAGTGGCGTATCCAGCATTTTGATTTGGGGGCAACAGGTATAGGAAAATTTCTAAAATGTAAACTAGATTTTATTTGACTCATTTCTAATAAGTTATGACAATAGGATTATATTTATTTTTATGATACAGAATTAATAACAGGCTCTTACATACAGAAAAATAAAACAGGTTTAGGTCATTTTTATAAGTATAAAAAATATAAATAAACAAAACCATTCTCATATCCAGTTTTCTCTTTTTACATGTCATTTGATGTAATGGCTCATCTGATTCTGGGTGAGGTAATTACTGCCATTACTTCCCTTGGATACACCACTGAATAATGGTGAGGAATTGTAGGAACAACTATGTAAGGATTTACTGATGAATTACTAGGCTGTACTGATATCTAGTCGGATTTATTTAGTAAGGATTTCCAACAAGGAGGAGGCACTAGAGGATTTTTTTTTTTTGAAAAATTAATGTAAGCGACTTTGTAGCAAATGAGTTTCGTGCTCGAGACGAAACATATATTTGCTTACAACATAAATGGGCAAATGAAGTGTGTAGGTGTCTTTAAGGTTTAGCCACAAAAACAGAAGGTAATACAGGTCATTGACCGTCATGTCAAGGCTAAACCCCGTTCTTCATGATTCAAGATAACTGTGAAGCACCGCTAGCACTAGTCCGACAGTGGACAGCCGTTACCATTAAAACTAATAAGGTACATATTCTAAATTGTAGTATCCTATAGTTGGTGACTATTGCGTGATTAAGCCGAAATTTATATATGTTATAGTGACTAGTAAATGATTTTACAAGAATGCAGTGATTGTGTAGTCAGTGAAATAATTTCGATTGTGTAGTGTGCGTTCAGCTAATTTTCATCAACTAATTATCATGTGTAGGACCAGACAAATCATCCTCTTTATATTGTTTTTAGGAGTACAAGCACAAGATGATTCATTAGCTGGTAGCTTTCTGTCAGGTATGTTCTCAATTTTTCTTGAATGTTGAAATGGGTAATTTCCTGTAATATTTAGATCTGGGACCGAGTATGATAAAAACTAACTTTAATAAATATGAAGAAATGATTTAACAAGTACTTTTTGCATTACTTGGCTTAGACACCGTTATTTCCTGAGATTAAAGGGTTATTTTTAATCTTTTGCGAAATACAACTTTTAGTCCCTGGAATTAGAATAGACGAATATTTACAAATACAATTTAAACGTTACCATAGTAACGCTACCCACCGTTTCAATATAGAGAGTGGCCCAGCAGGCAATACCCAACTGCATCTGTATAAGTCGGACGGTTTTGTTTTTCAGGGGCGCATATTTTTGGAATACGTCAGTATCATCATCCCTTCAACACAAATTCTAATAGATAACCAATTAACTTTTTTATACCAGTAGTACCATATTTGTATTGCATTTGCATTATCAGAAAATAATGCAAATATTTTAGAAAATTCTAGGTGACATATCAATCGAAACTATAAAAACCGCATCTTGAATATCAAAACATTTTATTTTGAATTTGTGTGGTGTACATTCAGTTTGCACTATAATTTGTTTTTAGTGGAGATAATTGCAAAATATAGTATTGTAGGATAAATCTTAAAACTTTGATTTTATAAATTGCTTTATTGTTGATCTGCTATATTCACACCTTATATATACTTGAGTTGTAAAAAACCACGTCAAAATATTTTAACACAGTTAGAGAAAATGTATAGGTGCTTATCAGGAGGAAGGAAATCTGTATTAGGCACGAGAATTTGGAATAAATTACAGTCTGCTTTGCAATTTGACGTCATTACTTCAATACAGAATGTTTTTTGAAATTTGAAATAAAACGTCCAGCTCTGTATTTAGAATAACAAAGTTGCTGATGGACCTGAAGAATCGAAACATCGAATTCAAAAACTAGTTAATGTAAAAATTTTCTGTAGAAGTCAGCAATAGTTCAAGCTCAATTATTCCAGAAGATTATACCTTAAAAAGAATTTTTATGGGAGTTATGGGGGTTATATGTTTTTTTTTCTCTAGAACTGCTTTTTTTTCTTCTTTTCCATTAGACAATTTACGCATCGTATTGGAATAATCCACAAAAATAAACAAATCTACATAAAAATTGTATAATACTACACACGTACACATAAAATAACACTACCATAGCAAACATTCTGGAGTAAAGCATTCTTTTAGATCACAAAAACATTTGCATATTAAATGTTGCTTTAGGCGTTTTTAAATAGTCCAGTTGATTGGCAAAGTTTGAGTTCAGAAGGCAATCTATTATATATTTTAAGGCCAACGTAACTTGGTGAGCTGCAAGTAACATTTAATCTACAATAAGGCACGTAAAAATTATTCTTTTGTCTTGTATTTATAGTATGAATATTGTCATGTTTGATAAACTTATGCTGATTGTTATGTATATATATGCAAAGTTCGTATATCGAAAGAGATGGCACTACTTGTCCGACTTCCCTAAAAAATATGTCATGGATCTTCATAGGGCAATACCATAAAAAAATTGTTGAACTTTTATTCAAAAAAGAAACTGGTATAAAAGTTTTCAACCAGCCAGCAATCAAAGAGATTTTGTGTATATAAAATAAATCCCAGCGTTTTTATCTTCTTCAATGTATTTATTTACTTGTGGTGTAAGATTTTGTAACCTACGTATTGCTTCTTGTGTGTTTTAAGATTGTCAAATATTAAGTTAGATAACCATGAAATAGAGTGAAATTAAAAACTTGATATTTAACAATTTGAATTAGATACATATAGTGTAAGAACAACTACAATAATAATATTTTTTGATAAAAATATTTGCAACATGATGAGGTAAACGATGCAAACATGAAAATAGTGCCAAACAAAGCGACAATCTAGTCACTTTTTAACTTTTGTGGAAGACTGATATTGCTGCGTGAATAAGTAGGACTCATGCAGATTAAATTTGTAAGTAGAATGAGACTGTAAATTCTAAAATACTTTCACTACTCATGAATGCAATTTTGTAGTACTGAATCTTGAATAGATATTTAAACACGATTAATGCGAGTACCTACTGCATACTGTCAGATAAAAGTATTCAATACTTGAATACTGATTACAATGTATTCAAGTAATAACCAGCTCTGCCTGTAAGTTACCCACCTGAACTTAGTTAAATATGTTCAAAAGCAGAAAAT
The DNA here is from genome assembly GCA_037114965.1 of Monochamus alternatus. Classification (NCBI taxonomy): domain Eukaryota; kingdom Metazoa; phylum Arthropoda; class Insecta; order Coleoptera; family Cerambycidae; genus Monochamus; species Monochamus alternatus. The sequence goes on along the minus strand of CM073432.1, from coordinate 25,263,415 downwards.
TCTACACACTTCGCTTACATTAAAATTTTTACGCCTTATTTGTATATAAAATAATTGTATTTCGTACTGATGTGACAAAATTCACTTGTATTTGTATACAAACACCAATTCACCATCATCTTCAGTGATGTCAAAGTGTCTTTCAAACTTCAAAATTATTATTTCCGATATCACGATTGGCGAAGATCATGAAGTGGCTGACATCTGTTGACAGATTTCGGTTAATAACTGCTGTAAGAGTGAACAACAAATTACTTGCTTAATAGAAATGGTAAGTTTTGTGGGTTTTTTAAATATTTTTCTATATTTTTTTCTGCACAAATAGTACCAGAACAGTTTGAAAATAGTATAATTTTATCTTGAATGAAGAAAAGTGGAGAATCTGCATAAGACAATTTGTAATAAGTTGGGTGTGCAAGTCAACAACAATTCAACATACCGGTTCTGTATGTGTAGGTGTAGTGAAAATTTTCTATATTTTTTTGCAATATGCAACAATATTTGCACAAAATCTGTACTATTCAACAGTGCTCCTCTTATTGTATTCTTGATTTTTATCCCTGCATACATTTCCCGCAGACCCGAAACGAGGCTCTCTAAAATCGTAAAACCGTTAAGAAAATGTATGAAAGTATGTAGCAAACATTTTTCTTCCAGGATATTATTTGATTATAAATTATGACTTGGCTTTCTTTGTGTTCTTCAGTTCTGTACCTTTGGATTTCTTTTTTGTTGTCTATGCCACGTTTCTTTTTTCAATATACACTGGTGAAGCTAAGACTAGTACCAATTGGGTCCTGCTTTTCGTATCTTGAGTAATTTGAGGTACAGACGACATATGAAGTTTTTTCTGGCTTGATTTCCTGTTCAAGTTCTTGGGAATTCCGTGGAGTTGTCTATTTTCTACGTTTTTTATGTGGATTTGGTAGTGGTGTTCTCGGCTTTTGAATGTTTCTAATCCTTGGATTGGAAACATTGAAAACTTTGGAGTATTGGAACTTTGGAGCATCTATCCTTATATTTTCTGGTCTATTTATCCTAAAGGTACAGGAAAGATGGACCAGATAACTTTTACGAAATTAAAACGTTACAAACACATGCATGACCATTTTAATTCAAAACATCAGCTAAATCTTACCGTAAACAGCTTTAACTGGCGATCAAAATATTATTTGGAAAATTTTGCGTGTCGTCGAAAATGATTTTCCTGTATAGCTTCTAAAATATCACTAGTGGTCCGTCTCTTCTATACGCCCATTTCTTCTCTACCCCCACCTTGTAATAATTTTTTATTTTTCTATTATATTTGTTTTACTTTCTAGGTCTATTGGATACTATAACAAGCACTGCAGACTCAAAGGATTGTCCTGGCATATGTGTACATACGTTTGCCACAATTATATGCTATGATGTATTTGATAATGTCACATGTCCTTCACCTTCAATGAGATGTTGTGTAGAACCGCCGAATTCTTCTAATGTAACATCTACAAACCATCCTACGAAAATGGAAATAACAACAACGACCCAGAAAATATCAACTACCACGGTGACAATACAACCTACAACTGTTTCGCAACCCACTTCCAGTCAGGTAAAATATTAATAATTACTCTAAGTAACTTCACTTGTGACGTTTCAAATTATGTAGTAAATCTTTAAACAACTTTTTATAAGCCTCTAAAACCAACAATTTGCAAGGGATATTGTTACAACAAATATTTAAACAAAACAGAACAGATTTCTTAAATATGTCAGCGTGTAAAGTTTTAAATATGATATTTTAAATGCTATTATAATTTCCTAACTTGATGAAGCAGCTTGCTTAACACTTCTTTATAACTTCAATATCTGTGTGTGCACAACTGTTCATCAATCATGGTGAGTCACGAATTGGCAAAGGCAAATGAAGGGACGGAAAGCAGGACTAACTGTTTAAGGGTTCTTTATGACAGTTCAGTTCACTTCAGTTTCATTTTCAGTTCAGTTGTCAGTTATCGTAATTAATTTGTGGTTTTAATTATCAAAGTAGTTTGACATACTTACCTACAACAAAATTTTGGGCTCGTCTTACCCAGTTTCTATAAAAGAACATAAATGTTTCTGCTTCTAGTCCATTTTCCACTCGTAAGTTATTGGCAGCAGCTATGATACGTTTGCGTAAATCAACAATAGTAGGTATTCACTTCAGTGCGGTACACTTCATTTTTTAAATATCCAAGCAAAAAGAAGTCCAAATGATTTAAACTCAAGAGATCGTGGCGACTGTGGTACCGGTTCTCTTCGTCCAATCCCTTGGTATTAATGCTTGGACACGCTGTAGATGGTACGGATATAATTGAGCCTCGTGTATGATACGCCACACTGCTGCAATACGCCGTGCACGTCCTGGATCTCCATCTCTTCTACGATTCGGTTTCAAATTTCCTTCCTTGCCTACACATGCACTTACTGCACACTGAGGTAAAAGTCGCTGCATTTGGCGCATGTTTACTGCTAAAGCGTTTTTACATCGTCATAAATTAAAACGATTTTCATCAACTCCGAGTTGCTACTATACACGTAATCTAGAAAAAGCAATCTAGAAAAAGATGAAAGTCATATGTAAGGAAACATGATCATGGCTGTAAATGTGACCAATATACCACTCAATCATTATTTCATTAAAATTCAAAATGTAATTATGTACTTAATCACGTTTAATATTAAGCTCAACAGTACAAACAGGAACACACAATTCAAAGAATAATAAATAATGCGACAAATAAATAATTATAGACATTATAAATTTAAACATTTGTTGTTTCAGATTGAGAAACAGACGAATGTTCCAATTACCAATGAATCAGGTATGTTTATATTTTCAACTCTATCTTTTAATTTAATAGTAATAATGAATGTCTTTTTTATTTTAAAGTTGAGCGCCAAAAAAACTTTAATCAATTTCATTTTTCAACACATCTCATAAAAGAAAACTGGGTTCAGGTGCAAAATATTTTGATTTTTTATTATAATATTCGTTTTTCATTTATTAAAATTTACATTAATTATTAATTAATCTTGTGTTAGTAAATATTACTGTTTTTTTAATTACATAATTCTTTTATCAATATAAATATGTATACATATATTAATTCATTGTAGATGTGTTGATAAAGGAAATAAATGCTGGAAAGCTGGACTATGTAATGAAGACTGTTCTGTTTTGGCCAGCTTAAATCTCTTTCTACTGTAACTTCAAAAGAGAGAATGTTTTGCATAATTTTCAATGAATTATATGTTAAACTGGATCTTAAATAATGAAATATTTAAATTGTTAATGTTTCCATTACTATAAATTTAAGTTTCAAAAGTATCTTTAAATTCTAACAATTTTAAATAACTTAATTAGAAGTAAATTGCATCCAAAATTTGTTTTCTTACACACCTCTTACACATCTTACCCTATACTTCGCAAATGAGTCTCTAGGACTTACGTTTATTTAATATTGTCATACCTTTTTGAAACACTGTAGAATTATAAAATGTATATAATAAAACGTTATCTATAAAGAACTGTCGAGTGATACGGTTGGACAAGGTTGACTTGGTTCTTGAGTACCTTCTCCAATCACGTTATTACCGAATCTTTCATTTAGAAATTCACGAGCAGTCAAACAAAAATCTCTGATTTTTGACCACAAAATACGCCCCTGGATTTTTACCTTTACTTGAGAGACACCCTGTATAGGACTCCCTTGAACAGATCACTTTTTTGTGGTGCTAGTGCTTTTATTCTAAACTAATAATTTGGAAATTTGTTACATAATTTCTTGTAATACATTTTTAATACTGTTTTTTCTTTCAATATAATTTTTTTCTTAGTGACTGAACATGGATGTAACAGCACTCAATATCGAGGTGTATGTGTTGCCGAGAAAATTGCTGATTATTGTGAAGCTATTGTTAACATGGCAAACCTTTGTAAGCCTGGTTTAAGGTGCTGTGTTTCTAGAAATACATTTGGTGACAAAATACCTTCAAATTTAGTGTATCCAAATAAAACTAAGAGCAATTCCTCCTATATCGAACAAAGGATAACTCCAAGTCCATTCGAAAATACCCATATAAAGAAAACAACTCCAACGCCTTTAAAAAAATGCGATGGTGAATGTGTAGGCGACTTCTTTGCTTTGTTTTGTGACAACATTGATGCTGAAGCCGAATGTCCAAACGAGGGTAGTTGTTGTCTCATCTCTTCGGTAAGTTAATTTCCTATAACACACATCTACTGAAATACAGGATGTTAAATTTGAAAAAATAATCATTGTTTTAGTCATCTCTTTGGAAATCTGCAAGGGATCAACTGATTTTTGTCTGAGATGTATTTTATTCTAATATCGCTGAAATCATACATTTATTCAGATTTAACATCAGGCGAGACCTTGGCAGTTCATATTGAGTTTCATTTCATAAGTTTTTTTACGCCTTTGATATTTTCACAGTTTAAAACCGTATTTAGAGATCAATGTTGAACAACAAGGACGCTGTTATTTCATTGCGTAAAATATAGCATTTAAACAAAATTTAAATTTATAAAAAATGTCTTATGTTTGTTATAATTTATTAAAATCATTAGATGCGAAAAAAAGAATAATTAATATAAAACGGTGGGCACTGACCCCCTCAAAAAAACAGCGCGGCTATTGATTTCGTACAATACATAAGCAAGAGGTGTCACTGAATTGGATTCTGTCAAAATCCACTGCAGTTCATCAGTCTTATTTACGGCGGTTTCTATGACAACAGGAACATGGATAGCTCACCAGAATTAACAGGTGTCGCGGAAGTTGAGAGTTGCTTCCACTATTTATACAATTATATACAGGGTGTCCCATAATTATTGCGACAAAATGATACGGGTTGTAGAGGGCATGAAAATAAGCAATTTTGCCTTATAAACCCCTGTCCGTAAATGCCGTTTAGCCGCTACAGCAAAAAAAAGAAAGACAAATTTGAAAAAATACCAGTTTATTGAAAGAGCTTAGAGTAATTGCTCAAAGTGTCCTCCACGTTGCTCAGTACACAGCTGGGCACAATTCTTCATTGATTGGCGAACTCCATGGCATATCCTCGGTATCTCCTAAACCTGTGCGGACGCGGCGATCACCCTTTCCAGTAGCTCTTGTTGGTTGGGAACAGGAGTTTTATACACTAAAGCTTTTAAATAGCTCCAGAGAAAATAATCCAAGAGGGTTAAGTCGGGTGACCGCGCAGGCCAATGCACAGGACCGCCTCGGCTTCATTCAATTCAATTAAATCAGTTATTTTGCCACAGAAAAAAAATATGCTGTTCTCAATTCAAACAGATGTCAGCAAATAAATTTTATTTGATTATACCTTCCGCTGGGCTAAAAAAATGTATTATCACAGAAAGGCATGCTGAAAGAGGAGGGCAAGTTTCTCAGTGGCTTAATTTTCATTATTTTCAATAAGACGGACCATTACTTTGGCCTCTTGGATCTCCCCATCTTAATCTACTATTTTATTAATGTAATTATATGAAACAGATCGTTTATTTTATTGTTAGTGCGAATCCCTGAACTCTACTTCTGTGTATGTCTCTAAATAAATTCAGTTTCAGAAAAAGAATTAATCTAACTTTAATTACAAATTACATAATTCAAAATCCCGGCTGGTGTATGGCTTATACTAAGCGGTACGGTAGTAGCAATTAATAATTAATCATAATTGCCCCCATATCGGCTCCGGTACATCAACCATTTTTTTTATATAGTACACAGTATGACTAAGATTTCGCTACAAAGATTTTTTTATCATGAATGCTTATGGTGCTGTGAACCATACGGTGGACTCTCATACTAATAATTTAAGTAGTGTGTAAATACAGTTACATTCATTATCAAAATGTATTTAATACAAATAAGCAATTATTTGTTTTTAAATATATAAATACTAAGAACTATATAGGGTATGCGGAAAGTCCGCGCAGAAAATTTCGAAAAAATAATGTGTCCACTTCAAGTAACATTTTGTCGAAAAGTCAATGGACTTTAACTATATAACTTTTTTAATACTGGAGTGATTTGTTTCAAATTTGGCACACTTGATACTTTTATAGAGAAAGGCGCGTTCTAGGTGAAGAAATGATCATAACTGTTTTGTCTTTAATTTTATTAAGATTTTGATGGCATTCCTTTAAATAATTAAAGTTTATCTAATAATTTGATCCTTTACTTTGAAGTCAAAGAAAAAACAACCGTTTGCGAGAAAATCGACTTTTAAATATTTTTGACATCTGATGAATCTCATTCCTTTTTATACTTTGAAAACAGTTGAATGATAGTTCTTTCGACGGTAATTTCAAACCTTATAAGCTTCGTTCATATAAGATAAAATTAGAAAGGTAACTTTTTTTGTGAAAATAGACAATTAACTAATTTATTATAACCTTGGTAGAACAATTTCTGGATTGGTCGCCATGTCGTCGGTTTAGCTTCCTTGACGTTTGACATATCGTTATCTTCCTCAGAAGTAACTTTAGTTTAATCTTATCATATTTTTTGGAAACGTAAAGGAGCTAAATCGACGACGTGGCGCCCACTACGGAAATTGTTCTACCCAGAGGAATAAATAAGTTAAATATATATTTTCTCATAAAAGATTGCGTTTCTACTTTTATCTTGTATGAACGAAGCATATGAGGTTTAAAATTACTGTTAAAGCAATATGACAGCTATCATTCAATTGTTTTCAAAGCATACTTTGCTTAATCTTAAAGAAATGAGATTTATCAGTATGCCCAAAATATTTAAAAGTCGATTTTCTCGCAAAAGAGTTTTTTTTACTTCAAAGTAGAGTATCAAATTCTTAGATAAACTTTAATTCTTTAAAGAAATGCCATTAAAATCTTAATAAAATTAAAGACAAGAAAGTTATGATTATTTCTTCACCTAGCAAGTGCCCTTTCTGCCCTTTAGGGCGCTGCAATTTTAGAAATATGTTACCTAAAACTGCGTCTCTATAAAAGTAATAAGCGTGCAATGAAAAAAAAATCATTCCAGTATTCAAAAAGTTTTAGCCAAAAAACAAATTAAAAAGTAACTTTGAGGTTCGTAGCTCCGTTAATATATTTCCAGAAAATGTTACTTGAACTTGACACATTTTGTCGAGTAGTATCCCCTTAAATTTTCTGTGTGGAATTTCCGGATACCTTGTATTTATAATAATTATTTAAGTGTTAAAATTAATTACTAAGTAACTAATACTAACTTCTATTTTTCCAAATAATGTAGTAAAATTTTGCAGTCAAATGAAGAAACATCTACAACTCCTCATTTTGTTACAACGACATCTAGACCAATTACACGTGATCCTGGTCCTATATGCTCAGGCTATTGTTTATTAAATATAATGGCAGCTTTCTGTGAGAGACCGTCAGTTCTTATACCACACACATCGAATTGTAAGAAGGGTTCAGTATGTTGTGATAATACAAGACCTACAACGCCAAAGCCAAAACCACAACTTTTTCCAAAAACCACGACAACCACTACAACACCAGATCCACGACCAGAGTGCCCGGGTTCATGCATTGTGTCTTACTTAAGTTTTACTTGTTTCAGTAAGTATGTTTAAATGGGAACTAGGTATACTAAATGAGAGTTAAAAATATCCGTCTTGAAAGTATTTGTGTTAACAATTTGTTCATTCATAATAAAGGGTAATGTAAAAATGATCTTGGTCAAGGTTCTGAATAAATATGTACTTTACGCATTTATACAGGGTGTCCGGGAAAATGTGGGAAATCTCTGTGTGAAGATTGAACATGAAAAAATAAGATGAAAAGTTTCTATAAAATTTTTTCCTACAGGCCCTCCCCACGGTGATATGTGTCTCTGAAGGACACCTCTGTAAATCATTTTTCTTGAAAAATCGATTTCCAGCTGCGTCCTTTAGGGCAACATATCGCCGTAGAGGACCTGTAAGAAAAATTTGTATAAGAACTTGTCATATTATTTTTTCATATTCACCCTGACACCCTGTATAGGCTGTTCCGGTGTGAACTTACACAAATTTACTGATTATAGATATTTGACTGAGATATATTCTGTCATGTGACATTTCATTGATATGGCCTCAGGGTAGGTTTTGGCCAACTCATATTAAAACTTATATCTTGATAACTCTTGCGCCCTTAATATTTTTGCAATATCAAGTAATTTTTATTATTTAGCGATCAATTTTGAACAAAACAGGTGGTTTGCCGTGAAGTATACCGTTTCGAGAAAAATAAAATAGAATTTATTTTTTTTTATATTAATTTTTACTGAACATCTGTTATATGATAATGATGAATGAATTACACCTGAAAAATCTATAGCAAACAGCCAATTCGTCAGCGGCACCATCAGACATATACCGGTTTCGAGCTTGTTAGCTCTCATCACTATGCTATAGTTAGTATCGCTAACGAATGACTTTGGTTGTTTGTTATAGGCTTTTCTGGTGTAATTCAACCCTGGTTGTTTTCTGAAAGTCCGCTTTTGCGATACGATATCGCCAACGGCGAGAGATCTAGAATGCTAAAGTAGTGGCTCATTGCTCCGGAATTACATTCTAGCGAACGTAAATTAAGCTACTTCATTTTTCTTATCGGCATAGAATTAAGAGTACCTATCTTTTCTTATTTAAAATCGATCATTGAATAAGAAATATCTACTACTTCAAACTGTGAAAATATTAAGAACGCAAGAGTTATCAACATATAACTTTCAGAACGATCTGGTCAAGGTCTGCTATGATGTTAGAACAAAGTTAATGTCACATGATTTTAACAACCTTGAAATAGTATACACCTTAACCAAAACTCAATGTAATCCCAAGGAATGGTTAACAATAGTTATTTTACTGTATCGTAGTAGGCGTGCGACCATTTCTAGTCGATTGGAGATACCCTAAAGCAAGGTATCGAGAATATTGCGGAAAAACTCACTACTTGAAAAGTAATAAGTTTCTAGGTATACGTAACTGCAAATTGAATAATTAATTGAACATAATGCCACAGTTTATACAGCTCGATGTCTTAATGTCGGCTCCTATGATGTCGAGGTACCAGATTTCGTTTTCTTTTAGATGGCTGCGCATTTAATCGTGCGCATTCGCGCGCTCAAGGAGCACGGTGATTTGTCAAGAGACAGATTGGCCTCAATTTCGTCGTGTACAAATGAATTTCATTGGTGTTCATTGCGCTGGAACTTCACTAGTCGAACTGTATAAATTCAGTTATTCAGTTGTAAAACGTAGTGACAACGTAATATTAAAAATAATAAATTGTAATAATGTAACATTCGAAAACAATTATCTACATTTGTTTTTTTTTTAACAAATAAATAAATATTTTAAGTAGAATATTTTTTTCATTCATGCATCTAGGTAAAAAAGGTATTTTAACTCATTGTCGTTGAGTACGCAGTAAAAACTAGGTAACTAGGTCATTGACCTAATAATACGGTAGGTCAAGATTCACTTTCGATAACTTCTATGAGCATCAGATCAGAGGCGTGCCATTTTGGACTGTTTTTGCCGATAACACGAGGTTTTCTTGTATTACTTACAATCGGTTTTTAAATACGAAAAACTTTTTAGCTTCTATTAATAATTTACCCATTGAATATTGGTTTTTTATCTCACAATTTATGTAATGAAATGTAAATAGTTTATTATTTGATAAGTTGGAGTTTTGTAACTTCAATATTAAATATTTTTTAAACATTCTTTATACATTTTAACATTTTAAATTATTAATGGTATGGTTGAAGTGAGGAAGAAAAAACATTGACTTCTAAAGTGCATACAGAAAAGACAACCGTTGATTTATGATGTTCAATACCTACTAGGAAAATATTTAAATTTGGCAACGTCGCATCAGGTCATGAAGACTGCATGAACCGAGGCTGTGAGCGATTAGTGACAGCCTGAAAAATGGGTTTAAATAATGATTTGAAAATATTTTTCTCTACGTAAATATGCATTTAAAAATTGTTTTAATCGTATATTCGTATTATACTATTACCCTATTTTCTCTTAAAATTGATGACTTTATAACTGAATCACTCTGTATATACCCATATGGCAGCTGTATTAGAGTCTAGTCTAATATTTATAACATACGGTGTAAATATTTTAGGAAATGCAGATATGACGGAAATATTCAAATGTAGAAAACCCGGTACAAAATGTTGTGCTCCAAAATCTGTTATTAAAGAAATACTTGGGCAAGTAGATGTATCTCATACTGAGGAAAGTACTATGCCATCAGTTGGAGTTTCGTACACAACTCCAACAACAGAAATATTCACAGCAACATCAAGTAAGATAATTTCTAAAATCAACTTAGACAATGCATTGAAAATAGATGGGATTTATATAATCTTTTTTAGCCACGGAATTGGTGAAACATGAATCGACTTCAAAGGCACCAGCTTATAGTAAATATGTATGTGGAGTTAAAGGTACTTCCAGAACAAGTAGGATTGTAGGTGGTGAGGACGGACAACAAGCAGAATGGTGTTGGCAGGTTGCACTTATTAATTCTTTAAATCAGTATTTATGCGGTGCGGCACTTATTGGAACTCAATGGGTTTTAACAGCAGCGCATTGCGTCACAAAGTAAGTTTATTTTTTTAATTAGGATTAGGTTCGAAAAAATCTATTATTTATTATATTTTCTCAGCTACAGCATAGGCTTGAATATTTTTTTTTCGTAAGTCTTGAGTTCCTATATTCATGTCTTGGAGGGTACGTCAATCTCAAAACTATGACGATGATCTGACATGAACACTTTTGATGATGCTGCCAATCCTTAACCCACCGCGTAACCGAAGATGGTACTACTGTAATATTTATGACTTCCTAACCGTTCCCTGTAAAGTAATATCATGACTGCTATTGTTATTATTAATTAATAATATTAATTTGTGGTATTTTAAAAAAAATTGACATACTTGATGTTACAACAACTGTTCAAAATTTTGTTCATTGACGTGTAAACACATTTGGGCAAATATAATGTAAAAGCTATCAGAAAAACGTTAATACTAAAAACGGGGATAGAACGCATTCCTATGAAGCTAGAGACTACAGTAGCCTAGCGATGTAAAGGTTGAAAATACTACAATTTCAATACTCTTTTTTCTCGGAAACTAAGAATTTTATTTTTTTTTAAGATATTTACTTCATTTTAATGACGCATCTATTTTAAAGTTTTTTAGATAAGTTGTGATTCACCCTGTATATAGTGTTAGAGGTTTAACTGCCATAATTTTAGCAGGGGATAATGTACTTCAAAAGAAAAAAATAACTTTATATGAGTCCTAAACCCAATCATTTTCAATAAGAAAAATAAATGATCAAAATTGGTATCCGATTTGATGCGCACAAATTCAGTTTATTTAGGAATCTTTCCGTAATTTTCTCCATAAAATATCATAAATGCAATGCTTCTACTCAAAAAAATGTCTTTTAAATTCTGTAGGGGTTCGTTATTTTTAATAAAGGGAAAAATATAAATTTATTCTATAAACACCTCCCATATTAAATACAATTTTGAAAATAGCAGAGCTTGTAAAGGGAATTTAAAGGATTGTTTTGTAATGCTCTACTTGACATTATAAAATATAATATAATATATAAGTATAAAGCTAAAAGAAAAAAGTCCAAAAAGGGATAATATTTTTTTATAAAATACTAATAACTAAGTTTTCCGTTGTATCCAAATGTATTGTTTTATAAATGTTTTGTGGTATAAATCATACATAAGTAAAGTTTCAGCATTGTACGTGCCGGTGATGCTATTTATGTTAGAGTGGGCGATCACGACTTAACAAGAAAATATGGAAGCCCAGGAGCACAAACTTTACGAGTTGCCACCACATATATACACCATAATCATAACAGTCAAACGTTAGACAACGATATTGCTCTTTTAAAGTTGCACGGCCAAGTTGAATTAAAGGAAGGTGTATGTCTTGTTTGTCTTCCAGCAAGAGGTGTTAGTCATACGGCAGGGAAAAGATGTACTGTTACAGGATATGGTTATATGGGAGAAAGTAAGTAGCAAATGGTAATTAGAAATTAAACTAAATTAGAATTAATAATAATTATTTTTTTAGTAGATGAGTATAATTTAATGACAGCAGATCTATACATAATTATTGGTTTCAGGTAAAAAAGAACATGATAAAACAAATTTTTGAGGCATACAGACGAAAGACAAGTACCAATACCTAGTAAATTTTCCCTGTTTATCCAGTTTTTCTATTAGAGTCGGTAACCACATCATCCGTTTTCGCAACTTAATCACAACGTGGCTTAAATGTATTTGTATAAGATGTAAAAACGTCGTTGGAACGTATCTGTCTCCACAAAAGTTTTCCCCATTTTAGTCACTTCCACGTAATAGAACCGTTTCTGTTATGTAGTGGTTTTTAACTTTTCAATGTCATGGCCATTCACTAAAAATGCTACTTGGGAACGTACCATAACATGGGTTCACATAATATACGAAATATATAAGCCCATGAGTTTGTACCTATTTTCTTTTTGTCGCTATATTTCTTCTTTGCATGTTTTTCACATTTGCCTTAGTTTCCTGGCATTCATGGAGACTGAACACCTCCATGTCCTAGGGCAGATCCCTATTTGCATATACTTTTTAATTTGTTTCATGCTCTGAGGTACTCTGATGATACACAGGGTTTAGTAATATTTTTCATACCAGAACACTCTCTACGACTGTTTTAATAAACTATTCAAAATATTAATTTAAAAAATTATTTTCCAGCGGGTCCGATACCACTCAGAGTACGAGAGGCCGAAATACCAATAGTTAGTGATGCTGAATGTATTAGAAAAGTTAATGCTGTTACCGAAAAAATATTTATCCTACCGGCTAGCAGTTTTTGTGCAGGAGGTGAAGAAGGAAATGATGCTTGTCAGGTATATACTACTGTTTTAGGACAAAATAAAACTGTTATTCAATCTACTGTGGTTTTTTGGGGTGTTATGCTCTTTCTAGCCTTAGCTGGGAACTTTTAATATAGTTCTCTAAGTAGGCTATATGTTGATTTTGGTTTGAACAACGGTGATCCTCTAAGATGTTCTGTAATAACGTCCGTAATTGATTGCATCCAATGCTGCCTCAGTTGCAAAGAAGTCTTTGTGTAGTTACCACTGTAGATACCGATAGTGAGGAATTGTGTTGTCTGAGAAACGGATATGACCGTAGCAGCATTACTAGTAAAAATAACAACCGAAATACTGTTTTTTACACCAAAACAAATCATCTATATTTTAACGAAGCACACTTTACCAACCAGTGACACATTGATAATACCTTTATAATTTGTATGTGTGTTTACTGGAAAAATGCACAAAATATTTAGAATATCCTCTGGGTATACAACAATAAGTGTGAATATAATTCAACGGAATTGCTACAACTCTGATGTAAGTATGGATTTAGTATTTACCTTTTAGGAAAGAATTCATAAAAATTACAGCGCTATGGCTGAGGAATTGTGTAACCCTTGCAAAAACAATTGCAAAGGCGAAAAATATGCACAGCAAAGAGTTGACTAAATAAAAATTCAAACATTACGCACGGGGAGTATTGCCGCTATTTCAGTTGACCACATGCATCGCATACTTTAAAAGATCGCGCATATTATGCCTGTACAAACCAGCACGGACCTGCAAAGCCTGCTCATGAAAGTTCCCATGTTATTTAACGGAACATCGCACACTAGACCAGCATCGACATGTACCTACCGTCACCCGCAAGGACTGTCACTGCAGGTCGTGTCGGTGGCCTGCAATTTATATGGTTGATCGCGCTAATCCAACGTAAATTCTGTTCCCACAAAAGTCAAGAATTGATTTCAAACTGTTAGAAATATTCATCCAGTTAAGCTGTGAATGTGTGGCTGAACTGTAGAAACCTTCACTTATAAACAACCTCTATTTATTTATCTACCTTAAACAATCTGCAAGTATTTTGTCAGATGATACTGCTTTGCGAAATATTGTGTTTTGGTACTGTAGACAAGGACTATCAATGAACTCGATTTTTTTCCTCGCAATAAACTTTGTTGAGAAAATAAATTATGCAATTCGCCATACAGCTTTCTTTATTTATTGATAGAGTGTTCATGTTAAAATAAAAATTCTTCTTCCGAACCATACTCAAATACTGCTTAAACAATTCAAAACGTCTGCCACACACATAACCTGCACAAAAAGTTGCTGGTCCGTGATTGGATTGGAAGTCCGCGCTGTACTGGTTCGTGCGGGCATAATATGCGCGATCTTTAAATCTGCAGACAGCAAGACAATAGGTACTTTGTTCGTCGACTACGGTAGACAAATGAACAATTATCTTTTTGGTGCATGCATCCAGGAATATAATCAACGACACTGGATTGCTTACGCGGTGGTGATTCGCGGTGCAGTCGCTTCCCGCTGGCTACGAGAAAGAAAATATCGGAAAGGTTTACCCATCTATTTATTTAGCGTTGCATCACTCCCCTCCGGTTTTTAATATATATTATTAAAATTATCAATGACGTCGTCATCTACATGGTTCACTCTGTATACATAAATGTGATATAAAAAATGCGAAATTAAAATTAACAATAGACGTGTCCTAGGATTTTTCTCAAAATTTTGTAGTTAATTTTATTCCCTAAGTGATATCCACCTGTATAAATAATCTTGTCTGTATTTAAGAATAATTCAATTATTAAGGTTAACTGTCTCATTTATCATTGAAGTCTCTTGTCTGACATACTAAATATTAGCCTTCAAAAGTCAAGGATATTAGGTAGTCTTCTTGTAGTATACGATAATGAACTGTAAATCAGAAGCATCATGTGTAGCATCTAGACCATGCCCCAAATGGGGAAAATAATCAGACGGATGTTTTCAAAGAAAGACTGAGTGCTAAAACTATTACTAGAAACCTCATTGAGCACATTCTTATAGTAAATTATGTTAGAACTTCTGACCATGATAGTAATCCATTAGTGTTATGGGATCAGAGTTCACAGCAAATGCATATATGCATATATACAGGGCGATTCCGAATAATGTGCAAAAATCTTAAGGGTAGATTGTATGACCAACCAATAATCATTATAAATTCAGAAGGTATTCAAAAAGATTTTTTTTCAATCGAAATAGTTAACTCCAATAAAATATATACAGGAGGTACTTTATTTCAATGACATGGCAGGACGGGGAGAAAAAAATCGTCTAGTAGATTTTATCAGCCTAAATATCCTACTAAATTCCACTTCTTAATTTCATAGCAATTGGAAGAAAGTAAATAAAACTTTAAATTTATCACCCCCCGTCAAGAGGTCTCCTCCAAAAGGACTTAAATAAATCGTATAGTATATTTGAACCAAACACTAGTTCTACGATAGATATAATTGTTTGGCGAATTCGGGAGAAGTTACTGGTCGGCTTAGTGAAAAAAAATTCAATCGACAGTTTGTAAGTAATTCTTTGACATTTAAAAATTATTTTAATACTTCATCGATTATCGTTGTAGGCCTGTAGAAAGTGTTACAAGCAATAAAATCTATCGCAATAATAATAGCACTCTTTCAAAACTGTGTGAACTACTGGAAGTTCTGAATAGAAATTATGCCTCTATTGGTAAGTGGAAATAACTAAGAACTAATGTTAAAAGTTGAAAGTGAATTTGAATTATGAATATGTCAGATGTTCAAAAAAGTCGCCAAATTGGTTTTAAAGAGTGCCATTATTATTGAAATAGATTTTACAAGTGTTTTTATATTCCATCTTCAGAACTAGTTACTGGTCTTAGTAAAAAAAATCAGTTGTCAATCTTAAGACACATTTATTTAATAATTTTAATTCTAAACCACTTATTATACCTAATATTTTCGTATTTGTTCAAGGGTGATGGTGGTGGACCTTTGGTGTGTCAAGATGATGGATTTTATGAGTTAGCTGGGCTGGTTTCGTGGGGATTTGGTTGTGGTCGTTTAGACGTGCCAGGAGTGTATGTTAAAGTTTCATCCTTTATTGGCTGGATAAATCAAATAATTAGTGTCAATAATTTATAATACACAAAAAATACCAAACACGCATATGCTATATTAAAAAATAATTACAAAATCACCAGTAATTTTAGCATTCTAACAAAATAAAATTACAGGTGATCATTTGTATCTGATTTTACTGATTGTAAATAGTTAACTGTGAAAATTGTTACCAAATGAAAATAATGAGTATTGTTATTTAATAAATTATATCTTCAGTTAATATTTTTCTTCATTAATAATTTATTGTTATTTATGTTATTTACGTTTTTGAAAGTGTCATTTCATTTTATGAGAAAGGAAGAAGTATTATTATAGATAGATTTGTTGTAGACACAATTTAATTTATATAAAAAAGGCTAACTTGAATTTAAGACAAATTAGGTTTTATTGTTACTTACAGAAAAGTTTATGAGAAAACGGAAATGTTAATTTATTTTAGTTTTATATGATACTCTTCTTTGTTAAAAAATGAATAAGTTTCACTTAATTGCCTAGGAAGCCAAGGGAACAGTTCAAAACATCTTGAAATGACTTTTTGGAATGGTACAAACATTAATACGTTTTTGAAAAGTACCTAAGAGGAACATAAGTTCTAATATACATTGAGAAAAAGGCAACAGAAAATCTTCAACGGATTGACCGTATTATTTATCACTTTTAACCTAGGGAAAACATGGCTTTTGTACATTTATTTTGTCATAAATAAAAAAATAATCAAATGATGCAGTTTTATTAAGTTATTCTTATATATTAAACGTTATTTTACTGATCTCACAAATGCATAATTTATATTTTAAAATAAATTAATATAGGCACCAGGAGGAAGATTATGTATTTTCTGTACACTCTTCTAAAGACCACTAGCCTTAGTTAAGTTATCCCAAAACGTAATCTTGAAGTAATTTATATGACTACCAATTAAAGACAAATAAACTGTTCAAAGTACATTACCAGAAATATCTAATCGAAGTAGAAAAATAATCGGGAAGGAAGTGTGCTATTATGTATATTCAGTAATTTCACAAATTACCCAATAAGAGCGTTTGTGCAGTTGCAATCGCAGTCGCATTCTTCGAAAAATTAAAAGGTTCCTCTAGATTATATCGGATCTGGCAAACACAAAACTAAACTCGGGTTTTCTCTAGCCCTCACGATTTTTTGATCAAGAGAGCCATTGCACAAAAACGTGTTCAGTAGGTACCTCTCAATACATACAGAGTAGATTATCATGGATTATTTCAAAACATTAATCACATAATTACATTGTTCAATTACGAATATGTTTTGTTCACTTTTCCCTGGGAGACCAATAAAATTGTGAATAAAAAAAATCTCGTATATTGATACAAAATATAAAATTATTAAAAATAATTAATCTCATAAATAAACACAATTATATTACAGAATAAATTTCCTTTAAAATTTTAATGGATTTATTTGTACAACTCCTTCTGCTGCAGATACATTTTTGGATATAGAACTCATTTTTGAGAAGTTATCCAAAGATTGTCCTGATGATATAGCTTTTAAGTTAATTGCCACCCTTTCACTTGCCTACAAAGTATATTTTGTTAATTTTACATTTTACAAGTAACAGTCTGAAGAAAACTTACTTCTGAAGTCCATGTTTCAGCAAGTAACCTCTCGTGTGAAGCTGAGCTACCACCTTCCTTGAGAGTTTGGCTTGCTCTAGACAGTACTACTGCACTAGAATATATGTCAAAAGTTGCACTAGCTAGTCTGTTCAGGATAAATTGTTCATTTACAATACTTTTACCATATTTTATTAAAACCATTTCCACAGCCTGTCCAAAAGAGTCGATGCTCTAAAATATATTTGATTATTATTTAGAAAATAACTGAATTCAAAACTATCTGAATAATTACACAGACCATACACTTTCAATTAAATAAAACAGTTTCAATTAATAAAATACAAGAACCATACAGTCTATCAAATTAGGTAATTTGTATTCTGAGCCTCTAGCAAGTAACGCTTATTTCATAACTGTTAATTATTTTTTCATCACTATTCCTTAGATTAACAAGGAATTCATGTGTACCTGCATGTGATTATTAATATCCTAATTACTGTATTATAAATTGAAACTATTACGCATCATTTAAATTGAAGATAACCAAAATTATTATTATATTAACATATATATTTTTGTGTTAACACATTTTGAAATCCTTTCAATGTGATTTATCATTTCCTAAAATAGCTGCTGTGCCAAATAATTAGATACAAACAGTAAAACAAATGATTAAAATAAAATACCTTTGCCAGCAAGCTGCTTGAATTCGTCAGATCTTTGTGTACTAGATGTTCCATTGACGGAGGTGAACTCAAACCCACTTTCCTCACAACCCTCTTGGATGCTTCTTCAAAAATCAATCCCAAATTAGCTGTTGGGTGTTTAAAAGCCATTTGGAGTTCTTTTAGATGTGCTCCAGCATACTGGATACCTGTAAATAAAAATTCACATTCCAATTATGCAAATAAATTTCTTCAAATTGTATGATAAATTTTTATTCATGTATTTTTTCTCGTTTTGAAAGTTTAATATTCAATTAGTATGGACTAGAATATAATTTTATGATACTTGTGGAAAGCACTATATACGGATTTATTTCTTCTTATAAAAAAAATCTTTATTTTTATTGTTAACTCTTGGGGTAATAAGCACATTTAACTTTAGGGCCTCCTTCAGAACGAGCTGTTTTCCAACTTCTTTTTACATTAAAAGATAATTATTATCACTTTTTACAGAAAATTAAGAACAGACAGGCGTTATCCCAGCTGGTTCCACTAACCTGTCAATGCTACAAAAAGTCTTAATATATCATTGGTCCCTTCAAATATCCTAAATATTCTCAGATCCCTCATGATTCTTTCTAATCCAGTTTCCTTCATGTATCCCATGCCTCCCAAAATTTGAATTGCCTCATCACACACAAACCAAGCAGCTTCAGATGCAAAGCACTGTAAACATATTTATTTCTTTATTTATTTAGTACTATACAGGGTGGTTCAAAAGTCTGGAAAGGATGAATTTATTTCGCGCACGGGTGGAAAATCGGAATTCTGATACTGGGGTCTTTAGTAATTTCGCCCGAGGAATCGAATGGACCCATCAGATTTTGGGCCCGATGGGGCCTTATACGAGATATAAGGACCAACTTTGAAATTTCAAATGCAAACCCATCTTTTTTATTGCAGATTCGAATTCAGCGGGAAATTTTACATCCGAATTGGTTAAAACCCAAAATTTTTTCGTCCATTATTGGGTCGTATGCAGCGTTTTTTGTTCAAGACCTGGGGGCACAAATTGATATTCTGGTTGAGGCAATTCAAATTTGAATTTGGGCCTCATATCTCGTTAAAGGCCCCATCGGGCCAAAATCAGATGGGCCCCATCGGGCCAGAATCGGATGGGCCCAATCGATTGCCCGAGAAAAATTACTAAGGACCTCAGTACCAGTGTTCCACAAAGTAGGTAACAAAAGAATTAAAGAAATTGGTGTACAATATTGGAAAGAGAAAAAATAACAACACTACAAAAATGTAACATAAATACACTTATCAAGTAAAAGAGAGAAAAAACTACATTATAATTAGAAAAAATAATTTACAAATTTGTAAGAAAAAAATTCATAATATGCTTTTTGAAAATACCTATAGTAATATTAAATATATCCACATTAGAAAAGTTCGTATTAAAAAACTTACACATTCTATTAATTGGAGAATTCTGTCCAGATTGAGTTTTACAAAAATTTATTAAAAAAGGGTGACGTATTCTAAAATTGCAGGGAGGCACATAAAAATTAATATTAGATAAAAGTAAGGGTGAGTCTACATAGCTATGGAGTATTTTATATAGGTACATCACGTTACTCAATTCACGCCGATTCTGTAAAGAAATGATATTAAATTTCTTTTTGATGATTGCTATAGAATTCATGTTATATGCTCCATTGACTTTATAATCCAAGAATTTAAGAAACTTGTTTTGAACTGATTCAATTCTAGAAATGTAAATATTATACTGTGGGAACCAAATTACAGAAGCAAAACTTAATTTACTTTGCACATATGCGAAATACAATGTTTTCAGTGCCTCAGGTGATTTAAAAGATCTGCTATTTCTTATAATAAAACCTAACATTCTACTGCCTTTTGCAACGACATAATCAACATGTGTGTTAAATAACATTTTACTATCACACATTATACCTAAATCTTTGGTTACAGAAACTTGTCTCAAATTAATTTAATTAAAATTATAGTCATATGAGAATTTATTAATGTTCTTAGTAAAAGTAATAAATAAGCATTTTTTTTATATTAAGATACAGTTTATTCACATTACAATATGCAAAAAATCTATCAAGATCAGATTGGACAAGTAAACAATAGCTTGTTTTATAATTACTTACTTTAGATATAGCTGCTTCTAAATGAAAGTGTTGGGAACCGCTATCCATATTACCAGAAATCATATAAGCCATCGATTCTGTAACATAATGCAACATTGCCATTCGAGCAATTTTTTCCTGAATTGTTCCAAAGTTATCAATTCTTTGACCAAATTGCTTTCTTTGAGTCGCAAATTCCGCAGCTTTCTTTATGCAAGTCTTCATTGTACCTGATAAAGCTGCTGCCATTCCAAATCTTCCATTATTTAAGATATTCATAGCTACTTTGAATCCACTACCAAGTTCCCCAAGTAAATTTTCAACTGGTATTTTTACGTTATCATAATATACCTAAATTTTCAATAATTTTTAACATATCTAATATTTTTAATAAACTGCTTATATATGTAATAAGTTACTAATGTGCCAGTGGCAACAATGAAAATTAAAGTCGTCATACTTTCATAATGAAGTGAGGAATCCATACCACGTTTAAGGATTACTTACTGGACATGCACAAGCAAATTTTGTGAATAAAATTTCAAATAAAATTTGCAATAAAATATTTAAATTTGGATTGCTGATTCTACAGTTCTAAAGGGTTGTACATATTGCAAAATATTTTTTATATAATGAACCGACTGGATAGTACTTAAAAAATACATACTTTTAGAAAAAGTGGTTCAATTGTAGTACAAATATTAGAACTTAAATAAATAAATAATTTGTATACTCACAGACAGATATAATACCTTTGACAATGTGATTTCAAAATTTAATTTTCTATTAATGTATTGTATTTAAAATGCAGAAATGGTTTATTTGTATTATATATAGATGTCAAAGAGAATATATACCTTCAATTGATGAAAGTTTTTAAAATTCAATTCAATTACATAGTTTAACAGCACAACACCTGAATATAATGTATAATTTAAAAAAAAAAACTGAAAAATAAATTGTGACTTTCAGACTCAGATTTTATATTTTCTGTTAGGGATTTCTTTTGCTTTGGTTTATCTAGTAAGTATGATTTTTAATCTCTCACAAAAAAAAAAATAATAAAAGAACTAGCATTTGGAAAGCGGCAAGTGTCTGTCCAATAATTAAAGATGAAGTGTATCTTCCAAACTGCCCTGTTTTTAAAAACGTGATATTATTTGAACAGCATGGATTTATAGAAAAAATAAATAATATTACTAATCTCATTTGTAATAAGTAAAATTTCATAAATAAAAGTTCTATAACAATATGTCTTAAAAATCATTACCTCTCATGTTTCAATATAAAAATATGACCCTTTAAAACACAATCAGCCACCTCTGTCTACAATATATAATAACAATTACCAAGTTTCTTGAAAATATTAATAAATAAATACCTCAGCTGTATTCGAACATTTAATACCCATTTTTTTTTCAGGGGGTCCATTGGTTACTCCTCCAAAAGATCTTTCTACGATAAAAGCTGAAACTTTATCAACAATTTTTCCTGTTTTTTTGTCTGTAACTGGAGTTTGAGCAAATACTGTCATAATTTCTGCAAGTCCACCATTACTGATCCAAATTTTCGATCCATTAAGTATATAGTGCTTGCCATCTGGTGATAATTCTGCACGTGTTCTAAAATTCATTCAAATGAAAATTGATTCAGTAACATGAAAATCATAGCTTAAATAATAAATATATTGTAAGCGGCAAGTTGGTTGTTATTATCAATTAGCAATTCAGACGTCTTATGTCATGGCTGACGTTACGCAATTGTGTTTATTGTCAACGTAACTTTTTGATATTTGGTTGTGTTAAAAACAATCATTTTTTGCAATTTAGTGCAATATATAATGCAAACTTTTAGTGTAGTATATAGTTTTATTACTCTCAGTTGCAGTTTTTAAAATATTTTGATGAAAATATAATGAATTATTCATTTGTTCGTGTGACGTAAGTCGTCAGAATTCTTGTTGCCTGTTGTATATACATCATATAAACTTGTTCTAACATGAAAAATTTCGTGTGTTCACTTCAAGGCAAAGCTCGATAACACCGAGTTCGGATAGCTATGAGGCGGATAGTTGAGAGTCTACTGTATTGATATTGTTATTGAAATGCTGATAATAACGACTGCAGAATTGTGACAGTTTCTGAACGGTTTTCGGCATGGTTTTAACAAACGTAATAAGAAAATATGTGTGTATAAGAAGTTCATATGTCCAATACATTTATAATGTTAAATTTTATTATTATCGATATTATCAATAATTATATTATATATTAATAAATACTTCCAACCCCATTCGTGTCGAGGAAATGCTTTATTTTTTAATTTATTTATGTATGTTTATGTATCGCAAATTATTGTGCGGTAATTTCGTGTATTTTCTTATAATTAACTGAACTAAATGTTGTATATTAATCTCTTGTATCAAGTAGTACATAATTTTACTGCAGTGGTAATTAACATGTTTTCATTTGTTTCCTACCCATGTTTCATTGCTATAACCAACTTTTATATATATAAATGCTTTTTTGAAACTCCCTGTATATTTAGTTTTCCGTTGCACTATTTTTCTTGAAATCTATGTTAGAAGTATCTAATAAAATAATATCTATAAATAAAACTTACTTATTATATTATAGAAGTATTGCATTATTTAAACAATAAGAAAAAGACTAATTAAATAACTTACTTAATCGAACCTGCATCAGATCCAGATGAGGGCTCTGTTAAACAAAACGCAGCAAATTCTCCTGAACATACTCTTGGTAAATATTTTGCCTTTTGTTCAGGAGTCCCAAACAATAGTATACCTTTAAAACCAATAGACTGATGGGCACCTAATGTAATGCCAACTCCTACAATACATTTTCATTAATTAGAATTCATTTACACAGATTTATTATATATTTTTAGGGATTAACCTAAATCGTGAGCTCCTACAATTTCAACTAATCTAGCATATTGTGTATTGGTTAATCCAAGCCCTCCTAAATCCTGAGGAACTTGCAGACCAAAGGCACCTAATTCCCACAAACCATTTAAAGATTTTTCTTCAACTTTTTCTTCTAGATCATTTTTGGCAGGATCATTTACTTCCTACAAACATATAACTAATCACCAAAAATATGACCAACTTGTTTCCACTATAGTTTTACAGATTTACAGTCCAAAACTGTATAGGATATTATTAACAAATAATTTATTAAAAATGGTACAAGTAGGTAAGTTTATCGACTGAATATGTATAGAATTTACTTGAGGCACAATTGAAATAATATGTCAAAGTATTTATACCATAAGATAGATGCTGTTATTGTTTCAATAAAAATACCTAAAACGATTTTCATAAATATACCTTAAAACATTTTTATACTTACTACTATTAAGTATACTATTTTTTTTATAAAATATCTCATTATATGCCTTACAACAATGTTCATGTTTAAGATGAGACTTGACATTTTATGTATATTCATTTACATAGTTTTAAAATGTATTTTTACTTTTCGTCACCTATATTAGGTACACTATCTTCAACAATGTATGAGACACGTCATCCCAATGTTAGGCAACTAAACATACACTAGTGATAATATTAATTCAAAATTTCCTAAAGATGAGAATTAACCAGTGGAGTAAGTACATGTTATTTTCTTGAATTATTTTTCATTAAAAGAAATATGTACAGGGTAATTCAGAACTCATCTAAAAGAATTTGGGAATAGATGTGTCGTGAGAAATAGAGTCGAAAATTTTTTTTATAAATAGTTATAGTTATAGTTTCCAAGTAAAACATTATTGGAGTTGTAGTATTTTCAACATCTACATCGCTGGGCCACTGTAGTCTCTAGACAGGTGATTCCGAATATTGAAATTCAATTACTTTTTGTATGCACTAAAGTTTTTGTGACGTCAGTGTTTACATTAGATTTTCAAATGGCAAAAATGACTTACGTGTATAGTAGTGGATATCGTTTTAATTTATTAGGCTGTGAAAATGCTTTAGCAGAACGATTTCCCGGTAAACATGTGCCAAATACAGCTACTTTTACTGAGAGGGAAATTTGAAACTGAATTGTGGAAGAGATGGAGGTCCACGACTTCTACGGCCTATTGCAGTAGTGTGACTTTAAATCATTTGGACTTCTTGTGGATATTTAAAAAATGAAGTGTATCGCACCGAAGTGGATACATACTATTGACAAGAAGCAGAAACATTTGTTAGTTTGTAGAAACTGGGTAAGATGGGCCCAAAATGTTATTGTAACATCAGGTATGTTTTTTAGATAAGTTCTGAATCACCCTGTATATATATATATATATATATATATATATATATATATATATATATATATATATAAAGTGTCCCATAAGTACGCATATAAAGAAGACTATTGAACTGAAAATAAACCAATTTATTTTAATTCTTCAAATGGGAAGGTTCATAAAATATTTTGAAATTTTTATTATTTTTGAGATGTAGAATTCTTGTTTTCATCTGATTGACATTAATATATAGACTGCTAAAAAATTGATGTAAGGGAAAAATGCCCATATATAACATTAAAACATTAAATAATTAAAAAGTATTTCTCAGTTGATAACTATTTGGAAGTTTTTTGTCTTCTTGTACAATACATAACAAATTTCTAGTAGGCATCGACTTTGTATTTCACTTTCGGCTTAAAAAATAATTAATAATAAAAAATTATAGCTTTGCTACTAATAATTTGTGGTCGTTCTCTATAATTATATATTAGGTAGTTTATTCTGCCCTTTGATAGTAGCAAGGTGTATGTAATAAATAATAATTGGTATAATTACATTTTACATTAAAACGCTGAATATTATACATACAGTAAAATTTGACACTTCTTCAAAAATTTTTGACAGTAACGTATTTTGTACACATATACCTAATATTAAAATTATTTTGACTGAAATTACAGGGCGAAACAAGTGATGCTATCTATCTATTGAATTATTTCTTAATTGTAAACTTATCACCAAAAAAGTCAGGATAATCTAATACTAACAGAAGGTTATCTACATTGTCACAAAAAATCAGTTGATTTTGTATTTCATTAAATTAGATCAGTATTACGACCGTCCGAGCCATGTATTTTTCGATGCATAACTGAAATTTAATTTATAAGAAAATAATGCAGATAAAACTTTTTCGTAATTACAAATATCGTCAGTAAGCTAATGTTTAATTTTTGTACATTTACAAACTGCACCCTGTATTTTTTTATTTCAACATACGGTGACTTCTAATCCATTAATAATTAATAAATAAGAGATACATTGATTTAAAAGGCGAATTTGCAACTTATTCCAAATTCTATCCTCCTTTGAATTTTTTACACATGCTGTAGGTACTTATATTAAAAATGTTGAAATCAAAAACTAACCTCAAAAAATTTTTGTACTGGATCAACTAACATTTGAAGAGTTTCTTTTTGTTCTTCATTGAGGACATAAGGGTATGGAAAAACCTGTCTTCCTTCTATTTGTCCCCTAAATACATTCATTACGAAAGAATATTCTTCTGTAGTTCTTGTCGTTGCTGTACTTTCTGTATTTTGTACAGTCTTAAATTTTATTGTAGTAGTCCTCAAACCCCTAAAAATCATTAATTTAAAATCTGTTTAAAAGTTAGAAAAGAATTTTACCTTGCCAAAAAAGGATTTTTGGATACAATTCGACTTTGAACACAAACCCTTGATAAACACGACATTTTTTAAATAAGCCTGTATCAATTTAACCAATATTAAAATAAATTTATGTATCTCTGCACACTGTAGATCTTTTTATATCGACAATTTATACTTTGGACTATATGCGAAACTGAGTAGGTATCACAAACACAAAATATAAAAGGCTAAATAAATCCAATGGTCTTGTACTTTGAACCCTGCCCCCTACCTGTGTGTTACAGATATCATATGTACATAAACATAAGATTACGCATAGAATTTCTAACTAAACAACAAAACAAAATATTAAAATAACAATTAGAGGATTACAAAAAATAACTTTGGTTGTGTGTGCGTACTGTTCATCACGGGCGTAGCCAAGGGGGGGGGGTTTTGGGGGTCCAACCCCCCCCGAAATAAGTAAAATATTACCTAATATTATAGCGAAAAATACGAGGAGTGAAAGGAGAGTTAAATTATTACATTTGCATATATATAGTAGCGCCTAGCGCCATCTTTTGACGAGAGGCAGACGCGCGATGAATATATAGATATTAAATTTCATGTAAGTATATTTTTGTTGTCTTATTTACTTGATTTTCGCCAATAGACCGTGACCGCAAAAAATCTGGCCACCATTTAAATGTACGATGTGGAATGCTCTTAGTTCCACTACGCATCCATATAAAGTGACAAACCTAGGAACTGTGGTAGGAACAGACAAAAGGAGGCACGTGAAACTCAGCAAAGAAATACTTCATTGATTATGTATGTGGGTGCGAGAGAGACAATCATCTGCACGTACGATATGAATTGTGTTCTTAATTTCTCATTATTTGGTTTGTAAACACGTCATTGCCGTAGTGTGGTTAACCAGTATATTATTTTATCTTGTATCTCATTAAGAGACTGAAAAATTAACCAGCATATATAGCACCAAATAATTCTTCATGTCCAGAATTCAATTTAATTTCAATTCACAATCAGCTAAATCTTTATTGCTCCGCCATTGTTAGGAGGCACAAAACAAATATGGCGCTGACCACGAATAATAATGAACCGGCCACTATTGTGTATAGAAATACAAACAAGAATATCCTGAATATTTTACTCAGTTTTATTTTTTTCTGAAAACGAAAAATGGCAAAACATATTTAGTTCTGCAGGAAGTGCTGCCATCTAGCAACAAATTTTAATACAACCAAACAAATATTGCGGTTTTAATATAGGCAACCAAATATACATCCGACAAAAGATGAAAATGTTTGATATGGGCACAAAGAGGTCTTCTATGATATGGGGTCAAATTAGGGTTCCCAACTTGAGCATAGGCCATTTCGGGACAATTGTTTTTGCGTTTTCAAGTAATTAAAACAAAACATCTAACATCAGAAATTAACATAACTTTGGTAACTAAGACTAGGAAGTAGGTAAATGGTAAGTAAGTACTAACTAAAACTAATAAATATTATTGTCAAAAATAAACTACAAAATAAACCCTTTTTACCTTCCATTGCTACTAAAATCAAATCTATATTTTTGTTGAGATCGAGCAGCCTGAAGCAGTTTTTGGTCTGATTTAACTAGAGCCAAAAAGTCCTCACAATTTAAGTCAAAATTTAGTCTGACTTGTATTTCCGATTTTACTTGAGATATACTCAGTCGAGTTCTTTCCTTGGTTGTCATGACAAGGTCAATCACAACTAAAAGCTTTGAAGTGTCTTATAGGTACGCACGAAAATATACCTCAGACTACAAGACACGTCGCGGCGCGCGGTTGGTCGTCAAAGTTCGCAGCGACGCAGCGTTGCCGAATACACGAAAATTTCCGAAGATTGTTCAAATATTCTTAAGTTGAGGATTTCCGGGATTTTTTATGTCCCGGCCAAGGAAAAACTTTTACCGGGACAAACTTTCTCATTCCTGGTTAATCCCGGCCAAACCGGGACGGTTGGGAACCCTAGGTCAAATGCAAATTTATATTTATAGACCTTATGCATAAACTAATGTAATTTATATTTAAGGGTCTAAATTAAAACATGTTTCAGAAATTATTTTATCGATTCTCGATTGGGTCTCGGGAGCATATGGTATATAGAACATGCATACATAGAAAAATCCAAACACATGTCACATGTGTTTAATTTGTCGTTTTTGCGCATCTTGGCAATCTGAGTCGTGCTTATCTATTATTTGAGTTTGAGTATTTGAAAATTGAGATTTACGCTCTTTTACCTCTGTTAGGTATACGCTAAATACTGATTATTTTAGTGTTTTCAAATACTTCATCATTATGAGAAAAACTTGTGAATTGTGAAATTTATTCAGGATGGGAAGGATTCAGAACTGGAACCTGAAAAAAATAAGTATTTATCATCCAAAGAAAAAAATAATAAGTTAGTGCAAAAATGCAGAAATAAGTAAGAACAGAGCTGATTTATTCTGTAAATGAAATAAGAGTAAGTTAAATTAAATATTTAAAATGAATAAATGTTATAAGATTATTAATATTAAGAAATATCAAAATTACAAAAATAATATGAAGTACCTATATACTTTTCTTTGCAAAAGTGAAATAGTTGTTGATGAACTTCCCTTGAAATGGAGTATGAATTTAATTAGATTAGTTACAAACCATGAAGCATTTATGGATCCTTTACATCAGCCAAAGGAAACTGTCAATGAGTTTGAAGCAACTACTACAAATCTGACAAAATTAAGAAACATGAATATAGCTTAACAAGTTCTGGCGGAGGATTATAAAATTTTAATAAAGGGTATTTTTAATGAGTTAACATGAACTACACATTTTCAAGATATAAATAGCTAAAATAAACAATTCCTCCACCCTACATGGTAAGTCAATGATAATCGTATTATAAAGAGGCAATAGAGGTGCGATTCATTTTATACAACTATAGGCTAAAATTTATAAAAGGGGTCCAGCTGACTGTTTTTATTTTATTTACAGTTATCATTTTTAGAATAAATTGTTTATCAAATATGTTTGTAATATACCTTATTCATGCTCATGTACGCCCCTTAATAAGGTACGACTAACGTTACTGAAAAATTACCTGCACGGATAGCCAAATAAAATGTTCTTCTGTCAAAAACAGACGGTTGAGCAGAGCCGAACTTGGAATAGTTGGAATGTGTTGATCATTATATTGCGCTGTGTTGATTCTTCTGTTGTGATGTTTTTGTGTGTGTTTTAACAAAATTTTGTTAAAACACACGCAAAAACTTCGTGAAGTTTTGAGCGGACAAAGTAGGAAACTTATGTTAAATGTTTTGGAACTTTTACTATCATTGATTATGGAAAGAATTTCCCAACCCACCCTGGCAATTTACATCTAGAGATAATTGAGGACTGATATACCTGCACTACTCTAATCTTTCCACCTCACTTGCATTCCTAAAGACGTCGTTCCTAGCATAATTTGGACTGGCCCGTCAGCTACCACCCAGAATTGTTCATTAGCATACCTAGATGTTTGGTATCAGAGAGCATACATATGGCTTCATTGATAGGAATTGTAGGAGATTTCATATATATTAGCTTAACATACCTTTATAATACAGTACAAAATGTTACAAAAGATAATAATAAAGAATATATGGGTAGATATTGTGGGTGTAATTCAACGCCGGTCGGGACTTTAGTCCGCAGAATAGTTAGTTTCACACAATATTAATACCTAAAAATATATAAAAAATCATATTTAATTTAACAAATTTTTCTGACCAGCGGTATATGAGAGCAAACAGGTTTTGAATATGCGAAACGTCACACCTACCATATCAGATGTTTGTACAAAATAAATACAAATACACGTAATAAACATACTTAGTGTGAACGGTTTTCTTTCTTTTCACAACACAGAATAAAATGTGAAATGGTTATAAGTATTAAAAAATGAATGTCGTTGCTTGTGAAAAGCGTTTACCGTACAAACGTCTCGCAGTAAGAGACTTTTGCCTAAATTCGCCATAAATTAACTGGTCATGGTTACTATAAATTGTTCCACTTTTGTTTATGTACGCAAGGATAAAAAAACACTAGGTACAGAAGACCGAAAGGCACTAACCGCACTATTACCACTACTACTTATAATAATTTGAAGTTAACAGCAGCAGGTAATGGATGCAACGTTGTCGTAAGTTCCAGTACGTTACACTTTTAAGGATTTCTTGGGAAACCTCTATTGTTTGCTTTATTAATATTGTTAAAAAAAACAAATTACGTTGCAGCTTATACTTAAACTTAATTGTGAATTAGTTTGTAATTTTGTAACACAGTTTTGCATGTTATTGCAGTTGTAATTTTATTTCTGAAATGTATTTGTAAAACTATTAGTTTTATACACTTTTTCCATACAAGTTTCGTGCTTTTTTTAGTCATATATACAAGCCACTTTAGTATCGGCACTTATATTCCGGGTCATCCTGTATATTAATAATGTAGTAGTGTTCAAAAATATATTTTATTAAGGTTGCTGAACATATGTAGCTGATTATATGTTGCTATAATTTTGTTCAGAAGTGAGTTTCGAAAATCATTTAATAATTTCATTATGCCAGGTATGTCTTATTTCGTAAGAAAATTTAGCGAGATTAATTTATAATTTTGATATTTACTGTATGCAACCTTACAACTATACATATGACTTCATTAATAGAAGTTATAAACAAATTGATTTAAATTTTCTGAAATAGGTACCTTTAAATAAATTACTTACCTTAAAGTAATAAGTTTTCCTTCCGATAGAATAGCTTGCTTATATAGAATATATCAATTATTCATTATTTCACTTTATCTAAAATGCAGTGAAAGATTTCTTGTGTCATTCTTGTATATTGAAAAGAACTTTCCTTAACGTTTCTTAAATTTTAAATAAATGATAAATTCTCCATAATTTCTTCTTTGCGATTAATAGGGTGTTCTTTAAATTGTTTTCTCTTTGACTTAGTAATTATAGACTCCAAAACGATCAGCTCATCGTCAGATGCTGATATTTTGCAAGGAAGTACCTATGACGTACCGAATAAATTTTTGTCTCTTCCCGCTTTTCACAGCTTCTACTGCATGCGGTCTCAGCGCGTGAAAACAGCGCCGATAAGCGTCCTTTGTCTATCTGCTTACTGTCAGAACTATTTTCTAACAAATACTTGTGTAAACATATATACCGCAAATGGGTTAACAATGAAATATGTTCACGGCTAACCTTAAATATTGCCGCACACTTGACTAAAACTAAAAATAATAAAATGTAAACCCCAAAGCGCCAATTATTTGCTTCCTATCTACATAAACATAAACTACCCCTACATAAAATATTTTAAATAATTTTTACACCAACTACCGAAAAGAGTTAAGCGATGAGATATGGTGCATTCTAATTGTAAAATAGTAAAATTAAACCCCCAAAGCGCCAATCATTTGCTGCCCGTTTGAGACACACGACTACCCCTGCACACAATATTTTAAATATATTTTTTCACCAACTTCTGAAAAGAGTTAAACGATAAGGTATGGTGCATTCAAAGTGTAAGAATACTAAAATTAGACTCTCAATGCTCCAATCATTTGCTCCCCGTCTGAGGTATAGAAACTACCCTTGCACAAAATGTTTTTTTTTTCAACTTCCAAAGAAAGGTTAAACGGTGCATTCTTAGTGTAAAAATAGTAAAATTAAGACTGAAACACTGAAACTACCCCTACACGAAATATTTAAAATATGTTTTTACACTAACTTCCGAAAAGAGTTAAGCGGTCAGATATGATGCATTCTAATTGTAAAAATAATAAAATTAAAGCCTCAAAGCACCATTCGTTTGCTCCCCGTCTGAGGCATAGAAACTACCCTTACGCGAAATATTTTAGTTCATTTTTTTCGCCAAAATCTGAAAAGAGTTAAACGATAAGCTATGGTGCATTCTAACTACAAAAATAGTAAAATTAAGACCCTAAAGCGGCCATCATTTGCTCCCCGTACGAGGCACAGAAACTACCCCTAGACGAAATATTTAAAATATTTTTTTACAACTTCCGAAAAGAGTTAAATGGTGAGGTATGGTACATTCTAATTGTTAAAATAGTAAAATTAAACCGCCAAACCGTCAATCATTTGCTCCCCGTCTGAGGCATAGAAACTACCCTTAAACAAAATATTTTATGCGCCAACTTCCGAAAAGTGTTAAGCGATGAGATATGGTGTATTCTAAGTGCAAAAATAGTAAAATTAAGACCCTAACGTGGCAATTATATGCTACCCGTTTGAGACGCAGAAACTACCCCTACACGAAATATTTTTTTATACCAACTTCCGAAAAGAGAGACAATATTAATAGTATATATTTTTTAGCAAATACTGCAAAACAAATAATATTTAAGATTTATGTAGGGGTAGTTTTTCCTGTGTATGTTAGGTATATGGAAACCAGCGTTTACCGCTAGAAGAGCTTAATTGCACCCTTTTTAAAGTTAGGCTACATCAGGTCTCATCGCTTAACTCTTGTTTAGAAGTGGCCCGAAAAAAATATTTAAAATATTTCGTGTAGAGGTTTCATGTTAATATTTGTATTTGAGGTAATTATTGATATATTTCGTTATATTTGTTATAAAATAAGTAATAAATTATTCAAAAATCAAAACCAAAATAATTTCCGTCCTTAATAAATTTGAATTTACACAATGTTATTTTTACTGAATATTGCCTTATAGTGAGTCCTTCATTCATCATGTCGGTGTAAGGAATTATTTATTTAAAAGTTTTTAAAATAATTTAACTTGGAATATGAAAAAATCTCTGTAGATATTTAGTACCCTTCTATGCTCGTTGTAGAAAATATGTAAAAAATATTAGATGGCCTTTCAGCATTTCCGTAAAATTTGTACCCAATTGAAAATAACGTCAAACCGTTTTTTTCCTATAATGAAAACAATTAAAGCGGATATATAAATGTCTTTATTGAATAATTTGAAAGGAATAACTATTTTTTATATAACCAAGTTAATCATCAACAATATTATATTTGTTAATTATGAAATAATACTTAGTCTTACCTAAATCCTTGTGTAGTACGTGCTATCAGTTATCACCAAAATATCTAAGGTAAATTTGTGAACGATAACTGTTTTGCTCCATATCTTCTACTTTTAGCGATATAAGACCTCTTGTGAAATTGATTATCGCCCGAAAGCCAGTTCAGTTTAAGGCTTTCTGAGCAACAATCAAAATCAAAAGAGTCATGTTTCATTGCCTCCAAAGTAAAGTAGTTGGTGATATCTTCTCCATCTGTAACTAAAGTACATTCCTTTAGTTATACATTTTAAATTGTTACAGTTTATGATATAAATCTACACCATACACTTAAAAATGATGAAATGTTCTGAGAACAAGTCGTTCATTTCATCAGTCCGACTCAGTGTTGAAAAATATTCGGGCTGACGATTAACCATATTTTGACACTGTTCACCAATAACAAATATGAAAAACAATATTCTATCTACTTTCAACAAATTATTTTATAAAATGTGAGTTGAATTACCTTTTGGTTGCCTACGTCCATCGCAGATACACAGCAACGTGTTTACTATTCCAAGTTCTAGCTGAACTTTGGCTACTACTCTAGCTGACGATGGAACGGTCATGGGTGGCCAAGCCTTCATAGGGGTGATAATAGTGTAACTGAACCTGAATGGTCGATTTCGTGTTTTGTCTAAATTGACTCCACCCTTTGCGTCCTGAACTAAAATGGAGTTTCGGATATATTAATTATTAATTAGCAAATCACACCCACATCAAAATATTTACCTTACTGAAGCTATTTTATTTTCTAAATGTCTTCTCCGGGTTTGACATCCTGAATAATTTACGAATTCTTTTTCGCAGTAGATAGCTGCCTCATTTCACTCAAAGAGTTTTCCTAAAATAATGCATTAAGTATAATGATTTGACATGACTATTTGCTGATGTGGGAAATATCCCTTAAACCTTTTAGTAACAGAAAAGTATTGATAAATACAATTAAGTTTATGAGGAAGGCAATATAATAATCATATGTATGTTATTTTTAATAGTGGTTACCATTAACACTAACATAAGAAAATATTGTTAAGGAGAAATACGAGTATATATCTAACATTAATAAAAAAAAATAACATAACATTCTCTTATGTTCCCTTGTGAATATTTACAAAAATATTATATGCAATTGAGTATGGATTAAAGGACTTCACTTGACATGGAAAAATAATAAAAGTTTCAGTTCAATATTACCTTGTTAGAGCGCATGCTGAGTACCATAAATAATTATATCGTTTATCCAGCCTACAATGGCTAACTGCTTCACTTCATTTTCATCTGCCGATTTTCATTGGTGGATTACTAGGTCCTTCTAACCAATAGCAAACATACTTGTATTATTTAAATCTGTAAATAATTCAAATACTAATTGATTGTATGTTGCAGAAGTTTTATATAGGTATATCTACAGATGCAACATACAATGTGTTTCTAATAATTAAGAATTAAACTTTTAAATAGGTACGTATCGAAAGAATTTTTAATTCTAAATTGTTTAGCAATATGTAACCCTTACCCAAATAGATTTTATAAATTTAGTTTTATATGTATCCAGAAAAAATGAGAAAGAACAATATTCTTCAAGATTTCGGTGCAAAATTGTAACATTTCAAAATCTTTTCCGTTTTCGTCCTCAAAATTTCACCGTGCATTATATTAGGTAGAGGAATACAAGCTAAAAATAGTTGATCACTAGTGGTATTGTGTGAAAGATCATTAAAAATTCTCCAGAAATTGAAGGTGAATATTTCAGATCATCAAATTCACTTGAGTTGCTGCAAGTCCGACAAATCTTCAATTATTGATAGACTGATGACGTCACAAAATTCTAAATGCCGATCATTATCATCATTACACCGAAAAAAATTTGGTGTCTGTAAAACAAAAATTAAAAATACATTTATTTTGTGTAAAGAAAGCATTTATTTAAATTAAAAACATTGCATTTCAATGATAGGTACACTTCTAATAATCTTCTAATATGTATTTTGTTGGTGAATGTTGATAATAAAAGTTTCCTGACCAAATTGCAGCGATATGTAAAAATAGTAGACTGAGTGAAGTGAATAAAATATAATTTGTTATGGTTGTTATAGCGTTAAGGAGAGAATAATGTCGTTTTAATCTGGCACAGTTGAACAAAGTAAATTATTATCATAGGCAAACTGAAGGTTTAGCTAATGTCAGACGAATGTTATTGACATTTTGCTCAATCGGTTTCTGACGATCTTAAAAGATATAATTCAGAATTCTCCATGTTACAAATGTGATCATAAACAAGGCAATAAAAGTTGGAAACAACAAAATAGGTAGGTGTTGATTTAATTATATTCTATGATAAAATAATATTTGTAGGTATATTTCAAAGAATTTTTTTCTAATCTGATAATTTAAGTCAACAAATTATTGCTTAGGAATTTCAAGAAACTACTGCGGACCAATGTCCCGACCAGCATTGGATTACACTTGAAATTCTGTGGCAAGTAGTCAATATATTGACAATTATTTTTTATTTATAGGAAACAATTCGAATTTTTTCATTCAAACAGATATTTTTTTCGATGACACGACTATATTAGGAAATTGAGTTTTTTTTTAATTTACTGTTTTTCAAAAGATTATATAACCTGACAAAAAGAGTTAAAAAGTTACATATTTTTCCTTTCCACATCTCCCAATTAAAATTATGCATTTTTGAATTAATAAACGCATTGTTTGATTCGAAATGCACTTTTATTTCAATCAAAAATCTTTTTTTTTTCAAAACGTAATTTTTATACATATTTCAATAAATTGTTTAGGGAAATGAAAAAATTATCTTTTTGAAAATCATTTTTTAAAATTAAGTTTTCATGAGATGTTCGAATAGAATAGATATTTGTTTCATATAATTTATCGATGAAATGGCAACAAATCGCCAAATAACGGTACTACGGTTACCACCTTATCACTGTGAACTTAACCCAATCGAATTAGTCTGGGTAAAAGGAGATGTAGCACGAAATAATACGACGTTTAAATTAAGTGACGTGAAAATTTTGTTAAAAAATTCCTTGGAACGAGTAACTGCAGATAACTAGCAAAGATGTATACATCATGTACAAAAAGAAGAGGAGAAAATGTGGGAACTCGATAATTTAATTGACGTTACTGTGGAACCTATCGTTATCAATCTAGGAGACGAAGATAATTCATCAGAATATTCAGAGGATGAATTTTAATATACCTACTTTTTACTCACCATAATTTGAATTTTCAAAATACATATATTTTTGTGTGGAATAAAAATCTATTCATAAAATTAATAAATATTTTGATAATAATATTGAATAATTTTATTTGAATTACTAAAAACCCTCTTAACCCGGTTATGATGCTTAAAGTAGCCTCTAGTTTTAAAATGCTGTTTTTATATTGTTTACTTATAAGAGAAATGGACCGAGAAATTGAAGCGTCATAGACAAAGACGGATTGTCGAGGTACCTTGATGGTTCGATCACACAAAGTTTTTTTAAAAGTACACCTCATCTATACCGATAATACATAATATAAAAATATTGAATATAAGCACCAGTACTACATTTATTTACGATTTGCATACATAAGCTTTTATTACTCTCTTTCATTTCTAAACAGACTATAATATAATTTTTCGAAATCTGATCACTCAAAATTAAAAGAACTAGATGATGAAAAAATAAATTAATGCTCTTTAAAATGATATATCACTCAACATCACCTTGCATTTAATATTTTAAGAGTGAAGGTCACCCCTTAGGGGTAGAAATATGGAGAATTAATAAAGTGTGTCCCCCTCGAAACAAAAGCAATATATAAAAAATAAAATGTTTGATGTTTTTTAGATGCTGTTTGAAAATTATTTTCTTCAAGTCACAGATAAAATATTTTAAGAACAATATTGCTGTGGTTCAAACAGGCCCCATTAAGGCTGGATAGAGTTAATTCCAAAAATTACAGGGTGCACAAAGTACAAATTTATGTTAGTTTTTTTAATATTAAATATATATTTTAAATACTTATATCAATGTATTTTTATTATTAATAATCCAAAAATACCTCTTGAAAACATTGTTGAAACTACAATGTTATACAAAGTGTTCCATGTAAGAACCGACACAGAGCAGGTGAATGTAGAAGATCCCATAATATTGTAATTTAACACAACATACCTATATATAAAGTTGCACACAGGTGGAACTACAGACCTTCAAATATTTGGAAAAATAATTAATGTCTCTGAATTACTTTAACTTGAAATAACCAAATTTGTAATAAACCTATAAAATAAATATAAAAATAATTAAATTAAAACCAAAGAAATGGGCACTATTTTTTTTGAAACAAAAATTTACTGTCTAGTAAATCATGATTGTTTCTTATAACGTTACATGTATTGGTAATACGATTTCTAAAATTTTTTCGGAATTCAACTGGCGAGGAATAAACAAAATCCTTCACTGTTCAAAATAATCACATTTGATGAGG
Source organism: Monochamus alternatus (assembly GCA_037114965.1). Lineage (NCBI taxonomy): Eukaryota > Metazoa > Arthropoda > Insecta > Coleoptera > Cerambycidae > Monochamus > Monochamus alternatus. The sequence goes on along the minus strand of CM073432.1, from coordinate 25,225,567 downwards.
TCTGGTGATCGTGGTGACCAATTTTGACGAGAATTATTTCCTGGTCCTAACCATTTATTTGGAAACTTAAAGTTAAAAAAATAACAGTAGCACCAAAATGAGGCGGTGCCCCATCATTCATAAACCAAGACTCTAGTCTAAGTTGCAGTGGTCAATCTTCGATTAAATCAAGGAGAGTATTTTGCAGAAATTCCAAATAACTCGCCATTTATTCAATTTGGCAAAAAAACTGGTCCAATCAAATAGCGATTAATAATACCGGCCCAAATATTTGTTATTGTATATGGGTTTGCATCGGAAAGTTCATGAAAGTTGTGAGCATTTGTAATTCCTCTACGAGTGAAACAAGTTTCATCAGTGAAAAGAATTTTCTTGCGAAAATTAATATCCTGGTGTAAGATAAACTCGTAAAAGGGCACTTATTGGTCCAAATCTTGAGGCAATAACTCTTGCACATTTTGAATGCGATGTGGATATAGTAGATTACGTCTAAGAATTCGGTGTACAAAAGTTCTTGATAATCCAGTTTAGTACTTAAATATTTTGCAAATTATTTTCTTCATCTTGCATCCTTATTATACTAGGACATTCTAGGATATTATCTCCTACGATATGCTTCTACACTTCTTCAACAGTTTCCTTCACAGAAACCTAGCACAAATAACATGCCACTGAATGTAAATTTCAGCCATTTGCAACAACAAACAGTAGCAGGAATAAAATAGTTTTATTACTAACTGTCAAATTTTAAAGACAAAGCCTACAACTGACTTTTAAAACACTATTAAAATCTTGTTTTAATTAATGCATTTCTTCTTGAAAACCTTAATATGTTTTAGAATTTAACGAGATTAAAAAAGTATTTTAAATTAAATTCTGCAAAGGATATTATCATTCCTTTTAAATTCAATCAATGGAAAAAAATTGTAAGTATAATTTTAGAGATGACTCCCCTCAATGAATATCTTGCAGTGTTTCAATTTACTTGAACTCATAGTCAAAGAAGACCAATAATAAACCTAAAAAATCATGTACCAAATTTGGTTATTTTTTTTCGGTGTCGGTTCTTATGCGGAACACCCTGTATAATCTTAAACTTATGTTAACTTATCATTTCAGAAATGTATCTGCATCGTCTAAATACCGTTTTTTAAACTTTTATAGATATATTTTATACTTCTACTAACTACTTTAAAGATTAACATATTTATCTTAAATGCCTATTATTTTCTTTGCAAAGAAAACATTTTGAGTAAACAAAAATACGTTCCCTAAAAGTTCTTCTTCGCATTGTACTATTTTCATAATGTCTTTAGTCATTCTCGTAAAAATCTGTATTGACCTGATCCCACTTTAGGTTTCTTCTAATAAAACATCTTGCCATTAAAAATTACTAATTTAATTTGCAGAATGAGGACAATCTGAGATGGGGGCAATTTTTTTTTCTTTTTAATTCAACATTTTATCTAAAATATGTCACCATGCCATCGTGTTTTATTAGTAAATCAAAAATAACCATTGACTCAGATTTACATAAAAAATTATTAAAAATATGAGAAATTTACAAAAAAGAATTAATTAACTAAAATTGAAAAATTATTATCAACAAAAAATTTGAGAATATTTGATTAATAAATTAAATTTTTAATAACAGTTGAATCAGATTTACAGATTTACTTAGCTAGGATTTAATTAAATACAGATTGGTTGCTAGCAGCAGCATATTTAATTTTGACTACTATTTTTTTTTTTAAGAAATGTTTTTCAGAATATAAAATTGAAAGTTTTTTTACTGCATTATATAAACCTATTGAAGCCAATTCTAATCAATTTTCCTACTATTAACGAAGTCATATACAGGATGTTCTGAAATTAACCGACAAACGAAGACAGCAATTTCTAGGAATAAGACGATTCATATCAAATCGATATAAAATCATTCCTAGAACATGTTGTCTTCGTTTGTCCGTTTAGTTTCTGGAGACCATGTAGATGTTCCTTGATACCAAATATGTAGGTATGCTAAGGAACAAACAAGATATACCTAGCATAATGGTCTTTAGTAAATTTAGCTAGATTAATTTTATTTTAAATATTTATTGAATTCAGCTTTGTTTATGGAATTGTTCCTTAACATATATTTGCGATCAAAGAACATGCACATGCCTTAGCTAAAAAATCTACAAAAGCTTGAATGTATGGATAAATATTGTGGGTGTAATTCAACGTTGAGGCTTGATTTTTGTAAACAGGAGATCTGATTCTCCAGAGAAAAAAATCAGACTCAATTTTGAAATAAAATTTATTTTATTATTCAAATAGTTCTAGTTGGTATGCGTATATACTTTTAGAAGCTTTAGAACTGATTTTTCCTCTTTAAACTTATTTGGTTATACATGCTATGAAATAGAAGAAATTTAATATATTCCTCTCGATGTGGATTGATGGGAAGCACTTTCAGAGTAGAACTGGTTTAGATTATGTGCTATTTAGAATTAATCTACTGTGGTTTCTTGTGTCATACTGTAACTAGCCATCACTTCAGTCATAAATGAACTGAAGCTTTTGCATAATCACTGCCGAAGATGCCGACGGTAAAAAGCGGTGAAACATTTGGAAGCAGTAGAGACGACCTTAGAAGATCACTATTGTTGAGGAGCGGTTCTGACCATATCTGCTGTAGGTGCTCTAGCAGCTCATCCATGGGCGAAGTTTGGTCATCAAATATGAGGGGGGCTTAAACCTCAAGTGGACTGTGTTTTAATTTCGGTTCTGAAATATGTGTGAGTTGTTTACGAATATTTTTGGGGGGGCTAACTTCGCCCATGAGCTCATCTGCCTCCACAGAACCTCCAAGCTTACCTGTTTATTAAAAAATTAATCAGTTGTACACTGTTAGGCGACACAAGACACAATTTCCTTGTTATTTTATGAAGAATAACGAAAAACTACATATTAAATTTAATTTGTGATAAATCAGTTGGAGTGTAGTAAAAATGGATAATGAACAAATTCTGGATAACTATGATTGTGAGTAGATAATCTGGTTAATATTTTCTATTTATTAGTGACGTATAAAAATGACAAAGGGAAGGAGATGGCCATTAATATTTTCATAAATAAACATATTTCAATGATTCTTTGACATGTCTAAAAATTCTAATGTAACACTGGCAACGCTGTGGAATTCACATCCACCATGACTCCCGAAACAGCGGTCCTCAACAAATTTTGTATTGAAAAATCACGAAATTTATTTAAAATTTGATTTTTTTATTCCTGATTTTTTTTTTGTAAAAAGACGATGAATTATGTGTTCTACACAACGAACTGTACTGCTGGTTAAAATATTTGTACTTATTTAAGATTCACCCTGTATAGCAAAATATGTTTTCTGAAAAAATGTACAATATGTAATTTTGCAGCATATGGTCTTCCTATTCCTATCCCATATTTTATAAAAGTGGTAGGGAACATATAGTGTAAAAAATTGTTTGTTTTGTTATCTGTTTTATAAGACCAATCTTTGCTCAGCTTATAAAAGAATTGTTTACCAACGATCAAATACAATAGTCTCCTTGCAATAATACTGCGTCAAAAAGAATCCTTATTAACACTTATAAGGATAATTTTTTAAAAGTTCTCAAATTGACACATAAGTGCCGAAGTCCGTTATTATAGAAATATTATAAATCAAATTTATTTCGTGAGTTAAAATATCTATCCCATGTTGCTCTATACCTAAACTTATAGAGCATCTTTACCAGTTGAGACGGTAGCCGTAAAATGATTTCAACTAACAAATATAAAAGAATAGGTATGGCAACTATCTACTTATTTTCTAACAATGACAACAAACATATTATAATGTTAAAAGACACGTTTAAGTTGTTTATTAAGTATTTTATGTTTATGAGAGCAATGTTTGCTCCGATTATAATTTTTTTTAACAGCTATGACCGTGTGGAATATGCATTATCTACAGTAATAGGTAATGAGTTAAAGAGAATCCTATTAAATTTGTTTTATTAGTGCTCAATTAACCGCATAAAGAATTGTTTTAGAGATATTTACAAATTGATAAATATAAAAATATTTTAGAATTATAGAACTTAGTTGGGCAAGGGACCGTAATTGCAATAGACAACCGGTTTTTACAACATATTTTGTTATGACATTACATGTAACTTTAAAGTATGTGTCAATGACCTTTAACATTCATCTAGTTTAGGTGAGCACATATTGTGATATGATAACGGGGTGGTAAGCTGTGACGGTAGATGGGTAAGAAAACAAACAGTCAACGTTAATTCGAGAATAGGCGATTATGTTACCTCTTCATTTTAATACATTTATTTTAGCTTTCATTTTATTGATTTACCACAGTGTTTGTAATGTTATACGTAAATTTGCGACTTGTGTAAAGTAGCAATTTTTAAGGGAATCAAAATATAATTTCTATATTGCACAGCATTGATAAAAATTATAAGCGATAGTACACGATGGATTGTTGGTTATTAATTGCCTAGGTCAATAGTAACAGAATGTAATATTACTGGTGTGTGAATATGTATTTTTTCATAGTATAACCGTGTTTTTGTACACATGAAATGTAATTTTACAATGTTATTATGAATTTTTTAGAAAAATTATATAATTTTACATGAACGATGTAAATGTATGGTATTCACATAGAGATTCTTATAATACAGTATGGATTTAGAAAAAAGCTATTTTAGTGTGTTGACTGGTTCAAGTAATTAGACAAACGAATGGGTTATAGTTTATAAAGTATCCACTAATATTGTGGAATATGCATTTTCTATCAAAATAACCAATGGTTCAGTTACTTTGTATATTAGGCAGCAAGTTTATAAACTAACCAAGTTTATACACTTCAGCTGTAACGCACAGGGCGGTCAAATGAAAACGAAACACAGCAATTGTCAGGAAAATGTAATTTTTTTTCAAAGTACAGGGAGGAATTATAAAATTTAAAGACTGTTGTAAAGAAAATTGTAAAATCTTTCAAAATAAACATTACTCAACTCCCAATACCATGTAAATATTTTGGGGTGATGCTTACCATTGTTTGTGGGTGGAAGTAGCGGAGTCAAAAATACCAGCAAAGAATGTCCCCCTTTAATCTAAAATCGACGGATCTGAGCGTTTTTCTACAATCTTGACGCAGTTCCTCAGAATGGCTCTGTTTCGTTTTCATCTGGCCACCCTGTATATAATTTATATCAGTAGTAATGCAATATGTTTGTATGTAGCAGTACCTCAAAGGTAATATGGAAATTTGCTCTCTAACAATAAAATTTCTGCACTTTTAAATTATGAGATTTGTTAACAATGCATACCGATGTCAAAGTTTCGCGCTAATTGTTTGAATCACTTGCACAAACTTGATATGTGTTTCTGTGTGGTCAAAGGTAGTCTGTATAAATATGATTGAAAGTTACACCCTGTAGACTTGTCCCTGTGTATCTTAATTCGCGTATTACTTGCTTTTAATTCATTCACAATTCATTAGTTCAATTATTCTGTATTAATTTGTATCAATTTTCTGTTTTTCTCACTTTTTTTAATTGTAATTTCATGTGATTAGAGAAAATGCTTGTTTGTTTAAATCAAATAAATAAATAAATACAGGATGCTCAATATGTACAGAATTATGTTTATAACTTTTTAAAAATACCCTATATAAAAAATTGTCTGTTCTTATTTGAAATCTACTGTTTTTTGTCTATGGACGTGTAACATGCAAAACAACATTTTTGAAAAAATCTGAAAATCTCCATATCCAACTGTTTTCAAAATTTGGAAAGCATACGACAGTTACTGTTTTTTTTTGTATAACTTATATCAGGTTGTCAAATTGACGTTACATGCAAAAGTGTCAAAATTTTCAATAGGTAACACCCTTTTCTGAGTTCTTGAATTTGGAATTTTGCATTTTTACTGAAACAACCCTACAAATTAGTATAGAAAATCATGTGGTGCGAAATTACTAGCTTTGAAACAAACTCATTGTTACCAGAGGATACAAAAAACTTAATTAAAAAGCTTTTACACAAGGTTTACACAATTTGCATTTTATGTTTAATTTTTATTAACTAACAATGAACATTGTTACATCTTGTCACATTATTTTTCAGCTTTTTTTTAACTGAGCTTGTAATAGGTCTGTACCACAACTGTATTAAATAATTCACTCAAAATAACTATCAATACTTACCTAGACAGTATAAAAATTTTTAAACAATCTTTCCCACATGCTTGAAATTCAAACATCAAAACTTTGTAAGTGTAGATACACATTACTTACATTTTATGCATTCTATTCTTTTTGCAACCAATATTTTTTCTCATACTGGAATTGATGTAGTTTGAAAAGTATTGAAATAGGATTTACAGTATGAGAGTAAAAATCCATATATTTATTTTTTTAAGGATGCAGTGAAATTCAGGTTTGTACTTCTTACATTAAAGTTAACCATTTTTGATAACACAAAAGTTGAAAAGTGTTGTAAGTACATTCGTTGTTTGTTTGTTTTTGTTTTTATTAAATAAATATTAGTTTAAATAGTCACAATAAATTTAATGTTATAAAGATGTACAAAATGTCAAATAAATGTATTACTTTGTTAGATCAAATAATATATTCTCTGAAATGTACATATCTATAATCTATAATATATATTTTTAGTCACATTTACTATTATTATTTTATGTTCGATGATGATGAAGTTTTGTATTATATCCAAAAAAGCTGTAAGTACCAGTATAATAAAATTAAGCTGCCTTGGCTTTTGGGTAAATATATAAAATTAGAGAAGTTTGAGTGTTGATAATTTTTTCATAGTTTTAAATTACTTTTCTCTACCACTTACCACATCCCCCCTCCTTCTGGAAAATCTGGCAAAAATTTAGTAATTCTTACTGCTGTTTCTGAAGATAATTTTAAGCTCTTTAGAATAGAAAACTAAATTCAAATTGAAATGTATTTTGATTTAGGTATCTTATTTCCTACTGTCCAGCTTGCAGTTGTAGAATATAGTATTAAATATAAATATTTATGGTATCTATATTACAACAATAAACTTATCTGTTGTGAGCTTGTCGTTTAATGTTCTAATAAAAAATATAAATAACTTACCAACTATTAAGCCTGGCATATGGGAAACCATAAAAAGAAATAGAATTTTTATATATGAAAAATGTAAATTGCCTCCACAATTATTTTATTTTTAATACTCCGAAAAGCTCCAGATACATCTAATTTTAACTTTTTTATTTATATCTCCCTAAAAAAGGGGAATTAATAATTTTTGTTTTTCTTCGACAACTTTGCAATTAGTATAAGGGTATAAAAAATGCATGTGCCTAGGTGAGTATGATTACTACTTCTACAAACCAATTTAATCTAGTTTTTAAATAACTGAGATTTACCATTTCGAAAATTAACATTGTGATATTAACGAGAGCTATCTTTTACATTTTGAGTCTGTAAGGTAATTATTGAACTAACGTTTTGATATTACATGTAAGTAGATCATATTATGTTTTCAAAGAAATAAGCTCTATGAACCGGTTATATGGATTTTGATCAAAATATTTTTAATAGGTAATTAATTTATTAACCATCTACATGCTTTTAACAAATTGTAGTTATATTTTCAATTGTTTCAACACCTGAAACCTTTAAATATATTTAAACATTTTTGCTACAAGGAAAAATCGTTTTTATACTTTTGAATTAAATTTTAATGTACCTGTCTGTCTCTTTCTTTTTAAAATGATAAGCTTCACTTATTTTTTTAGAGGTACCTGTGTAAAATGTCAAAAAATATGTGTTTTAAACTAAACTGTAAACAGTAAAAAACATTAGAACGAATTGTGTTTTATTTGAATACAATGTGTGAACTCGTCTTAACAACCAAATTAACTTGTAAAATTAATGTGTCTATAAAAAGAGCATGTATATGTCATGATACCTATTTTATATATAATGAATGAATTAAACATACGAATAATATGAGAAAACCTAAATTCTATTGTGTATGATTTATTTTATATAAAATTTGTTAATACTTACTTATTAAGGAATAACACATCAGATTATTTCTTAACTTAGAACCATTATTTCTCTGTTTGATTTTCTCAAATTAGTAAGTAGGTACCTAATATCATATTTTCACTTAATTTATTATTTGTCTAGAAAGTACAGACCATTCCAATTAAATATTAGTTTAAAGTAAACTCTTATAAGGAGAGCCAAGGATTGTAGTTTACTTATATGGTTTAAAAAAAAATCAGAAACCGTGTTCATAAAATATTTTTAATATTTTAAAATACCATTTTAATAAATATGAACATTTGATTTGAAAAAAGCACACAACAAACTATTTCGAAATCACGTATACATGTTAGGTATATATATGCATATATATATTTCAAATATATACATATATACACACACGTAAATAATATCAATTTTTCATACATTTAAAAAAACAACACGACACGTGCATATATGTTTTAAGAATTTAAGCAGGTATATAAGCAACATATATTAATTGGCTGTATTTTTCACTTCAAAGCCAATATCGTTCTCTTCTTTTTTTAATAGAAATGGACTATTGTAACTTTATTTTCACATATATAACCATGATATCTGACATTTCAGCAGGGACAGGGCTGCCAACAGTGCAGACAAGCGCTTGCGAATAATTAAAATTATAACTAAAAAGTGCATCCACAAAGCAACGTTTTTAATAATTCTACATACGTTTTTACGTTATTTTTTATAAGTTGTTATATGTCACGTATGGAATATAGTAATATTTTTTGATGTGTAGCTAAATTTTCCCTAAAAAGCTGATTTAAAAGGAGCGGTCAAAGATATGATATCCGCTTCATAATAATATGATTTACTGTTTTTATATATGTTGTATTATTAACAAAATTCGTCAATTTTAGATTTATTTTGCATAGAATACAATTAAATATAAAGAGTAGGTTTAAATTATGTACTTTTATTTTTTAACGCCATTAGAAGGTCGTCTCTTTACCAACACCACATCGTGCGGCTAGATGGAGCTTTCAGGAATATATATTATATGCATATTAAAAAAAGTATTATATTAAGAAAAGTATTGAGATGTATATAAACACATTGAAATGAACTTCTACGATGTTAGTGTATAATAAATACCTAAGTTAATCGATAAAAAACGGATATTTATATTTAAAACATTCCTGATATGGTAAACTGAAATTAACAATTTTTAGAAGTTTAAGGTAATAAATATGACAATTTAGAATATTTCAACGATGATGAAGTAATAAAGGGCGCCGTATTTTTCGTCGTAAAATGAAAAATTTGTGGTGGTTTTTTTGTACAGAAATCTTGAAAAATAAAACACATAGAGCAAAGGTAATATCAGAAATAAAATTATTGATGTTTTGTTTATTCACTTTTACTATTTAAAATCTCCTCAAATCATATAACTTTTAAAATGTATTTGTATGACACACAAAATTTTGCTATTCTAACCCCACATTTGAACAATTATTTTCACATATTTATAAACAAAAGTGAACAATTGCAGAACTATGTAAGTTTATGTAAGTACGAAAGATTTCTGTACCAAAAAATTTGTTGGTTAGATCGCTTTCAGCCATTATATATTCGTTTTACTTCGATACCTTTGAATATTCGCATGAAAAACATTCCTGTTATTTGTTAAACTCTATATTATTCAGTTCTTAAATGTCCAAAATTACTTATATTTGTAAAAAACAGCATTTCAAGACTGCGGCGCCCTTAATTCAAAGTGGAGCAAAAGTTGATTTTCCTGCAGTTGAATTTTGTGCACAATATTAAAATTAACAGAAAGTAATTCATACTATTTTATTTGTAATGTGCACTTATACCTAATGATAATATAAGAAATATCTACCAATTTTATTACTGTTCTACTCATCCAAGAACTACCTTCAATTTGGTTTCACGTACCTATAATAATCCTTATTGTATTTCCAATTATGAACACTATTAAACAAATATGCTTACGCAAATACATATGCATGTAATATATATTTATAACAATATTCACTACATTAAACCGTTTGAAATTCGATGTCTCACTGAAAGCAACTAACGGGTCGCTTCTGCTGACTCTATGACAACCCATTTTTACCCATTGATGTTGATTGCAATCTTTGTTTGCAAGATCGCCTTGTAGCGAATGTTCATAGAATCGCACCTGGTAACTCACCCCTCTCTTCTACCCGTTTTAAAAAAATCCAACCTCAATAGAAATTTGGGGAGCCTTTTGACAATGGGGTTGAATAATGGAATCTGAGACGAAACGATCTTCTACCCCTAACTCACCCTTTTCATATGCAATGATGCTGCAATCAGCCGCCAAAATATCAGGGCCGAATTAATTACTAAAAAACTACATATACTATTACAAGAAATTTTTATATATACAGTACCTTTTGCTTGTCAAAAATTGAATTGTAATATTACTGTTAATCCAATCTACCAATAACTTAATAAGAAAATGTTCATCTCTACGTGTAATTAAAAAATTGACGATTAATTTCCACATTAATATTAACTAAATGTGCTCTTGAGATTTTTTTATATTTCCCGTGGTTTCATGGCATGACAACTTATCAAAAAAAAATTTTTCAATGTACAAATACAATTTTGTTATAATCAAAACGAGCAGTTCAAAAATGATTTAAAAATACACTTCCGCACGGTACTGGAAACTGGTCAACTGTAAAAAAAATTTAAAGAAATTTCCAAGGAAAGAAATAAATTACATTTTACAACACCTATTTTTATACAGCAAATTCAACTGTTTTTGCTACTATTGTTATTAATTATTAATATAATTAATTTGTGGGTAGTAGTTAGAAAATTAGTTTGACATATCTGTTACAACAACAATTTACCGTCTTACCCAGTTTCTACAAATTAACACAAATGTTTCTTCTTCTTGCCGTAAATCATCAATAGTGTCCACTTTGGTGCAATATGCTTCATTTTTAAATATTACCACAAAAATAAGTCTAAATGGTTTAAAGTCAGATCACGGCGGCCATGGTACCGATCGTCCTCGTCCAATCCCTTGGTATTAATGCTTCGTGTATGATACGCCACACTACTGCAATACGCCGTAGGCCCTCTGGATTCCATCTCTTCCACGATTCAGTTGCAAATTTCCCGTGTCACGTCAGCGTTTGCATTACACTTGCACACCGTTGTAAAAGTAGCTGCATTTGGCACATGTTTACCGGGAAATCGTTCTGCTAAAGCTAAAGCATTTTTGATATTTGAAAAACTAATGCATCACAAAAAAGTTAATACGATAAGTAATATTGTATTTGAAATCGGCTGGTTAGACTACAGTAGCTCAGCGATGTATACTTATGTACATATGCATAATTTAAATACAAATCTGTAATTTCAGGGATGAATATGTAAGTACAAATATTTATATGGTTAAGCGCTATTAATATTAAATAATAACTAATAATATGCATTACTACATGCTTAGTTCTATGTATATTTTAGTTAAATTATAGTTGTATAGATATACCAGCATTATACGGATTTTTTAATCGGATAATCGTTCTCTACTTAATTAAAATTTGAACAATTTACTGTATATTCTTTTTTGCACATTACTACAAGCACATAATGTTAAACTTTAATTTTTCTCGAGAAATTATAACACAAAGTGGTATTTTTGTTTAATAATTCCTAGATTAACACAATTTATGCCAATACAATTAGAAAATTGTTTTGTTTTCAAATGCATTTTTACTTTAAAACATAATACAGTTTTTTTCTTGTATCTCAACTAATTTATAATATTTGCAACAAAGTGGTAGCCGTCTAAGCCGATTCATTACCAAAATTCAAGCATTGAATATGTTTACGATCTATAAATTTGGTTAGTTTGAGGAGGTACGGCTCTGTGATCGTAACCGTCGCTCGTTAAAAAAGCAAAATATATTGTCTCGTCTCTTTGAAAATATATTTCACTTAACCTCAACTTTATTAATGCTCTTTTGGTATCAACTTTTAAAATGAGATAATGCAATATTATTTAAATTGCAAATTAAAACAATTTGAAACTTATTCCTAAGTATGGTACATCCACCTCAAAATAAAAAAGTACGGCCATCACTGAGGGAAATTGACCAGTAAAAAAGTTTTGTGTGTATGGTGCCAGTGCCTATAGTGTCCATTAGTTGTCAACGTTAACTCAAAATGTTTGTTTTATATATTGAAAAAGTTAAAAACTATTAACATTTGTATTTTATTCGGAATTTTTTAAACATAAAATAAAAATTGAAAGATGACGTTAATAAAGCAAGTGCATATTGTAAAAACAAAAAACTTATTTAGTAGAGTGTAAAAAGTCACCTATTTGAAGTGAAAAGAAATATTTTCTGATATTGTTATAGAACTAATCATATTAGAATGAAAGTCTAGTAGCCTCATTACAATTTTTTGCTAGGATACAGCAGCTACTGTAGTAATTAGGGTTAGGTGGAATAGCTACAATAAATCAAAATTTAGGAAAAAAACTGTTGCAACAACTATTAACTTTCTGCAGAAAATTTGTTTTTGTTGTAACAGTAAAGTTTCCAACATTTAAACATAATGGACTACAACAAGAAAAATAAACCTAAATTGATCCAAATTACTACTTTCCGCCATAAAAATAGTCTTTAATGTTACAAAATCTTATAATACCAAAATTTTAGTCAAAAATTTGTTATCCAAGAGTAATAGGTATAATGACTTTCAAGTAAAATGTAATATATGTCAATTTATATGGCTCGAAATTACAAATTGTTTACCTTTTCTGTGTTTTCAAATGCTAACAGTCCAATAACGCATAACACGAAGTTATAATTTACTTAATTTTGCCTTACAATATTATTATTACAATAGGTAAATATTAGTAAATTATAGAACTTATTTCGTCTTCAACTAGTAGTTAAAAATAAGGTAATAGTTAGTTATTTTGCTCTATTAAATCTTCCAATTTCCTAAATTCTATTTTTATTACAATATAAACCTCTTTTGTTGATAACTTTTAAGGAATATCTGACCATTTCAGTTAACTAATAGAAATATTGTCCTATATTATGGTACAAATTTACTCGTTAATGTGTTTTAAAAAGGTCTTTTAGGGAGCAAGCTTCTTGTTATATATATTCAGACATCAGATACATCTTTATGCAATAAAGTGTTGATGTTTTTCTGTGTTTTGGCGATCTGCAGTGAAAACTTACTTGTGTCGTACGGGTAAATCAAAAGATAAAGCCCTGCAGGCGGCATATCACACAATATTACAGAGTTGTAAAAACGAATTAAAAATAATTATTGTGTTCATATTTCGCCTATCAAAATCGAAGTCAACACTGCAGATTATGTAAATCAAACTAGTGATAATATATCAATAAACACATCATAATTAGATAAATTGATATTGTCTGAAACTATTTATTTGTGGCATAATTTTAGTTTTTCTTTAGTTTTATTGGAAGCAGATAAACAAATTTGAAACTGTCAAAATTGACATACGTTTAATATTTTTACTACTATTTTGAAAAACGAAAACAGAGAGTTTTTCGAAACGTCAATAATACGGAAGTGCGCGATAGTGATGTGATTTTTGTTATTTTTTGCTTATCTGCTTTTTTCAGTGTGAGATTTTTTGGTTAGGCAAACTTAGTTTCAAAAATAACTCTTGACTGTTCCGTTTGGCGCAAGGGTTTATTTAATTAATTTTTATTATTTTTCAGAAGTGTGGCAAAAACCCAATAAAACTAAAGAAAAATAGATAAATTGAGTAGTGCATGTGAATTGAAATTCGATTTGAGTTCCATTCCGAAATATGCATTTATTTTCTTTTAACTGTAAACTATACCTACATAAATTTTTGTTCTATATTCAAAAAGTTGAAAGTAGGGATGGTTGATTTTATTCAAATTATACAGTGATTCAGAATTTATCTAAAAAATGTTTTTAATGTACATGGAACTCTTACAAATACAATTTTGTAAAAATAAAATCAAAAAAGGGCAGTTCAAAAATGATTGCACTGGAATCTGGACACAAAAATGAAAGACATTCCCAAGCAAATAAATAAATTATATTTTACAACAGCAAATGCAACTGCTTTTGCCGCTATATTCCTTGGTACGGATATAACTGAGCCTCATGTATAATACGCTACACTGCTCCAATGCGCCGTGGACGCCCTGGACCTCCATTTCTTCTATGATTCGGTTGCAAAGGACAATGTTAAAAATAGCCGATTTTTGTCTTATCCGGGGGAACGCATAAATCATAAAAAAAAATCAATTGATTATTGTTAATTAACATTAGAAATGGCCCAGAAATACGTCAGGTGCCAGCATTTGCACTACACTTGCACTCGCTGCACACCGTTGTAAAAGTAGCTGCATTTGGAACATGTTTATCGGGAAATCGTTGTGCTCAAGCATTTTCACGTCATCATAAATTAAAACAATAGGTATCCAGCAACCTAGGCAAAATTGTAGGCTACTGTAATAAGTAGGTGAAATTGCTGCAATAAATGAAAAGATAAAAAACAACTGTTTTAACCAATTCCTTTAGCAAAACTGCTTTTGTTATGACAATAACGTGATCTTTCTGTCTAATATAGATAGATATTTTGCTAGGAATAAACAGTTTCTACTAATGACTAACATAAATTTCCCCCAACGATTTCATATACAAAATATGTAGCCATTTTTACACATAAAAAAACTGAAACAATAGATCATCATTAAATTAGTTTAAGTAGACAGGAAATAATTGAAATAGGATTTACTAGATTAATATTCTGTATTAAAGCAAAACAAATGTGTAGCGTCTAAATTTTGTAAGTATTTCAGTAGTATCTATATATAGATACATATAATGTTCTATAACAGCCAATTACAGTCCGTTATGCACATTCGACGTTACATGTAGAATCACTCCACTAAATGACAGCTCTTGACAACTTTAATTGTTCCATTCATGAATAATAAAACTACGGAAAAGCTATATCGAGTCACTGTCGTATCTATGAATTAATAACTATTTAGATGAACCCGCAAATTTGTCCCTGTTTTGAATACAAAGCAATGAAGCTATTTGATTTTTTTTTAAATTAATTAAGGTATTTTTGGTTTGTATGAACTTCTGCTATAATTACGGCATTTGCAATAAATACAGGGTGTTCCTTAATGATATGCGAATATTTAAGAGGGTGATTCTACATCGAAAATTAATGATAATTTGTTTTACAAGCTATGGTCCATAAAAGCAAAATTAAACATTTTGAAAAAAACCAAGACTGTTAAAATGTAATTGAAAAAGGATAGAATAATTTAAAAACCCCCGACTTAAAGAATTTATGTAACTAGAGATAATAAACGTAAAAAGGTTTTATAAGTAGATTTGATCTCTCGCAGAGTAGGACATATGAACAACAGAGTATCAGTTTTCATAGCACTTTCCTATGTACCTTTTTAGTTCTCGAAGATGTACAACTAAACTTTGCCGGCGTTTTGCTGTAATTCAACTCGATATCATTACGTAGAATGAAAATAATAAGTTGATAGGTATGATGTAGAAAATAATGAGCCGCAACTCTAGAATATTCGTTAAAGAGAAGAGAAGATAAAAATGACGGTATAAAAGACATTTTCAACTAATGCCGGATGACGTGATGAATTTTTTGTTTTTTCTAAAATTGACGTGATGAAGTTTGTTCTAAAATTTTTAGTGTTTCTGTATCACCACGCTCAACAGAAATACTTACCTATCAAGTTCTATCGATTTTTTTTAAATATGTAGTAGCTACAAAATAAACTATATATTACTGCAGCGCCTCCTAGTGAAAAACCTTCACTAATCAACCACAAACCCATTATTGGAAACCGCATCCAAAACGGACTAGTAGTTTTGGTTTTGCACAAACAAATGTTTACTGTAGCGCCCTCTAGTGAGTTGTCACCGTAACACCATATCTAAGAATATGAACCAGAATTAAACCCGAACCCTTCACTGAAAACCGCATCCAAAATGGACTAGTAGTTTTGGTTTTGCACAAACAAATGTTTACTGCAGCGCCCCCTGGTGAGTATTCATTGTAACACATGTATAAAAACATGCACCAATCAAACCAGAACCCATCACTGATTCTCTCACCCTAAATATTCCATATTCCATATTCAACTACTTCAAAGCCACTAGTGCAATCATCTTCAAGTCTGTCAAATAATAAAAATAACCGTTTAAATTACAAACGTCAAAATAAATATCACAATTATTAGTAATCACTAATGTGAGTTTATTTTAGAATGCATGACCTACTCAAAATGAAATATCAAATAATAACAGCGTTCGTAAAATTAGCAATAAAAATATTTTCATTGCTATCTCAGTAACCGTTGACGTTCGACCACATGTTTATTAGGCTTTTTTGTTCAATTTTGCCCCCTAAGCACCCCTTTTGAATATTGGGGTTCCCACTCACCCTATATTATGGATATTTTACATATTTGTTGAAAAAAACTATTTTCTTTTAAAAGATCTCATGATCTATTTGTGATACAGATATATGCATTAAAAAACATTTAAACTACAACTTACATTCTTACACTTTTTGCATTTCTCGAAAACTGTTGGAGAAAAAAATGGGCAATTTTTGCGTAATCACCCTGTATATTAACTACAATTTTAACAAAATACTTTCCTGTGGCGGCCAAAAAATTACTACGATAAGCAGTTGCTGAATATCGACGTCGCTTCCAGAACAAAAGAGTGCCAGATATAAATGTATTCCAGGCAGTCTTCAACAATGCACGTGAAACTAGAATATTTCCCAGTGTGAGAATTACATCTGAGAGGCAAGCTGGTCCTGGTCTAGCAGTGGAAGAAGAAATTCTAAATATGCAAATTAATCAAACTACGGCATGGAAAGTTATTCACAAAAATGATTTGAAACCTTTCCATATTTAACCCGCCCAGAATCTTCAGGACGGTGATAATGATTTGCCCATTTTTGTCTAAAAATCGTGTACAATAATGAAGTCATTTATACTAAGAATATGAAAAAAAATATATAAAATTTTCATAATTGGTTTAATTATTATTGTCAGCGTTTTATGTAAAAATATATTTTTATTCAATTATATATTCCTAAGCAAAAATAAGTTGCATAGCATACTATATAAGCATGTGTAAAATTCCTGGTGTATATTTGATTTTATTTTCTAACATATTTCAAATGAAATAATGTATTAGATTAAATTATGACAGAAAAAAACATGCTGCAATACTGGCTGAGTCGCGCGGCTAACCCGCTAGTCTTTAACGAGCTTCATAAACACTGTGATAAGAAGGAAGGTATGTGTTCAAGCGTTATTCACTCAACGGTTCAAGCTACGTTGCATAGTGAATAGTATGTATAATCAATCATAGCAATGGTGCTAGCAACTTTATTAAAAATCGTTAATATAGGATTAAAATAAATTTTAAGTGTACTTTTTAGAAAATAACTCGTTACAATGCATATATTTTACGGGTTGCATAGTTTAAACAATATTTAGAACTGAACAATATAACGTTAATATTCAGGTAAGTAAGCATATTCATATAAAAATTGTAAATATTAAATATTTTAAGGTCTAGTGTAGATAGTTAAGTACGTCATTCATGTACCTTACTCTTACGGCTATATGTCGACATATAATGGTTATTTCATATTGAAACTCACAATGGTAATCACAAACATGTTTTATTTGTCTTACTAGGCAACATGCACAGTACCTACGTACTCGTAAACTTTATCATATCACTATTTTCTATTTCAATTTCAATCATATTTATTGAGGCAATAACCTTATCATCAGTTGTACCCTTTAAACTGATATTTGTAGAATGTTATTTATTATTCAACTGAGATTTTATTTACACAGATTTACATTGAAATATTTGGATTACGTTTAAAGTAAGATTAATCGATTTACAATTGAGCGATTAAAGATAAATAATCCCTGTTAACTTTATAATATTCAATTCATCCGTTTAGTTTAATTACGTCTGTTTTATTCAATGTCGATTAAGTAATATAAAATTTGGCAATCCAACTACATACTTACATTGCTTCATAAAAAAACGTGTTAGAATTTAATTAGGAAGGATCAAAACAGTTCCGATAAGAACTTGATTAATAATTAGTCACAGACATACTGAAGTGAAAGTGTAGATATAAGAACAGAACGTACTTGTTTGATTGTTTGTAGCAGTGAGTATTATTATTTATTAAAAATACTAGTAAATGCATTTAAAAAGAAAGCGGCACAGAACATAAAATACTAGTAAAGTAGTGACGGGTCTTATTCTGTAAGCGGAGGCATTCTCATTTCTTTTCTACAAAAACTTTGTCACTGCTACATTCTTTTTCATTTTCTTATGCGATTTTAAAATGATTTAAACAAAAATTCGTGAAAAGCTATTAAAGAAGTTTTGCGTTCTACTTACTAAAAGTATAGTAGATATCACTAAAGTTTTGTATCAGTATTTACAAATGACAAGCTGTATATTTAATAGTAATTTACTTTATTCCACTTGTATGCGATGTTTTGCTATTTTAATATTAATCATATAAACGGAAAAGGTACGATCAGTTTTAATTTATTCGAGGTCTCTTTCGATGACCTACATTAGTAATACAGGGTCATTCATGATCATGACGACCTTAGCCTAAAAGTATATACAGGGTGTTTCTAAAATGTGTCATATAAAAATCTGCAAATCTGGCATCACTGACTTCATTAAAAGTTTGAGCTTGTTGGACTATGGATTGCTATTGCGCATAGACCACGCGTCTCTTTACTGGACTTTTAGAGCAGTGGAGTTGTGGTTAATTTACTGTTTCTATATACTATAACTACTATTATTTTATCATGCTGAATCACCCTTTTAAGTTGTATGACGCAATTTAGAAACACTCTGTAGATAATTAAGTGAGACATAGACTTGATAATTATTGTACAGAGTATTTCAGATACGGGTATTATTAAAAATATGACGCAGGGGTAAGATATTTTGTCATGTATTATACCGTATATCATAGTATAAATAAATTTTATGTATTATTAAATATACAATACAATGCTTATACCTAAACCCGGCCTTTTAGGAGTTATTTGACATTAAAAAAATGACAGCTGACCAATTTTGTAAGAATCTCAATAAATTTTTTCGTGTTAAATGTAGGCATCTAATTTTTGGCATACCAGGAAACTTTGAAGTATTGCACCTTTTGTATTTAATAGTAGTTCTAAAATACTACACCAAGCCTTTCATTTTTCAACCATTGCAAACCATTTTTGCACCATATTTCGATGCTCAACGAGTACCTCTAGAGGGTGAATAATTTATCAAATAAAATAATGGAAATTTAACTCATAGTCAGTTTCTGCCGCCTTCCGGTTGTCTAAAAATGAAAAATCAAACAGTCATTAGTCGAATTACAAAAAAATTAGTCACTTTCTGCATCATTAAAACGAATTTGTAAACTGTTCTCGACAAAAAATCAACGGCAAAAACGGCACAAGCTACAAAATTGATAGTACAAGTGATGATAACCATTTGCAGTTAAAATTAAAAACATCTGTATTCTATAGATTTCGGCACATATATCTTGTTAACTGTTAGTTTTAGAGTCCAAAAGTTTTGGCTCAAGCGCAGTGAAGACAAAATCTGACGAAATTGCGATCAGCTGATTGTTTTAAAGTTCAAGAAACTATTGACCTTCAGTTCGGACCAAAAAGTTCCACAATTTTCTTGAACAAGTCTGGTGAATTTGGCAAAGTAAACGAAAACAAAAAATCTCTAGGCAGAAATGTTGATATTTTCCGTATTTTATTGTGTTTTTTAATGGAAAACTTAAAAAGTGGACATGGATCGATTATCACAATAGTTTATGTACCTACATTTTGTGAAAGAAAGGCCCATTAAAATCCTTAAAGTAAGTACATTCGCTTTTAGACGTTGGTTGCAAATTCAAGAAAATTGAGTCAAGAAGCTTGAACAAGAAAATTAACTCGAGAACAACTTTTGGATTGTAAAATGGGTTTTAGACCGCTTTTTAGAGCTGTTCATTTTACTTCGGTATTTTTGAAAATATCCAGGTGACATGCCTGTTAGAAATCGTTCAATCATTAAATTTTTGTAATTATGTATTTGTTTTTGTAGATGCCCCTTTCAAGATAAACCCCCCTTTGACTTAAAAAACAAACATTTCAAAAACTTTCTGTGAATTGCCTCAATTAACATGTTACTTGGTATATTCGAAATCATATACTAAAGATAAATTTCTAATGTAGATTTTATGTAGGTATGAAAAAAATGATAACTTCTAATATGAATGATCTCTTTTTTTACTTTAAAAAAAACTATACGTCTAAAAGTATTCAAAGAGCAACTAATATTACGCAAAAATCGCTTTGTTATCGTTCTTAGTTGCGGAGCAATTCTATAGACTACTAGCGTAATATTACGCTAGCAGCCACCATTTTCTTCGAAATCGGCACAAGCTACAAAATTGAAACTAGTGGTACAAATTAGGAACAAAATATCCACCACCTGTTTTTTGGCAGCCGCTGAAGTTGGTTTGCCAGACGTCTTCATTCTAAATACATCCTATACTATTTATTTATAGATTATTTTACCCACAACTGAATCACTGAAAACCGTCTTAGACGTCTTTCCGAATTACTTCGTAAATCGCAAACTCCTCATGACAAACGTGGCCAACATCCTAAGGCTAATACGACTCGTCCTGAAGTTTTAAAAGCAATACATACTCATATTCTTGACTTTTCCAGAAACCAAACATATTATTCGGGTAAAGATGATGAGTACTTAGACGCGCGATTAGATGTTAAAACCATGCATGACTTGTTTAAAGGTAGACACCCAAATTTAAACGTCAGCTATGCTTTTTACGCCAAATATTTTAAGAACACCTTTTCTTTACGATTTGGGAGACCACAAGTCGATACCTGTATTAGTTGTGAAGAATTATCTGTTAAAATAAAGAGCCCCGTTTTAGGCGTTATTAGGTTTTTATTATCTCTGACAGATACAAACCGTTTTACACAAATAAAACATTATTTCCCAGTAAGAGGTCACTCGTTTCTTCCCAATAACCACATCAAGTCTTGGAATTCTCGAAATGATGACCTACTCATTATAAAAAAACATGTTTATCAGATGAGAGTTTCGGAAGAAACGTACCAAAGGAACATAAAAATACATTTTCTCCATCCACTTATATGTTCTTCCAATACGACAAGAATAAAAAAAGAGTTGTGGTTACCCAAGAGTTCATTGATGGCTTAGGCACCCACACTTTCAACCTAGCTAGAAACAAAGCTGTTAGTATATCATCCATGCCAGTGCAGCAGGCATATCCTAGGGGCAGTGTGCCCATAAATCCTAAAAAAATTGAAAACATTAAGCAGGTAAAAAGTAGTATACTCGAGAAGCATATCTCATTTTATGACGAGATTTTTCTGTGGCCATCGGGAGAAGAGCTAAATCTCCAAGATGACGTTGAAAATGACGAAGAATTTGATTATGTGTCTTAACTATTCAAGCTAAATGTTACTTTTTGTACACAATTAAAAGATTTTTAAAAAACAATAATCTTATTGTCAACAATCATTTAAGCAGGGAATAAACATACCTGTTACCTGCATAATAGCATTCAAGGAACTTGCAGAAAGCAGCTACCAATATGTAATGTAATGTAATGTTCCTCAATAAATTGCCGTATTGAACCTTTAGTAAATCTAAATATTTTTTTAATTCTTCGTCAGGCAAATCAGCTTAAATTTTTTATCTTTCTTCATTGGATGTTTTGACTTAAAATTGCCAACATAGTTTTAATGTCCATTTATAAAACCGCGAATTAAATGTCAATTTAATAAGCTGTCCATCTTCACAATTCAAATAACACATAGCGACACCTAATTCCTTGTCTTTAAGAAACTGTTAAAATTCTGTATTACGTGTAAGAAATAATATCGCCGTTATTTCTTAACAGTTACAGGGCAATAGATACTACAAAAATGTAAGGTTATGAAATATAACATTTAACCTTCAAATGACGTAAATGTTATTATGAGCAAAATGGGATACATACTTGGGCTGTATAATTTGTAAGTTGGAGAGTTGTTTACACGTTCATGCATTTGCGTGAACCACATGCAAATTATGTGTCCCATATTTTACTTAATCAAGCCTTTCCGACTTGTACCAGTGAGTGATTTTGGTTTTCATGCTACAAGTTACTTGTGTAAATTGGCGTTCATAAGTCAATTTACACAAATTGCATGAACTTGAAAACGAGAAACTTTATTATTATTTTTTTGAAGGTGTAATCCCCTAGGCAGGGGGATGATCCTTGCAGGGAAAGTAGTCATCCATGTGAGACACCTTTTCTTAAATTTGGAAGCTGACACACGATTTGCTTTGCCTTGAAAATAACGAAATATTTTTAAAAAATTCATTTTTGAACGCGTAATTCCCTAATTAGGTGGATGATCTTTGCAGGGAAAGTAGTAATCCATGTGAGACACCTCTCCTAAATTTTGAACTTGGCACACAACCTGCTTCGCTTTCAAATTACTGAGACACTATAAAAAATTCAAATATTATTTTTCTTGAAGGTGTAATTCCCTAGCCTGTGGGATGATTTTTTCATGGGAAGTTATCTATGTGAGACACTTCCCCACAAATTTTTAAGCTGGCACCTATTTCACCTTCAAATTACCGAATTACTATTAAAAAATTACATATGATGTGTTTTTTCTTTAAGTTTGTGGAAAACTGTATTAATATTAAATTTTTGATTAATTTCCAGTTCAAAAGAGAGATAGTGCATTGCAGACTATTTCTTAATGTATCTGTTATTTTACCCAGTTGCGTACGTTCATGAATGTTCGGATGTCTTCGGAATTTTGGATGCCAATTTTGGCTGCTGTTTTCACGCCGGTTTTACAAGTTACGGATTTACAGTAAACAAGAAGTCAGTATATACTTTATTTGAATGTTTGAGGTTCTCCACGTAATGTATTAATTAATAAATTTCTCAACATAAATGAAAACATTGAAACTAGAAAAATGAAATATCATTTTTGTTCATATTTATTTATTTACTAATGCATTTATATTTTGCAGTTCAATTTGGGTCTCTTCTATAACTTATTGCTTCTACATTAAAAATTACTTCTAAAGGAAATGACTGACTATCAAAGTTGTTCCACTATAATTCCTCCTGATGATGGCAAAAGGCTAGCACCAAAGAATCGGAGAGTTAGATCATTGGTAGCCTACTGGATATTGGGATTGTGCAATAATTATGGATACGTGGTTATGTTAACAGCAGCGAACGATATTATTGTTGAAAATACTGACGAAGAAAAGGTAATATACTTATATTGCAAACTTAAAGGATACTTTTGCTCCATTCTCGTTCTCCGTGATAAAAAGAATGTTAAAATGTTGCAAAAGGTATTTTTTCTCTCGAACCATTACTATTAAGCTCATTTGTCACAGAACTTCGTCTCGTAACCTTTATTTGACCTGTGGACAGGACCCTATAACCTCATCCCGTAACATCACAGCGAACATGGATGTTCGCATCGACGTTTGCAGCGATTCGAAATCCATGAACACTTACCGTGCTATTGGTGGTATTCATAGTCTTTCTCCAGTCGCCGGAGAGCGGTCTCCGTCCCAAAATTATGCGAATTTTATAATGAAATTCAAATAATTTCGGACGGACAATGAATACAGTGTATTGTAACAATGGTATCTTATATCTTTTTCTCGAAATCTGTACCAGTTCGTATCCTATGTGTGTATCTGGGACAAATACACGGTATCTCAAATATTTTACTCTTTTGATGTGTGCTTTTTTACTGACAACCGTCGAGAAATGTTCATGTTTTGCAAATAGCAAACATTTGTTTATTTTCATGTAGTGTGTGTTTCAGTTGTCAAACTTCTGTGGCAGCCTTAATAGAGATATAGCCATTCTAAAAACAAAAATTTTAAGTTAAGCGAAAATCTAAGTAGCCTATGACATTGAATTTTAATTACGTATCAGTTTTTAATTTAATTTTCAGGAACAAAGCAAAATTAGAGACTGTACCTATATGTCGACTGGTATAATATTATTGGCTGATATTCTTCCAGGATTAATAATAAAATTACTTGCTCCATTTATACCATTTTTTATTCAGTAAGTATTACCTTATTACATCTGAATTATCAGGTTTTTCATCAGTTATCCTAAATACATTTTTCTGTTGCCAAAATGAATGAAACAGGTCAAATATATTATGTTAGACCGAAATGAGTTGCTGGAAAAATATTTTTATACTACCTTATAGTATGTGCCTGCAATACATTACTGAAAAAATAAAATCCCGCTGCTAATTGATGTTTTAATTTTTTTGTATGTTTTTTAAAAATGGGTAAACATGATTCCCATGTTGTTTTCACTTGATTGTTTTATAACAAATATATGGCAAATAATTGTTCTATAAAACATTACCTACATAGTATCTACACGGTTAGAATGAAAAAGGGAAACATTTTTATTTTTTATCTATCTGAAAAAAAAAACATCCTGGATTAAAATAAGAAGCCATAGAAAATTTACCGCAATACACAAAATATGTTATTTTAAGTGTTCAGATTAGCTCATCCTAATATTGTTAAAGTTTTAAACAAAGAACCTTTGTTTAAAAAACAGAAAATAAAAATAAATCGAACAAAAGTGCAATTTTTATGAAATGATATTAAAGATTCAAATATTGTAATGTAATATGAAGCAGTCAAATCAAATATTTTTCGTCATTGATACAACGATTTACAAACTATATTTTTTTAGCGTAAGAGTAATAGTCTGTGTGTTACTGGCATCAGGTGGATATTTGGTGGTTGCATTTAGTAACAGTCTTTATTTATCAATTGTGGGAGTCGTACTGACGTCATTTTGCAGTGGATTTGGAGAAGCTACTTATCTTCAGTATAGTTCCTTTTATGACAAGTAAGTTAGAAATATAAGCATACCTTAGTAGATAACTGACGCGATTGATATAGGGACAAATATGTATATCATTCGGTTATACCGTAAGTAGATATAATTTTAAAAGAAAATCTTGTTTCAGTGTTTTTACTTCTGCTTACCCATATGAGTTTTAGAGAATTTAAGAACTTAAATATAACATCTGACTCTATTTACTATTGAGTTTTGACTTGTCACTTCTAAAATTATACCAAAGTTTTTTTCCATTGATTGAATTTAAAAAGAATGATAATATCCCGCGCAGAATTTAATTTTTATTTTTAATTTAAAACACTTTTTTCTCTTGATAAATTTGAAAAAAACAAAGGTTTTCAAGAAAAAAATGCATTAATTAACACAATATTTAGTAAGGTAACCGAATATGAGCATAAGCTTTGGTCTAAAATGTAGAGGTCGCTAAGCACACCTTTAACAATTCTATTTTTATATTGCTATTGTTGATAGATACTTTGAAAAAGTAAATTAAATATTTTTTACAATTTGAGACAACTTTTCCAAATTAAAAATACTGAGAATGTAGCTTGGTGGTACTACATTAAAAAATCTATATGTCATAAAAGATAAATGAGTAGAAAAAATAATGGCAACAATACCAACATTAACAGTAATAATAGTAGTAGCAATATCAGCAATAATAATAAAACTATAAGAGTACCTATGATTAATTTGTCAAAGTCAGAAAAAGATTTACAGAACGAAATCTGCAACAACTAACAATACAAATATTGTTGATGAATGTATAATAAAACCTGTGTAATAGTCTTATTCAGGAGAAAATTACTTCCGCTTCCTCAGAGGCTGCAGTAGATTATTAGCCTTGCAAAACATAAATCCAGAGTCTATTCTTGACTTTCAAATTACATGGTTCTGTCTCTTTTACTTACCGTTATGAGAAGAAAGAGAATAGATCTTCAAGGTCCATTTCAGAAAAAACGAAACGTTTAGACGGAAATAAAAGTCTTCGCTTGGTAACTAATGATACTTCGGAGTCAAACTACATAGTCCAAATCTAATAGTGAAAATTAAAAAAATTGGCTTAAAAGGAACGTCTCAGTAGTCATATTGAAATATACGATAATTTATTTTTTATGCGTTATTTTGTTCTCATTATTTCTATATTTATTTAGTTAGATATGTACCTACATATTTAATATTACCTTACAATAATTAATGAATATATATCATACTAGCCTATTGTGCATAAAATCCATCGAATTGAAAAAATTACATGTAGATGTTTAGCAGAAATTTGTATTTTGGAATAGATCAATCTATCTTATAGAATATGGTTCATAAATTATATGGTCTGGTCAGGGATTATTGCCTTAGAGATTTGTTATTAGCAACTGTTCGCAATGTATTTTTAATACCCGTATGCGTATATAGGTTCAGAAAATATCACGTTAATTGTGTTTTGTATCTAAGTGAAGTTGAATTTTATCTGTTTGCTGTTGTTGTAGTAGTTGTTTTTATTGTATATTTAGAAGTGAAACGAAAAATTTGATTTTTTTAAGTAGTTTTTTTATTTGCATGTTTTCAGTGTTTTGTGCATATTTTGACTACATTATGTGCATATATGTAATATTTCTACTGGCATTTTTGAGTATCCCTTTATGGGATTCTAGTCATCTGGATGCTTGAGGAAGCTTTATCATCGACAAATCTCATTCAAATTCAGGGTAGGGGGACTTATTATCATGACAGATTTATTAATTACTTCCTCTTCTGTAAACCATACGTTTTGCAATATAATACCAACATCCTCATTTAAGTGAAATTGTAAGATTTGAAATTTTCTGATCTGTTTTTCTCGAAGACTATCAAATTTTGGATGTACGTTGGAATAATTTTTTTGATGATACCTAATATGAATAATCGAAAATTATTTCTCCAATACTTGCATAAATATTACAAATATACAACTTTATAGAAATGTAGTTTCGACTTGGAGTTCTGGAACAGGTGGGGCAGGAGTAATTGGCGCACTTTCCTATTCGATTTTGCAGAGACTTGGAATGCGCACAACTTTATTAATAATGTTAATTATACCAGTATCTATGGCTATATCGTAAGTAAACCCTCTGATAAGTATTCTGCATATTCTTACTTAGTAACATATTACAGATTTTGGATCATACTTCCTAAACCCTCAGAACAGGATATTGCACATGCTTTAGAAATTCAGAAGATTGTTAATAAGGAGGAATTGAAAAATCCTAAGGAGGTTATAAAAAAGAAATTGCTACTTATTCCTGGACTTATGAAGTATATAATCCCATTTTCTTTAGTTTATCTTTTTGAATATTTTATTAATCAAGGAACGGTAAGTATATTGAAAAAATACACTCAATTTACTCTCCTTCTAATAAAACTTCGTTGTACATATTCTATTCTGATACATTTTTATAACAGATGAATAAAAAAAATGCAGCTGGAGGGATGTGTAAATTAAATATGTATTTGACTGTAGTTGCTTTGGCGTAGAGTAATTTAAACAATAAATTTAAACAAGCAATAATTGTCTATTACCTAGTGAAGCATGAATAGTCGAGTATGTCTATTGAAGAAATCTAGAGGGAGAATAATGTTCACCATCCTATGAAAAATATCAAGTTTTAAAAAACAACGCTAAAGCTAAATATGTCAGTTATATTTGAAATAGTTTATTGTTATGAAATTTAACACCATTACAAAGTATTCCTGTGTGATATTCAGTATTATTTTATTTCGATCTAACTCACAATAAATTATTAATGCAAATTATTTAATCAAATCTAGATATCATAACACACTTTAACAGGTATAAAATTATCTTTGTAACCACCGAGGCAAAGTGTACAGAATATTTACAAATTGCACCACTCCCTGTTGGCACTTTTACTCCTTACGGACACAGCTGAAAGGTAGCGGCGCAAGCCACCGTTCATGACACGTCGAATAGCTGGCTGAACTTCGCTTGTTACGGCCGGAACGTTTTTTAGACGACGGACTTCTGAGACTTTCCGTAGTAACATAAATGTAAACTTGGGTTTCCTAGGAGCAGTGCCGTAATATAGAGATACTAATTTGTTTTTGTTTAGCGACATAGTTTATTGACACTAAAGTTTATCTTACAAAAAAAAGATATAGTCCTTTAAATAAAAAGAGTCCTCCAATTTTTAAAAGTCGCAGTAACAAAATACTCCGTCATAGAAAATATACAAGATAACTATGAAGTTTAGATTCAAAATTATATTATTACATCTTTTGTTACAAAGCTAATAAGTAATAACCAGCCAATAACACTTAACTTTTTACAAAGTTCTGTCTGTGATGTTACCAAAAGATAAAAAACATTTTAGTTTTTATTTAATTTTTGTGGTCTAAAATGGACATCCAACGGACGTAAAGGACACCTCTGAGAGGTACACTGTTATATATCCCATAGGCCATACTAGTCCAGGACCTACGTCGTCCCACGGACGTCCATAATTAGTCCTGGGATGTCCCGACCTAAAGTACACTTAAAATCGACGTTCTGTAGTTATCATGCTATGTGGAAAATTGAACCTTATTTTACATGACAGTGGTATTTACCGTATTCAAGGAATCCTTCCATTTACATCCACAAGAACGTTTTTTGTGACGTCATTGATCGTCATATTACGGCCGGTATATTAAGAAACCGCTTTGCTAGAAGACCAAGCTTTAAAGGTTCCCTTAAAGAGCAACGCCGTAAAATAGCGGTCATAATAACCACAGATTGATGTTAAATACTGTTATAATGACCTGTAAAAGCAACTCATCTTACTAGGAAATCTAAGCTTTACCGATGCCCTACCAGCTGCAGCACTGGATACCTATAAAAATTTAAAGCGACTATATATCCAGCAAAAATATAAATATTCTGACGAGCAAAAAATTATAAGGGAATTATTCTACTAGTTGTTTCCGTGAAACCTTATCTGTCATACAGGGTGATTCAGAACTTCAGAATTAAAAAAAAAATTAATGTACAGGAAACTCTTACAAATACAATTTTGTTAAAAAAATCGAAAATAATTTAAAAATGCTCTTCTGGACGGCACTGGAAACTGGTCCACTGTAAAACCTGATAAGGTGGCAAAGCATGCAATAGGAGACTAGGTAAAAAATAGAAAGAAATTCCCAAGGAAAGAAATAAATAACATTTTATAACACCTATTTTAAACAGTAAATTCAACTACTTTTGCCGCTATTGTTGTGTGGTTATAATTAATAAAATAGTTTGACATACCTAATGCCACATAAAAATTTTGGGCCCATCTTACCCCCTTTCTAACACAAATGTTTCTGCTTCTTGTCCGTGCAATACACTTTTTTTAAATATCTCCACAAAAAGAATTCTAAATGATTTAAAGTTAGGAGATCGTGGTATTAATGCTTCGACATGCTGTACAAGATACAGATATAATTGAGCCTCGTGTATAATACGCCACACTGCTGCAATACGTCGCGGATGTCTTGCACCTCCATCTCTTCCACGATTCGATTTTAAATTTCCCTCGCGTTGCACTACACTTGCACTCACTGCACACTGCCGTAAAGCTGCATTTGGCACATGTTTACCGGGAGATCGTTCTAGTAAAGCATTTTCACACCACCATAAATTAAAAGGATATCCATCAACTTCGAGTTGCTATACACGTAAGCCATTACTGACACTTGAAAAACTAATGTAAAGACTAGCATCACCAAAAACTTTAATACTTCCAAAAAGTAATCGGATTTCAATATTCGGAATCGTCGGAATAGAGACCCAGCCCAGCGAAGGTTGAAAATACTACAACTTCAAGAATTTTACAAAAATTACGATATTGACTCCATATGACGCATCTATTCTAAATCACCCTGTATATGTTATGTATTTACTATGTGTACTAGCGCGGTTTAATTGAAAAGATAGAGAAAGATATAAGATATGCTCCAGTTTGTATTGACGAGCGACGTCCATTTGGCGGCGGATTGGTTATGATTTGGGTGAGAATTTTTTCACAAGTTCTATAAGATCATATGTTATACATTTCATGATTACTATGGGCGAGTATGGCATTTTCATGCAAAATAATGCTAGACTTACACAGCCGGATCTGCCAGAGACTGATTGATTAGGTGGTTCGATTAGCCAACACTCAGTTCAGACATGAATCCCATCGAACATGTCAGGGATGTGTTGGAACGCGTATTCGAAGAATGTTCCAGCTCCAAGAACCGTCCAAGAGCTGAGAGAGTTGCAATTGCAGGAATGGAATAACATCGACCAGAATATGATCCTTATTAACTTAACTGAAAGTATGCCTCGTTGACTTCAAGCAGTCATTAACGTAACTAGGAGGGAATACGCGTTATTAATGAGTAATTTTTCATTTCTTTTTTCAATTTCTTAGTTTTAACTTCGTATTTAATGTAAATTTATAAATTTTTCATAATAAATCATAAGAACAAAAAATATGTTTTCCATTCAATAATTCCTAAAAGACATCACAATTTTAATGTCACCTACATTTTTTGCTCGTTAGTTTATAACCAATGTTTATAATTCATCAAATGCAAAAAACCTTTACAATTTGTTTTAGTTTGAGTTGATACAATTCAAAGATTCATTTGTATCCCAGCAAGAACAATACAGATGGCTGCAAGTAACTTATCAAGTTGGTGTCTTCATATCTAGATCATCAGTTAACCTATTTCATATTAGGCAGACCTGGATAATGACTATATTTCAGGTAATTATATGCAGGGTGTGTCACAACATTTGGTTAAAAGTGTAGGGAGAAGGAATCCAAATTAAACTATTTTTTTACATGGTATACATTCTCAAATAAAATAAAAATTTTAAAGTTTTGTCAAGATCTTAAAACGAAAAATATTTCTCGATTTATTTATTTTTTCTGTGCATTGATTTTGTTAAATCAGTTTGGATTTGGAATCTTTCTTAGTTTTTAAATGTTAGATAATTATCCTTGCAATCGGTAATTATCCTTCTTAGTCCTCATTTCGAGTCGGCACTTGTTTACTAAACGCTAGATAGACCAAAACACACCACTGCTGGTCGCCGCCTTGTTTTTTTGAAATCGTCTTGGCTGATATAAGCCATGCGCCACTAGCTGTGGAAACCATTGTGTGTGAACTAGGTAGGTACCATTAAAAACCCCGATTTCAGGAAACAGCTACTCTGCGGAATAATATGCTGACCAGCCATCCACGGTTAGTGACCACTAGATGTAGACACGTGCCACGCGCTACATCTCGCGTACTCATGTTCACTTCTGTCGATGAGATACGAATAGGGTTGGTCGTCGGTTGCCTTACCTATGGCATACTGATGAGAACTAACAAGGTCGACACTGGTATATATCTGATGGCACCGCTGACGACTAACCATGGCTGGTCCGGGCATTAACCCGTAGAGTAGTTGTTTCCCGAAATGCGTCTTTTACTTACGACTCGTCTTGAACTTCCCTCCATTTATATATATCGACTTTTTCCTCTTTATGTGCATACATTTAGCACAATAGAAGTTGGATTTTCTCACTCTGGGACAAGGCGCAACTTTCCACACCCGCACCCGAGTTAAATTACCCAGAAGGATAGGGATAACTTAAAAGAGTCGGATATTAAGTTGCTATTTTTGCTTTTCTTTATTATTATTGATTTATTATTGTGTATACAATCAATAGGAAATACACATAACGTAAGAATTTACAAATCATTACTAAATATGTTTCTTTTGCCAACATAGTCGTCATACAGAAATAATAAAATTGTGATTTATATATTGCACAGGGATAATATTTGAAAAAATGATAATACCAACAACACAATTTAGAAATTATAAAATAGAATCACAGGTAAGATAACCACATACATAAACTAATTAAAAATCACTATTTTTTTTTCTTCAAATATTGTATACCAAATAATTCCTATTTATCATGTTCTTATGTAGTTTTTGATTCAATATGGAATTATTGACAGGAGCGGTGCATATGGTACACCCATGAAACCCCGTGAAATTATTGGAATGTTTAATTATATTAACTTTGGCATTCATCCTACTGAACAAGTTATTAGTGAATAGCATATCTTAAATATCAGAAAGTTATATTAAAGAACAAATATGTCAAAATATGAACGAACAATTTACAACTGACAAACACCACAATTATATAGTATGCAAAAGCATCCCCGCGGACCAGCTCCCACGTGTTTATGCCGTGCGTGGCGACCCGTGTCGTCGGAGGCAGGGTGCCTGCAACACTCCACTTTGGTCTGGAATTCGGCTAGACGGGCAGCTGGGAGCTAGCCCACTCCCAGTCAATCGGCTGTGCTGTCCCGTCAGAGGGACGGTAGGGTGAGCTCTTGGGACAGGGAGCGCGTAGGGGGCTGCAGAACTAGGCGTCGGTTGGCTCTGGCGTTCCGGAATGCGCAACCCTGTCATGTCGTTGCCCTGTTTCTGGGAGCTATGTCTACCTGGTAACCCTGGTAGCACCAGTTCACCAACTGCCGTGCCCAGAAATGGGAACTTATCATGGCCTGTGACACTAATTCACACCATGTAGCCTGGGGAAATGAAGACAACAACACAAGAGATAAGCCTTTATATGATTATATTAACGCTAGTAACCTTTCTATAAGCAATAAAGGCTACGTACTGACATTTTTTAACTTTAGAAGTCAGACATTAATAGACGTCACTTTAACTACGGCGTGTAAAGTAATCCGGAACTGGCATGTGGCCTCTATGTCAGATCATCGCTGGATAAATTTTGAGATTAATCTCACTGACTCCTTTAAAACTGTTCCGGGACCCTCGAGGAACTGACAAGGATAGATATCTATGTCACCTCCGGGAGAACCTGGTAGCGGTACGAGATCTGAAGTCTAAAAATAATGGAGAGATTGAGGTATTTGTAGATACCGTACAATCCATAAAGAGCGCCTGCCCCCTCAGATCAACCCAGCAGTCTGGTGCAACCACTAGTTGGTGGAACCAGGAGCTGAGCGAACCGAGAAAGGCCAGGATATCATTCAATGTGTGTCGGTCAGTGGTCGCGCGGTTTAAGGGGTCAGTACTTGAATCGAGGCGACTAGATCGGTGTTGGTTCGAGCCCAGCTGCCGGTAGACCGTATATAAGCTATATTCGTGGAGAGGTTTGGCGCCCTCTCTGCGGGTATGGTAGGGTGGAAGAATGTTGGCTTGGGTCAATGTGAGAGATTGATACCGATTGATATTTGACTACCCCCCTAATTAATGAGGTTTTCCAGGTTTCCCTCATTCCTGCACTGAATAGTGGTTAGGGCCTACCAACGTAAGTCGTTTCTGGGCGCAAATGCGGCCTGCTTAATAATAATATGCCGTCCCCTCTCTCGCACAAGTCTCCGACTTCTGGGCTAATCCCTGTGATTAGTATGAGGGGTAGAGATATTATTATTATTAAGGCAAAAATGACTAGACAAGACTCAGACTGGGAACTGTACAAAACCCACTTGAGACTTTTCAAAAAGTAGTCAGGAAAAGACAAATGGATGCTTGAAGAGCCTACTGCGAGGAGATTGAAGACTACTCGCAGACTGCTAGGCTATGTAAAATCCTTGCAAAAGAAAAAGACCATGATTTGGGCTTACTAACTAGAGATGATGGTGAAATAACCATTAATCTAAATGAAAGTCTGGAACTGCTGATGCAGTTGCACTTCCCAGGATCCACACCGATGGAACGGGAAGAATGGTCAGAATAGTCATGGAATGGCAGATTGCCAACCAGACTGTTACTAAAGATAAAATAAA
This sequence comes from Monochamus alternatus, assembly GCA_037114965.1. Taxonomy (NCBI): domain Eukaryota; kingdom Metazoa; phylum Arthropoda; class Insecta; order Coleoptera; family Cerambycidae; genus Monochamus; species Monochamus alternatus. The sequence goes on along the minus strand of CM073432.1, from coordinate 25,191,524 downwards.
ATGGGCAGTGCAAACCTTTTCACAGTGTTGCAAGGGGCTGCCCGCAGGGAGGTGTTTTATCACCACTGCCATGGAACTTGGTTCTGGGCAGTCTCCTGCGCCACCTCAACTCGGAAATTGGCATCGATACCATCGCTTATGCCAATGATCATACCATGCTGATTAATGGAAAGTTTGAAGGGATTCTTTGCTAAAGAATGCAAACAGCTCTAAGAGCCGTTGAAGAGTGCTGTGAGGACGATACTGGACCCACCCATATGTTGAAGTCGGTTCCTACTGCTGATACTACAGTTGTTATGGTCGGACTTGCACCTCGGATAAAGGTGGTTTTTCGGAATATTCCATAGCAGTTTCTGCAACTGGTTGTATCCCACTTTTCCAGTTCTATACTTTCTTTTGGAAGCGTACAATGCGACTAGTTGCAAAGGCTACTGATAGCGGGTTTCCCCTACAGAGCCTAGTCCGAGAACGAGGCAAGTCAAAGATTTCCACAACCTATAAAATCATAGTAGATCAAATAAGTTTTAAATTACATCATTTACACTACAACTTTAACGTATATTGTGTACCTCATTCATTATTTAGCAAGCTAATGAATAGGTTCACTCAAAATAATGTAGTGGTAATTTAGAAATATAAATATATTACAGTAATGGTGTTCATCTACAAATTCTCAAATAGAGATAGCATATGTATGTGTAGTATTACTATAATCAACACTCATATCTTTTTCGTAACACATCTAGTTATTCTCCAATTATTACTCAAGGATGGTTGGTTCTACAGAGCTGTTCTTAAATAATTTTTCTTACAACATAGACCATTTTAAAGCTTTTCATCAACTTTTTAAACTAATCTGCATGTTGCGGATGGATAGCTTAAACTTTGTACTTTTATTTTACAGGTAAATTTGTAATACAATAAACACATTAGATTTGTGCAAATAAATATTATTGGTATTATTATGATAATCATTATTCCTGCATAGTGAAGCTAGGGTTAAATGTAATAATGGTTTGAATCATTTTTCCTTTAGCATAACAGAATTATGACTTATTGTGACATATCTTCAAAAGAGTTGGATATGTTATTCATTAATTAACATTTAATTTTCTTTGTTTTAGGGTGTTAATGTTATTATTTTTACAACAGAAGTTATATACTACTACATTCCAAATTTCTATATAGTTATAGCTCTCACTCTGTGGGAGGGACTTTTAGGAGGATCTTCATATGTTAATACTTTTTACAGAATTTCTACAGAGGTAGGTACTTAAATACCTATATTAAATTAACAATTAACTAACTATATGATTTATTATTTATTGTATTTATATCAGTTGATTATGGAAAAAATATGTTATACACATATATGTGTAACCCCTTTCATTACCCAATAGGAAGCTGCCTCTGCTTCGTTTTTCACAAATTTGAAATATTTTCATCATGATTTTTTTTACCATGAAAATCATTTTCTAAACATTCCCTTTGTTAATGGGGATTTCAACTGTTTAAAATAAATAAATAAATTTAACGAATACCATAAGTTAATAAATTTGATTTACAATTGTTGTTATTGCAGGTACCTGAGGAAAATAAGCAGTTCTCCATGGCAATTACTACTTTTGGAGATAGTATTGGAATAGCATTAGCAGGCATACTTGCTATTTTTGCACATAATAAAATTTGTGATTTACCTATGCCATAAAACACACACCCACACACAAATATATATGTATAAATAATCTGTTATTTACAAAAAAGTTTATTGGCACATACAACATAATAAAAACAAACAATGTGTACAAAAAATACTAGGAACAATACAGTATTATTAAAGTAAAAAAATTGTCAGAATGTTACATTACCTGTGGTAAAATCTCTCCAATGACTAGTTTTGTTTTACAAAATATTGGAATAAATATTTCAAAACAAAATGACATTTTTTAAGTGTTTTAAAACCACAAACTATTTTTAATAATAACATAAGAAATGTAGGTTTATGATGAAAGTAATCTGGAATTACTTGATGCTTTGCATCTAATCAGAAAAATTTAAATTTTCAAGTAAGAAAAAACAATTTTGAATTTTGTTACATTTGATTTCTTGAAATACAATATAAAATGCATTCACATTAATGGTTTTAGTAATAAAACCAAATACTTAATTTTCATGAACATGTATAAAAAATGTCATTTCTTCAGTATCTTATTCAGTGTATTATAAATAAATCAGTCAATAAAATAAATTCACCAGTCTTAAAATTGAAATACTGAAAATATTTTATAAAGTTCAGGATTAACTCCAGATTAACTTTTATAAACATTTCGATTGCACGATAATTTTTCCTCCTTCTTCATACTCTTGTTTAGAAACCCACAACTGTTGAAAAGAGCCTAAGGAACTTAAAATTGAACCACCTGTCCACGCACCAAATCTACGTTCAGAAACTCCTGGTGCACTAATGATTTTTAAGCGCATACTCTGGAATTATGAGATTATGAGAATAGAAAAAAAATGTATGCAACAGTAGGAGCTTTTTAATTCTATATGAAATTTAAAAAAAAAAAACAAGAATTGCAAATTGAATATATTTAAAATAAGTTCTTCATTTACACTTACTGGTGGGGTTTTTGCTGCTAGATCTCTATTCAACCTTTCTGTAAATCCTTGAAGACTTGAATTACCTCCGGTTACAACGACACTACCATACATAGCCTAAAATATATGATATATATATATACAATGTATAATCAAAATGATGAAATAAAATTAATATTTTTTTAGTTGATATTAAAAAATTTGCTGATTATAAATTGCTACTTTTCTGCAATATTTTCTATCAAACAATCATTTTAACAGTCATTTTTGTTTACTGTTCTTCGCCTTTCTAATCCAGGTAATTTCCAGTTCTTCTGGCTTCTTCAACCTTTTTGGATACTTTACTTATTGTAGTTTGACTAATCTGGTGAATTTTATGTGTTTATAAAATGTATTTATTTATTTATTAGGGTTATCTATTTATGCCATGAACTATTTATCCTACGAAATATAAAGCGTCCTATAATAATGCTGGGACTTGTTTATTCAGTACGTTATAACCATAAGTACGTAATAGGCGTGTACGTTGTAACCGAGCTTTACTGTATATATATATATATATATATATATATATATATATCGTATTTTTTTTTGATTTTCCTAATAAATAAATACTTCCTACTTTGTTACAAAGAAAATCATAAATCACAATATTATTATTTTTTGTTTTATGGAAAACACATTTACCTATAGTCAGCGGCCAAAAATCTAGAGAGTGACTAATCGCTAGTTTGTAGACAAGCGCGATGGACAAAGCGAGCAACATGTCATAGGCGTACTAAATTTAAAGGCGATCAGATATAAAAAATATACAAAAATGATAAAAATAATAGCATTCCATTACTTTCTATTTCACAGTTATACCTACTTCTTTACCACTTTTTTATTTGCACTATGCATATATGCTACTCAAGTACATTTTTATTAATGAAATACATATTTCAACATCACGTACACTCATATTTTAAACTCGCGCCCTAAGCTCTTCATACATGTCATCATTCGACATTCCTCACTTGTTAAATTAGGATGATTTTGAGAATACGCTGTAGAGGTTGAATTATTCTCCATTCTTAAGAACACAGAATCACTAATAAAATAAATCGACGAGAAGCATTCGAGTCGTATGGGAAAATGGATCTAGAGATGCTAGAATATACCTGGAGTATTCGTTAGGTCTATGAAAGAAGAATAAACGGCCGAGTTAGTAAGTATTGTATTACAGTCTTGAATTGAAGTGTTCAGTTGGAGATTCAAAGTGATTTAGATAGCGATTAATTAAATAAGTGTTTAGTTGAGTTGTAATTAGTGTTCAGTAGTGTACTGAGTAGTCAATAAAGATAAGTAATTAATTAACGGATTGTTTTTCTGGGAGTAAGTAAAAGTTGGTTGGGAAATCCGTGACAATACTGATTCTAGCTGGAATCCTTTATGATGGGAAAGAGTGCCTTTCTTATATGTCTAACTTGACTAGTTTATTAAAAATAATGACCAGCTTTGCAAAATGAGAAAAATCAGTTTCATTCCTTGTTGGAAATTGCTATTCTAGAATATCCTATACACAGTACTTACAGGTCTTATGTCAATGTCACACATTCCAACACTCGTTGTAACCAGAGATCCAACACCTAATATTGGTTGAATTCCTGCTTTAGCACCGGTGGTAGGATTGAAAAGAGGCTCAGGAATTTTAAACCGTTCCACGCCAAAATCACGATGAAAACCATTCGGAAATTCATAATGATTTGCGGGCATTGTTTTCACCACTTCTTCATCGTATGAAGCATCAGACACTTGTAAAACTGATGCTTGAAAATCCTGCATAACTTCCTAAAAATTATAAATGTATTATCACTTATTAGCTATAGTTGAGACCCAAAATAATAGAGAGTGATTCATGTTATAAATCCGCTCACCATTTAAAGCAGTCAACACAAATATAAATATATGCCCATACATTTATCATATAAGATTTATTGGCCACATATCTCTCGCAGCATATCCGAACACAAAGAATTTTATTTTTGATATTACTTTTGTTCTGTGTTTTATTTTTCGAGATTTCTGTACCTAAAAACACAGCAAATTTTAACAAGTGGGGGATATCAGTTGATAAAAAAAACTGAGTTTTTTAAAAATGAGCTCCCAACTATAAAAAAGCCTAGAATATCTAAAAGGATGCTTCTGCGAATTTGTGTTTTATAAAATGAAATAGAGAGAGAATGCTGACGAAATAATGATATGGCAAATACACAATTTCTATGTTTTAGACAAATATTAGAAGGTCGAAATCTGAATTGAAGAATATATTTTATAAACTTATAGATTATATAAACACTGACGGAACATGAATATATACAGGTCATATGACAAAAGTGTGTTCACATGTGGAACCTGGTGCTGTCATGGTTGTATAGATAATGCACCCTATAATAAATTTATTAGTAGTGCACCAGAATCAGTTTTCAACCATGAGAAGCTGCGCGCTACATCTAAAACAATGGAATTTCAACTATGTACAAACGCAATGCACGTGCGTCTGACGGATGATTTCCAACTGTTCTACAAACAGGCCTAATAGCCGACGATAAGTGTTAACATTAAACAGTTATAATGACAGTGCCAGTAACTGGTACTATATACTATGTATGCAAATAATGTAGTGTATTATGCGTTAAAGTGTGATATCCATGGTGTGCATCAGGTAGGGGTAAGTGGGTGGTGGCAGGTCATTGCCATCTATAAGGACAGCATTCTATGGGTTTAAAGTAAACTATTAAAGTGTTAGATTCACTCAAGGTCAACTTATTTTTAATAATTTGAACCCTTCTCAAGTGGCAGGCCTATGGAATCTTGTCCCCTGTAGCACTCACCCGTACTCATCTAAGTAATGTGAATCAATCACTCTCTGTTATTTTGAACCTCGGATATAATTAAGTCTAATATATCTCGCCGAATTAAGAAGTGTGTCTTATAAGTAAAGAAAGTTTTGAAATACAAAGGAAACAAAAATAAATGATTATAAATCTAGAAACTTTTTCATAAAACTCATTTATTTTTAATATAATTTCAACTCAATAGCTCAGTTTGGGTGCTCATCAGAAATATTACGTTTCCAATAACAGTTTAATAAAAATACTTCTACAGTAATTACAAAATGCACTAAAGAAAAATTAATTTATATTGATTAAACAAAAATTATAAATATATATAATTTTATTGAAATCTGTCTGAAGTTCTTCACTGTAGCACATAATCCATTTCCAGAATCCGCAAAATCGTGTTGGATTTGGTACAATCACCAAATTTTGAAGTGACTGTGATGTTAAACGGTTCACTCTAACATTTGATACATTGAATTCATTCTGAATGAAGAAAAAATAGATCAAATGATAATTTTTATTGAAAATTTATTATTTTTATTAACATTAATCATCCAATGTGAAAGAAAATGTGCCTTAATAGAGTTGACAAAAATTTCTCAATCAAATCTATCTATTCTTGTATATACCTTAATCATATAATTATACCAACTCTCTGTTAAATTTGATGGTATCTCACGGCGTTTCCAAATTGGAGATTCCTCTGACTTCATTATTTCTTTATAAGCTACTATGGCAGGTGGCACAAGCTCAATACCTTTGTCTATTAAATAAGTTTTACACTGTGAACTTAAATAATCACCACCAACTGGAGATTTTACAACAGCTTGTGTTAAAACGTATCTGAAAAATATTTATAAATTTATTAAACTATAATTTTAATATATCTGATAAGATTTGTTTTAATAACCTGAGTATTAAAAGCATTGAAATAAATTAGCAGCTTCTGTTGCAAAAGCAAGCTTTGGGACTTATGCAGTAAAAGTAGAATACTATATAAATCTTTAATTGATTTACTGTAGCTGTTAACATATTACCCATCGTGAACAGGAACTGCTGAAGTGTGAGTAGCTCCACTATCAACTACCAAGCAAGTTGGTCGTCCATTAGCAAATGCAGCTAAACTAGCATTTTTTGCTAAATAAACAGCAGGAACATTATATTTTTCAAACATCAACTCTGCCATTTCTTCTCGTTTAGGTGGTGTAATCCAAGGAGGTTCCGTTAATAATATTGGATGATCTTTTGGAACTGCTTTAAGAGCATTATTATAAATGTAGTCTAGAAAATTTTCAAACATATCCCAATTATCTACCATACCTTCTTTCAAAAATGAACTCAATTCCATTTCTAAAATATATATAAGTTCACATGGTATTTTGTGATAAACTGTATATAATGGTAGTGATGTAATTTGGACGTGTGTGAAATGGTCACTTAAAAAAGTCCTGAATCAAAATTTGTTGTTATACCAGTTGATACATAAATTTTACTAAACTTACGATTATTTTCATTACAGTACGCTATTAGTGAAAATTAATTTATTTTTGGTATACACTGAAGATACAGTGTTATTGTCCAAACTTCTAGAACAGTAAAAAAGTCAGAAATATATTTCTGCTATATTTTATATGACTTATTTAAATCATTATTTGACTTTTATATTATACTTTTCAGTTAACTATGAAATTCTAGTAATATGTAATTTTAAAATTATATTATCAATGGAATCCTTTAGAACCAATGTTTTCATGTTAGTTTGATATTATTAATACCACTTAGGACAGTAATTTGCAGATTTTAAAAGTCCTAGCAGCAGCATTCTTATTGGATTTTTACACTGAAATATATCCTTTATATATTTGTATAAAAATTATAGTCTTTCTTCATACAAAAGCATTTATAAGAGGAATATCATAAATTTTAGTATCATCAGCAAGATAGAATGAACATTTGAAAACTAAAAAAGTATAAGGTATAATAGGAGCCCCTAAACAGAGCCTTGAGGGCCACCACTTTTAACATTTTTTGAATTCGGAAAACCTGTCAATTAGTTTAACTCTAAATTTAGACTTACTAGGAAAGTTAGATAACTATTCTCTGTTTAGTACAAGAGTGTAGTTCAGCGGCGGCTGGTGATATTTCAGGTATGCCATATCTCAATAACTAGACATGGGACCCAAACCAAACTTTAGGATATATGTACTGTGGCTATATAGACAATTTTTGTAGAAGGAGAACCTTTTTGCAGTTTGCGAAAAAAAGTTTATAAAAACCGCTGCCTCACCTAGGAATTTCCAGATGGGCTTCTTTAATTTTTGTGAACTATTTTTTTATATATATATATATATATATATATATATATAAATTAGATGTAATTTTATCGTGGTATTTCAAATTTTGCAATGCAAAATGATGCAGTGGCTTTTTGCAATTGATGGTCAAAAAAAAAAGATAAAAAGATACCAATACTTTTACAGAAAACTAGTGCACAGAATATAATTGCATATCTACTTTTTACTGTTTCCGTTGCCACTTCTGTTCTGGTAGTCTCAGTTTCGCGTGATGTTGGAGAAAACTGAGAACAATTTTGATGTAGAGGCATCTAATTTTACAGAATATTTACAATAGTTTTGTAGTAGTATATTTTAATTGCTTTCAGTGCTAACTAGTTTTAAATATAACAATTATAAAACATATTTATTGAAGTGCTTTATAATAGTGTTATAAAATACTTATACAATAAATTTATTAAAGTTAGAGATACACTAACAAAGCTGTGGCAGCAGCAACACATATTTATTTTATAGTCTAGTGCCCTTTTACACTCATAGAACACTTGTTAAGTTTGTAAGATTGTGGAGAAAAAATATAAAGCTTAATTTCTTATAAAGTTTGATTTCAAAACGTTCTTACCGCTTCTATAAAACATTCTATACTCTTTGGGAGGTTTAACTGGCCTGGGTATTGAATTATTAGACCTCCTTATTGTAAAAGTATTTACTATATAAATAATTGTGGTCTTCATTTATATTATCAATTTACATTTGTCAGATTAGTGATGGCGTTTTAATATATCAACTTGGAAACTATTTTTTCTGGATAATGAAGAGCGTTCAACTGTAATCAGTAACAAAAATGTAAGTCAATCTATCCAATAATTATATATTTTTATAGCAAAATGAAACCGTGTTATAATAAAAAATATATATCAAGTTTTATTTTTCTAAGTTAACCTGATTAAAGTTAAATATGTTTGTCATAGTCTACAAAAAAATTATCCCCAAATTGATATATATCAAAACGCAATTATCTCAAAACTGACTTTTTGTTATTTACTGTTTTTGAAATTATAGTTTTCTTAAATTGTTTTATTTCTGTCAGTGTATTTTACCATTCTAATTACCGACAGTTTTGTTAACGATTATTATTCTTGCAAAGGTGGCGATAGTATAATATTTAAAGTAGTAAATTTCTTCTGAACTGTTAATTTTATCATGAATATTTAAGGAAAATGAGGTAACATGAATATACATATATATATACACACACATATGTACAAAAATTCTTCAAACCTGGACGCCACACATGTATCGACAACAAACCAATATTATATCTAGTTTGCGAGATATCATCTTCTGCATCTAACCAGACTCCAACCGTTGAAGGTATATCAACTTTTGGACTGTCTTCTCCAGCGTATCCAGCTCTGATAGTATTATGACCAATATCAAATACCAATGCACCAACTTCATCTAAAATGTGAGGTTATAAACCTTCATATAAACAAAATATTTGAATTAAAATTACCGCCCCCATATACAGCCCCACTCATTTTTATGTTCTATTAAGACGTTACTTTTTACTACATTTTTTTAGAATTCGAAAGATTTAAAAAATTAAACAAAAACAAAATCATTTTTTACACTTTTATATTAGTTCCCGCGATTCAACAAGATCTCTATTCCTTAATTCCAATATGGGGATTCACGAAAATTCAAATCTCTATCCTTGTTATCCTTATAGTATTAGAGAAAGAGGGAAATATGTTCAGATCACTGAAGTTAATTCTGATGATTCTGGTAAACGGTAAACCAATTAGGTTTTGTCTATGGGTAAACCTTTAATTTCAATCCGCTGTTGCCAAATAGTATGTAGGCACCACAGATATTGAGGTAGAAGAACGAACATCAACAATGCGTATTCAAATGCTTTGTTGCTTACTAGCCCCCGCCATATTCTACATTAGTGCTACCAACATACACCTTTAACATTTATCTCGAACAATTATTGGTCCTTTTTGGCGTTAATTTTTAAATTAACCAATAACATTAATTAATAAGACTGCTGTGGTTTTCAGTTGGCAAGGACATCATAACAGTTGTAATTTGTTGTTATTTTATTACACCTGTGGCATAGAAAGAGATATTAGCTTTGTTGGTAAACCATGCACTGCTGCAGTAGTGTAATAAATAATATGTTGTTCGTTTATAGCAGTGTAGTTAAAGAGTGCAGACACTACCACACCGGCTAACAAGGTGGTGTAAAAGTGTAGTGTAGTATATTTGTGGCGCGAAAATGGAACTTTTATCACAAAAGTCACTTTTTGGTAGATATTTTTAAACATTATAAGCTCAAAAGTATCTATAATGGGCTTTCTGTTTTGTCGCACATTCTGCAAGCTCTTCTCCTCTTCAATTATCTCGACAGGCACGTCATAAGTTTAGGGTTAAGACGGTTAAGTTCTATGTAATTGGTTGTTCTCTTGGTCTATAAAGATATCCGCAGCATAAACCATTTTGAATCTTCTTACTTACCGCGAATATTAAATTTGATACAGCATATACAAAACTTGTATGCCTAAATAAATCGTTTGTAGTACAGGAATTAAAAACAGGAAACCATTACTTTTTCAAAAAATATTTAATTCATTTTGTTTCGATTGTGATACCTAACGCTCCATTCATTCCCGAAAAACAGTACCTAATCAAATTCTCAGAGACCATGACCGTTTAGTCTGTATAGTGCCCAAATGAAGGTAATTACTGTATTGACATTAACATTTTCTTTATTTAGCATTAAATATTTTAATGAGACTTAACTATAGGCAAAAATGAAAAAACAGACATATCTACGACAAACTCTTAAGTTACTGTAATATTAATAAACACTTGTTTTTAATAATAAAATCAGTATCGTATCAACCTAATGTTTTTATTTGCAGCTACTATATGCTTATGAGATGAGTTATGAGTGATATTTTTATTTCCTTGATAGATAACGTAGTGTTTATTCGCAAAAGTCCTTAGACAACATGAAGTCTGCAAGACTATTTAAATTTTATTAAATCTGGCAATGCGGTTTAGTTGAGTGAGCAGATATAGTTTCATAAAATTTTGGAATGTGTAGTTCTTATTTTGTATTTAAAATAAAAACTTACATTAAAACATTTAAATTGAAATTTAAGAATATTATGTTATGAGATTATGTAGCAGATAATAGTTTGTACATTAGTACATTTTCAAACGCGCCGCGTAATTTCAAATTGTGCATAGAGCCGGTATTTAAATTTTAAATCATAAATAAGTATGAACCGCTACAACGAAGTAAGTTTCAATCAATTTTTATTAACATGTTTTAAATATAATTTTTTAGAATATCTGCCGCATCTGTCAAAAAGTATTTTGTTGCAAAAAATGTCGCGAGCAACACGAGACCATGATTCATAAAATATTTATAAATTGTAACATTTGTCTTTATGGAAAAACATTTTTACGAAAAGATCCACCAGAATGTTTAATAACACATATAAAAAATCAACACTGGCCTCTGCATTGCATTATTTGTAAAAAAAATTTTGGATCCTTTGATGAACTTTTGAAACAACACATATGTCAAGTAGAATATAAAAATAAAAATTTCGAAAAAAGTCCTTATACACCTATTCAACCTGAAGTTGAAAACAAATGTTATATTCCCAAAGGACAGCAGAATAACCATAACCCTAACATGTTTTGCCATTTAGCTACAAGTACTCCTTTGCAACGAGAATTGCCAGAGAAAATTCATAATGAAGAAGTCATAACACCAGTGGAGTTTTTAGACATAAATAAAGACAAAAAATATTATACTGATTGTATTTCAATAAAAAGAAAAGTTACTTTTTGTGAGACACCTATTGCAGAAACTGAAGAAAAAGAAAACGTGCTGAAAACAGGTATGTTTTTGGAAAAATATAGGAAAAATCATAAATTATTTTTGTAATTTTAAAAATAATTTACATTGATAATAATTTCATTAAATTCATTACAAATTACCTATTGTCTACTATTTCAAACACCAGAAGAAAATTACATATTATTTATCATTTTAAAATTCAGTAGTTTTTATTTGTAATGTATAAACTACTTATGATTTTTTTGTAATTTTAATTCACTTTATCTGTTTTAATAAAAAGACAATACTACGAATTTCCAGATACTATAGTACCGAATTTTTTCTTATATTTTTGAATTGCAGAAAATGGATTTGAACATCAGATTATGGTTACACCAAGTTCAGGTAATTTCTTAATAAGTTGTAAAATGTTTATATAGGTACTCGCAAGTATATAGTAATAAGTAAACTTATTAATTTAAAAATTTAAATATTTTTTTGCACTCAATTATATACTTATTCATAGTTACACTTATTTAAATTTTAATTAACATTAATTTATTTTTTTTAATTTTATAAAGAAAGTACTATTTACATAAACTTTTTTAAACAGGGAACATCTCCGATGTGTTCTATAGTGCCAAGCAATATCTACAGGAAAATTCAACATATAAGAAAAATGCAAAAGATGATATGAGAAGCATTTGCACAACCGGTGATCATAATATTGAATTAAAGGAGAAAGGAGATATGAAAAATGCAGAAGTTATACACGAAGACAGTATTTTGTGGACGAGTGCTGTTAATACATCATCAACAGAGTTTGTGGAGGAAAATAAACCATTCATTAACATAAACATTCCTACACCAGTAATTGCAAAGTTAAAAAAAAAGCAAGTAAATGTAGTTATGCCAACAGCGATTAGAAAACAAAATATGGAATTGCCTTCTAATATACCTCTAACTAATCTGAATATTTCTAAATCTGAAGAAAGTGCATCTGCAGTGAAACAAGATAGTTTTGAATCACATGAATTTCTTAAAAAAGTTGACTGTTCTAATACCAACAATACAAAAGGAATCTTGGCTGAAACGTCCCTAAAGGCTCCTGATCGTCTTTGGACTTCAATGAGTAAACTTATCAAAAATGTAGCAAATGTAGTGCAAGAGCTTTCCAGCACAACCTATAAAACTCCCCTGAAACGTACCATTTTGGAAGACGATTTACTTTATGAACCTTGTGCTAAAAGGTACAAACTGACTGATATAAAATGTCGTCGTCCAATAAGACAGTTGACTGTAGAATATTTAGGAGAAAGTACCAATTTTAAAGATAACTGTAACAGTATTATAGGTGGAATTAAAAAAAAATTTGTTGATAAATCAACACAAACGGATGAAAAGTTTCCATGAATTCACCGATTTTTATAGTATATAAGTGTTTAAATTTAAAATTAATTTTAAATATATACCATTTTTTCAACCAGGTAACCATTTTTTATTATCTCTTACCTCAACTAATCCAAATTTTCCAAAAATTCTTGAAGAAATCATACCTATATTCTATTTTTTAATTAATACTAATAATAAACAAAGATCAATGGGCAATTGATAAAGGATTGAAACATAAAATGTTTTCAGACAAGTAACATGGTTTCCGGGTAAATTTGTCTGTGCACACTGCTGTCTACTCTTTTTATAATAAAATGATTAACTTTCTAGAGGCAGGTGAGTGCCCTGTTAGGATCTTTTGCAACCTTAGCAGGGCATTCGACTGTGTTAATCACGACAAGTTGTTGAGTAAACTTGAAATGTGTGGTGTGCGTGGAGTGGCCCATAAATGGATTGCTTCTTTTTTAACACACAGAGAACAGCAGTATGTTCATTTAAAGTTTACGAATGATTTTGGAACCAGTAACATTAGGTCGGAACATGGAGAAGTAATAAGCGTGGGGGTTCCACAAGGCTCTGTACTGGGTCCTATCCTATTTTTACTATATACAAATGAACTTGATATTTTTATGTCCAACGTTTTTCTTGTGATGTATGCTGATGATACGTCTATGCTTATTTCAGATGCCAATGATAAACTGTTAGAATCGAAATGTAATGCTGCATTGAACGCCGTGGGAAATTGATGCGTCACTAACACTTTATATTTTAATAGTAATAAAACAGTTAATCAGATTCCACAGTAGACAAAAGAACTGTTTAGGACTCAAAATAAAAACGAACAACAGTAAAGATTATATGAAATTTAATACCGATGTAAAATTCTTGGGAATCACTTTAGATGAATGTTTAACATGGCATAAACACTGTGGTCAATTAATTTCAAAATTTAAATCGCTTTGTTATGTGTTTAGAAATACCGTTTTGACTGTAGATCAGTTGGTTTTAGTGTATCATGCCCCATTTTCCTCCAGATTGACATATGGCATATGTTTATGGGGTAATTCCACTCAATCATCGGACGTATTTATTGCGCAGAAACAAATTCTAAGGTGCATAGCCGGAGTTTCTTCTAGGTTCTTCTGTCGAGAACTTAAAAAATATAATATTTTACCCCTTCCAAGTTTGCTAATTTTCGAGCTTTCTTTAAAAATAAAAGCAATCTGGTTTCAAATGGGCGAATGCACGGTCTAAATACGAGACAAAGAGATCATTACTTTATTCCGAGTCGCAAATATAATGTAACAATTAAGTCACCTAACTTTTTAAGCAAAAAAGTTTTTAATAATATATTAAAAATATAAACAGTTTCATCTTGCTTAAAAAACAATTAAAACTTTATCCTGAAGATACGTTCATTTGTATTTTTTTGTTTTTTTTTGTATTTTGTTTCTGTTTTCCTTTCTTCTACTCGTTTTTTTTCAATGTTAATGTGACTATTCCTATGCAGTGTAAGTTGTCAAAAGGAAAATAAATTTATTATTATTATTGCAGATGGGAAGTTTCCATGAATTAACCAACTTTTGCAGTATATAATAGTGTTTAAATCGAATTAATTTTAAATATACACCATTTTTTCAATCAGGTAACTATTTTTTATTATTATTATCTTTTACCTCAGCTAATCCAAATCCGAAAAATTTTCCAAAAATTCTTGAAAAGAAATCATACTTATATATGCATACTAAAAATTAACCAGACAGATAAAGTTAATTATCTACATTCTAATTTGACTTTTTCAAGTGACTTCCTCTTTAAAACCAATTAGACTATCAAAAGTCTAGGTTAAGAGTTGTCAACCTTTGCAATGTGTTGAGCTATTTTAATAATTTTCAAATAGAGTGAGTTGCATAAACTTATTAAATCGATTTCTATATACAATTAATTTTTAAGTCTTTTAACATAGACCTGTGTGCTACAGGAGATATCCATGCGAGCTGTAGGAAGCTTGTAAATGACGGGTTGGATGGGATTCCCTCGTCTAGATTAATATGAATTATTTTTACCTATCCAATTCTTTACTACACTTTCAAATAAAATATCTTCTATACTTGTTCCCAAGAAATCAAAAAAATTATATGCATTGTGTAACGGTGAGTCACAGTAATATAAGTTTGGCAGTAAGCAGGACCGACGTAGGCATTTCACTGCTGTGTTCAAAATTATTTTTGCCACTAATTAAGATAATTAATTACGTTGAGTGTAAATAAATTGAACATATACACTAAAATCTCTTCAAGGGATTTGCAGCTCTTTAAAGGTGAATAAAAAATAGTAGTAAATTGTTTTGAAATTTGGTAATCTGGTATAAATTTTTATATCGTAGCCAATGGTGACATTAAAAAAAGGGGTAGTTCTTCTACATGTAAGGAGTTGATTTTTACAAAACTCTTATTTATGTAAAAGTTATTGTTCATAGTGAGAAATGTCACCACTTAAATAAAAGTATAGGTACATAATTATTCATATATTGATCAGTACTATCACCTACCGAAATTTGATGCAGTATTTTTTTACGCCTTATGTATGTATATAAATTGCACTACAATAATATAATGAAACTTATCATTTTTTCGACAATTTTTTATTGGATTTTATTGATATGAATTTTATCGTTCTACCAAATTTGCTGGGCAGTTGTTCTACTTGTCTCCTCCTAGACCAAGAAAAATATTTACATAAACATATAGTATACATTTTATGCACTTTAAATTCATTTTATTAAAATAAGATGTGATAAATATCTACAAAGTATACTTATTCAGTGTAACTCAATATTGCAAATTGTGTAATTTAGTATCGATTATCAAATGAAGGTAGAGTAATGGATATGAAAATTTTAGATAAGAAAGTTTAAAATTTTATATTTTACATAAAGATAAATACATGTGCATTAGCATTATAATAGAATTTAAACAATATTACTAATACTTTTACATATCTGACGTGGAAATTGAAATTGTAGCAGACAAACTAAATAACATGTTCATATATATTTGAAAAAAAAACAATTTATATCAACAAAAAAATTGCTTATATATGTACAGGATATTACAGATAAGGTGGGAAATCTTTGGAGAAGTGATAAACTTCATAAAAATAAGATAAAACATTTTAAATAAAAACGAGTCCGTAGTTTTTGGGAGACAATAAATCTCAGTAATTCGGAGCCACTGGATCCTTAACTTATATTACATTATTATGCACTTCATTGAACATAACTCTAGAATTACTGTTTTGCAAAAAAAGTGCAACAAAAGACTTTCTTTGTAAAAATATGATTTTAAATACCATTTAATGATGTAAGACAAAATTTCTATGGCAATTATTTTATCCAGTCTTTACATTTCGTTAATTTAAAATTGTATTTCTAGCAAAATAAATCCTACAAACTTTTTTTTTTATTTGGCAAATGAGTAGTTCTAATTTATTTTGTGAAGTGTTTAAAAATTTAAGTAATATAAAAGTAGTAAAATGAAAACGGTCTGTTTTTCATTACAGTGTTTTTTTCTATTGAATTGTAGACCTATATTTATAAAAACTTGTTTTCTAATTTTATCATTTTCATAAAGTTTTCCTATCTATTTGTAACATCCTGTATATAAAACTTGACATTACTTTGTTGAAAATCACTGATGTTAAAATAATGCATACTTCTGCTTGTTTCTCACAAATAACTTTTATATGATGAAATAGAGGAATAAATAATTGATTCCTTCGACAAATTATAAAACTAATAAATAATCATGAAAATAAGTATAAAATAATATTTACAAAACAACTATATACAGCACCTTACAAACACGTTTCTTCCTCAAGATTAAATTATTTACAATTGTAAACAAATGAAGAAAAAGCATGTTTCAACATTAGGTATATACAGAATGTCTCCAGACTGTCTTAAATTTTGTGTAAATTATCAAAAAAATGTTTTTGTTGAAATTTGAAAAATAAACCTAAAACAACTTTATTTCCAAAGATTGAAGAATTTAGGAGGCCCTGACAGAAGTAAAAAATTATTTTCTTTAACAATCTGGACACAGACACTCATACACACAAACACACACATATATATATATATAAGCGAGGTCTGACAATCCAGTTTATGAACTTGCCACTGTATGCTGATGTTAGCTGCACTATATGAACAGGTTGCTGATTTCTTTATTTTGGTGCGTTAGTTATTGCACAGTTATGTTTGTGCCAAGGTACGGCCATCAGTTACTGAATGATGTTCATTATTATTTGTTAACGAACACACGACATACTTTAGAGATATGCCGATTTCAGTTTATGGGAATAAAACTATGAAAAAAATGGCAATGTAGAAAGAAAGGAAAGATAGATGTCTTTAATGAAAACATTTCCATCAGTTCTGCTCATTATTAACAGCCCAGATCTTTTTTCATCAACGACATTGTTCGTTTTTTCTATCAGAAAATCTTTTAATCCATTGTCAATAGTCAGATCTCGTATATATATATATATATATATATATATATATATATATATATTAAATTGATGCCAAATTAAAACATGAGATACAATATGTCCATTTTTGAGCCCATGTTCGTAACAGTTATTTGTTAAAAATGGTCTTTTCTATCTCCTATTTTAGTTTGGCATCATATTTAAGAAACACTATCTACACACAGAGTGTTTCAAATTAAGATACTATTGCTAATGTCATTACTGAATATATGAAATAAGTAATTTCCTGCCGATTAATATAGACTAAATGAATTGATAAGAGGGTATGACTTGTCTAATGATAGGGAAACATTAGACCATCTCATATGTGTAAACTCTAGAGATCAGCCGGTGGTCAGATAAATTCATCAAACCTAATATAATTAGAATCCTGAAAAAAAAATGAACATTTTGACAAATCTGACAAAAATATGTTTTTCTATTATTTTTTAACCTATACTAATCAGCAGGAAAATAATCGTTTAGTGGAACCAATTAACCTTACGCGCAATAGTGCCGACTTAATTTAAAACACCCATATAAGATATTTTTTCAATGATTTCTTAAAACTAAATTGCTGAAAATCGTTAAGTACACTGGGTTGTACTTTAATTTTTTAATATACTTTTTAAGTATGTATTTACAAGTAACAACAACACAGCGACATCTAAGAACAATATACGCACAGGTACATCTATACTGAATATATCAATTTGTACAGGTGACCACCTTTTACAAAAGTTGTTTAACACCCATAACACTCACTCATCATTGATCATCCAATAAATAATTAAAACTAGAAATGGTCTTTTCACAGAAAATCACAGATGTACATTATTACCGATAATATACCCTGGCAAATTTCTTTGAAATATAAAAATGTATGTAAATATATATGAAATCTTGTTTCCTCTGAATGAATTGAAAAAAGTAAACAATAATAATTGTACATTTTGCATTATTTGACAGAATGAATATGTAAAGTAGCATATCTACGCAATTATTTTCATTTACAATTAACACATTCTTCACTATTATTCAATATGCAATTAATATTTCTCTGAAAGATATATATTTTTCCATTTAGGATACTTATTCTTCTGTCGCACTGAAATGTAAAAAAATCCAAAAGTATAATTTAAAATTACACATAATTATATGTCAAATACATCATTGCAAAATTTTAGTTTTTTCTTGAAATTTCAAATGTTATAAGAAAATAAACTACAAACGATCCTTACTCAACCATCTCTCCGACTTGTAGTAGGTGAAATATGCTTTGTGCTTCAAGCAAACTTTAATATTTGTTATGGTCGCCATAATAAAATTATTCTAAAAATATTTAGTTTCGGGTAAACAAATAAAAGAATGTAATTTTTGTAAAGAAATTTAGTAGTTAGCCTTGCAATCGTTCTCACAAAATAAAATATATACTGGGAATCAGATAATTATGTAATTCTAAATTGAAACGAATATAGACAGAGATAACAAAAACTGCAAAACTATTTATTTTTACCAAATACAGACAGGTCAAATTTTGGATGGAACTGTATTTTGCAGAATTGAACACATATTCATATTCAATTTTTGGTGAATTATATTAAGAAAATCATACTATGATTTAGAAAATAAATAATTTAATTGAATGTTAAGCAGTTAATTGTAACTCAAATACTTAAATGAAAGTTATTTTCGAATTGTATGAAACCTAGGGAATTTTTCAATGTTACAAAATAAGAACTATCATTCCTAAAAGCAGTTTGTAGGCCAAAATGTCTTGTAACAAAACAGGTCTTGTTCATGTTTTGTACCTTACTTTCAAAGTATAATTTTATTCTTGGTATTTGACATTCTGTAGCTTTAGATGTTATATTAATGAAAAGGTGGTTTCATTTTAAGAAATTTGTCTTAACCTTATAATTGAATCTCCAACAAGTATATTGTTTAATGAAAGTAGTAAACTCATAAGTATGAAAAAGAAAGTGACCATCTATTAGGTTTATATTTATACATAATTTTCATATATTTTCACATTTCAATGTCAGAAAAAAATTTGTAAGGGTAAAATGGTTTATATACAATAATATAAGCCAAGTTAAAAAAATCTTAAAACTATAGAAACCTGGGCATAGGTGGATTATACTGAGACTGAGAATCAGATCTTAAGTGTGGATAAGTCGAAGGTTGATATCGCCGATAAGATAAAGGATGTTGCAAGGAAGAAGGTATTAGTTGAGTTCCACCTAATGAGCTGTGAATGCGAGGATTACCATCTCCTAAGTCCAGCTCCATTTCTTGTTCTTGTAACTGTATTTGTCCTATGGTAGCAGTAGCCATGGCCACATCAGGCATAATATCTGACAGATGACCGTCACTGCACGAACTACTTTCTGGTTCTGTAGAGAAACGAAAATCTCCATCTGGTACTATTGCGGGTAATTCTTGTCGCTGCGAATATCCCGCTCTTTGTGAACTAACATTTTTACTGTAACAGCTGTGTGATGAGCCCACAACAACTTTATTAGGTGATATTTGAAGAGAATCAGTGTCGCACTGATCAGGAATGCAAAAGCAGTTCTCTAACATATCAGCTACGGGATCAGGCAAATTAAATTCTCGAACTACTCGCAATCTAATCTGGCGGTTGATTTCATGTCTGGAAGATAAAGGCATGTTAAGAGCACGTTGGCAACTTGGAGATTGGCGTAGTTTTTGCTCCCTTTTTAGCATTGCCGTCATAACAGCCGGATCTGGCACAGGCAGTACTGAGGCCAAAACATCTACACCAGCGGGTCCATGAGGTCGAGGTTTTTCCTCTACCTGTAAAGAATTTTTTATTATCTTAATCAACAAGTGACATTTAATTTACCATATACAGAGTATCGGGAATGTCTTGCATATAACGAGCTCTACGCATCCTCATAATCTCTACTTCTTGTACAAGTTGGTCCTCTACCAAAACTTTTACCTCATCATAATATGGCATAAATAGTCTCGGTTGAATAAATAATCCATTATTTTTACCACCACGTATCCAGGCATTTACTCGAAGATTTTCTCGGTCTCCTCCTATCATATGACTTGGAGGCGTACTTACCAACCCTCGACGTATTGCATGATTCAAAATTTCACTATTTGGTGGCAATACATGGTCCATTCTAACGAGAGGTAATAAGTCAGACAGTATCTCTCTAAGTTCTACATCGCTTAAATCTCTTTTCTTAATTCCCTTCCGTGCAACTGAATGCGCCGTATGACTGACAATATTAGGTTCTACAATTATAATAATAATATACAAATATCTATTTTTTAGATTAAATACAATGTCTACCTCTATCTTCCATTCTTCGTACTAATTCATTTTCACCCCATTTAAGTACAGCATGTAAAACTTCTAACTCACTGGCTTGCAAGAAAGGACTTCTAAGAACTTCGACAAGGTGAACTTTGTCTAATTGATGCAAAACTGGAGACTGTGACACAGGTTGAAATTCTTCTCGAAGGAAATGTAAAGCCTACAATATAATATTACATGTAGTCTTCAAATTAATACAATAATAACTATAAAAATACCTGCCGGTGAACCCAAGCTGATCCATGCGGCTGTCTTGCCCATTGTAAAACTATAGGCAATGTATCCAACGACAACCATTCCAGTATGAGGTCTTCACAACCTTGAGATAGAATATCCAATTCCAAGAAACGACCTATCTGATACAGTTCCATAGCTTCTTCAAGGGGAGATGGCCTGGCTCGGCCTGTGTGAGCCAAAGCTTGAGCTT
The DNA here is from genome assembly GCA_037114965.1 of Monochamus alternatus. Taxonomy (NCBI): domain Eukaryota; kingdom Metazoa; phylum Arthropoda; class Insecta; order Coleoptera; family Cerambycidae; genus Monochamus; species Monochamus alternatus. The sequence goes on along the minus strand of CM073432.1, from coordinate 25,170,181 downwards.
CACCTAAACCGCCACCACAACCACCACGAGAAATCAGGGACAGATCTACTTGATCTAAATATACAGCATGGAGTAGGACTCTGGCATACCTTGAAAATAAAATTTGTAGCAAATACTAAAAAAATGGTATTTTTAATATTACCTCTTAGGTATAACAGTTTCATCCAGAACGATCCTAGTAGGAATATGTAGAGCCCTTTCAGTATGGTCCTCTCCACTTTTAGATCTTCTCTGTAATAAGTTTCTAAAAAAAGGAGACCTTGCTGAAAGTATTGCTTTGTGACAGGGTAATTCTAATTTAGGTCTAAATCCATACTCGGAGCTTCCAGAATCAGGACGTTGACAATCTGAACCATCTGATGTAAACACTAATGCTGCATCAGCATAATCACCAGTCTCTAGCAAATATCTTAAATCGGCTTCCAGAGCGTTGGGGGTACCAAATTCCTCCCTCAGTCTTCGTAACAAATTCATATCAATATTGGTATTATGCGGACAAATATCACCAGTATATAAATATCTTAACAAGGCAGAGAACAATTGAACATCGACAGTAGCCGTTCTTAATTCCAAACAGATACGAGCGCCATATCCAGGACACCCTGCTAACAGATCACGAAAATAAGGACACCTGGCTGAAAGAAGTGCTCTATGAATGGGAAAACAAGCACCCCGATAAACTAAATCTGCATCTGTACAATATTTAAAATCATATAATGCAGAGAGATCTTGCTTGAAAGTCGCAGCAGGCGGTCTTGCCAATTCTGCCTGAACACATAAGTCTTTTAAAGCCGCTAAAGCTTCATATTCTTCTAGTAAAGCAGCTACTTCCAAAGGACTCCAATCAGCCACCAGTTCGCGGAGCATTCTCCCATGATCACACGCTTTAGAGGAACGCCTTCTTCTGATAAACTTCTTCTTTAAAGTGGCAAAACCAGTGACTTTCTTCTTTCTTTCTCTATAAAAAAAAAGTATATAAAGTTTGTATGATAAATGGATACTAAATATTATTTCACCCCACGTAGCTAATGCGATTAAATAACATCTGAATGATCTCAATATATTAACTATTAAAACTGTTTTATACAGGATGTTTGATTAATTCTCCAAATTTAAAATTTGAAATTCAAAATAAAAAAGCTGTATGAATGTAGTTCTGGAAACTCTTTTTCAAGATACAGGATTCAATTCAGATATAAATATGAGAAACTAATATTTTTAGTTTACTTTTATTTTGATCCTTTGGGAATTAATTTAATTGCAAGGTATCCAAGACAATCAAATTAAATTAAATTATTTCTAATTTCAGTCATCTTAAAACTTCGTAAGATAATTATGGAAAAAGATATTAGTTGATTTTCAATAAAAAAGTTAATTTATTGAAAAATCAAATCAGTAAAAGTCATTAGTTATGGTTAAGGATTGACCAATGCCGATACATATATCTGTATATCAACATTATCGGCTTCTTTGGTTGATTATTGGTATGGGCCGATATATCAGCCGATATAGACTGCTATATTATACATATAAAAATATTTTTAAAAAACAAAAACACTAAAAATACATAATTTGTTTAAAAGTGCCAAAAATAAATCATTCTTTGGCTGAAAAAAAAAAAAAAAAACAAAATGTAACTCAGTTAATTAGTATTTGGTTGTAGTAAACAAAAATTCTAAAAATAATTATTTTTGTTTTAATATAAAAAATATGGTATAAATAAGCATCTGTAAGTATAATTTAATTAGTAAGGGATATGAAATGGTTATAAAATTATAATCTTTATATTTAAAGGTATGAGTACAACAACAATAAAACATGATATCAAATTTGAAAAGTTGTCAAAACATAAACATTATTTTAAAAATATTTATAGTTTAATTTAGGCAAGCTGTGATGTAAAAATAATAAGCCTTTTCTGCCCTATTAGGAGTTTGCTGGATAATTTCCAGACACCCTGTACATTTACCGTTTTGCCTTTGCCCTCCAAAGAAATAGATTTCTTGCATAAACTACAAATTGCACTGTCAGATTTCTCGTTATTTTGACATACAAAACTTTTGACGGAAATTGCCAATATACCGATATATCAGTATATTGGCTTTTGATTTATCAGTATCGGCTGATTATCGGTATCGTCCAAAAATCGTATATTGGTTGATCCTTAGCTATGGTTTTCAATTTGGCCATTGTAATACATTTAAGATATTTTTATGTGTAACACAGTACCTCATGGATGTTGTGGAAGTTTGTTTTTTAATATAATTCTCCACCTTTCTCTAAAATTATGACATCTGACAACAATGCATTCCACAGCTCCAAGCACATACAAGCTTATGGCTTGTGCGCATGTTTGTTTCCTGTCCAACAGTGAGGTATAAACATTATCAGTTTTTAAGAATTTTAGAAAACAAACTTTTTCTAAAGGTCATAGATAGTGTAAATATGACCCACATTCAACTTTTACAAGTTACATATAAATTCTAAAATTATTTCTTGTATTCCCTAATTATGCTAGCAGGAAGAGGGGGAAAAACCATGTAAAAATAGATAATAAAAATATCAACTAATGTGTACAAGCACAAATATTTTATATCTATAAAAGTAAGATTGATGTTTACTTTTAAATCTGCAAACTGTAGTTTAACTAAAACATGATTACAAAAATATATTTTAATAATTCATGGTTGAGACAATTTAAATCATTACATTATTGCTATTAAATTCAATAATTTTTAATGGTTTTTTTGTGCACATACATAAATATTTAATAAACACAAAGTAATATCAGTCAATCACATCTAAAATTAAGTAATAGCATGGGCGCCTGCAGGGGAGGGGATGGGGGCAGTAGGGGTCGTGTCCCCCCTCCCAAGATTTTACATCTTTGTCATTTTTTTTTACAGATATTTACATGAATTATATATACATAAGTATTCACATTCAAATTATAAAACGCGAAAGTTTATGTTGCTGCTAAATATACATATGCAGCTTATCCATTTTGGCACCCACTGAGAAATCTTTCTGCGGGCGGTCAAGACTAATAGTGATGACACGCAATCCACTCCAAAATCAAGTTACTATTTCAACAACTCCAAGTTCCATTTGGTCAATGATCTTAGCAACAGTTGTTGGTCGGTAATTATTTACATTAGCAGAAACCTCACAAATGTTAATAAAAAAATTTCTACCCTCCTATTTTCGAGGGTGCTGAACATGAATCTAAAATTAGTTTTGTGCAGTCGGCTATAGTTGTCGAGAAAAAAAATGGTCAAAATTGTAACCTCTATGTACACATTACATTTGGTTGAAGTCATTTTGGCAACAGTGTGACGTCATGAACTGAAACTAGCAAGGGGTTATATTGCAATTTCAACCTAATGTAATGTATACATAGAGGTTACAATTTTAATTTTTTTTTTTTTTGAAAACTAGTTTCGACCTCAAAACTAATTTTAGATTCGCGTCCAGCACCCTCGAAAATAGGGAGGTAGAAATTTCTTTAAGATTGGTTAGGTTTCCAGTAATGTAAACAATTACCAATAGATCATTGAACATTCCATTAAATAAAAATTATAATAAAACTTTATACCGTATTAGTTAATAACGAACCTGACAACTCCTATTGTATCTCTATAACCAGTAACTGAGGAATCATTGCCTAAGTTAGCAGGCACCATTGTGGGATCATTCCCAGGAGATGTAGATGCATTCACTCCCATTCTGTGTGTTAGTCTTTCAGACATACACTGCTGGTTTTCACCACTCCGCCAACTGTGCTGTAGTGCACATGGAAATAGACAGCTGAATAAGTTCATAGCTTACCCAGACTAAAGCCTGACATGCAGACACAGCCTGTAAACAACAGCATTTAATAGACAGAAAAATTAAATAAAATGAGGCTACGCATTTTATTTCCAAAGTGGGTTCGATCAATCTGAATACATTTGAATTATTTTCAATTAAAAAACTTTTAACTGATATTGTATTTTCCATTACAATCAGATGTCTATCACTGCTTTCTAATACATTGATTAATAAACAATTTGAAATGGTTCATCGTTGGTAAATATTCCAGTCTTTAATCTACTTTCTGGTTTATACCTACGTACTTATATATCAAGAAAAATATAATGGATTATTTTTTAACACACTCGTAAATGATAATTTTAACAGAATCCTAGAAAATCCCTTTTATATTTTATATGTAATTAAATATTTTGCATCATAAAAAAAACTATACATATAATAGAAAGCAATGGTATTAACATTACTGTTGTAAACAACCATAATTATACATATATTTATCGTGTTACAGAAATTTGTTTACCTGGGCGTCGAATTATCATAGTGACTTGTAAAATGATAACCAGTTTTGGTACATCAACATCCATTTACAGCTTACTAACTAGATTCTAGGATTATTGCAGTAACAGCAGCCATGTTTATATCGTCACATCACAGAAAACTTGAGAAAAACAATTAAATGCTTCTTAAAGGCAGTAACAACTAATATTCCTTAAATTTTCAATCTGATAAATAACTACATTTTCAAGTACGAATATTTTAGAGAATACTTTGAAATTTAACTTATTCTACTTAATAAATATTGTGCAAAAAACATAGCGAACACTCAGCTCAACACATCAAACTTTTCTTTCAGGTATTTCATTTCTGTCAATGTTGATTACTGTATTGCTGAAGTTCAGTGGTAGCGTAATGAGGAGGGGCACGGGGCGGAACAGAGATTATAATGTCAGTGATGCCAATGACAAAAATTCAGTTTATGAATGAATCGCTTTCCTTTTACTTTTATCTTTTATATCATCAATTTTAAATTAAACCATACATTTATTAGTAAAGGGAGATGCAATTGTTTACGTTTTGAAGAAATCAGCGAACGTCTTTCTACTTATAAATCTAGGGTGATTTCATATTACTTCCATATGAAATCACCGTTTTACAGCAATTTGCAGTTTACTGTTTACATTTGTGTTTTTGGCATAAATTAATTAATGTAGCATAAATGCCACATTGTAATTAAAATTATACTATACTAATATTTCTTTAAACCAAGGAGATATATTTTTTTCTTTATCATTCCATACTAACAAAATGTGGAAAGTATAGCAGTGCTACTTACTGTTCTCTACATGCGACTAACTATTCGCACAATAGTTGGAAACAATTTCCATTCATCTGACACACGCACTTTATTCATAATACCCGCATAATATTGAAAATGCATTGTTTTAGTTGGTACGCATGCACCTGACAATTGGAAACTATTTGGGTAATTGGATATTACGCGAAGAAAGCTATAATAGGTCTGTTCAAGCAAAGAATCAGGACTGGTTCCAAACTGTCAAAAACGCTCGTCCAACTACTTCCTGCACAATATTTGCTGAAAACAAATTCATAATTTTATTGGTCGAATATTTCTGACAGTTTGAAACCATTACGGATTCCTTGCTTGAACAGACCTAAGGTCTGTCCAATCATCTGTGGCTATTATTACAAGGACTCGATTCTCGAGTTCAGTGGAACACATTTTCTCGGGAAAGTGACGTAAATTCTCATGAGATGTGGAGTTATTTAAGTAAAAATAATAATGAAAAGTATTATAAATAAATATTTACAAACAATATACGATAAAACTAATTTCTTAAATGGGTGGGAACAATGGGAGTAAGCATAATGTCTGTTCCAACAACCGTCGAGAACTGATTCAGAACCGTGAAAAATGTTTGACCAACACCGTCTTACGTTGCATTCGTCGAGAGTACATTAACAACTGAACTGACTGACTAATTCTGGACGGTTCGGAATCGATTCTTGCTGTGTTGGAACAAACCCATAATAAACACATGCACAGCGAGCGAGTATTGCTAAAAATCGATTGGCAACATTGAACAAGCTATATTCTGTTATTTCAACCATTCAACATCTTATTTGTAGTTCCATTGATCAATCGTGGTTCGTGGTTCCATTTAATTTCCGTTGTTCCATTCTGCCATCTGATTTCGATTCCATACATAAGTTTATTTTATGTTCCATAATATATTTTGTGGTTCCATACTCACATAGGAATTGGTCTGGTCGATACGAGAAAATACTGAAAATAGAAGATACTAATTATCGTGACTAAGTAACTTCGATAAACGTAATTGTCTCAATAAATATGAACGTCTCAACGAAGTTATGTAGAATTAATTTTATTAGGTATGTACCTTTACTCCTATAACCGGCTATAATTACGTAATTTATTTTTTTCTTATATTTAGCGGTGCACGTCTAATGTCCCAATTAGGTGATTTGGGCAGTGGAGCAGGTAAAGGTGGTGGCGGTGGCGGTTCCATAAGAGAAGCCGGTGGAGCTTTCGGAAAACAAGAGGCCGCGAGGGAAGAAGAATATTTCTACAAAAAGGTAAGAATAAAAATATCTTAATAAACTTGTAATGCAGTCAGTTCTGGTAGATCTTTGTAGATAGGGTCAGTATATTTAGTTCCAATAACTAAAACTAATTAATTTCCATGATATAAAATCTTATCTGAATTCAAATTATGTTACCTAAATCTAATTTAGGTTATGTTGTGATAGTATTACCTCTGTTACAGCAAATTATAGGTGTTTTTGTTCTATCTCCACTGTTTACGTTTTTTTGCTGTAATTTTTACACCAACTATTTTGCTGGTGTGATCTTGGAGGAATTCTACCCTGGCTCATAAAGTTTATTAAGGTGTGAAGTGAAGACAAAGGTCGTTTACTTTTTGCTACACAGTTGTTTATAATTTGTCTCAAAATTTGAAGATCTAAAGAGTACTGTGTATTACACACAGACAAATAAGGTTATAAGATTCTTAGTATTTCACAAGACTAAAGAATAGTATCAGAAAATAGTGCAAATGCTGTACACAAGACTCTAGTCTTCTTTTGACACAAGTCAAATCCAATATTTTAAGGTACCTATGTAAATTTTATACAATAAATGGCACCAAATCTTTTCTTTTCGTATGGTTTAGGTCAACATATTTCTGCAAAGGTAAAACTAAGATCTGATGTAAAAAGTTGAAAGTAGATTTCATTACAGATGTCAGCAATTCAAAACAAATTATCAAATCCATTTTAAAGAGTGTTAGGTATTTGATACATAGTGATTTTCCGGGTTGTTGTCACCTCAGTCACGGCGAAGCTTTTGCAGAGTCTCCACTGAAGATGCCGACAGTGAAGAGCGGCGAAACGTAAAACACCACAACCCTATTCAAAGTAATCTTGGTTAATTCCACTAAATTCGAACCAATGCATTATACTTCACATGAGCAACAAAAATCTCCATCCCTTTTACACTATAGATGGATCCCAATTTAAAGCAGTAACGGAACAGAATGACTTAGATGTGGCAATAAGTACAGATCTTTCCTGCTCCATTCATATTTCCAAAATCACAGAAGAAGCTATTCCTACATACTATTTAAAGCATTTCAAAATCCCAGCCCTAATTGTTCTCCCTTTTATTTAAATCTTACGTTACCTATGCTGATATCATATCATTTGACGAGGGACATTAACCAACTAGAAAATATTCAGCGCAAATCTAATGACCACTCTGAGGAATCCTACCTATCATTAGAGGTTACAAATTGTAAGTCTCCCACTACTTTTCGAACACAGATCTAGAAGCAACATCATTTTCACTTACAAACTGTTACATAATTTTTGCAATCAGGACAGTGATATGCTGACATTAAACACAGATGAACACTTAGGTACGTAGCAACCAGTTGAAATTACGCAAGGAAAACTTAAAAGACTTCCATAGGACAGAGAACTTCCCAGTGGTGTAAGTTTTGGAAGGATTGGCTGTTTTAATCATAATATGATATATTTAAAAATAATAAACCTACCTATATGATGTTTCAGTAGTGTTGTTTAGTAAATAATTAATATGTCATACCTGTCTTTAATGCACTTTTTGTAGTTTCAAGTTAATATGTTATAATTGCCTTTGTAATTTGAGTGTAAATAGGCTTTGGCCTCTGCTCATCCCTTTAGTTTAATAATAATAATTTTTTTTAACTTATGAAGGAAAAATGCACAGAGAACATGAAAGATTGTGAGGGGTCGGAGATTTTATGATAAAACATAATAGGTAAAAATATGCTTTTTTTCTTATTCTAAATGACTAGTCAGTCTGTAAACTGTTGTACACCCTGGACAAAACTTGTATGACTGTCACAGTGAAAAGATATTTTTTCTAATTTACTCAAATTTTGTACAGAATGCATAAAAAAACAGCTATAAATTCATTGAAAATACAAAAACGGGTCCCTTAAGTATTAAAATTAAGGAAATAGCATCATGAATACAATTTAAATTGTACTTATTTTAAATGTACTGTATGAATCTGCCATATTGGTTTATTTTTTACTTAAGTGACTTTTTTAGATTTTTTGTCTTTTGCATATTTTTATCAAATAAATACATTCATTCTTAACTGGCAAAATTTGATATTTTAAATCGGATCATCCCACATAAATATTATCAAACATTTTATATATATTGACTAATAAATAATATTTATGTTTTCAGCAAAGGGAACAGCTGAGCAAGTTAAAGAATGAACTTCATGATGAAATTAGTTTTCACGAGGAACAAATCAAAAGACATCAAGAGGCCATTGATCGTCACAAGAGTAGGGTACAAAATATCGAAAAAAGTGAATAATTTCATAATTCCTCACTGTTGTTAATAGTTATGTTACTTATATGGTTTGCTTTATATATTCTGTATAGTACTGCAGCTTAAGATATGTATTACTTGAATTCTTAATAAAATGTAGATCAGTTTTTTGTCTTTCTATCATTCATTATTTAATTTTGACTTTCTTTCTGCAGCTGTGTGTACTTTAATATTTATTCATGCATGGGTTACAAATAGCTGACAATTTTCAAAATACAATTTTGTTGGATTCCGATCTGATAATGGATAACAAACAGGAAAACCAATATTGATAGGAATAAAATATTACAGACATATCAATAAAATAAAGACCACAGCACAATAATCTAATTTATTAATCGTGAACAGCTTGTTTACAATTACTGTTATTGCACCTCATGCCAGCTTTTGTTATTAGACAGTAGTCTAAGCATAAATAATTACATTAATATACATATATATAATATACAGTTCTGCAGAAACACTGAACAACGCTTAGAAATCATGCGAATATAATGATAAAAACCTGAATTTAGTTGGTATTATATTTGCTACGTACTAAAAAGATCAAGATAAATTATTTTAGAAAGCATTACAATAAAGATGGAAAGCTGGAAGCTCAATGTCACTATCTTCATCGACCGAAGTATGGTACCTACCCTGCTAAAAATCTATGGAACCACATAAAACAAAGAAAGAGAAATGGTATACAATTTTTACAAATTGAATTAATAGTCTAAAAACTAGGCATTTAAAACAATATATACGTATATTTATTTTTAAGGTTTGGTAGGGTCAAATAGCACATCAAAAGAAAGTATTTCAATTATCTTGATGTATGATGTGATATTTTTAAAAATTTGGTTACTAGTGTAGGAGATAAGCAATTAAAATGATACATTTCTCCTTCTCTAAACTATTAATACAACTTAAAAAATCACCACACCATTATAAACGGAAAGGGTTTCCTTTTGATGTGTTATTCAACTCTACCAATAAAAATAAACAAGGCAAAAATTTTTCATTGGCTGATGACCAAGCTATAGACAAATTAATATAGAAGCACAAATTCTATGTATATATGTCATCATCAATATTTCTATTTTAGTTTTAAACTTTGCTTATACAGGGTGATTCATTAATAATGGGACAGAACTTAAGGGCATGTTACTGACCTTAAAATAGAGCGATTAAGCCAAATATGCCTTATCCGACTACTATTTTGCAATCACATCTAGGACGCGCTAGTTGTAGTGTTCCGGCGTCGGAGTAAATATATGTCAAACTTCTTTGTCCTTTAAAAATCTGAATTTCCAATAAGAAATTATTAAACTACGTTCAATTCTAAATAAAAAAGATATACCTGTTAAAAATCGATAAACTTAACCGTTTTCGAAATAAGAACGATTTACTATTTCTTTACAAAATTAAGACAAAACAACTGAAAATTTTATTATGCTTAAGTCTAATTACAAAAGATTCTCAAAGTGGCGACCATTGTTTTCAATACATTTTTTTATTCTCTCATTAAAATTTTGCCTGACACTGAATAGACTTCTTTGTTGGTCTCTGATAATGTTAACAGATTCTTGAATGTTTGCCCACAGCTCTTCTCGAGTATGTATAACATCTTTATAAACTAAAGATTTAACGTTACCCCAGAAATAAAAATCAAGGGGATTTAAATCAGGGCTACGCGCAGGCCAAGGCAATTCGCAGCCGCGACCAATCCAACGGTTTCGAAAACTTATATCAAGTTCAAGATCTCTTACTGATCGGTAGTGATGTGCGGGAGCACCATCATGCATAAACCAAAAGGTTTGCCGTAAATTTAAGGAGATATTTTCAAGAACGAGTGGCGTCATTTGTTAAAAAAATTAAATAATTTTCTCCATTAAGTGAACGGAGTAACACAAATGGTGCCAAAATGTTATCTGAAAGTATTCCTCACCAAATATTTATTGAGAATTCATGCTGAGTGGCAAATGCGAGGATTTTCCAGTGACTTCTCAACCCTATGTTTATTTCTTATTTCATATTAGTGAAAAGCTGAGTCACCCGGTATATAATACGGTCGTGATAATGTGAACGGCAAACGGAAAATAATATTTATTTGGAATGTAGTTATAACGAAAGATAGATGCTAATCTGGATTCTGAAAATATTCTTACAAAATACATTTATTGAGGATCAAATTTTGAAAACAACCAGTTACCTAGTACTTAGTAAATATGTTTATTTAATAATATATTATTAAGTTAACAAAGTTTTTTTCTAAAAAAATATATATAAACGGTAATATTAAGTTTTGTAGAAATTAATCTACACAAAAACAAATAATAAAATAACCAAAACTCTTTAAAAAATAAGTACCTAGGTACACAAGTGCAGTAAATTGAAAGATAATAATAATAATAATAATAATAGAATTAAAGTTTGAATGGATGAAATTCAGTGTACCTACATAAGTACTTAATATATTTTCATGTTAATACTTGATTCAAATTTTAGCGCTCTGTGATAAAAGATTAGCGCATGCGTATACCAATCATTTTAATCAGGTTGGGCGATTGATCAGTGCACCGAATGCTTTAGTGAGTTTTGTTGTGTGTCGTGCCATATTATTATTTATTTAAGTAAAAGCATATACATAATATTTAAAGGACCACGTACTATATTTAGTGATGCATTTTAGGATATTTATAGTACTATGTTGGGCAGTCCTTATGGGATTTGCAGCTGCAACTCAGGTAAATAAAGAAAATTCGTGTGAGTGTGTATGTGTATTTAATGTATCCTTCTTGGGATAACCTTCCTGACTAAGTGACTAGAATATGATTTCCCCGTTACCTATTGCGATTTTAATTAATATCAAGTTGCTTTGATTCACTGCGTAAGTAATAAATTTGACAGATTTGTTTATAACTTAATTTACTTATCATGAATTTACTTTAATGTGAAGGGTACACTATTCCAAATATTTACAGTGTCCTCTTAAAAAATTCTAATCTGACATGACCCATTTTCATAAAACCTTTTTCCCTCCAAAAGAAAAAATAGAATAGATATCTAGTCATGGTATATGTATTGATAGGTATATTTAAAATCCAAATTCATTAAATTAGCTTAAATAAAATATTAAATGTTTTCAGATTTTTAGAATAAGTTTAATCAATTAAAAGTAAATAAAATATATCTAATTATTAGTACTTTAACAAGCATTATAGGTACCTATCTAAACTTTGTTTAGTTACCTGTATGTAGGTATAGGTATCTCTATTTGAAAGATCTTTACACCTTACAGAATCAAATAATGAAAAATGGAGGTAACCTATATGAATTGTTTCAAAGAAAAATGTATACCTACGAGCTACCTAAATTCTTATTGCGTTTCTACATTTACAAAATATTAAATGCAAATACTCAAATAGATTTTTTAATTTGAAAATTGCCTATCACACGTTTTTATATACATAAGTAGTAGATATTTCTATATCGTCATACCTATCTAAACTATAATTTTATTGTGCTGATGATTTAGTCTACAGAAACCGAGATAGAAACAGATTAATTTATTTACTTTAGTGGCACTTTTTTCATTTCATTTCCCCAAGTACGGCTAAGGCAAGCAGATTATTATTTAGAATTTAAACACTAGAAGTTTTATTATAAGTTAGATATCATCTAATCGTTCTACGTCTCATGCAAAATCATAAAAAATATATATCTTGCAGTACATGAGATGAGATGAATTGAATTGAATTAGGTACTCAACACAACACTACTACGAAATTCATCACTCATATTAACGGATAAATAAGCACAGAATAAAACCCAAATTTCGAATACAAAAGAAGATAAATGTCATAAATAAACTAATTATATATTTTATCTGACAATTCATAGGTTAGCTCGAACCACACAGCCATACATGGAATATTCTGACAACAAACATTTTAAATAAGAATTATGCAATGCGCAATTAAATACCAATGACTGCATACAAGCCGTTAATATTCCGGCTAACACAACCATTCAGTGTACAATCTATTGCAATAATAATGACACTATTTAAAACAAATCTGGCGATTTATTTTGAACTGCTGTTGTATTCGTACTAAAATCTGCTTTAAATTTTTAACATTAGTTCTCTATCCACTCACCAATAGAGACTTAATGAAATTCCTACTCAGAACTTCCAGTAGTTCAAAAGCTGTTTTGAGGGAGTCATTATTATTGTAATGGATTGTAAAGGTATATTCAAGAAGCTCTATTTTTGTTTTATTTGTAAAACAAATTATATGGGTCAAAGTTTTATGATTTGTGATTTCACACAATAATTTGAAAACCTTTTGCCCACTCAGAACTTCCAATAGTTCAAAAACTGTTTTGAGGGAGTCGTTATTATCGTAATGGATTGTACAGGTATATTCAAGTAGCTCTATTTTTGTTTTATTTAAAAAAATATATATATGGACCAAAGTTTTAGGATTTGTGATTTCACACAATAACTTGCAAACCAATTGCCGTGTATATATATGTTTATTTTAAGCAGAACATCAGGATTGCAATGATATACCTAAAGTTTGATCTAATAATAAAATACCTCCCTTACTATTAAATACCCCTATGAAGTATTATTACATCGATGTAATCTTGAAAAAACGTTGTATCCTAATATATAAATATACATATTTCTGAGGAGAAAACACACCGGATGCTTATATTACTGTACTAGTTTTCCGAGGGGCCTCTCACTGTTCAAAATTTTGTATACCTACCGCCAATTTGAATCGTGCGATCAAGTACTGTTCATAGTATGCCAAATTACTGCTGGATCTTGTCAAGTACTGCTAGATACTGCAGGTCCTGCCTTAATACCATAGATCTTAAAGCTACTGTATAAAAGCGCCTATTATGATGTTTTAAAAGTAGCAACAAATTCTCTTTTTCACTTTTTTGACAGATATTAATTTAGAAAATACTTTGATTCAGTCTTTGATTCAGAAATTAAAGAACCAAGAAATTTTTAAACACTAGCAGAATATTTCCAGCGGCGGATTATCCATTAATACATTTTTACTCTTTATAATATAATAATAAAAAATTAATAATAATAATAATAAATAAAGCAAATGTAGAGAGAAAAATAACGTATACTTTTCCAAATATATAGAGTTGTTGCATTGAGTATATTTTTATAACAGGACCTAACTGTAGTGGAGTTAATTTTCAACTTTAGAAAATGTAAAAAATCATCACAATCTTTTCTTTATGGGCTAAAAAAAATTATTGACAGTTCTGCAGTTTTAACACGGAAACGGCCATTTAATTGAATAGGGTACCATCAGCACTTACTCGTACTACCTATATCCTATTTTCAGTGTAAAATAACCAATAATGTTTTAATGTCTTGTCACTCTTTGATATATAATGAATGTTTTTTTAATAAAAATACAGTTACAAATTAACCATTTTTGTTTAAAATTCTATAAAAAAAATATTTACAGAATGTCCTGAACAGCGAGGAACGTCAATTTTAGTTTAGGGCTCAATATGCAGTCAATCCGGCCCTAGTGTTAACCGCGACTGCATTTATTACGATGTTAAAGATAGCAACAAATATTCTTTTCTGTATAGATTCTGTTATAGGAAATGTTTTAATAGCAACAAATCCTCGTGTTTCTTAAATGTTTCTTATGTTTTTTTCTCAAATATGTAGTAGTATATGTTATCTAGACCAAATGAGCGAGTAAGGGCAAGCGAGAGCAAATATTCTCTCGAAAATTCAAGTTTGCTGTTACTGACAACCACATATGAGAATATTCGTTCTTACTTGTTCATTTCTAGACTCTGGACCTATCTTTAGCACCACATTTTTAAAAGATGGACAAGAAAAAATAATAATTTTATTGATTTTCTGCCATACTATAATTTCTAAAAATGCAGTTGATTGATTCAAATTATTAATATTATTCGAATTTGACTAATGACTATTTAGATGTTCGTGTTTAGACAAGCTGAAGGTAGTAACAAATTTTTACCATTGTTTGTGCGAAAATATACGCATTTAATACAACAGCTTTATTTTTACTGTTTTTAACCAAAAAATGTAAGAATAAAAGTAGGTAATTTTCAAGACAAAGTAGTACAGTATACACTTAACTTTTTATTAACTTTACTATATGAAGCACGAGATGAGGCATTGCTGTGATATGACTGATATGAGGTGCACTGCACAACCATTTTGACCACAACCTTTTAATAAACGAAGAATCGATACAAATCGTTGAACTGTAATAATGCAACGAATATTACCGGTTTACTTGGATAATCCGTGGTTAGGGAAATTATAAATCGATTTAGTGTTTGCATCGACTTTTATTGGCGATTATGAAATGTAAGTGACTCGCATTCCATATATTTTGTAAAGCTTAGGCAAATGTATATACGAGACAATGTATAATTTTTAATACAACTGGTTATATTATTTTTAGTCTCAGATATGTTAAAGGATTTGAAAAGTTTTGTAACCAAAACATAAAATGAAAGTAGGTAAATCTTCAGTAGTTCATTTAACCCTTTATTAATTATTTATTAAATTTACAATGAGGTGGAGAATGCTTTTAGACACCACTTCATGTTCTCTTTACAATTTGTTTATTAAACAATCAGACCGATACAACTTACTACTTTTCTAATTTTTTATCATAATATAATATGTATGCATTTCATAAATCGAATCGATTGATTGAATTTTGACAGGCCTAATCGCCGGAGTATTCTCAGTTTTTTTACGTACAGGTCGCATCCGTCAAATTATCTTTATAAATTCCGCCAGCGGTCTAGATATGTTCGTGTATGGTGGAAATCGGCCGATTTTATGCATGCTCGAAAGCCAAAAAAGACAGGGCCATGGTTTTGTGTTGTGGAGAAATGCTAGTCCTGTCTGTAAGTGCATGGCCATGTACTGCAGATCCCGCCCTGCTTATCATCTGTTACAGAGAAAAAAAAAACAGTAGTGTATGACTAGCTAATGGTGGGCAAGACTAGACTGTGATTCACGAATAATAACCTTTCGTGCTCTGCAAAAACGGAATTTCAGGAAACAACTACTCTACGGGCTAATGCCAGGACCAGCACTGAATGTTATTCGTCAGCGGCGCCACCAGGCATATACTGGTTTCGAACTGGCGAGGCAACCGACGACTAACCCTGTTTGTTTATTTGATAGACAGAACAGGTCATCGGCATACCTATGGCATACTGATGAGAGCCAACAAACCCTAAACCGGTATATGCCTGGTGGCCGCGCTGACAAATAACCTGGGCTGTTTGCTATAGGTTTTTTAAGTCTATGCTGATCGGATTATTAACCCACAGAGTAGTTGTTTCCTGAAATTCCGCTTTTAGAAAGCACAAGCATTTTTACCATACACGAAAGGATCTAGGCGAATGACCGTGGTTGTTTGCTGTGAGTTTTTCAGGGATAACTTAATGCTGGTCGGGACGTTACTCCTCAGAGTAGTTGGTTCCTGAAATTCTGGTTTTGTAAACATCGTAATCGATGGTGATAGAGATTGATCAGCTTTATGTAGTACCTGCAGTATAGTAGGTCGCAGGGGTTGATGTTGTGGCCATTTAGGTGTATTAGTCAGTGACTATTAATTGTAGACACGTGTTACATGTTGCATACCTTTTGTGCTGATCACAGTTGCATATGATTATAAATAATTATATACAAACTTACCCATATCACTGGTATGTATCTTTGGGTATATCTGGATCATTATTAAACTATAAATCGTATCCGCTGACAAACACGTTCAGCTTCAAGCAGGCCATTCTACGAATAACTCGCGCATACATAACGCACATAGTTTATATTGAATATTTTTTAATTTCTCAGCAGCACGAATTTCTGGCTCATCTTTTAATGAATGTAGCCTCCGATTTAACTTATCTACAATAATTTCAAACGATTATCCTAAATATTAAGAACGATTCTGTAGTCGATCAAATGATGTATTCAACTCGGTATTCAACAGCGATTCATAATTTTGCTACAGTTTTAAGAATTTCAAAATGTTTTTGGTAATAAAAGCCACTTGTACTCTTGTCCCCATCTTGTTAATATCAGTTGTGGAGGTTCCTGAACTTTCGAATATGCTTTGCCAATATTTCATTTTCCTGACACCCATTTTTGTACTCGCTATTAATTGTTTACATCTATATGACTAGAATTCGTTGTATATGACTGTAATCAAGTAAACATGTTATATTTAACAAATTACATTTTAAAAGATATACTGATGTTAATACATTATTTTGTATATCAAATTTATTGTGAACTTTCAATACTAATTGTTCAATTGCTGTAGTGTAATGTTTAGTACAACCGATCATCTTTATGACGTCATTAGACGTAAAACGCTCATTTTTTAAAAATATATAACGTTCAATTCAAGCCGAACGTATTTGTCAACTGAAAGGATTGATTATTTATTGATTATAAATCACAACCCCATGAGGGTTTGTATCGCAACATCTATTCCTAATGGTCTCATGAAGTGCAAGTGACATTTCAGACCATAGCGCAAGCGGTCCAGTTATTTAATTAATTATTTTACCTAAGAAGCATATTGTTTTATAAATGGAGTGATCACACGGAAGATGTACATACATCATGTGTGTATTGAAACTGAAGATGAAATGTTTAAGTAGTCATAAGATGCAAAATTTGTGTTCACTTAAGGTCGCCGTAAAATCATCAAATGTGTGGTGTTTTTTAGGTACAGAAATCTCGAAAAACAAAGCACGTACAAGAAAAGTAATATCAAAAATAAAATTATTCATATATTGTTTATCCACTTTTGCTGTTTAAATGCTCTTCTTAAAACGTTTCTAAGACACACATTATTTTGGACAATCTTATATGCAGAACTATGTAAGTTTGTGTTATATATATTTACATCACAGTTAAATTTAAAAAAATACGTATTTTCAAAGATTTATGTACCTAAAAATTTGTTGGTTAGTTTTCTGACGTTATATATTTGTTTTACTTCGGTACCTTTGAATATTCGCAGGTGGCATGAGATAACATTCCTGTTATTTACTAAGTTATATATTATTCAGTTCTTAAATGTCTAAAATTATTTGAATTTTTAAAAAGACCACTTTCTGACGTTACATATTCTTTTTACTTCGGTACCTTTGAATATTCGCAGGTGGCATGAAATAACATTCCTGTTATCTACTAAGCTCTATATTATTCAGTTCTTAAATGTCTTAAAGTTATTTGCATTTGTAAAAAAAGACTATTTCAAGAATACAGCGCCCTTAAACTAGATCAATGACAGATACTAGTAATAACATGTAAAATCATAAAATAATGCATTGCAATTACGCGCCCTGCCATTCCGTTAGTTTCACACAGTTGGTTTAAAGAGGCAACAATAGACACTGAAGCACCCGTATACAACTCGACTACTTATTTAATAAAAAAAAATAACTGACACCAACTTAAAGTTACATCTTGTATGTTTCTATTTTCCTAAAGATTTTCAAATAAACCCGGAAAAACAACATCTCCAGCATCCAGGAAATCGTTATTTACTAAATTACGCAACTATACCACAAATTTACTATCTCTGTATCTGTGACGGCTTGGGAGATACCAACGTTATCACCTCCAATGTGAAATAACCTGTATCTGTTTTATCGTAACTAATTAAAATCACGAAGAAATTTGAAAGTAGGTAATTGAATCTGCCCCGCAGGCCGTTTCAAGAAAGATTATGTATTTATATGGGTTTGTTGAAAAATTTAATTTTGTAATAACTATTCATATGTTACGAATTCGGTCATATTTGCAAAATGTGAAATAAATTTATAATTTCAATAAATGATGTAATTTACTAGCCTCTATTATTTCTATTTTAGTACGGTACTGTCTAGTCTACCTTGGAGAGGATGTCGGAAAACGGCGCAGACAGAAATTATTGATTTCTGCGTATAGTCCGCCATTACCGTCGTTGTTACTCTTTGGTGGTATTCGACAAAAATTGTTATTGAATATACAGATACCTACCTACCATGAAAAATGAATAAATCGATATAAATATATAGATACATATATACTTACCTTGAAATAGTAAATTTTGTATTTGAGTAAGTAATTCAAGTAAAAATCTTGTACACCTCATTTGAGTTGCTTTATTTGTTGCTGATATGCATGACTAGGAACCATCATATAAGGCTTAAAATATTGTAGTTGTATAATAAATGACAAATAAATTTGAATTTGTATATATTTAAGTTTAAATTTAATCTGTACCATAAACTTTCAACTTGTTGAAAAAAAAACAAAAACTAATTTGCTGTATTCGGTAAAGAGAAATTACTCATTTTTATGCGCAAAGTTGCGTAGAGGTCCGATATATTTTTTATGCTTCGGCAAATCATGTAGATACGAGGCAAAATATTTACCTACATTTCAAAATTTGAAAAATATATTTCATTTACTGGAAAAGTTTGCATACATATTTCATGTTTTATTCATTGTTTTGAATATTACACTGTTGTTAGAGAATAATATGCTGTTGTAAAAATATATTACTTGTATTTAAAATTCATATGCAAGACATATTTTATTATCACAACTTCACGCAACATATTTTGGAACAATATCCTTTAGTTTAGGTAGTAGTAAAACAAATGTTACAATCTACACGGCTACATTACACATATATTATTATAGAGTTAAAAAATAACTTATCCAGATTAATAATATTTATTTTGCCTTCAAATTAATGCGTCCATATTGAATAATACTTTATTTATAATATACACATATATTTAATGAAAATATTTTGTATGAAACAAAGAGTTAATTTACTTCTTGTAACTTGCAGAACCAACGTAGTAGTAAAGATTTTAACTTTACCAATGATGACGCCGATATCGAGGGCAGTGGATATCATGGAGAGGTGACCCAAGACTTGGAATCAAGTGGATCGGGTTTAGGGCCCGATGATGAGGATGATGATGATGAGAAAAGTCGAACTTGTAAGTTCCTTAGTAATATATCAATTATTATAGATACCCATACTATATTGTTTGGCTTGACATCATATCAAACATGAGTAAGAGTAAAATAAATAATAAATAGTAGATATTATTTTTCCTATGTCTTCTCAACTATTTCATCAGCCAAATATATTTATTTTGCATGAGCATCAGAATCAGAAAAAAAAATTTAAGCAAGTGATGAAAACAATGTTACTAAAGTAGTTTATTTCTTTAAAAAACTTTTTCCAGATAGTGAAAGTTATAAATTAGGTATCTTTTTAGAAATTAATAGATGCTGAATAATGTGGGGTTTCGTGTACCCTTTTAAACAACATAATAAAAAAGTAATTAAAAAAAAAATACAAATTTTGACCTTAATTAACAATTTTTTATAACATAGAAGAGTTTAAAATGTAATTTTAACCCGAAATAAAACTTCCTATTTAAATTTTTAAAATTTTGTCTACATTCTATAACACCGGAAGTGATAGAACAAAATATTTGCTTATAAAATTAGTCAATTTGTAGTCTATTTTACTCATGTCTGTGAGGTATGATGTCACTAATATCATGCAAAACTGTAGAAATGACCCTGTGGCTTAGTTCAGGTTACTCGGTGTATTTGTAATATACACTAAGAGCTACAACAGCTGCTAAATGCTATTCAGACAAAACAACAGATATTTTTATTACTTATTCAATTTGGTGTACAGTACAGGGTGTTAGAGCTGCGACTGCCATAACTTCAGATAAATAAAGCATAAATGAACAAAAAAGTTAAATAGTATAACTCAAGCCATTCTTAAGAGGAGTTATTATATCAAGGAATTTTATCACAACGTGGCAACAGTGCAAATACACGAACTAGTTTGCTGCTCCAGCTGAGCGCGTTAGCAGGTTGCCTACCACGCGCCATCTTGTTGTTTAGTGATAACAAAAAATCCAAAGGTGTAAACAACTATTGTAAAAATTAATGAATTTAGTTTAAACAAAATTGTCTAGCAATTCGTTGGGGGCAATATAAATAAATATGTACTTCGTGCTCTCGCAGAATTGCAGCGAGCTTCTTCATAAATTAATAACATATGGTGATACTCACGTATGCTAAACATTTTAACAAAGAAAAATTAAGGAACCACTTCTGACAAGTGACAAACATATTGTCACGGATTTCCCAATCCGACTTTTTCTTTTAACAGAGAAATAATCCGTTAATTAATCACTTATCTTTATTAACTACTCTGTACACTACCGAATACTATAATTGCAACGCAATTAAACACTCTTTCACTTTGAAGCTCCAGGAAAATTTCCAACTAAACTCTCCAATTCAGGACTGTAATACAAGACTGACTGACTCGACCGTTTATTATTCTTTTATAGACCAATATTCCAGGTATTTTCTAACATCTCTAGATCCATTTCCCGAACGACACTCGAACACTTCTCGTCGATTCTCAATTTTTCCAGTTGCGCCTCGATACACGGCATTATTATTTGTTTGTTTGCCAGAATTGCGTAGGGGCGATTGGGGCAATCTCGCGTTTCGCGATACCGCCGTCGTCGAATTGGGTGCGAGCGGGGCAAATTCCGTGACAATATTAACACTCCGCAGTTCAGATACCAACTGGTCTGTAGTACCGGTCGAACCTTAAGTATATTTTTGCGTTGCTGTAATACTCCTCGATATCGATCAAGTTTTATTAATTAATAAAAAAATTGTTTTATTAAACATAAATACATTGAAAGAACATTGCATTTATGGTCATTTAATGCACAAAATTATGGTGAGATAGCTCAATTAACTGGATTTTTACACGTGAAATTAGAGATTTGTTAATTTTTCTCTCGAAGATTGTTGGGTTTAGGATTCATGCCATACAAGATTTTCTTTGTTTATTTTGAAGTATACTACCGCCTGCAAAGTTTATGGCAGTCAAACCTCTAACACCTGTATAATAAATGTTCATATCGTTGATTTGACAGTATTTCCAGAGATACCACAAAATCAATTTTTTCGAATACTCAAAATTAGCGGAGTGCAAGGCGTCAAAAACATTTCTTTTAAATCATTTTTTTTCTAATAACTTGTTTTCGAGTGTGCTGATTTTCTGCACATTTTATAACTAGTTTTTCTTAGTATTAACGTTTTTAATTTCTGTTCTTAACCTTAGAATTATAACTTACAACTATTTTGTTTGAAAATTTCTATAAATCTGGATGGTATATTATAACTTACAACTATTTTGTTTGAAAATTTCTATAAATCTGGATGGTATATAATTGAAGAGCATCTAAAAATCTTTAAAGTTGACCCTTTTGTTTTATATAACTTAAAATAAACCGTTTCCCAGAAATACGACTTTAAATTTATTTACGTGTGCTTAAAAATGAACAAAACACGCCTTGAAAATAAACGCTTTAATTTCCTTAAACAAATTGACATGAAAATAGCTTTATCAAATTTTCAAAAAAATGTTAAAGAACATTGTGATATTCATTTTTCGTGTAAAATGACCGCACGAAATTTTATGTAGTTAAAAATACTATTAAATAATACACAACAAAAAAAAATATAAAAATAAATAAATGGATATTTTAACAAAATTAATAAACAAAAAAGTATATTTAGAAAATGTCAAAAAATTCAGCAAATTACTAATGAAAGAATTATAAATATAAATTAATACAGAGAAATTAAACGAAATTAATAACAATAAAGGTTTATGAAAATCAAAAAATTTAAGTTTATAAGAAATAGTAAAAATAGATAAAAAAAAGTTTATAAAATAAAGATGATATTATTGATAAAATTGAGATAAATAATCTCGTATTTGAAGAAAAGCTGCAATAATCCTTTTTTAATACTAATTAAAAAAAAATAATTAAAAGTAAAACTTCAAGTTTTGTCAACCTAAAATCTGAATCCTTAAAACCAAGTGCTGAATATCTTGCTCTAAATGCATTGGCTAATAAACTGGTGGTTAGGGGATATTCACCAGCAGTTTTTAAGGATTCTTTCGTAATACCCTTTTATAAGAAAGGCGATATAAAATTACTCATCAATTGGATCTATTTTTGTAACAGTTAATTTTAATAAAATATTTGAAAAATTTATATAAAAGTACGACCAGCATGTAAATGAAAATCTGGAATAAGTAGATGCGATCAAAATATGTAATATTGTATTTCATATAATTGTTTTCCCCTCTAGACGGTCATAAGTTACATGCCTTGAAACTTAAGAATTGAATTCTTCTTTTATTTTACAATTTCTAAACCAGGTTTTTTCTATTACTGTTTAGGTTGTACTCTGCGATCTCATTCAAATTGAATGGTCTTGCACATATTCGTATACATCTATGTGATTTAAAAAGATCCATACGTTAACTTTGAAAAATTGTTGTAGCTATTAGTTGTTATATTGTACAATATTTCAGATAAATACAAAATTTTCTAATTTTAGGGTACTCTAATATAGTAGTTTTTAATAAGTAATTTGTTTTTTTTTGCAATATTTGCAGTATGTAAAATATGAGATGACATTAAATTTTTATATATACATTTTATTTTATATAAATTGAATATAAAATTATGAATTCTTATATAAATATAGTTTTATGTATCCATTACACATAGTGGAGGTCATCAATTTAGGTTATCACTGCTAGGATAAAAGTTTGTTTTTCGGTATTTGCAAATTTTTTATTAATAAGATCAATACTTACTTTGAGTTAAATATAGAATTTTAATTATTTAAACTAAACTATGATTGAAGAAAATTATTATTCACTTAATTTTTTATTGCACTTTGTGGTATTTGTTTTAATTATATTTAAAAATGCTTGGTTAATTTTTATTCAAAAAATTATTTCTCAATTACAGATAATCCACCAGTGAATAATCCAGCACCACCTGGACAACCAGACGTTGAAACTGAAAGAGAACCAGTAGAAAACGATCCTCCTCCAGCTCCCACAGAAGATTCCACAGTCATAATGAATAAAAAACCTGAAGATCGCCCCGCTTCATTTTTTGCTCAGCCCGGCATGATAGCAGGTAATCATTATGAGTTTTAGTAGTCATCTGTATTTTTTGTAAATAATTTGAAATTTATATATTGATGATTTATATAATTTTTTTTCAGCTGTTATTGGTGGAGCAGTTGTTGGTCTTCTGTGTGCTATATTAGTAGTGATGTTCATAGTTTACAGAATGCGTAAAAAAGATGAAGGGTCGTATGCTTTAGGTGAACCAAAACAATCCCCCAATTCGAATTCGTATAGTAGAGGAACAAACAAGGAGTTCTTTGCCTGAAAATAGTTGTTATGAAAAAATGGACGGTAATCTCGAGAGTCTGCAAATCGCTCATCCATAAAGCTCAGGCAGACATTAGGGACTGAATCATCCGCTTGTAGTGAAGCTTATATGTTAAATAAAAACATTTACAAAACCTCATAACAAAAAACGCACATATTGCTGTAGAATATACTTTTTCGTTAATATCTATGTATAAATACGTAATTTGATTTATCATGTTTAGAGTTTCAGTAAAACAATTTTTTATAAAGGAATAGAGAAAAAATAATATTGGGTCTACTATTGCCAAAAACTGCCAACAGTGTAAGTGAATAATTGTGTATTATTATTATACCTTTTAAATTAAAATCATTCAGCTTCTATATTTCACTGTATATACAAATACATACATACATATATATATATACATACATACATGTGTGTATGTATATATACATATTTACATACATATATATGTATATATACATATATAAATAGATGTACTAAAGAGAATTAAATGTTTTACGTCCATTTTTATTTTGAGTATATAGTACAATATTCCCACTTTATTAACCTTTATTTAATTGTTAATAAATAACATTTTTTGGAGTACTATATGCTCAAATAATACTTAAATGTACCTATTTAATACATAGTAATAACTAGAGAATAATAATAATTGGTAATAGGAACTAGTAAATAATACTATGCTATAACTAATCTGTGTAATATTTTACACTTGCTAAGTATCGTGCAGCTTTGATAAATTTTCTTTTTTTCCATCTCTAATTAATTTAATATGTCCTAAACTATTTTTATATCATTAAATTTATTATGTAGATATTTAAAAATATTTATCTCGGAAAGCAGTTGTTTAGTATTGGGGGATATAAAATAAAATTGAACATAACTTAAAAAACATTTCCCAAAAAAGATGGAGAAATGGATGGATACTTTTGATAATTAATTTTTAATTTTTACTAGATCATATAAAACCTTCATAGCAGCTGAAATTATTACATTGCAACAAAGTATTTATTCATTAGAAAAATGTTTATTGTAGTTTTTCTACAATGTTTAAAAAGTAATTACTATTCCCAAATTAGATAGTGTATACAGAGTAAACCAGACATTCCTTCTAATTCATGACTTTTAGGACTGTTTTAGAGGTTTATATGCAGCTTGGTGATAACATTGATAGTCTTTTACAGATATAAAAATATCTAGTTTTCATGTTATACTCATTTGTGTGCTTCATGTGCTGGTTACATGATGATTGTTGATGCATACATAAGAAAAACACAGCTTGCAGCTTATAAAGCTCTGTAATAGTCCTTGTGGTGAAGTTTATTTAATTAAACAAATTACCTGAACACATTTTTTATGGTATTAACAGAGAAAATGGTATTGGAACCAAATAATGGATTTGCATTTCTATTAAGTTATAGTTTTATCAAATATAAAAATTCCTGGCTGTTGATTGGATAGGATGTAGTTTATTTTTAAATCTGAAATTTTATATGCATAATGAATTCCATTTAGATTACATAGATATAGTATAATAGTAAGCGATGCAAAATATTGATATAATGCCTTGTATATTATTATACCACTTACTGCGATATTTATATCCTAGATAATCAATTTTATTTTGTAAACCGATAAGGCCACTTGTCAACTTTAAACGAAAATCTTTAATGGTATATAAATATATCAACGATACAAACTTCTTATAACTTTTTTTAAGAAACTGACTGTAGGTATTCAAGATTGAAATGTATATTATTAGATTAAAATTAGAATAATGTTGTACAATCCAGTTGTAAATAAATAAGTCTAAAAATTTATAGCGTTATCTTATACCAGTTCTCTCACTTTATTTTCATGTATTTTTTTTTTATTTGGGTACCTTAGAGATATTAATTTAGTAATTTATGATTTATTTCATTCACAAGAAAGATTGAAAATGATCATACATGCTCATCATCAAACAAGAAAAGACAGGGTTTTTTTTAATGGGTGTAGATTTGTTTTATCTTGTCTAATCCATTCAAAAAAGAGTAAGTCACGCTCATTACATTTTTTCTGCAAATTCTGGACTGTAATTTAATGCTTAAATAAAATCTTAATTTTGAAATCATTATTCTCAATACATTACAGATTTGCGTTTTACGTAAGTACGAAAATGCCGCGTTATGTTCATGGGCGAACTTCATTGAAATGAAATTTTATATTATGATGACTGGAATGCTCAAGCTGCGCGAATGGATTATCGTGGTCAGTGCCATATTTGTTTTGTGTTTCCTAGCAATGACGGAGCAATAAAGATTTAGCTGGCTGTGAATTGAAATGAAATTGAATTCTGGATATGAAGAATTATTTGATACTACATGCTGGTTAATTTTACAGTCCCTTATAAAACATGACATGTTCCAACAATAACACCCACAAAGAATAACACTAACGAGGTACAAGATAAAAGAATGTACTGGTTAACCACACTGTACGCCAATGACGTGTTTACAAACAAAATAATGGAAAATTAAGAGCACAATTCATATCGTATGTGTAGAAGATTGTCTCTCTCACACCCACATATATAACCAATGAAGTACATATTTCTTTGCCGAGTTTCATGTGCCTCCTTTTGTCTGCTCCTAGATTTATCACTTTATATGCATGTGTTTAAGTTAAGTTAAGTCATCATATCTGGGGGGACTAAAGGGCGGAATTCAGCCAGCATTTCACTTAAGTGTGACTTTTCATTTAAGGTTTACTTAAATAAGATGCCCTTCAATATTTTGTTTCATATCTAGACATAATGGAAACTTAGTGTGGTACGAAACTATTTTGGTAACTTGTCACCCTGCATTTTTATTTTGTAAATTGCTAAGTACACTTAAGTGTGATCTATGAATTCCACCCTAAAGCTTCTATTATAGTGGACTATGAAAATATATTTTTTAATTTCGGTTCTGAAATGTGTGTGATGTTATGCATATTTTGGGAGGGGAGGGGGCTAAGGAGGCTGAGGAATACGGAATACTTATAAAGCAAGATTATCTGTTTTTATTAGCAAAGGAACGCTGAAACATACTTTCGTATGCTCTTTTCAATTCTGTTTCAATAATGTTAGACAATGAAAGTTTAATTTGTATTAACAATAAAACTACTTTTCAGTCAAATTTATTTGAAAAAGAATAGTTATGTATAGTTTTGTAAGCAGAACCAGTGTATGGTTAAATAATACATCGCACTTTGTTTACTAAAAAATATAATTTTTGTTACTATATAACTTTTTTGTGTTATGTGTTATATGAGTGTTTTGCCACCTGTGGGAGAAAAACTAAATAAATGAATCAGAGAAACTTGACTACAGCCAAACAAAAAAAATTGCTTGTCTATACCACACTCAATTTTATTTGCAAAACTATATTTTTTTCGTAAAAAGTGTCATCTACGTAAGATACATAGATAGACTTGTTTACTAAACTTGAAGCAATCCGGTTTGCAAAAAATAATGTGATTAGTTTACCATTTGTTAAAAATAACAACTATATCGAATTATTTGAATATCAATCTGCTATATTTGTACAACTAAACAGTCAGATAAATAAAACCATCAAATCTGGTTTCAATACATTTTGCCGTTTCAAATATGAATTCCCAATGCAATTAGTTAATATTTTATGTTGACATACTAATTTAAATTCTGGAATACCTGATACGCGTAACACGAACCTTGGTATTATTACTCTTCAGTTTATATTGTTTTGGAAATTCAGAAATGCTGTTTAATAGTAGTTGGGTGTGGGATTTCCAAGGTTAACCAAAAGCGATTCTTCTCAAATAAACCATAAACGTAGTTGGATATTTAATTAACGGTAATATTGATAGACATGCCCGCCTTACGTTAGATATTGAAAACAATATTTTTATAAAACCTTTAGTTTTTTGAGGAGAGAACAAATAATTTAAACATTAAAAATTAAACGTTTTTATAACTTTTTAAATTAAATTACATTAATAATTATTGTACTCCTGTCTATGGTTCGTTCTGCAACCACAAACGAGTTTTGTAATTCTATAATTACAACTCCCACCAAAGTAGTTAGTGAGTGTAGATGTAAACATCCCAGTTGAAGTGCATTCGTTTATTCCTGGGATTAAAAATGTTTCGATTATTGCTTCTATCTTCAGGTAATTCTTTCAGTGAAATAAATTTAAAAATTATATACAATAGCTTAGAATACTACCTATGTTTATTTTGTTTTCATGTATGAACAATTTTTTGTAGTAATAATGCCACTCCCTCAAATCAGTTTTTGAACTACTAGAAGTTCTGGTAGAAATTTATCATTATACCTATTAATGATCGAGTGGACAACTAAGAACTAATGTTGAAAATTGAATGTAGATTTCATTACGAATACGTCAGTAAATTCATTCAGAGTGCCATTATTATTGCAATATATTATACATGTGTATATATAGTGGGTTCGAGTTGAGGTTAAGAAGTAAATGGAAGAAAGTTTGTGTTTTTTTGTTCTGAAAATCATCATGCTTTTGAAGCATATGAAATCAAAAATTGGAGTTAATATTTTTATAGTCATTCTTTTTATGGAAAAAATATTTTAATATCAAAATTCATAATGCTTCCTTTTGTTAAACTCCAATTTTGTAAAAGCTATAGATATAAGAATTGATTTTAATTGAGAATATCTAATAGTAAAGCATATATTCATTAATAAGTGTCATATATGTATCGTTTTACTAACTGTGACTAAAAATTAAAAAAAATATGTACACTATTTCCAAATATATATTATATTATTTTCCACGAAACCATTAAGCAATATAACAATACTGTCACTCAAAGTGCAGGAAAACAATTAGTGAAGAATTATTTAATTAATTTTTAATGCATGCAGTTTTCGAGATATAAAAATATTCAGAGCAAGCCTTACCTTTGTGTATATTTCAAAAGTGGCAGTATGCTTGTTTTCTGTTATTAGTGTTATTTTATTACTTATAAATTGTGCAATATTTAGTTCTAGCTACCACTCTGGTGTTTTCCGGTTCTGGACAGTTGACACCGACAAAAGAAAATGTACCTCCATCTATAGATTCCAGTTATCAAAATTTTGTCAAGAAAGATGTGTCAAATCCCCTCCCAAATTTGGAACCAACTAATACTGAGATGGAAGTTACGGATATGGAAGAACTCTCGTATAGATTTAATTTATTTGATATGGAATTATTGAATGTAAGTATATACAATTCGTCAATATAATCGCTTCGATATTTATACAGAGTGTCCCGAAATTAGCGCCCAATATTTCTGCCATGTATTATACATATGAAAATAAGTCAAAAAGATCCTATAAACATGACCGAAAAATGCTTCATAAGGGGGCTAGAACCGCCCAAAAGGGGAATCTTGAAGATGGTTTCTCCAGAATATCTTTCGAACTATTCAAAATAAAATCACGAAATTTGGTGGGTAACATACATTTCGCATGCTACAATATTTTCTGTTCTTACAACTTAAAATATTTGCTCAGAGGCGTCACATACTGAGGGGGCCCAAGGTAAATATTGCCCCACTTTTTTTATTTTTGGATATTTTCTCTTGAGATCAAATTATAATATTTCATAGTTTTCCACACAAAATTATTCGATCTCGACAGGATGCGCCGTTTTCGAGCAATATCGATTTAAAGAAAACAGTGATCTCATCATAAAATAAATATTGGAATACGCAACGAATAATAAATAAGACAATGTTACAGGACACTTTTTTATGGGAACTAGGAAATTTGTTTGTTAGTTGAGCAAATACAATCCATTTTGTTCAATACAATATCTAGCCCGGCGTAGAATATTCTTCGAGGCACGGAGAATTTGAAAATTATTCTCTTTTATTTGATTGCCAGCTAAAATAATTCTTTGAAGTAATGTAATTCTTCACGAGTATCCACCTCAGCTGCATAAATCAGATTACTCACATGACCCCAGAGATAATAATCTAACTGATTCAAATCCTGTGATCGCGCTGGCCAGGTTATCGGACCACCTCTCCCTATCCAATTCCCAGGACACTTTTCATTCAGTCAAATACAAACCGCCTGCCCAAAATGAGCTGGTGCTTCATCATGTTGAAAATACATCCCCACTCTTGTCTCTAAGGGAATATCCTCTAATAATTCAGGTAGGCGATTTTGTAGAAAATCCAAATATCGTTGGGAATTCAAATTATTTGGTAATTCAATTGGGCTAATCAACTTATTCCCAATGATTCCCGCCCATACATTAATGGAAAATCTATTTTGAAAATTAGTTCGTCGTACTCCTCTTGGGTTTTCGTCGGCACATAAATGGGTATTGTGACTGTTAAAAACTTTAAATCTGTTGAAATTTGCTTCATCAGACCACAATCTTTGATAATTTATTTCTATGCCCCAAAATCCATCGGCAGAACTGCACCCGAGCTGAAAAATCTTGAGGCATTAAATCTTGCACCCTTTGAAAATGGAATGAATGAAGACCTTGCATTTGCGTCATTCTTCCTATATAAATAAATAAGAAAATAATTTTCAATATGAGGTTGGTAATTAACAACGTATTTATTACAATTGACTTTGGTATGCGTGTGTCTCTGGACAGCAGTCTGAAATTTGTGGATTTTCCTCTGTGGATATTCCGATCGAGGGCATGTTCTAAGTCATGGTTTCCCATAGGTCGCCCTTGTCCGCGAAGACGTCGTAAGGATCCATTTTCAACCAAGTTCCTGTACACTGTTACGAATACTCTGCGCCCAGGCGCCCTTCGTTCTGGGAATCTTCTTCGATATTTCCTTCCGGCGGTGAACACACTTCCATTATAGTATCCGTACACAAAATGAATAGAAGAGAACTTCTGAAATCTTTTAAAGGAGATGACAAACTGTCAAACAAACTGTTACTGTATGTGTCACTTTTTTTCATGGCCTGCTATTAGAATTAAAAATTTATTTTTATTTTATGATGAGATCAATGTTTTCTTCAAATCGTCGAGATCGAACAAGAGTATCTTTTTGTGTAGAAAACTATGAAATTGTATAATTTGAGCTCAACAAAAGAAAATACCCAAAAATGAAAAAAGTGGGTCGATATTTACCTTGGGCCCTTTCAGCATGTAACGCCTCTGAGCAAATATTTTAAGTTGTAAGAACAGAAAATTTTGTAGCATGCGAAATGTATGCTACCCACCAAATTTCGTGATTTTATTTTGAATAGTTCGAAAGATATTCTGGAAAAAACATCTTCAAGATTCCCCTTTAGGGCGGTTCTAGCCCCCTTATGAAGCATTTTTCGGGTCATGTTTATATGAACTTTTTGATTATTTTCACATGTATAATGTTTTATATTATGTATCTAAACTGATAAAAATAATTCCAATATGGAAATATTGTCCATTTAATTGTTGTTATAAAAATTACATTTTTCAGATAGCACAATTTCAGTAAAAATCATATCTTTTAGGTAGTTAGTGAGTCAACTACTAATGTGCTTTTATCTCCTGCGAGCATAAAAAGTACATTGGCTATGATTCTTGAAGGTGCTCAAGGAAATTGTGCTGAGGAAATAAGAGAAGCTTTACGAATTCCAGACATTAATCTAAAAGGTGTTCGTACTATTTTAGTGAATCTTTTGAAGACTTTGGAAGTAAGTAAGGGAGTAAATATAATTAAATATCGCTTTCACATTTTCTGAGTGTCCCAGAAGTAACACGACTTAGAGCAAATATAAATTTGGTATAATCTTTTCAAAGTCAATTGGAAGGCTATATTGACATAATACAGCGCGTCCATAACGTAACGCATAAATTCATTATTAGTTAAATAAACAATGTTGTTAAACATTCCCGAAACAATTCGATTTTTGATTTTAATTTACTGTTTTTTAAAATAATACTTTAATATACAGGGTGGCCTACCCTTCAGGTAATGACGTCGTTAGCGCTTTCTTTAAATAGAACACCCCATTTTTTGCCAAAATTACGTTATTTATAAATGCTTAAATCTACTAAAATTAAGCATTATATATTGTTATTACAACCACTTTGATAAACTATTAAAAAAAATACCCCAAACACTTTTATTAATGATCTTTGCACACACAAACAAACTTATCATTCTATTCATATCTGTGAATTAGCTGAAGACGACGTTGGCCGAAGAACTGAATTGTGCGCGTATATGATGCATCAAAATAATCGAAACAACAATTATTTCAACGGGCACGTTAATCGGCAAAGCACCCCTTATTGGTCTCTGGAAATTCACCATAGAATGTGTGGACTGGTATTGTGAGAAATACAATTGTTGGTCTATATTTTTTTAATAAAAATTTTGCAAGAATATATCTGAATTTAGGAACGTATAACTTTCTATTAAATTTGTATAAACACCTTTGGTATTGCCCACCCTGTACCAATTCGAAGCAACTTATTGTGACACATTTTTGCAATCAGCTCAGCAAGGGGAATCCGGAAATGGGGAAAAAATGAGGTGTTTCATTACAAAAACGGGCGATGAAATCATTATTCGAAGGTAGGTCACTCTGCAAATTAAGTTATTACTTGAAGAAACAGGCAATTAAAATAAAAAATCGAACTATTTCGGGATTTTTTAATAATATCGTTTATTTGGGTAATAAAATGAATTTATGCGTTACTTTATGAACGCATTGTATGCACCTACTAGGTTAACTCGTTATCAAATACTATACAAATAGAATAACAGGCATGTTTATTTTCTATTGAACCTTATCTTAATGCTTTGGCGAAATCAGGTTGAAGTCATAAGTCATGACCATAAGTACCATAACCAGTGGCATAGTAACTGTCGGTGGAGCAAACTCTAAAGCAACCTTCAGAGAACGACGTAATGTTGCCAACAATACGAAGTTACTCATTTAAATGCATCATATTCCCTTCTTTCCGCTGTTGAAGTCAGGTGAAGTTTAAAATTTCCAACTTCAACCATCCACCAAAGCAACAGTTGTTCGTACATAATATAACTAAGAAAAACAAAATCGACTTTATGAAATCTCTGCTTCATATAAATTAAATTTATGGAGGGATGTTTCCAGAAACACTCGTTCTCTGAAGGTGGACACAATTCACAGAATTTTGATTGCTGCGCGCTGCACACAACTGATTGCCTGATGACAGTTCTGATGCTGTACTCCCCTACCTACTAACTTGCTGCTTGAAGTTGAATTTAATTGAATTTTTACATTTGTTGCGCACGGCAATGTCATTTTCTAACCTAAAAATAACCTAATGTACTAGAGATATATGCAGCGATTGTAAGAAACTGCTGCGAGCATTTCGAGAGAAAGAATTCTCATAAAGAGTATGTCCTTTTACTAGTTTAATATATCTTCTTACATTACGTGTATACTACTATACCATTTTTTTCGGTTTTAATTAAAGTTTTCTTAACATTTCGTAATTTACGTCAACATAAGTATATTATGGTCATATATGCTTTTTAATCATATCCCCAAATTTGAAGAGACAACAAATTATAAATGATTACTAAAATAACCTTGAAATCAAATAATAGCAGCATTTACCTTTAGCTGCGCGATAATTCGAATTCGACGCACTGCAAATTAAAAGACATGGTGGGGGATTGCAGCGTGTTGCCAACAAAGTTCTGTGAATCCGGCATAACAGCACAATAGCGGTATGAATGAACACTTGTTTAGTTTAGGCAATACAGGGTGATTCAGAACTTATCTAAAAGAATTTGGGAATAGATGCGTCATGAAAAATGGAGTCAATATCGTACAAAAAAGTTTTGTAAAATCCTTATAGTTTCCGACAAAAAATTTATTGAAGTTCTAGTAGTTTCAACTTTTACATCACTGGACTACTGTACTTTCTAGCCAGGCTATTTTCAATATCCGATTACTTATCGTATTAACTTTTTTGTGACGCAAGTATTTACATTAGTTTTTCAAATGTCAAAAATAGTTTACGTCTATAACAACTTGCAGTTGATGGATATCGTTTTAATTTATGGTGAAGTGAAAATTTTTTAGCAGAAAGATTCTCTGTAAACATGTTCCAAATGCAATTACTTTTACAACGATGTGCAGTGAGTGTAAATGTAGTGCAAACGCTAGCGTGAGACGGGAAATTTGCAACCTAATCGTGGAAGAGATAGAGGTCTAAGACGTCTACGGGGTATTTATTTATTTATTTAAAATATCCAACGAGATAAAACCCATTAACAAGATAAGTTTCAGAAGAATACAATAAAAATAATAGTAAAGGATAATATACCTGAGTTAATTAACATAAACATAACAAACTAAAATACTCCTAAGAATGTACAATTATATATATAAAATTTTGTGTAAAAATAAAAGCTTATGAAGAATGCAAAATAATTAAAATCGTGTATATAGAGCACATTATAAACATCTACTATGTATAATAAAACAAACTGTACACATTAAAAGCAAATAACAAACATAAATTCAGAAGCTAAAAACTTTTTTTATGTCTGTAATTGTACAGACAAACATATCTAAATGAACATCTATTAGTGAGTGACTGTTTATAATGTGGTATATTGGAGATTGCTTATATATGTTAGTTCTATAGTTCTTAATGTAGAATAGTCCACTATTTCTGTTATTAATCCTAGGCACACGAAAATCTATCAAAGATAATAGAGACGGACATTTAACTTTATTGTGAAGAATTTTAAATAGATAAAAGTACAGTTGTCATACTCCTGTTTTCTAAACTGCTCATGCTAAACCTCTCCAAGAAATAATTGTAAGGTGTGCCTCTCAATGGATATACACCATCCAAAGAAAAAACTGCAGATTTAAAGAAGCGCGTTTGCACCCTTTCAATTGGCGTGTTATGTACTGCATATATAGGATTCCAAACAATAGATGAATACTCCAGTTTAGATCTGACAAACGTAATATAAAGAAGTTTAAGAGTATTCATATTTTTAAATTCCTTCATATTCCTCAATATGAATCCAAGAGTTTTATAGGCACTACTAACAGTGTTTTGAATATGAGGTACAAAGGATAGTCTTGAATCAAAAGTGACCCCGAGATCGCATATAGTTTCAGGCCTATTTAAAGCAATATTGTCCAATTTGTAGTCATAAAGCAGCTCACGAGACTTGGGACAATATGACATTTCATTGCACTTGGCAACATTTACAGGTAATCTATTACTAACACACAATAAATTAACAAGATTTAGATTTTGCTGCAATTTATTACAGTCGGTGTATGACTTAGAAAGGATCTTAACATCATCAGCATAAATTAAAACGTTTACATCCAGGCCAGCAGTAATATCGTTAATGAACCAAATAAACAGTAAGGGACCAAGAGTAGATTCCTGTGGGACACCTGACTTCTGTGGATATTTCTCGGACTGATAACCACGGTATTGCACATACTGCGATCTATTCGTTAGGTATGAATAAAATAAGGCAATAAGATTAGTACTTAGACCAATCTCATCCAATTTGCCCAATAACAAACCATGATCTAGACGGTCAAATGCTTTTGAGAAGTCTGTATAGACAACGTCTACTTGACTAAGGCATCTATAATAAATTGAGTTTTGCAACCGACCTTCACAAAAGCCATGTTGATCCGGTACAATAATATTACTTACATAATTTAATAAATAAAAGTAAACATTTTCAAAAATCTTAGAAAAATTGCAGAGTATGGCGATGGGGCGATACTATACCTCCCTCACAAATATAACTTACTCACCTTGGTTTTTGCCTGACAGTAATATTTTATATAAACTAACAAAATATTATTGTATTAGTCATTGACTGAATTTATTTGCAGATTTAATATATGTTTATTATTTATTATCATGGTCATCACGTACCATTCAGTATAAAAAACTGTAATACGTGTGTCTTATAGGTCCTATTAATCAAATTAATGTTAAAAAATATTTCAATGGTTAAACCCATTTTAAATCTTTTGATATACGCCCATGGATCCAGGCTTAAATTGTCTTTTATGCTCCAACAAATGACTTTGGAAAAATTGCACACTATGAAGCTAAGATTTAAACAAATTTATCTTTGTGCTAGAGTTAACATTTTTTTTTCATTTCCTGCTCTAAGATAGTTTTTAGGATACTGATTGAAACACTCACAAACTAGGTTCTTTTAATTTGCATACATGTCGAAATGTTTCATCGGGTACTTCGTTTTTAGATGTTCAAATAGTAAACTAATTCTGTAACTGGTTGCCGCCAATTGCACTTCTCTAGCATTAGTTGGGATTTTTAACCTGCCCTTATTCTTGAGTCAGCGTATCGATTGATTGCTGTTTCTGTTAGACTTTTGAGAGCTTCAGACAATGATGGTCTTCTAAGTCGGTCCGTAGTAGCATCTGCTATTGGTTGCATCCAATACAGAGCCAAGAACAACAAGAACAGGTCAAAGATTTCCTGCAATGCTAGAGAAGTGCACATTAGTTCTATGACTGACGACGACCAACTACCTAGGCCACGAATAACAAGTCGAAAAATCATAGTAAATTAAACTACAGCACGGGTTGCCACATGAACAGTTTTGTTTTATAAATTATACTGTATGCTTCTTTATTATTGGATGACCAAAATTTATAGTTAAGGCTTTCATTTTCATGTAGTTATACATCACATCGTCAGTTTTGTCATTAAACAGAAGGATATGATTAAATATTAGTTTTTTCCACTAAATTCGCTTATGACAGAAAATGTGTATTATAATAATATATTAAAATTATTTTTAGGACAAGTCTGACAGTTCATATGTGGAGAATTCAAATGCAATATTTGTGTCTGACAAGTATAAAGTAGTTGATAAATACCAACACACAATTAATCAATTTTATGGTGGTAGTATAAACACCATCAGTTTTAAAAAACTGGAAAATGCAGTGAACATTATTAACAACTGGGTGGCCAAAGCTACCCATGACAATATTAAGGAAATTATTGGTTCACGTAAGTAAAAAATATATGACATACCTATTTATTGAGGTTTATTTAGATACAACACAAAATTTTAAGATGATCAAATGCTGTCCCTGAAGTAAGTGTTTCTGAAAAAGTTAGTTATCCTGGGAAAATTGAAGGGGTAATTCAAAATTTTTATTTATTGGATACCCGGTTTTTGTTTTTGTAAAAGTATCACCTCTTTTGTATAATGTACAATGTGTCCCATTTTTCATGGAGCCACCCTGGTATCTCGCTCACCTGATCTACGAATACTTTGAAACTTTGTTGGTGAATATATACCTATAAAGTGAGTCTTTAGACGTAGCCATATTTCATTATAGTCAGCGCCTTTAGCAGGTGTAAAACTTTTTTAAGTCAAATATTTGTAATAACCTAATTCTATAAAAGCCGCGCTTACTGTTTTACGTTGGTTTACTTTGTTTCCCTGCCATGGCGACCAACTATCAGTTCTGGGTCATCCCGTACATTTATATTAAAATTTAAGTTACAAATTATTGACAAATGTTAATTCTCTTAATCTGGTCTCTTGTCCTTAAGTAAGTTATAATGTTGTTAACATTGTATTTGTATTTTTTCTGCTGATTTATGATTATGAATACAAAATCATAAAAAAAGTCCTTGAACAAAATACGTCACTAACCAGTAATGTGATCATAAAGTAAAAATATATATTGATAGCAATGCGTAATTATAAAACAAAATACCAATCGTTTCTGAAAGATGAAACGCCACAATAATAGAGTTCCTACAAGCCCAAAAACCCTATAGAAATGAGTGTTAGGTCACAAAAAGCTACGATCTATCCCAAATTATTATTTACCCATTGGAGTATCAATTTCTACCGGTCGTACAAAAATCGCACTTGTAGGATTTTATTAAGGGCAGTGTTCGACATTTTGTTCGATATATGTATATGTATACAAATTTTCAATATTTTTTGAAGTGTCTGTATATCGAAATTCTTGATGCAGAATTTGCACATTATCACCATGGGTTAAAAAAAATGTATAATAGTGTTGAATAAATTTTATAGCCACCATAGCAAGCGCTCAAGTTTTTTTTACAACTCTGTAAAAAAGATAAACAAATAGTTTGTGTCATTTTCGAGATATTGTGATGCATATCTGAAAAAACAAAAATTGTTAAAAATATTTTTTTTTGTAGTAAAACCCGTATATACTAGAGCTGTCAATCAAAAAGATTTCGATCCCGGAGTTTCGGAATTTTTCATAATATATTATTATAATATATAATATGAAAAATTTATATTATTTTAAGTTTTATTTATTTAAAGGCAACATAATGGTAAATGTAAAAATAACGGTATATTATAATTAATATGAAAACCTAATCATATATATGAAATTTATTTTTTATTCATATTTTGGAAAAAATAAAAAATATATACCTATAAGAAAAACTAATTCATCCAGCACTTTCGGATTCAAACTCGATACAATTCAGTTTCTTTGGTTAAAGTAGAAAATAACGAACCTTTCTGATTTGTACTTGAACCTGGCTGAAATGGCTACATAGATTCTTTCAGATATTGCTTTTATGTACTGAACACAGCCGTATTAAAAATATGTATTAAAATGTGGAGCAGGTATTACTTTGTAAAAATTTGATCAGTGTTAAATTTCTTAGGTTTGGTCACTAAATTAAATATAATCTCTGTGTATTAATTAACTATTCTGTGACCTCCTGTTTTACATTAGACCACAACATATCTATAAAATTGACACGGTCAAACCCGAAAATCCCGGGAAATTAGCAGATCCCGAATTTTCGGAATTCCGAGATTGGCAGCCCTAATATCTACCTCCCGTCCCGGGATGATTTTTGTACGACTGATAAGTAATTATGTCTCTGTGAGTCAGTAATTTTTTGACATGGGTCGTAGCTTTTTACCTTAAAGTAACTTAGAACTAAACGATACAACCCTAGATACCTCTACACAACTTAGCGAGCAAAAGACTTGAAATTCGTACCCCGCGCGGCGTGGAACATTATACCAAACGAAGCGCTAAGAAAAAAATACTATCTCGTGAATTTTCTAATCTACATTTCATTTGATATATGTATATAATAGGAAAAAATAATATTTCATATAGATTTTTTAAAAACCTAGTATGCACTGTCGGAAGCGCTGTCGTATTTTGTATGTTGATGCAAAAATTCAGAACAATAGCGAAAATAGCTTCCAAGATATAGTGATGTATATCTTAAAAACCACAAATTATTAATTATTAATTTTTTAGAACGTCCCAGTTCGATTTTTGTATGACCGGTGGAAATTTATACTCTAATGGGTAAATAACAATTTGGAACAGGTTGTGGCTTTTTACATCAAAGTGACTTCGAACTGAATGAAAAAACAAACTTGTTATTTATTGCATTCAATATGAATGTCTGTATATTCACTTGCATATATTATATTTTCAGAAAGTATTAGCCCAGACACAAGTGCAGTCATTGTAAATGCACTATTCTTTAAAGGAAAATGGAAAACTGCATTTGATTCGCAGGTTACAAAAACAAAATGTTTTCATACCGAGAATGGTTGCATTCCTACACCTATGATGCGCGTTTCCTCTAATTTCAACTATAGCTATATTAGACGATTAAGAGCACGCGCTATCGAGATACCATATGAGGTAAGAAAAATATAAAAATAACCGGGATGTTTCATCAAGACTGACATACAGTTTTGTGGAATATTCCTTAATCAAATATTGCGTCAAACTTATACAATATTTTTGAATTTTTCTGGGAGTTATTAAAGCTGCTTTGTTTTGATCGGCTCACTTTGATCCTTTAAACTATTTTAGAATGATTTCTCAATGTTAATATTGTTGCCATCCGAAGAAGCAAGCATTAGGAGTGTTATTCGAGATTTGCCACATTTTGAACTTGCAGATATTCTTAGCAAACTGAAGACTTCAGATATAACCTTAGAAATTCCCAAATTTAATTTTGATTATTCAGCAGATATAGTTGAACACCTAAAACCGGTAAGTATAAAAAATGTAATACGTTAGGTAAATTACCGGTATTTAAATTTCTAGTTAAAAATAAGAGAAATATTTGGTTCCCGAGCTAACTTATCAGGAATTGTAGAAAATGGTAACGTTATAATTAATAGCCTAGTACACAAAACAAGAATAGAAGTAGATGAAGAAGGGACGATAGCAGCTGCTGCTACGGGAGCTATTGTAATTCCTCTCATGGGCACCACATCTGTTACTGTAGATAAACCTTTTATATTTTACATTTATCACAAACAAACAATAATTTTCGAAGGAATTTTAATGAATCCTCAAGAATCAAGCTACAGTACAGACACTACAGAAAGTTTTACCACTATCGGTACTAGGAACCAAAATTTAAAAACAAACAGCCATGTTAGGAATTACTTTTGAAAATTGCACACATTTACTAACTGTAATTATAACAAATGTTATCTGATCTGTTATAATAAAAATAAAGAATTATTACCTAAGTAGCCTAAGCATGCAGTGCTGAATTAAATAATAGGAATATTATTGATTTAAAACAAACTACTTTTTTATCCTATGCAGCATATATGTAGTATAATGAATAAAAAAACTGCCATCAGATCAAATAAAATATATTTTGCTAATTATACTTAAGATAAAATCACAGATAAGTTAATCATAAATAAATAAATAAAATACATACATACATGGATATATACATATTGACATATTCATAGTTTTTATGTTTCTACCATGATGTGAATTCGTGTATAAATTTCTAAAAATGCGGTCTCTATTAGAGTTGTAAAGTTATAATTTAGGCGAACGTATGAAATCGGGTGAAATGTACCCTTTGCTAATTTTTATGTTTTATTAATTTGCTACATAAAAATCAATTTTTTCTTTTAATAAAATGTTAGTTTAATTATGATAAGTATACTTTGAAATTATGTAAAGGAAATAAAATAAATATATATATGTTTCATAAATTTATAGATTTTTAATTTATGGGCCATTCCACTAAATTTGAAAAAAAAAACAGTATGTATTGAACGGAGCATACGAAGAAACATTTAGGACATATTTTTTAATTAATTTTCTCTAATCGAGCTCAAAAAATTAACGTCAGAATACTGGAAGAGCCGTTTAAATTTGCTAAAAGGAAAATATGACTTGTTCAATCTCGTTTTGTAATTAATTAAGTCATCCATTTATAGCGTGGCTGACGTGATACGTGACATCGACAATAATTGAAAATTCACGTTTTTTTGTGTTCATTATTTTGGTTATATTAAGACTTTACAGTGCCAATTTATCACTGATTTGTTATAAGAGTTGTCTAAAAAGCGAGTCATAATGATAAACACGGGCTGTAATACACCATTTAAATACTGTGACTGACCTTGTTCCTCTAAAATGAATATATAAAATGTATGTAAGCCTTTATATAATTTTCTAATCCACGATGAAGGAAATACACTATATATTACAAAACTGCTAACTAATTATTCGAGAAATTTTAGTATAAAAAGTGATAAACAAAAATTTTAATAATGGAACATTTTAACAAAAGTCGAAACAATTAAGTCATATTACACTTTCATTATGGAAAAGTTCAGTCTTATAAATTTAGACAACGTAGAGTCTTTTCTTCAAATCTCGTTGAATGCTCGAATGATTCGATTCGGTCCTCATCTTGCACAGCTTGTGATCCAGATTCCACTGAATCTTTTTTAACGAAACTAACACAGCCTTCTCCACTTCCCATAAGACTTTTGAGGCACATGTTCTTTTTATTAACTAGGTCGAGAACTTCTTTCTCAAGACTGAATAAATGCGAGTCATGTTCGTCAGAGAAATGTTCTCTCATGAAATTAGCTAATCTGACTAAGTATTCAACATTGTGGCCACTTGGACCACTGCAGTCTATAATTTGATGAGCAATATCTCTGTCGTCAGCATCGCCCATCCAAAGAGGATTTTTAGGAGTTGCAACGTAAGCTAATACTTTAAAAGCTTCACCTTTAATAGGATAAAAATCTGTAAATTGAGAAATATATCCACCTAGTACGCATTCGCGTTTTGACAGATATGAAATTGCTTCTTCTCCATTTATTGCAAATGCTACTCCATGGACCATCCCCTGAAAAGACGAATGAATATGAATTTATATAACTTTCTCATTAAAAAATGACATCAAAGTTTCGGAATTACGTCAATATTTATGTGCACATTAAATATAAACTATATGCATAAGAGTTTTATGGACAAATATAGAAAAAATATATTTTTCTTAGGCTGTTTACATTAGGCACAAGTGTTAGAATTTGTATGAGATACTTGAACATTTGACAAATTCTCCGTTTACTGTATAATTTTTATTGAATTTTCAAGTCGTGGCGCACAAAATATGTCATCATGGACGAAAGAATATATCTGTATCTTTTTTCAATCTAGGTAGTGCGACTTTTTACAATAGCTATTCAAAAACAAGTCCTATTCAGAAATGTACGTTCTACTTTAATTTGAAAATAATAACATATACTTAAAAATAGAAATTTGTTCGTCATTTCATGACACATTTAAGATTTTTAATGAGAATAATTTATGTTTGACATATATTGATACACATTCAGATT
This sequence comes from Monochamus alternatus, assembly GCA_037114965.1. Classification (NCBI taxonomy): domain Eukaryota; kingdom Metazoa; phylum Arthropoda; class Insecta; order Coleoptera; family Cerambycidae; genus Monochamus; species Monochamus alternatus. The sequence continues at coordinate 25,127,385 of CM073432.1, read as the reverse complement.
CTTGTGCCCAATCTAAAAAGTGTGTTAAAACGCAATTTAATGTTAAGAATATAGCGATTTTTGATCGCAAGTTTCTGAAAAAGTTTTAAATAAACGAATTCGTGTGCAAAAATCGCGACTTGGATCGAGATCAGAAATACGCTGAAAAGCTAATTCGCTAAATGGGTACCACATCACGTTTATCCTTTATCCTAAATTTAGAGTAACAATAAAAACTACGAGCTAAACATATTCACGGTTCACAGTCACTGTCCATGTAACATTTTTAAAAATGTTTTGGAAACAGAAAACTTGGCTCGTAACAAAGCACTGAATTAATAAACCATTTTTAACTAAATCGCACATTATAGTACAACTTAGTGCAAATAATTACTTACTTGGTAATCTTCCACTAATGTAGCCACTCGCCCTGGCTGAAAAATAAAAAAATATATAAGAAAAAATATAAACGGATACCTATACAATCGAAGTCTTGTTTGTAATTTTTTTAATGGTCTGTATATTAAGTTGCTTAGATTAAAATTAAAAAATTGCAAATAAAAAAGTTACATATTTAATGCTGCTGTCAAGAACTATTAACATTATGTTTATGAGTAGGATTTCGCTTCATCATCCAGGCGTCATCCTGTATATTTATACAAAGTGCCCTTGGGTGATCGGTAAATATGCTTTTACTTAAGGCTTGCTACAGGCTATACGTGAATTCGCGATTCGTGATGCGCGACGCGCGGTTTGTGAGAAATTCGTGAATAGTGTGTTCGTTAAAAATGCATTCATAAAAACCCTAAAATTTGTATTGTTCTTTTACTTTTATTAACTGTTTGTTACAGAATTACAACAGATATGTATTTTTAATATGACTATTGAATGTTTAAATAAAAACAAAAATCAATTGATACTTAAAAGTCAATGATAATATGCTCCCAACTTGGACTTATTTTATGTTTATATAACTATCACGTTTTAAGGAACAGGCAATGTTTCTCTTCCTTGTGAAAAATGAAACTATTTCAAAATAATATATATAGCTTTGTATAGTCTGTGACAATCTATCTAAGAAAGAGGACATTCTGGTGTTTTATTAAAATTCTCCCTGCAGGCTCCAAATAATACAAAAATGATGTTTTTTCAAAATTATTATACTTATTACTTTTCGACATTTACAAATTAATAGTACGTAGGTATTCTTTATCTTACGTCGTGGAGTGTAATTGTTGGTTAAAATAATTATTTAAATATACAACCAGTGCATAACACCCGTCTACTTTTGTAAACTAACCAGAACGAAATACCTACCTATAAATATTTTGAACTAAATGTACTAGGGCTTACGCTTACACGCGTTCTCCATCTACATCACGTGTTTGACAGAGTATAACTAGGACATCACATATAAATACTTTTTTATTTATATTATTGCATTGTTATTGCACTTCCCCACACAGATATTCCTTAGAAATCAGTAGTGGCCTGTTTAGTATAAGAGCAATTTAAAAAAAATATATATTATTTTGAATTTGAAAATTAAAATTTGCTAAGAAATAAATGCGGTATCAGACTTGTTTTGTTATAAGAAAAGTTCTAAAATAATCACCCAAATAGATTCTCAACTCATGGTACCTAGTTGTTATTAATGAAATAATCAGATATTTTGAATCATTCTATAAGCATTATCTGTCGGAACTAAAGTCTGTATAGGTATGTACAATCGTTTGCAATAATAATGACTCTTTAAAATGAATTTTGTGATTTTTTTTGAACTGCTGTATTTGTAATGAAATCTACTCTCAACTTTTAACATTAGTCTTTAGTTGTTTCACTCACCAATAGAGATTTAATTAAATTTCTACTCAGAACTTCCAGAAGTTCAAAAATTGTTTTGAGGGAGTGTCATTATTATTGCAAAAGCATGTACTTGGTCTTATACTTGTGTACTATTGTCGTTAAAAATAAGAAAACATTCAATCGAGGAACCAGTAATCTTTATCATTCTGAGACTCATAGGAAATAAATAGAAAACCGACAATTTTTTATTTACTATACATTATCTTTTCTATCAACAAAATTATTGTTTATTGTGTTTGATAATGTACCTACTTAAATCCGTCGTCTAGAGATATCGTAATTCTTTAGACGGTTCTTAAAACTTAGGTAAATAAAACTCCTTTTCTTAGGAGTATTTGTAACATGCGCGTTTTTGAAATAATACATTTATTCAATAAATTACAGACATAATAAGTTAAATAAACTAACAATGGTTGTTGATAAAGTGGTCCATTCTTTACTGCGTAACCCCACTTACATTTAATAAATTGTACTTTAAACTTCAATTATCTTTTTGTAGAAATTCTATGAAGCATCTTTTAATAGTATAACAACATTTAAACAATCATTATCAAACAAAGAAAATCTTTTTCTTTGTAAGATATTAAGTATATAATACATATATATGCAAATTTTGGCTACTTGACATCTGACCTTGACCAACATATCGCAAATAAATAGGCTCCTACTTGCATTACCATTTCATTGTAAATTGTTTGAAGTAAACAACCTCTCGTCTTTCAGGAAGTAGTTTAATATGTACTATTATTTTTTTTTAAGTATACTAAAAACAACTTAAACTAGCAGTACAACTTCCTAGTGTAGCAAAATTTCTTCAATATTTTTTTACAATAATGTACAGTAAAAAAAATAATTTTAAATAAATAAATATATAGGCTTTATAAAAATTTATTTTGACAGGTGGAAGTAAACAACAGAATTTCAGATTATGAAATTTGGGTGTCTAAAACAATTAATACCTATTGTACAAATTTTGTGTTGAAGATATAATTTAATTCAGTAGATTTGTTCAACTAAAAATGTTCTAAAAAAGGTGGAAATAAACTACGGAATTTCAGATTATGAAATCTAGGTCAGTCTAAGTAATTTGAGAAAATAAATGAATTGTACAAATATTGCGATAACAATAAAATAATTTAGTAGTACATATATTGATTGCTCCTCTAAAAACGTTATTTGAAGTGAAAAACTACCTAGGTATATTATATTTAGTTTAGCACTTCGTACTTAATTAACTGTATTTATTGTATTTTTTTAAGTCCTATAATATACAAACAAAATATTTTAACACTACAACTGTATGTTTACATTTCAAAATAAAAATGTTTTAAAAAGTTACCTACTCATAAACCTTAAATTCCTACTTATTTTTGAAATAAAATTGTAAATGATTAAAACTGGTAATAAATATTTTACGAAATTTAAATTAACGCATCAATGACTAATTTGTTTAAAGAAATTTAAGTTGCAAATAAAGTGGCACCGCAAGTAATTACACAAGATAGTGGGAATATTACTAAAATCTAAAATATTTCAAATTCCCAAATCCCAGAGATAATTATTAGCTGGTGTACAAACTCGATATTAGAATCGTTCCGTTTCGTACAGATTATGTTATGGAATTCTTTGCGAAATGTTAATAAAAGTTACAACTACTCGAAACATTAAAACATTTCCTATTAAGTTATACAGTATATAAAATGCTTAAAAAATGTGATAAATTATTAAACTTACCCTTTCTTCAGTTCCTCTGTGAGTAGTATTTCCTTGCCAAAATCTCCTCTGGTAACCCTTAACATGCCCAGTTACAGCTTTATGGAATTTAAATCCAGGTTTCCAACACAAAGATCCGTAAGCAAATACCCATAAAGCCTTAATTTCATTATTTAAAACTTCATTTTGTAATTCAATTGTATCTTCCGACACACTCATCGTAGCTGGTCACTAGCTGATGCAATGACGAACATTCACTTGTAAGCCACACTAAAGGGACAGCGGCCACACGAAGCACGAAATAACAGAAGTTGAGGTTGGCTTTGTAATGTTTCGAGACTTTCGAGGCAGTAAATTTATGTATATACCTCCTATACTTATAAATCTAAAGACTACAGCGCAGGCGATTACATCTCAAACGCGCGAAACATTTCGAATCAGTTGGAAGTTTTGGAACCAATAATGTATTATAAACAGTATAATCAGTAAAAGAGACACGTGTTCCTTTTTAAATCATACTAGAGCATGATTAATCTGTTAATATTCATATTAAAGATAATTTTGAACTAAAAACAAAAACGAAATAAAATATTGCTAGGTATATACAGGGTGTCCAGTAAAGAATGGTCCAAATTTCAGGGCTGTAATTTCAGGGTTTAACCGAGCTTATCTCAGTTCAAAAGTTCAAGATTGCCGACTTACAGTGCGTCAAAGTTAAAAATTAAATTTTGTTACTAATATTCAAATAATTTTCGAGATATTTTCAGTTAGAGTTGCATGTCAGGTAGGACGTAATAATTGTTAAGGTAAATAAATTATGAAAAAGGTGTTAAAAATATATTAATCATAGTCGATTTAAGTTAATTAAATTTATTAAATAATAGTACGTAATAAAATTATGAATTAAATTTTTAAGTAAATGCTCAAAATTGCTACCATTACTTTAATAATTTCGATCAAAATAATTTTTGTCATCCAAAAAACCGACTTTGATACCCTGTAAGTCGGCAACCTTGAATAATTTAACTGGATATTATGTTGGTTTAAAACGCGATATTTTGGCCCGAACAATACAGCTCTGAAATTTGGACCATTCTTTACTGGATACCCTGTATACATACATATACAGGTTGTTAACGATAAGTTTGTCCAAGCTTCACCGACATATTCTATCGAGCTATTTAGAAAATATTCATTATTTTCCTTTTTTTTCCTAAAACTTTAACACTCCGTATTTTTGTAACGGAACATTTTTGGACCATAGTTTATAAAGGAAACTATCATTAATTTTAGGAACACCCTGTAAAATAAACAATTAAGTAACCATCTCCAAGTGCTTCACTGTGTTCGGTTACACTCCCACATCACTTGTATATACAGGGTATAGCAAATAAAACGGGCCGTTTTATTGCCAATACGGAATTCTAGGAAACAACTAGCAAATAGCTAAATTCACTCGTCAGCAGCCCATCAGACATATACCGGTTTCGAACTTATTAGCTCTCATCAATATGCCATAGGTGAGGTAATCAATGAATAACTTTAGCTATTTTAAGTCTGTATAAACAGACTGTAGGAACCATGAGTAACACAGTTGTTGACGAGTGATAGCTGTTTGCTATAGGTTTTCCAGATGTAATTCAATGCTGGTCGGGGCATTAGCCCGCAGAGTAGTTGTTTCCTGGAATTCCGTTTTTGCAACATATCGTTATCGCCGAATCGCGATAGAGGTCGCTAGCTTTCAATGATTTTCTACTGCGATGTAGAACGCTTGGCTTGTTAGTCTGGCATGGAGTAACGAATGGCCGCTGGAGGTAGCTGTGCTACTCCGCATTACATACATATTTTTTCCGATAAAATAGAGAATTTCTTGTGGTTAACGAAATTCTCAAAGACATTATTGTAAACGACGCCTAAGCAAAGGAAAATGACGTTTTTTCTGACGTGTGCTCATGGACACATTCTTCCAATGCTGTGGCATAAAATTTTATTTAGAATTTTTTATTGCTTTTAATAATTTTTCCTTAAATTCTTCCTATTCTAAATTCCAATTTTGCTCTAATAAAAGAAAAGAAGTAGCTTAATAAATTAAAATTAGTTTTGGACCTATTTAAAAGTAAATATGAAGCTATTAGGAAAAAACTAAAAAACGTCACTCGCGCAGCCTACAGTTCTTATTTGGTTGAAATAGAAAAGGGTATACAATCGGATTATAAACACTTTTTTAAATATATTAAAGATAAAAAATCGACATGCTCAGCAGCGTCTGCTTTTTATAATGGGGATGGTATGATCCCAGCCTATGAAGTGTGTAATTCCTTTGCCAAATTCTTACTATCTGTCTATCAACCTGCGGCTTACGAGTATAATAAAAATATGTTATACTACCATATGTCTAGTATAAAGCAAATTACTGAAATTGATTATAACTTATTTGCTAAGAAATTAAAACCTAAGCGATCAGCAGGTTCGGATGGTGTACCACCATATGTTTTGAAGGGTTGCTCGGATAATCTCAAAAGGCCTCTTTTATTTATTTATAATCTAATCTTAAAATACCATAAATTTCCTACATTGTGGATATCTTCAATAATTAGTCCAATACACAAATCAGGTGATAAATCAAGTGTTGAAAATTATAGACCTTTCGCAGTCCTTCCAGCCCCTGCTAAAGTATTCGAACAAATATTGTATTCTTTATTAGTAGCGCTCGATTTCTACCAACTTATTAAATTTTAGCCATTACATTCTGGAGGCTTTCGAGCAAGAGGTGCAAGTGTTAATAAATAAGCTTTGCGTATGTGGACTTACGGATTATGTGATCGCGTTGATAATATCATATCTTCAAGACCAAAAGTTTGTTGTGAAATACCGTGGTTTTTTTTCTGATGAATGTAGAGCAAATTCTGGTGTACCCCAAGAGTGTAATTTGAGGCCACTCCTATTTTTTATAAATAATATAACTGACGTAATACAAAATTCAAATTGTTTGATGTTTGCAGACGACCTAAAGTTTTACAAACGTATCGAATGCCCTAATGATTCTATTTTACTCCAACATGATATTGATGGGGCTTTTAAATGGAGTCGTACTAAAAAACTTGATTTCAATGTTCAGATATGCTATAATATAACCTTTACTCGTAATAAGCAAACAATATCTTATCGATATAAAATAACGTTGAGTTAAGCGAACAAAGTTGTGTCAAAGATTTAGTTGTAACTATTGATTCCAAACTATCGTATAAAATGCACATTAAAAATATAACCGCCTCAGCCTATAAAGCCTTAGGTTTCGTGATACGAGAATCAAAAAATTTCGGAACATCAATTCAGTTATCTCTCTTTATAACAGTTCAGTTAGGCCCAAACTTGAATATGCTTCACTGTTATGGCATTCACAGCCTGGAATATATACATTATACAGATAAGGCAGAAAAAGTTCAGAGGAAGTTTCTAAGATTCATCTATTTAAAAAAATATAACAGACATCCAGATTACAATGTTACTCGGATTGTTCATTTGTGTTGAGTTTAAAATGAATACATTATATAATCGACGTGTCATTGCAACGGCAACTGTTTGGATACAGAATAATAAACTCTCTTATCGATGACTCATATTTGTTGTCCTTGATATGTGTTAATATCCATCTGAGAAATACTAGAATGCATCAACTTATCTACATCTCCATTCGTAAGACAACCCAGTTTGCACCCCTTCTGATACTGTTTCGACTAGTTAACCAGGTTTCCTCTAAGAATAGTGTGGACCCCTTGGATCTTTCGGTGTTTTGTTAAAAATTAAATTAATTAAAAAATATATATTCGATAATTTATAATCATTTCTCTGTTTGTGTTATCTGCTGTATTTATGTTTAAATTCTGCGTACTTATACTGTACCTGTGCTATGATATATTACTATTTTCCATGTAATTAGGCAATGATGCCTGTTTGGAACAATAAATGTATTAGAGTTAGCTGCAGAGAGAAAGGTATTTGTGTGTGTTTCTGAACATAGAGGTGTAATGTAACAACAGTACTAATGACGGGTTTTAAAATAGTAGAGAGTGACTCATTTTATAAATCTGCTCATAATTTATAGTAGTCAACACAAAGACAAACATGCTACCCGTAAACTTTTCTTATAAAATTGTATGTTCCGTATAGCTCGTGGAGCATACCCGATTACACATCTTCTGATGTAGCAAATATGCATGTGCATATCAGAATGTGCGATTTCTACCATGGGTGCGCGCGTGGTGTAAAGTTCGAGTATATCTTTCCGCTACCTAAATTAATTATGATTGTAATTAATGTATCAGTAATTTTGTGTTCTTAAAAATTTTACAAATGAAACTTGTATGAAGGGATAAGGGCTCGACACCAAGATATGAGTTTAAATGACGTACCTAGTTGAAATATGTATAGTTCATTAACTAGAGTATATTTGACACTGGCGGAACTACACCCCCGCCAGCCCCCGCAGGCACAAGGAGCCCTGAAGAATATTAAGAAAATTGATTTTCAATATGGGAGTCGAAAGATGACCTCGAAAAAATTCTGCGCGGGCGCCCAAAATTTCTAGTTACGCCACTGATATTTGAGTAGTATATACTGGAAGGAAAAAGATAGAAGTTGATTCATGGATAGTATTTTAAAAATGAGCCTTCGACCATAAAAAAATTGCGTTGCTCTCACAAGATGAAATTTTGCCTAGAATATCTAGAGGGTGTTTTGCGCATTATGCGTGACATTTGAATTGTGATGTGAAATGTGTGATATATTTGAATCTCCGTTTTATAAAACGAAATCGACAAGTATGGTGATAGAATACGAAATCGTGATATGGCAAAAACTGTGTAAATTGTTAATAGAGATTCACTGAGCGTCAAATTATTTTTGCTAATTTTGTATTCTTTGAACGCTTCTCAAGTGGTACGCCTATGGAGTCGTGTCCCTTGTAACCCTAAACATATCATCATAGCACAGCTTAAATAACAATCAGCTCACAGACTCGTATGAGCGGGAACGTCTCGCGCAGATCTTCGCGCATGCCGCCATTTGGGGATACGACATTGCAGGGACGTGTGGTTGTAAATTATGCCCTTATAGCCATACCGTTCGACGACTGCGTTATTGGCGCACGAGTGCCGTATTTTGTGATTTGTTGATTTTCTTGTATTTTATACAATTTCAAGTAAAACAAATTTGTATTTCGTATGTTAGAAAAATTGCAGTTAAAACACTTTCTAAATTGGGACAACTATTTTTAATCCGGTCCTAACGTGTATCCCGAGCGAGAGAGAGACAAGAAGCTTCAAGGACAAATTTTCAGGTTTTAATACTTCAAAGGTGCCGCCGTAGAGTCTGTGAGCAGCTGATTGTTATTTAAGCTGTGAAGTAAGCGCAAATTTTCTTGGCTTACAAAAATACTCAGCGGCTAACAGTTAGCATTTAGTCAGCCTTTTATTCAGTCTGAATTTCTTACTTAGCGGCTCAGCGGTTGAGCTCGTCTGAATACGCCCTATGGTTCAATTACAAACATTCCGTTTTGGTTTCAATTGTATACTGGGATTAAAATGCAGTATAACCAACAGCTTGCGTTAAGTTTTCCCTAGATGACTGCTTATATACTCTTTCTAAGCTCCTCCATAGTTTGACTATTTTTGAGAGCCTAATGAAAAGTCTTCTGGGTTCTATATATTTTATGATTTCTATGGGTTTACTCTACTGCTACTGCGCAGAATTATTTGCATTTGCATTTGCACAGCATTGTCTGCTAAACGCGTCGCCTTATAAAGCACGCTACTCCGATTTATCAGAGATGCTCACGCTCACAGATTTGTTTCTTACAGCTGCAAGAACAAACCTAAAGAGGGTACGCTGACTTCAAATAGAAATCACCTTGCTATTGTAGGGCTGTACAATCATCGACTACCAAATGGCATCACCATAGATTAACTAAGTCTGTTGCATATTACTCCTAATTAAATGCATTACTTGAGTCCAAGAAGCTGTAAAAATATCAAAATCACAAGGAAGACTGTTAATGCAGTTAACAATATTATTTATAGGACTATGGAAGCCATAATTAGTACGATGGTAAGTGGCGTATAAAACAGTAGCTAGTCTTGTACCATAATTTGGAATATGCAAAGAAAGTAAGGATATCAATTCACTACAATCTATTTTCCCTTTAAACAATTTGTGAGCAAATTTAATATAATTACATGTTCGTCTATATCATAAGGATCTAAATCCAAGTAGATGAAGCCTTTCATTGTAATTATTTTTATTTATATTAAGTTTAAACAGGATGTAATTACAAATTTTTCGCTGCATTCTCTCAATACGACGATTAATATGTTGTACTTCATAGTAGGGACTCCAAACTGTACAACAATATTCTAATGACGATCTGACTAGGGAATTATATAATAAAATAATAGAATGTGTGTCTGTATTTTCTCTGGTTTGCCTTCTAATGAAACCGCTTATAGAAAAAGGTTTCCTTATTATATCTTCAATATGAAGGTCAAAACGCAGCATATAATCTAAATTAATGCCCAGATCAGTAATATAATTAACTCTTTCCAATATTGAAAAACCAAATATAACTTTGTTTTTCTTTTGAGAAAATTAAATAACTACATTTCGATAATTCTGAAAACTGGAGATTTTAATTTTTTTCACCTGGCAACACTGTTGCAGTAGTTCATAAACATGTTCCAAAATTGATTTGAGGAGTGCGTCCGGATTCTATCCTTGTTATTCATATAGTTTTAGAGCGAGAAAATTATATGTTTATATTACATTACAAGTTATTTTTTAGCAATTCCTTATTATTCATAATATAATTGTCAGTATGTTTTGTGATTGTCAGTATATATAATTATATCTTACTCAAACTTTAGAAAGTAAAAAGTATGTCAGTGTCAATCACAGATGAAGAGAAATAATATATTATCGGTTATCTATGGTGTCAACGAAGTTCTCTGAACCCGGCCTAGCCTAAATAATATAATTTTCTTGATATCAAAAATCAAAACCAAAACCCAAGACCAAGGGTTGTTAAGAAATCACAAACTAAAATCGAACTAAAACTTATTTTCGTTTCTAATCAAAAGATATTAATGAAAGATATAATTTTACGTTTTCTAGCTAAAATGTAACCTTTTAATATTTAATTGACATCATCAGAAACAAATACCTATATTAAGATGATGTATTATTAATATATTGAAAATGGGATGGTTTACTTGTTGTCAATGTAAGTCCAGAGAAGAGAAAATAACAGAATTGGACTTTTCTCGATGTGGAATATCAGAAATACCTAATGAAGTATATGCAAATTCACCTACTCTCGAAGTTCTACACTTGGAGGGAAATAAGGTTAACATTACTTAGTTTTTTCCCATCATGTAAAGGAAAAGGGCCTTAATGTCAAATATTTTTTAGTTAAAAGACTTATCACCTCAATTGTTCCAGTGCATAGATCTGAGATACTTAAACGTTAGCGATAATGAAATTCGAACAGTGCCACCACTGATTTCAAAATTGACTAATCTGCAAGTTTTAATATTTAGCAAAAATGGTATGTGGTGTTCAATTAGTTCTTTACACATTTTAATTTATATTAGCATTAGTTTTAGATGGAGTTCATCCAAATTTAGATAAATTGAATAAACTAACTGTGTTAGATCTGAGTATGAATGATTTAGGCAAGGTACCTGATGCTATAATGAGTCTAATAAATCTCCAACAACTCTGTTTAAATGATACTGGAATCGATTTTGTTCCTGCCAATATTGGACGTCTTTCAAATTTGCGAATTTTAGAATTAAGGGATAATAATTTATGTGAACTGCCTAAATCCATTCGACGATTAACCAATTTACAAAGGTTAGATGTTAGTGACAACAACTTATCTAACTTGGTAGGAAGCAGAAATATGCAATTGGTCTATTATTTATTAATAGGTTATCCTTTTATAGACAGAAGTATGTGAATCTCATGGAAATTTAACCGAATTATGGATAAATGGCAATAATATAACTCAGCTCTCTGTTTCGATAACTCATTTGAAGAAAATTAATGATTTTGATGCTTCGTATAATAACTTAGAGTCTGTACCAAAAGAGATTGGACATTGGACAAAAATAACAAATTTAATTTTAAGTTTTAATAATCTCTCTTCTTTACCAAAATCTATTGGAAATCTACGAAACCTTCAAGTGCTTAAATTAGAATCAAACTACTTGGAAGAACTGCCAAATACTATTTGTAAATTAGTTAATTTAGAGGAACTGAATTTACAAAATAATTCATTATTTAAAGTCCCTAGTGGAATTGGACATTTGAGGAAATTGGCCACATTAATATTATCAGACAATAAATTACAACAGTTGCCGGCGGGTAAGTTTTTAAATAGATAATTTTGAATTATTAGAATAAATTTTAAAAACAACATAAATGATTTGAAATATAAATTAGCTATAGCCTAGGCGTTTACTCCTTGATAATATTACAGTCCAATTAGACCATAATTTTATTCTTTGTTGGTTTTAAAATGACACAAATTCTAGTACATCTGAGGTTAAGTAATGAAAAAGGTATTATTGAAATTTTAAACTTTTTTATTTTGTACGATAAACTATTCAATAAGTAGTTTAAATTTTTTAAAGGGATTATGGGTGGTTCTGTCATAGAGAGCGCAAATCTGATGAACGAGTCCTGGGCTCTTTTTTCAAGAAAATAACAATGTCAAAAATTGCATATTTTTATCTCTGACCGTTTTCGAGCTACAGGGTGTTTGCAAAAATTAATAATAATATCTCTGCAGGAGAGAAAGCAGTATATTATTATTATGCTGACCGCATTTGCACACAGGAACGACTTACATTGTGGTATATAGGCCCTAACCACCATTCAGTGTAGGAATGAGGGAAACCTGGAAAACCTCATTAATTAGGGGAGTACTCAAACGTCAACTGGTATCAATCTCTCACATTGACCCAAGTTAACATTCTTGCACTCTACCATACCCGCAGAGAGGGTGCCAATCCTCTTCACGAATATAGCTGATATACGGTCTACCGACTGCGAGGGTCAAACCCACAGCCATCTAGTCACCTCGATTCAAGTACTGACCTCTTAAACCGCGCGACCACTGACCGATCTGAAAGAGAGAGGTGCCAATCCTCTCCGCAAATATAGCAGGTCTATGGTTTACGTATTACAGGATTTGAACCAGCGAGCAGAGTGGTCACCTCAATTCAAGTACTGACGCCTTAAACCGCTCGACCACCGTCCGATAAAATATTGTTACATTGAAAACTCCATGTAGTTTGAAAACGGGAAGAGATAGAAAGATGCGGTTTTCTCGATTAAAGTACCCTGGATTAGTCCATCAAATTTGTTCTGTCTATGACAGAACCATCAGTAACCCTCAAACACATTTCAATTTGAACCACCCTATACAATATTAATATTGCATACATATTTGATTATATTTTTGCTGTAAACTATAAAATTTATTCTTTCATAAATTAAGAGAAGGCTATTAATACAAATTATTTAATAATACTTATTACACCACTTATGCATTTGTTGACAACCTATTTTTCAACATATTTTCCCTGCTTTACAGCTGACTTTGGATGCACCTTTTTATGAAGAAGTTTCTTTTTCTGTGAATTTTAATCAATTTTGCACCATCTTTACTTGTTGCTTGTGGTCAATGGGTTCCATATAATTTTTATTGTACCTTCTACAAGAGTATAGAATATTTTGTATATTTTTATTTATGCATTTAAATAATGCAAATATTAAAATGAAATATTTGCCATTTTAACTTTTTTCGGTATTGTTTGAGATATATAAGTATTATAAGAGAAATCCACTGAATGTCAAATGAACCCACTTTGTACATTTTCTGAAAATAGAATATGAATACAATAAATATTTTTATTTAATTCCAAAATATTTTATAGTGATTTTATTTTAGAAATTGGTAGTTGTTGTGAATTATCTATCTTAAATGTACACAATAACCAGTTGGACAAACTTCCTGATGAAGTAGGGCATCTTCAGAATCTTACGACATTAGGACTCATTGGTAATAAATTGTCGTATCTTCCCATAACAATATCAAAATTAAGAAATTTAAAAGCATTATGGCTAACACCAAATCAAACGCAACCTTTAATCCATTTGCAAAATGAACAACTTCCTGATGGAGAAATAGTATTAACTTCAGTAGTATTTCCGCAAGCACCTTTGAGAGATCCTCCAACTAACCTGCAATTGCCTTTGGGGAATCAAACATGCCATATAACATTCAATACCGAGAGAATTGAACCTGAAGTTACAGATACTAATATATCTTTAAGTCGTACACCTACTCCTCACCATAAAGAGTTGAAGAGGCTAAGGGAGATATTACGAAGTACACAGATACCTGGTAATCAGGTGTTTAATATTTCACAAATAAAAGAAGCCAAAGTTACACATATTTCAAGCGACATTAGTGTTTCGCAGACTAGTTTAAATGGACATGAAGGTGGGGCATTGGAGATTTTAGAAAGTTTGTCAGATATAACTAGAGAAACTAATAAAACACCACCCAAACAACCTCCTCCTTATCACATAGCAGCAGTTTATTCCAAAAATGCTCATCTATTTATTCATAATTTAAGTCCACCTAGTCCACATGATCAGCCTAAACAGTTTAGTCAACAGCAGCCAGCTAACATACATATGCCTACTCCAAAGATGCCCGATAGCAGAAATCAGTTTGTTGGTATTGATAGATCAGTTCCAGTATTACAACTTGTGGATAATAAAATTATGAAATCTATGTCTACTAGCACTGAAGAAGATTACAACCAAACAAAACATATTAAGTGGCCTTTTGGCAGATATAAAGTTTGTAAAGTCCTGGAAGTTGAACTACCAGATTCATATTTACCAAATGATTTTAAAATATCTGCACAAATTGATGTAAGTTATTAATTTATTTACTTATGAATGTTAATATTATTCACAATAACAATACTTAATAATTGATTTTATTTTTATTAAATTATAAATCTACAATAATTATCCAATTGAGTTTGAGCCATGAAAGAAAAATAAAAAGAAAAAATCAGTTTAAATATTTGTGTTAAAATCTTTTTTAGGGTATTTTTATAGAAGATGTCAATCCTGAAAGTGTAGTTTGTGAGAAATTATGTAAAGGAGACAAAATATTAGCTTTTGATGATGTAGATTACTCTGCTGTGGATCCTATAGAGGCTTACCAAGATGCATGCCATAAAATTGGTAATGTAAAAACTGTGACAATTTCAAGAAATCAAGATGTGTAAATTTAATCACATACATTTTTAAGGCATCTTTTTTTTGTTTTTTTTTTATCTAATTTTTACTGCGAATGCTCTATAAAAGAATGATTATATTTGTATTAAGTAATAATAAAAAAAGTGATATTTTATGTATCTTAAACCACGATAAAAAAATAAAAGTTATGAATATGTATTATATATTTATAGCAAGAGGAAAGTTATCTTAGAATATTAGATCCAATAACTCAATATATAATATATATATTGATGTGCCAGCAATAAGTTGCACATCATGAAATTTTTTCTGTTAAGCGAATGTTGAAAAGTTTGACTTTATCAATAGTTTTTGCTTAAAATATATATATTGCCAAATGACATATACAGAAATGAATATTATGTGAAAAATGTAAGCTGGAAGAAAAGGCAAAAAATAGTGTGAATGTAAACTTAAAACAACTTTGACAAAAAAATGGCGTTAATTCTCCAATTTTCAGAAAATGTCAGAACAAAAGTCATTTATTTTCACTCTTACCATTTTTCTTTTTCCTTTTTTTAACTTACATTCTTCATTTAATGAGATATATAAAACAAACTGCAGAAGAATGATTTATTTGTCCTATAATTTTTGTGGGTAAATATTGTTTTAAATATTTTTTTACAGAAAACTAAAATGATATATATCTCTTTTTGCTGTTAATATTGTTTTTATTTAAACATCTTTTTGTTTTGAAATGTATACTGAAAAATATTAAATAACTTTTTCAGCATAAACTGTTGAAAATTAACAATAAATTTTGCTTCAGGTTAATGAATTTTTATTTACATATATTAGTTTTTTGCAAAAAAAGACAAAACTAAACCAATATGTACCCAATGATTACTTTTCCAAAATCAATTAATAATTTTTTTTTCTCTGTGTGCAGATTTCGAAACTAGCCCATATACGATATTTTAACTATGAAAAATTGTTATTTACCTTTTATATATATATTTGTCATGTTTTAATTTTACAAACTTATTTTAACGAAGTCAACTTCAACAGTCTAGCATCCTAAGATTATGGAACGCTTGCTTGTTTGACACCTGTATTTAAAATACGTCAACTTCATAAAGAACGTGTGGATTATTTCCAAATAAAATGTTAATTAATATTTAAATGAACTATTTCTTCAAAATTAATGTTTGTTTTTAAACATTAACACACTTTATTCCTGTGATGAACGATTATTAGATGTTGATTGATATATGACTGTTGTACTAAATATTGCATTTTCTTAGTAGTTTGCAATTGTTACACGATTCATAAATTGTAAAATTAAAATGTTACTTCTTTGAAGTCAACGAATCGTGTGCCTAATTTTGCATGTTTTTAGTTAATATTGTAATTTGTTGTAATTATTATAAAACAAGTTGCATACTATTTACCTCAGTTCACAAACTTAATTTTAGAAACAGGCTGTGAGATTAAAATTATAATAATAATATTAATTATAGTTTGTTTTAAATGAATACATTGCAAATATTATTTATATAATTGCCAAAAGTGTAGCTATTTGCTAGTTGCGATAAATGGTGGTAGATTTATTTCATTCAGAATCAAACAATTCGTTAATCTGTCACAAGAAAGTAACGTGAAGTTTATCTTTTTGAATGTTTATACAAAGTTTGTATTTTTAATGCATTTTTTAATAACAAAAAAACAAATTTTTTTAACAAAAAACATAAATCTCATTTAGTTGCTTGGTGATGTTACCATTAAAATACAGACTGATAAATAAAATTTATCTAGAATGCTAATGTACTTAACCAATTCAAAAAAGACTGATTTTTTATCCTATTTTTGTATTAATCTACTTTATGGAATCAACAATTGCAGCAATGTTTGAAGTGAATCTGCCTTAAATGGATTAAGCATTTATGAATAAACATATATTTGGATTTTAGGATAAATATGCATGTACAACTAACTAGCAAATTTTCTGTTTAATTAATTAAGTTATATATACTTACTACTTTTTGACTGACTTTATATTTATACTTTTTTAATAAAAGTTATTACTAATACTTAAAATGTGTTATTTATGACATCACTATATTTACCAATTTAGTATCATATTCCTGATATACAGATCACTTCAATGTTTTTTCAGCATTGCAGAAATATTCTAATATTTCGGGATATATTAGCAAAAGAATGTGCCAAAAAATAATATATTAGATAAATATCTCTCTAAAATTGGTGGGATTTCAGGTATGTCATATCTCAATAACCAGACATGGGACCCAAACCAAACTTTAGGATATATTGACTGTGGCTATATATAGCCAAAAATATATATATTTCACTAAAATTAAAGAAGCCGATCTGGAAATTTCTAGGTGAAACAGCGATTTTTTTTAACTTTTTTTCGCAAACTGCAAAAGGGTTCTCCTACAAAAGTTGTCTATATAGTCACAGTCCACATATCCTAAAGTTTGGTTGGGGTCGCATGTCTGGTTATTGAGATATGGCATTTCTGAAATGTCTCCAGCCGCCGCTGTTCTAAAGCACTGCTATAATAATTATAATAGCTCTTACATATCATTTTAATCACGATTCCATTTCAACAATACGTAAAAATGCAAGGTGATTCAGTTTTCAGGGTGGAAAATCAAAATGACAGAATATCAAAATACAATATGAGCTATAAACTATTGTCCCTAAAATGTAGTTTCAGATAGGATCCTGATATTTTTATTTTTTAAATATTTCTCACGGGAATATTAAAAAATATATTTGATGTAAAATATCTCTTGCAGCCTTCTAAACACCTTATTTTGTATTTTATATTTCTTTGCATTATTTTGTAAATAAGTTACTGTGTTGTACACTTCTTGAACTACCTTTCTCCACACAATGAACCCAGATCCTGAACAATTTGAAAGTGACTGTACTAGGAAACTATGTCACACCATTGTTAAGTATTTATAATAAAATATTAAAATTAATTTTTTGGCATTTCAGATTTTTATGTTAGGGCGTGATATGGTCAAATGATCTACTCTTTAAATTAAAAATCGTGTTTCACAGTTTTGTCTAAGTTATTAGTCAACAGATTTGATTGGAATTTACTATATATTATACAAATATATTTTTTGTCATTTTTTAATATTCTTAACTGCTTTACTTACATCTTTTTTTTCACTACTGACTTGTGCTGTTAATTTTTATGCATCGTACATAAAACATCCCTTTCCACTGTGCTAAGAACTGAGCTATCAAATTCTGATGAAATGTAAATGTGTTGGTATCAAATTTATGAATTTTATACCATTTAAAAGATAAACAATTTAGTAAAATAATACATTATGATAGTTATTAAGTTACATATACTTTAGGTAAAATTTACTATACATATTGTTAATTGAAGCAAATTCTGAATTATCGGAAAAACAATTTATTTAAATCAACATGGCTTCAAAAAAATAATCTCTTTGGCAAACTGAGTCACAAATATATCTTACCATATATTAATGAACACTTGTACCAATTTTATAGTGGGAATAAATGTTCAGCTCTGTCTGAACAATCATTTATTGATGATTGAATATAAATATAGTAAAGGACCAAAAATAATAAATTATCACATTATAGTTTCACTAAATAAAACAAACTTGTATGAAATAAAATACAATTAAAAAATCAAACTAAATTGACATCCGTTTTCTTCTTTAAGACTATATCAGCAACGTTTAAGTGAGCAACCTTTTCTTTTCTTGGAGGTGGAATAGACTGCTGGCAGAAACGTTTGAAAGCTTCTAATTCTAATTCCTCTGCATCCATGTCATCCTCTAGTACGTCTCTTGGGGTAAATACGCTATCTGCAATTAGATTAGTTAAAATTCAATACCACATATTTTTTTTGGTTACAGGGTGTGCTATAATTTGCTTTCTATTCTTTAATATTTAAATGGGACAAAGTGTAGAAATAAGCAAAAATTTCTGTAGAATTAGAATATGCAAACAACAACTGAACATGAATTTAAATAGATAAAACACAAAATTCTATTTTTTGAACAAAAACATCTGTTACCCATAATAAATTAGGATGAATTTGTTAAAACGATTTTTAACTAAATAAGAAATGGGTATAAAATAAAGTATTAATATGCACTTACCATACAACCAATCATCCTTGTCAAAACTAAATTTCTCCCCACTATTTGAAGCAGGTATAATGGAAACTTGGGCAGTTTGGCAAGATTTGTTAGATTCTAATTCGGGTTTTATATTTTTTTTGTCAACTTTGGTTATTTCAATACCCGGCAATCCAGAAAGAATCTCTTGAGCATTGAATGGCGAAATAATTTCATTCTTTTCTTCAGCTAGATTTTGATGGCTTGGCATATAACGGTTAGAATTTGCTTTTGATTTCTGCATTTCAGGTAGCAATTTAGGCATCGACATTAAAGGCATAGTATTTAATACGCCGCCATTACTTAAAGATTGCTGTAATCTGGAACTTCGTATAGTGACCATACCATTTTCATTAGTAAATATCGCCGCTGGACCACAACCATCTCCATTTTTGTCCACAGGTGGGGGATCAGATTTACTTTGGAACGACTGAAATATTGGATTCTTTAAAGTTATCATTTTTTTATTACCAGTACTGTCGGATTGATGAGTATCTGGACTGACAGGGTTTTCTACTTGTTTCTTATTTTTTTTCTTCCTACTCTTTTTACCATTCTTCAATGGTTTTATTGGAGCTACTTCTGTACTTTGCTTATTCTGAATAAGTTTTTCTGTATCAACAACTATTACTCCGGATTTACCGACATTTATGGCAGATCCCTTTTGATCTTCCATGTTACTTATTTGGTAACAACGATTAGAAACTGGTCCTTCAACCTTTGTAATGGTAATACCTTAAATTAGAACAGAAAATAGTTTATAAAAATTAAATTAGTGGAAAAATAATTTAAAGACAGTTTGTTAAAATATTAGCCTTGTTTACAACATACATATACTACAGCAAATTTTCAGTTATACGAAATAACTGAGTTTTCCTAGAATTAATGGTGAAAATACAGCAAATTCGTATATTACTAACTCTTAAATGTAATGAAACTGATCAAATTTGATGGAATATTTGATTATAATTAACTTTATCAGTACAAAATACTGCATAGAGGTCAGACCATTAAAAAAAAATGGGTAAAAGGATAATAGTCGAATACATTATTGCTTCATTTTATTCACAGGCAAGTAGCTTCTGCATAAAATACTTACTATTTATTTACCTTGTAAAGTTTATGCTTATATTGTATTGAGAAATGAGCCACTATTATCATTATTTGCAAAAACTTGCCTTAATTTAATAATTTAAGTTGGATGAGAACTTAATATTGCATATATGGCTATATTTTGTAATTGTAATTTATTATGTACCTGGTGGAAGGCGAAGCATAGGTATTTGTATATCTTCATGACATATATCATCCTTCTTGTTTGCATTCTGTTTAGTCGCAGGTTTCTTATCATTACTCTTCGTATTGTTTTTGGTTATTTTTTTGGTTTCTTGACTTGAGAGATCTGTGAAGCTAGGTTTATTCGCATCCAGTGCTAATGTAACCTTTAATTCCTTTGTAATAACTGTAGAGATGGGTTGACTATTTTGTTGCTTCTTCTTCTTTTTCTTTTTAGAAGTAGAAGTCTGGTCGGTAGTATTATCTGCAACTTTACAAGAAGCATTTTCATCCATTCCGTTTACGAGGGTATAAAGTAATTTATCTTGATCTGGAGTAGAGCCTTTCAATGTAATTGTTACTGTAGGGGTACTACTTCCATTTTCTGCCACTCGTTTAATGGTTACCATTGCAGGAATCGTTTCCTCCAAAATATGAGAATTTTCAGACACTGCCTTTTTCTGCGTCTTTTCTTGTTTCTCATTTGGTTTTCTTTCCAATTGGTCCCTTTTATTTTTCTTCTTACTATCATTCTTAACTGAATAAAAAGTATATAATTAGAAGTTGGATTTTGCATTCATTATACAGTGAAAAACAGTTCAAATAGAACTGGAGACAATTCAGACAACTGAATATGTTTATGATCCAGAAATAGGTAAAATGACATTTATTTATTGTATATTACACCAAAAGCTATATTAAAACTTTACTCAACATTTTACAGACAACTTATTCATGAAACTGTTCCATAAAGAAGTTAGGTGGGTGTTGTTAAATAAATTTGTGAATTTATTTATCCTTTCGAGATTTTCTACATGGAAGAGTCATTGGTTACATATTTATTTCAACATTTTTTAAAAGGACAATACTTGAAATGGCAAAATAAACCTTAATTCATAATGCATTTTATGAAGTACCTACATACGTCAAAACTAGGTTTTATTGGTTATTGCAGATAGGTAGAAAAATTAATAGTTTTTCTTCATAATAAAAATTAAAACTTATTTGTTTTACATTAAATTGTAGCCTCGTGTATGAAGAGGAGGAGGGGGAAACCGGTCGTCACTATTGAATAAAGTATTGCGAGTTAATAGGACTTTTCTTTGCCTTTGAATTTTATTTTATTATGTTTAATTTTGTTTTCAATTTATGAAGTAATTGTAATGTGATAGAATATTTTGCGACTATGAAGTATTAGTTTTGACTATACTCAAAATAGAATTTGTATAGTGTAGTGTTGTGGTTTAGTGGTATTTAGTAAAGTGTCTTGTGTAGTATAAGTACGGTGTATTTTATTTAAAGTAGTACTTTACGGCTGGTGTACTTTCTAATAATAAAATTTCCTACCAGTGGATATTGCACTTGGTTTTTAACTCACACAGCCTCTCCAAAAGCGGAGTATGAAATTTCAGAAAAATAGTTAAAAAAATATGTTTGTATGATGAAATTTATGCGTTTCTAAAGGGTAAAGGTAGCCTCTGTAGAAATATGATCCCCATTCAATGTTACTCCCTGTATAGCGTGTAGTATTTTGTATTCACCTTGGCACATGTTCTTGGATTTCTCAAATTCGTCAATTTTTTTATAAATTTCTTTTTTCTTTTCCTCTTCTTTCTTTATCAATTCTTGGGCAATTTTCAACTGTTCCTTTTCTGCCTTTATTCTTTCTTCTTCCTAAAACACATCAATGTTTCTTTCACTAAAATTGAATTAAACCTACCATACTTTTTTCAAACGTTGACGAGCCTTCTTGGCAGCTTTTTTTTGAGCTAATTTCATTTTATTGAGTGCAGTATTTCCTTCTATATAATTGACTAATCCATGAATATCATCAGTTGCAGAAGACGTTGTTATTGACGAATCGGATGATTTTACTGATGGCGCTGGAGGAATATTTGTTGGAGACGAAGGAAGTGGTACTCTCTCTTCTACCTTATTCACAACATTTTTTACTTTTACACTGTTTATATTTGTGGCAGTAACATTAGCAGAAGGAGGATTTTTACAAGTATCTTTTGTTCGTTTTTCCCTTCTCTGATGCAACCTTATCCTTAATCTATCACGGAGTTCATTACTTTTATGAGTGTGAGACGTAACTGACTAAAATAATGTTAAAGTCAATACAAGTGTTTATTAGTATATGTTTATGTTACCGTTCCAAATACTTCACAATAAGTGCAATCACATTTTTTCGATTCCTTATGATGATCACAGGTGGCTCCAAGGTTTTGACAAGGACTTGGCTTTGTTTCTTCCTCGTGTTTACAGCTGTGTTCACAAGTCGATTTAGGAGTTACAGTAGATTTGCAAGTCAATGGATAAGATCTGAAACAATACTTATGTAATACTTTGGTAATAAAAATTATATACTTTCATACTTGTGTCCATTCTTTTTTATATCCCTTATTTTTAAATTGCTGTCACGTGCGGGTTCACACTTTTTTTGTCCACTTCTGAAATATAATTCATCAGTTAGCATACTACAGAGAAGTTAATAAAAAGTACTTACGGTTGTTGCGGCGTCTGTTTGAAAACGTTATCAAATACCTTTTCAGCAAAATTTCCGTTATTATGATTAAAAATGTCCTTTTTGATCTTGATTAAATTTCTAACACTTTTATTCAATATTTGATCGCTTTTATTTGAACTCTCAGTTCTATGTTTAAAAAATTCTTCAAAAGCTACTTTTGTGCTATCTACATCACCTTTCGCTTCACCGTTAGATTTTGAGAAATGAATATCGCAGATGTTTTTAAAAACTGGTGGTTCATTAGCTATTTTTAAAGACGGATCTTTAGGAACAGAATTAAATTGCCCTTTGTCAGCGGATTGTTCTGCTGTCTTCACATCAGATACATTTGATGAACCCTTACCTAACTTAACAAAATCAATTTTATCGGAAATTATTCGAGATAAATTTGTTGACCTGTTTACTAGTGACGACTTATTATGATCCAAATCAGAATCTGCATGACCTATAAAAATATATTTATTAATCACAATGAACATGATATATTTCATTAATTCACATATTTAATAACCTACTTACAATTAATATGATGATGAAAACCATCTATATCAATTAAAGTTTGACATTTTCGACAATATGATAATCGCTGACTGTTTTTAAGTTTTTCATTCAACTGCTCTTGATTCAAATCTAAAATGAACTTATATTTGGCAATCAAACATTCTTCACAAATACATTGTCCATTTCGATCTAAAATTGGCCCTGCAGGATGGAATGTCGGATCGTTCATAAGACGAAATATCTGATGATCAAATCTACTTAAATTTAAGTTATCTAGCCTATAAAATATACAACAATGACTTGAAAACATATTAACAATATTACTTTTGTCTTACTCTTCTTTGGAACGTTCTATCCAAAAATTATTTGCTAGAACTTTTTTATGTTCAGCTATCATAGCTTCTTCAACATTATAATATTCACATTTCTCGTCTAAAGCAGCCTCTCCACTATAAAATATTCGGAATATACATAAACATTTAATACAGCAACATAAAAAAGACATACGTTATTTTATCCAATCTTTTTTGTTCCTTCACCCAAAGGTTTTTTAAATCTTCAAGTAATCCAAACATAGCAGGTGTATCACCCGGGCTAACTCGAGTCTAAAAGACCAATGTGTTATAATCTGAATTAAATATTATTTTCCATTTACCTCTAAAAACTGATATATCTTATTTTGTACAAAATCTGTTTCAAAAAAATATCTTATGAAAATGCATGTGTTAAAGTCAACCCAACGCACTGTATAGTTTTTATATGTTATAACTTCAAATTCAGAAAAAACAGTACCTAAACTCTTGGCCGCCGATAACATTGCTTCATAATAATAAAATAACTCTAAAAAAATATTATTATATCAAAATCAATTTGTAGTTGGAAATATGTCTAACTTACTTGTTATCATATGATCATGGGACTTACTGAAACTCCACTGGGCAAATATACAATATTCTCTCAATATTGCAAGAACTCTCAAATAAAGCTGGCTTTCATCTTCTTGCACTAGGCTGCAATAACATATTTCAAAGTAAAATTGTAATCGTTAGTTAATATGTAAAATTTTAATATTAGGTACTTCAATATTTAACAATAAATGTATTAAAATTATAAAACTTATTCAGCTAGACATCAATGTCAATTATTACTATCTTCAAATACACCATTATGTTTACCTTTTAATCAATTCTTTAATTTCATTGAGAAAAAAACCAGACAATACTTCTGCAGATGGGTCAGGATTAGCATTAGTAAAGTTTCTATAAACATAGTGCAGGTAATGCTGTAAGTCTATCCACTGTTGGGATTTTGAAGGAGACATATCTTTAACTTTACTAAGGAAGTCCAATAGTAGTTTTCTTTCGACTTTAGAAACCTCACTACTATTCAACCAATTTAATCCGTTTACTCTTACATTTTTCAAATTATTCTCAGGGATCTATAAACATAATAAAATTAGTATTCTGATAACTCTTTTCCAATTGCGCTTTGAATATACCTGTAGGAGCTTATGTATATTATCTCTTGGTTTATCATATAATGATTTTAAAAACTCCAGTGAATAAATGCTAGAAGAATCTTCAGCAGATTTTGATTGTTTAGAGCCCATTTCGAATTCATATGAAGCTCGGCGACACGTTTGTTTGATAAGGAGTTCAAAAAATGATGTAAAAACACTCATTTTAACATTAAGTATAAAAATATCTAATAACACTATATTTAATGAACACACAATTTGTTAGCTGTATAACCTTTTTCACACAAATATATATTAAGGATAATTCTTTCAGCACTTTTTACATTTTTCGGCCCTAATCGTCTGGTCTTCAAATGTCAAACGACAAAAGCTTAGTGGAATGGAAATAGAACCGGATTTGGTGTACCATGGATGGATGTACCATGAACCCATGAACCATTTAGTTCAGTATTAAAGACATGAAACCTAATTTAAACAACAATGCATTAAGCAAATGCAAGTATCTGTATTACAGTTATAATTAATATTTATAACAGTATGATATACTGATTATGTTGTTACTTATTTTTATACTATCGTAAAAATATTGTAGGTTGGAGACATTGGGAATGAATCACGTTAAGATTTATGGAACTGGCGCCAAAATTTGAAATTGGTGGTTTGTATATATTTATTATGAATTCAGAATGATCACTTATTTATTTTCAACGTTTCGCTTTATGTTCAAATCAGCAACACCAAATATGATGTGAATGTCTAGTTATAATGTATATTTAAATCTTAATGATTCAGTGATAGATTACTTTGGTAATAAGTACTACAAGACATTATACAGGGTGTCCGAAAATTAATGGGACAGAGAGCAGGACTAGACTCTAACGACAAAATAAATGTAGCTATGTAGCCAAACTTACCTTAGGCCAGGCCCGCATTGGCTGCGTGCGGCAAAAAAGCGTTGCGGCATAACGCCGCGCCGCAGTTTTGTAACATATTTCAATTGTATTGCGCGCACTTAACGGCAAATCGCTGCAGCGGCGTCTGTAAGTGTCAGTCATAGAAAAAGAAAACTTGTGCACTAAGAACAACTGTCAAATACGTACTGTTTATTTCACTAAACATCAACCAATCATTATAAGAAAATACACAACGTTTTTGCAAAATAAAAAAAGGGGCTAAAAAACATAAAACATTCCATATCTCCGCAACCGTTACTTTACGGACCCATGTTTATTGAGACTTTTCTGCTTATTTTGGTTCATACTATTACCTCCATAAATATTTTACACTCTTTTTTTAACAACCTGTATATTTTAATCAACATATCTAGACCCTTTCCTCCTAATTGTTTTATCATTTCTACAGTTATTTTATCTTCCTCTGATGATTTGCCATTATTCAGATCTTTTATTGTCTTTTAGTTCTTCTAACGTTATTACTTCTTCATTTTCATCTATACCTCTTAATGCAATATCTTCGTAAGACTCCATATTTTCTGATGCATTTAGTAATTCCTCGAAGTACTCTTTCCATCTTATCATTATATCTTCTTCTTCTGTCAATATGTCGCCTGTTTTACTTTTGACATGTATTGTATTATATGTTTCTGATGACCTATATATTTTTTTAAATTTCAACACCCTGTATCTTCGAAATGAAGCATTTGCGGAAACAGGTTCATAGGAACTTTTTTCTTATTTTTGTTCAAGGAAACTCCCCCTGATTTTTCGCAATATTAGTGGAACACTGTATATCATTTGAAAATAAACATTCATCAACATAACTGTGTCAGTCATAAACAGCTCATACACAACCTATTATGAACAATTCTTTTTGATGAGTTTGTTTCAAAATTGATTTATTTTTTCAGTTAAGGTTTCACGGTTAAGTTCATTATAAAACTTAATACATGCATAATTATATTTTACATTTTTAATATGTAGTGTTTCTATATCAAGATTAGTTTTGGAAAATATTTTTTTATAAAAGCGGGACTGTCTCGCCTAAACCGGGACAGACGGTCACTACATTAATGAGTCTATTTTAGTAGTTTGAACTACCTGCCGACTCTTTTTTATGTTACCATCAAGTAATATTAATGTTTAGACATTTTGGCATACCTTCTACCTCTAGCCTCTAGTTATATTTTCTGTTCTTTGTATTACAATGTCCGAATGAATAACAGTAGGTAATGTAATAAGCCTTGCTAAATTATCATTTTATTAATATTTATACATATTATATAAACACAAAAAATATCAAAGGGAATAATTTTTGGGAAATTCTTGCATTACTTTTGTGAAATATCTTATTCTGCCACTGGTCGTATCGATGATAGTATTTATTACGCCAGTGCTAGGTAGTACCATTAGTAATTGATTTCATAAGTGAATAAACCGCGGAACGGTATGAACACTAAGCAGCAATACTATACTATCTATGATCGCGATTCCTGAACAGTTGTACAAGCGGTACGATGGTGACATGACGGTACTATTCTTTAGTAAAGCTGTAGGGCAGTGACACTTAACATTATTTGTGAATAGTGATTGGATTTATTTCATTAGTCAGACATTAGTTAGTAAAATATTAAGAACGCAAGTAAAAACTTAAAAGTGACTTGAGTGACTTCATGCAAAGATGTCAAGTGTAACATTCTATACATATAAGTGATTCATAGTAAGTTCTTTCTGCCTTTATATACAGGGTGTAACTGAATATGCTTTTGTGTATTTTAATAGCAGTGTCATAAACTGATAAGTTTAAATAGAATATTTAAATACATACAGGGTGTCCTCATTTATAGATATGCAGGCTAAGTAGAAAACAAATGAAAGATGCGCGCATATTCGATAATATTAAATATCTGAAACTAAACTTAAATAGCAAGATGAGATTTTCACCATTTGTTGAAGCATGAAAAGAATATCCTCTTCAAGATTTAATTAATACCTAGATTTTCATTTCAAAGAAAAATAGTAATTACGGAATACAGAAGTTCAGAATTTTCAGTCAAGGATATCTGGATTATTTTTAATTAAATTCTAAATACGACACAAAAATGCAAAATTATATATTTTTTAATTTTAAAGGTCCAGATATTGTCTGAAGCTATTTATTTGTGGCATAATTTTAGTTTTTCTTAAGTTTTATTGGGTTTTTTGCCACACTTCTGAAAAATAATAAAAATTAATTCCGTTTGGCGCAAGGGCTTATTTAATTAATTTTTATTATTTTTCAGAAGCGTGGCAAAAAACCCAATAAAACTTAAGAAAAATTTAAAGGTCCATCTAGGTATTTCTTGTTCTTGTTTCATTCTTGCAAAGTTCATAATAATGAAATTTTTAAAGTTAAAATGAGCTATGGTATGCCGTTTGCACATCGTTTAAGTAATTAATACTATCTCGAATACGATATTAGAAAAATATTTACAAGAACGTGCAAATATTTTTTTTGTCAAAGCAACTACATATAATTTTCATGCAAATGTTTTCATATAGATATGTTTTTATTTAAAAATAAACAAGATATTCCTCCTGATACAAAACTAAACATTTGGGGTTGGTAATTTGTATCATTTATTTCGTCAGTTTCTTCTTGGAGGTAAATCGCATCTTGTTATAATGTTTAGTTTCGGAAAATATTCTATTTTTGAGATGCTACTATCAATTTAAAAAATATATATCAATAAACACTACTACGATGAAAATTAAATTTTGGTAGTTTGTTCTTATTTAGAAGTTAAAATAAAATTGCTTGTTTTTAGTAACTGTAGGTTGATCAAAAAATAAAAATTAATATGGCGCCTATATTAATAAAAAAGAGAAGCTGTACTACGACTAATATATAGTTTTCTTATTTCTTTTAAGAAGAACCGTATTTGTACTTAACAGGAAGTTTGGAGTGTTTGAATACTTAATATTGTGAATTGTTTACAATGATTATCAATAGTTTAATATTCTCAAGCAAGCTTATCACTTACTAAAATTGAGAACATGGGTTTAACAGTGTTATGTAAGTTTGATGATGAAGCAGGAAGCGTTTTGAGAAAGTATTTACCTCCACCAAATTTGCTTAATGTGATATTATATATAGGTACCACGAAATTTGAAGTCGAAAATATGTAGCGTAGCATACCATACTCACTGTAGGTATGGCGCATTCAGAATTTTGGTTTGGGGAAGGGGCTTTCCCCCCTCCCCAATGGGTAAATGTTGTAAAATATAAACAAATTTTACATGACTATTTCCTAATCAATTATAACAATAGACTTATATTTTCGTTTTCATATAAAATATAAGTAACAAGCTCTTACATCCTACTGTTGTAGGTAACATCTAGATATATAAAAGAATATAAATAAAAATTAAAACATTCTCACATACAAACAATAAACAAAGACAATTTCATAACAAAATTTAGTCTTCTCAGTTTGTTAATAAATAATAATAATTATTACAAATTTAATTGAATATTATTGTCGGAAAGACAAGGACTAAAAATATGAATTCAAAACACTAAATTTAATAAGCAGTCCAATTATTTTGTTTTAGTTAATATTTTACCATAAAACTTTAAATAAGCAGCTTTCCATCTTGATATACTTATTAATGCCGAATTGAATGTAGAAATAAGAAATAAAACCATAACACTTTAGAGAGCTTCAATATCTCTTCTTAGTCAAAAAATAGACATACATACATGTTGTCTTTCTAGTTTTTCATAAAATATACTATGTAATTATTATGGAATATTGTACAATAAGAGCTTTTGCTACAAGTTAATAACTTTAGCTGTATGTAGGTATACATAAAAAACAAATTTAAGGTTTTGGGGCAATCTTTAAACATAGTTAAAATTTTGAAAACTTAACAGTATTAATGAATAAGGATTTTCACATATGTTTTATAAAAGATATAAACTCGAAATTGAATTATAATTTTTTTGATTTTTACCAAGTTTACTGCAGATTAATTAACAGAGAAAGACTCTAAAACTCATTGCATAAGAAAATGTAAAGTTAAAAAACTTGTATGTTGAAGATCGTGCATCAGACCGAATATCCTATATTTTTTAAAAGAACATTGAAACATGAAATTTGTGTGTAATTTTGAAATTAATGGATATATTTAAAAAAACAACTTTAGAATTGACGTCAATATTGTTTTTCCACGAAATCAAATGTTAGGTATACGCTGACAAAAATAATTGTAAATTTACATTTTAATCACCTCATATAACATTGTAAAATATACCAAATTACAAGAATGTTTATGTGAATACCGTACATTTACATCATTCGTGTAAAATTACATGATTTTTTCTAAAAAAAAAAAATACTCAATAAGGTGAAATTACATTTCATGTGTACAAATACACGGTTTTAGTATAAAATATGCATATCCATAAGTAGTAATTTTCCATTACAGTTGTGGTGTGTTACTTCACACTATTGACGTAGGCAACAAATAACCAACAATACACCGTGTAATATGGTTAATAATTTTTGTCAGTGTACCTTTCCAAATTTTATTTTGATATTTTCTTTTCAAACTTTATATTGCTGCAACTAAAAAATTAATTACACTAAAAAAACGTGGTTTGTATCTTCCAGTTGATTCTAGAACATATTTTGCACAAATATGTCCCTTTCGAGATCCCAGCCTGTTTCACTTTTTTCGCAAATATCATTTGAAATATTTTCACAATGAAAGCTGTGTTTGCGAGGATAGACATTATTCCCTAACAGTATAAGTTCCAAGTTTCATTATCAAAAAATAATAAATTCAGTTAAGGTCTTGAAATTAAAGACTAATTATATAACTTTTAATCCATGACGTATTGTATGTAGGTATAATTCTCTTAAAGTGTAAAAATGTTCTTTGCCCCAGAATGAAACGTTGATAACGGCAGTTTATTTCCTGTGCTCTGACTATTTTTTACATTCCTGCATTATTCCACTATTTAATTGTTTTTATAATGAAAATAAGTAGCATACAATACACTAATGGTCAGTGAACCGATACTGTGGCCTTCATTTAAATTAAACAAGTTATAGCGAATTGCATAGAATTTTATTTTTCTGCTAATAATTTTAATTTCGTATTATGTGTATCTTGTAAGATTATAAATATATCTTTTAATTGTTTAAATATTATTTAGAAATATATTTAAACTGGGTAATATTCGCTATGGGAGAGAAAATAATACGTTTTTACACACATATTACATATATGAAATGACGACTTACAAAATTTTGCAGTTCAAAAAACATGTCTATATTGACGAATAAATGTTTTAATGATTTAAAATTTCGTTAATAAATTTCGATTAGTTTTTTTTTGTTTCTTGTAAAAAAAGAGGCTATGATACAGTTTATTTATTTATCTATATGTAATATAGATAATTTTACAATAATTAATGATAAGTAATAAACGTATATTTTTTATTTTTAGGATTTAATGTTTTAATATATTTAAATGCTACTACCTACCTATTTATCGAAATAGAATATAGTTTCAGATCACGTTTCAATGTTGTGCAAAGGTAGGAAATTTCGCTTTCATATCTCCAGGCGTTTATTGTGGAATGTGGTAGTCATATAGTGGATGTCCTTTATCTCTGATGCTGGTTCAATGTTAGTTTTAATTTGTTAAATATATGTTTGCTAAGATATTTATAAATACATGTTCATGTTAGATCTTGATATAAGCTTAATGGACAATAAATTGGTAATAAATATAATTAATGGACATATTGTTGTTACACAGAACGTTTCCATGTCATAATTTCAGAATTGTTCTTGGATCATTCATTTACGAGATACATAATGTAGAAGTTTAAAAAATGTGACATTTACTCAAATAATGTTTTTGAAGAATTTTGACTTTGGAAGAATGTTAGAACAGAACCCAAATTTATCAATATATGACTAATAACTTCACCACCACTGAATATTTTAGAAATTGGATAATTTCTAATTATATTTCTATATTAAAATAAAAGATCTCTTTCTCTTCTTGCAAAAAACATTTTTGACTTGTATTATTATTTCAGTTTAGAATATGTTATCATCATGTAGATAGATTTAAAATA
This sequence comes from Monochamus alternatus, assembly GCA_037114965.1. Lineage (NCBI taxonomy): Eukaryota > Metazoa > Arthropoda > Insecta > Coleoptera > Cerambycidae > Monochamus > Monochamus alternatus. Next base: position 25,095,431 of record CM073432.1, on the reverse strand, counting down.
TATCTAAAACTAACTCTTCTCAAAAAATATAGGGATTTGTTCGAAATATAATGTAATCATCGCAAGTTAAAAAAAACAATGGCGTAGACATTTTTGGAATTTCTGATTTGGGATATTGAGTGGGTAAACCATGCTGCAAAACCATTTCGAGCCGGTTTGAAATTGTATTTGAAAAAAAAAACATCTATTTTCTTGTGCGGCGAACAGTTTGGAGTTGTTTTCACTTCCTTTAGTTTGATTAATAAATTTAATTAATAAAGGGAAATATTTCTTTTTAGAAATTATTATTTTAGGTAAAATATAATTTTGCCAATATAACTTTTTCGAAATGTAAGGAAAAGGGTACAATCTTAAAACTGTTGTATTTAAGTGTGTACAATGCTAACAGTTTCGTGAATAACAATTACTTCATATTTTCAGACCAGAATTTAGTAACCATAGCAGCTAAAACGGGTGCCTACACACATGCACAATAATGTAACGTTAATATTTACGACAAACGAATAATATGGGTGGAGTCAGATATAAACATATTATTTGAGGTTTGCTATATGTATATGTATAAGAATGTGTTTAATTGGAAATCTACGTCTATTACTCTGGCAAGCCAACATCAGCGACCGCCAAAAACAAGAACTGGAAAATCTCCATTCAACTCATATCTAGTCAGAAATTTGTTGCTGCTTTGATCGTCAGAAGACGGTTCCGGACGGTGAGATATAATATATAGAGTGTACAAAATGTGAGAAATCTCGGGTGCGGATAGATGAAAAGTTCCTATACAGTTTTTTCGTACAGGCCCTCCCTACAGAGATATGTGTCCCTGAAGGACACCGCTGGAAATCGTTTTTTCTTGAATAACTTTTAAAGTACCTAATGTAATTTAATAAAAATTTAATGTGATGAACACTAGTAAGGACCTCTTAAAATAGTGTCTTTGAATATTTAGCTTTTTTAGTTTACCAGAGGCGGGCTAAGCTTTACGACTTAATGCCTAAATTTTTAACACCCTGTATGATAAAGACTATAAAATAACAAATCTAGGTAGCCTCAACCTTAGATTAAAAAAAGTACTTTTGTTTATTGTCGATAAAATGAACCGTTTAGGAGAAAAAGAATAATAAACAAATTCATCTTTTATTTTTAATAATAAGGTCAGCCAAAAATTGGTCTGGATATTTTGTTGTTAATTTGTACATTCAATTTTTGTATATTGTATCGTTTTGAGAAAAATAGTGGTCGCTAGCGTAATATAGCAGATCATCCGCAAGATGGAAAAGTCAAAAAATGGAATTTCTTGTAGAAAATGACTAATATTGTTGGAATTTGACTAATGACTATTTCATTTTTAGACAAGCGTAAGGCAGCAGTAAATTTTATCTGACTGTATGAGATGGCAAATTTCTTTAGTTTTGAAAAACCTATACATACTGCCAGAAAATACACGAACAGCAACAAAATATGGTGCAAAAATCGCTTTGTTATCGTTTTTAGTTGTGGAGTAATTCGATGGTATGCTGATGTAAGATTATGCTAGCAGCGACCGTTTTTCTCAAAAAGGCACAAGCTACAAAATTGAAACTGGTGGTTATGCCACCATTAGCAACAAAATATGAACAAATTATCTACCACTTTTTTAGCTGCTGTATTTTATTTTTCGTTTTTAGACTAGCGCAAGACAGCAACAAATTTTTAATTTACTAGGTACGAAGATTTAAATAACTGTATGATTTGAATAGTGATTTTTATTTATTTTTGACAAAAAAAAATTGTACACCTTCTGAAAATAGTCGAAGAAATCTCCCCCTAATTAATGAGGTTTTCCAGGTTGCTCTCATTCCTGCACTGAATGCACTGCTTAATAGTAATATGCCGTTCCGTCTCCCTCACAAATCTCCTGACTTCTGAGCTAGTCCTCGTGATTAGAACGAGAAGACCGGGTGGTCCATTTTCGAAAGCGGAAACCTTAGAGGCAGAGAGAGAACCACAAAATAAGTAGGATCTTCGCCAACAAATAATTTCATCTTTATCGATACGAACTGACTTCCTGTTCTGCTTTTCCCAGCAAAAATTCAACTCTCGTAAGACGGCCCATAATTTGCTTCTACTGATTTTTGGTGTTTCAATGCATTAAATGCATTTAATATAAGAATCTTCTCATTCTGAGACAGCGCACATCTTTTCACCCGTTTAGCAGATACGTAATCTGATACCCAAACAATATTATATCCATTGGCACAATAGTCACTAAACACAAGTCGAATTTTACTCTACGGCACTAGCATGCCTTCGTATATTCAGCTCTAAGACTGGATTGATCTGTCACAATACACTGGCTCCTACCCTATGATGTATCCAGATACTAAACACCCATTACCTGTTAGCATTAGTGTTATCCGATAATTACCTGAAACGAAATATTACCACACCCATGGCCGGTTCTTATCTCGGGGTTTTATTACTCTCTTTCATTTCCAAACAGACTATAATAAAATAATTTTTATTGCGCTTAGTACATGATGTTGCAAGAAAAATTCCGACGATGATACAGATTTTTTATCAAAACTTTTTCATTGGTCGATTTTTCTCAGTGTATCAATGATGCCAAAATGTCGATTATTGTCAAATGTAGTAATCTTTATATTTTAATTTTTTATTTTTTTTCGAAAGAATTAACAAAAAAATAAAACATTGGAAAGAATTGATACTGTATATGTATGTATGTACAAAGTAAAATTTGCATTTACCATGGCCACGTATATTGTTTCAGGTTACATTATTATGGCATCATCGCATCAATTATAAAATTATGGGTGTGAAAAAATTCTTACCTACCTAGTTTCTGTATGTATAGAATACCATTCACATTGGTACGAAATTTCACAACAATTATTAATACATAAGTTTCCACTTGTTGTAATATACAGGGTATATCAAATTAGAGTTACGATTGATTAAAAAATTTGATGTGTTATTGAAGCTAGTGATTATCGATAATTTTTTTAGGCACTCCAGAGGTAGATACAAAAGGGGAAAACGACTATTCATAAAATATTGACACATTTTTGAAAATATAGTAACATGTTCTAGAACAAAATAGATGAAATTCTCAAAATATGTACTCTTGATATATATAAACCCTACACAATTCACGAATTCTGATTAAATCGCAACCAGCTGATTGTTTTCAAGTTCAAGACACTTTTCAATTTGGACCAAAAAGTTCAATAATTTTCTTGAACAATTCTGGTGAATTTGGCAATACAAATCAAAAAAAAAAATCACTAGGCAGAATTGTTGTTGATAGTTTCCATGTTTTATTGCGTTTTTTAATGGAAATCTGAGTAAATATGAATGGATTATCAATAGTTTTTGTATAGTAGTTTGCAATAATAATGACCAGTAATGACCCGTATTTGTAATGAAATCTACTTTCAAATTTTAACATTAATTCTTAGCTGTTTCACTCACCAATAGAAATTTAATTAATAAGTTCAAAAACTGTTTTGAGGGAGTGTCATTATTATTGCAAAAGCATGTGCTATATTTTGTGAAATAAAGGTCTATCAAAACCCCTAAAGTAGGTACTTTTCGCTTTCAGATGTTGGCTACGTTGCAATAAATTGAAGAAAATTGTGAAGTATAAAGCGATTTAACAAGAAAATGAAGTCAAGAAACAAACAAGAAAATTGACTCGACAAAAACTTTTGGACTGTAAGACGGGTTTTAGACCGTATTTTATAGCTGCCCGTTTTACTTCGGTATTTCTAAAAATATCCAGATAACATGAAATAATATACCTGTTAGCAGAACCTTAGATCGTTAAATTATTATTATTTGTTTTTGTCGAAAATACTATTTCAACCAAATTGTGTTGTCCATGTCCCTTTCTTTGACTTAAAAAACAAACATTTCAAAAACTTTCTGTGAAGTGCCTCAAATAACATGTTAATTTGGTATATAGGAAATCATATATTAAAAATAAGTTTTATAATGCAGATTTTATGTATGAAAAATTAATAACGTCTAATATTTAAAAAGCAGTTCAGTATCGCATAAAAATTCAAGTAATTTATACTAATTTGTTAATATGATTAATGTGAGTAGGAAAGCTAAATCAAATACAACACCAAGGTCCATGAATTGAAAACATCTTTCAGGTGTATTATAATTGTTGATACTATCGAATTGACGAATTCTATATAATTATGTTTACCGAATAAAAGTTTTACATTTGGCTATTTAATTTTAGAAAGTTATTATCACACCATCAAGCGACCTTACTAATTTGACCTTGTAAGAAAAGACAATGATTGTTTTTAACAAACAATAAAAAATAGATACGTTTTTAAATTGGATTTGTCTGGAACACCAGAAGTTGTTATATAACTGGAATTTGTAACCTCTACAATGTGTTCCCTACAAGATAAGTAGAACATAAATATCAATATCAAGTTTTGAGACAAGCCACAACCATTTAATTTGATAATAATAATTAACGCATTTGATCAATGCCTTTTATATATTCATCTAAGTTTCATCCACCAAACTAAGTAGCATTTGCTAAATGTAACTGTTGACTTTTTCCACACAAGTGTATTTTAATTCAATGATACTGCAATATTAACAAGATAACAGGTTACATAAATTCGAAGAAATTACATGAAATAACCTGCAGCTCTGTCATTTGTTCCAAATTTTTAAGTATGATGTTATACGCTATATTCGATGTCCATATATGGGTCTGTCGTACTGTTTCGAAACACATTATAGATAATGTTATTATAAGATGATGGGGCCTCTAAAATCGCCCCCGGGCTTTGGCTCGAACTGCCATGCGATAATTACGCCACTGGTGTAGACATAGCTGTGCTGTAAAGTTTCTATGAAAGAAAGAACTTGGTAGACCTACCTTTAAAATGTAATAAATTGATGTTTGCACAAAACAGTTACAAAATTGTTAGCGTGATAGTTTGCAACATTTGTAACAGAAAGTAAGCTATTTCAAGGTTAATTTATTTAGTTTCCGAATTCACAGAACCGCAACTTATAACTAAAAATCTTCATCAGGTGAGATAGGCTTGAATTAATTTCATAATTTTTATGTTAAAGATCAGTCAGTTTTTGTAGTGACTTTAACAGTTGAGGAAGTCTTTTACATCTAAGGAAGAATTTCCCGAAGGACGCAGACAAATAAGTACATCACATTTGCTATAATTTTATGTATAGGTTTAGCTAATAGTAGATATTCTAGGGTATACTGCCTTTAAGAACTATACAATTTTGACAACATTGTGTATTTTAGAAATTCGTCCAGTACGCTTATTTTATTCTACAAAAACAGTTTTTTTTCTCATAAACAGACATTTTCTCCGTTGCTACTTGATATGGCCATATGTCTTAATTCATACTGCAAAAAATCATTAGATTTGTGTATTGTTTTTGTAATTATTTCTAAAATTTTCACTAAGGTCATTTATGCACTATAAGTTGGTTTTGCGCGTACTTTTATCAATAGTTATTCTTATCCATATCCATGATCTCCAGTCCATTTGAAATTTTCGAACCGTCAGCAAGTTGTGGGGGACATCTAATCCACTGGCTTGAAGTTTTCGCACTGCAAGTCCTGTAAGTTATAGGAGACCTCTGATCCACTAGGTTGAAGTCTGAGAACCACCAGCAACCCCAAAAAGACATCCACAAGAAACGTTATATACCTATCATTTAATAAAATAGATATATTTATTTATCTCTATATTCTAATAGAATATTGAATTTTCTAGAAACTGCAACACTACTATTATTTTTATTTACAGTTACTTACCACACAGTTGAATAAGTCTTACAAAAATGGATGATATTTTAAAATAATATACAGGGTGTCCGGAATATGAGTGCCTTAATTTTGCCACATGATAAATTATATTAAACAAAACATATTTGACTTAACAATTTTTTCTCTGATCAACGGTAACAGAAATATGACAGCAAACAGGTCTTCAATATGTGACAACGTCGCTTACATACATTAAACTAACATGCGATGCAACCAGCTGACACTGCAACGTTGTCGAACGTTACAGTACATTACAGTTTTAACGAGTTTCTTGAAAACTTTAATTGTTTACTTCATTAATACTAATCCAAAAATCAAATTAATTAAATACTTAATCTTAATTGTACCTTGGTTTCTAATTAAACATAGTTTTGCATATTATTGTAGTTGTATTTTTATTTTTGAAATGTAAAAACTATTCGTTTTAGATATATAAGCCCTTAAAATTACGGCACTCATATTTCGGACATCCTGTATATTCGTTTCATTAAGTTCAGTAGTCAACTTATTGTAAAATAGAAAAAAAATAATTTAAGAATAGTTTGTTTCTGGAACAAAATACATTTAGGAATCAAGCCAGAGACATGTTCAGATAATATGATTGACTAACGGTAAATTTCATATTGAAAAACGAAAATAGTTTATCAGGGTGAATTTAAACTTCTTTAAATTTAATATAATATGTAGGCACGATTTAACATTAATTACAAAATCGGTATATCGTAAATGAAATGGTTTACCTACATATTTTTATATTAAGAAGAAATATTTCATTATTTCTCAATGCTACAACCTTTAACCTATATTTATCATCAAAAAAGCTTATCCACAATGTATTTTTTTTTTTAGATTATGCGGTGGTTCCGAAAGCAAGACGAATCGCCAAGATTGCTAAGTTTGTCACCTTTAAGGGTGGCAGAAATCAGAAATGATGCATCAGTTAACATTTCCGAAAATCAAAATTCGGATCAAGAAGTTCTCAATATTCCAAGACAAAATACAAAACATAGATCTCGTATAGGTAAGTTTTATTCAATTTTGTTTCATTCAATCTTACATATGTATAATGAAAAATGTATGAGTCTGTACTGTAGTGATAGTTTTTCTCTATGTGGAAGAATGGAAGTACCTATATGTGAAAAAAAAATTGTCCAATGTATATTTTTGTGTCCTTTTTTATTGTAGTCATAACTATTATGTTTTTAATGACAATTTAAGTGCAATAAACTCTATTCTATTCTATTCTATTCTATTCTATTCTATTCTATTCTAACATTTGCAATATTTTTTAGATACCACGCCAAATTCATGGACACGACGGCAATATAATAAAAGTAATACAAACTGCTATAATGTGAAAGATAGTATCGTGATAATAGATAAATCAGAAAGGAAGAGAATTAAATCGCAATCTAGGGATAGTTGTTCAAGCAATAGAGAAAAGAAAAATCCGTTGCTAGATAAAGTAAAACATACTAGGTTATCATGTTTTAGATCAAATTCTAATGCCTCAACAAATAATGACTTGCCTTCATGTAGCTCAATTAGCGTTAAAAATTCCTCACCAAATGCCACAAAACTTAATAAAACTTTAGATAGGATAGATACAAATGAAACAGATTTCATATATGAAAAGAATAATATAGAATGTGAGAGTATCTCAAGATCATCATGTTTTGCGGCAAAGTTACGAGCAATGTCTGAGAAATATTTGCAGGCATCAACAAATAAATTTTTTACGAAGATATACAAAAGTCACCCAGAACCGTTAAATGATTCTATGAATTCAAAACATATACGAAAGAAGATAGTGAAGAAACGTAGCTTTTCTTATGGTGCGTTACCAGACTTAGAAGTTTTCCAGGAATCAAATAGATTACTTTTCCAAGATAGCAACCAACATAAAAGTGATGAAGAAGATTCCTTACCCTTGATAGACAATGAAGATTCAGACAGTGGAATACTTTTAAATGATTCTTTTTCATCTGGAATGGAATTTCCTCTAGATTTATCGACATCTACTTCAGAATACTGTTTCAATGTAGAGGGAACTGAAAAAGTGAAAAAGCGATCAAAGAAAAAGCCTCAAAGATCACTGTCCTTAGACAGGCAAGATTTAGTTAAAAAGTCTTTGCGTAATGAAGAATTATGTACCGAAGATATTTTACCTAGTCAAAATAAACATATTAGAATAGTTCATTTTTCAAAAGAACAAGCTCAAGAGGGATTAGGAATTTTTATAACGAAAAGCAAACAAATTTCTCACGGATATATTGTAGCACACGTTGTACCTGATGGAGTGGCTTCAAGGTAGGTTAAAATTAAATTTCAATATGATTTCCGTAAAGTTAACACTTTCTACTTTGTTAGTATTCACCAGGAGTATAAAATTAAAATAATTCATTTTGTCCAAATGATTTTACCGTTACCTTTTATGCTATGTCTTACTTCTGTAAATAGATTAGGTACATTTTCTAAATAAAAGTTACTTATGTTTTAGAGAATCCGGCCTGTTAATAGGAGATGAAATAGTTAGTATAAATGGCACTCCAATATCAGGGTTAACTATGAGTGAGGCGAGACAGTGTTTATCTGTATCAAATACAGATTTGGAGTTGGTTGTAATTCATACTGTAATGAAAGAAAGTTCTGTTGATTCTTCAGAGAATGCAGCTTTAAATAGGTACTCTCTCGTAGGCAGTCCTTCATATAAGCGTCAATATTACTTTCAAAAAAGCAGTGCTGTCCATGGAAGCTATAATCGTGTTTTACGAAAAAATTCTAATCTGAAGAATAATGAGTCATTACCAAGTAATCCAAATTATAAAGAATCGTCCAAAAAAAATGAAGTAGGAGCTACAACAAATTTTTGTACATTACCGCGACGACCCTGTTCGAATATCTGTTCTTTTACCACCGTTACCCTAGAAAAAGGTGCGGGGAAAAAGTCTCTAGGCTTTACAATCGTCGGAGGTAGAGACTCTCCAAAGGGCGCATTGGGCATTTTTGTCAAAACAATTATGGTTCACGGTCAAGCAGCTGAGGATGGAAGGTTAAAAGCAGGTTAGTGACAGGTTTTCCTATACTGAGTTTTCATCAACTTATACAGGGCGAACCTTAAATAAGTACAAATATTTTAACCAGTAGAACAGTTCACTGTGTAGAACACATACTTAATTAATAGTTTTTTTTACAAAAAAAGTATCAGGAATAAAATTTTAAATAAATTTCGTGATCGAAAACTTGTTGAGGACTGCTGATCCTACTCCGATACTAATATTTTTGAAGAGTCACGGTGGATGTGTGTGTATTCCACAGCGTTGCCAGTACTACACTAATGTCTTGGAATAGGCTTCAACAAAATTAACTAGAATTTTTAGACACGTCAAAGAATGATTGAAATATGTTTATTTGAGAAAATATTAATTAATGGCCACCTCTTCCCATTTGCCATTCCTATACCTCACCAATAAATTGAAAATATAAACCAGATTCTGTACTCACGATCATAGTTATCCAGAATTTGATCATTATCCATTTTTACTGCTCTCCAAGTGATTTATCACAATACACACTATCGTTAACAGTATCATTGATTATCACTGCTTAACAAATATGCTGTTAGCATGTCAACCTTTTCACTGTTTGAATAGTGCGCCATGTTTTACTTAATCACACTGTATTTCACCAAAAATATTAATTAAATAGACAAGACACTTCAGAGAATAACACTGCTCGTGAAACTAATAAACCGATTGAAATACGTTTTATACGTTAGTGCCGCAACTCTTAAAACAGATTCATCAAGCAGTGCATTACCATTAGCTTAGTTCGGTTTCAGAAGATGCAAAAGTACTTCATATTAACTTTCAATTTACTCGTATTGAAAGTATCAAATCCCTTTCAACAAATACTAAATGTTTTGTTTCCACTTGTACCTTGCCTTTGCCACAGCTTATTCCTTTGCCCTAGATCAGTGCACCGGTATCAACATAACCTCTTCGTCGACCTCGCTGACTGTGACTATCAATCCCAGAGGATAGGGCTGGTGCCGGACATTTCGCCTACTGCCCGTGACACCTACCTGTTACTCGATCCTACTACAGCAGCTTATTTTTTGCATGCAGTTGACATTGGTGATACTTTACTTTGCCTACTCTGATATTGAACGTATACAAAAAGCCAGTTATTTTGTTATTACATATGTTATGTATATTAGTACGAAATGGTTATCACTGACACGCTGTTTAAGGTTATGTAGCGAAAATTAACTCTAAGTTTTTTGTTGTTCTTCATAAAATAATTTAAGGGGATAATTTGTGTATCTTTTTAACAGTGTACAATGATATTAACTTGTGAAATGTGGATAACTGTTTAAATTATTGGTTTTTCAGTAGGTACGCTTTCGTGTACGCTTGAGGATAATTTTTGGAATCATCTTAAATACTTTGACTCGTAGTATCGAACTTGCGAAAATTCATGTTTTAATCGTTTATGGTAAGGTCATTTAAGAAGTTACAGTTTCGGTTAATATTACTACGTAGCGTACTACCTACCCAATGTTCCTTTACTTATTGCTAAGAACAAGTATTTTTAAATTAGAATCAACCGCAAAAATTGAATTTACGTTAAAAAAATATTTATCTCAGAGGTCTATCTGGCGGACCTCAAAATGTGGGTATTTAAAAAAAAATAATATCACCGTAAATATTTGAAATTGTTAAAAATGGTTTCAATTGATGCATCTACATGACAAACTACACCTGCAGTTGAAATATTTGTACTTATTTAAGGTTCACCCTGTAATAATTTTTAATCATAGATGCACATTGTTGAAGAAAATGTAATAAACGTCCAACAGAAAACCAGACCAAAATTGTTAGAGTTACAATAACTGAAAATGATAAATTAGACTCTGGTATCTCATGTTTATTGAAATAAAATTCGGACAATGTGTAATGAGTTACACAATGCAGTTACAAGTTTAAAATGGAAAACTAAATGACAAGTCATAATAAAAACGCTTAAAATATTAAGTGACAGAGATAAAATTTAAAAAAAGTATAAAAAAATAGAAAAACATCAGAAAAGATGTGCTCAGATACAGCGATAAATATGAAAATAAAATACAAAAATAAAAATGAGTAGGACACGTTACTAGAAACATTGTTTTACATCTGGAAAAGTTCATGATAAAATGTCTAAGTCATTTTCTACTTCACGATAATTATCTACTTAGCATTTGGTCATTGAGTGAAGAAAGAGGATTTTCAATCAACGATTTGCCGTAACGGCAGGGTGCACAATAAATTGATTGAAGAAACCATTTAAAAGTTAATTTAGTAAAGAATATATTACTTGCTTAGATTTTTTCAATTCTATTCAAATGGAACTCTGAGGCTACGTTCTCAAAAGTATGGAAGTATGGAAATTGAATTTATCTTTTTATGACGACCCAAATGTTTTATAGTTTTTGATTGGTTTTTATTGTGTTTGTTTTTTATGTAAGTTGTTAAAATGGTGATTATTTAAAAATAATAATAGTAATATGCCTTTATTTCTCATTATATGGAAATAATCCGGTCCATAATGCTTTAAATAAAAGTTTTAAAAAATGTAAATACATTTCCATGATATATCCTCTTTTTTTCTACAGCGGTTTGTTATATGCCCACCGATTTCCCAATAGGCACGTGCCGTATCGCGGAAGCAATTGTTGCATCGACATCGTGAACTAGAAGGGGGGGTGGGGTTCGTCGAATGTCGAACAAAGAATTTAAGACTTTGTAAAAGATAATCCGCAAATAAGCAATATAAATACAAATACGATAACCCGACCAGAAGTAAAAAAAAGCTGTCGAATTAAATTGTTTTGCGGTAGTTCAAATATTTCACGTCGTGGTCTGTCCGAAGACAAAAATTATCAGCAGCTGTGTTGATTACCCCCATATAAAGAATCCTATAGGATTTAGATCTGAATATAACGGGGGATATCCTCGCTGAAATCCCGCCAGGGTAAATAAAGGCATTTATTATTATTATTAAGTGTCACATTATAGTTGCGACAAGAATTCAGACGACTTCGTCGTACAAATGAATAATTCATTATATTTTCATCAAAATATTTAAGAACTTGCAACTGAGAATAATAAAACTATACTGCACTAAATTTTTGCATTATATATTACAATAAATTACATGAAATGACGCGACAAACTATCGAAAATTATATTGACAATAAAAACACTACGTCACTATATTACATTATTATATTCAACTGTATCTTTACTACATCCAAACATTACTGCTACTACATTTTAGTAATCCAGAAGTTTTTGAATCAAGTACATGGGGTACATTGGATAGGATAGGGTGAACTGGTACATTGGCCCCTTTATATTCAGATCTAAATCCTATAGGATCCTTTATATGGGGGTAATCAACACAGCTGTTGATAATTTGTGTCTTCGGGCAGTTTTCTGTTGGACTTTTATTATATATGTATTCAACAAATAGAGTTCTTATATAGTGCAAATATGACTGAAAACTGTTGGCAATTTGTGAATCGCCTGGTATATGTGTAAATAATTATTTTTCTCATCATATTTTATTTACGCAGGAGATGAAATTTTGGCAGTAAATGGCCATGTATGTCATGACATATCTCACGCTGATGCAGTTCTATTGTTTAAAAATATTAAAAGTGGACCAATTACTCTACATATTTGCAGAAGAAAGAAAACGAAAGTGTCGTAAGTATCTACCTATAAGATTGTGAAGATAAGGATTTTTTAAAATGAAAACCTACATGTATTTGCAACACATATGGATTTTTAGCAGTAACAGCACATTATTAATTTTCAGATCCAAGGCTAAATCTTGCACCAGTATAGCTACGCCAACCTAAGGTTTTCTTTTCTTGAATCAACTGGAAATATGAACAAGTGGCCAAATAATTTATATATACCTACATAATAATAAACAAGCATATATTTTGATATTAATTTGATATTGATAATTATATATCGTTATTATTAATTCGCTGAAAAGCAGATGTTATCGCTCTACAAAAACAAACAGCCTTCAACTTAAGGCTATTTTTGCATGTGAAGGCGGCCGCAGACATGTAAAGTTTGACAACTTCCAAATAACAAATGTTTGTCATCTGGCAAATATCTCAGGCACACACTACATGAAAATTAACAAAAAATGTTTGATATTTGCCAAACATAGAAAATTTCCCGACGATTGTTGGTAAATGACACATCAAAGCAGCCAAATATTTGAGATGGCGAACATTTGTCCCTTTTACGCACATACGGATACCAACTGGTACGAATTTGAATCTATCATATGAAGTAAGTATTAACAAATTAACTAAAAAGTTGGTATCACTGTATTTACAAGTTAAAACTGCACATTTATCAACTATTTGTTAATTTTTCAATCTTCAAACTTTCATATCTCTGCTTCTGGAAAGTGACACCATCCACCATCTTCTTGGCGCTCTTTTATTTATTTATTTTTTCTTTAGTAACAAATAAATATTATTACCTTCATAGGCGCAACTAACATATTATTTGGAGCAGGGGCAAGATTCAAATTGCCTTCGGAAAAATAAGATCTTCAGTACAGTATTCCGATAAAAGAATAAAAATATTTTAGACAGGACTTTCTTACGGTCTTCCAGTTTGTTTGCTGTTACATAATCAGATTGATTTCAATTTGGAAGTGCTATTTTTTATTTTAGGGCTGATATTCTTTATTTTAGAGGTGCTATTTTTTATATTGGGGATGCTAGCATCCGCATCCTGCAATTTCTACATCCATGTTTGCTAACAAATGTAAGCAAATATTTTAAGTTCCCGATTTTTACATATAGGTACTTTGGCAAATCGACACGTGTGTAGATGTAAGTTCGAGACTTTACGAATAGCTTTGCAAATAGTTTGTCAATAGCCAAAAATTCAGCATTGTCAAACCTCACATCTATGTGACCGCCTTATGTTCAATATGGATCATCACAAAAAAAAAACTGAATTGAAATTGTTGTACTAGTGCGTTGTTCTGTCCATTTTGTCACTTCTTTCTGCATTAATATTTTCATTATTATAAGTTTTACATATTTCATATTTCAATACCGTCAATTCATATAAAATATTCGATTGTCCATAGCAAGCTGATTTAGCAATCAAAGTAAAACATTTACTCTATTTACAAATATCGTTCATACACATTTATAAACATTGTTCGAAATAATAAGAACTTTGGATTTATTACAAATTAATTTTACTCAGAAAAAAATTGGTGTAACGTAATTTTGCAAAATAGATCTCTTTGAACTTGACAACTTGAAATTTGAACGTCTTGTTTAAGGCAGTGTATTTTTTGTATAATAATGGGAGTGAAGACAGTTATTTACCTAAAATGTAAATATGTAGTTATATAGACATGTATTTCTTATGTCATGTTAAATAATTATTATCAATTATATTACTATTTAATTAAAGTCATAGATAATAAAATATTTAGGTAAATAAATATATATTGTGTTTAATTTGGTTTCATTAAAGTGACTTCTAAAACCTAGGCGTTTCGCAGAAAAGTGGCTTGCACATGTTACTTATTTAATCTTCAAAGGTACAAAATATATGATGCCGTATAATGTTCAAGTTTAATATCAGAACTATGTTTCTATAGTAACTGTTAAGACATAATTGATTCTAAAATTCCTATACACATAAATAAATAGACCTCTGTCCACTTGGACAGAAGACATGGCAGAATCGGTCTTTGCACATCACGTAGAAACGTACAATCTATTGCAATAATAATGGCAATACTTCGAATCTGTTTCTGATCTACCGGAAGTTCTGAGTAGAAATTTTATTAGATCTCTATTAGTGAGTGGAAATAACGAAGAGCTAATGTTGAAAGTTAAATTCATTACGAACTCGTCAGCAGTTTGAAATGAATAGTAAAATTCGTTTTAAAGACCGTCATTGTGATTGCAAAATATTGTACTTGGGCCACGCCAAATTATATGGCAAGAGAAATTTATACATGTAAAAGTAGCTCTTCACTATACACGGTTGTGTACCAAATCTCATCTCAATATCTCGATCGGTTATCGAGAAATGAGACTATATAGTATTTAAGACAGAAAATTTTATACAACCTGTATCTCCAAAACGAGGCGTTTCCGGACCCATGTTTATATAAACTTTTTTTCTTATTTTTAAACATAGAACCTGCTCCTAGATTTTCTTAACACCATTCTGTAGCACCCTGTATATGAAGAAAATATACAGTGCTTTCGAAAAGTAACGAATAAATTCATTATTTTTGAAATTGAGAAGTTTTCGAAAAAATCTCCTGGCACGTCGATTTTGCCGCACCACACATTTACTTTCTGGGGACTTTCTGAGTGTGATACTCCATCATCCATCGGGGATTCTCGGTAGCCCAATAACGGCAGTTTTGCCTATTGACATGGCCGTTCAAAACAAACGTAGCCTCGTCAGAAAGAATTACGTTTTTTACGAAATTAATTATCATTATTGCATAGCTCTTGCATTTGCTCGCAGAATTGATTTCGCCGATCTAAGTCGTCTTCAGGACATTTTCTATAATACGACAGTAGTAAATATGGAAAATGCGCTATAGAGTATTTCTTCAGAAGATAATTGCAAGCCTTAAAAACGTCTTAATCATTATCATGAACATCATGATGATTATCATCATTCTATAAAAAATTAATCATATGTGATAAAATTTTCTGATTTCGTGCGTTTGTCCAAAGAGTAAGGTGAAGTGGGGCTATGCATCCCTTTGTCCGATGTCCATGATACTATTGTATTGATGATTTGATTTCTGAAATTCTGCTTACAATATGCATACAATACAACAGTATAGAAATGTTTCTGAATCATATTGATACGGACATTTACTTCACGTTAAAGTTGGAAACAATTAATAGTCCACTGGCTCACCCCTTTAAAAGCAGTATAGATGTTAGGTTGAACACCTTTATGTTGCGGCTACTGTACATGCGATAAAGTATAAGCTGAACAAATACGAAGTCATGTTAGCACGAGGTTGATGGAACATAAGCGCTACCTAAGCAACATCAGTGGGAAGTCAACAGTTGCGAAGACATTAATCTAAAACTTTAAGGGTCTAGTGAGAGAAATACGATTCATATATAAAAATTGAAAATCGTAACGTCACAGCTCTGTAACTTAAAACCATGCATCGGGACATCATGAACCACTGCACTCCGTCTCCAGTTTCTAGACTTCATCTTCAATTTCAGAACGAGTTCTGAAAAAGAAAGCGATATGTCTCTCGAAACGTCAAAAATTTGCTTACACCGACTAAGTAGTCACGAGGTCGGAAATTGTTCAGCCTGATACAAGTTAATTTAAAATCAAACTATCTATTATTTTTTTTGCAAGTTACATATTTATTTCAAAATTGTTTTTTCTTGTAAATTTGCAAATACTGTAGCCTCTCTTTGGGACACAGTTGCGAGACATGTTAGAATAAAACGACTTATCATTCAAAACCTGGTATTTTGCAGACTATTTATCTTTTCTCAAAAAATAATTTTCTAGTTATGTTTACAGCATAGCATACCATACATATTTTTATTAACCAAACATTCTGCCGTAAGTAACCAGCAACAAACAAAGCGACTGCTATTAAATCGATTACAATAAAAGTCCAGTTACAAAGCACTTGCGTCATATACACAATTGAAGGTATCTCAGTATTGATTTTAACTAGCAGCTTTTGAAAGCCCAAGTCTTTGCGTCCGCGCCCACAACTACAGTGGTGGCAAAGCTCCCTGAATCGACGTTTTCATAACGAGATGGCGGGAACATCATCCACGTGTATTTTGACGTCTGTCAATCAGAAAATAATAAATTTTCCCAGCGGGTTTGTAGGAATTTATCTACATTAACGTGTGCTAATCTCACATTATGGATGTTGATATTGCCTTAAAAAGTTTTAGTGAATTTTTAAAATCAATGTTATTTTATTGTTTCGTTGCCTTTTCCCACAAAACTGCATGTATTAGCTTTTTTAAAAGTACGCAGCAGAAATGTATGAATTGTACCAATTGGATGTGCGCATGATGTCTGTATAAGGACTAGTTTTTACGAGACGTTACGTTTTATTGCTCTAAGCTGCTTCATTATTGACAGGGTGGATATATTTATTTAAAATCGTAACCAATGCGTAAAAATGGAATCAAATATACTAATAAAATGGTGTCGAGTATGCTACTCCGAATTTTCTAATGGTATTAATCTTTTCGGTGAAGAAGCCAGAAGGTCATTCCTCCATGCAAAAATTAGAAGATATTTATCTCTGACAGTAAGCGGATAAATAATATACTTTTTACATTTTATTATTCTTATGCATGTATATTTGCAGATCTCTATAGAAGATAAATTACCAAAAATGATTTGTAATGAATGTTGTTCTAAATTGGATAGTTTTCATAGATTTGCCACAATGGCTTTAAGAAATCAAGAAAAAATGTCGAAGTTTATTTTTTGTACTGTGAACAACGTAGACCCAAAACAGTCTGAGACTAAATCTTTACTACACACTTATTTAACTAAGGTAATACCTGTAATAAATAAAACTGTATCTATATCATTGTTTTCACTGTTTTAGGGAATTAAAGAAAAAGAAGTAGTGTCACAGGTAGAAGTTACTGAAATGGAAGTTCGTGTAGATCCAATGGTAATTTTACAGTGCTGTTTAGAAGGAGATGATGGAACTAATATAGAAAATGACGAGGAAAAGATTAGTGATAAAGATATTCACTCAGATAATGATCCTAGGGTCTTGTCAGAAAGTATGTCGGAATCGGAAAATTGTGGGACAAATTTAAAACAACATTCTTGTTCTTTATGCCCAAAAAGTTTTACTTCCGAATTAACTTTACAAAATCATGTATGGAATCATTCGTCTTACCCTAAAAGAATTTACAACAATTTTAATGCCATACAAGAAATTATTCCAATGGTTCAGTTTGAAATTGAAAATCAAAATGAAAGAAGCGATTCTTCAAGTAATGGTCAAGATGAAGGAGATGAAAGTGATTATGTTGATATAGGAGAAGAAGATCTAAATAATAAATTTTCTTGTCCGATTTGCGGAAAAATGATATCAACAAAAGGTAATTTGAAAGTCCATCTCGAGACTCATAGGCCAAAAGGACGTTACGGTTGTGATATTTGCGGTAGAATGTGAGTAATAATTCCTTTTCTAGTGAAAATATATAAAACTATTTTAAATGTTTTTTAGTTTTAAAACACAGTGCAATTTGTTCAGGCATAAAGAATATCACGGAGGTGTTCAGTATCCATGTGGAGTATGTGGTAGAGTATATCCCACCAATAGTACACTGAGAGCCCATTCAATAACCCATAGTGACTTAAGGCCGCATAAATGTCCTCTTTGTGACAAAACATTTAAAAGAAATCAAGATCTAAAAGTAAGTAATGTGTGTTTTCACCATTGTTAAATATAATCTTAAATAGAATGCTGTGTAAAACATGCATTTATGATCCAATTGCTTCGGTTATTTTTGGAAGTGAGAGCTGATGAATTAGTTTAATTTGCATGGTCCCTTGGCAGTCAATGATTGAATTATTAGAGAAAATAGTATTGAGAAGATGAAAATATTGTAAGAGGGCCATAATAACAGAACCTTGAGGGACTCCTGTTGTGACATCTGAGATAATGGGTGGTGCCAATAGAAATGTATCGGAAACCTTTTCTTCGAGTTTCAAGCTTCTGTGATTTAAGTTAATGCTATCAATTTTTCTTTGCATATTTTAGCAAGTTGTGTGAATGAAAGTTACTGTTTTAGACAAAGTTTTTGCTTAAGTTTTATTCACACTGCCTATTGTACTATTACACAGCACTGCCTGTATGTTTAAATAATTAGATAGCACTAGTTGAAACTCTATTATTTTAAAATAATCAGGAGAAAATTATGATTAAGAGTGTAAAATGCTTTTAAAAATCATACAGCACACATATGTCATCAAGCTAAGCACGATAGAGCAACAACTATGGTTAGTTTTTAACCCGAATTGATATTTAGGAATAATATCACTAGAATTTAAATGCTTCCTTATTTGTAACTCATTTACTTTTTTCTAAAATTTTAGACAGTAAATTTTAATTTTCTGCGAAGAGTAAATTTATATTTTAGAGAAAATGGTGCACATTTTGAACAATTTATTTAGTTATAATTAAAATTTATAGTTTTATTACTAACTTTCAAATTTTAAAAGCAAAGCCTACTACTAGCTTTTTGATTTCTTCTTATAAACACTATTAAAATCTTGTTTTAATTAATGCATTTTATCCTGAAAACCTTAAAGTTTTTTTAAAATTTAACAAGAGTAAAAATGTGTTTTAAATTAAATTCAGCGCGGGATATTATCATTCTTTTTAAATTCGATCAATGGAAGAAAGATTGGTATAATTTTAGGGGTGACTCACCCTCAATGAACACCTTGTATTGCTTCAATTTACTTGAACTCATATTCAAAGGAGACCAATAATAAGCAGAAATTAATGATTCTCACTGAATTTCTTTCTATTGCATACACTCTATAGCATTACGAATTACGAGAGAGCTTGCCTCATCCGTTATATAAACGTGCCAGGGAACGCATCATTTTGGAAATCTAACGAGCTACCTCCTGAAGCTATATGGACTTAGATTAAATACTGTAAAACGTTTTCATGAACATCGATACATGTATAATCAACTACCTTATAATTACTTTATTATGCAATGGCTTTACTGTTAATAAAATTTTTAATTTTTTTTCAGTTCCACATCAATCAACACACTGGTGCTCGTCCATATCAATGCCCGTATTGTCCAAAGGCTTTTGCAAGTTCTGGTAACTGTTTCTCTCACAGAAAAAGGATGCATCCCATTGAAGTTGAGAGAGACAGAGAACGTGCAGCCAAAATAATGCGATAATATTAGAAATATACACTTCCTAGCGCCTTCCATTTTATTTAGTTAGGTTTATATTTTTAATAGTATTGACTTGGGAATAATTTTTAAAAAAATATACGTTGCAAATATCCATGGATTAAATAAAATTATATATATGTCTGTTTATAATATTTTCAGATTTGTAGTTACAATTTTATAATTTATATCATAAAAGTCCGAAATTAGTCTACAATAATTGGTATCAACGACTAAAAGTAAAACAAAAAGATTATATGTACGCGGAAAAACCCCTTAACAAACATTTCTCCGCCTATATTTATTTTTTTTTTCTTCTCATTTTTAGTTATAGAATTATGCAGGTAATGTATCGCAAGCTAATTTCGGAACACCTTGTACTAACTAAAATTTAATAGTATTTATTTTTTTTATAAAATACTGTTAAAATTAATTTGGTCACAAAAATATATAATTATTGAATTACTCAATGTTATTGAATGTAGCATTAAGTTTTTGGCATTATCTTGAAGATTAAATTTTTCCGCATTGTGTAAACATATCTGTGGTTGATTTTATTATGGTAGTGTAAAGATAAAACTATTTTGTTACGATTTTGATATATATTTTGAAAATAAAAATACTTGTTAGTTTGTAGAGAGTGTGAGGCTGATTTAAAATTAGTCAGACTTTGGTCGCCAGTTTATCAAAGTAGGCTAGTAGATAAACTTATATCCAGTTTTGTAATCAAGTATTCTTTTACCAGCGTCGGCATTAAATGTTTGATAACAGGAATATCAATTAAACTAAGTACTCCGTAGTACTTAGAACATATTTCAAATAATATTCTTATAAACTTGTAGTATACGAAAATTACACAAGATTTTAAAGTTGATTTATATTTTAATTTTGTTCGGGTTAATTAGATAACGCAAATACGACAATTATAATTACTTAGACCTTGAAGAAAAGCCTTATTTATAGAGATTATTACACATTATGCTTGATTTTATTTTAGCTGAAATGATTATCTGATTACAATACTTTGGGATATATACGTGAATATACACAAGTTTGTGAATGTCTCCTAATAAAAATATATGTCCCAATATGTACGCAACCGGGAAATGACACCGTAACTGATATAGTGTGTCAAAAAATATATGCAACAAAATGAAGAACTCACCTAAATAGTTTATTTAGGTAAAATTTAGTTAGGTGAACTGTGATCACTTTTGTATACGATTTTTTTCCCCTTCATGTTAGGATTACAACTATAGTAAAATGTAACGTAGATCTTTGTTAGAGCAATAATTTTATTTTGTAAGTTATATTAAGAAATAATTATATTTTGTTTAACTTTATTTAAATAAAAATGATTAAATATTAGAAGCAAAATTTTTTACATGACGACTGATAACATTATCAGTATTACATATTTAATTAGGTAAAGTGTAAATAATATTGTTAAATACAGCATTTTAAGCTATCTAAATTGTTTTATTTAACTAACCTTAATACTACATCCTAAAAAGGTGTTTATATTCAGTCTGTTAAACTGATTGTTCAACAGTGATGTCACAAGAGTAATTTTACCTGAAAAATATGATTTATTATAAATTTCCATTTGATTGTATTTTAATCTTAAAAAAATTATTGAAGAGCCCTAAATCAACAAAAGATTATCTGCTTATATATCATAAGCGAATTAACTGTGTAGTGTTTACAATTTCATATAACTAATAATTGGAATAATGATATTAATTTTTTAAAATTGTAACAATAATAAAATTAGTGCCCGCAAGGTTTATTAATTATTTATAAAAGTTTTAAAATGTGAATTTTGTTGACTTATTTCTTCCGAACGTTACAAGTGAACGATTCAGTCGTATTTTAATTTAGAAGTAGGCGCACAGATAGACTAGTGCGCCCCTGTATGCCGTACGTTTTAGTGCTGTGTATCAAATATAAAGATACTGTCCCACATCTAGTCGTTCCGATGGCGGGACTTCACAAGCATAAACGGAATCGTAAGTCATGCATTATTACTCACAAATCCAAGAAATACAATGAAATAATGGGTTGTATAGTTTATAGAATTATGCAGAGGTATAACACAAAAGTGAGGCACAGCAATAACCAGTATAAGTGTTGGCTTATTTTGCAATTGTTCCAAGTAATTACTAATAATTCTTTTAATTAATTGAACCTGAAGTAGCTAATTTTTTTCTTTATCTGCTTTTATTTGCCCTTCGGTGACCTTTCGGATGTAGTGATCAATATTGCCGCACTATACAACTGTTGCAGTTCGAATAAATTGTGAATCACAGAGGGCTGTAGAGTCACGATTGTAGTGGCGCTTTCTGACATCAACAAGGTGCGAAATTTCAAAAAGTATTCCATCCAGTTATGTCTGAAGAACAAGAAGCTTCCACTGAAAAACGCCTTGGCCAGAATGGGATTATACAGCCTCTACTCACAGGTAATTTTTTCTGTTACTGTAGTAAACAACTATTATTATAAGTGTTTTAACTCAATTTTAGAATTTAAAAAAATACATTTTTCGTCTAACTTATTTATATTCTAAACATACCAGATATACTATTTAATTATGTTTAAAAAATGTCCAGCACAGACTAATTTTAATTAATTTAAGGTTCAAAGTTTTGTATTCGAAGGTTATAAATAAAAAGTTTATATGTTAGAATAGAATAAAATACTTTGATAGATAATTTTTAGCCACATAAAATTATTTCAGGGTTCAGGGTCCTTTAATTTGTTTGTGACAAACTTACAATATTAATAAAAATTAAATAATGTAAAATGTTCTAGGTTGTTAAGTTTTAATGTAATCCAAAATAGTTTCAGTTAAATTTAATATGGTTTTATTAGATTTATTTTTGCAGCAGTTAGGAAATAATTTGAAACTATTAGAAATATTTGATCAGTAGGTTTTTAATTTTGCGATTATTGGAAGTGCTTGAATAATCGAATATTTCTGATTTGAAAACAGTTGGCAGACCAAAACAAGCTTATAATATACATCGAACGTTAGCAAGAATTGTTTAATTACAGATTTGTATCAAATTACCATGGCTTACGCTTACTGGAAATCGGGGAAAACCAAAGACCATGCTGTATTTGACTTATTTTTCCGAAAGAATCCATTTCAGGGAGAATTTACTATTTTTGCCGGTCTTGAAGAATGCTTAAAATTTTTAACTAAATTTCATTACTCAGCTAGTGGTATGTATTTGTATGAATTTTCATACTGATGAATATTATAACATACATATTTCAGATATCAAATATCTTAAAGAAACACTGCCATCTAGTATAGAGGATGAATTTTATGAATATTTGAAGTCGGTTTCAGCAAAAAATGTTCGATTATTTGCAATAGCAGAAGGATCAGTTGCATTTCCTAGGTAGGTATTTTTTTTTCAAATTGTTCGTTATTTAAATTTATACAAGTGAATTGTATTTTACTTTCAGGGTACCTCTAATGAGAATTGAAGGTCCGTTAATAATAGTTCAATTACTGGAAACCACATTACTAACATTGGTGAACTATGCCAGGTAATTTTCATTTTAATTATAATATCAAATTATTAAATACATATTTAACTAACGTGTTATGTATTTAAATTGTTGTTCTTCACCCTGTAGCTGTTTGTTTACTATATCTTGTAACTCAGAAAAATAACCTTCCTTGTTAGCATTCTGATAAAAAATTATAAATAAACAATAATCGATAACTGATGTAAATATATTCGTCGTCATTACGAATATGAAAATAATGTTATTCGTAAACAGAAGTAAATTAAACATTACGAATTAATAGTTTAGCACTCAACTATTTTATGATTCATAACGGTCATTTATGGTTCTATAAAAAACAAACAAAATTCAATTTGATAAAAATGTCCAGTATGCCTCAGTATTTAATGTTATACAATTGAGGAAAATCACCCATTTTGTTAATTTATTTATATAATCAGAATCCCTTTTACCATTAAATGGTGTAGGGTAAATCAACCATAAATAAAAAACCAACTGTATGCTTATCTACACGAACTGGATTTTACCTCATAAAGGAACTCACAGCTAGGCAAATTAAACAACTATTTAAATACACATTAGTATTAGCATGATAAAACACGTGGTTTGTTAATACATTTATGGTATTTCATTTGTGTAATTAATTGCCGTTAACTATACAGGGTGACAATAAATATAATGAGAGCTTATTGCTAACTAGACTTCAAATTTCTATTGATTGAGAATGAAAAGTATGAGTAAGCGTCATTTGGCACTGTACTCACAAGTAACAAGAGAATTAAAAATTTGCTTATTCGGGAATATAACAGTCTCTCCATAGTAAATTTCAAAAAACAAAAATACGAACATGATTGAAATATTAATTAATTTATGTTACAGTCTAATGGCGACTAACGCGGCACGGTACAGAATTGCAGCTGGCAACATGAAGCTATTTGAATTTGGACTCAGAAGAGCTCAAGGACCAGACGGAGGCTTATCCGCCTCAAAATATTCATATATAGGCAAGTGAAGTACTGTTTTAGAAGTATACGATAATCGAAACTAACGTGTGCTATAATGACAGCAAACTTCGTACCAGGCGCCAATGGTGTCAACTAATATTTCTAATCAATAACGAATTGCAGATAAACCGACAACTTTAACAGGAATTGTGTTATTAAAATTTTCGTACCAGCGCACTACATCTGATTTGCAGCGCCTGGTAGTGAAAAGTATTATTAAGTATAATTTATCAATAGAAGTCGCTACACGATGTTGCTTTTCAGAAATTACATCCAATCATAGCTGAATCATTCTGGAATGCTTTCTGCACTTCTGAGTTATATTTACGTGATTTTCATAACAATAAAAATAATACATTATTGGCTGTTAAATTTCACAGTGCAATAACACGTGTAACTGCAACCACTCTAAGTTTTATTTTATTTATCTAACTCACTGACGAATGTAGACCAAAGATTTCGATGTGACAACGTTAATGTGTTTACTGGGTTGTTCAACTCATCAATGTTGTAGTTCTAATTTGCGAGATATTGTGAAATATATAATCTATTGCAAAAGCACTGTTAACAAGTACAACAAAACTTATTATGAGAAAAAACAATCTTTTTTATGTCGTTTTAAAAAAAATGCAATAAGGAAAGTTGATGTTCAATCTGGCATGTCAGAATAAATAAGAGAGAGACAATACAAGAGAGACTAAGATCTTCATATTTTTAGATAAATTTAGAATTTTTAGTCATTGAACACTTCGAACAATTATCGCATTTTTTAACTCTAGAAATGATTACTGCCGTTTACTGAAATGTACAAATTTTACCGCATCAGATATGTTCTCATCTCATTCTTTGTTGTAAATATTCGTTTCGTATTAGGTACACAATTATGAAATTAGGAATGTTTTAGGTGGTTTTGATGGAACGAGCAATGTTTTAGCAGGGAAATTGTTTAACATTCCCGTTAAGGGAACTCACGCTCACGCCTACATAACATCTTTCAACGGCTTTTCTGAATTACGGAACATTTTCCTAGCACCAAAATGTGGAGGAAAACCACGCGACCTTCTAGAATTGGCTTTAACATGGAGGACTAAACTGCTACCGATTTTCAAAATATTTTCGATAGAAGCCAGTGAAGGAGAATTGGCAGCCTTAATATCATTCGCGATCGCCTTTCCCGAGGGTTTTATGGCTTTAGTTGACACATATGAAGTTCAGAGGTATTCCTGTTGTAAGAATAATGTCACTTCCAGCACCAAATCTCATAGCAAGTACAGGTAACCATGTCGGGTAATCAGATGCATGCCTAAAGGGCAACAATCAGTATCGCTACCCGAACAGATGGAATGAACTTGTGCTAGCTAGAACATCTCAATGCTTAGCACATGTTCTCTAGATCTAGTTAACGGGTGATATACAGTAGAGTTATGATACATGTTATGCAATGTAAGGGCTTTCTGGAGATTTTCCAAGATCACATAGATTATTATCAGCTGATAATAGATCCAGTTTCAAACAGAAATGATTCAACTTTCGATTTATGAAACACAATATCGATAATCCGATAAAACCGCTTTATCGAATCACAATTTCCCAAAACATCGGCATGGCACGGCGCATCTTCAACTCACGATCGATACAAAGCAATTAATAACTTTCCGTACTGTAAGTACATATAATAAAAGTATGTATAAACATACTTATATTATTTTTTATACATCAGTTTGACGCAGAGCGAACGTTGTACAGGGTGTTTCAAACTCGGTAGTATGGGCCTACAGTGAGGATACAAACATGTAAAATAAAATTTAGGACACGTGGTGTTAAATGGGTTCAGGTAATCTCCATTTTCAATGGAAAGTAGTTGGGATTTGACAGAAACGACTAATCACGTTATCAATCATATTTTTTCTAGAAACATCCCAAATTTTCCTGTTAAAAAGCTCTCTTTTTTCTAATAAACTTTTATTAGAGGATTTTTTTCTATATTACTTCCCGTTTAAAAGTTATAAGCAATATCGTCCTAAAGAGTACCAAGAGAAATACCACCTAAAAATCACACTTGTGGTGGAAGGATTAGTCGTTAGAAAATAATTAAATGTTAGTTGTTTAAAATGCATAAATGTCATTAAGAATAATTAAAAGGATTAAACGCGATAATTCTTTAACACAGATAAAGCAAAAGGTGATGATAACAATAACTAAACTTAAAAAATGAGGCAAACGCCCTCATACTACATACATATTACAATTTATTCTCTATATTACCTCCTCCTCATTTCAAAACATATATCCAATCTTCGCCTGACTTCTTTGTGGGCTGCGTTTATTAACATATAACATTCACAAAAAAATTGGGTATGTTTCTGGAAAAAATATAATTGATGACGTCATTAGTTGTTTCTGTTAAATCCCAAATACTTTCGATTGAAAGTGAAGCTTACTTCATCCCATTTAACAACACATGCCCCAAATTTTATTTATTTTCTTTTGTATCCTCACAGTAGGCCCATCGAGTTTGAGACACCCTGTACTATACAAGTGCAAAGTTTCATGCAAAAATTAAAAAAACTTTGAGACCCATCAACTTTTCTTTTGACATACTTTACTCATTTTCCTAATTCCTACTCTTAAATAAGGATGACCTTAATCCTTAAAATCTTTAAAAGCAAAGTGGAAGTGTGAATATCATTTTAAAGAATTTCAGTTATCTTTTTAACACCATATAACTTTTAAATTTTGGATGATTAGTTCTCGAAGAATTAATGAATAAGTGTGAGTAAAACATCCCGTGCTTACGTCGACAGACTAGTGAGAAAATTTTGTGAAACTAAATATCTGACAAGCAAAAAAGGATTATCCCTAAAGAAATGAAGTTGAAGTCGCTGTTTTGGGCTACATTGCGATGGAACCTACTCGTAGTACAAGAAAATTGTTATATATTTAATGTCAACGATCGAGTGACCTTTTTTCTACATGTTAACCTCCACAACTGCCATTATTCATCGGACAACAATCCCAGAATATTTCTTGAAATATCCAAAAAAACTCGACACATAATTATTTGTAACCGTATGTAGATGTGAACAGAATAGAAAATTGTTATTTGCTTTGTATCGAAGGTAAAGACACAGCTATACCGTACTCACGCCAATGACTTTCCTCGCAACGAACCAGTCTTACTCATAATACTTATCAAATTAGATGAAAACCTTCTGTAAGTGTACTTCCTAAAACAAGAGATTTACCGTCTTTCCAAATGTATGTTTATCTAATTTACACTCGTAATTTCTTGCTCAAATTCATGTAAATAGTAGTCATATAAGTATTGTGTAAGGCTAAAAGGACACAGTCAGATACATAGTTCAAATAAGAATGCAGATGTAGTGTACGCCATACACGTGTTATTTTATTTGATAGTACCCATATACAGTGTGTTCAAATTTGACCTGGAACACTCCTGTAACATGTGACTGGATTTTGTTTTGCAAGCAGGAGCTATGATTTTTTTAAATTAATTGTTACAAAAATATTATATTAGCGATTATTTTATTGCAAATTTGACAACGTAGCATTGCTCCAAATCTGGTAAAACCCTGAAAACCAGAAGTTGCTAAAATAGGACAAAAACGAATAGGAGGTCTGTCATTTTTGTTTTTTTTTTGTTTTTTAGAGTTTTAAGGGATTTGGAGCAATGCTACGTTGTCAAATTTGCAATATAAAAAATCGCTATGATTTTTGTCAAAATTATTATATGCATTAAGAAATCATAGCATGCCATTGACTTGGAATATGGTGAGAGTAATAAGTGCATCTAGGAGGCTCCTACTTACAACAAAAAGGTCACGCAAATCTCACAGTCCAGTCAAATGTTCCAGGTTAAATTTGAACACACTGTATATGGCAATTACTGTTTGTATTAATTACCTCATGCAGTATTGTAGGCATATAACAGTTGCAAATTTTGCGAATATATTGACTTTAAGGATCACCTTGAAGTCATAAGACCTCATTTGTCACAGGGGTGTATTGGCGCAACAGACCACAATATGAAATCCTACTTTTCAAACTTTCTCCTAATACAAAAACAGAAAAAACGGTCCAGTTGTACATGAACTATAAAAACAAGACATAGGGTGTCTTGCAAGTCATTACAATAATTTTAGGAGGTGATAAAATACGTGATTTTGAGTTGATTGAAACAAACATACCTATATACCAAGTGTTACAATATTTGTGATAATTAATTTTTTAATATTTTTTAATTGGACCATGCTTTCTACAATTATTGAAGTGTAGAAGAAAAACAAACCTTTTTATAACAAATATTTCTATACTTTTTTTATGAATGAATGAATTATTTAAATGATTTAACCAATTTCGATCAATTAGATAATATTAGATATTTTACTATTTGTAACATTGCGAATAATATTTGCTGTAAACAGTAATGCATCCCTCTAAAATTTATTGTAGGTATTTTTAATACATTCATATATGTATAATTTAAAATGATTACGCTTTTAATTTTGGGCCTTGTAAAACAATGTTGCATCTAAAACCCTTACAAGTAAAAATGAGTCCTTGTTAGGCTATTCTATTGCAGAAGACTGTACGATTCCACTCTCTCTCTAGATCATCATCATCACCATTATCATCGTTTCTGTTAACAGTAGGTATTATCTAAATTCTCCATGTCACCATTATTTTTGTAATGCATGCTTTAATTAATATGAAACGGTAGTATCTAATTAAATATGATATATGAATGAATAATACTTATATGTAAAGGGCCTTTTAAAAAGGATGTGGTATTTTGTCAACTTCTATAGTGACCATATTTGCAGTATTATATTTGGTATGTGTTTACAGTTAATTATACCAAATTCTCATGGAGAACTACGCAATTCCACAGCGCGAACAAATTGTTATGCTCTAACTGTTAAGAACGAAAAATATTGGACAATAGGAACCGAATATTTATGATTCAGACTGAAGGATATAAACCTAACTGTTTTGGTTTCAATTAGACGCCATTATGTGTCATACTGCATGAAACCACTACTTTGTTCGGATTTGGGATTGTGTGAATATCTTTATTTCAAGCCACGTATTTCTCGATCCGGCACCAATACAGACACAAATGATAAATATATGTAATATAACTCGAAACTGTCAGGCCCATTTGCCCGACATCATTTTTCATGCATCATGATGTGGATTGTACTTAACAAATAATGAAAAAAGAAATACGGAAATATCATTTACATAGGTACTCTATTTTATTTCAATTAAAAAGTAGAGCAGCCTTATTGAAAGACCCTTTGTATGTATAGTGAGACAATTTTTCTTGTATTTCTCGAGGAAATAGACAAAATTTAGTTATTTATCGAATTCTATAATTTCATTAAGTGTGTTTTTTATTGATTGTTTTTTGTGAAATTTAGCAATTGTTTGAACTTTTCAGATATATTTATCGATTTCAAAAATTGCAGAATGGAGTTTAAGTTTGTGTCACAACTTTGTATATTCTCTTGATGAGGGTTAATTTTGTATACAGGGTGATTCAGAATTTAAATAAAAACATTCTGAGTGTACAGGGGACTCTTACAAATAATCTAAATTTTGTAAAGAAAAAAAACAAAAAGAGCAGTTCTAAAATGATTTAAAAATACACTTCATTACATACACACTAACATTTTATAACGCCGATTTCATACAGCAATGCAATAGATTTAATTTGCGGTTTTAATTAATAAAATAGTTTGACATACTTCATGTCACAACAACATTTTGGGCCCGTCTTACCCACTTTCTACAAACTAACCCAAATCTTTCTGCTTCTTGTCCGTTTTAAAGTCCGGAGATCGTGGTGGCCGTAGTAACGGTCCTCCTCGTCCAATCCCTTGGTGCTCATGCTTGGATATGCTATACCTACATGGTACGGATATAATTGAGCCTCGATTGATACATCACACTGCTGCAATAAGCCGTGGACGTCCTGACGTCTTGGATCTCCATCTTTTCCACGATTCAGTTTCAAATTTCCATCGCGTTGCACTGCACTTGCACTCACTGTACACCTCGATAAAAGTAGTATTTGCCACATGTTTACCGGGAAATCGTTCTGCTAAAGCATTTTCACAGCGTAATAAATTAAAACGATATCCATCAACTCCGAGTTGCTACTATACATGTAAGCCATTTTTGACATTTGAAAAACTACACTCACAGACAAAAATATTGCATATTTTATTTTAAGTTTTTTTTTATATGTGCATTTTTTCCTTTAACACAGTAGGCGTTTCTTATTAGAAAAATGGCTTACACTGGAGTGTTTTACGTATATTCTAATTTTTTACTGATAAAATTTTATAGTTGAATGAGCAATAGTGTTATAAATTACAAACATTGTATGGTCTGCCTTGACGACTAATAATATCTGCTCTGTTGTTTGTTGTTATCAAAATGACATTTCGAGTTCTATTTGTTGAGTCTGATTGTTCTCGTTACTGAGATGCCACATTTAAACGAATTAATTTCTGTTCAAATTGTTACTTTGGCCAATGAGGGTTGCAGACAAAAAGATATAGACTGAAACTGGAGAATACAAAAGGCGACCCGGTCAAGGACGTAACAGGTGTACCACCAAGAGATGACCAATATTTGAGACTACAATCTTTGCGAAATCGCACACTCCGCATCTTAAAAATGAATTACTAATTACAAGACAAGTCAACGTAAGTGTCAAAACGGTAATAAGAAGACTTAAGGAGTTTGGTTTAACCCCAAAACGCCCTGCCAGAGTGCCTAGACTTCTCCCACGCCATAAAACTAGACGATTACAATTCGCAAGAGCCAATGTTAACTGGAATGAACATCAATGGGGACAAGTTCTTTTTACAGATGAAACCGGAATACAATTGTGGAAGCCAGATAGACGTGGGCGAGTATACAGAAGGTCTGGTGAACGTTTTGCAGAATGTAATCTAGTACAAAATGTTAGCTTTGGAGGCGGTTCCATTATGCTATGGGGAGGCATTAGTTGGGAGAGTCGCACGGAGCTCATTGAGGTGAATTTAAGAATGAATGCTGACTGGTACATTCACAACATACTTGAAGAGCATGTTTTACCTTATGCTGGCTTCATTGAATACGATAACTTTCTGCTAATGCATGATAATGCCCGTGCACATGCCGCTAGAATAGCGGTTCAGTACCTTGAGGATGTCGGAATTGAGGCATTAGAGTGGCCACCAATGAGTCCTGATGAAAATCCCATAGAACATGTATGGAACATCCTAAAGCGACGTATACGAGCAAGAAGTCCAACTCCTAACTCAATTGCAGAATTAAGAATTGCTGCACAGGAAGAATGGTATCGAATTACGCAAGAAACCATTAAAGACCCTATGCGGAGCATGCGTAGGAGGATACAGGCTATCGCTAGAGCTAGAGGAGGAAGTACTAAGTACTAAATTGTTTATTATGTTGCCTTAAACTCGTTATTTTGTCGTCATTGTTGATCTTTTTAATTAAATGTTCTAACCAAAAAACAGGATATTTCATTAATGCCTCTATAAATCTGTTGCAAAGCTTCATTATGTAATTTATTTAACCATTAATATACGTAACGCTTTCCAGTATAAGACATGAAAATAAACACCTAAAATGTCAACAGAAAAAATACAAATATAAAAAAATACTTAAAATAAAATATGCAATATTTTTGTCTGTGAGTGTATTATAAACATTGACGTCACAAAAACTTTAGTGCCTATAAAAAGTAACCGGATTTCAATATTCGGAATCGCCTGTCTAGAGACTACAGTGATCCAGCGATGTAAAAGTTGAAAATACTACGGAAACTTTAAGGATTTTATAAAAAAAAATTACTATATCGACTCCATTTTTTATGACACATCTATTCCCAAATTCTTTTAGATAAGTTCTGAATCGCTCTGTATAACTAATTAAAGCAAATATTTACAAATGAATACACAAATTTGTAGTGGTGAGATACTATATATATCAATAAAAATCAAACAATATTTACAAATAAAAATAGTTACATGACGTCACAAAAGAAAAGACTGAAGAAATTTGGTTTTGGTTCTTTAATTTTTTTAGGATTCAGACATCTCATCAAATACTAGAAATCTCTGGCAGTGCCAAAATTAGTTAATTCAGTTCAGTGAGGCTCACCAAAAAATATAACACTCTTTTATTGTTGATCCTGTTTGAGCAAATAGAGTTTTATTGGAAAATGTTTATAAAAGAATAGAATGTAATGATAAATTAAATTTCAGATGAAAATAACTGGCAATGTAAAAAAGTAGTATAGTGCTGTAGCAACTATTCAATAAAAAGATCTAAAGCGTTTTCCTATAGAAATGTCATATATATCCAATACATACACATACAAGACAATACATTGTTGACCTAGAATAAACTTATTTTACTCAACAATTGCTCAAATTAAATTATTAATAAAAATGTTACAAAAATGTGTTAGTGGGCTATATTAATGCCTATATATTTTACGTAATACTTAAATTGTTTACAGGAGTGGTCTTCTAAACTTCTGTGCTGTAGCGCTAGCTTTAAATGATCTGGGATATCGTGCCATTGGTATACGACTAGACAGTGGAGATTTGGCATATCTGTCAAATATAGCTCGTCATTTCTTTACGGAAATAGCCAATAAATATAACTTGCCCTGGTTTGAAAATCTAATGATAATGGCTTCAAATGATATAAATGAGGAAACTATACTCAGTTTAAATGAACAAGGACACAAAATCAATTGTTTTGGTATTGGGACACATCTAGTGACCTGTCAGAGACAGCCAGCTTTGGGCTGCGTATACAAGATGGTAGAACTAAATGGATATCCTAGGTACGTTAGTTAACAGAAGTTTTCTGTATTTGTTATACCAATATTTCAAATATCGACTAAAAAATATTGTGGATTATTTACTTTAAAAGCGACTTAATTTTTGTCGGTTTTTCATTGTGCATCAAAGTAAATTCAGTGCGATTCTCAAAATGTGTACAAGTATTGTTCTCATCTCACTTTCATATTCAGTAATTTCTATCTTAGAAATAGTGAAGTGGTCTAGCCAATGGTTAACGAAAAATCACGTACTTTTAAAGCAATATTTGATGTGCTCACTTTAATACAAAGTAGCCAAACATCTCATTCTATTGTCAGTTTTCCTTCCATCTGTGAGTGTATTGATATTTTTTTAATTCTTGGTTCAATCAGCAAGATCGAATAATCGAAATCACTTCAGATCAGTTGCATAAATTTTCTTATTGCTTCGAATTTTTATGTCTTACATAAGTTGATTACTACACATTAACACTTATTATATCATCTCGTACCGCTTTCCGTATGACCTTCATGCATCTATGTTTCGTCAAAATTTAATATATTCTTCGATCCAGATTCTGATCTTTTCATATTTATTTTAAATAGTTTCTTCACTATATCTCTATTTCTTTTTTTTCTGTCAGTATACTCTTTTCGATTTCATTAATACGGAAATTCACGTACTATATATTCATATGTCACCCATAATTCGCAAAAGCACCCTTGTATATATTCTAGGCAAAGTTTCATCTTGTAAGATATAGTAATCCAATTTTTTTTGTCGAAAACTCATTTTAAAAATACCATCTTTGGCTGGTTTCCATTATTTTCCGTTTTGCAGTTGTACTTCTTTACCACTTTTTTATTTGAACTATGCATATATGCTACTGAAATAAATCTTTCAAAATCACTTACACTCATATTTTGACTTCTCGCCCCAAACTCTTCATACATGTCATCATCAGATATTCCTCACTTGTTAAATTAGGACGATTTTGAGAATACGCTGTATTCTCCATACTTAAGAACACTAAATCACTAATAAAATTAATTGCATTCATAATTAAATTAGCGAAAAGATATACCGGAAATTTGGCCCGCCCGAATGATATACTCGCCCATGGTAGTACTGGAAATGGAACAGGTAGATTGTGGATTCGTCAATTTGTCAGAGCCAATAGAAAGCTGCAACGCATGCGTACTTACTGCAGCAGAAGCAGTGTAATTGATCTTAGAGATATGCCGCACACGATTTTATAGGAAAAATATACGCGTTGCATGTATGTTTCTTCCGACCGTGTAGTATAGTTCGTACACTCTGTGCATACATATTAAATGTTTAAACATGATAATATTGTAGACATTCAGTGCATACAGTTACGCATTTGGTATTATTGTGCTTTCTGTATTGAATGCAATTTTCTAAAGTGTTATTTTTCCAGAATAAAACTTAGTCAGGATGTGGGTAAAGTAAACATGCCAGGATGTAAAGATGCATACCGACTTTACAGTGAAAGCGGTTATGCTCTGGTAGATCTTTTACAGAGGTCTATAGAACCACCTCCAGAGATAAATGAAAAAGTTCTTTGTCGTCATCCTTTCGAAGAATCGAAAAGAGCTTATGTAATACCATCCACAGTGGAGAAATTATTAAACCTATATTGGGAAGACGGACAGATTTGTCAAGAATTACCAAGTTTGCAGCAAATCAAGGAAAGGGTTCAATGTACTTTAAAGACCTTAAGACCGGATATAAAGAGAAATTTGAATCCTACACCGTTTAAGGTATAACTATAGATTTGTTCTAACAGCAATCAGGAATTGAAATGTTCGTCCAAATATTTCTTGAGTTACATACACTGAAAACATACAACAACTTAATTGGTGGAATATTCTTGACTCTTGTTGGAACAGACCTTATACACAGGGTATACTGAAATTAGCGTGCAATATTTTATCATACTACTAAAAATAAGAGAAAAACATAGACGAAGAAATACCTTCTAAGGGGTAAATCCCTGTAAGGGGGGATTAATTTCAAAATTTTTTTGAACATTATGATTTACTCTTTTTAAAATTTTGGAAAATCTATTCTTAAGAGAAAAATGTAAGAAATAAAAAATAAATTTACCATAAAACTGCAAATTTATAATTATATAATTATCAGTGTTGTTTTCGATGTTTTCAGAAATATATTAAAAATTTGAATTTTACTTTGGTCCCCATTTAACATAGTCTTCCATATCTCTATTAACATCACGTTAACACAAAAAAGTATCAAGTAAAAATTGAAACAAATCAATTTCATTTCATACATTATAAAATTTTGTATTAGTATAAAATGTATGTCCTATTTTGATAAATATATACTGAGTCTAAAATGTACTGTGATTGTGATATTTGATGTTCATTTAAAAAATAGAAGAGGTATGCCAATCTTAATATTACAATAAATAAATGTGTGCATATACATCTCGCCGAAAGATGATCAGAAAATTTCCGATGTTTTGATGTACCCAAATCTCGAAATGTAGCACAAACGTAAAATTCTGTTTATTCATTGTTATTGTTTAAACTTTCCTCACATAAAATAATAATTTTTAAAAAACGTTTGTAAGACATGCATTTGTTGCTACCCTAACCCTACATTTTAACAATTATATTAATATACTTATACGAACTTTTCATCTTATTTTTTCATGTTTTATCTCCACCCACATTTTCCCGGACACCCTGTATAGTACTAAATAAGTTCGTTATAAAAATATTTACATCTACAATTTCATTTTAAAAAAACCTATGTATTTTCATGGATTTTCTTATTCGTTATTAAATATTTAAAATTACTTTTCTTTGTTGAAAACACTATTTCAAGAATACGGCTCCCTTAAGTAGAATATTTATTACATCGTGTAAATAGTTTCGGTCAAGTCAAGTGGCTCTGCACGATGGACAAGTAGCTTGACTTGACTGCTACTCACATCACCAATTTTATCACTTGATCGCCTACTTGACCGCCTACTTGACCGCTTATTTTCCCTAGCTACGTAGTTGTCTAAACTTACTAACACAGGGTGTTCCATAATGATGTGCGCTCCTTTGGAGGGTGTGTTCCTTGGGTCATTTTAGAGGGGGTACTTTCTATAAAATTTTTCTATTTGAACCCTCCCTTAAGAGAAATCTGAAAATCGGTGATGTGGATTTTATTTTTTTAAAAGAAAACGCGTGTCTGCATAAAAATACTAAGAGGGGGAAAATTTTGTAAATTGATTGTTCTATTTACTGTAATTTTTTCATATCGAGAAACGTTTAGAATAAAAAATTCTAATTAAAAGAAACAACAGAGGTTGGTGGTTGCCACACTTGTAGACATGTAATAAAAACCATACTCAACAATGTCACTTTATTAACTAAATGTATTCACTGATTTTCAGATTTATAAGCTTAACCGTTTTTGAGAAAAAAAATGAAAACCGAAATATTTTCAATTTTTTAGAAGCCCTTATCTCGTAAGAGAGGGCTCAAATCGAAAAATTTTATAGAAAGTACCCCCCCTAAAATGACCCAAGGAACACACCCTCCAAAGGAGCGCACATCATTATGGGACACCCTGTATATTAAATATTTGTTTCAGGTTGCCGTTAGCGATAGATTGTATACATTTCTTCATGACTTATGGCTCAAGAATGCACCTATTGGAGAATTATCTTAGATTAGACAACCTAAAGTCAATAAAAATTGATATTTTATTTGATACGTTTGCTTGAAATCACGCAAACACCGTGTACACACGTAGGCACCAAATACATATATTAAATAGATATATAAATGTTATATCGAAGATGCTGTTACACAATTATATGAAAAATAATACTTACTGTTAGTACAAAATAATAATGTTAGTGGAATTTAAATTGTCTATTGTTTTTTCATTTAAATATATATTTTTAGATATTTTAGATATTGTCTTTATTATATGGCTAATAACAGACAAATCAGCGGTTAGAAGCGTTATACTGAAAGTAAATAAAATTTTATAGAATTATTGACAGAATTAAATTTATTTACATTAGTACGATCAACTAAAGCATGGCATCATAATATGTATTAATTATATGATTAGGTGGTAACAAATCTATAAATAGACACCCGTTGAGAGACAGTCTCCATGAATTTAGGGAATACATATAAAGTAGGTAAACGTGTGAGAATTTGTTCAGATTCGATTTAGCAAATGAACATAAAGCTTTATTATATAACAAACGTATTTCATTAAGAATGGAAATATTTTGACATCTGAAAAATGCGTTGTTGATTTAGATAGTTACATACAATAAATATAAAGCCATCGTGTAGAATAATTCTTTCAAAACAGAATATCTTGATTAGGTATAAAACGCCTTGATACAATATATTTAAACATAATAAAATATTAGGTACATTTATAATTTTATAATACAACTATTTAACCTTTGTTTTCAATTATTACCGTGGAGAGGGTATTGTTTGGTAAAACGGTTGTTTTGAATTGTTCTGGGATAGGTACCTCAGTCTGAAATAAAGTAAATGAAATATTTGAAAAGTACCAAACCAAGATTTTTTTAATCTTACATAATCTCCATTGCCTTTGGGTATCAGAACATTCATTTCCGAAGATTTCGCAGATACAATCTCTACATCTAAGGAATCTCGACTTAAATAAATTTGGCAACCATCAGTTTTGTCAATAGATATTGTTGGAACCTTACCAAACACCTACAAAACAAGCCATAGGTATATTTGAAGATCTATTTATATGTATAATGCAATCCACTTCTAAATACAATATGCTTAAATTCTAATAAATAACTGCAATTTTTCAATAACAAGCATCCAACAACGTTTTTAAATTGATTGAAAAATTAACAATTTGATTATCTTAATTGTGAAATTTGTTTATAATAGTAATATTAACCACCTTTTCAGATATTGCTATAATCAACAACAAAACTGTTATATAGGTATTTATATAATTTTGTATGAAATCATTATTTAACAAGTAATTTAAAGAATACCAAGTGAAACGAATTTGGCGGCTTGCACAGTTTCAGTTAGTTTTCATTGTAAGATCATATTTAGGAACAAAACATAATATTTATGAAACCACTTTTTCTTTTTATATCTATATACTTCCAAATTTTTCAAGAAAATTATAGCAAAATATTAATTGATAGTAACTTGTATTTCTTACCTGCATTTGAACTGATTGACAGTTGATAAATTCTATCACTGATACTAAGGAGTCAACCACAACTGCAGTTTTTTTACAAGAATCCACCGTAACGGAATTTATTTTTCCTTTGATAATGACTGTGGAATCAGTACATTTATATAAATAAGCTACATTGCTCATTTCAGTGTTTTCAACAAGTAGTTGATGATTTCCTTTTTGATATTCCTATAAATGTTATAATATCGATTTAATTAGTAATTTAAAATTTAACACGATACTTTATTCTTACAATTATCCATTTTTTCCCATCTTGGAAAAATTTAGGTGGTTTGTCTACTTGAATTCCAGCGGGACTACCTGATAAATTAGCAGCATTGTACGGAACAGGACCAACTTGTTTCAAAGTCGGATTCTTATGCGTCTGCATGTCTGGTGTAACTCTCTTTAAGTCTAAAAGCAAAATTCATATCGAACAGACAAGGAATGATATAATATGTACCTATATTAAATTGTATGTCTCTTTCATACTGTACATAATTTTCGACAAATACTATTTTTCATATCCTATTGCAATTCTGCACCTGATACTTACGGCTTGTAATATTTGCTCCTTGGTTGAGCTGTGCAAAAAGAGCTGATCTATCAACAGCACCATCAGGAGGTGCAACGTTAAAATCTGTGAGCGGAGGAGGTGGTAGCGGTGCACATGGTGGTGGAGGTGCAGTGGCAACTCCTTTACCACCCCAAACCAAGCCGGTAGTATGGAATTGTTTGACAAATGCCTGAAGTTCGGTCAAGGTTTGTATCCAAGACTTTACCCAATCCACATGAGTTTTATTCTTTTCTTTCCAATCTTTCAATACTCGGTTTGTATAAAACTGACCAGCATCGTTCATTTCCTTTACATAGGGGGCTGGAGCAGGACTCTTAAAAGATGTGTATTACAATTTTTTTTCAATTTTAAAGGTTTAAAGTTCATATTTTTAAGTTTCCTCATATATCTGAAGAAGTGGTAATCTGGTACCATTGGATGTTAACTTAGATTAGCCAGACAGCTCATACACAACTTATACTACTTATAGATGCTTATGATGAGATATTGAGATATGTTAAAGGTCTTAACCAGGCTGTATTTTATTTCTAATTATCTAAAATATGAATTTAAAAAATGCATATCTTACATATTAAAATTATAAACAGTGTAAAACTTCAAAAAATTGTCTCCTTTGTTTCTAACAATTTTAGACAAAAATCAACACGAATTTAGATTAACTTAATAATACCTTTAAAATAAATTAATTGTACATAAGCTAATAACAAATAAAGAGAAACAGATTGTACTGTTTCTGTTATGGCCCTTTTCAAGATGTTTTCCATTAAAATAATTTTGTACAGGGTGTTTTTAAATGAAGTAGCAAAAATGAGACCACAGATTTTTTAGATGAAAATAAATCGATTTAACTTAACATACCTATATCCCAAGTCGCATAATAACAAAGAAACAGGTTATCAAAGTAACTTCTTAGGAAATTCAAATATTAACATAAAATTTGTAAATCGGGGGATTTTGCGGGCGAGAAATTCAAATTTGTTTCTAATTTTGACGTCACTAGTAAAGGGCACCACTTGTGGCACACCATGTTTCTTTTAAATGACAACTTTTTTGCTGCTTAGTGTATCCATGACTGACTATTGAAATAATCGATTCTCCTACCTGTTATATCTGAAAAAGGTATACCTTGTTGAAATCGTTAGCAGTTTTCGAAATAATCCTATTTGAAATATTCAGAGCACCGATTGAAAACTGTTATCGTTTCAGGTAAAGTGCCTTTTCTGCTGAAAATACAGCAAAATGTTACTGCAAAAAGTTGTTCAGAATGATAAATTATGAACACGTGCAAATTTTCAAAAAGATCAGCCTGCTTTGAAAAATTCTTTGTGCTTTGTTGAAAAATAGTTTCATCAAACCTCGCCGATCTTCTTGAAATTTTGCACGTCGCCATAATTTACCAATCTAAAGCACTTTTTCAATTAACATTTTGCTGTATTTTCAGCAGAAAAGGCACTTTACCTGAAACCAAAACAGTTTTTATTCGGTGGACTGACCATTTCAAATAGAATTATTTCAAAAATGGTAACTCCTACCGACTTCAGCAAGGTACACCCTCTTCAAATAAAACAAACAGGTAGAAGAATCGATTGTTTCGATATTCAGATGAACACAATAAGCTGCAAAAAAGTTCTGTCATTTAAAAGAAACATGGTGTGCCACAAGTGGCGTCCTCTACTAGTAACGTCAAAATTAGAAAGAAATTTGAATTTCTCGCCCGTAAAATCCCCCGATTTACAAATTTTATGTAAATATTTGAATTTCTTAAGAAGTTATTTATAAGTATCGAAAATAAAATTTTAACTTTGACACCCTGTTTCTTTTTTATTATGCGACTTGGGATAAGATATGTTAAGTTAAATAGATTTATTTTCATATAAGAAATCTGTGGTCTCATTTTTGCTTCTTCATTTAAAAAACTATATGTATGCATTTTTTTATAATGATCTTTCTAAACTTATCACTTCTCAACTAATGTATTAATAATCTATTAATAAAATAAATTACGAAAGTATACTTACCACTGTAACCCATCCCAAAGCCGGTATGCTTTCACTAACAGCTGATAAATGATTAAAAAAAGCAGACGTACGATTTGCTTCTCGGAAATTTTGTATGGCACTGATGCAGTCACTTGTTGGTTTCAGAAGATTCATCAGGTCATTTTGATTTGCTGGTTTTCCTGACTGACTGGCAAGTTGTAGAAATTGTAATTGTGCATTAAAGGCCTGGTTGACCAG
Source organism: Monochamus alternatus (assembly GCA_037114965.1). Taxonomy (NCBI): domain Eukaryota; kingdom Metazoa; phylum Arthropoda; class Insecta; order Coleoptera; family Cerambycidae; genus Monochamus; species Monochamus alternatus. Next base: position 25,054,097 of record CM073432.1, on the reverse strand, counting down.
TTGACTATGCTGAGCAACATCACCTCCAATCTTTAGTGAAAATTGTAAATATTGAGCCAATGAGCCTTGCACAATATCTGAGAATCCTTGCACACTCATATTTTACTCCGCTATTAATAAGTAAACTAAAAAAAATAATATGGTTTGTATTCCTTAACTTTGTTATTTTTTCGACACTATTTAACTCAAATAAATAATAGTATTATTCTCGTCACACTTTTATTTATTCTGCGAAAAGGGTGTACCTGCCTTAATTTAGAATATAATGAAAGACTATAAATAGTAATTCTGTAACGAACCGTACAATTAAAAATATATGACACAGGCAAGTTCTTTATATAGATATATGAATACTTACTGATTAAACGTACGCTCTTATAAAAATCAAAATGATTTTGTGTGTAGAAGTGCCTGCAACAGTTATAAAACTAACCAAGGCTTCTATTAGATCAGCAATACGATATTTTTGGAATGCGTTGGCAAATGTTTTTCTAGATTTCAGTATATGTTGTAAAAACAAAATGGTTTGACACATATCATTGCGATACGGTAATTGATTTTTTAAAATAATAATTCGATCTTCCCTTAAACATTTAAAATTAGCCTGTTACTAAAAATACATAAGTTATTTCATTTACGATAAACTAAAACCTCATATACGTATATAAAAAATATGTTTTATCTTCTTGCTTAACATGTTTTGAGTACACCTCTAAAGATCATCTCTCTATAAAGAAGTACATTCAAATTAGCATTTTTTGATAAAATGCAGAGTAATATGCATATATATGTTTCTAATATATCGTGCCAAAATAAACTGGGATAAAAAATTTAATTTCAAACGAAATGTTTCTTTCAAAGATGGTTCCGAAAGCACTTATGATTTTTTTAAACGTTTTCATATGATGGTATACTGCCCAAAACACATTTTTTAAAATAACTTCACAATGACCAATCAGATCGAAATAAAACTTTATATGAATCTTTAATTATCGGTTACGATAATTTCATGAAATGTTTTTTTATTATTCATAATGGTAAATAACTTCAACTCATTTTTGCTTTTCAGGATATGTCTTGAAAATTGTGCAGATTATCTATATTAAACAAGCGTACCTTTTTGTTTTTTTAAGATTGGCGTCCAGTCAAATTTATATTATCAAAATGCTTCAGATTGAAGCATTTTTAGTAATATAAATACCCTATCCCATCTCCACAGTACTGTAGTGAATGACAACTAGTCTGAAAAGTATTTCATCAAAATTTGAAGTTGCTAGTTGGGCGTAGGAATAAATAAAAAATATTCAACTCAGAAAATGTATTTTATATATGTAAAATAACAAGACCAATATACAAACAAAGCAGCACCGGTTTTTTGTGGTATGAAATACCGGAGCTTATTTGTCATATAAACTAATGAGCTATTATTAATAAAATACATGTCTATAACACGGAAAAAGGTAAAAGTTTACCCTCTAATAATACTTTTAGTAATACTAGAATGAGAAAATAACAATATCGATTTCGAATGACATTAAGATTTTATAAGAATATTTTTAAATCTATACGTGATATTGGTATTGCTTCAAACCATATGTGAAACTTAACAATAAATAATAGAAAAATAGTTCACGAACGTAAACAATATCGCATACACTGGGTATTCTAACTATTCATTATATGAGTATGTATATGAGTTTTAGCACAGCCATAATTTTAATTCATCCGTAATAACATGCAGTCCATAGAAGAAAAAAATATCCTTACTGAAAACCTAATTAGGTCGAAGACTAGAGGTTTAAACAACCAATTTAAATCACATATCAAATTCCATAGCACCAAGCATCTTTTATACAGGTTAGTCACGGTCACACCTTTGGGATACACTTATGAAAAAATGCATTTTAAACACGGACTAACGTTGTTCACTTTCTTCCGGAATTTCCCAAATTTGCCAATACATCCGGGGCCACATTGGCTCTCAGCAAATCGTTTTCATATTCTAAATAAGATATGCGGTCAACCAACTCGTTTATCTTTATCTTGAGCTCTTCTACCTCTAGACGAACTGCATGGGTCAGATGATTTTTCACAACATCCTATTACAAACACAAATACATCAGAATATATATTTTTAAATTTGTTCGTTTTCAGTGCCATTTTCTTTTCAAAATTCTTTATTTTGTTATAAAATAATATCAATAAGGAAATGTAGGTTCCCTTTCTCACATGACTTAATCTCAGCAATATTAAAATTATACTTTAAAATTCTAAGGAAGGGAACACTAGGAGTCATGTACAACTATAACCACAATAGGAATCGATTTGTCTCTATGTTTATGGCGTCCAAAAAACTGAGAACATAAATGCATATGCCCTTCAAGGTACACAATAATTTTTCAAAAGGGAACTGATTACGCACTTAGAAAAACAGAAATAGAAAAATAACTTACCAAAGCATGTTCAATTTTTGTATCAATGGTGGCAGTACAAGATACTGACGCCCTAAAGCAAAAATGCCAATTAAAAATTTGTTAAGGACCGTTATACGCGGAATAGATAATAATTAAAACAGTCAAATTATCTTACCCTACAAAATTCCGTATAAAACAGTAAACAGCAAAAAAAGTAGCCTCATTAAAATTTAGATCTGACATTACCAAAGGCAACTCGGATGCAAAAGTTGCATCCACAGGCGAACCCGGGTTACGCGTTCCATTCGAAGGATTTTCTGCAGGATGACGATGGCTCGATGCCATTGTCCTTATTAGATTTTCATAGTGACGTTCAAAATCAGAAAAACCTTTTGGTAAAGCCAGTATGAAAGTTTAACTGTAGCACTACACAATTATATGCTATAGCGACTGCGTCACTTTTATCGATTTCTATGCGCAGCATTTTCTCCGAATCTAAAATCTCTTCACACATACCTAACCTAACCGCGATATTCAAAATTTACATGTGCATAGAAACATCCAAAAAAATTTAATTTTATAGACTAAAAGACTCGTCGGTATACTGTAACATCCTAAAATTTAAAAACTAAACGCATATTAAAATATTAGGAGTAGATATGGTTTAATTTAACCGAATTATGATGCATATTTGAATAACTTTGATAAACCATATTTAAAAAGAATTATGAAATACAATAAGCCAAATAGAACTTACCCAGCATTTTTGTTTGGATCCTCTATAGCCACTTCCTTGCAAATATCCTGAGGATTGTCTACATCTACACCGTTTTTGGCAGGACAAGTATTTATTAGAATATTCTGGAAAATGATATGAATAACAAACAGTGCTGTAACCAAACACTTACCAAAATACCTTATCATTTGCTGAATTTGTTATAGCTGAATCAAAACTAGGAGAAGTGAAAAATGGCCTTGAAGGTCTAATCGGTCTAACCAGTGGAATAATATTAGGAGTTGATGGACATGAAGTTTTGACCTTATTTTTTGGAGGTCGTGACAGTGGTACTGGAAACAGGGCGGTAGTGTCAGGCATAATTATGGCCCCTGAGTATAAATAGGATTCCTGGCAGTTAGTTTCCCAAAAGGCAGAAGTATTTGGAATCCTTTTTTGTCTGTCATCAACTTCTATATAATTTGGGTCTATAAATGAAGCTGCGGAACACGTGCGAGGTTTTGCTGAATCCAAAATTTCTGGCAAATCATTTCCGAGTTTTTTGCAAAAAACATAGGAAGATTTAGTATTTTCTGACTGGTCTAAATAATCAAAGCATGTCCAACGACCTCTACTAAAAGGGACAACACTTTCTATCTTAACTACCTTGAAACGACCGAGGCCTACATCTCTAGCTTCTTTTTCTTTTCGTTTAGCTTCTGTGTCAGCTTTTGGCGTGCTTAGAGGAATTGATGCAGCAGTGGTGTACACAATTTGTTGTGGTTGATCATCATTGTCTCGGGAGTCTTCAGAAAAACTGGGCGTTTCATTATCCGTTATCCTGGATATGTCATCAGTATGAGATTCATCCAAGTCATCGGCCGAGTCATCTCCAACATCATAACGTGTCAAACTGACGCCTGTTATTTGAAATGAACAGCTAGGCGACGTCGTTTGAGACTTCTTTCGAGAATTTGTGTTTTGTACACGTCCTTGGTTATGATTATTCAAAATATCATCACCAAGTCGCAATGTTTCACTGGTGGTACGATGGATCACTGTTCCTTTTTTACCCTTCATTGCCAAACTTGACATTTTTCCCAGGATATGTCAGTAGATAAATAATAATTCTCTAAAAACTGGCGCACTTAAATACACAAAGAATCTGATACTTCTGAAACTCATTTTGAAAACAAAAAATAATTTTTAACGGAAAACAGTGTAATAATACCATGGCTTTTGAAATCAACCTGCTGCCATTATGTCGTAGCAAAAGCACGAAATTGTATACGAATACAGGTCACCCTTCACAACCCGCGACCTGCGCAAAATCGCTAGGTTGCATAATAAATACTTAGTTCGTAGGGAATTAAATAAATATTTTCGTATGAAATTCGGAAGAGTATTTAGTTTTTAAAATAAGCGCATGTGGTTAAAATTATATAACATTTTTATCCTTTGAATATTGATATTTTCTAGTCGAAAAAACAAATTCCACTTCAACGTATTAAATCAATATCCTTTACTTTAAATACAGGATGGTCCAAAGTTCAAACTTTAGTGAGAGATGGTAGGGTGGAAAAAAAGTTGAAATCATTTGAAAATATTTTTATGTAAATATTTCTAAACCGAGAAAATACAAGTTCATGCATAAATGATAAGCTTTTAACTTTTTTTTAGAGGTGCTTAAAATTATTCGTCAAAAGATTTCAAAGGTAGACAAGATTGGAACAAATGAATTTTTCCTCCAGGTTAATGAAACAAATATTAAGGTTTGACGTTTTTTCAGAAGTGTCTAAAATTATTCGTCAAAGAGTTTCAAAGCTGTAGCAGATTTTTGCCGATCTGAGCCCAGAACTAAAAAATATATATGTTTCATAGATAAATAAAAGATCAAAGATTTTCGCATCTCGTGGGAGCATGGGAAGATATATACTTATTCAACCTTGGCTTACTATCTGCAGGATTAAAATTTAAATCAAATTTCGTACACAAAAACTACGTATGTGAAACATGTTTAAATTAGAATTATTTATAATTTATTACACAAACCAAACTTATGCGTCACTTTTAAGCTGTTAAGTATTCGCGCTAAATCAAGATTTTTTGCCCGTTTAGTGTTTTTTTAAGCAGCATCTGGCATAAAGAATATAAAGGCAATCTTTTTTAGTGAATTGTATATGAATTACAATTTTATTAGTAATTATTTGATACAAATGATGATTTGTCTTAGGTTCTTTATCGGCCGTTTTAATCTATTGATATCTACCAATGTAATGTGATAACGTTAGAACAGAACTTCATATTGAAAACAATGCGTTTCAAAGAGTAATGTATCTACTCGTTTGTATGCACTCTAAACAGAAGATTAAAGGATACTATATTTAAACAATATCAAAAATATAAAAGGACAATAAATTATCTTTCTAAATTTAGTTGTCTTGCACAATGGCGTTTAAATATATTTAAACAAACCCCCTAAATATCATAATTTTGTTTAATTAAATAGAGAAATGTGAATGCCATACAAGATAATATAAACTGACGAATGTCGTCTTTCAATAACACAAAACATACATAAGTAAATACTTGTCTTGACACTATCTTGTATTCTCAACAAATAGTAGGAACTATAACACATTCAAAAGAATCACATCAGTTTCCACTTTGTTCGAGGTTGTAAAAGGTGACGGTAATATTTTTAGAAAATGGTTGAGAACACAGCAACAGAAATGGAGGCCGCTCGAGAGGAACCCAAAAAGAAAAGATTTGGTATTAACAAAAATTTAATCATGTTGAAGTTAACTCTTTTTTTTCTATATGGAGGTGCGTACAATGCTACTTACTAGCAACTGGAATTAAAAGAAATTTTTTTATAGCTACTTCATCGCTCGTGCCGTACTTAACTATCCATATGCAGAGCATTGGTTTGAGTATGGAACAGATTGCTCTAATATATCTTTCATTACCCTTTACAACTTTTCTCGCACCTCCAGTAACAGGCTACTTGGTAGACAGATTTGGAAGATATAAACCAGTAGTCATTATATCATTTATTCTAACAGCGGCCCTACACCATACCCTGCTACTTATTCCTCATCAAGAGACTCCCGGGGTGGTACCAGATGGGTACGTTATTAGGCATCCCCGGAAAATGATAGTAGAAGTTTGGTGGAGTCCATGTCCGAGTAGATCTTGTCCAGAAATAGAAGAATTAGATGTAGTGCTTGACATGTGTGTAGATCACTGTTTGCTGTTGGACGCAAAGTTGTTAAAAGAAATGATAAATGAAACAGGCAGTGATCCTGGAGATAAAGATGATCTAGTGTTTCATCTGAAGAAGAAAAAGAGGTAAGTGTTCACGACGGACTATTATAATTTACTAAAATTCGTTTACTATTTCAGAAACGATACTGCTACTCAGTTCACATTAGACATGCACCCAAATCTTGGAGAAGCTGTAGAACAATTTGGCATAGAACTGGAATCTGCAGAGGAGGACGATGATGTAACTGAATTTAAAAAGAGGTTTAAAACTGGCATGTTAAAGAAAAATGGCGTAGATGTAAAAGAATTAGAAGGAAAAGATCTGAGATGTGGAGGGCTCGTACTGCAAGCTAATTTCAGTACAAAAGCCCGCTTGACAAATTACACCAGCGATTGTATACTGCAAAAGTGTCAGTTTCGTTCAGGCGGACCAGAAGTTTGTCCACCAGACTATAAAGAATCAGATGATAAAACTTTCTGGATTTATTTCATACTTAGATTTGTAGGAAGTATAACAATGACAGCCGCGGTAACTATTATGGACCCAATAGCGCTCGCTATGATAGAGAAATATGGTGGGGATTTTGGAAAGGAACGATTATTTTCCAGTTTAGGTATGGCTCTGTTTTCACCAATTACTGGTGCTTTAATCGACTGGAGTAGCAGACGATTAGGCTACACAGATTATTCGGCGGCCTTTTACACTTTTGACGTATTACTACTAGTTTCATCTATAGCAGTTTTTATGATGCCGCTTGGTACAAAGTTACCTGCCGATAATGTCTTCAGAGATTTAATAAGTATTATCAAGATGCCACATTTGGTCTTGTTTATATTTTTCTTATATATTCTTGGTAACTTATGGGGATTTATTGAGAGCTTTTTATTCTTTTACCTCAGAGATTTAGGAGCTCCAAATTATCTACTAGGAATAACTGTTACCGTAGGAACAATAAGTAGTCTTCCATTTTTGTATGGGGCGGATAATATTACGAAGAAAATTGGACATATTAACATAATTATTATTGCATTTTTCGCACACGCAGCCAGACTTGTTGGATATTCTGTGATAGAGTAAATGTTGAATATTAATTATTTACACATATATTTCAAAATTATCATTTTAGGAGTGCTTGGTGGTGTTTTCCTTTTGAAGCAATGGAATCTTTATCTGTACATCTCATGTGGGTAGCTGCAGCTACATATTGTGCAGTAATAGCTCCAAAAGGACTATTAGCCACTCTAATTGGTGTTTGTGCAATGGCACACTTCAGTATAGGACGAGGAAGTGGTAGTTTCGTTGGAGGTCATATTATAGGAAAGGTGGGAATTAGACAGGCTTTTAAGTTGATGGGAATGGTAGCAGTTTCTTCTGGATTATCGTACGCATTGCTTCATTATTTCTGGTTACGGAAAATTGATATAAAAGATGAGGAAGATGATATAGGTAACATCACAATATAGTATTGACGAATGTACGTACAATATCCATTTTTTTAGGTTATGAAGCTGAAAAACTTAAAGATGGTGAACCCAAATATAAAGATCAATCTACCATGGTCAGTTTGGAACGATTAAGTTTAGTTGTCGAATATAACCAAATCGGATCTCTAACTTCACTAGGAAGAAATCATATGGTGAGAACTAGAAGCAATAGTATAAGACGAGGAAGCGTAGGAACGCCTCTCAAGCAAGCCAAAAGCACAAATTCTAAAATTGATTTACTTAAATCTGCCATTGAAATAAATTTATCTAAAGTTTCTTCTCAAAATATCAAAACATCTAACAATTATATCAATAAACACAATAACAGCAGCGGAAAGGTAAATTAATATATTGTGGTGAAAAAATACATAGAATTTCATTGAATTACTTTTTAGTTGTTCCCCGAATTGGCAAATAGTACACCAAAACTACACCAAAGAAGTGCTAGCTTGGTAGCACCAGACAATGAATTGGAAAAATTTATTCTCAACGAAAGGGATGAAATCGTTTACGATGAAATTAAAAAAGCAAATAAAAATTCAAAAGAAAACTTGTCCTAGCATTTACTTCCAACGGCTTATTGATACTATGTACTTAATGAATTGTGGTCAAATTCAATGTTTTACATTTTTTAAGGCTTTGACTTATCGTGGTTAAACTTTATTCAGAAAAAGAATAAAATGAGAAAATAGTAGAAGTATTAGAAAATCACATTTAATTTTGTGATGTTATATTGTCATATTAGATTTTTTGAAGTGCATACTTTTAATAAAGTCATCATCTACATAGTTTGTAGAAGTAATTTTTATAGTTCTTAATTGTAATATGTATAAAAAAAAACGACATTTATGCAGTACATTACTATTTATATAATAAAATGAGAAAATAGTAGAAGTATTAGAAAATCATATTTAATTTTGTAATGTTATATTATCATAATACATTTTTTGGAGTGCATACTTTTAATAAAGTCATCATCTAGATAGCTTGTAGAAGTAATTTTTATAATTCTTAATTGTTTTAATATGTATAAAAATAAAACGACATTTACGCAGTACATTACTATTTATTTTCAGTATATATATATATAACACAGCCTTGCAAACTAATGTGGTAGATATTATATATCATAAGTGCAAAGGAACTATATAATGTACAAAAAATTCAGATATATCAGTACATATATTCAGATTGTTACATATTAGTGATGAGATTTAATTTCAGCTTTAAATTCAGACAGAGCTGTATGTATTCTAAAGTGCAATCTAGATTCCAGCGAATAACCAGTATAATTCTTTCTAAAAAATAATTAAAGTTAATATTACATTCCAATGAACTGGCACTGTAAAGAACGTATTCATTTGAAAGATAGATAACTGAAATGTGTAACTAAAATACACAACATTTTTAAATCCTATTAAAATAGTTGACACCAAATATCTTATAAACAAAAATGGTGTATGATATGTGTATTAATTTCAATTTATTGAAATCTTTAAAAATTTTTAAAATATATTTAAATTTGCAGTTACTTACTTTGCATCTTCTAAAGCCAAAATAGCTCTTTCTTGATTTCCATTCTGCCATTCGATCAAAGCAAGCTCTACAATTGCATATGGAATAAGGTAGGTATCCTCTACTATGTCTTTCTGCAATGAAATTACATTTTCCAAACACTCTAGTGCTTGTAAAGGACTTCCCATATGTCTTAAACAGGAACCTCGTAGTAGCAGAATTAAAGCTTTATTGTCATAATGGTATTTGGACGGTTTTATGGAAGAATTTAGATCCACTAACGATTTATCTATTATTTTAAATATTTTTGTTGCCACGCTAAAATTTTTTAAAATCTTAAACAAATTCCAAAGAAACATCAGCTCTATTGCTGGTAATACTAAATTCTGGCCTTGATTAAAATAACGCTCAGCCTTTTTGATAGCAAATTTTTCCATTGGTAAAGATTTTCCGGCTATTCTTTGTTTATATTTAGGAACATCCCTAAAATAATAAAAATAGTAACCTGACTTTTTAAATAGATTCATATATTTACTTCATTAATTTGTCCATGTCCGATAAATCTGAAGGCGTTAACTCCTCTTTAGTCATACACATAATGGCTGCTTGCTGATAACTATATAGACTCCTTGACCACTTGCTTTGTTCCCTTAAATATGTACTATATGTAAGAGCTTCCTTCCATTCTGCCTTTAGACTAAAATTTAATTGCAGGTAAAACAAAAAATAATTAAATCTTGTAAGAGTTACCAATGGACCCAAAGTAACTCCCAAAAACAAATGTGATGAAATTGAGGCCAGAGATTTTGAGATTTCCACGATTTAGTATACCATTCTATGCTCTGATCTAGCTGTCCTCTAATAAGGTCCAGTCTTCCTTGAAAGAACAAAAACCATACGCCATCTGGATGCTTCTTCAACTGTTTTTGAAGTATCTCTTCACAAATTTTAGTATCTCCTTCGCGATGACTTAACACGTGAAGCACAATAAGATTGTATCCCAAAAGGGTCATTGTACATAAGATTCGTCGAAGTCCTTCCATTTCATATCCTTCGTGGAGATCTGCCAACCCCTTTTGCTGAAAATTAAGTTGAAATAACGAATACGTTTTGTAATGCATATATAAAATCTACCTTATTCCCAGAAAATCCTATAAATTCTAAGAGTTTAATAACCCTCGATGGTAACATGGATATCATTAAATTGAAAGTTCCTATTCCCATTTTTACTCCGCTTTCAAAATGAACCTTATTGTTATTTTCCCATTTTCTCCTAATCAATATTTGCTGACAATTCCTAAAACATTAAAATATGAAGTCAATAATAAGTAACAGTTTTACAGCACAGTGTAAAAAAGTTATTCGGATTAGTAAGTAACATTGATTGAATACTATTAGCAATCTTGGACCATGATCGGCAGTTACGTTGTGATGAGTCATTCAGCTCTGAGTTGCCTCACAACGGTCAAGTATAATTGTGCAGATGTCACTTTTTTGCACAGAAGTAATTGCATTTACAGAAAAGTGGCAAGTGAAATTTACCCCCAGCCCTAAGCAAATACATTCATATTTTTTTGCAAGTGACTACAAGTTTTTTTTCTTTTGTCAATTTTTCATACTCATGTTTTTGTATAATTTTACCACGTTTCTCTTTATACAGGGTGTTACAGAAAGAAAAAAAGCTTATATAAACATGGGTCTGAAAATGACTCGTTTTCGAGATACAGGTTATTTAAAATTTTCTATCTTAAATATTATAGTCTATTCTTTCTCGAAAACCGATCGAAATTTCTCTTGTAATATACCGTCAAATATTCATTTTTAGCAAAAATAAATGTACGTCACTGATTTTTGAACAAATTGGTATAAGTTAGTTCTGCTTAAAAAGTGTCTCTTGAACTTTTTCCTCCTGACGCATTATTTTCGATATAAAAATTAATTTATTAACAATAATGTGGCATGTGTTCCATGTCAGACTTAAACAAAAAAACATAACACAAAGTGTCGAGTGACTTGTTTTTGAGGCGTTTAAAATAGTTTTTACTACATTTTTTTTACAAAATAAGTAAATATGGTGAATTATTGCTTTGAAGATTTGACATATATTTTATGTATGGAAAAACAAACGGAAATTCGAATGAAGCAAGGCGTGTCCCTGATGGCCAATTACCTTATGAAACAACTTTGCTAAACACCTGGGATATTCCGAAGAATTAGAAGACAAATGCGAAGGCGATTTAGAGCTTTTATTGAAGTCATTTCGAGCATTTAGTTTGACACGAAATTTAAGACTAGTATTTACGGACGCCAGCTATTTTTATGTAAGTTTCTACAACATATTTCTGTATTATAATGATTAATAAATTAATTTTTATCTCGAAAATATTGAACTAGGAAGAAAAAGTCCAAGAGACACTTTTTAAGCAGAATTAATCTGGCTTTAAGAGAGCGATACCAATTTGTCCAAAAATCAGCGGCGTACAATTTTTTTGCTAAAAATGAGGGCGGCGCGAACACCACTGATGCTAATATATTATAAGACAAAATTATACATGCAAGAGTAACCCTTTACTATACACTGTAACACCCTGTATAATGATCGATATGATCTGGTACAATATTTCAATAAGTCTACGTGTAGAGTGACGCGTCGAGCTGTGAATCGAGTAGAGAGCAAAGTGCAGTCAAAGTAGACTTTTACAGTGGCACGGTAGTAGTTACGCTCGAAAGCGATATGTTGCATCGTATAATGATAATGGATAAATATGCCACTGTATGTACTCGTGTCTATGCACGCTGCCATCTAAATATAGGTTTCCAATTTCGCCGATTTGTTTTGCTCTCTACTCGACTCACCGCTCGAGGCGTCACTCTGCACGTAGCCTAATTTCAATTCTTGTGTAAAATACCGTTTTTCAACTTATGGAAAAGTAATACTTCACAAATCTTAAGTGGGTTTAAGGAGGACCCAGACCGGCACATTTTGCCCTATCGAGAATACGAAGCGGTGCCGAGCCAAGCGTGCGGTGCCGAGCCAAGCGTGCGGTGCCGAGCCAAGCGTGCGGTGCCGAGCCAAGCGTGCGGTGCCGAGCCAAGCGTGCGGTGCCGAGCCAAGCGTGCGGTGCCGAGCCAAGCGTGCGGTGCCGAGCCAAGCGTGCGGCGCCGAGCTGAACGGCTGCGATTCAGAGGGCGCTATTCCATTTGATTATAAGCATATCAAAATCTGCCGGCCGCGCTGGGCGTGCTGTGCCGGGCTGTGCCGATTCAGTGGGCGTCCAGCTTAATGCAGCCTGAACATAAGCACAAACTTTGTTTTAGTAATGTTTAAAGAGTAAAGCTGTTTATCTTATGGGAGCGTTCATGCAGTATATATAGAATTAAGCATAGTATTAGCTCTATGAAAAACGACCTTGAAACTTCCAATATTTTAATTTTTATGCCTATACTTATGTTTTGAATTGCGCATGCTCGGTTGCTCGGATTTGCCCAAAATGAATTGTTTTAGGTAGGTTCGTTTAGATTGAACCTTTATCTTACCCCTGCTTGTAAGCATTCAATGTGTGATTTGTCAGCAGATACGTAACTTTATCTATTAACCAATAAGACTTTTAATTGCGTGCAACGAAACGTTATATTAAATCTTCCTACAAAATCAGCTTAATAATTATTTTAGGAAATCAAAACTTAAGGTTAAGACAAAAACAAAGTTTCTGCTTATGTTGAAGCTGCATAAACCCGCCCTTTATCTTAAAATTATAAGATTCTATGTTGCCTAAGACATCGTCTGAGAAAAACAAGTTTGCAATTTCGGGTATTGTATAAAACAATGTTCTTAAGGAAAAGATGTGTGTGTTTCTCCGTAGAATTCTAGCACTAGGTTGCATGCGCAACACTAATAACTCTTATAGTGTCAACATTGTAAGACATGCAAAACCTTATAATTTTAAAGCAGCAAGATTAAAATTTCAAACACTAACTTATAAGAATTGTAACAGGAACGAATTTTAATTCCAGCCTTGATAAAGCTACTCAATGTCTCATCCTCCATAAATGTTAGCATAGCTTTAAGAAGTAAGCATTCCGCATAACATAACTCCCCATGTGCCTCTTCTTCAGTATACTGCTCAAAGTTAGTTTTCTTCACCATTTTTCCCAGCGATTCTCCTATAGTGTTCTTTTTCCTATACTTGTTACATACTACGAGCGATTGTTTCAAAGCTTTTAACGCCTCAATAATAGACTGCTGTTCAAATGTCAATATAGCTTCCAAAAACAAAAATACTGAATGACCCAAAGAATGGTACATACTAACATTGGCACTGAAATAAATTTTAAATATCAGTATTTTATTTTAAATACAGGGTGATTCAGTCATGTCATTAATTTCAATCGGAAGGCCCAATAAAGATAGAAAATCGAAAAAAAATTAGTAGGCATTGAAATAACGTTACCCTAAATACGGTCAAGATTCGGATTGCTGGATTGTATATCACTGAATATGCCTCGGACTGTTTTTTGTTGACAGCACGAAGGTTTTTTGTATTACTGTATTCTGCCTTTCTTAATAATTTACCTAGTTGGTATTGTTTTTATCATTATTTATGTAATGAAATGTAAATGGTTTATTATTTAATTAATTGGAGTTTTGTAACGTCAATATTAAATACTTTTTAAAATGAAACTTAAAATGTTACATATTTTAACATTTAAATAAGTAGGTATTAGGAAAATATTTAAATTTGACAACGTCGCGTCATGCCGACACCGAGATGAATTGGGAACTGAGTAAGTGACACTCTGAAAAGAAGGTTAAAATAATGATTGCAAATATTTTTTTCGCCGTAAATATGCATTTAAAATTTTTTTAGTCGCGTATTCGTATTATACGCATTTTCCTCATCTTCTCTTAAAATTAATGACATTATGACGAATCACCCTGTATATATATCACTTAAAATAAGTCATTCTTGAGTTACTACCTATTTTTTTAAATTCGTGGTTTGCACAGATACGTACAAGTGCAGAAATTTATCATATTTATCGATTTTAAAAAATTATTTTCAGTCTCGTCTATTCTACAATAGTTATTCACTTTTTATCATTTAACTTTTTGAAATATATGTTTCTATATCTAAATTCTATATGATTTTTCTCTATAAATTTAACAATCAATAGTATGGCATATAATTTAAAAATATATACCCTGCTAATACTGAGGTAAATATCAGAATGTCCTACTTACTACGGTGACATTAACTGTTTCGCTTCATCAAATTGGTTATTAAAAAAATAATTAATTGCTTGCTGCGCTTCCTGCAATGCTCTTTCCAAAGTCATGTCCGTTGAACTAAAAGGTAAAAAACACTTATGACTATAAATTACATATAAATTATTTTACTTACATCGGCACATCTTCCGCATCTTCGAACTGGAAAATGATACAGATAACTGTTTAGCAACAAAAAAAAAACAAAACAAAACTTAATATTCCGTTAGAAATAATGATCATTAAGGTACCAACAAATACAAACACATGCATGCATGTGAATCATTTTGTAAACATGTTGACGGTTCACCCATAACTTTATCAAGATGTAATGTAAACAAATAGATCAGACAAAGGACCTCGCACTTTTTATATATAAAAGTGGTTTCAGTCTTGAGGTCTATTGGTGGAAAATGTAGTTCTCAACATCCTGAACAGAAAAGCTAATGGGCACAAAAAAATTTACCATCAAGATTTTGCGCTACGGCGCATACAAGGTCGGCTCCTGGATATATCACCCTTTTCTGTGTTCAAAACGAGATTCAAAAATGAGGATTCCGGTCTTCCACACCACCTAATGAGGTTCCGAATGAGGCGCATTAGCTTTTTTATAGTGGTTCTTCGCCAAAATTACATATTCTACCAAAAATTAGACCTCCTGACTGAAACCACTTTTACATATAAAAAGTGCGGGGTCCTTTAGACACAAAACATCAGGTTTTATTTTAATTCATTTGTAAATAAAAAAATAATGTAACGTAATAATTGATTTTACATAAATAATATTTTCCCCAAAAGTGTTTGTATTTGTCTCCTAAAGAATTAATATAGACATTTCCAAGAAAACTGGGAAAAATTGTATCATGGGAAATATTGATGATGGATTTCCTACAGAAATGGTTCAGATTTTCGATATCGAAGACGACAACTATTTTATATCTTTATTTGGATCTTTAAAAAAATATTATTTTAAAATCTTTAATGCATCATTAATCTTTACCATAGGAAGCTGTTTGCTAAAAAGGTACCTCCTATTGTTTATGTTTTAGAAATACTCCGTACATTTTTTTTCTAGAACAACAAGCTTCAGAGATGCGTATTAGATAGTTTTCAATATTCTAAATAAATATATATGAGATAACTTACTTCATCTTGATCATCCACATCACTATCCTCAGAGTAATCTTCAATCATTTCTTGCACATTCATTTGAACTGTAACTAAAAAAATATGACGATATACTTCAGAACTTTTCTCTTAATTATTATTATGGACATTTTATATTTTAAACTCACTAGTGGCCATCACTGGGCATGGTAAATAATTTCATTAATCTAATGACTTCATTAAACAGCGATTGCACACTATTTCAGCGCTAGTAAATCTTTAGTTAGGTAAAAGTAAAAAGAAAGTAGGGGAAACTAACCTGAATAATATCTTTATACTCTCTCTCGATGAAATTTTACGATTAACGGTTTATTGTAATTGTATATTAATGTATCGAATCTTCAAACCTTAAACATCTACATCCATAGTAGATATTGTCACTTCATACAAGTCTCTCGATTTAGAAATGATTGCTGTCGCTCTAATTTAACTTTTTTTACTAATCTTCTTTGATTAGTGTTAATTAAAGACTGATTTAATATAATTAAGAGCAGGCATATAGTCAAGTGTAATAATTAAATAACCGTTTGTTTCTAAAAATACAATAATTGTAAATGACTTAACGTAATAATTTTCAAGGAAACTAATTATCATCTTAAATAAACAATATTTTTCGATTATATCGTTTAAGGAAAAATCATAATCATTGGATTTCATATTAACCACATAGTCGAAGTGAAAGAATCAAATTAGAAAAATATAAATATTCAATCCTTTATTTGTGGAAATAAATTTCTCATTTCTCTTAACATTTAATATCTATTAATATTCAAGCATAAACATTAGTTTTTTTGAAAGGCCACTTAAAGTAATCCATAAAATGTAATCTATTAAAGTATAAAGGTTTTATTTTTTTATTATGATGTAAAGCTTTTATTTTTAACCTAGGTTGATAATAAGTAGTACTCTTTATTTATATTTATATTTAAAAGTGTAAACATCAAATGTTCCTAAATATATGTAAAGTTACTAAATAGCTTTTTTAATATAAACAAGTACAGAGCTACATACCTTTAAAATATATAGCAACTTTCAAAGGAAATTTTTCTAAGTACGGAAAAGGCTACAGTTATCTATCCCCTAGCTAAAAAGAAAATACATGAGATTACTATTTTAGGGACTTCACACTTTATAAGGATAATCAATAAAACAGTGGTAACTAACTTCGCAGTGCATTACCGTCGTTTCCTTCAACACAAACGATAAAGACTGGCAGATAAAAATTAATGAGAAGGTACACTAATTACACATATATTTTGCTGAAATTATTCGCAAAGGAAACTTATCAAATCAATAATTTACGTACTTGGTTATTATGCAATGACCTTAACATTTAATCATTATGTTGTCATTAAAAAGTGATTATTACGTAGGAACATTAAGTATAGTCGCAAATATGAAAATTTTGTTACATATTAAAAAAAAACAGCATACTCACACAATTCCTTATACACTTTATTATACCGAAAATAAACTTTAATAAAAACACAGTGTTGATTTATGATAAAAATTATCACTTATCATATTTATAAGTACCTATTTAAGTGAAGTGTATTAGTATTTATTTTTTTATTTAGATTTAGAACTATTTTAAAATTGCGTCAATTTATTAATACATTAACAATTAATTGCGGAAAAGTAACCAACTTTGTCTGAATATATGAACTCTTAGCGTTATTGGCAAGGTAACGACTAACGTTTTGTCTTCGATAATAACAACTACAAACCATTTTATGAAATATTATTTGCGTGTTACATTTATTTTTTTATTCAAGGAATATTACAATAAGCAATTGATAACTAATAATAATACGTATACAGTTGTAATTAACAGTCATAATTGCAGTGATGACTCGTTATAGATAATTTTACGTTGCAAATAATAATTTCTTTTACTCAGTTATAGCATGAATAATAGTTTTGACAGGGTTGCTTGCAATGCCTTCTCTATAGTAGAGTTACCAAAATGAAGAAGAGCGCAATTAGTACAATTAGCTTATATAGTAGAGCTATCTATTTTTTAAAATTTTCTTTGAATAAGTATGTTGTTATTGTTACTATTTTATCAGTCCAATTTTGAATACACCGAATGCATGCCTGATGTCCATATTCAAGATAAACTGCGAAGCAATGCAAAGACTAACTTGACTTAAACTTTGCTTTGTTGGCCACAGATCAGCATACATGTATGTTATACGCATATACTATGTTCAAATATTTAAATCGACGCTTTCCAAATATGTAACTGGATTGGCACCACAGACCACACACAGTGGTCTGTGATTGGCACTCATGGACCTGTTGCTTAGCCTCCACGTCTCAACCCATTAATTTTTTTTCTCTGGAATAGTACGAAAATTTCTAATGTTTTTACGTCTATTTCACAAAGTATTGAAAACGTTAGATTAAGAACTGAGCTTTGTGTGCGCAAAAATGGGCGTCACTTGAAAGTATTTATGCAGAATATGTAAAATAAATATGTACTGTATTTAAATTATTGTATTTTTAAAATTTGATGGGATATTCTTAAAAAAAATAGTAGTGTTACATATTGACATAGGTATCTATTTCTCGTATATTCTTATCACTCTGTACCAAATTTCAGCTTTATCTGTTGAGAAATACTGTTTGTAGATATCATTTTCTAAAATTGCTATTTTCAGTTTCAGTAATATTTCAGCAACGGCAGCAGATATCTTGGATCTGTATGTATGGTTTATCTTAATGTTAATCAAAATATGCAAATTGAATATCAATAGCATGCAATTATCTCGAGTAACATCGATTTGAACATTTTGTAACATGCTCTAAAATCCATCTCTCATTAGATAGCAGTGTAAAGTTTTCAAAGTGTGCCATGGCAAAAATTGCATGTTTGTGCTGCTATCTAATGGGAGTTGCATTTTAGAGCATATTTATAAAATTTTCAAATCGATATTACTCGAACACAGTGCATCGATATATGTAAAAAACTGTGTGGACGTGGAACTTTTTTCCTAGTACGGTTGACTGGACTGCATATAATGTTGAAACAACAAAATGTTCGCGACGCAACGAAGTTCTGTATAGAAATACTTATTTGTTATACATGTTACGAGTATCTCGACCTTCATCCTACATTGACCCTTTTCGAGATAAAGTTCATAACGTGTTCCGTCCATAGAAATCATAAAATATATGAAGGTATTTGGCCTTTATATTAGGCACTGAAAAATAG
The DNA here is from genome assembly GCA_037114965.1 of Monochamus alternatus. NCBI lineage: Eukaryota > Metazoa > Arthropoda > Insecta > Coleoptera > Cerambycidae > Monochamus > Monochamus alternatus. The sequence continues at coordinate 25,035,051 of CM073432.1, read as the reverse complement.
TCAGACTATGGAGCTTAGAAAATAACCCTTTAGGAAAAACTTAATGTACGCTCATACCGCATTTCAATCCCAGCGTACAATTGAAACCAAAACGAAATGTTTGTATTTGGATCATAGAAATCATATGACCTATTAGTGCAATCATGTATATTTCAAATCATTAGAAGATACTTCACTTCCGCGATGCGGCTAAATCGCGACCGCCTAGTGAGTTTCCTCTATTACGGTTATAATGTGATGATTGGAGAAATTATTTGAGGATAGATGAAGAATATTAGGTAATCCTGATAAAAAAATAACAGGTACTATAGTCGAGGCCCAAAATAACAGAGTGATTAATATTATAAATAAGCTCTTCATTTAAAGCAGTCAACACAAAGATAAATATATATATACAATTTAAGTGCCGCATACCTTTGAGAGCATATCCGATTACACAGCTTCTGTCGCAGCAAATATGCATGCGCCAGACCAAAACGTTCGATTTCTCTACTGATTTCTGGTAATCATACCGTGACAGACTACACTACGCGTACACCCCAGCTACCATGGGCGTGGGAAAATGACGGGTATATATATTTCTGCTAATTTAATTTTGAATATAATTAATTTATGTTTGCATTCTCAAGAATGGAAAATAATTCAAGCTCTACGGCGTATTCTCAAAATCGTAAACACCCTAATCTAACAAGTGAGGAATATATTATGGTGACGTGTATGAAGGGATTACAGCGCGAGACCAAAATATGAATGTAACTGATGCGGTTGAAATATAAAATTCTATATCAAGAATGTCCGTGAGTAGTATATACAGTGTAATAAAGAGTTGCAAAGGAGAACATACAACTGTGAAACGGAAAATAGTGAAAACTCGCAGAAAGAAATCATACAGGTTGATGATACAAAATATGTGAATGGTATTTTAAAAATGAAACTATGCCTAGAATATCTAGAAGGGTGCTTTTGCGAATTATGCGTGACTAAAATTTTCATTTTATGAAACGAAATAGAAAGAGTATGCTGATATAAAAAGACGAAATAATGATATGACAAAGGCAATTATTAGAAGGCCGAAGTCTGAATGAAAGAATGTATTATATATACTTATATAATATAGAAATACTGACGAAACCAAGATAAATGAAGGTCATACGATGATAAAAGTGTTTTACCACATAGAGTGTTTACCACATAGCATTGGTGCTTTCGTGGTTGTATGGTTGCATGGTCGCTATAATAGCTTTGTACGTAGTACACTAGAATCAGTTTCCAACCATCAGAAGCAAACGCACTGTATCTAAAACAATGTATTTTCAACCTTATGTTGGCATTATAAACGCAATGCGCGTGCGTCTGACGGATGGAAACTGTTTCCAACTGTTCTAGGAATAGGCCTAATAGCCGACACTAAGTGTTAACGTGTGACAGTGCTAGTAACCAGTAGTGTATACTGTGTATGTAAATAGAAAAGAATCCAGTAAAGATAAGTATACGAGAGGATATAAAGACAAAAAAATTAAAGAGGCGGCCGCTCGTCTAAAATGAGATGGCACTAGACTTGTGTGTCTTTGTTTGTTCTATATGTGCTTCTTACATTTGACTGTATACATTGAGCGAATGGATTCGCACCACCCACATACCTGATGCGCACTCGGTGGATATCACACTTTAACACATACAATACAGCAGCACTATTTACATAAACTATACACTACTGGTTACTAGCAGTCATACATTAACACTTACCGTCGGGTATTATAGGGTGCATTATCCATTATTATCCACTACAACCACAGCACCAGGTTCCATATGTGGCAAAAGAGTGCCACACTTTTGTTATCGTATGGCCTTCATTTATTTCATGTTTCGTCAGAGTAATATATTCTTCGATTCAGATTTCGACCTTCTAATATTTGCTTTAAATACCCCTTTTGCTGTATCACTATTTTGTCTTTTTCTATCAGCACATCGTTTCAATTACTTTTTAGTCAGATGGTAACCTGATTTTTTTAATTGTCGGAAACTCAGTTTTAAAATACCATCCATGAATGGTTCTACGAATCGTTTGTATCATCAACCTTTATCTTCTTCCTTCCGTGAGTTTCTAACATTTTTCGTTTCGCAGTTGTGTATTCTTCTTTGCTATTCTTTATCGCACGATATACACTCACAGTCACTCCTGTTAGTGAACTAATTTTTCAACCGCAGTTGTGTATTCTTCTTTGCTATTCTTTATCGCACGATATACACTCACAGTCACTCCTGTTAGTGAACTAATTTTTCAACCGCATCCTTACACTCATATTTGGTCTCGAGCCGTAACGCCTTCATACAAATTTTTTATCATCCGATATTCCTCACCTGTTAGATTATGATGTTTTAGATTTTGAAAACACACTGTAGAGCTCCAAATTATTCACCACTCTTAAGAACACAAACACAAAATCACTAATAAATTAATCACAAGCGGAAAGGTAAACCTGAAATTTTCCCACGCGCACACCCATGGTAGCGTTGCCGATAGAACAGATGGGTCCGTCAATTCATATAACCAATAGAAATCGTAAATTTTGATGTGACGCATGCGTATTTGCTGCAGTAAAAGCTGTGTAACCTGATATGCTCTGCCATATATGCGGAATGAGAAATATACAATTCAATACAATTTTTCGATTTTATAGAAAAATATACGGACAGTATGTATTTCTTTTTGTGTTAACTGCTACAAATTCTGAGCGGGTTTAACATGATTCACTCTCTACTAGTTTGAGACCCGACTATAGGTATACACTACGACAACAATCTAAATATTTGTATCAATAATTTTTGACAAAAATTGCACATTATTAAAATTATCTTTAAGAGAAAGATTGAAAATATATATCGACAGGGATATTCATATAGATTATATTGTGGTTTGTATATATACAAACAGCGGTATTATGCATTACACACCTTAAGCCCGGAACACATTGCTTTGATGCTACGCTACACCACGCCATGTGATACAACGTCAGAAGGATCTGACACCGTATATTCTTATGTATTTTTATATATGTATGCACACTGCTCTGACGCTACACCATGCCACGCCACGCCATCCGACGTGTCGCAAATCCCCTCTTGTTAGATTTTTATCACGTCGGATGGTGTACCATGGTGTCACACGTGGTAACAGTGTGCACATGAATATGATGTCACATGCATAAAATGATAGGAAATATTAATAAAATTTTGTTACTTTAAAGATTTGCGAGCATGAATGTCTCTATATTATAAAACGTAAGCGCTATAGAGAACAAATTATAAAAGGGGAAGCTTAGGAACAAATTACACAGGAAATGTTTCACACAGTACATTGTTAACAAAACAAAATAAATTTTAATGACTAAATGGATTAGGGTACTTAAAGGTATTCATCCTCGACTAGCAATTTGAATTTGACCTTCTTCTGATATGAAATATTCCTTAAATTGATGGAATTGTCGAATGTAACGTAACGTGACATCGCATGGCATGGTAACCATAGATTATGGTAACAGTGTGCACACATGGCCCACCACATCACGTGGCATGGCATGGCGTGGCGTGGCGTGGCATGGCGTGACGTGGCGTGGTGTGGCGTGGCGTGGCGTCAGAATAATGCGTCCCCGGCTTTATCCTTTCGCTATTATAACTACAAAAACCTCTGACTAAATGTATCTACCTATATAAAGAATGTCTCAGAAGGTTTGCCTTAAAATCGTTCAAGAAAATTTACTACAATTTTGACCTTTGCTGATGTTTCTTTTTTTAATTAAATATAAAAGCAAAAAAGGAGTATGAAATTTATGATCTGCCTGAATATCGCTGTGCTGTATTCAATCGAAAATAATTATTATTTTTGCCCGTTTTTATTATTCTTATTATTAGTTTTACATAAAATGCAGATATTAAGTCATATAGGTACCTACCTATCACTGTAATTGTAATCTTGAAATTGTTATTAAATAAATAAAATGTAATAAAAGTTAAGCTGGATCAGTTCAGATTCAAACACGTGCGAGGAAAATATTGCGCCCCCTATAAGGGCATCATAAAATGGATATTATGGACATTTGCTATTAGTATTATTTCATTAAAAATCATCTAAAAAACCTATAATGCTATTCTGTACTAAACTGCAATCCTGAATGAAAGATTTGTGATATTCCAATTTTCAACTTGCCATGCACATGCATTTTTTTCTTACCTTCATATCAAATTGAAGAAATGTTTAGTGTTATATATGGATGCAATAATTCAAATCCAAATCGATTTTTTTGGTACTATAAACTCTTGTTTACGTTTAAAAACAACAGAAAAAAAAGTAATCAAATTTGATAATGTAGATACCTACAAAAACATTAGATTACAAAAAGGATATTCACAATAATTAAGTTAAATATTTTTTAACCAATGTACAACGAAAAAAAGTGAATTCTTTTTTAATACAATACTGTAGCTATTATTTTTCGCCCAAATAAATGTTTGCAAAAATTTGTACATATCTACACCTACTTAATGGGTTTTTGGTACTTACGCTGACAAGTGATAGATTTTACAGAATTCATTAAAAATGCACATTATACACTGTAACTTAACAAATTGATAAGAAATGGGTATCTGTTTTTTTTTGCTATTTTAACGGATTTGAAGTCTAACATATACCTATGTTATCTTTAACCTTTTTAACTTATTCTTCTGTCAAAAGTAAGCAGCTATGTTCTTCTATTGATTTATAAAACGACCAACAAAATCACCAGTTTTAATGTAATTAAACAATAACTTAATACCATCAATAGTTAGATATTTTAAAATGTTGGAAAGTTGACGTAAGTACCCATATTTGTCAGACACCATAAAATACAAAATTTATAAGTCAACCTAACCTCAATCGCTCAAAATTAAATAAGCAGTTAGCTGCTAGTAAATAGTAGCAATTCATTTCTTCAAATTATGGCTTTTATTGAACCTACAATATAGACATTTAAATGGAAGGGGAGACGGATAGAGCTTCCTTTTGGAAGAAAAATATTAAAACTGTACCTGGAAGGTATACTTATATAAAATATATTTGATGTCAAATTGTATTAAAAATTATATTTTTGCAGACCCAGCCCCAAAAGTGATGCAAAAAGTAATTCTAAAAGTAAAACACCAGGATCTACATCTTTTCAAGACTTTCAGGCTTCTGTCAGTGATGCTTGGGATTTGGAAGATGATGAGTTTTGTGTAATTTCTACGCTAGAGAGTAAGCATTTACTTATTTCGAGTTTTAATTTACTATAGAAGTATGTGTTTCAGATACAAAAATATCAAAAAAAGTGTCGCAATCTGCTGCTCTGAATGTGCTAAATAGTCATCGTAATACAACAGAACAGGAAGTATCCTCGAATGATAGATGTATTGAAAAACCTCGTATTATTCCGGAAATTGACCCAATTAGAATAAGTCGAATACCAGGTAGGCCTAGGCAGCTGCATTGCTTTAATCCCTTGCAAGAAGAAGATAATGAATCAAAGTTAGAACGATTTGAGGCATTACTTGAAAATTCAAATTCTCCGTCTTTACAAGAATTGAGCAAATTAAGTTGGTCAGGAATACCAATAAAAGTTCGAGGTATTACTTGGCGTCTACTTTCAGGATACTTACCAATAAATTTGGAAAGACGAAATGGTGTGTTGGAAAGGAAACGTCAGGACTACTGGACGTTAGTGGAAAAATATTATTATACTGAACATGATGAAACCAATCGTGATATTCAGCACCAAATAAATATTGATGTGCCAAGAATGAATCCATCTATACCGTTATTTCAACAAAAAACAGTACAACTCATGTTTGAACGAATATTATTTATTTGGTCAATTCGACATCCAGCTTCAGGATATGTACAAGGAATAAATGATTTAGTTACACCGTTTTATATAGTTTTCCTCCAAGAATTTATACCTGATAATCAACCGTTTGAAAAGTTCAAAGTCGATTCATTAAGTCAAGAACAACTGAAAATCATTGAAGCAGATTCTTTCTGGTGTTTATCCAAATTTTTAGATGGTATCCAAGATAATTATGTTTTTGCACAAATAGGTATTCAGAAAAAAGTGTTACAACTTGAAGAACTAATAAAAAGAGTGGATGAAGTTTTACATAAACATTTGAAACAGCATAATGTAAGTTATCTACAGTTTTCATTTCGTTGGTTAAACAATTTACTTACAAGAGAACTTCCCTTGAGATGTACTATTAGGCTGTGGGATACGTATCTAGCTGAAAACGATTGTTTTGCAACTTTTCAATTATATGTTTGTGCCGCCTTTCTCCTGCATTGGAAAGAAGATCTCATGCAGGAACATGATTTTCAAGGACTGTTATTGTTACTCCAAAATTTGCCCACTCAATCTTGGACTAGTTCACAAATAAGCATGTTGGTTGCAGAAGCTTACAAACTGAAAGTCATGTTTGCTGATGCCCCAAATCATCTTTTAAGTAATACTGGTGATAGTTGAGTGATTTTGTTCTCTCATTGTGTTTATCCCATATTCAGTTATTCAGATTTTTGTATTGGATTTTGGATATTTTTTTTTGTTTCCTTGTAATGTTATTGTACATACATGACCTCTCATATTTTTATATTGTATCTAAAGAGATATTTGAGATTACGATTTCAATAAATTTTAATACTTCTTAAATTTAGACAAAACAGCCTCTGATTCATTAACTTACCTATATAACATTAATAGGATATATTTAGCTTAATTTACAAAAACACCAAGTATGCGCCAATTTCGACATTTCTCCAAAAGCAATTTAAGAAAACTCTCAGTGTTGATTTTTGAGAAATGAATTTGCTTTACATATATTTACAAAAAAAATTACACTAACCAAAAAATTTTTAATTTAACAATTTTATGATATAAAAAAAAACATACTACTAAAATTAAATATTTTCACAAAAACATACGCATCTTAAATACCTTGACTATACATGTCCATTACACTGGCAAGCCTACATCAGCGGCAGCCAAAAACAAGTACTGGATATTTTGTTGCTAATTTGTACCACCAGTTTCAACTTGGTACCTTGTGCCGTTTTCAACAGAAATGGTGGGTGCTAGAGTAATATTACACTAGCGGCCCATTGAATTACTTCGCAATTAACAACAATAGCAAAGCGATTTTTGTATCATATTTTGTTGCTCGTCGAGTAGTATCTGACTGTATAATTTTTTCAAAAATGAAAAAAGAATTGTCCATTCAACTCATACAATCGGTTAAAAAGTTGTTGCTGCTTTGCGCTCGTCTAAAATGAAATATAAAATACCGTCGCCAAAAACAAGTGGTGGATATTTTGTTACTATTTTGTTGTTAATTTGTAACACCAGTTGCGATTTTTGCATCATATTTTGTTGGTTTTTGAGTACGTACGTTTGAGTTGACGTATTGCGTAAATCATTTGTCTTGTTATAATAATGTGTTTTATAAGTAAAGATAAAAAATCCAGTTACATATTCTATGGCCAAAATTAAGGTGTTTCTATTATATAAACGTGGGATTAGAGCAGCCACACTGCCACAGGATGTGAAAATTTAAATATATAAATAATAAATCATAGTACCATTGCATTATTAATTATTTTGTTATTATTTTAACTAATAAAATATCACTTATGATTAAAATGCGTAGAACGCTACGCATTGACACTATAACATATATTTATATCTATGCGGTTTACTTGTCCGTAGGAGTATCTCGTTGCAAAGATATAAATATATATAATATTACCGCTCACCGTCCGTAACCTTCTTAAAGGAGAGAGAACATATAATCTCGAACATGGAATAATATATAGGGCATTGTTTTTGCGTTCTACATCCTTTTGAGCATTCCATAACTTTTTATGAATGTTCATTACAAACCTTTTCTCAGATTAAGAACAAAATCTAAAAGCCAAACTTGTATTTAAAATGCAAAGTAGTATGAACAAAAAAGTTATGATATTCAATGTGATGCGGACTCTTAAAAAAAGTGTCCTGTGTCCTATTTGCTATCCCCCTCCCGTCTCTTCCTGTAAAAAAACCCTCTCTTTGTATACAAAGTCTGAAATAAGTGAAATAAGAAAACCGTAAAGCTGCAGCTCCACTCTGCGAAAGACACTTACGCAACTGTTTCGTGATAGTCGTTTTGTGGATATCTAGCCTTAACTCCAAAATTTTTTGATTTTTTGCATAAGGATATTTCAAGGTGAGTGGACTGGCAGTCAGTCATGAAAGTGTTCGCACTGTTTGTTTTGCTTTGTGTAAACATACACGTCTCAAGTTTCAGAACCAGAAGCTGGTACCCATATTGCAATCGCCGACAAAATAATTCGTTGGTCTACCATCAGTCTTCTTCGTATTTTCTTCTTATTCTTAACATAAAATGTTGCCATGATAGCCACCGCTGATGTTGCAATCGGTGTACATATGACATGATTGTCTCATACAAACTGATGACTCACCTTGATTCGCCACTATTTTGTGAAATATTGGCCTTGTGGAAATGGTTAACCCTAGGCAGCCTTTCCAGGAGAGATTCACGCGAAACAGTTGCGTGAGTGACTTTCGTTGAGTGGAAACGTAGCTTAAGATATGTTACAATTGAAATTAAACAACAGTTGCGCTATTAAAAAAATCTAAAATAAAACAATGAATGACAGACATTTCCATCAGAGGATACATGAAAATTTGACATAAAGTAGTGTTCTATTTTTCCCTAGCTCTGAAAAACTATTACAGAAAATTGATTGGGTATTTTCAAAGAATTGGAAAAATTAACAAAACATATCTGATATTTATTTAAGCTATTTCAATATTTCCCTAATACCTACCCTACTTTACATCTTTACGTTACACATGGTGTTATATACATATTACCTACTCCTGGACAAAATTATAGCAACACAAATAACAATGTCTTTTAATAAAAATGTTTTAAATTATATTATAATCTGAACTAAGCACAGCACATTTTTTTATACTAACACTAATTGCGAATCAGGTACAATAACAATTTGATTACATATAAAAACATTTAAATAAATTTCAAATTTAAAAAAAGGTTACTTTTGTCTAGAAATATGAGTACATCTCTCTTTATCCACACCCTGTTGATCTGTATTTCCATTTTCAAGCATATATAAATAAATGAAATAAGTATGAAACTAAACTATTCTGAATAGATTGCTTACTCTCTCTCTAATTCCTGTACTAGCAATCACACTGTGTAGGAATTAAAACAAAAGTAAATTTCAACGTAATAAATAAAGTGTGCTATTTATATTATCATTATATTTTTTGGTTTTCTCTATCCGGATTAAGTCTGGCACACAAGATAAACAGGGTTCTTCTGTGTAACACACATACACAAAAAAGCAAAACTTAAAAATAATATATAAAGAATGGTCTATATATAAAATACACAAAAATATTAAGTAGTATATTATCTTCTTAAGTCTTTTACAAAATCTACTAGGAAATAATCTGCAGGTGTCCAATCGCTAAGTATGTTGTATACTTCAACAGAACGCTTTCCTTTTTCTTCAACAAAAACACCTAAAAGTAGGATTATATAGTAGTCCTTGAAAATTTGTTAGGTTCAGAAAAGTCTTTTTTTATACAATCTGTAGGTTGAACTCTGCAAGTCTCATGTTGTAAATAGACATAGAGATTTTTTGTATTATTTTATTATGAAACAGTCTGGACTGATAAATTAAACATCTAGGTAGAGATAAATTGAGGAAAAGTGTAGCTGCTTATTATAATGTGTATTAAGTAGTAGGGGTTGAATAAAATTAAAGTGGTATTTCTTTTATAATAAAACATGAGACCCATAACCATTATTTAAAGAGGGGATATCTATGATCATAAAGACAACTTCTGTGGTAAAATAAAAAAGTGAAATAGAGCAGCTGCTTTGAAATTTGAAGTTAATTAAAAAAAATTAATCAATAAATTAAATTAAAATGATTTGTATATGTATGTTGCAAAATACTCCCAAGTTACTTATTACATGCTGTTTGCTACACGGCCACTCAGACCTGGTGCTTTATCGGCTAATAAGATGAATTCCATTATATCCAATATTTCACTTATTCTAAAAAAATGAGTTCATTCCACAATATTTCAGAAAATTGGAGGTCTAGTATAAATGAAATAATTGAGAGAAACGACAAGTAACATAATTACTTACTTAGCGACTTTAATTTATGGTACTGCGCAGCAGCATGCAAAAGAAGTCTGTCAAAACTAGTTGGAGGATATCGAATATATGTGCCTTGAGGTGTAGTTTTAAAGAATTTAATTAAGTCATCTTCAAGACATTTAACAACCTCCAAAGACAAGTTTTTCTTGATTTTAATAGTATGCCTGATTCTTGCAGACAACCTTCCATGTTTATCGCATTTATGGACACTTTGTAACTTGTCACAAAATTTATCAGAAAAGGCTCTGATAATTTTCATTTGTTCTTCTTCAGATTTTTCTATAAATGTATTCCAGTATTCCAATGCATTTGCATCTTCCAATAATTTTGCAAATGGACTTTTATAGGACTCCATAATAACAATAAAATTTTCATTTTCATCTTCCTCGTTTAATGTGTGTAATACACATCCTATAACAATCAATTTATAAGTAATGCAATAAAAAAGAATTCATCAACTTACTATTTTGATATCGGCGTAATTTTTTTTTACCAGAACCTTTTTTAATGTTAATCAATTCTTCCAACTGCGATACTTTCAATGAGGGTCGATACACAGGGAGCTGATTTGTGGATGAAGGTTCTTCATTTAATGATTCAGTATCACTTGCTGATACACTTCCAAGACTAAAAATATTTTAAAATTTGAAAAAATGTCCTAATAAATTAATATATCTATTTAAAGAACTTACTGCAAAGATTCAGTGTCTGAAACTGCGTTTGAATTTGCTTTTGGATAATTATAATTCTGTTTTTCTCTGATTACTGTCATTATTATTTTTTACGAATATATGATTTTGATTTTCACTATCTATTGTTTTGACAGAAACTTCTTGTCTGTTTTTATGATGCTGTAAGACTTGTGATTGTGACAGATTTAGGGCGTGTACCGTAATTTTACTTTTAAACTGACTAAATTCGAATCGAGTTTTTTTTACCCTTTAAATCATTCGATTCAACATGTACGAATGGAAAACAAAATCCAGGCGCAGTTCACGTTCAACATGTATGAATGGAAAACAAAATCCAGGCGCAGTTCACGTTCCTTTTCATGTTGATAGATTTCGGAACTGCTGTAGAGGTTTTATTTTCTGATAATTATTTACATTAACAGAAACTTCAATGTTATTTAAAAAATTCCTACCTCCCCTATTTTCGAAGGTGCCGAACAAAAATCTAAAATTCATTTTGTGTGACCGAGTCTATAGGTTTCGAAATTTTTTTTTTCAAAATTGTAACCTCTACAGAGTGTACGCAAATGATGAGCAAAAAATTCAGGCGATAATTCTAATCCGAAAATAAATGTTACTTCTTTCTATAACATTTTTTCCAAAACTGATTATTAACGGAGTTACAGGGTGTTAAAGTTAAAATTTTGTTTTCGATATTTGTAAATAACTTCTTAAGAAATCCAAATATTTACATAAAATTTGTAAATCGGGGATTTTTGCGAACGAGAAATTCAAATATGTTTCTAATTTTGACGTCACTAGTAGAGGGCGCCACTTGTGGCACACCATGATTCTTTTAAATGGCAAAACTTTTTTGCATCTTAATGTCGGTTCTCCTACCTGTTTTATTTGGAAAAGGTATACCTCGCTGAAGTCGGTATAAGCGTAACCATTTTTGAAATAATCCTATTTGAAATGCTCAGTGCATTGAGTGAAAACTGTTTTGGTTTCAGGTAAAGTGCCTTTTCTGCTGAAAATACAGCAAAATGTTACTTGAAAAAGTTGCTCAGAATCGTAAATTATGGAGACGTGCAATTTTAAGAAGATCGGTGAGGTTTGATGAAACTATTTTTCAACAAAGCACAAGGATTTTATCAAAGCTGGCCGATTTTTTTTTTAATTTTGCACATCTCCATAATTTACCGTTCTGAACAACTTTCAAGTAACATTTTGCTATATTTTCAGTAGAAAGGCACTTTAACTGAAATAACAACAGTTTTTAAACGGTGCACTAAATATTTCAAATAAGATTTCTCACCCACACAAGCACATACTTATATGCCCCGCGCTGCAATTTTTGGCGTTTTTCGTGGTCTAAATGATTTGGGACCGTGGGGGATTATCCTTGTTTGCCCTGCCTCATTGCTATAGACCTGGGCAGCCTCGTGAAGATGGGCCCCATCCGTCGTCGACCCCTACCATAAGCGTGGTCGATGCCTGCTCTTCTCCTAGGCTGACCCCCGCCGGTAGGGGGCCTCTTCTGGCACTCTTCTAGTATTCCGGGAGTTAGACTAGACGTTGTCAATGTCAGGTCTTCACCCCGGGCCAAATAGTTGGTGTCTAGGTCGTTTGTGTTTGTCTGTCGCGTTTAGCATGTAGTCAACGACTTGTCTCAAGAGGAGGATTGTCGTGTCTCGCGGCCGCGTCAAGTAGTTTTTCAGTGCTCGTTCGTATAGTTGAGTCGCGTTTGTATCCTGTCTTGTAGTATGTCTACGTCACTCACGTACCAAGACGCAACGGTGGTCGTGCGTAAGGCTAAGTTTTCCACAGCCTGGAGTGTCTGCCGGTCCCAGGAGATGGACTTCTGGGATACTGTAAGTATGTCGTGGTTGAGGTCTCGTGGAATTTGGCGTCTCGTAAATTGGATAGTTGAGTTTTTGTCGGGGTTAACTATGCACCAGGTTTCAAGTTGATCTACGTTTTTTAAAAGTGTAATCGTGTGTCTTATGTTAGTGTCTTGTGCTGTTATAGTCATGTCGTCGGTTTGTAAACGGATGAGATCCACCTTCCCTTAAAATGTATTTATTTTTAGTGTAAATTTAGTGGCTAGAACTAACGTCTTGCTAAAATCTCTGTTATATGTTATTTGAAAGAATGACAATTTCTTTTAGGGTTATATAGTTGATTTTATACATACTGAATTCAGTTTGAGCCTTTTTGTAGTTTGAACTGTCATTTTTATTAACCTTGATTTAATATAACTACAAACATACTGTTCGTTAGATTTAATTGTTTATGTCTAATTTGGTTATGCTTTGTACATATTTCTTTTTGTTTTATTTTTTTTTGTATTTTTTTATTGTTTTACTATTTTGCATGTGTTATTCTGTTAATCTTATTGTCCTGTAATTTGATATTTATCTGTTGAATAAATAAAAAGTTTTGATCACGGCTTGTAAACTTGTACGGTAATAGAACGGCAAATATCGAATTCTGAATATCAACTATTTTTTATCTTTAGGCTTACTGATATTTAAAAACACGTATAATAATTTGTATTATTACATTCAATTGTTTCAATCTTTTGTTAATGCCAATATGTTATAAAAGTATTGTTAATATAAATAATTAACTTAAATATTTCCACATGACCATACATAATACCAATTAAGACTTTACTCTTATTACAATGCCTAAAAGCAATATGGTCATCTACATAATCTCTTGTGTCGGAAATATGACCGAAATGGCCTAAACTCCACTTTCATGAAAAATATTTATAGTCTTTTGTTACCGATTTCATAAAGAAATCAAGCAGGTAATAGCAGTAAAACACCTAGATTTTTTACAGTATATTTATAGATTACCTGCCTACTTGTCTTTAAGACATTAAAAAAACTTAAATTGCTATTGCAAAATGTGCTTAAACATTTGCAGCGACACATTTCTCAATTTCGACTCATACTTTTATTTTAATCCACCTCTAGACAAACGATGCTTGTACGCCAACGTTTGAGGCAAACTGACGGGTAGCGGAGGCCTCTGCAACCTAAAACTTTTTTCGACATGATTTTGCTGTCTATCTATGCTGTGCTACAAGTATAGGTCGAGTTAAGGTCCGGTCACAGTCTGATTAGGATCTCGTTAACTATTCTAGCATACATATTATACCAGTAACAGTTCGATCAAATTATTGCAGTATTTCTTATATCTATATATTTTGATCTGAGCGGAACTGGACAGTGACTTGACCTACAATATGAATCGGTTTTAAGCATTTTTCCAAATAGTCAGGGCTGTGCCGTTGCATGATGCAGAGAAGCGATCTCATCAGGCAGCTTCGTAAAGGGGCGGCATAAGCAGCAAAATGAAAATGCATTTGGAATCATTTAATAATTAAGTCTTGCAACAGTTTTCTGTATAGATGTGTCCAGAATTGGATTTTTTTTCCACAACAAAAACTTAAATTTACTAAATTGTTTTTAAGAGGCAGCATTTGCAGAAATTGCATCATACTGACAAAATCAACTGCAAGGCCTTACAAATAGTCCTTCTGACTTAAACTACGCCTTTGTAACACAAATAATCAGATACAAGAAAGACCAATTTAAATGAGGTAACAACTTCTGTACAGCTGGAAGTTGGATTTAGTTTCTTTCTCATGTTTAATTTTAATAGTTACACTACTTATTTTATTTTATATAAGAATGCATATGAGAAAGTATTCTATGTAGAAATTTGTATTTTATTTTTTACTAAAAAAATTATCTTCTAATCCAACCAATTTCAAACTAGTATCCCAAAGTTTTTGTGCAACTTCTTCATTTTTAGCTTCTTCAGATGGTTCTTTAAGTTCGCATTCAGCATAATACAAACCACTTTCATTAACACAATTTTCGTCAACAGCGCAGTAAATTGTGGTTTGAGCACCTTGTTCCGGAGTTTTTATGAACCAAGTAACTGCATCAAGGATCCAATGCAATCCCCATGGTATTGAAAGCCTTATATGACGTCCTAACTCTGTTTTGATTACTCCTGGGTGCAAACTATATACGTTAACACCTGCTATGTTCTTTTCTAAAACAAATATAGAAATTTAAACACAAATTATAGGATGTTAAAATGTCTATCTGAGCAGTATTTATTTTTATTATATAAACAAAGCCTATTCTAGAGACACAAAAAACGTCACAGAAAATATTCTTTACTAAACAGGATGATTCATAGTGTAAAATAAAAAAGGCACGTTTACGCAAGTTACTGGCAGTTTAAAATTGAGAAATCCACGGAGGATATGTCATCTGTCTTCTTCGCCTAACCGTTTCGCCACCATACTCCTTGAACTTCTTTAAGGTAATGCTTAAACTTTTTGTAGAAAATAAGAAGACACCACCACCCAATCGTTATTCTTGTAATTTTCAAGAAGTCGAGGCAGATTATTTCGAAAAATACTTGGAGAATTTCTTTATAAATTTGTCATTCCATTCACCCATCGCACCACTACGATAAAGGTAGCAGCAGTTGGGACATATATTAGAAAACGCTATGCAAATGAGAAGCTGCTAATGTGTTTTGTCTTGCTTCGGTTCTAATATAAAACAATGTTCATAAATTCATAGGCCATTTTGAACGGGTAAATTATTAGTACCAATAAAATAGACACACGAAAATACCTAGCATGACAAGAACATTAATAAATTAATGATTATTATTAAACTATGGTAATCCGAAATAAATAAATCCGAAATAATAAATTTGTGGAATCAAATTCCCTGACTGGGATGTGCAAGAAACTTAAGATGCATTTTACTATATCACTTGTGGTGATATCGATTCTATTTTCAACAGCACGTATCTCCAAAGTTTTTTAGACAAGCTGTGAGTCATCTAATACATATTTTCACATAATTTTACCAGATAGGTACATTACTCTTACTTCCTAGTATTACCTTTCAGTCTACGTGCAAGTTCCTTAGTAAATAAAACATTTGCTAATTTACTTTGTTTATAAGCCTGAAGTGAATTATATTTTCTTGTTTCCCAGTTCAAATCATTCAAATCCATTTTAATTCCTGCAACGGTATGTAAAGTTATGAAAATACAACCACATAAAGCAAATTGAAAAATAAAATATAACTACAGTGGCGTAGCCAGAACTCTCCCCCATGGGTTGGGTTGGTTGGATCATATAGGTAATGTTCCACTACAAACCTGAAATCACTATATTCGCTAATATTTGTCAACGCGGTCAGTGAATTAGATCTCCTATGGCAACCCTACATTAGGATTCACCTGCAACTAAGTTCTAATTTTATTTTTGTCATTTTTGTAACAAATGTTGTTCGTATCTGTGTATTATTTACATGTTTATGATGAGATTGTTTTTTATTTACTTTTTATTGTTTCAGTTTATTAAAAATTATTTTTTTTTGTATTAAAAAAATCTAGTTTGAAATACTTTGAACTACTACTGAACCCCCCTCCATGTCAAATTTTTGGCTCACTGTAACTATATGTTAATAATATATTCTTTAATATGAGTAAATACTTTATTTTATTTCTATTAATGTGATAGTAATTCACCTGAATGAGCCATAGAAGAAACGTTAACAATTCTAGCAGGAGTATTTTGACAAATTTTTGGCAGAAGTAACAGAGTCAATAAAAAATGTCCCAAATAATTCGTTCCAAACTGGAGCTCAAAACCATCTTTAGTTTTAGATTCGGGACACATCATTATACCTGCGTTATTTATTAATATATCTATCCTTTTCTCTGTACTCAGTAAATGATTGGCACAATTTCTTATTGATTGAAAACTTGACAAATCCAATTCAGTAACAACAATTTCACCCAAATTTTCTTTGGTTTTACAGTCTTCTTTAATATTTTCAGCTGCTTCATTGGCCTTTTCCACATTTCTGCAAGCCATTACAACACGTCCACCTGAAAAGAATGTGTATAATCGACAGGCAAAAAATATATAGGAAACATTATTACTGTGCCAGCTCTACACTCACGGTGTGAAGAGTCTCGAAAAACTGCGAGCGTGAAAGTGGATGCGTAATCTTCACGGCATATACGCGGCTTCGCGCGTCGTTCCCCGTTCGGAGTATTGTATCCCGCGATAAAGGGTTTTGCGAAGCTTGAACGCGAAAGCGTTCACATTCATCTTCAAATGTAGTTAACGTAGCACAGAGTCCAACAGCATCCTGGTTCAGGGTTCATCTGTTTAGAGTGCAGTAACTAAATTGTAAATATTGTGAGTGTGTAGAAATATATCTTTCGCGGTGTGAATCTGAACCGTAATTCGCGAGCAAGTGTAGAGCGCAATAAATGATAATACTAATGATGCCATCGAAACTTCCCTTCAATATCCTCCGAATACATTTTTTAATGTTTATGCAATTTTGCTAGAAATTTGGCTTGACTAACAATCGTAAACAATGACACGTTGTGTAAACGCTTCAAATTTACCAATTATCACAAATGTTGTTTCCAGCGTTGGTTAAAATCCGCCTTTAAATCATTGGTGTGCATTTGTTAAACCTTGTTTATTATTTTACATTTTAACCGTTTTTTCCGTTTATTCAAAATTTTTAATTTTGCTTTTATAATTATACAGGGTGTTCCGGCTTGTGTGGAACAAATTGAAACGGTAGATAGAATAAGCAATTTTAAGAGGAAAACAGTGTGACGTCGTGAAATGAAGAAGGCAGATGTGTTATATTGCAATTTCAACCTAATGTAATGTATACACAGTGGTTACAATGTTGAAATTTTTTTTCGAAAACTACATGCGACCACAGAAATCTGACTTCAGAGTCGTGCTCAGCACCCTCAAAACGGGGGTGTAATTTTTTTGTTAATATTGAAGTTTTACGCTGTTGTAAATAATTACCTTTAAATAATAACAAATTATATTTTTGTCATATTTTAGAGAACACTGTTACCTACATGTTTCTATGTTGTGTTTGATAATTTTTTTTTTAGATTTTTTTGTTTGTATTTTTTTATTATTTATCTTCCTATATCCTCCAAAACATTTTTTATTATTACTTATCGTGGGAAATTTTAGGAATTTTTTTAAACATTGTTGTGGGTTATTAGGGAATTTTTTAATTGCTTTGTGGGAAATTTTGATCCCAAAGGTTGGCAACACTGCGCAAAACATATGATCACCAGTGTTTCCAGCTCGTGGGAAATTTCCCTTTTTGTGGGAAATTTTGAAAGGAAAAATGCAAAATAGAAAAAAGGCAAGAAAATTAAGAAATGTTAGTTTTCGTGGGAAAATTGCAATGAAGTCTTTTATTATATCTTACGTGCAATATTCTTTAATTTAATTTTATTGGCACAATTAACAACTTTACAATCCGAGAAGAGTTCTGTATCATAAATCTAGAAAATCGTAACCTCTGTATACATTACATTAGGTTGGTTATTTTGACAACAGTCAGTTCATTTTATGACGTCACATGAAATGAAGAAGACAGAGATGTTATATTGCAATTTCAACCTAATGTAATGTATACATAGAGGTTACAATTTTGAATTTCTTTTTTGAAAACTATATGCGACTGCCAAAATCTGACTGTATAGTCGTGCTCAGCATCCTCGAAAATAAGAGGGTAATTATTTTGTTAATATTGAAGAGTTTTACGGTGTTGTAAATAATTACCTTTAAATAATAACAAATTATCTTTTTCTCATATTTTAGAGAGAACACTATTACCTATATGTTTCTATGTTGAGTTTGACAGTTTTATTTGTTAGATTTTTTTATTGTAATATATTTTTTTTTATTATTGATCTTCCTATATCCTCCAAAACATTTTTTATTACTACTTATCGTCAGAAATTCTTAGGGAATTTTTAAAAAATTGTTGTGGGTAATTTTTTAATTGCTTTGTGGGAAATTTTGATCTTAAGGGTTGGCAACACTGATGATCACATATTTCAGGTATAAATAACACTGTATTTACACACAAATCAAGATTGATATGATAATATAAAGCAAATAATATAAAATTGCATGGATTTGTCTTGTTTTTTTTTTCGAAATCATACTCCAGATTTGCCATTTTTTTATTTGTCTATCGCAGAATTTAAAACAAACGTTATCCGTCAAAATTAAACTAACATCAATTATTATTATGTGTATCTCCGCCACTGAGTGCTTATAAGTTATTAGGTATTATAAATTAAACCTACCTCTTGAAAATAAATCTTTTACTGTGCATTTTCCTATGCCAGTGTTACAACCTGTAACGATGGCAGTTTTTCCATCTAGTCTTGCTAATGATGTACATTTTGCACTGAACAATCTCATTTTAATAGCAAATAAATGATTAAATTTACGCTTCATACAAGCCACTGAGTCAAGATACCACTAAATTTGGAGTGGGAGAGTACATAAGCACAGACACGTAGGTAAGAGAAAGTTATCTATTGAATCAGTGAAATATTATTTTTCTTCCTATACCCTATGCCTACACGTTACATAGACTTTAATACATATATCCTATGCTACGTTATTAAACGTCACATGGAAAGAATAAAGTTAATTAAATTATATATGTATTAGGCAGTATTTAGAATAATTATATTGCCCAATTTATATAATTATATTAAATTTTATTATAAAAACATAAAATACCAATGTATCTTGGTAATTATTAATGCCAATACCCTATACTTAACCTATAGTTGATTACAGTTGAGGTTCACTTCTTAAGGACAGTGACGCATTCAAGGGAGAGGAGACAATTCCCCTTCAGAATCAGAACTATTCCGGCAAGTTTTATGATCAGCAAAAAGAGAAGAGAGATCTAGGGTCCTTCGTAAGCTTGACGCCCTGGGGCGTGGTGATCTTGAAAAGCAAACGTAACTTATGAGCGCCCAGTAAATCTATTGTTACAAACACAGATCATTGGACGAATTGGCCGACGAAAAAAAAGTTACAAATAATTATCATATGTACTTGAATGTTCATTGTCTTCATATCCAATATCTCTAGTTCGTTTATTTTTTACGATTATTTGTAACAGAATCATTTCGTTATTGGTTTGGTTTTTGTTACTCTGTGATTTGATTTCAATTTGTAACAAGATGTCTATGGAGTGGGAGTCAGTGAGAGCTGCTCTAGAGATAACCTTATTTTTTTTATTTTTAGCTAAACAATAAATATACATGCTATACTGTAAATTGCATATTATAAAATTTCATGTATGTTCCTACTTAATAAGAAGTAAGTGTCTGAAATTTTGTTCGCATATTTAATATAGATACCTACATATTTTAGAAATAGTGACTAAAATGACTGTAAATTCAATTCCTGTTCCTGCAACACAACGTGATTGTATATCTGCGGCCACAAAAAGGTATAAATATTTGAGAAGAATGTTTAAATTTGATCAAATGGATTTTGAATTTGCATTTTGGCAAATGCTATATCTCTTCATTGCACCACAAAAAGTATATAGAAATTTTCAATATAGGAAACGTAAGTACATTTATTGTAAGGACCTTTATTGACTTAACAGTAGAAGCTAAATCATGTTTGAAGAATATTGGAAGACGATGTGAAAAAACTAATAAACTTTAAATATCTGTTTTTGTCAAATGAAATTATATACTTATACTCTGATACCAAAATATCTCAAGTATGCTAAAGAAACAAACTTTGTAGACAAGATAGCTGCTAATCGTACTAGTGAATATACACCTATAAAACTTAAACCGTTAAATGTCATTTGTAACGGTTGATGAAAATTAAAGTGACTACATTTTGAGAATAAATTTTAGTACATATAGATGTAGGTACTCTTATTTTTCAATAAATTTTTATCTTTAAAATTGCAGCATTATGAATTTTGAAAAAAAAAAAATAAAAGAAAACCACCAATTTTTTTATGAAAAAATATGTTCGTGTATCTGTAACCTCTTAAGATCACAAAGTCAGCAGTATTAATATTTAAATTTTTTATTTTCCAAATTTCATCTAAGATATTTTTGTCACAAAAGTGGACTTTATGCGGACCGAGAAATAATTCCCTAGAAAATGATAAGGATCCACTTCGTTATTAAAATATGACCACTTTAATTTAAATAAGTTTTTTTATTAACAGGTAGTTTTTATACAAGGTGTCCCGAAATTAATGGGAGACAGAGCAAGATTCATTACATCAAAATAATGCGATTAAGCCAAACTTACCTTGGGCCATTTGTGGCTAATAAAAAAGTTACAGGATGTTAAAGTTCAAATTTTGAATTCGAAATTCTTATAAATTTTTTAAAGGATTCTTTTGAAAATTTGGATTGGGGGGTTTCTTGGGACAAGTAAAACAAATCCGTACTTAATTTTGCTGTAGACACTGGAGGGCGCTACGAAATGTACTCTCGATTGATAAAAACTGGTTATAACTTTTTTATCAGTGGTGTATGTGTACAAAAGTTTTAATAGAAAAATATTGTTCTCCTATCTATTTTTCACAAATAAGGTATACTTGTTTTATGTCGATAAATTTAACTGTTTTCGATTTATTTCTTGTTTTTGAACCCTGAATACACCAAAGAATATTTTTATTTTTCGATAGATAACCTATGGAATGGTTTCTTTAGCATGGAGCATATTTGATGTCAAGAGTATGTACATTTACATAAAGAACTTCCTTTCTATTAAAATTTAGTAAAAATTTTACAATTAATTGAATTTAGTTGTAGTACTGTACTGTAACATGAAAATATCGTTTATTATTCCTGTTAAATTAATAGCCAGTATTATTTTTAACCATTACTGACAAAACCAGCAGAGCCACATAATGAGATTTTTTTATATTTTTCAGAAACCAAATTTCAATTTGCACGAGATGATCCAGCATTTTTGGTATTATTTGCAGCATGGCTTTGCAGTATGTATTATATCACAACACAATATAATTTTAATAATTTTGTCTTATGATTGTAGTTACATCTGTTGGGTTTGCAATAGTTTTGAAGTTGAGTTTTTTACAGTTTATCCATTTCTTATTATACACAGTATTTGTGGACTGTATAGGAGTAGGTCTGATTGTTGCAACAATATTTTGGTAAATAAATTGATCACCGCAATTAATATATCTGTAATATATAGTTCTACTTTGTAGGTTTATGCTAAATAAGTATTTTCGAAATCCGAATGAGATCCAAGATGTAGAATGGGGATACACATTTGATGTTCATTTAAATGCATATTTTCCTCCTTTGATCCTGTTACATTTTTTTCAATTATTTTTTTATAATGGTATGAAAAACTTTTTCTTATGTATATAAAATGTAACTTTAAGTGGGGATTAGCTCTTTGGAGGTAGTAGTACATATTTTCCAGAATACTATGTGATTTGTTTTTATCACATAAATAATTTATTTTTTAAAATACACTTGAGGAGTGGTTATTCAAGGAGTAATGTTAGTTTCGAAAAAAAGGGCAAATAGTTGTGATGGTAGATTTGTTTTATTAATACAAATAGCTGCGAAAAATTTCATTGATAAAAAAAAAACTAGCAATTATATTAGCAAAAAATACTTTAGACATATATTGTTTTGAATGAACGTACTGGACATAATTCTATGGTTGAACTGCATAATGCATATGTGTCCCTTTGACAGAAACTTAATATAATATTTTTGGCATTTCAGTTTTACATAAAAAAACGACACAAACATTTTTAAAACATCAAAGATTATATGTTATACCAAAAAACATAGGTTAAATTGAATTTAGAGCTCAAAACAGAAAAAATTGACACGTCTACGAGACATAACAGTTTGAGGACCAATGATTTGCGACAAGGTGTTTGTAATCTAATCTTAATTTTTCAAACAACTCCAAAGAAAAAAATCCATTGGGGTTAAATTTGGCGATATAATTGGATATTCCAGAAAACCTTTGGTTAGGAAAAATTGTATCTAAATAATTATGAACTGAATGAACGTAACAAGCTGGTACTTCATCCTGTTGGCACCAGATGGTGTCACTAAGACAAAGTACTAAAACTGGTTATATATATAAAAAAAATACTACACAATCACTGATTATATCTACCCAAATATTTTGTGGCAACCCCATATTTACAGATTTGACAGTCGAAGTTTTGAACATATTGAAGTTTGTATGAATGAAAAATATGTATGTATGTATTAATAGTGATACTTATCGCAATATGACTAACAATAACATTCAGAACAGGTATCTAAAGTACAAAAATGTTCTAATGCAAATTCCCATAGCAAAAAGTAGTAAATATAAGGCAATAAATGCTTTTGGTTATTTGTTTGAAAGTGTGTCGAGTTCATGTACTACACTTTGAACAGTTGTTACGTTAAATAAAATTAATTTTACATGTTTACAGTTTTTTCAATTTGTGTTCAATATTATTCTTGTGTTTTAAAAAAGTATTCATGTCTCAACTGTTAAAGATAATTATTATTAAATATAGGTTCTTTGAACAGCTATTTAAAAGTACTGTCTAGAAATGACATAAATAATATAATGTTCTATTAAACAAAAAAAATATATATGACGTTATAACCAGTGGCACTAGCTTACCTGTTTCAGCGTTTTTTTTTTTTTTTTGCAATATTTACGAAATTATTGGATTTATTCCACAAGTATACAGTTTTACAAGTTTTGTATCATTTTAGGTTTAATCAGCAACGTATGGTTTTTATCAAGGCTACTTGGAAACACATTTTGGTTAGTAGCCGTTTTGTATTATATGTATATAACATTTTTAGGTTATAGTTCTCTTAAATTTTTAAAACGTACTCATTTAATATTATCTCCACTACCTCTTGTTATTATATTCTACATTATTACTCTAGTGAGTGGTTTTAATATAACACAATCTTTAATGCACTTTTATAAGTTTCGAGTTGTATAAATAATAATTATTATATTTGTATTTATTTATTTTATATATATAATATTAATATGAAATATACATTATTTTTACTAGATACAGTTTTTCTTTAGTGTTTCTATTAATAAAAAAATTGTTTTCATATCACACAAAATGCTGGAAACTAGATCATTTTATTTCAGTATTTTTGGGTTAGATACTTTAAATATCCTTGGAAGCATCTCAGTCAAGGATTGAAATACTTGATTTGAAATACCCTAAAATGAATAAGACAAAATAAAAATGTCAATTTCAACAATAAGAAAACTTACTTGAGGTAACATAAATTGCAAATTTTTTAAATCTGAACCACCGCATGATGCCATTTCTATCATAAAACCTTTTACACATTTGAAAACTAACTCGGCTCTTTTTTCACACCAAGAAATAGTCATTTCCTAAAAAAAAAAAACTATACTTTTATACATCTTTAACTTATTTACTTACTTCAGTCATATCATACTGCAACAACAAAGGTACAGTTAATGAAGTGATATCATTAGAACAAGCAGTTTTAAGAATATTTCGCAATCCTAGGACAACTGGATGACGACTATTTATTTCACTACCTCTAAGGCTCTCATCGGAAACCATATGGAAGATAACATGAACTTGAGCCAAGTTAGAATGTTTTGTCATGTAAAAATCACCAGGCTGTAGAAGCTCACTATGAACATTTCTATTTTCATGTTTCTCATTGCTCTTTAAATAATATTGAGCGATGCCTGAAATCTTATCTAATTGGTCTTCAATATGTGGAAAATGAAATTCAGTTGTTCTCTGACAAATATCCTGAAATTCTAAATACAATACACATAGGTATCTCGAAAACATGGTCCCAGATTGAGGGAAGAGACATTGAGTTTAAGAATAAAGTTGAAAAGTCTGTAGCTGATACCTTGCGAGTTTTGAGTGACTCATGAGCTGCTCAACTCGCGAGTGTGAATGGGATTTTGAGTGTAGTTTAAGCTCATGAGCGATATGGTAAATTTCGTCCAGACTATGCTACATGCCTTAATATACGGTGTACTTTTTCAGAAGACAATAAATGTTTTTTTAATTCTGACAGTCATTAACAGTGTATTAAGCAAGATCTTTTCTGTCTCAAGCAACTGTTTGTTCAGAAAAGTATATCATTTTAATGAAAATGTTATAAAATATTTTCTCAGTTACTATATTTAGAGAGAAAGATAACATTATTTTATGAAATTTTTTGTATAAGATTTCACAAAATATATGGGATCTTACTATTAACATACCTTGGGTTATTCTTGATCCTATTTTATTATCTGTCATTAGTACTAACCCTGATAGATCATTAGAATAAAGAGCTAATGCCGTTTGGAGTAATTGTGGAGTAGGTTCAGATCTAATACAAATCAAATAAATTACCTATGACATATTTAAATAAAACGTAACATACTAACAATTGTTTTCTGTCTTCAACAGCACATAAATCCATAACACTGGCAGATAAAACCCTTATATTATGCATCTGCTTTAACTGAGATCCCAAATGAATTGTAAAGCTTTCTTCTAATATAGGTGTATCTACCATTCCTCTATCAAAATTTCGATACGGTACAACAACTTCAGATGGCACTGGTGTTAGAGGAGAACTTAAAAAAAGGCAATTTATTCTTAAACAATATAGTCTGAATTATTTAGCTGTAGATTGTGTGCTGTATGCTAACAGCTCAAAAATTTTTTGTCTTAGACGTTTTTTCAACAAGGTCAATTTTATGGCTTATTGTGTTTTGTTTTATAAAAATTCATGTTACAAAAAAGTGAACTGAAAGCTTCATTGAATAGTATGTATCTCTTATTTGCTAATACAAGAATTTTATATTTATAGATTGTACAGGGTTTTTGTTTGGTGCAAGTGCATTATCAAAATGCAGATTTTTAAAAGAAGAAGAAACTAAAGGCATTTTGAAATCAAATGTTTAAATTAAATATTAATACCTAACATAAAAATAAGTGGCCCTATGGGGAATGCACAACTGTAATATGTGAATAATAGTGATTCAAATATAGAGCAAATGCTGTAGCCAGTGCATTCTCTTTTTGAGAAAAGACACTATCATAAAAATATTTCCTGTTCGAAAATTTGCCTTTTTTTATTATTTTCGAGATATTACAGGTGTGTGTTCCTATTAGACCATATAATATGTCACATACTTTGGAGTGGGTAATGAACTATTGGTTTGATTTTCTTCAAGCATCTGCATTAACCACTCTCTATATTCTCTCCTTTGTGCCTCTTTTATAGTATCCAATTCACTGGTTAATTTACCCTGAAGTAATGCATGAGCTTCATAATGTTTAGCCACTAATTCGTTAATTTTTGATTCTGTCATATCTTTCTCCAATCGATCCACAGCATCATTCATTTCCTGAGTTTGTCTATAAGTATTATATTTTATAACTATTATAGCTATTATAGTTATTCGTTAGATAAGATACCTTTCAGACAAGTTTTGTATTAAGCGTTTCTTTTCAACAGTTTTCTGTATCACAGTTTTAGAATACATGTGTTCCAATTGTAACATTGTTTCTAATGCTGGCGAATGTACCATTTTATGATAAGCTGTAGCAAAAAGTTCCTCATCTGAAGCACATCTACGTTCTCCATATTCACTCATTTCCTTAAATATTACATATTAAATACTGTTTTTAAATGTACATGCATCTACTCATACCTCCTTCATTAATTTTTCCCATTCCTTAGTGACATCTTCTATATTAATTTTGTTTTGTTTGGCATCATTTACAATTTGTGATATTTCTTCATTGCAAAACTCGATACTTCTTTCATTAATAAAATTTAATAAATCTTCAATGAGATCTGAAAACATATTAAAAATAAACAAAACACTCTATTTAGGTAACATTTAAAACATCTAAATAACCTGATATTATTTCACATACTTGGGTTTAGCCTATGATTATACTACTATATATAAAAATTATTAAACGTTCATTTTACAAGAAAACGCTGATTATTTTGTTGCTTATATCAAAATATTTCTTACAAAATAAAAGTTTGTCAACATCTAAACGTTATCACTGGCATGTGTAATGGTGTATATACTCAAAGGTAATGGTATGGTTATTAACTTACCAGCTTCCTTATATATTGGTAAATTATGTTTTATCATCAGTATATGTACTAATTCTTCTACAGAATCTTCAAATGGAATAACAATATGGGATTCAAATGCGTATTCGCTATTAATATAAATAAATGTTTTTCGTAAGTGCGCCATTTTAATGGACTACATTACTTGTATCACTGTGAAATAACACAATTTCTAATCCAAAATTGTATGGTTATGATCAATGATGTGTTGTAACCCCCAAAACAATAACACATCCTCCTAAACAAATTTAGAGGTTATGTCAGAAAACATAAAACAAAATATATACCACAAAACATCAGTGTTGCCAACATAAAATGATAACGACCGAACATGAACAAACCTATATGAGTATAAACGGACAGGTGTGAACAGAACATTGTAAACGCACAAACAAACTGAAACAAATGCGAATACTGTGTTCGTCGGTGATCTAGTTTAGGTGAAAAATATGAGATTGGTGTTGCGAGAAAAAGGAAATTAATTATTGCAACATGTAGTTAGATGAATTATTGAAAAAACAAAAAGAGAAACGAAAACGGCGATGACGGATGGTGATAAAATTAAGTCATTTGGTCACTCATATTTCATGAAACAAACGACAACCTTATTCTAACGACCCCTTTTTCTTTGATGTACCGATGTGGCTAGAGTCACAGTTTATACAGTTCGTCGAGTGAAGGTTCCATAGGGTGTGGCTAAATCGCGGCTAAATGCGCAATGGACACCAATGAAATTCATTTGTACACGACGAAGTGGGAGAAAATCTATTTCTTGACAAATCACCGTGCCCCTAGAGCGCGCGAATGTGCGCAGCTAAATGCGCAGTCGTCTTTTGGACGTCTAAAAAAACGAAATCTGGGACCTCGACACTCAACATCAAAGGAGCCGACGCGAAGACGACAGACTCTATAATAGACTGTGTGACTGTGGCTAGAACCAGTGTTTCTGTGTATAAACACTGCTAGAACGTACCAGGAGCGCCGTATTACCGGGACTTATGGGTTGATTTGGTTCTCTTTTAAAAGGTCGAGTAAACATTTTTTTTCGACTCTATTAGGTCTTCTCAATACGTGGTTAGAATATAGCGCCTGGGCCATACTCTAAGGTTAGCTTATTCCTTGAACAAAAATAAGGTGATTTAAATTAACTTACCATTGTACCATTTTAAGAAGTTATATTGTCGTAGTGTTATTTTTTATTTAATTTTTTTACGATCATTTATTAAATCGTGTACAATTGTATTCAAATTTTATCCATAAAGGTTTTTTGTATGATTCATAGAAATAGGCGAATGATTTTTGTGTTAAATGTACAGGGCGTTCTGAATGTCTGTGCCACTGTATTTTTTCCTTTTTTTAAGAAGGGAGATTTTTGGAAACTGATTAGTTATTTTGAAATAGTATTATCTTAGTTTAAAAAAAGTTCTTGTTACGGTCGCACCATTTTACAGAAAACTGCATTTAAAGTTTGAGTTGTAAATGTATGCTTTACAATCTCAGGTATTCCTTGGAAGAAAATAAGGTAATTTAAGTTAACCTGTATAACTTTTCTTCCTTAAAAAGTCTGAGAAAGCTTTTTTTAAATACATTAATTCTCGGGTTATTAGTAGATCATTAGTGATCATTGAAATAAAATATTTTTAAAGAGGTTTCTACCATACATTATGCACTAGAATGTGTTGTTTATATAGAATTTTTTATTAAAAATTATGTATGGAACTTAATTTTTTATCTGTAGAAACATCACTGAAACCGATAAAATAGTATCTCTATACATAACTACTGTTTTGGAAATTTTAATATGGGTGGAATAAGGTCACACTTGAAATTTGAAATATTTTAGAATTTAGCCATAAAGAAAAGATAATAGATACAGGAGAGCAACTTTTAGGTCTTGCGCTACTTGTGAATGGGGTGCCTTTAGCAATAGAAATTTTAACAAAGAAAAGATAATTAAGTTCCATATAGTTAACAAACTGAATCTAATTTGTTTATAAATAAATTTCATGCATTTAATAATATTGTGTTCATTAGAAATAAAAAAATTACTCCAATTATGGCGATTAGTACATTGTTTTAAAATTCTTCATGTGTCAAACCATTTGGGTTGGTCAGTGGTCGCGCGGTTTAAGGCGTCAATACTTGAATCGCGGTGACTAAATCGGTGTTGGTTCGAGCCCAGCTGCCGGTAGACCGTATATAAGCTATATTCGTGGAGAGGTTTGGCGCCCTCTCTGCGGGTATTGTAGGGTGGAAGAATGTTGGCTTGGGTCAATGTGAGATATTGATACGGGTTGATATTTGACTACCCCCCTAATTAATGAGGTTTTCCAGGTTTCCCTCATTCCTGCACTGACTAGTGGTTAGGGCCTACCAACGTAAGTCGTTCCTGGGCGCAAATGCGGCCTGCTTAATAATAATATGCCGCCCCCTCTCCCGCACAAGTCTTCGACTTCTGGACTAATCCCTGTGGTTAGAATGAGGGGTAGAGATAATATTATTATATTATTATTCATTTAAAAGAAAAATCCATGACTTGTTTATTGCTGCCTCAAAACCGTGCTTTCTGGACACCGACCACGGATTTCTGACACCAAAACTTTTCGAAATCTATGAATTAAAATATGCTGTGTTAAAACTATATTAACATTATTAACTCACTTGTTCGTTATATGCACAGGTTAAACTTGTTTAAAGGATTGAAAATGAGGAAACGAAATTCTGATTTTGTTAAATCCTATATTGAAGAATAATTTATACACACTGAAAACAAGCCTTAGATAAGGTAGTCATATAACAATATCGACAATGGTAATAAAATTAAATAGCCCAATAATGTATAAACCATAATTATGAGTGATCTATTTTCTTGTTGTTATAAGCACACACTATAATTTATTTGCAAACGGTATTTTAAGCTCATTCCATTTAATGTATTTTAAGTTTTTTTAGTGTTATATAGATAGAAACATATATCAACCTACAATTATTTTATTTTACTAAGTTCATTTTTCAGAGTTTCAGCCTCCATACATAATATAAAATAGTAATATATTTAAATACCTTATTAAATATTTGTCCATAAAAGTTTTTTAAATGAAAGTTGCTTAAACCAGTTAAATTCTTGATATTTTTTAGTATTTATGATTATATGAACAGTAAAAGGATGACTGACTGCAACGCTCTATTTTGGTACACAATTTTCTCGCGTCGATTTCACGTGCTAACCACTGCAAGTATGAAATAATTTGTGCACTGTAGGGGTATTTTTAAAATTTCATTATATATATATTTGGTTCAATAGCGGTAAGCAAATACTACAATTATTATTAAACATGAGCTGCACTAAGCGACCTTATCGCGTCAGTCAATAAAAATATGTGCCTATAGCATTTCATACATCGCAATCGCACGCTAGACAGTCAAGTAGCCGTGGGCGGCCTAGTGCGCGTTCGCTATTCGAAGTTTACAGAATATATATAATATGATCACTGATCAGTCGACACGTCTATCCATCCTAGTGAAATAACTTACATTCTATAAACTTTGGCTACGTATAAAACACGTGTGGCTTTATTAACTACCCGATCAAGTTGCTTACGAAATCTTTTTGCACGATTATATTAAAAATAAAATGCATGTTCCAAAAATTAGTCATATGACTATATTTTTCTCAAAATTACTGTTCAGAATTAAGCTATTTTGTTATTTATTTTAGAAAACATATTACTGTTTTCTAAAAATCTAATTTTTATACAAATAATTACTATCATTGTAATTAATTGTTTAGTAGTGGATACATATAATATTGGTTAAATAAGTAAGTACCGTTTCGTTTTCTCAAAATAAAAATTTACAATTTTACTCAACATACCTATAGATATGTGATTTGCATATTACATATAAAATTTATTCAATATTAATTATTAAAAAATTATGAAAAAACTATTATAGATTTTATGATTCAACAAATATTAAAATTACTTATTAGGATACCTATAAAAACTGTATTATTAATTCATATTTAATAAAAATAAAATTTATTTTTTGAAAATACTAAACTATTTGTTCCTATCAGATTAGTGACTCATAGCGTTTTAATTTTAATTATCAATGTGAAATTTACAGTAGAATGTCAATCATATGTTTAACTAGGAAGAATCTTCCAAATGATTTTCATTTGGAATTTCTAATGAAATAACACAGAAGTTATGAAAATAATATCAAAATATAATAAATAAAAATGTTTCAGCTATGTGTCAAAGTTACGCTTCATAATTTTTTTATCCGACAAATATTTAAAATATTCAAGAATTATAAGATATCTCTGCCTGACCCTGTATTAAAAACTGTCAAAATTATATGGTTATCTGAAAGTGATTATTATTCCAATAATGATGACAACTGATATACAAGCAAAAATTATTTTAATAGAAAAATTATACAATATTAAGATCAGATTACATGAAGAATGCAATTTATATATGAATAGTGGTTTTTCTGTGCCACACATAAGTGCAAATTGCAACATAATATCACACTTATAGCATTACTTTGAACATTAACATAGGCAGAGGCTACTTTGGTTTTGTTTCTTGTTCAACTAAATGATGATTTAATGATTCTTTTAAAATCCTTCAGCACATGCAACCTCCTTCTGAATCTTGTTGATCATTCTGTAATTGGGGCTGTGTTTGAAGATCCACAGCTGTTACACCCATAAGGAAAATACATATCCATTGTTTAATAATAACATGCACTTTTTACATCTTAAAAAATTGTATATATATATATATATATATATTACTACATACCTCAGTTGGAATTTTTTATTTGGCTGGTTTTGTTTAAATTTTTATGAAGTACCAAAAGCAATTTAACAAAATACGAGACAGGCATTCAGTAAATTAAAGGTTTTGTGTGTTATTCTGCTAACAAATAATTTATTAAATATTTAAGTAGCCTACTAAAATAGGTATATTTTTATTGACATTTATAAATTAATTATACATTTTATTATGTAATATTAACGGCAAATCATTAAATAATTATTTGATACGTACACCCCAATTGAATATTAAATTGAAGTAAAATTATTTCGTTAGCAACAATTAAGAAACATAGTTCTAAGTTAACTGTCATTAAATTATACTTTTTTTGACACCCAAAATGACAACATAGAAACAAATAAATAATAACAAGTATTATAATGTAGAGTATAATAATAAAGAAAAAAATATATTTATTATCCAGGGAACTCTTAGTTAAAGCCTAGTCTAATCCACTTTTTAACTCACCTTTTAATCAATGTCAATTATCAATTCAGTATGTGAAAAAAAATCTCACGAGATACCCTGTCAATAATTATAAAGAAAGCCTTAAAATAAATACAAAAGAGCTACAACAAATCTCCTATTAAGAGTAGTTAATACCTAAGCAGGAGCCCGTAAAAAGCATGGGCCACTTGTATGTTAAAAATTAATCGACCACCCTATAAAGAAATATTAAAATTATGTTCATTATTTATTAAATTAGATGCTGCTGTTTGACGTCTATCTGTGGCCACTTGTGTATATTTCACACTGGCTACATGGACTCCTGTACCTAAGCAATATTAGTTTTAATACAATTGGTAAAAATATAGAACTTAGTCTTATAATTTTGATTACAATAAATAAATGCAGCACACATACATTCATACATATAACACGCATGATGCTCCAAGAAAACCAAGTGAAAGAATTTCAGGAATGTGGCAAATTATAAGTATCAACCATTATATTGTTTGGTTTATGATACATTTACTTTAGCATGACAACTGGCAACTTTTAAACCACGTTAATCCTTTAAACTAAATATTTCAAGTCTGTCAAATTCTTTTTATCTTGCTTTCTTACAGCACCATACTTCTTACCATACCTAGACACATACATGTAATACAGGGTGAATTCCATTTATTTGTATTTCTGTGCAGTCTTACGCACATTCTATATTTCATACTATTTCCAAGATTCTCTTGAATTACGAAAAATAGTTTGACCAGTGGCAGCTGGTGACATACCGGTATACCTCATCTCAATAATTAGACATGGGACCCAAATCAAACATTAGGGTAGGTACACGTACTGCGATCATATATAGAAATTTTATAGGCGGAGAACAATTTGCAAAAAAAGTTGGAAAAACTGCTAACTTTCCCTGAAAATCTTCAGATTGACTTATTCATTTTGTGAGAAAATTTGTTTTCATTAATTAAACTTGAATTTATTGAGGAATTTTAAGTTTTTATTAAAAAGTTATTTTTGTAGAATTTGCATCATTTTGAAATTTTTATAACGTATTAAATTCAAAGTGCTGTAATTTTAACAAAAATGATTAATTTTCAAAATAATTTGAAAGTCCTTGGTAAATTCACATTTAGTTTATGAAAAAAAAAATATTTTCCACAAATTAAATAAGTTAATTTGAAGATCTCCAGGAGACAAGTTTTACAATTTTTTTTTTACATAAATTGCTAAATCGTTCTCCTACAAAAGTTCTGTATATGATACATATATCCTAACAATTGATTTGAGTTAAATGTCTGCTTATTGAGATATGGAATACCTGAAATCTCACCAGCCGCCACTCAGTTTAGACAGTCTGTACGAAAAAATATTACACTGAAAGATTTTTAGCTGCTATGAAGTTATATTTTAAAAGTGAAACTATAAATTATTACTGTTATGTTTAAATACTTTACTGTTTGATGGTAATATTATCACTTGTGAAACATCTGTTTTAATCAAATGTATATAAAAATTTTTGAAATATATTTGGAAAAAATAAATTAGGTTCATGTCTAATAAAAAAAGAAATATTATAAGCATGGGGACACCCAAATGAGGCAGGTGTAAGGCTCCTAATGTCATTCAACTTAACAGTATGTTATTTTGCAGCTGATTTTTTAAATAGTACAAAGCCAGTCAGTTCTAATTGTTTACGCTATTGGATGTGGTTGATTATAGCTGTTTGTTTTAATAGTTATTTGTAATATGTTCTTTAATGTTATATTTTAAACAAGTTTTGTTTATGAATTGCAATTGTCTGAAGTGAAAAAATCAACTGATTGCAAGTTTGAGTTGCCAATACTGTTAACTTCATTAACCCCTTTCGCTCTTCCAAACAAGTAGGCCAAGAAATAAAATTCATTATTTTATCATTCAATTTTCATGAACCTATGGGTTGGCACATGGATTTTTTAAATTAAACTGGTCAGCCAATAACATAAGTGGAAAAAATAATATACATAGCTTATTAAAACATAAAAAAAAAATAAAATACAAAACCTGTAATAGAGACATGCAATTTATATCCTATTATGTTCATCTTTTCACAACTAAAAATATAATATTTTGAAAGAAAAATTTAAAGTGGTGTTTGATGCTATTTTGGAAAATATTTCTTTTCAGTTATAGCGGTAGTACATTTTTTTAAATTTAGTTCATAGAATCCACTCATATTGTTGGATACATCTAGTGAATAGAATTCCATAAAGAATACATGATCCATTTTACTTTAAAAAACCCATGGGATAAACAGACAAATTCTTGTAACACTATGTCTCACGGTAGCATAAATGAAGATTGGGTAGACCATATAATATTTTTTAAAAATATGAAAAATTAAGGTGATTTGATACATTTTTCATGAATTTTATTACTTATTTTTGTGCATTCATACCGATCATATTTTTAAAATAGTCTGCTATTTAACAAAAACAAATAAATGACTAATCCTTTTACATGTACTGTATAGTTAGCAGATTAAAAAATTAATAATGATTAATATCTCAAATAAGGAATGTAATATAATTTTAATAATTATGTTGCATTTGTAAGAAAAAATTTGTTATAGGTATATAATAATTAGTAGTTACTAATTGAAATAAACATCCCTTTTAATTCTTCTGCTCTGAACAATAGCAGTATTGTCAATATTACATCTTCTTCAACCAAATGCTATAGAGATTATTAATTAATTTGAATCAGCATTACTTTCTTCAGACACATACACAAACATTATTTTATTACTTATATAGACTTCAGAAAAAAAATATAAAAAATATCTCTGGATTCTTAATCATTATCAGGGACCATCACATTGCACTTTATAAAAACATATTGCTTCATTGTAGATAGATACTTGTGGTGAAATAAGCGTTAAGTGTCCAACATTATTTAAACAATGAAAAATTACTAATACAGAAATTAACAATTTGATAAAGAGTTTTATGGCCGAATATAACTAGGGAATACAGAATTTACTCACTAATTCAGGCAGTTAACACTCAATAAAACGATTTAAAAAATTCTACAAAACATATACAAAGCATATAAGGAGATACACCTTAATAGATAATCAGCATGCACAGCCGCCATCTGGATCTTTCACTTCATTTGGTGTGTCTTTAAGGACAACTTCTTGCACTAAAGGAATCATTAAGGAAAATAAACAAAACAAGATGCAAAATCAAATACATGCCATAATAAAGCTTAAAATTTGAAAAATCATGCAAAAATGTATACAAAAAGGATACTGTCTTCTGGCGGTTTATTCTCTGTGGAATCCATGCCTGGCAGGGCAGCTGCAACACGCCTAAATAACTGTAAAAAAAAATCAAATTACAGATCAGAAAGTGCTTCCTTAGGATAATTAAACCATAAAGATTGCTAATAAAATATATATTTAGTTTGATCACTACCTGTTTTACATTATATCCTGCTTTTGCACTGGTTTCAATAAACATTACATTCAACTCTTTAGCTTTTCGTTCGCCTTCCTCTGTGCTAACTTGTCTTTTATCTGACAAGTCAGTCTTATTTCCCACAAGCATTATTATTACATCACTACCCCTCTCTGTTCTTACATCATCAATCCATTTAGATGTTTGATGAAAGGAATTTGCATCTGAAACAAGACAATAATACATCCTAATAACATTTAAAAATGATAATAGCAGTTATGAAGTAAATTTCAATTGTAAATAACCAATTAAACTATATTAATGGAGTATCAAATTTATGTTATGTGATGTAGTACAATTTTTTTTTATTATCCGGGAGTAACAATACGCACACATACCAAAAAAAATATTGCAATACATCACAACTAGAGGAAACTTATAGATTATATAAACAATGGAGTTAAACCTTTTGTACTAGTTTATACATATTCTATAAATTCTAAATATTTATGCAGAAATATATTAATTAAATATTCACTGGTCTATTACATATTCTGCAATATAAGCATATGTAGTAGTAAGCATTATTAATATTTCATAATATTAAACAAGTGTTATTACATTTGTAAATAGTGTTGTCAAAACATATTACTATAGCAATGTCATTTCTGTTTTTATAACAGATAGACACACTCCTTATACAAATTCGGAAAGTTCATGTATTTCCATTGCTTCTGTGTAAGAGAAGGAAATCAATGATTCAGTAAAAGTATATTGGCAAGTTTTCAAATCTAAATAATACTGTTCATTTGTAGTCGAACTATTTCAAATCCTTCCTCTTTAAAATCAAATCTTCTACACGCATTGCAGAGTACACAAGCTGATGCAACATATCGCCAACAAGCCAGTCATCGATACTAGGTTGGTAGGCAGAAAGAAGAGTGTTGGCTGAAGGAAAACTCGGCGAGGAGTAGAATGTGGATCAAGTTATTTGAATATCATTGGACGGTGGGTGTGTACACTGCCATGTGTATTCCAAAGTTATATCTATACTATTTTGTTCAATTTCATCTTAAAGGTATAAAGAAAATAGAGTGAACAAAATAATATTAAGCAAACATTCATTTCCAAAGTTTGGCAACACTGGAAGTGTTTATTTCTCTGTCAGACTACCTTAACACACAATAGGTTAAGATAATAAAAGCACCTAATTAATATTTAATAATCAACCAATTTTTTATTACTATAATTGGACACTACGGAAGAAAACAGTTGATAAGAACATATCAACGTTTAAGATGTGATACCTTGCAAATACATTTTGACAAACATTACATGAAAAGCATAACACTATATTTAAAGAGTATTAAGTTTGAATACATTTTTTTTATTTGAGGGTGGTTTTAATTTCATCACTGAAGTTATGTTTAAGTTATTTTAAGCTAATAATAAAATTCCTGAACTTTTTTACTGTATGTACTATCGTTTGCAATAATAATGACACTCATTAAAATGAATTTTGTGATTTCTTTAAATGGAATAACAATATGGGAATCACATCAGAGAAATCGAATTTAATTAATATAAAGATTTTTCAAAGATTTTGGAAAAGGGAGTTCTGACGAATATCTCCAGAACTAGATCACCTAGATCGATGCGGTTTCCATGTAATTGTAGAACTATTGGTGCACAATGCAGAACTGTTCTTATATTCGCCAGAACTTCCTTTTCCAAAATCTTTGAAAAATCCTTACATTAATTAAATTCGATAACTCTGGAGCTAGAGCACCTAGATCCATGCGGTTTGCATAGAATAGTAGAACTATTGGTGCACAATTCAGAACTGTTCTTATTTTCGCCAGAACTCTCTTTTTCAAAATTTTTGAAAAATCCTTATATTAATTAAATTCGATAGCTCCGGAACTAGAGCACCTAGATCCATGCGGTTTGCACGGAATAGTAGAACTATTGGTGCACAATGCATAAATGTTCTCCCACATCCTAACTGCCAGATTCATGAAGCAGATCTTTAACAATACACAATAAAAATTTGTTATTTTATTTAATAACATCATTTTCTTATTTAAATCAGTAACACAAAAGTCAATGGGCCATGCTTCATTCTTTTGAAATGCTTATCATTTTGGCATAATCTATTATTTTAGCTGCTATTTATATAGAAATATTTTTCTTTCAAAAATAATTCTGAGATACAAGAAATGTTAAACGATTCAATAACAATTATCTGTACATATTAGAAGTTGGTTCCCTCCCCTCCTAAGTATATTACTGACTTAATATTTACTTACTAGTTATGTCATAGACTACTACTGCCACAGTAGAATCTCTAATATAGGAAGGTATTAAAGATCTAAATCTTTCTTGACCAGCAGTGTCCCACAGCTGCAACCTGACAGTTCTGTCTTCAAGGTACATTGTCTTAGATAAAAAGTCAATTCCTATAGTGGCCTAAAATTGATTTTTTTCAGTTCAGTTTCATAATTCAAGTAAATATAGAAATCTGCCAGAAATTTAAGTTAAGCTGTAATATGTTAGGAATACTTTTAATATGTTAACATATATATATATTCATATACTTTTGCTTAAGGTGGATAGTACATCTTTGCTTATGAATTGAAACTAAGGAATTTTATTTAAAAAAAGTTATGTTATCTTTTTCCTAAAATTTAACAAGAAATGTCTTAGACAACAATAATTTGCAAACATTAGATACTTAGGTTTCTCGTATATTGTACTTTTTATATTATTACTGTTCTATATGATTTAATAACTGAGAAGATGTTTTATTATTTCTACATGCTAATACACAATGGTAAGGAAAAGGTTTACAGTATGATAAAGTTTTCAAATAAATAGCATTCTTACACCTAGATGCCGAGATGCATACTGAATAAATTTTATAACATAACACAGCATAGCACAGCTTAACTTTCCAACAGACTGCCACTCACTACTACTGATTGAAAGTACATCTAATTGAATTATCAAAATAGTATACATGTTTAACATGTAATGAAACATTTTTTCTAAAAACTTACCTGATAAGTATTATCAAAGCTGTCATACATAAATCTTGTTATTAGGGATGTTTTTCCAACTAGAAACAAAAAATAGTTCTGTACTAGAAATTGCTTAATTTATTAATTACTCTAATTGTCGCAACTCCTTAATCACTTAAATCAGATGTTCAATTAATATCATTTTTTTAAAGTAAATTTAGGTCAAGATGGTCATAAAGAGTAACTGCCTAAATAAACCTTAACTCAAAGCATTGCATTTCAATTTAAAATATTCTATAAACAATACAAAAATGGATGAACTATTCCCAAAAATAATTTTGAATTTGCAATTATTAAATGGCAATAATTAATTTTTTGTTCAACATAACCTATGAAATCATCTGTCAGATGAATACATAATATCAAACAGCATCTTCACATTCCTGTATATTTGAAGTAAAAACTCAACTTACATATGTGTATAAATAAGCGGAAATAAAGAATTTAATTAAGATAGTTTTTATTGATAAAAAATGTAGGAACAAATTTATTGATCATCGGCTACGCCTGCTATGAAAGTTTACAACTCATCAAGAAATGTCAACTTACCACTTTGTTCTCCTAAGAAAACTAATTTAAACTTTCTCAGTGGATTTCCAAAGTCTCCTGATGTAGACATTTTAAACTGAAACTAACAATCCTTGTAAGCTTTTCACCCTGCTAATTCAGAAAAATTCACAGCAATATCACAGGAAAACTCACTGCCACTGCCACTAAACACTAGCCACGAATATGACAGTAGACAGCTGCTCGGCTGCTCACCTATCAACATCAGCTTCGAATGACAAGGACCAAGAACGATAAACTAGACAGGACAGCTAGATCAAATATATATTATTGATAGATAATGTATTTTTGTGACGTATTTGAGTTTCCACAACCGACCCGAATATTAAGAGGGTGAAAGTAAAACAATATTAAAAATAGATGGATTAACCTTAATAGGGGTTTCTAGATGAGATAAATTAAAATGAAAATTTCATACAAATGTGTCCATAAACGCTTCGTTTTGAAGATACAAGTTGTTAAAATTAAAGGGAGCATTTATTTGAAAATACAAAGAAATCGATTAAATTACTATATCCAAATATTAAAAGCTTAAGTTTTTAATGTTTACAAACCTTGCTGTGGACTATGTTCTTTCTGATATGTTTTATGAGCTCTATAAGTATAATTTGGTTCATGTTGTACACTCGCCGCAATATAAAGGTTTCCAGCCCAAATCAGTTTTATATTTTCTTTAGATTATGATGGATAATCATTTGTCTATCATGTCATGTGTCTAGATAAAAACAATTATTGACATGTATTGGCAAGATCTAATTATTAATGCCTCCCAAAATTCCCACTAATAGTTCACCGACTCACTAATTTAAAAGTAGTATTCGTGTCTGCTGGTATTTGGTCAAACATTTCAATGGTATGTATGTGAATAGTACAGAAGTCAATGAACATGTATAATATTTTTTATGCATCTTGTTAAATTCAAATATAAATTAATATAAGCAACTGTCCTTCAATTTTTGCCATTAAAAATAAGAAAGTCAAACCTAGCTCAAGAAGTGTTGTCTAGATAAAGAGAAATATTTGTATATTCATATAATTATATTTTATTTTCAAAAATACTTTGTAATTATATATAATAAACGCTTCTAGTGGAAACTGAACACAATTATTTCTTGATTAAATCGGAATTTTTAATTTCTCAGTTGTGAATTTTTGAAAAAGTTTTTGAATGTTACCCTGGGTGGTTGGTGGTAATAAAACACTTGCTGGCATTCACTATAAACAGTTTAACAACTGTTATAATTACTATAACGTTATTACTATTCTACTAACTATACTAAATGTTTAATATTATTAAAATTTGGTGCATAGAAATAAGTACATTTATTGTTCAATGATTGTTGGTTTCCACAAATGTATGAAAAATTACTTTCTCTTTGCTAAAGTAGCAACAACAACAGGGTTCTTACAGAATGATTCACCATGCTGAAGTTCAAAGTATTTAATATGTTTCTTGATTTGCGCCAACCATTGTTCAGTTGGTTTTATAAACCCACATAAGACTTGTCGGACCAATTTAATTAATGTTATACTGTTTTCGCATTTTCGTTTGTTGAGAATTGTCTCAAATTAGGAAGTTTTAGATTTGTCTTTGTTAGATAGCCTAATATATTCTGAAACACTGTGTTATTATTTATGATGTCCTATTGAAGTCACAATAAATAAAATTAAAAATTAACTGTTTAGCAAGTTTCATACTAATTGCAAAAAGTCAATTCAGGATAAAATGGGAAATTTTGTTGTACTTGGTAATTCATATTGAAGGACATGTCCAAATT
The DNA here is from genome assembly GCA_037114965.1 of Monochamus alternatus. NCBI lineage: Eukaryota > Metazoa > Arthropoda > Insecta > Coleoptera > Cerambycidae > Monochamus > Monochamus alternatus. The sequence goes on along the minus strand of CM073432.1, from coordinate 24,993,887 downwards.
TATAAACAATAAAAACTAATTTTATTTGTATCTGAATTAAACTCATCCTTTGATATCTATCCATTCAGCCCTTTTAGTTGTTAATACTATAAAAGGATTTTTAGAAAAAATTAATGTAAGTTATAAAGTTTTTATAACTGAAAAATATGAAGATATAAGGATATGACTTTACTAACTGCTTCACAAATTGTCAGTTATAAAAACATATGTATAGTTACCAATAATATTACATTTTATTAAGGCAGGTATTATCCAACTGTCCGGCAAATTTGCTGGTCAGATAAATCTATATTTGTCACTCTCTAACGCATCTAATTTTTATGAGACAAATATATGTTTAACAGACTGGTTACTTTATCAGCAGTCGGGTAATTCCAGCCTAGGCGATGCAAAGAAATACATTTTTACAACTATAGCAAATGTAAAAATCTATGGAGGCTTCGATGTGACGTCATAACCGCGCACGTACAGGCGAATGTTTGAAGCATATGGATTGAGCAATACTGTTAACGTTCCTGGACAAATTATATTCTAAGTTGGATAAGGACAACTAGTGCTACAAACTGCTGTAGACGAATGAAATAACTATGAAATAAGCATGAACGATTTACGGAGAATCACAAACTCACAGCACATAAAAGGCGTGTTTACCCTTAAGTATAAAATGTATATTGTGGTATCTAATAAAAGTCACTAAGAATGTTCTGTAATTTATCAATGATAACTTTAAACACATTACTTTAATATATATTACTTGTATATAAATCTCATTCACAATAATATTGAGTTGTTCCTTATACTAACGGCAAAATTTCTGGACTACTAATTTTAGATCAAAATGACGGTGATTACGTATACTCAGTCTTAGGACCTTAATCTGTATATTCTTAGTCTGTATTTTCTAGGTTAAAGGTATATCATTTTTATTTTGGCAGTTGGCAATTGGGCGGTAAACAGTACTATGTTTAAATATTTGTAATAAAAATGAGTAAATGGAATTTGTATTAAATAAAATATAAAAAATTTAAAATTAAGTGTTATATAATAATAATTTCATAGAATATTAATAAATTTACATGTAATTAATAAATTTTGAAAACATGCGCATTAATCAGTAGTTGGTGTCGCCCTACTCCAATCCTAATCATTCTTTTTCACTTGTCGTCTCTACCCTGCTTGCGAGTTGGTGAATTGGACTCGGCCTACAGTTACTGTGTATTTGGGCAGAAACGTCATTTTCTTTAAAATATTGTCGGTAAAATTGGTGTTTTATTTATTATTGAATTAATATTTATTATTCAATGTTTGAAGAGACGTTAAAATAATATAAAGAAGAAATATAAATCATCAAATCTCTTTGTGATTGTGGTGTATCAGAACGTGTGAGATTCCATAATTTTGCCATTTCCTAGAAAATACTGTACACGTAAGTCTATATTATTCACAAAAACTAAGAATTCATCAATTCATCATTCCATTCAGATGATTTTTGGTAGATATAGCGTTCATCATGTATTTACAATAGGTGTTAAGTATAAACAAATTAACCTGAAAACGATTATATTTAAAGGTAAAACCATCGAACTACTGGCTTATCTTATCTGAATGTATATTGACTAAACCACCTTTATTTTTTTACCACCAATAATATACAACGTCTATATGATACCTATATGTCACAAACATTTTTACCTTAGATTATATTTTTCTTTTATCTTTATTATAATAGGTAGTAACTGTAATACTGTAATATCTGGTATTGAGTAATACAAAATTATTTGAAATTTGTAAGAGATATATGTATACCTGATATTTTCATACCAAAAGAGTCTTAAAAATATTAGTCCTACTGAAGTTTCATAAGTGATTATAATTTTAATGTTAAATAAAGTCATGTAAATGTAATTTCTATAATAATTGCATCCATGTAGTGTTTTGCCATAGTAAGCAGCTGCTTAAATTATGAGGATATTTATAAATATTTAAATTAAATTGTATTCGATGATGCATGTTTTTGTGTTGTTTCATGTAATAAAAAGTTGTTGCGTTTATTATATTAAACTTGTTTTAAAATTTAAAAATAAAACATTGATGTTATTTTGCAATAGTTAGAATATAATTATAGGTATAGGTAACCTACGATATGTACTGGCAAAGTGTGCATATCGAATATTATTTGTCTCAAAATGTACTGTACATCGTATTTAATTTGATATTGACACAAGGTGTGATAAAAAATTTATCAAGTTCAAATAATTGCCATAATTTTGTTTATCAATTTATAGAGCATCAAACTTTAACACATACCTACATATTTTTCAAAATTTGTCACATATAAAATTGTACATTTTGGTAATGTTTTATAAAGTAAAAATTTCAAAAATATTATTTATTTTGTTCTTCACAGACTTGTAGTTTGGACGGAAAATGTAAGTCCTAGTTGAAAGTAAAAAAAACATTGTTTTCTGGTAAGTAAAATTTGAAATAAGATACCAATTCATTTAGAATAAAAAATAACCAGGAATTTTTTCATCTCAAAAAATAAAATGCTTCAGGTAGGTATTTATCTACTTGGTTGTGTTACTGTTGAAATATTGAAATACTTGTGGTAGTTATTTACCTGTATGTTTTTGGCAAATTCCCACTTGATTCCATGTTTGAAATTATTTTGATTATCCAAAACTTGAGTAGAATAAAATGAAGTTATTTCCTTTTGGCATGCGAATTATTTAGAATTGCTGGCGGCCACAACATTTTTATTGGGCATATATATGTACCGCATATTTATTAATTAATTAAATTGTTTTGAAGTTAGAAACAACACTATGACTGAATATTACAATGTAAAATGTAAATAACTGTATAAATACGTATTAAAATCGATTAAAATATATACAAAATAAATAAAAATACCGAAAAAAAACTAAAGCATTGAAATATGCAACGACATTGGAAAACGACGATTAATATTACTGACACTAATCAACAGATTTCTTATTAAAAAAATCGTGTTTGAAAAAAAAAGTAGACCAGAAATTGCACAATGTTCTTTGAAAACAAGAAAAAAGTAAATTCTTTAAAGCATATGAACTTTTAAAATTGTAAATGTTCCCCATTTCATTAAAATAATATAATAACAACTCAATACCTACTCGCATATTAAGAAAATTTACTTTATCGCATATTTTAAATAGTTTAATTATTTGTTTAAATTCGTTATTTTTTTAATGAAGTTAGGTATATTTAAATAAATATTATATTCAAACTTATTTTTATAGCTAAGAATTACTACCTAGTACTTGTATTTTAAAAGAAAATGTAAAATATCTTACAGATAGTGTGTTAAAACCGAGGTTAAAACCTACATGTAACATTCTACTTTCTTATCTTGTTTACCTTTCTACCTAGAAAAAAAAGTAAGGGTCGCAGTTTTATGTAATTATTGTCTCTTGATTTTAAAGCAATGTGTACAATGACAATGCTGCGTTTCAAAGGTGATGATACACACACAATTTATGCGGGATGATATACATAGCGGTTTTCAGGGTCGCGGTGCTCATATCATTGGCTAAGACTTTTTCAAAAAACGAGGCGCCGAAAAGCGCTGTGTGTCTTGGTCTACCTAGCGCTTAGTAAACAACAACAGCCTCAGCTGCAAAACCGCTGTCTGTCATCGCCCTTGTTGACATGTGTCAATCAAAAATCGTGTATAAAATGCATGCTTTTTACGTGGGGACCAATTGAAAAACTGTAATTTCGGTTACTATATGTATATGACAAGTAAATATTTTAGAGGGGAACAACCACAATATAGTAAATTTAGTGTAAAGACAAAGCCCTGTATAACTTACTAAACATATTAACTATTTAAATCAATTTAAAACCACTAAATTTCAACACGATGGGTAGGTATATTGCTTGTAATATTGTTTAGTTTGGGAAATATTGGTTTTTATTTTTAGAAATTGTAAGATCGGCGGAATTAGCATAGTTGCGCAGAGTTTTAGGCAATTCGTTGCGATTTTGAAAATTGAAGTATTGTCTCAAGGTTCCTGAAACTGAATGTAATCGTTTTTTATATTAGTTAAATAACTTCGAATTCGTTAACTGTAAGGAAACAGTGAAATGATGGATTAGTAGATAATGTTGCGTAGAATTCAGTAGATTTATCACCAATTTCATGGCTAACATGATTTCTGACATGTTCATAAACTGGCATTTTTTAGTGAAGGTCATGATTGTCGACTGAGCTCAAAAAACTTGTATTTTTGTGATTTCATAATGTAAACATTTAAGCATAATTATAATAATTACCATAATTCTGTTTACTGTAGTATATGTGTGGCCCACCAGGAAATGCACCTTTGCCGTTTTTTTATAAGGTGAATGTAGGCGATAAAATCCATATTTTGTTTAACAATCGCACGTTTTAATGAATTTTTTGGAATAATGAATGGGAAAAGTTTATTCTATATTATCAAAAAAATTGCTACGCCACAGCCAGTAATCCTTTCAAACTGTAAAACACCAAATTAAAATAAATTGGAGATAAAAATTGAAGTGAGAATAAATAACCCCTTTATAACTTTTAATGATGGGATGTCGATCTGTATCGACGACGATCCATTTTATCTCGTCACCAATAACTGAAATTTGTTGTGTGTCCTTTTATACCAAATTGGCTATGTATCTGTGTTGAAGGATGCTGAAGGCAGTGAGGTGGCAATCTTTAAACAGAAATATTCCTACAATTTTTCTCGTTTCTTATCCTCTAACTGCGTTTTATAAATAATTGATCTAAAGAGTTTAAAATGTGTAACTTCTTTCTAACTTAAAACACAATTATTTATACTCTATATTCGCATTCTAATTGCCCATATCGAATTATTAATTAAAATATTTCGTTTCAAGACCTACCTAGCACCTACCCATTTTTTTTAAATATTGAATTTTGAAAATTTTAACCCTAGAAAAACTTCGTAGCAAGACAATTAGCAAGGCAGTCAATGCTTGATCTTCCATAAAACAGAAAAACCTAAGTGACAGGTAGAAGAGGGTCAGTCTTATCCCCACTGAACGGATTATTGCCTTCATTACGTTGCCCTCTATTTCACGTAATAGGCGTCGAAAGATAGGCGACACACATATCCTTATTATTCTGTTAGCAAATCACAAAGTCGAAGGGTCATTCAGTATCCAGAAAATATACACCTATTTTATCTTAGGGCATATTCTAATGTTTATTATTTGCAAATAGTATATTTTTTTGTGAGTGATTTCGTCAGTTCCTATTTCCATTTTCTTCTAAATTTCCTAGCGGTTTTACTTAATTCTTTATTTTATTAATTAATTTTCTACACGATTTTATCATTAAAAAAATGATATAATTTTATAGTAAAAACGAAATTATGCTTTTTGGAATTCTGAAACTTCTTCCACGGAAGCCATTCGAAATTTAAATTTCTATACATTAGTTATTATATATTTTGACACATACTATATTACTGTAAAGTAAATATTTATGGAAGTCGGCTGTAGTAACAAAATTATTTTTTATCTAGACTCATTCTTTAGATAAAAGATACACCAATATTTAAGGTAACAAGAAAAATGATTTATAGAAGATAAAATGATAAAAGATAATTATGCATTATCTAAATGATTTATGTAGGTAACATCATTTAAATAATCGATATCGTCGAAGAAATTCATGAAAATGCAAGAATAAATATGTTTGGAAACGATTTTTTTTTTTTGGTAAAACGTTCGAATATCAGAATTTTTTCTTTCAACGGACCAGCTGAATCTAATAGTTAATACGAAGGAGTGCATGCACACAACAATTTGTAAGAAACTACTTGTACATCATTGGATTGGCAGAAGAGGGGAATTTAAAGGGGCTTGCAAATTCTCCTGATTTAACCTCAGTTAACTTTTTTTATGGGGATACTTGAAAAGTAAGGTGTATCGTAACAGATCGAGTACCTGAAGCAACGCATTCGTTATGAGTACCATCACTACCATCTGAAGCAACCAGGAATATGTAGAGAGGGTTTGTCGGACTGGATCATTGTCAAGCTGCAGCAGGTCAGCAGTTTGAACTTTTGATCCATTAATCAAACAAAAAGAGCTATTTTAACAAAAATTGGTTGTGTTAAGTTGTCTTGACTCAGCTATTCCGCTGGAATAGAGAAATTCTCAATTACGGTTTTTTCGATTTTTCCTGCATATTGCACACCAAATTAATCAATTAATTAGTCAGCTTGGACAGGTCAACAAAGTTGACCTGTCCAAGCGATTTTTTCAAAAATTGCCATCTCCGAAATGCGCATTACTTTTGAGACACACTATATACACAAGTCTTTATGAAGCAGAAGGTAGTCCAGATCGTTAGGATGCTAAGATAAACCTATATACATTAAATTGACTGTCCCCAGCCTAAAAGTACAGTTTCTCATAGTCTGGAAAACGTAACAGTATTGCTAATATAAAATAAATATTCTAGTGATATCCACCTTAACAAGTATAGACTGTATTTTATTGGTTATAAAATATTGTATGGATATTTAGCCATTCCATCATCATTTGTTGACTCACTTCCTCTCATCGGTAAAGTGACGTACATTTTAATTTATTTTATTCTGTTGTCTTGTATAATGGACAACTAAATATATTAAAATTGTATGATTCTTGACTGTACGAGCAGAACGTAAAACTTTAAGGCTGGCGTTTTATGATAGAAAAATCGCAGTTTCAGTAAGATGTACAATGAAAATTCACTCTGTTGCGGTTCTCATTAGCAAGTCAAAGTGTAATGCTGAAATTTAATTAGTTTCATTAAATTTTTGAGGAAAAATGTATACTTTGTACCTTATACTGTGAAAAATACTTAATAATTTACATCAATTCAAGTCTTACTAGGTTTTTAAAAAGAATTCTGCGAAGTGTGATAATGTTTATAATGTAGCTATAGGTAAAATAGTTGTGTAAAATTCAGGATACTTTACAATGAAACATAAAAGGTGAAAATATGCTTATTTCGCATATTTTGTGAGCCTATAGATTGTTGGAGAAAACTTATTATATGTATAATTGGCACATTGAAGTATTTTTGTATACTTGCTTAGATTTTTTTAGGTCTCCAAAACAGCTATGAAAATTGCTTATAAAACGGCTCCCTTCTACGTATAGTTGGAAATTGCTATTTGCAAGTATTATTCTGATTCCTATAGAATTGTCATTTATCATAAAAATAAAAAAATATCCAGGTCAGTATGTGTCGCACTAAAGATTGCCTTAATATAAAGGAAAAATTAAATAAAAGAGAATAAAGTGAGGGGTATTGGTTCTAACAAATAAAAATTATGTGAACAATGCAATATTTAATACTTATTTTTTGTGTATGCATATTTAAATAAATCATTGAAATAATTTGATTCCAATAATATTCTAATATATTAACGCCAAATAAAATTATCTATTGACGGATTGTCCCATTAGTATTACGCTTGTTACGATATGTATATGTCGTAGTCATTGGGTGTAATTCGTCATTTCACTGAAAGCTTAGTCATTGGCTGTATTGCCGGCGAAGGCTGTAATGAAATTAAAATTCCTTTGATTGACTGAAATTTTACGTCATTTCACGGATTGCCTGTTTAATTTTCGTCAAACAAAGTAAATGGTTTATCGATTACACGTTACGGCGCTTGACGGATTTTTGTTTAGTCATTTGTTGAATATTCTTGAAATGTAATACTACCTGTAGAAAAATGCAAAATAGAAAGTAAACAAAATATTTCCGGTCATTTGGAGCAATGCAAACATATATTATAAATCATATACCAAATGGTGAGTAGGACATAGTCAAGGGTAGAACTTAAATTGAATAATAGATCAAAATCTCTTTTAGATGAAAATAAAACAAATATTCTTAAGACAACGTAAATTAAAGTGGCTCTCTACAGTCAAACTCGAATAGTTGTGTATAAACATATTATTAGATACAGGGTGGACACGCGATAATCCCCCCCCCCCTCCTATTTTTCTCCGTCACTAGTCGAAATACGAAAAAATATGTAAAAATAAAAGTTGAAGGAACTTTTAAATATTTTTTAAAGCTGAAAAACATAAATATAGCATTTCCCAGATGTATATAGGTTTTACTTTTTTATTTAAGGAAACACCTTGTACACTATCAACTTAACTTTTCAAAAATATATTATATTTACATAATACTTATCTTTTAATGTTTTCGAGATATTACACGTTTATTGTTAATATGCAACATCATATAACTCATGATATATGATATCATTTTTTAAATGAAATATATAAAGTTAAGCATTTTAATTGGGAATTAGGTTTTAAGGTAAAATAAGGATACTTATGTAAAGTTTTCAGCGTTGCATTCAAATAGAAGGAGGTCATATTGAACCATTCTTATAAATTTATTTCTTTTATTTTTCATATACCTTTAAAATCTTTAAAAATATATCAGTTATATGATGTAATATATCGATATATCGAAAACCGTAAAAGATAAGTAATAAAAAATAAATAATATATAACATATTTCTGAAGTTAAATTGGCGGTCTTTTCAATGGCGTAAAAATATAAAGAGTGTTCCATTTAAAATATAAATTCAAACTGTAACGGAGAACAAGGGGAGGGGAGGCAATTTTCACGTGATCACTCTGTACATATTAAGATAACACTGTACATATGGTTATTCATTTACAGTAAAAAAAGTAGAATTATTAGTTATTACGGCCCGAAGCTCTACACAACACAATTCAGCAAATGACTAAACAAACAGCCGTCAAACGCTGTAACGTGTAATCGTTTAATCTTTTACTCTGTTTGACGACAATGAAACAGGCAATCCCTGAAATGACGACAAACTTCAGTCAATCAAATGAATATTCATTTGATTACAACCTTTGCCAGCAATACAGCCAATGACTAGGCTTTCCGTGAAATGACGAATTACGTCCAATGATTAGGACCTATATATTACTGCGGAGTGTGAATGTGTAACAATGTAACATTGTGTACGAGGAAATTGTATTTCTACATTTCCAGATAATCCTGTATATGTTTGAACAATAGCAAATTATAATAACTAATTATCCTTGACAAAATAGATACAATTTGTGATGTTCGCATAATAAAACAGAATAGATTACAGACAGAGTGTTTCTAAATTATGATGTTCAACTGAAACAGAAGATGGGAAACGGGAATAAAAGTTACCAAAAACACATTGTGATCCGATTCAGATGAGGCACTAGTTGAGATATTTTTAAATATGTATCTAAAAAAATTATAATAAATTATTGTCAGTGGCGTAATTTTTCATTTCCAATATTTATTGTATAATTAATACGAACGCTGTTATAAAGGTCAGATTTGAAATTTATTTCTATTCATAATTATCATTTTTTAATAACTTGTGTGTCATTAAATTTCCAAATCATATTGTACATTAGAATTAAAATTTAGTTAAAAATTTCAACGTTTTCAAATACAAGTCTTTGGTCTTGCATATTTACTTGAAACGAAAATGTGAAAGTGATAGGATGCTGTGGTGTGTGTTGAGATTAAAAACCACACAATTTACGTCACGCCAGTGCTGGCATTAATTAAGATAAATTTGTCGAGTACGTTTTTAAATAAATACAGATATAATATTTTTGTTTTAGTTTAGCATACTGGAGGGGCACAAAGTGCCTACAGTACCTCCTGTGGATCCTGGGAGCGGAACGCTGGCACCATCTAACTCTAGCCCCGATATGGACGATGTCAGTAGTAAACGCCAAGCTACAAGGTACGTCAAATTATACAGGATTTCTTGCAAACACGTATATGCAAGTGTTACAATATTTGTGATAATTAATTTTTTAATATTTTTTAATTTAACCGTGCTTTTCTACAATTATTGAAATGTAGAAGAAAAACAAACCTTTTCATAACAAATATTTCTATACGTTTTTTATATTATAAATGAATGGATTATTTAAATTATTTAACCAATAAAATCCAAAGTAGCTTCGTTACTTACCTGGAACTTAAAACTTAACATGGATTTACTTTGTAACTTTGCAACAGCGAAGAGTAAAATTTAAACGTGGATTTTATTTATTAAAAACTTACCTAAGCAATGCTTTTTCAGTTATTAGGAAAAGTTTCTTGATAAACTTTCTAAAAATTAGGGAAATTAATCTTAACACGTTTAAATATGCAGAGGAATCATTAAATCTGCTCGTATATAAAATTTATTATTATTTGAAATTGTATTAAGTTCCTCACAATGTGGGTCTAATTATTTATTAATTGCGACTTAAATACAGTCGTGTTGTAGATATAGCAAATAGCTACAGTACATATGTTACGTTATTAAGTAATCCAAATGTTAGCACGTCCTATCCATACCATAACTATTGGAGTGATTTTTTCACTAAAATATTTTTATGTAATAAAAAATCAGAATGAATTGGGAACCATTTCGAAACCAACAGTTGCTTCTTTTAAAAAGATGATTCTATTCTGATTGCAAAGATCTCTTAGCTGAGAAGAATTCTTAGACATGACTTCTGAGTACTGTGGGGTAGACGTTTTCAAATTCCATTACTCGCCTATTTTATACCTCTTGAAGAGTAAACAACCCTTTGATAAGTTCTAAACTACACTTTCTCCTAAAATTAATTCAAAGCATTTACACCATAAAATAAAACATCGCTAGCAATTAACAGCTTTATAATCTTTAGCGGTATTTATTTGAACACCCTTATTTCCGAAATCTTGAATTTTACAGCACCATCTAGTGGTTCGTGAATTTCACGAATATACTTGATTATGGTAAATAGTAATCATTTCAATAATAACGCTGCAACAATAGCACAATTAGCGTTGGGAGCTTTCCATAAATTTGAAATATACAAAGACAATGTTTTAATTTTAGTGACATAAAGTGGCATAAACATGGTTTGTGTAAACTCAAGAAAACTTAGACAAGCGTTTTACAAAGCAAGTTCGAAAATTTCGGAAAGTCAACATCCGGTATTGATTACGATAAAACTTCGATTCTCAAGACGCAATTTTTATTAGACATTCAGTAGGAATTTAGCAATGAACAAGTTGGGAAAGATTTGGTTACAATTCACCAAAATTATATTCAAATCAGTCTTGAGAATCAACAACACAACAATTAATATATATATAATTTGCAAGGATTAGAAAAATTTCAAAATTATTTTGAAATATATTGGGTATGTACGAAAAAGTGACGGCCAAGAAGTTACTTAGCCTAACGTAGTTACTTGAATTAATGATTAATTGATGAAGTAATTTGGAGAAACGAAACAAGTATTGAATAAAATAAAAATGAAAAAATATAAGTACATATGTATTAATTAGAAAGAACTTTAAATAACAATTAAAAGAAAATTAAAGAATTCTTCTTCTAAGTATCTTGTTTAACTGTAACAATTCAAATTATGAAAATTTAATTATAGTGATTGTTAAATTTGTTTCTAATTAATTTTTAATTATTATTACTCTCAATTAGTCATATTTAATTTATGATTTCATTACAGAATTATTAATTGAAATAACTAAACTAGGCTATAGAATTATGTAATTTTAATACTACGTATAATTATAGAAACAAATTCAGTCAACAATATTTTAATAAGAGTTAAAAGGGATGACAGTCGTATAGTTATTCATAATATTTGGTTTAATGTTTAATAAAACAATTATTAGGATTATAATACATACATATCCGATGTCTGACGGTCTAATAATAGTCTGTTTGGAAATAAAAGAGAGTAATAAAACCCCGAGATAAGAACCGGCCATGGGCGTGGTAATATTTCGTTTCAGGTAATTATCGGGTAACACTAATGCTAACAGGTAATGGGTGTACATTAGTATATTTTACTGGATACCTCATAGGGCAGGAGCCAGTGTATTGTGACAGATCAATCCAGTCATAGAGCTGAATATACGAAGACGTGCTAGTGCAGTAGAGTAAAATTCGACCTGTGTTCAGTGACTATTGTGCCAGTGAATAAAATATTGTTTGGGTAAAATGTCGAACTTATCAGATTACGTACCTGCTAAACGCGTGAAAAGATGTGAGCTGTCTCAGAATGAGAAGATTATTATATTAAATATATTTAATGCATTGAAACACCAAAAACCTACCAACAGTGTTGACGACATCGTGGAAAAGTGTTCCAAAATGATAGGGATTAGAAAATCGACTATCTACAGACTTTTAAAGGAAATAAAGAACAAGATATTGCAAATCCGCTAAAATCATCTACAGGGAGGTCAAAAGTCGTTATAGATGATTTCTTCAAAAATGTCATTCGCAGAAAAGTACACTCATTTTATTTTAAAAAAGAAATACCAACGCTAAACAAAATTTTAAGTGAACTTTCAGAAGACAACTATTTGCCAAAAATCATTAGAAGCAAATTATGGGCCGTCTTACTAGAGTTGAATTTTTGCTGGAAAGAGCAGAACAGGAAGTTAATTCTTATCTATAAAGATGAAATTATTTGTTGACCAAGATTTGAGTTTTTTTAAAAGTACACCTCATCTGTACCAATAATACATAATATAAAAATATTGAATATAAGCACCAGTACTACATTTATTTACGATTTGCATACATAATTAGCTTTTATTACTCTCTTTCATTTCTAAACAGACTGTAATCTAAAACAAATCCGTAACACGCATTTCGGGGTGCGCAGTTTTTTCCCAAATAAAATTTACTTTGAAGAGTTAGCAAATTAATATATGCCTGAAATTTCAGAAAATAGAATTTGCTCAAGTTAGGTTACGCATGACCTTTATAAATTTAAAGGCAAATAAGAACTCAAAATTAAAATTAAGTGCTAAAGTAAAGGAAATGGTATTCTAATGAATAAAAAATCAGTTTATTAAATACAGTTTCACTAAGATTTAACAACATCAAGTTTAGTAGTTCAGTTTCATAAAATAATAATTTTTAAAGCATTTGTAAGACACGCATTATTTTGATATTCTAACAAGACATAACAATTATTTTCACATATAAATAAAAGTGAACGTCTTGTAGGTAGTAAGTAAGTTTAAGTTGTACCAATATTTACACCTTTCAGTTAAATTTAAAAAAAATACTTATTTTAATATAGTTCTGTACCAGTAATCTGTTGGTTAGGCCTCTCTTTCTCGTTATTTGTTCGTTTTACTTCGTTATCTTTGAAAATTCGCAGGTCGTTTGACATAACACGTCTGTTATTTGCTAAGCCCTATTTCATGAATACGGCGTTAGTATCCTTCAGGAAATTAAAAATTCGTACTTTCCTAGTAATGATTTTTTTACAAATTTCATAACTACATTATATTTCAAATTCATATAATTTTTGTTAACGATTGGATTAACACACGGCTTGTATAATACTAAATTTTTATGAAAATCGAATGATTATAAAAATCCTGATTTTGAAGACGTAGGTATTCTTTATTTTGGCTCAGTTATTTACTGTAGGCAGTGAAATGTAGTCGAGATCATTCACTGTTTGTGGTAAAACGCCACTTGTGTTAATTTTTTAGAACTTAAAACACACCTAATACTCTGCAATTACATTATTTACAACCGATGTGATTTATTCGCCCATGTGTTCTTGCGAGTCTGTTTAAATAAACGTTCGTAGAAAAATGTATATCATCATTCATCAATATCATCATAACGTTTAAAATGTTTTTTAATTGGTTAAATACGAAATTTTACGTGATAAACATTTTTTTACAGCTCATTATTATCATATTACTCGTTAGAGGTATAACTTTCCTGAGATCAGTTTCAGAATCACTTAAATGAGTTTGTACAAAAATTTAATTAAGGTATTTGAAGTTTTTATATGTTTTCAAAGTTTCGAAAACAGACACAAGACTGCTGAAAAACTTTTAACAAAGGTTGTTGTGATGTGTACAAATATTTAAAAACTCAATTGAGTTAAAACTTCCGAAAATTAATTCTACCTTGATTTTAACCAAAATTCAGCTTCATGAAGTGGTGAGCATAAATATCGATTGCCAACGAAGCAAAAAACAGCAATATCTTCAGTAACTAACAAATACGTCAACACAAGTTGACATAATGGTTTAACGGATATGTTTTGATTCGTAAACACCTTCAACATTCTCAATTTTGTCTGACATGCAATTTTACGTCGCACTGAATGTGCGACGTAACAGATGTCTGTATTTGTAAAAACTCTTTCGAAATTAGAACTAAAATATCCAGGTTCGTATTTAAAAGAATGAAGCTGATGATGGATCTGAAGAATCAAAACTTTGAACTCAAAGTCGGGAAAAGCTAAAACTAATTTATCAGTTTTCCGTAACTTAAGGGTTTTTGTAGGTCTTATAGTTTCGAAGATCTCATTGTCATTCTCGAATTTTGAAGTTCCTGTACATACTGTACATACAATTATATTCTATGTTCTTTGAGAATATAGATTATATTGAATATTTTATACCTACTTAAATATATGTATGTACATACCGAGTGTACCATTCAACTTGACAAATCAAAATACATAACTTGATAAATACTTATCTTACAAAAAATTGTCCAGACGAAAAATGAATGTCTCCTATTATATTCCACATTATTTTTCTACGATAATTTTTGTTTTGAAATATACAGGGACCAAATGAAAACGAAACAGAGCCATTTTCAGAAACTTCGTCAAGATTGTAGAAGAACTTTCAGACCCGTCGATTTTAGATTAAAGGGGCATTCTTTTATATTTTTTACTCCGCCACTTTCACCCCCAAGCAAGGGTAAGAATCACCCCAAAATATTTAAATGGCATTGGCTCTTACAACTCTCTTTACAACAGACTTTAAATTTTATAATTCCACCCAATACTTTGAAAAAATTTGCATTATGTTTAGTTGCTACCTACTACTTAGTTGATTGATGTTCGAAACGTTCGCGCACATTCTGAAGCATTTCCGGAGTGATTCGACGGCATTTGTCGACGATTCTTTGACACAAATCCTGCAGCGACGCTGGCTGTGTTTTATAGATTTTACTTTTTATGTATCCCCACAAAAAAATCAAGGGGTGATAAATCTGCCTCTTCTCCCAATGCAATTCCGTGGAAGACGTTGGTCCAAATACTGACGGACAATTAACGCATAATATGGAGGAGCACCGTCCTGTTGAAAAATCAAATGATTTTTATCATACTCTGGAACATTTTCAATAATATCAGTCAAGGCAGGATAAATAACGTGTTCCAGTAATTGCAAATGCATTTGGCCAGTCAAATTACCAGGTACAAAAATAGGACCCACCAGCCGATCAGCGAAGATTCCAGCCCACACAGATGCCAGCTGCCTCGTACTTAATGTAGGATCAAGAAGAACTTGTCCCAAAAACTGCAACTTTACTAGCTTTAGTAACTATAGGTTTTTCAATTTCTCGTTTTTTATTGGCTACGTTCCCTGTCTTGAAATTTTTTTACTAACTCTAGAACATACTTGCTCCTGACATGTCGATCTTGATGTTGTTCATTAAATAGCTGAGCTGTTCTATTCGCACATTAATTGTTCATAAAGTAAAGCGAAATGATATCTACCCTTTCCGCAATGGAATAAACCATAGTGTTTAATTTTCAAAAACACAATTAAATAAACCACCAACCAACGCTTCCAAATAATACTAGGAAATACATTTGGAATCTATAATTTTACGTTTGTGTATAGTATTCATTTCTGTTTTTTACTGTTGTTTTTTTTACGAGTGATGATAACAAATCGCCAAAAACCAATGTAGCGCAAGAAATACTAAATTTATACTATTGGCGTACTTAACTCGAATGAGTGACATTTTACTGTTACTAATTGGTTGTACATAAGTTTCAACTTTAAAATCAAAATTCTTATTAAGTATTGGGCGGAATTATAAAATTTATTCTGTTGTAAACAGAATTGTAAGAGCTTTCAAAATAATTACTCAACCTCCCCAATGTCATTTAAATATTTTGGGGTGATGCTTACCCTTGCTTGGGGGTGAAAGTGACGGAGTCAAAAATACCAGCAAAGAATGTCCTCCTTTAATCTAAAATCGACAGATCTGAGCGTTTTTCTACAATCTTGACGCAGTTCCTGAAAATGGCTCTGTTTCGTTTTCATCTGTACACCCGATATATTCCCATTTAGTGTTAAATAGTATTTAAACTGATTTTTTTAACAGATAATAATATAGTTGAAAAGACAAAAATACCATATTTTAATTTAAAATAATGAGTAGTAATATTGCGAATAGGTTTTTTTACACTTAAAAAAAAACTAACTATTATTAACCACTATATACGGTAGCATCCATCAATGAAGTACATACTAATATTAGTTTTATTCCAGCAGGCCACGTAAACATAGCATAGGATCATTAAAATAAATAATTACTAAATGGAAAAAACATAATACAAATATCATAGGTATATAAATATAAAAATTTACGTACATATATTCAAGAAATACATGAGTGCTAAAACAACCAACAGATATTGTTTCACTATTTGCATGAACAGCTGCATACTCTGTATATTTTTTATATTAGAGGAAAGCTTATTTATAATATAATTCGAACATAGATTGGACTCTTATATAATAATAAATTGTATCCTGGGATAATTAGCGATGATCTCACTCGTGTGTTGCAATTATGAAAATCTCTATTGACTGAAAGCTGATCTAAATTATTACTTACATTAATCCTTCATAGATGGTAGGCAGGGTAGGGTACAGATAATAGTTTTAAATTTTTAAAGTATATTATACATGCTAATAATATATCACTACGTTAACTATGCGTCTAATAGCCTTTTTTTAATTTTTAAATATTCTGTCAAGAATCCCAGAACGCGAATGGTACTGTTGTGTTAGTGATAGATTTTGAAGATTGTGTATATGCATTTTTCAATTTAAATTATTGTCTAATTATAACCCAAAATACTTATATAGTATAGTCAACTGGAATTAAGGATTAATAATCAATTTTTAAAAGAAGTGACTCGTTTATTAGCGATGACCGTGGAATAAAATTTATGAAAATCTTTTTGATTTCTTAAAATACAACTTGTTTGCCGAGTACCAGTTCAGTTAATGAAAATAAATAATCATTTTCGGCATTGCCGTGACACAAGTTTCATTTGTTAAATAAGCATATGCGCCATATGAGAACATTTTTTATAACCTATTTTTGACAAATGTGACTCGGTTGTTTTTACTTTAAATGACGCGCATGCGTCTTAATTAAGAAATATATAGAAAAAAAATACTAGTAGGTTGAAAATGGTAAATTAAATATAAAATTAAAATATGTAGGTATAAACAACTTTCGCCTTGAAGTGTTCGAAATTTTTATAATTTTATTTGGCATGTGTGGAAAAGAACGGGATTATTTTTCCTCTATTTGGCATTACTTTTTAAGCAAAATTAATTGAAACCTTTTCAAAATACGTACTTTAACATTATATATAGATGTGTTTATTTTTTTTATTAGAGTCATTAGAACATTAATTGAATTAATTAGGTTTTGTTAACTATATATTACTACATATTTTTAAATCGGTTCTCCACTATAAAAAATACTTCAAAATAATAATCGATTTTTTTTTCAGGGTTTTCAAGAAAAGTTCTCCAAATGGAAAGGTCAGTATTTGAATTTGATTTTACTGGTATCTGTGTATTACTTGATCCATTATAAATTATTTTCGCCATGGTTAATATTCAATTTAAAATTAAAATTATATTGTTTTCCTCCTTTTTGTATATAGACAAAAGCGAGAGTAAGATTGTTTCATCTTTTATTATCCTGGTATGTAATTAAAAGAGAATTCTTTGAAGAACATAAACAGGGATTGTGAGATCTCCAATATTAAATTTTTTAGATTTTTTAATTTCAAACTAGATTTAATTTGGAGCATTTATATTTAAAATTAAATGTTGACTGCCAATCATATATATTTACATAATATGTTTATTAATTTGAATGTAGAATATCTACTATCTGGTGATAAACGAAGTAACATTTTTTTTTCGCAGATAACCGTTTATCTGGGTAAACGGGACTTTGTGGATCACATATCCCATGTGGATCCTATAGGTAAGTTTTTCGTAGAATGTTATAAGTTATAAGAATACTTTTAATAAAAATTGATGAGCCACTACTCTCTGCCATAGTCTCAGGAAGATATCTCGAATAACAATTTATATGGGCTTTACATAAGTTATTTGTTCTAAAATGAGATGTGATATATCTGCAAATATTCTCGTATTTCAACGCCATGTTTTCACAATGTTATATTTATTTCAATCGATAAGTATGTTTACAAAATGCAAATAAAAGTTAGAGCTCGATGGGCATGCTAAAAATATTTTAGTCCCAGTAGAATTTTTTAATGACCCGTGTCAAAATTAAATAAATACGTGCAAAACAGTTTCTCTTTCAAACATATTCGTTCGTTTTTTATATCGAAAGCATTTTTAAAGAACTTTTTAATTAGCCGCTATTAATGTACGTAAAAAATTATTAAATATTATTAATTAATTTTTTGTTTTAAAGAGTATGGAACAGTATTTTTTTATTACATATTCATTTTTTTTGTTATTAGCCCTTACACTTTTATTTTACTATAAAACAAATTGATTTTAAAATTTTGTTTGGAGTCTTTGATTAATTTTATTAAAAAACATTTAATAATAATTCTCGTGAATACTAACCAAATCAATGACAACGCTGCGACAATAGAACAATTAACATTGTGGGGCACAGAATAATAATATTAGTGACAGATGAAGTTGTGTATATACAAATTCGGAAAGTTTAAATGTCTTATCTATAATAAGAAAGAGAAGAGTAAACCCACGGTTAAAGCAAGTCTTAGTCTTCATTTCGAGAAAACTAGTTTTAGGTTATCCTTATGCCGATTTTTATTAATTTATCCAATATTTTTTTAGTGATATTATTTTGACTTATTTGTATTTTCAAATACATTGCATACTAATATATATTAAATTTGGTTCTTCTTTGAAAAGTCATATATCAAAATTTAAAAAAGCAGAAAACATTTTCTTTCATTTTCATCAATAGAAATATATTTATTTATCATTTTATGTATAAGACAAGTCAAGTAGGAAATGGAGAACACACTCCCAAAACAAAAGTATGCAAAAAAGTCTATACAATACATACATAATGTAGACACATTAAATAACATGCACAAAAAGAAAATAAACTCACGAAGAACACTCACATATTTAACATAAATGAAAGGTGATTGAAAATAATCATAGATCTTTATCTTCAAAATATTCGCTCAAAAAGTAACAATTCTGAGGTATGTAAAATAAAATACAATTGATTAAATTTTATACTTAAATTATATGTTCGAATTGCCATCCACCAACATGTTGACAATGCGCAAGTCTGTGAAGAAATTCTTCTTGCACATTATGAATGATTTCTGGGGTAACTCTGCGTATTTCGTCCCGAATGCGATTTTGAAGATCTTCTAAATTACGTGGTTTATTAATGTACACTTTTGACTTCAAGTATCCCCATAAAAAATAGTCAAGAGGCGTAAGATCTGGCGATCTTGCAGGCCATTCTATCGGTCCGCGTCTGCCGATCCACCTCCCAGGAAAACAGTTGTCCAAAAAATCTCGTACAGGGTGCGCATAGTGCGGAGGTGCACGTTCTTGCTGAAACCATATGGTATCGTCAGGAATGTCAGGGTCATTATCGTTAGGAAAAATTACTGCAGGGGCTGGAACAATGTCATTTTCTAGAAACTCTAAATATCTTTGTCCTGTAAGGGTTCCTTCAAAGAAGAAAGGCCCTACTATTCTGTCGTCAACTATTCCAGCCCACACATTTAATTTCTGGGGGTGTTGGATATGTGCCTCTGCCATCCAATGAGGATTTTCCCGACTCCAATATCTGCAAGTTTGACGGTTTACTGTATCATTCAGACAAAATGTGGCCTCATCTGAAAAAAGTATTTGCCGGTATAAATTTCTATTTCCTTGTCATAAATCCATTAGAATTTCGCAAAAGTGTAAGCGGCGATCGGGATCATCTTCATTGAGTTCCTGCACAAGTTGAATTTTGTAGGGATGATATTTTTCCTTCCTCAAGATACGTAGCACTGTGCTCTGACTAGTATCACTGTTTAATGCAACCAATCGTGAAGAATTATGAGGATTATCCACTATACTTATCAAAATGTTCTGTTTCAGATTTTCATTAATGCTTGGACGTCCAGGTTTTGGAATATTTACAACATTGCCAGTTTCTCTAAATTTAGACTCTACCTTACTGACTGTTGATTGGCTGATAGGGCGATCTGGATATTTTTCATTAAATAAATCGCAAACTTCCTGCTGAGTTCTAGTCATATTCCCGCATCCGATAAGAATTAAAATTTCAATTCTTTGAGTAACAGTTAAATGTGCCATAATACTTTAAATTGAATAATAATTTCTATGTCGCTTACAATACTTATTAGAAAGTGGGTGTGACAATGACACTTTGCAAAGATTTTCACCTACGTGATCCATAAAAGAACTATGGAATTCGAAAAACTAAACTTGATAATGTTTTTGCTTTATTTTAATTGAAAATTTTCCTATGTAAGAGGGCAAAATTTTAGTACTGTCTGATAGAGAATTAAACGATCTTTCAGAATCAAGGAAAAAAATGTGGTGTTGCCATTTAAAAAAAATCGATGACGTCATTACTCGAAAACAAATGACATTTGAAAATCGCATTTTACGCTAAAATATGTATTTTTTAAATTAAAAATCGACCTGTTCGAGGATTTTTCCCAAAAAATAATTGTTTCGTTTTTATTGAATTTATTCCATACTTTTGGCGTATACTGTATGTATAAGGTTTAACGAGGATATTTAATTTTTCAATTAATTTGAATGAGGCATGTACTTTTAAATTAATACATAATTTTTTGTATTATAGACGGTGTAGTTTTAATTGATCCAGAATATGTCAAGGATAGAAAGGTTTTTGGACACGTATTAGCAGCATTTAGATATGGTAGAGAAGATTTAGACGTTTTGGGATTAACATTTCGAAAAGACTTATATTTAGCGGCGGAACAAATTTATCCACAAGAAAATACATCACAGAATAAACGACCCTTAACAAGACTGCAGGTACGATTGTCTGTATACAATTTTTGTAACATTATTAAACAATGTATTCTATTTTTTAGGAACGATTAATAAAAAAATTAGGACCAAATGCATACCCTTTTTATTTCGAGCTGCCACCGCATTGCCCGGCATCCGTGACCCTACAACCCGCCCCTGGCGATACCGGAAAACCTTGTGGTGTCGATTATGAACTTAAAGCCTTCGTTGGCGAGACTCAAGATGACAAACCCCATAAAAGGAATTCAGTCAGGTTTGTTTTTTAAATTTGTGTTTGATCGATTTTTTTTACTTTTTATACATACATTGTAGGCTAGCAATTAGAAAGATTATGTACGCCCCTAGCAAACAAGGGGAGCAACCGTCCGTCGAAGTTAGTAAAGAATTTATGATGAGTCCGAACAAATTGTATCTAGAGGCATCCCTAGATAAAGAACTGTATCATCATGGAGAAAATATTGCAGTTAACGTCCATATCGCAAACAATTCGAATCGGACTGTCAAAAAAATTAAAGTATCAGTTAGACAGTTTGCAGACATATGTCTTTTCTCTACAGCTCAGTATAAATGTACAGTGGCGGAAACAGAAAGCGAGTAAGTTCCTTTTTATTAATTTGTTTTTTCTTAATATCATAAAAGCCCATTCTAAATACTAATAATAACAGTTTGTTTGTATAAAGGACTCGAGATTATTAAATTTGATAGGATGTAGCTTATTCATATATTAAATAGGTGATTTAAAATAAGCTAATCGAGAAAATTATTATGATTTAATGAAGAACAGGTAGAGCTGCTTACTGAAGAGGATTTTCGTTTTAATTTTCCGCAATATGATTTGAAATGAATTCATAGATCTATAAACATGGTAAAATAATTTAAATTTTATTCTATCTATGTCAGATGGTAATGGTCCACTATTCGATCGGTTTTATTCTAAATTCTATTAGGTAGAAAATGTAGGTATGGAGATGATTACAGTAAATAATTGTGATATGAAGAAATATAGCTCCATCTAAAATTCAAAACAAAATGTCACTAATCAAGTATACTATATAATTTTTTTATCGATTATTGAAATGTCTGCTTAAAAATAATGTCAATTATTACAAACTTGATCAAGTATTGGTAATTTTTTTTAATTTGAAAAAATGCCGGAGATAATTTATTTTACTTTTTAATATGTGTAAAATTGAATTACTGTATCTATTAAATTATCAAGAAATTAAAGTACTTTGAATTAACAGGGTAATTCAGAACTTATCAAAAAAAAAAAAAATGATTGTACAGACTCTTAAGGCACGTTTACACGCTACGATTTACTGTACGTTTTATTGGTCATGCAAAACGGAATACAAAACATACATTTTGAAAAGTTTTGACATTATACGTCTTTTGGCGGAGGAAAGAAATAAAAAACATTTTATAACACAATTATATTTTATACAGCCAATTCAACTACTTTCGCCGTTGTTGTTATTAATTATTAACAGAATTAATTTGTGGTTTTAATTAATAAAATAGTTTGACATACCTGATGTTACAACAAAATTTTGGGGTCGTCTTACCCAGTTTCTACAAACTAACACAAATGTGTCTGCTTCGTGTCCGTTTTGAAGTTATTAGCAGCAACTATGATACGTAAATCGTAATAGTAGTCATCCATTGCGATGCGATACACTTCATTTATCCCCGCAAAAAGACGTACAAATGATTTAAAATCAGGGGATCGTGGCGGCCATGGTACCGGTTCTCCTCGTCCAATCCCTTGGTATTAATGCTTGGACACGCTATACATACGTCACACTGCTGCAATACTTCGTGGATGTCCCTGGACCTTCATCGCTTCCACGATTCGGTTTTGAATTTCCTTCGCGTTGCACCACACTTGCATTCACTGCACACCGTGGTTCCGTATGCTCTTCATATGTCCGTGTTTCGTCAAAATTTAATATATTCTTCGATCCAGATTCTTATTTTCTAATATTTATTTTAAATAGTTTCTTCGCCATATCACTATTTCGTCCTTTCTATCAGTATACTCTTTTCGATTTCATTTATACGGACTAAGTTTTATCTTGTAAGATATAGAAATAGATTTTTTCTTTTGGAAAACTCATTTTAAAAATACAATCTTCCTTCCGCGAGTTTCCATCACTTTCCGTTTCACAGGTGTACTTTTTTACCACTTTTTTATTTGCACACATATGCTATTCGCGTACAATTTTGTTAATGAAATACATATTTCAACACTCATATTTTGACATCGCGCTCTAAACTCTTCATACATGTCATCATCCAATATTACTCACTTCGATCAAATCACTAATAAAATTAATTACGATATACCCGCCCATGATGGCGCTGGCAATGAAACAGTTCCAACGTTCATTCTAAAATTACTGAACATGTAGATTTTTTGATTTTCTTAGTATTTTAGAAATGTACCTACGTTGCCACCATCTATGTTGCTGACGCTTCTTCTTTAATTTATAAATAATAACAGAACATGAACTCGTAAAAAGTAAGATGAGCCTCTTTGAATGCGAACAGTTTGTCATACCTCAGCCTTACACATACAAGGTGATTCAGAGCTTATCTTAAAAAAATTCTGAGTGTACCTACAGGGCTCTTACAAATACAATTTTGTAAAGAAAAAATTAAAAAAGCAGATGATTTAAAAATACACTTCTGTACGGCACTGAAAACTGGTCCACTGTAAAACCTGATAAGGCGGCAGTCTGCGACCGGAAAAAAAAATGGAAAGAAATACTCAAGGAAAGAAACAAATAACATTTTATTAATAGATTTAATTTGTGGTTTTAATTACTTAAATAGATTGACATACCTGACGTTACAGTTTGGGCCGGTCTTACCCAGTTTCTACAAACTAACACAAATGTTTATGCTTCTTGGCCGTTTTGAACTCGGAAGTTATTGGCAGCAACTATGATACGTTGCCGTAAACCATCAATAGTATGTATACACTTCGGTGCGATACACTTTTAAATATCCCCACAAAAGGAGTCCAAGTGATTTAAAGTTAGGAGATCGTGGCGGTCATGGTACCGGTCCTCCTCGTCCAATCCCCTGGTGTTAATGCTTGCACATGCTGTACATGGTACGGATATAATTGAGCCTCGTGTATGATACCCCACTCTACTGCAATAGGCCGTGGAAGTCATGGATCCTCCATCTCTTCCACGATTCGATTTCAAATTTCCCTCGCGTTGTACTACATTTGCACTCACTGCACACCGCGATAAAAGTAGTTGCATTTGGCACATGTTTACCGGGAAATCGTTCTGCTAAAGCATTTTCACAGCGTAATAAATTAAAATGATATCCATCAACTCCGAGTTACTACTATACACGTAAGCCATTTTTGACATTTGAAAACCTCACGTAAACACTGGCGTCACAAAAACTTTAGTGCTACAAAAGGTAATCGGATTTCAATTTTCGGAATCGTCTGTCTAGAGACTACTGTGGCCCAGCAATATAAAGGTTGAAAATTCAACAACTTCAATGTATTCCTAAATTATTTTAGATAAGTTCTGAACCACCCTGTATATGCACATACAAGTAAACAAAATTAACTGAAGTACTGATACATACATAGTATAAGGAATGTCTACCTATGTCCTATTGATACATTTTGCTATAGCCCAGCAGTAAGGATAAGACGAAATGTTACTTGATACTTCTGCTTAAAAAAGGTGTGCTCTCACATCAAAGGGCTTGACATTGGAGATGAAAAGTATGCCTTGATCATATTATGTCTGGTCGTTTTTCTTTATATAAAAATAAGGTAGAGGAGTAACACAATCCTTACTTATGTGTTTACAATATTAGACAATACGTATTACTTTATACAGTATGCGCCAAAAGTATGGAATAAGTTCAATAAAAACGAAACAATTATTTTTTGGGAAAAATCTTCGAACAGGTCGATTTTTAATTTTAAAAAAATACAGATTTTAGCGTAAAATGCGATTTTCAAATGTCATTTGTTTTCGAGTAATGACGTCATCGATTTTTTTTTAAATGGCAACACCATATTTTTTTCCTCGATTCTGAAAGATCGTTTAATTCTCTATCAGACAGTACTAAAATTTTGCCCTCTTACATCGGAAAGTTTTCGAGTAAATGACGATTGAATGTTAGAAAACGTAAATCAATTAAAATAAAGCATAAACGTTATCAAGTTTAGTTTTTCGAATTCCATAGCCTTTTATAGATCACGTAGGTGAAAATCTTTGCAAAGTGTCATAGTCACACCGACTTTCTAATAAGTATTGTAAGCGACATATGTATTTTTTAAATTAAAAATCGACCTGTTCGAGGATTTTTCCCAAAAAATAATTGTTTCGTTTTTATTGAATTTATTCCATACTTTTGGCGCATACTGTATGTTTGTTTCAACAGACGTCAGGGACTAGTTGGAAATTATCAGAATGTTTGTCCAACTACTTCTTATGTTATATATGTATTTATTGAATGAACATTAATCGTTTATTTGGTCGAATATTTCTGATAGTTTGAAACCGGTCCGTAGCTACTGTTGGAATAAACTTAATATGTTTACAGTATACATATTATGTTTATTGCAATTTTATGTAAATTTAACAAGCAAGCAACAAAGTACAATATTTTGTACTTCTTCATTTTTAATTACCGTCGGACTTTATGATGTTTATGAAGCTTGTGTTAATTTTTGTAACAACTGTAATTCCAACTTACGTCTGTCAGAGTTAAATATTTGGGTTTCGTTGCAATTAAATCCAGTGTATTGTAGATTCGTACGACTTACGCGATCGACCGGTACTAACGACCATGGTGTTTGCGTTAAACCACCACGACTTGTAAGTAACATTGATTGTCCACAAATTTTGACATTTATCGGTACTCGTGTCTTTTTTTAGTGTTTATATGTAAAGCGAATTTTAAAAGTTTTGTCAGGCGGCAAACATATTTTCGACACATACAAACTTACTTTACGATAAGTCATTCTCCGAAGACCTCGTTACAGGATATTTTAAAATAAAGTAACATAAATTTTAGAATGAATGGAACATTAAAACATATTTTATATGAACTATGGGTCTACCGTCATTTATTTTCAAAGTACAGGACGTTGAAGTTATTTGTTTCTATGAATTTTGACAGTCTAAACTGTAACTTTTTTCCGGATAAATTATTTTGATGCATCACATTTTCTTAGTTTTAACATCCTGTATCTTGAAAACAAAAGGCAGTTGACCCAGAGTTCTATGTATGTTATTATTTTTTATACAAACAACTACAAAAGTATACCCAAATTATAACGAAGTACGTTATAATAACTCTGTATTTTAGAATTAACAAATTTGACCCCTTCCTTTGTAATATTTATCCTTGTTTTGAATTTATCAAATATGTTACATTAAGGCTTTAATTTCTCTACATCAGTGTAAATATTACAAAGAGAATTGGAAGCAGTTAATCTGCTACGTTGGGTTTTGAATAAGTTAAAAGCATGTCGCACAGACATTTATTACACATTAAGTTAGAATGTCTGTAATGGATAGAATATTACAGTGCAGGTTGTCCGATACCACAGGGCTATACATTGAATAAAGTATTCTCTGTGCGGCCCTTGTTGGCAAATAACAAGGATAAAAGGGGGTTGGCCTTAGATGGTCAATTAAAACACGAGGACACCAATTTAGCTTCCTCAACTATGTGAGTCAATCTGCAGCTCGCCTTCCCTACTTACCAATTTGACACCCTTCCATAATTCCATATTTGCATTGATTTGTTTGTTGTTTTTTATTAATATGTAGGAACTGGTCTTATAACAGACCTTTCAGTAGGTGTTGGTTTCTTGCATGCTATACAATTTTTCGGACATTTGGACACGACTTTCAATCTAAGAAAATTGTTTGTAGATATCCTTATATTTGTTTATTTTAGTTTGAAAGTAATTGTTCAGTTCATATACCAAAAGTACTGAAGAGTTAATAAAATAATTAAATTAGTTGGTTAATCTAGCTTTTATTCGGGAAACTTCACAGGATGACAAAACTGTTGATTTTAAGCAGAAAGTTTTATGCACCTTAGGCTGTTTCTTTTTCAATATTCAGCGCGTTTTTAAAATAAGTGCATACCTTCAAAGGTTTCATAGAGTATGTGAAAATAAACAACTTGTGATATAGTGTTTTTTTTATATATATTATATACTCGTAATTGTCAAATCAGTTGGCTCTATTTTTGCCTTGCAACGTTTTTGACTGCCAAAATGTTTTCCTATATGAGGTTGCGTGCAAAACCGGTTAAATTCAATTTTTATTAGGATCATTTTTTTGTGGGTTTTATGTATCTTTGAAAAGTTTTTTATATTTATGTGATCAGTTTGAAGTAAAAACGTATATAACCTTGTTAAAATGCTATTTAAAGTTGAGGTTTTGCTTTAAAACCGGTTATATCCATGCAATATGTGATCGTATAAAGCATTATATAAAAATATAATTTTGAAACAAGATTTTTTTATTCAATGAATTAGTTCTTCAGGCATATTATATTTATTCTTATAGAAGATAATATTAATTTTGGAGGAAAAGCAGTTAGATCCAAAATATTTTTTCAAATTAAGCTTCAAAAAAAAAAAAAAAAATAGGTAAAGCATTTTTAGTTCATATAATTCACTCTATTAATAAGTAATAAGGACAATTTTGTTCGATTTTTTAAAGGCCATCGATACGTTTGATACACACAAACACTATCTCATCCTATATGCTAATTCTTGATTTGAGTAAGGCATTTTCAAAATAAAACACTGGGCCGCCAAATATCGAGATAACTGAATGATGTAGTGATTATAAATAGTTGATTAGGGTCGGCTAAAATTAGAAAGTTCTTGATTTTTTGAAGTTCATGACATTTTCGATTACTGGTTGGTTAATGAAAATTGTTTATTTTCACATCCTCGATGAACCTCAAACCCGTTTGAAAGAACGCACTGATTTAAGAAAATTAAGGATTGTGCAATGTATGTTCATGTGAAACTTTTTCTTAAAATCACTCGTATCACTGGTAAAACTTCCCGAAAAAACCTGGACCACTTTGTAATATAAAAATTCGTTTATACAACGCAGCTTATGGAGTCGAAACTTATTGATCACATCTTTCAACAATAATTAACATAACTAAAAGAATAAATAAATTTTATGTTAATTTATCATCCCTGGAATTTTAGTATCCATTTTTAAAAACCAAACGCATTTTTCTGTGACAAACTGGACATAGCATCTCGTATTATGAATACATATTAAAATAATAAATACATATTGCATGCGTTGCTAAGAATAATTTTCCATTTTTCTTAATATTGTAAAGAGATCAGAACAAATAATTTTTAATTGAATATTTGAACATAAATATTTTTTAATTTCAGTAACTGGTTAGTTCTTAGATATTATAAAGTTTCCACTCTGTATGCGAAATTATTAACGAGTTGCCAATCTTGAGACTAATGTATTTGCTCTTTGCATTATATTGCGTCGGCTATAGAACTTGAACAGAAATTTTCTCAATAAAGGGCGATGGGATGCAGAGTCTGCAGATTTAATTGTTTTTATGTGTGATTACATTTTTTTGTTTTTTTTTTCGTGTGATTTGATTTGAGTAGAGAAGGGTGTCCCATCGGCCCAGGCTTCACTTTGAGCAAAGTCTTTACACTCACACCTCTACTGGCCAATAATAAGGATAAGTGGGGCCTCGCTCTGGATGGACAATTAAAGCATGAGGACACTAATTTAGCGTCAAGCACTTTGTAAGTTAAAAAATAATTAAATATTTGTATTTTTCATCATCATGTCATGTAACGATTCGGTATATTTAGTTTTTATGAACAATTATAATTTCTGCCTTCATTGTTTTTGCCACTCCATTCATTGACAAATATCAAATAGTGGCTGGCTCTTTTTGCGTCTTGTTATTCTTTATTCTATTGGGCGATTTAAAAGTACTTCGACATACTGCCGAAGGTGAAAGATGAAAACTTCTCATCAACAATGGTCCTTACCGGCTTTGTTACAGAGATACAATGTTGAAAAATTAATAACTTTTACATAATATTTAAACACGTTGGGCTTGTTTTATGAAATTTAATAAATGAAATAGCACCTAACGACACTTACATTTAACCAGTGGCGTCAGTACAGAATTTTACACTCATTTTTTTTGTAAAACTGCTACGCCCTACGCCACTGATATATTTTATTTTATGTTTTTTGTGAATTCTTACTTTATTTATTTATTTACAACAAAAAAGATCTCTTGTACTTTTGCGATACGAGAGCGGAGAAATCTTGTAAACAGTAAACTGTATTTTGTGACACAAAATTACAGTTGTAGGCAACATTTCCATAGAAAAATAAAAAAATTATAATAAAAAAACTGTTATTTAATAACAAAATCCAGTCTTCTCATTTTATTAATAAATAATAGTTACAAATTTTATTATATACAGTCTTGCAAGTCGTTACAATAATTTTAGGAGGTGATAGAATACGTGATTTTGAGTCGATTGAAACATACCTATATATACAGCAAGTGTTACAATATTTGTGATAACACTTTACTTTAGATTTTAACTGAGATTCGAACATATAGTTTGACATTTGATCTAGATTTACGGTTGCTATGGAAACTAAGCACAATTGTTTTCTCATGGCATACCAAGTAATTTAATAGAAACATTGCTTTTCCTTTTTACGCCATAACTTTAAATTAGCTTTTAAGATTTAAACAATATTTAGCTTTTTGAATCTTCCGGTATTTTAATAACATCAATATTTTCAACACAAGTTGCGTTCTTGTTAGCAAATGTCTTCATTTCTTAAACCATTTTTATTACATACTAAACGGCTGTCCTCTGTTTTGGCGATTGCGCTGCCTTCATATTTAAACGTGTTAGATTAATTTCCATAATTTTTAGAAAGTTTATCAAGAAACTTTTTCCAAGAACTGAAAAAGCATTGCTTTCTGGGTTGCAGTTAATTATTACTATTATATGGTATATATTTTGTTGTATTAAACTAATTTGTAGTTCACCTCCATAATTAATATTTTTAATGCATAATTAATGCCTCTAGGACCTTTGATTAGCCAACCTAGCCAATTCGTGTTAGGATATACATGAAATACATGTTTAAAGGCAATTCTTTCTATTAACATTTGGGTGAAGGTACTTTGCAGTGGGATCTTGGACTATTAGGTCTGTTCAAGCAACGAATCCGGACTGATTCCAAACTGTCAAAAACGTTCGTTCAACTACATACTCCCTGTTTTTTTGAAAACAAATTCATAATTTTACTGGCCGAATATTTCTGACAGTTTGAAACCATTACGGATTCCTTGCTTGAATAGACCTATTATTTCTTAAATAATCTATAATTTACAAACAGTACCTACTAATAAGAATCAATGAAACTGAAAAAATAAATCACATTGGAAACTAACAATTGAAGACCTAAGTGGATAAAGGTGATAAGCCGCAGAAGCTACTGTTTGAGAAAAAAAAAGTATTGTGCGTGCATTTTTTAATTTATAGCTAAATCGGAATCGGATTGTTTTTATGTTCTTGAATAAAATATATATATAATAGATATGCACTTAACATCTTTGTTCATGTAGAAATCTCGGTTTTGCCCTAAATGTTGCATAATACCTTTATTTACTTAGGTCTTCAATTGTTAATGTTTGTTTATTGTAAATAAAGTAAGAATTCACAAAAAATATGACATCAAAAAGTGTTGTACTTTTAAAATAAATGTCCTTAGGTGCTTATTTTGTTCATAAAATTTCATAAAACAAGCTAAACGCGTTTAGGAATTATTTAAAAATTATTATAATTTTTATAACAATTCAATTCCCTGTATCTCCGTAACAAAACCAAGGGGCATTGGTTATAAGAACTTTTCATTTTAAAATAATGCAAGTAAAGTTTGTCAGTAGATACTTTTGAATCCTCCTCTATATGGTGGAGGTATTAGTAATGAATATGATTTATTTTTGAGAGGTAACATTTTCCGTTATGTCTATACATGTACAGGGTGTTTTAATTCATATTTCTATGATTAAAATATTTTTTTGACCAGTCACTTGTATCAGTTTTCGCATTTTTTATTTAATTTATAAAATATCCAACATCCAAAACGACTAAGTATAACTGTAGAGTATGCTAGTATTTTGAACTTTTGTTCCAAATATATATATAGGGTATTCCGTTTAAAGCGACTAAAATTTAAAAAAACGGTGGAACTGGATGCAAATAACCCTGACCAAAAAATATTTTGTTAAAGAAACAAAATCTAGAAATCTCATCCTGTATAGCTAAAGTTTATAATTAAGTAAGTTTAATGTAAATGTAATTTTTTCTTATAGACATATGGTTATGTTACTAAAATATGTAACTTAATTCATTGTTAGTATAGAATTACTTTGTATAAAAAATGTTAATGTATTAATCAGTATAACTATTTACATTTTTTTTTTAAGAAAAAATGAAATAATAACAGATACATTGATTTGCAAATTTAAACAACTTTTTCGTTTGTTTTCAATTCTTCACAGTTTTTTAAGTTATATATTATGTTATAATATTTTTATTTCATTTGTTTTTCTAAATTTTAAGATTTTAGTAGAAAGAAAATTTGTTAATTGCTGTTATTTTGTTTTATAAATAACATCATATTTGTTAAGCTGTAATAAGCTATAGAGGAGCCATTGAAAATATTTGGAAACTAAATTAGTAGCATCATTTAGAAGTTGTACTTGATTTGAAATTCACAAAAGTATTTGAATTTCTTGTTAAATACTGAGTTCAACGATATTTTTGCATTGTTCCTATCTCTAATATTTCTGAAATATAAACAAAATCACTATAATTGTTTAAAACGTTTAGCAGTTGTATTATGTAATTATTGAGTTAAAATTTTATACAATGGTAGCTAAATATTTGTCCAAAATGAAACATCAGGCTATTACAATTCAGATTATTAAATTCCTACGATATTATTGCCACTGTCAGATATTTTATCTGTTCATTTATTGGATAACAACAAAATATTTTTAATTAAAAAGTATTAATTATATATTCTCTCAAGATTTTTTTTTTTTGGTAAATTTATGATTGGCTAAAGCGACCTATTCGGTTTGATATATGAATCACGTAATCGCACCTTAAATTGTCTAGATTAATTAAAAAAATGTAAAAATATACAGGGTATTGCATTTTTAAAATTTCATAGTTGAAGTCAGAAATATGACAAATATTGAATTATTCCGTGTATATTATATCCTTCAAATCTCAATTTTATATTTAAAAAGCTCTGGGTGCTATGGCTTGTCTAATAATTTTGCTCACACCTGGGATACTAATTACCATAATCGAGTTTGTAAATTTCTATTTCATTCGTTGTACAACAAGATGTTTTGCTCAATATATAGACTAGTCCTTTTTTTAAGGTTTTCAGAAACAATTAGAGATGTGAAGAAAGTGGTAATATATTCAGACTCAGTTTTCTACAATCATTTCCAGGACAATATGGATTTAAACATTCTCAATAGCTGAATATGATAATGGTTAATTTGTCAGCATTATCATGTCTTCTATTGGTTTCAAAAGAAATTAAGAGCCTCTAAATAAAAAATCACTATTGACGTGACCTCAATTTGTTGTAACTTTACTGTTGTATATTAATTCAAATTTTGAAAGTACTACCCATTATAAATATGGTCAGTTATTAAATGATAGGGTATTAATTTATTCGGCGAATCTTATCCTTATTTCATGTCACTGTATAGGATTGCCGTAGCTTTCATTTTCAAAAAGTTCTTAACCTTTGAGTGCATGCTTATCTGTCCAGCTCCTTTTCATTTTGATCTGCATGATAAAAACTGGAAGGATTAAAGCACTATATTTAATGTACAAACATTTGCAGAGTTGCCGATCCTTCACAACGAGAAAACTTGGGAATCATAGTACAGTATAAAGTCAAAGTAAAGTTGTGCTTAGGAGCTTTAGGAGGGTAATGTTAGATATTTATCCCTCATTTCTTTGTATATACTTATATATATTTTTTTGTACAGGGATTTAGTTGCTGAGCTTCCATTTATTCTTATGCATCCAAAACCAGAGGAAGAAATTATTCCACCACCATCACCTTCACGACGCGTAAGCAAAGATGTAGGAAATGACGTTCCAGTTGATGCAAACTTAATACAACTAGATGCGTAAGTATTTTTAAAGTTGTCAGAATATTTGAAATAAATTGTAAAAATTTCAGTGATGAAAACAATCTACAAGATCACGATGACGATATAATATTTGAAGATTTTGCCAGATTACGGTTAAAAGGAGGAGAGACTGAAGCATGAGACCAGGTAGAGGCAAAGGCAACTATGCCAGCCCGTCCATTAATACCTATACGTACCGATGTGTATGTCATCTGCGATTAGGTGTAAACCACTCCGCAGTGTGTACCCTAGTCATCGGCTGTGCTGCAAGCCACAACCAGAACGCACTATTATGCATTTAGAAGATCATATGTCCCCTTCTTGATTTCCTTACATGTAACATAACACTAAATATTTATTCATTATAACGATGTAACGAATCAATATGTATCTATTGTTTTCCCTTAAATGTTACCTCTATAAATGTCACTATTTTCCTATAATACATAAAGTCAAAGCACCAAGACATTATTTGGTCTTTGAAGCCACATATTAAACCATCGATTATTCAGACATGAATATTTATATTCATATAGGTAAACTTGAAAGATTGAATTATTAACAACGACTCGTTGTTAAGACTTATTCTACAAGCAAATTTTTGTAAAATTATAGATGCTTTAAACATTTAACAAACTTATGAAATTATTCTTATGACCTGTAACATTAGTCAGTCAATATTAAAATGCTCACTAACTCTGATATAATTATATATAGATTGTAGTACAAGGAAGTGGCGTAAATTTATTCGAGTAGGTAATTATTCAAAACTCGTTAGCCTCGATTGAGGTAAAAAATAAATAAGTGCCAAGGTATCGTATAAATGACAGTTACTTAAAATGGTGGTGCTTTGATTTTAAAATATATGTCGAGTAAGTGTAGAGAAACTACTACACACTAATTTTGTAATTTAATAAAATTTATACCGAATTTTATTATCTAAGTATTTTATATTCATTTTTTAAACACTTTTATATACACTCTTTCGGAAAGTCTAAACCAACTGTGGTGTACCATTTGACTTTCGATATGTAATTACTTGCTTCTGACTTTTTGTTAAATATGGGACGATCCAACGTCTTAACCTCAAAACTATTCAATATGGTGTCTGTAGGACATACAAGTAAAGCCTCAGAGAACAATGTAGAATTACTGGCAACATCTCACCACCGCCCACCATTTTAATTTATATGAAATAAAGATTTTATAAAGTTGGTACCTAATGTTTTTGCTGATTATGTTATGTACAATTGTTGCTCCACTGCATAGTTGAAATTCGAAATTTTGAACCCCACTCGACTTCAACAGCGAAAAGAGAGGAATATGATTAATTTCATTGGCTGAAAATCATGTGACTTCAGGTTCCTGGAAACACTACATCGTTCTCTGAAGGTAGCTTAATGTTTGCATGAATTTTGATTAATTTCAGTTACTAAAATGAATAACGTCATTGATATAAATATTTACTTGGTTTCTCTCTCTCTCTGCTTTTACAATTCAAGATGCGCAAAATAATCCTGAAGTACATTGTTATGTACAATTCTGTATGCAAGATACACAATTCGGTATTTTATGCAAAAACACAAGTGTTTGGCTGGTTATATTTTCACTGTAGTGTTGGTCATACAGACACCATTTTTAATGTTATTTGATAGCAAAGTGACAGTGAGCTGGATCACCCATTTATGAATGCATACAAACAAGCATATCTAATGTCACTTTAATAAAATAGTTTACACTAGTGTTGGGTTCTGGGATCATAATAATGACAAATAATCAAAATTATTCCGTTATCAGTTATGAGTAATGGATAAATTTGATTTTGTTCACTTCAAACTTGTGTGTTTTAACTGAAAATTTGATTCCACTATCGATAAACAGAACATAACTCGTGATACAGTATTCAAGTGAATTATCATTCTGTTTTTCCCAACACTAGTTTTGACCTGATACAAAAATATGTAATAGTTGTACTGATGATACAGAGTAATAGTTCTGTAAACATTTATAAGTATACAAATTTTTGGGAAAAAACTTGGAGAAAATTTCTCAATGGTAATTCGGCTTTCATAAAATTATTTATTCAATCGTAAGTGCTAACCTAACAAAGTGAAGACATAGTGTCTAAAGAACAGTCAGTAACAGTGTGAAAAATAGTGGTTACAATTTTTGAATATTTGATATAGAATAAAATAAATTTTATATTTCCTAAAATGTTTTTCATCTGCAAAATAGGTCGAATTGTTGAAATATACATAGAGCATATTGCCATAACATTAAATTATATGCCTGGTTTTTCATTCAAAATAATTTTCACTTCTCTGCTAAGATTTTTTTTAAATTAAAAAACCAGTTTGAAACAATATGACCACCCTTATAGCTTGTTTCGATATGAGTAAAGGACAACAAATTAAAAATCAAATTTTCTAACAAGCAAGGTACCAGGTTAATAGATTCACTTCAGTAAGCGTCTTTTATGAATCGATTGATGCCAATATAAGTGATTTCTTTTATACACTTAAAGTTTGACCCAATATTAGAAATAAAAACATATTTACTTTAGCAATTTTTAAATAGTCAAAAAATGTAAAAGATTAGATCGCTTACTAAAATTTTATTACAGTTCTAACTTTGAAAGAAACAATTTTTTTTCAACAGTAGCATTGAAGTAATTTTAAATTGAAATAAGGCAAAAATATAGTCGCCCTTTTTGCATAGGAGCATATCTCTATTTTATTAAATTTTTAGGAGAGCCTTCCATAGTTTTATAATATCTCTCATTCTAATCACGACGAATAGCCCAGAAGTCGGAGACTTATGCGGGAGATATATACTTTGCATTAACATTGCGAGAAGGTATTGTGAATAGAACATACTTCTGTAAAAATATTATCAACAACAATAATAACCTTCAGTAATTATTAACAAAATATTTATATTGATCAAGATATGATTACATGCGTTGATTTTTAAGGCAATGTAAAAGCACCCCTTCATGCAAGGAGGGCGATGATACGTATATATATATATAGAAATTAAAAGGGAAATTGTGATTGAAACACCAGGTTTTATTAATCTAATTATAGTAATATTGATACAAAATCTATGCTTTCAAAGAAATTTCATAATTTTATAGTGTACATAACATGACTGATATAGCTCCGAAAAACTTTTTTAATGTAGTATATATATATATATATACTATACCTGTTGCTTTTAAACTCGAATATTTTATTTCGGTAGGTTTTTTTCTTAATTTTTGCAAATTATTTAGTAATTAAACTTTACAAATTCAAAAAACTATTAAGATGGGTTAGCGAGTGATTGCTTAGAGTCGACTATACATTTGTCAAATTTTACTATAAGCACATTTGTCCCCGTTGATGTTTTCAAATCTTTATTCTCGATGTAAACTACTGCTTACTTCATTTGCAGAATGTTTTTATGTTTACCGGATTATGCATTTTACTCCATAAGATCTCGTTATTTTGTGGGATCAGGGAGAAAATATTTATCACTAAGCAAATTATTACGCTTTTGTTTCTACTTAAATATAATGTAGTAAATTTAGTATTTTGCAGATAATATTATTTTTTTAAGTATCGTGATATTTTTTTATATTTTTGAACTAACTTAAAACGCGCATTGTATTTTGATACTTTTTTTTTTGTAAATACATTTTTGTTAATCCACTGTGCCTTGTGATAAATGTATTTCTTCAGTTCTGGGATGTATTGTAACTTTAATTCGATGTTTGTTAATAGTATCGTATCTGTTAAAGTATGCTGCTAGCAAGCCAAATACAACTTTTAATTAAATTTTCTACATTTAAAAGTATTTTTGTAATGGATAACTTTATTTTTAATGATTACCATGGCTTGCAAGAATAGCTTATGTGTGTTTTATTTTATAAGGATCTAAAAAATTAATTGTTTATGTGTATCCCAATTTAAATCAGTACTAGTCTATATTTTAAAAGATCATAGATTAATATATGAAAATTGTCAATTTTGGTGTTTAAATTACCTTTTAGGAATCATTATTTTTATAGAACATTGATAGTTTTACCACCCTTAAATAGAATTCTATTTATTATTTTTAATTTAATATGTAATTATTCTGTAAAATAATTGTGTATACTAATTAAAATAAATTAGTGATAAAGTACATTGTGCATTTGTTTTTAACAATTTTTTTTAAATTAAAATTTAATAATGTTTTCTAAGAAGACCTGTTTTTCATATTTAACAATATTCCATAAATAAATATTAATAACGATAAAGTATATTTCTATTTATTAGTTAAATGATTGTATATTACAAAAACAAAATTTGAACAATTATTTAGAATAACTGATTCTCAGCACTCATTTTATAATTCGTTAAATCAGTACAAATATAAATGGTACAACATAGCCCTAATGAATCAATCAATAGACAACAATATATGCAGGCTATAGAAACAACCCATGTGTTACAATTTTAACAGAACTATCCTAAGATGATAAAGGAATGCGTAATACAACGCAAAAGGAATGGATACTGGAGTGTAGAAGGAAAGAAGACTTCTGTAACACAAGGAAAACTCATTCACACAAGATTAATAAACATAAAGATTTACATTAAAAACAGATTACCGTGTATTCATATAATTATTTAATTAAAAAAAAAAATCTAGTTGCATAGTATCCAGAAATGATTCGAACAGATTTTATAAAGTGTTAAATACTTTACGTTACTATATATTACAGTAGAATATATCACAAAAAAATACCATCACTAAAATTATCACATGTTGAAGTCAAATGTAGTTAACAACACAATCATTCTAGAGGGGTCATCCTTGGGTAACAACATGCACAGGAAATAGGAACAGGACTAGGAACCAGAAGCCCTCAAAAGGATCGAGGATTAAGAGACCTATTCAATTTCCAAATATTTTCAAAAGGAGTGAACCACCCATTAATTTATCTATTTCATTAATTTTAATACTTAACTATATTTTTTACATGGTTTTAAATACTACATTTGAATTTCTAAAAACATTTAAATACTTTTATAAAAAAATAATGGAGACATTCTTTGCCATGATGCCATCAAATTAAATTTCAACAGAAAACATTAATTTCATAATTTGTGGTATAAAGAAAATTAAATGCAAAATTTATTAGAACAGGAATGTTTATTTCCAATAGTGATAATCTATTTTATAAATGCTATTATAAAAATTCAACCAAGGAGTCACAAAGGTGGCCATAGATATATAAAAACGCGATTATTTACTTTATAAAATAATATTTCTGTAATGAACTGGACACATTTTATTCTGACTTTAAGTACGTATACCATCACATAAGAAAATCACAAAAAAAAATACATCAAGTAGAAATAATGAGTAACACTGTAAATAAATAATTGCACTTATTAAGTGTAGAGAAACCTGATTATTACACACATTGCTGTTCTATTAAAATTTAAACATGTATAATATATTGTAAATTAAATACAACAAAACAAATATACGTACAAATACAGTACATTAGAAAATACAAATATGTAAATATAACAACAGAACAATAACTGAATATATGTGAAATATGTAAATTAAAATATACTTAATCGAATTGAAGGTAGCTTCACTTTTCAATTTTTCAATTTCTTTAGTCGATTAAGCACTAAAACAAATAAATTTTACTCGAATAAACGTGGAACTTCCTTTTGAAAATATTTATAATAAAAATTAGAAATCACAAAACCACTTCACTACATTTTACAAATAAATATTTACTCGTCTCAGTTTAAATTAAACTTCTTATATTTTGCGATTTTCCAACATCAACAGTCATACATTGAAATTAATCATTTTATCTAAAATACCAAACCACATGCATTGCTATTAACCTAATAGTGTCTCAATAAGCGTATAATATTTAATAACTACTTTAGGTAAAGTTAAAACACATGACGTTTCATCCACAGATTTACTTCTACATTTCACTAAAATCATCACATATGCATACATTTTTTAAAAACAACTCTTAAGGTTTAAGTATAAAACAGTAGATACTCATTAACTAGTCAATTCAATATTCTTGCATTGACAAGACATAAATATTAAGTTTCCAAGATAGAAAATTTGAGGAAAAACAATATATGAGTTCACTATCATAAATATTACCTTGAAAATGTTCTACTTTCAAGGGTGTTAAACATTTTTATTTTTTAAAACATCTCCAAACACAAATATTAAAAAAAATATTTGGTGACATAAAGCTTTTGGAACATCCCCTCAAACAGAGGGAGTAATAATCCGTTTTTCTACCTAAACTTCTACCCAATTGGTTTAGTCACCAATTTATTTTTATATTATAAATAAATATAAAACATATTTTTTTTTGTAGCCTGTTACATTCTTATTCACGTAAATTTAAAAAAATCTAATATGGGGCAAGATTTTCTAATAAATTTAATTGTTTCAAGAATCCTTATCAAGACCTCTGCTGACTAATAATTAGGAAAGTTTGATAGTTTACTTTTTTTAATAGATTATATTTTGGCAGTAACTTAAAAATTGTTTAAAAACATCTTTAAGTACTATTAACTCGCAGATAGGCCATCCTATGGAACAAGTGTGAGAAACATTTTGTGTAAAAAATATAGGAAAATCGAATTAGTGACTAAGAGCAATGGGCTACAAATTCTCATTAGAGAAGTTTAGTGCTCTATGAAATATTTTTCATCAATTATTTTTTTTAATATTTTATCCACTGTACACTGTACTGTATTTTGTAATAGTTTGTCCACTGTTAAAGTGGAAAAAAGAGAAAACAATTTTATTATTCATTTTACGAAAAAAAGGAATTCTTGATTGCCTTTAAAGTACGGTTGGGATGGAGAACTTTGATTTTGTATGTACAGGGTGAACAGAAAATCAAATATAAAAAAAGTTGAAGAGTAAACTATCTGTTTTTAATAATATAAAAAAATGTTAATAGTAATAATAACAAGAAAGTTGTTTAGAATTGACAGTCATGTAACTATTTCAATTTGAACATAAATTGGCCAACAATTATTACAATTATTCGAACACATTATTGAATTTCTGATTACTCTGTACATGCAAGATTAAAATTTTCGATGCCATTCGTATTTTAATGATTGCAAAATTTTTCTTCAAGAATTCATTTTTGCCGTAAAATCAAAATGTTTTAATTTCTGTTTATACCAACGTAGGTCGATTTATGCACAAATCAAAATGATATAACTTTCAATCCTAAACCACTTTCCTTGCTAACATGTTTCTGTGTTGTTAAACAAAGGCAGTCCATTCTTGAACGTTTTTCATATTTATTGATTTCCTTATCACCCTGTACAAGCAAGGTTAAAGTTCCGCATGCCAACCGTATTTTAAATACAAGCAGAAATTTTAATCAATGCTTTTTCTCGCAAAATGAACAATAAAAATGTTTCCCCTCTTTTCCACTCTAACCATAGACATACTGTATAGCAAACCTATATCATTTTTCAATGTACTTTTGTTTTCTGAACTTTCAACCCTGGAAACTGAAGCACTTAAAGGTAGGATTCATTTCAGATCAGTACTAGTGTGATATTTCACAAATAAGTTCATACACTTCACTGTACAAATTATTTTAAAAAAATGTATTCTTTTTATTTTTATTTATTTTTTAAGAAATAAATATAGCGAATATTTACATTACATTTGGTAAAAGGCCACATTTTTAAACTTCGTATGAAAATAACAAAGTGCGGATCAATAAAATCAATTAACATTATTAAATATTATACACCATCATAAACTAAAAAATCCCAATTAATTTAACATTTTGCAAGTTAAACCTATACTCATCTGTTATAATATACAAAAAATGTATAAAATTATTAAAGCAGATAATAAAATCCATAAAAATATGTATAAAATAAATTGACACTTTATTATCCTCAATAATAAAATCCCAAGTATAGGTTTTTACTCATAGTATCATGGTTATTATTGATTTTCAACAGAGCCCACCCTCACTTTGGTGCCGAATGTCAGTTGTGTTCCCTCGAAAAACTGTAGTAGCCAGGTTTTCCCACCCCGGATCTAGAAATTGTCTAGTTACCCCAAATTCCTAAATAAAAAAGATCAAGTTAGGTATACAAATTTAGAGAATAAATTTGTGTAATTTTACTTACCTCTGTTAGAACTCATATTCCATACAGCTGCGACAGTCTTTCTTTTAGTTGTGGAGGAAACTGATCACTAAACCTCTTCCAGTTCTCTTCGCCTACTTGAGTTTTAAAACTGTGCAGAATCTGTAAAGAAGTAATTAAACGAACAATTTATATGGATGGAAACAGCATAGTAAATGTACCTTTATAAAAACTTCTTTTAAGTCATCTTTTGGTGTGATCCACGATGCAACTGCGTCACAGAAAAATATGAAGTCAGAAACAACACCCGCTGGATTAACTTGTATCATTTGACACATTCCGCGGAAAGCACTGTCCTTTTCTTCATTATCTCTAATATTCCGCAGTGATATACACCTGTAATAAGAATTATTGGTGCAACTATCCAAATTTTCCCCACTGGCAAACAATGCAAGAATCTTCTCCATTTCTCGACTATCTTTAACTTATGCTTACTAAAAACTTAAGTTTTTGGTTTCATAGCTGTTTTCTATTGCCGATTACATATTTTCAGAATATATCCACTTGCATTGTTTTTCATATTAAATATTGAAAATTTAGTACTCTTCAATTTTATGAATTTAATATGTTTAATTCAATAAAAAGAATGAGAAAAAAAATACCTATGAATAGAAAATATGCCAGATTAAAAAATACTTACCAATAACTCAAATCTCTAATTTTTTGTTCTGCAGTGTGGTAAAATACTCTCAGGAAATTAACGAAAAAAACAACTTTTAACCAAAAAGAAATAAAAAAAACTTTTAACGAAAAACCAAATTCTGTACGCTGACAAATAATAATAATACGACAAATATTTGTATAAATTTGAAAAAGTAATTTTTGTGTGATCACTTAAATCCGAGTGATTATCCGTCACTTTCTGGATTCACTGTATAATTATTGTATAACTGATATCATATGAAAAATTTGGATAACTTCATAAAAATTAAAACTAGATTCATGGCTATGATTTTTATATAGGTATTGCAGTATATAAACCATTTCGTAAAACTTTTGAGAAATAAGGCAACTTTCACATAAATAACTATTTCCAGTAACTAATAATAATAATAATAATAATAATAATAATAACAATAATATTGCTAGTGGTAAGATCTAGTACTAAAAATTTCCATACCGAAATGAAATGATTAATTTTATATATCTTACTTAATGGAAATAAAATTGAAGAGCACTAAATAATGATTAATGTAGGAGGAAGCATTAGTAGGGAAAATGCTAATAATAAGCTAGCTTCCTTGTTATAACAAAAGTAGAGGTAGGAGTAACTGAATAGTATAAAAATAAAATTTAAAAAAAGAATAAAAAAGGGTTACAGACCACTGTCGTACAAACTGATGTAACATGGGCGCGACATCGTGGGGGCAGACATAACCTAGGC
The DNA here is from genome assembly GCA_037114965.1 of Monochamus alternatus. Taxonomy (NCBI): domain Eukaryota; kingdom Metazoa; phylum Arthropoda; class Insecta; order Coleoptera; family Cerambycidae; genus Monochamus; species Monochamus alternatus. The sequence continues at coordinate 24,950,761 of CM073432.1, read as the reverse complement.
GACCAATTGTTATGGCTATACCGAGAACAAAAACAAACAAAAGAACCAACTCAATTTACAAATAAATTATCACAAGTTACATAATAATAAATAATTCTCAATTATAGATAAAATTACAGAAATCATACATACGTATAAATTTATTAAAAAAATCAGTGCTTGATAAAAAAAGAACTTTTATGAAATAAATAAATAACTTATATCATAAATCTAAATTATAACAGACAAAAATTATATAATTTGGTCGGTCTACAGTGGATCCTATCTAGAGCCATTTTCTTCTTATTGCAGACAAAATTTATCTCAATATGCGGATAAAAAATTTAATTTGTTTCAAAATAATAAATGTAAACCAAAAGAATATAACAAACAAAATAATTTTAAATGACTAAAAGGAAATTTATGACTATGTTACAGTTTTAATATTGCATCATTTGGTAAGTTGTAGTGAATGTCCGACAAAATTGGAAGCCAATTAATGCCAAAACCAATTCCTATACCTCTGATAAACAATGAGGAGTAAGTTTAAAAAAAAAATTACACCAATTCACATTCACAATGTAAACATAAAAATTGTAGCTGGAAACAAAAAACAGATAAACACATTTTACATTTAAGGATTCACTGTTCAACAACTAGTTCCAATTTTATCAACACTGTTATATTTTTTAGAAGCAGAAAATGTTCTTTGCATCTAAAAATTTAACACTGCTATACAAATTGTTAAATAAATGAAAAAAAAAACACGAAAATGGGAAATTTGTTAATATCATATTAAAAAAATAAAAAATAATTTTCAATCCCTAACAAATTACCCATTACATACATTCACTATTACAAACAAATAACAATTTGTAATATTTAAAGAAAACTTTGCAACGTTCTCATAGAAACGTGCATTAAAAAGCAGCTGTGCATTTTTTGTTAGTAAAAGTTTATAAGCATTCAACTTTCTCATTCACCACACACCCAAATTTGGAAAAAATCAGTAATATCATGCAAGGATACAAAAAGTGTCATACCTGTATTTTCCAATAATGTTTTGGGAGTATTTGGCCGATTAATTATATCAATTAGTTGATTCAAAACTAATGAAATATATGGCCTGGTGTCAGCTCCTACAAATATAGAAAAGAAAATTATCAGTCATAGAACAAAATTCGAAACCAGCTTAATGACAGTAACTTCCAGAATTGTAACTTACCAAGTTTTATACTAATTTCACCAATAGCCCACGTGGCATTGTTACACACAGATATGTATTCTGGATTTAAATTTTGGCCCAGAATAGGTAAAAAATTAGATATATGGGGTTGTACGTGCTGGAAGCAAGCTTTTGTGAGATCTCCCAATAATGCAAATGATGATTGTCTAACTTCGGGCATAGTATCCTGCATACAAAGGTGTAACAACTGCATAATATTACTATTTTCAACTAATTTTTCAATGTGTCCATTGAGTCCTTCTGCTAAGCCAGATAATAAGTCTAACGCTACTATCATGAAATCTTTGTCGGGGGCTTCAAATTGGTCTGGATTCTGGATATTTGCCTAAAAAAAATCAACTACTTACAAGTTCGCTCAATTAATATCCATGTATGGCAATTCAGTAACAAAAATTGAGATGACAAATTTGTTACGATATCTCCGATATTTGTTCACCACTTGAGATGGAAAATTCCTGAGAAAATATTTTTTTGGTAATATCCCCAAAATATGTTTCGGGAATGTTTCCTATAAATATTTCCTGATAATATATTCCATAACTTATACATAGATTGTTTTTCAAACATGTGTATGTTTATTGTAAGTTGTGGCAACATTAATATTGTCACAGAATTTGCCCCACTCACACCCAATTCGACGACTGTGGTACCGCGAAATGCTAAGATTGCCCCGATCGCCCCTACACGACTCTGTTAAACAAACAAAATGCCGTGAATCGAGACGGAATTGGAACTAGAAAATACCTGGAATATTCGTTTCGTCTATAAAAGAAGAATAAACGGCCGAGTTAGTTAGTCTTGTATTACAGTCTGAATTGACCTGTTTAGTTGGAGAGATCAAAGTGATTTAGATAGCGATTAATTAAATAAGTGTTTAGTTGAGTTGTAATTAGTGTTCAGTAGTGTACTTAGTAGTTAATAAAGATAAGTAATTAATTAACGGATTGTTTTTCTGGAAGTAAGAAAAAGACGGGTTAGGAAATCCGTGACAATATTTATTATTAAGGCTAGCGTTTTATCAACGAATAATCGAACTTTTAGAAAGATAATTATGTATAAAGAAAATCCACCCAAGAGTTATGCTAATTAGCATAAAGCTAACCTATAATGCTGAAATGAATCAGTTTTTTTAATTTTTGGAGGAAAATGTGTTAGAGAATATACGACACTAAGGCAATAAACATTATAGAAATGTTTCGAATGGATCTAGAGATAATTGAGTAATGACATACCTACCTAAAGACGTCCTTCCTAGCATAATTTGGGCTGGCCCGCCAGCTACCACCCAGTTTCTCACCAATGTTTTATTGCCCACTTCACCTTCCGAAAACAATTCTACTATATACGTATAGTTTTAACTGTCTTATCCACTTTTTTTCATTACTCAGTTGAGGTTGTTGTACCAATATAAAAAATTTAATTTTTTTTGGTTTTTAAATACTGTTAAAAATTATTATTTCCTCAAGTCACAAATAAAATAGTGAATTATAAAAGAGGGTGCACAAAGTATAAATTTATATTTAATATAGAATATATATTTTAAATATGCGAACACATTAATAAAAAGTCTATGAAATAGACAGATCTTCTCTTCTCGGAAAGTTGGGAAATTTTCCAATATAAGAATCTCTCTATCTAAAGAAATGTTTAAAGCATTTTTTTTAAATCAAATGTCGTGCATTGGGGTAGAAGAAAGAAAGTTTTCTGTCTCGCTTTATACACAAGTCATCCTACAAGTGATGTGGTTAACGTGAAGGTAGCACTTTCAGACATGCACAAATTGCATATCTGTAATAAAATTGAGGCGCATTCATAAAATTTTCCAAATTAACCTCTTTTTCCATTAATTATTTTGGTTAAATTAAGCTTTTTATAATGCAAAATTATTTATTGTTGTAAAGATCAGGATATACCAAATCTTGTGCACACAAATTCTAAGTAGACGGTAACATTTTTTCTAGATTATGAAAATGTAAACTTTTTTATACTAGTTTCCAATTTTTTAATGACAATTTCCAAAATTTTTGTCAGTGTATCTACCACATATAATATTTAACAAATTGTGATTATTTTGAGACTATATCAGTTTTCAATATTTTTATAGCCACAATTTCCTAAAAATTTTACAGTCCAAAAGATTTGGTTCCATTAGTACGTTTCTTGTCTTAAGCATACACAGTGTAGACCAAATCTGATGAAATCGCAATCAGTTCATTGTTCTCAAGATCAAGAAATTTATCAGTTTGGAAAAAATGTCAACTATTTTCTTGAACACATCTGACAAATTCGGTAATGCCAATCTAAATAAAAATCTCTAGAATTGTTGTTGATATTTTGCATATCAATTGTTTTTTAATGGAAATTATGGAAACCCGAGTGAAAAGCTTAAAAAATTGAATGTGGACGGATTATGACAATAGTTTTTGTCCCTACAATTTTTTAAACAAAGGCCCATCTAAAACCCCTAAAGTATTTTCACTGCATTGGCTTCATTGCACCAAATTCAAGAAAATTGCGAACTGTAAAGCAATTAGACAAGAACAATTTTTGGATTGTAAAACGAGTTTAACTGCCAACATATTCAGAAGAAAAACAGAGGCTGTGAAACTATATTTATTTAAAATTACCCTTATATGGATAATTTTAATTATGATCATTTTACTTTATGAGGGTTATCATGTTGTACACCAAGTTCTACTGTGCAGTGCTTATATATATTTATTAATATTGCTTGCTAATTACTAAAATTTGTAAACAACTTTTTCTAGTATTTTCAGCAGAAAAGGCACTTTACCTGAAACCAAAACAGTTTTTACTCGGTGCACTGAGCATTTCAAATAGGATTATTTCAAAAATGGTTACGCCTACCTTACCTTTTTCAAATTTCATTCTCAATCATTAAGATGCAAAAAAGTTCTGCCATTTAAAAGAAACATGGTATGCCACAAGTGGCGCCCTCTACTAGTGACGTCAAAATTAGAAACATATTTGAATTTCTCGTCCACAAAAACCCCCTATTTACAAATTTTATGTAAATATTTGGATTTCTTAAGAAGTTATTTACAAATATCGAAAATAAAATTTTAACTTTAACACCCTGTAACTCCGTTAATAATCAGTTTTGAAAAAAATGTTATAGCAAGAGGTAGCATTTATTTTCGGTCTAGAATTATCCCCTAAATTTTTAGCTCATCATTTCCGGACACCCTGTATACCTATATAGAATGTAAATACATCTGAGCATCTTTATTTTTAATTTGACACATTATATGCCCAGATTTAACAAATATAATCACTAAAGATTTTAGTTTTCTTGTAACTGTGTGTTAAAATTTGTAAAGTTTGATACTCTACACAAGTCTGATGCCCAGAGTTATCTGAGATCACTAGACAAAATTTTTAATCAAAGGTATAAAAACATTTTTCAAGTCACAGATTATATATACCAAACGTTAAGAAAGCCCGGCTAAAGGCAGTCGGTAGCCTTGCAGACATAATGCTGTCAGTAGTTAACACGCATTTGTAAAGTAAACATCAAGGATATTTTAGTTACTACTTGTTTAGCTTTGAGTAGATGCATAGTAAACCATTGCTCTAATAAAATTAAACCTATCCATAAGCAAAAAATCAAAATTTTCATTCTTTCTATTTGGTGATACGTCATATTTTCCAGGACTGGTTTTACAATTTTGTTTGCTCCCATATTGAAGTGGTGAAGTATAAAATGTATTAATTTGGTTTAATTTTTGTTTATATATTTTTCATTATAAGTATTATGCTTTTTATATTCATAGATTTCCAAAGTTGCAGTTAACTTAGAGGAAAAAGCCATATTAAAAAAATAATTTGGGTGCCTACAAAATTTATCCTTATTTGTTCTATTAACAAAAAATGTAAATCCATCATTAAATTTACTAGAAACAGTTAGTATATGTAGTTTGTCTTTATAGATAACTAATACATAATTAGTATAAATCAGAATTTTTAATGTTGATCCTGGATAGTTTTGAGAATACGCTGTACAGCTTAAATTATTCTCCATTTTTAAGAACACAAAATCTCTAATAAAATTAAGTACATTCATAATTAAATTAGCAAAAAGATATACTCGAAATTTTGCCCGCCTGAACAATATATCAGTCCATGATAGCGCGGCAAATGGAACAGGTGGATCCGTCAATTCGCCACAGCTAATAGAAAGCTGCGATGCATGCATACTTACTGCAGCAGTTGTGTAATCGAGTATGCTCTCAAGAGATATGCGGCACACGATTTTATAGGAAAAATATACGGGCTGCAGGTATGTTTCTTTGTGTCGACTGCTATAAATTGTGAGCAGGTTTGTAACATGAGTCACTCTCTAGATTTTCGGCCGTCTAGTATAGATCTTAACTAAGAAATTATGTAAAAAATTCTCTATTATTTTTTCTTGTTCAAAGTTCGTGCATATAATTAATTAACAACCTGTATATTTGGTAAAAATGTAACCCACATCACCAATCGGTGAGGTGGTAAATTTAAATGTGTTTAGAAGAAAATCCTGAATTTTTTTTATTTCCCTGACATTTCCCTAACCATTTTAAAAATCCCTTTTCCCGGTTTTCTATACCTGTAGCAACAATGGTGTTTGGGACTTAATGAGGAAGGTCGATTTGTAAACAATCTTATAACTTTTTTTTAACTTACCATATGTAGACACAAAGTATGATGCACTAGCGATACACATCTACAATAGACTGGCTCACAATAAGGCAAGAATCCAGACTGTAGTGCTGTAGCCACACTGGATAAACACTGAAATAACCGACTCTTAGTAAAAAGACAGGATAATATAAATAACTTACCTCTAATAACGGAAACAGGTCTTTATCTTCATCTTTAAGGATATTCCACTTTTGGATCAGAGGAGGCATGAGGAGATTAATAAAATCAGGTTTGTTCAAGTGACTACCCACAGAATCAGCTAAAGTACCTATTGCATCATACAGAATAAGCAAATTTTTATGCTGATATTTGGAGAAAGCAAACACTAATGTTTCCAATATAAATCCTAAATATGGCACTAACTCTGTACAAGCTTCTTCTTCTAACGTAGCAAAAGCTGAACATGCGGCCTCTTGAACTCTCTTATTTCCGTCTAAAATTCTTTTGAGTAATTCAGTCATTAGAGGTTTTAAATAGGAATCATGAGGTTGAGCGACAACCCAGTGAGAATACCTACTCAAGGTCCAGCAAGTTATAGCTCTAACCAGAGCTTTCTTATCATTTAAGCAATTGATTAAATATGGTATTAATTCTGGTAAATGACTAATCATTCCAGACATGCAACCTTCCGCAATAGCACCTAATGCTAGTATTCCAGATTCTTTGATGTCCCAATCCTGATGAAACAATGTTTCTTTAAGTATTGGAATTAGTATAGGCAACAAATCATCTCGAAATACATTAGCAAGAACATCAAGAGCTGCAGCACTACACTTCCTTAAATTCCAATCTGACAATGAGCCATCATCGTCACCATCATCATAATCGTCATCATCATCTTTATCAGTGCCATTTTCAGTCGAATTACTATTTCCTATTGCGGTTTTAATCGTATGTGTTTTGGATTTATGAAACCGCGGTCTAATATCTTCTTCTTTGTCAGGAACATTGTCATCTTCTTCCACATCACCTTTGAGCAAAATAATATCAATTTCTGAATATTTCATGCCTCTCACAAGAACAGGTACTAGTCTGTTGAGATGATTCCTTAGAACGCTCCTGCATATCGGTTGCTCAGCTAAAGACAACCAAAACTCGCACGCTTCCAGAGCGACAGACTCATCCGCATCTTGTGTCCGAACTAACATATATTCTATAATATTGTCTATATGTGGTATAAGCCTATCCATCCTAACTTCTAAAAGCATCACTAGAGCTTTGCATACATTTTTTCTTACTTCTGCATCGTCATCGGTTGCAACTAGGAACAGATTCTAAAAAAAAATTATATTACTATTATCCTATTAAATAAACAGCAACTTACCTGCAAAAATGAGTCGATGTGATACATAAGTGCCTGAGACCTTTGTATGATGAATTGGTTGACACAACCTATAGCATAAGATCTAATTTTTGAACTAGAATGATTAAAAAATTGTAAAAATTTTGGGATCAAAATATCCAAAGGTCTATTAGTTGTATCGGCATCCAGTGCCTCAGCCGAATCTTCACAAATCTTTTGCAAAGCTCCAAATGCACCTTCACATATATTATAATCTGTCGAGTCCAACATACCACATAATGCAGGTAGCAACTCTGGCCATGTCGAAAGATCGCCTTTGCTTGCAACAGTTGTTATTAGTATACCAACGGTAGCACGAATCAGTGGAGAAGGATCACCAACAGCTTTTAAACATTCAGTCTTTATGAAGCTAGTAACGCTTGGTAATAAATTGCTGTAGTGAGTTTTAACGTTGTTCTTTAAAATTAATCCACTTAGAGACCTCGTTGGTTCGTCTTCAGTTGTTAACTTCGTGAGCACAAACATTAAATAATTGTTAAAATCTGGATATTTGTTCAATTCTTCCAATTTCTTTATGTTATATTAAGGAAATATAAACATGTTTATAAATCAATAGTATCAATTTTATCTATTACCATATCTAGGTAATCTCAAACATTTACCCTTAGTACATTGCTATTTCAATGCAACCAGTACATTCCTTTATAACTGACATTAAACACTGCTGTTATATGTTACTCTAATTATATGCAGCAATATAAACATTTTCAATACATTTAGACAATAGTATTTTAAATATGGCAAACAAAATTTATAAAAATCTCACACAAACTATTACAAAATTCAATAAAATATTTCACTAGTAAGTTATTATTAATAATTTTTAAATTGCGAAACATGAAAATAGTGTAAATAACAATACTTAAAATAATCTTGTTTACAGTTTACATGTTACGTACATTTTTCTGCATCTACGTTATATAAGAAAATGTAGTACTCACAACATAATATACATTGTATTTTATTAAAGGATACTTGCTGTACAGCCCTTTGAGTTGCTGTGTCCGGCGACTGAGATTCCCTAAGTAATGTTAGAATTTCTCGAAGACCATCTTCCTGAGGTGTCCACTCCATTTTCATGTCGTTATATTTTTTATTACTTAGACTTAGTTTTATTTGTCAGATGTACAAACTGAAGCAGTCAACAGAAACTTACGTACTCTATGTAAACGATCAAATCGACATAAACCTTCAAAAATGCTGTTCGCTAAGATTCGACATTCGGAATGGGAGGATCTTAAACCGGAAATTTAGATGTCAAATGTCAATTAAAAGTAAATAAATTTAAAACTGTTTAATAACGTATTTTTATTTAAAAAACAGGTGAGTGCTTCAGCAATTTCATAATTTTTGCTTTACTTAAAAATGTACTTTAAAATGGTTAAAATTTTTATCGATTACAGAATACAGATAGAACTACAGGATTGAATATTTTTGTCGAAAGGAAATTTCGTTTCATTTTTGATCTCATCTAAGTGAATAGCTCAGTTAGAACATGCAGTGCAACTTTATTCGCAAATATAATCGATTTAAAATAAACCACTACAACACACCTTTGAAACTTACTAAATACTATATCCCAGATTTATAAAAATCAGGATCTACTGGTATTTACATGGTATCCACAGTAGTTACCCTTGCGGTTCTATTATTCAGAGCAATTCCGAAAAGCACCAAAATGGCGATAACTGGAAAGAAGTTAAATAGGATTACATCGGCCTCTAACGGTTAATTAGAGTTTTAGTAAATGCAACAAACAATACATAACACCGAGCTGGTACTATAGAAATCATAAAATATATAGAAACCAAAAGAGGTATCGAAAGCAGTCAACCTATGTTGAAAACGCGAGTCTCGTACACTGAAATGTACGATAAGGAATGCGTTTAGTCCATTTGCGCATCCAAATAAAGGTACCAACCCTAGGAGCAGACAAAAGGAGGCACATGAAACTCTGCAAAGACATACTTCATTGGTTATGTATACATATGGTGTGGGTGCGAGAGAGACAACCATCTGCACGTACGATATAAATTATGTTATTAATTTCCCATTATTCTATTTGTAAACACGTCATTGGCGTACAGTGTGGTTTCTTCTTTTATCTTGTATCTCGTTAGTGTTATTCTTTGTGTATTTTTGTGGGTGTTATTGTTGGAACATGTCATGTTTTATAAGTGACTGTAAAATTAACCAGCGTATAGCACGAAATAATTCTTCATATCCAGAATTCAATTTCATTTCAATTCAGAATCAGCTAAGCCCCTACTGCTCCGCCATTGCTAGAGGCACAAAACACAATATGGCGCTGATCATAAATAATCCATTCGCGCAGCTTTTAGCGCATTCCAGTCATCATAACACTGAAATGTAATTTTATATTATTTTGTCCACATCATTTCCAAAATTATTGGTTAGCTGCGCCATTTTATTTTTAAAAGGGAAAACGTCTAGCGAGACGGAGGGAGACTGCCAAGGCCCTAAGAGTCGAATGTCCGCAGAGCAATACGTATGCGAATTAGATCTTACAACGGTAATTAAAATCGAGAGACAGAACCATGTAATTCGCATATGATTACTCTTTGAAAGTCAAGAATATACCCTCCAATCTTTCGTCGCCGTGTTTACATTTTCAAGAAATCAAAGATCATCATTCTACTTATTCATCTGGGTAACGGGAATATTTCACACGCAGATTAAGTTTTAGCAGTCATTATATTTTTATTTACATATCAAATTGCAATTTTACATTACTGTTTGGCATACATTAATTAATTATAGCATAAATATCATATAGAAATATATTGTAATTATAATTTAAATGTAATTATATTATTATATTAACGATTCGCTGAATTAAAATAATACATGACTTATTGAAAAGGTATAATTATTTCTTTGTCATTATATACTAACAAAATGTACAGGAAGTATGGCAACGTTGTTTACTGTTTTATGCACGATGCACGATATTGATATACCCATCTCGTTTCTGCACACAGTAAGCTCCGTTGCTCGTGCTCTCTGGTGGCGGTAGTGGAGTGTAGTGTTATGTCGGAATCACACTTTGTGGTTGGCTCAGAATTTTTTATTATTTATCGGTGTTTTTTCATAAACTTTTAATTCAAACTGTTAAGATGATGCTTCAGTGTCAAGTGTGTGGAAAATTGAGATGTTCTCATTCTGAATTGTCCTTTCATAGGTAAGTTTATTTATATAAATCTAAAAATTTTGTGAGTGTGATGCTTTGTTTTTAACGTTTCGTGACCATAAACCCCTTACCAACTATGTCAAAAATTGTAATGTAATGTAACACAAAGAGCAGGACTTGTAATGAGAAATATGAAAAATGTAGGAAGTGGTGGTTCATCTGTAGCTTCCCTCAAACGTATTTCAGCGTCCTTTTCAAATGCTCAGCTCAAGTAAGGACATTCTTACCTTTTGAAATTCAAAACATTTTAACATTTTTTGCGTATTTTGTCTGTTTGTGTCCCGATAATTAGATTTTGGCAAAAGCATCGGGTAATATACTAGTTATTACTTAATGGCAAAAGTAAGGAGGGAAGGACACTGTGGCTGAAGTAAGGACTCTTATTCCGAAGTAAGAACAGGTGGCAACCCAACTAGAACAGGCATACAGCGTCAAAATTCCTACAGAACAATGCTAAAAATTGCGGAGTTCGAAAAAATTTATACACTGAAAAGCTGTATTTCAGAAAGTGTTGGCTTAACAGAGGTGGTTCTGGGCTCAAATTGTAGCAAATTTACTATTCTTTGTTCTTTGGAAATGTACAGCGTAGTTATAATAAAAAACTAGTGCTGCAAGGTTAAACCCGCTAAAAACTGAAGGAAAGTAGAAAATTTCGTAGTTTTCGGATTTTTGACAATATTTTGCGTTAGGCGCCCGAGGTCAAAAACTTGGATTATTCATCATAAACAACACAGCGAAAAATCACAATCTACCAGATCTGACGCAAGGTCTGATATATGAAAGTATTGCTGCATTATTAGGTAATTCGATTTTGTTAATTTTCGTAATTTATTAAAATGATATAGCAGCAAAGCATAGTATCATCATGTCATTCAATTTGTTTTAATTATTGCCACAGCCATCTTTTCTGTTTTATGAATTTTCGAGCCTGCCAATGGTAATAGCCCAATTTAAAGACACTTTCTAGTAAATTAGCCCCTAAATGAAAAAAGGAGAGATTGTACTTTTTTGTAAAGTTGTGAGTTTCGAGTCCGCTATAGAAAACAGATTTAAAAAAAAAACTAAATAGCATTACGCACAATTAAATATAAATGGTACAATCACATACTATACTCTATTGGAACAAATATATTGGTATTTAATTTTGGTAAAATTAGATTATCTCTACAAATTCACATCGACGGGACTGGTACAGATACTTAGATACTTTTTTACTTTAGTTCTAGGCCTCGGTCTAAGCAAAGTTTACAGAATAAATATATAAGTTGTTTCACTCTCGAACACGCCCCGCCCTACCAATTCCGCTCTCCTCACCCGTCTCGGAGACTGTTCGGTACCCAGGATCCTACACGGTGGCCGACGCTAGAACTGTAACGTGTTGAGTACAATCGATATAGCGTGAGACAAAAAAACCTTGAATATCTGTTAGTGTTTATTTTATTTTTCTTCTAAAAATGCCCGTGATATATTGTACTGTGATACCTGGCACAAACAGTATATAATAAAAATGGTATGTACAGTAACGTCTTTAAATAATTTAAATATGTCTCAAATTAATTAATATACGTATAGAAATACCCAAATCACTAAAATAATATTAAGTACTAAAAAATGACCTGGACATACTTATACATTGAGTTTTCATTTGAGTCATTTTTTTACTGAAAAGAATATATAGTTTATTAAATTACAAAACAAGAATATAAAAAACGCCACAGACACTTTCGTGTAGGAGTCCAAGAGAAGCTGCATTAAAAAAGCAAGAATAAAACCTATACCGCATCATTTGTAACTTGTAAACAATATAGATTTTATTATTTCCTATTTTAGTTTTAAAATAATGTATATTGTTTTTTTTTAAAAATATTTAAATAAACATGTAAACAAATTTTCCTCATGGCTACATTATTTTTTATATATGTAGTAGAGTACGTATATATTTTATTTTAAAATTTTCACTTGCAAATTTTATATACGACTTGCAAGATTAACTAACAATACTGTATACATTTACCTATAATCGTTTTATAATATTTATATTTATTACATTACAAATACTTTATTTATACAATAAGCAGCCTTACATCACACTTTTGGAATATCCCTCGTATATAAATATTTCCCAATTGGAAAGAAACTACTCTTTTAAGTCCTTCGTATTTTGCCATTTTTTGCGACAGTATTTACGTGTGGCGGTACAGCTTAGATCTCAAAACATCAAAGTGCCAACAGAGAGTGGTATAACATATTTATTCAGTAAACTTTGGTCTAGGCACTGTATTTCAATTAGTCTAGCGGCTATATTCATTTGCAAATACTACATTTTTGATCTAATGTCACCCAGACACGTACGTGACGCGCGTTAAGTTTACATAAGCAATGCCGGTTTTAGCAATACTGGCGTACTGGACGGAATTCTACGGCGCCCCTTCACATAAATTTGAAAGCAAATATAAAAATATGAAATAACATTTATTTTATAAAATCACAATTTATTTATAATAAAATTTGACTTTCTTAAGGTCTATTTACAGTTACACACATCAGTGCCGTGTCAGCTCCGTATCAGTGAAGAATAAAAAATCGTTGCTTAGATTTTAAATTGCCGTGTTTATGCACATCCTTCACAGTGCCGTATCAGTGCTGTAAGTGCTGATTCAGTGTTAGTTCCGTGATTTTTAAATACGCCGGCAACGATATTTTTGTAATTCTACTGACGAACTGACCAGATTTTTCTATTTTTCTAAGAATGAATGAAAAGTTTATCGAGCTGATACGAAATTTTAATCAACTGGATGCTCGACTGATGCTAAACATATTCAGATCACTTGTTTCATCACTTTGATCGTCTACTAACTCCTTTTTACGGACTACGGACGGATATGTGTAAATTGGCATCAGTGATCGACCACAAATAACACTGATACTGAACGGACACTGAACAGATACGTCACTGATGTATGTAAATGGACCTTTAGTCTTCCTATGAGCAAATTCTCTTATTAATTCAGCGATGTCCGTGTTTTCGACAGTATCATTTTCGATCGATAATATTTTCATGTAGATTTTTATTTTTTTTCCATTTTCATCCCCTTTACACCACCTATGATGGACTGAAATTAGTATGTGGAATCGCTTAATCTTATTACTTCCAATGTTCTACAAGTATAAGAAAATCATTATAGTTCAAATTATATTTTCTAACTCCAAGCTCTACTCGTTCTGTCGTTCAGAATTATGATTTTTAGAACAAGTGAAGTAAACTAGAGGGAAGCTTACTTGCTTAACTCCAATCTGCTGCTATTTATTTCTTAAGTATTTAATATATATATATATATATATATATATATATATATATATATATATATATATATATATATATTTATTTACTGGAATTTAAAATTTATGTCCTACTAATGAGAATAAATTAATAGATTTATTTAGAAATATAGTGCATCCATTGTTTATGGTTTAATAAAATGTTACCCCATAAATATTTATATTACTACTTACTACAACTACAAGATAGCTTTGGCCGTTGCTGTGGTTGTTGCGGTACTTCTAGATATTGCCAATAATTTATATAAGAAGGCAAAAAACAGTCTCCTTTTTAGATTTTGTTAGTTTCTGTATTGCAGAACTTCTTACTCTTCGGTGGCAAGGCAATTATAGAAAGAAATATTGTATTCTCATACTGCTCCTTTTGAAATTTCATGGGAGGTTACACTCCTATTTCAGGTTTTTTTTTTCACAATTTGCATTTCTAATGTTTATAAAACATTCCTAATGCTCCTTAATCAAAAATATTTGCTATTGATATTTCAAATGGTAAGACTTTTTTACTTACTTTTTATTTATAATCAATATTTTCATTAGTTTATCTCAAATAGATAGGTATAAATTATTGGGTATTGTATTGTAAAAGTGTTTTTAATATATAGTTCAATAATAGAAATAAGCGATTGCAGACATTAGAGGGAGTGATAAAAACGACGATTATAATGCAGTTCTTGTATATAATTTATTGAACAAATATATAAATAAACAGTGACCATTTCTTTTGTATAAAGCTGAAATAGGGAAAAATAAATAATCATTAGTCGTAATTATAGAAGCTTAACAGCATTTTGAGAGGATTGAGGTAGAAATTTAAAATTTTGCTTTTAATGTCAATGAATTTATTTTTCTATAAATGGATAAGCCTTAATCCATTCAAAATGGTAATACAGAATTAAGTCTATGTAATTTTAAGTTGTAATTTAACACAAAAAATTAAAGAAGTTTAATAATAAAAATGATTAAGTAATATTGCACATAAATATGTAGTTTACATATTCATAAAGCGATCATACTTCGCAATTTGTACTGAATAGCATGTGACAACGAAACACAAGTAACCCTAACATTTGGAAGTAAAAGTAACAAATTAAAGAGAATATCACATTCCTACATTGTCAGCACCTTTTTGATCGTGATAGTCGAGCATCGCTTTGGAAACACTCTGTAAATTACTAGAAATACCTTCAAATAATATATATATATAGGTATATATATTTCCTGGACCAGAATGGTGAATTTTTAAGTAATGTTTAAGGAAAGATTGTGTTTGCCAGTTGAGATAGCCCAATTACTGTCACCAATGCCCAACAAAAAATAATATACATACAGCTATTTATTAAATACGTATGTACAGGGTATATACCTACTAGTCGGTATGCTGAATCATATCAGATCAGCATTATTAAATCGTAAGTGATATCTATGTAATATATCGGAATAATAATTTTCTTGCAATAACTGAAAATATCTGACATGAAGAGTATTTCACGTTTCTAACAACAAAATAAATTTAGTTGTGTAGTATATTTATCATTTGAATTAATTCCGATATATCTAATATATAGATAAATATTCACAAAACGATTCAGACAATGACACTGCAGAAGTTGAATAATACGAAATAACATGTGTGATAATATGTACATTTAAATTTCTTAAAAACTTAATACTAATATATTTAATATATACTACAATATTTGCATTAACTTGCTATGAAATAAATCCAAATGCAACCTAAATCATGTTATTTTGTATTATTTTCTTTGGTTTAAAAATAGTTAAAATGAATGCTATCGAAAAAACCTGCCCATTACATTTTACAAATTTGGCATGTTTAAACAATGTTTACAATGAAATTACTAACATAACACTAGCAGTACAAATAATAGTGCCACATCTGTTTTAACAATTAATATAAATTGTTCACATAAACAGCATAAGGTACATGTCAGTTTCACTGTTAAGTTTATACAAATAATTTACTATGAGGGAGAGTACCAGTTGGAGGGAGCACCTGGTGTACTCTTACTAGGATGATATAGGTGGAAACCTGCTCCTGCAGCCCCGTGGTGATAGAATTGTGGTTGATCTACGTACGAGTACACTTGTGGTTTGAGCGGTAAAGGACTGTCTGGGTATTGATGGCGTAAAACATCTTGGTATGGCACTGGTGTATCAAAACTAACTCCCCCGTGCAGCTGTTGGTGCTTGTCACGGGGAGATACACTGGACGGAGGTGTCATAGCAGAGTGATAGTCCATGGAATAGCCGGTTGGGTAATTTTGGTGTTGAGATAACAAAAACTGGTGTTCACTATAGGAAGACGAGCCTTCACTTCCAGGTGGAGTGGGTAACGGACCCACACCGACTTGGTTATCACTCGGATAGTATCCGGAAGAACTTCCAGATCGACCACTAGCACTCGTGATACCATGTACGTTTGCTCGAATAACGCTTTCCCTATTGGCGTACAGTTGTCGAAGTAATGCCGACGCCGGCAGGGGGCTCTGCTGCTGAAGTTGTTGGTGATGAGCCCCAATCCATTGAATGGTAGTTCTTTGCTGTTGTTTAAGAAGTGCATCCGTGCTAAAGTCGGTAGGCTGATGAGTTGGAGACTTGCACGCAGGCAGATGCTTTGACATCGCATTCTCCAAATCCTTAACAGAAGTACCACTACCAGTAGTATCATCTAGTTTCTTTGGGCTAGTTCCGGAGGAATCCGAAGTTGTAGTTATGGGATGAACTCCATTCGTGGAATGACAGGAGGAAGCTGGACTCATCACGTTATTTCGGTGTGAAGAAACGGTGATTTCGTCGTCTTCGTTTTCATCCGACGACGTGTTTTTACGTTTAGTAGATCTCCGCATCGGTATGCTTTTCCTCTGATCGGCCACAGCAGATGATGGAGTTGGCTGCAGCTGCGAAACGGGTGCGTGGTCCAAGCGACGAGTCCGCAAATCCCCGGACTCTTTACTCGTGGTGCCAGCGTCGGTAGCGGTTCCAGTACCTGCGCAGGTGGCATCTTCCAAGTCCTGGCTCGGGTCCTGGGGTGGATTGGGTGGGCCTCCGCTGTTCCGGTCATCTGACCACAGAATCAGTTAAAAACTATATTATACTAGCATTGGTGGTACGTCAACGTACCTCCACGATCGGCGTCTGGCGATCCATTCTCAGGGTCGTTGCTACTGGCCTCCTCTCTCTTAACCAGGTTGGCGTTGTCCTCCATTTGGCAGCAATCCATTACCACATTTTCATACTCTCGACCACTGCAATCAAATTACTTCAAAAGGTGCTTTTTATCATAGCCCTATATGAATATTATTACCTTACAAAGAAACTACGACTTACTCCTTAGTAGATAAAAATTAACATTTTTTGAAATAGGAGTAAGTGTTGTAAATATTATATCTCTCAATTGTTCGGGCTGTCAAAATAACGACAAATATTTTTTACATTTTACACTTTGCTCTGCTTGCATATATGTACAGGGTAACCTAGAATTGATAGTCGGCCGCCATTATAGGAAGATACAATAAGTAAATAGGGAATCGTAACATGGGTCTTTGTAGAATTATGCTACGCAAGCATTGATCTTAAAATATTATCTTGGTAAGGGCTTAAGGACAGTGACGCTCTCACTTTCATACGTAATTTTACATTCTGTGAAAGTCGTCTTTTATGTCAACAATTTGTAATAAATATTTTTTCCGAAATCTCTAAACATTAAACACGGCTCGATCTTAGTCACTGACTAATTTCGATAGCAAATAAGATACCTACTTGCTTTTCCAATGCTATATAAATGATACTTAAGAAATATGTATAAAAGAAAATAGGAAAAATAATTTCCACGACGCCGCCCTTACATAAATTTCCTAAAATTTTATTTTAAAGCAAACATTTTTAACATCATTCCAAAAAGACCGGCGTTTGCGGTTTCCTATTTTTTTTATTTGCATATCTGTAATGGTGATTCACTGTTAGTTCTGGGTCACCCTGTTTATTACTATATTAGTTATTATTTGCAAATAATTCTGCCAAAGCACAGTAAGAAAATATATAATACAGGGCCTAGCTTTACGTAGGGGTCAGTTTTTTTTAAAGGATAAAAGTAATTATTTCTCATAATATTAACCTTAATTTTTTTTTTCGAATAAAAATCGGATTATAATTCGTTTCCTTTTGTAACTACTACAATACAACACGTGTTTATACCGCCACTGGTCAGCATCTGAGCTCAGTTGTTCAGAGCGCTGATGTGTTGCCTG
Source organism: Monochamus alternatus (assembly GCA_037114965.1). Taxonomy (NCBI): domain Eukaryota; kingdom Metazoa; phylum Arthropoda; class Insecta; order Coleoptera; family Cerambycidae; genus Monochamus; species Monochamus alternatus. The sequence continues at coordinate 24,932,651 of CM073432.1, read as the reverse complement.
TTGTTACTTTTTAAAATAAATGTAAAACTATATGCAACAATGGCGTGACAAAGCGAAACTGCAATAGAGAATAATTTTATAAAAACAGATTTTGCACATATTATTTTAGTCATTATATATTTTTTTATTGTCGATTATTATTTTTGCTGTTATATTTAATACAAACATTTTTTAATAAAAAGTATGTAAGTGAAGTTAATGAATATCAAAGAAAATTATTCTGATATTGACCAAATTTAGGACAACTACTACCCTCTACTTTTCAATCTCCATTTTTAACAATTTATAAACTGAACAATTTAACAAATTTTTCATGTGTTTATAATGGTCACAGGTAACCTATGTACAAAACTGACCTCCATTCAAAGTTATACCTTGTATATCGTCCCATTCCTGATGTAGACTTTTGAGTACAAAATAAGTGCATAAAACAGTTATGATGCAAGAATAAATTAATTCATTTTCATCATTATGTTTATTGTTTTATTGTTATAAGTGCCAATGTTACTATGAATATCTTTGTTATCATTATCACCTGATCATCAGTAACGTTCATCATTATCGCGAATTAAACATTTAATAACTCAGCTATTAAAGACTTCGGTGACGTTACGTTTCTTAACCATTTTTTTTGTTTTTTACAGTTCCCGTGCCATAACTCCTTAAATTAAATTCCTTAAATTTGAAACGCGTCTACTGAAAAAATCGGTTTCAACTAAATTGTCACCATAATAAAACCGCTCCATTACCGACTGGTAATCTTGATTAAGATACACAATGTCGCCTTAGTGAACTATAATGACTTTATGTTATCACACACCTAGTTATTTTTGAAGGTAAATGAGTACGAATAGCAGAGAATGCAGAGACATAGATATTTCCAAATCCAACTTATTTTTATACAAAAGAGATGACATTTCATCAAATTAGGTGAGGATTGTATTCGGTTTCCTTTACTTTTTATTTTTACCCTTAACTGCTGACATTCCTTTTCTGAACACTTTGACTTTGAGTCTTTCCGATCCAGATTTAAAAATATTAAATAAATTATTGTAAAATTTTCAGATATGATGAAGTTATAAATATTGGTACAAGTGCACTACACTAAGAAAAAAAACAGACATTTACAAAAATTATAACCAATTTAAAATTTTCTCAAAATAAAAAATAAAAGTAAAATAAAAATATAACTTCCAAAGTCAAAGAGATAGGAATTCTCACACATCTGATGCATTTTATTGGATTTATACTGCAGCAAAGTATTTTTTTTGTATTTGATACATACATCAGATGTTTTGCTATATATAAGCTTTTGCAATAATAATGACACTCCCTCAAACAGTTTTTGAACTTCTGGAAGTGAAGTGAAACAACTAAGAACTAGTCGATTTCATTAAGAATACCTCAGAAGTTCAAAATTTATTTTAATGAGTGCCATTAATATTGCAAACGATTGTACATAGGATGGTCAAATGTAATACTTCTTTCTGATCTAATCGCATTCAAGTCACTGTGATACTTAACAGCTTACATTCGTCGACAGATTGACAGGTTGAGAATCTGTCAAATGATTCTCGGTTAACATACGGATGATATTCATCATATTCGATATTGTTTAGATACCTCATACCATTGGATACAAATTTTATCAAAATCTGGATGGGAATGTGTAACGGTTTTGCGAGAATTAGTTTATTTGCAGTGATTTGTTCTCTAAATGCTGATGAGGAGTCTGGCAGACTCCGCGCTGTCTATATTTCAAAAATGAAAAACAATGTGACACTATCCCTTTGATATGACAAGGTCATATCGCGCTAGATCCCTACGCAATTTGAGTTCGGAGAAATATAAGGCAAAATGCTAAGTCGAGTCACAGACTCAGTGTCAGCAGTTGTGTATAAACTGACATTTTAATACTAAGCTTCACCTTTTAGCAATATTAGTACTAACAGTACAAAGTTGCACATTGCAGTTTCCAATAATGTATGAGTATAGTTACTTTTACCGAAATTTACTAATTTTTAATTACATCAATATTAGTGTCATTTGTGCCGCTGATTCCTGAACTGTAACTTTACTTAATTAATAATTGCAATATTATAATAACCGAACAAACGAATTGTTTAAATCCAAATTGCACAAGAAGATCTTAACTATGTAATTTTTGAAAAGCTCAATAGAAAAGTTATTTTTTTACTCAATAAGACCTGTATATTACCGTATTAATTCAATTAAACAAGTTTGTAGTTCTGTAGTAATAGTATTGAGTTTTCGAAAGTGTTGTAGAAACTATGTTTGGAATCGGTTCATACAGGGTGTTAACGATAAGTTTGTCCAAACTTCACTGACATATTCTATCGCTAAAAAAACATTGAGGTTTGTTATAGGCATGAAGTTTTTACTCATAGCTAACTAAAAGAGTTACAGTGTTGCAATTTGTGTATTTGAAAAAAAAGTGTTCGTAACATTGACAGGTTTTGAGATAATTTGGTTTGTTAAACATGTCTCACATTAGTAGCAATTTAAAATAAACATAATAATTATAATAATAAAAGTACAAAACAAGTAAGTGATGCTTTTAACTATTTATTTTCATGAACAATTATAGTTCTCTGGCAACGATATTTTATGACGTCAAAATGAAAAATAGTAACCTAGCTTACTTAATTTACCTGTATTTGCTAATTTTCAAAAACTGATCGGAAACTAAAAATATCTTATCTAGAAATGTCAGTGATGTAGGTACTATTTTGCACTGTCCACCTAGTAACTACGCCACTGGAGTGCATAGATAAATAGTTTATATTATATTTTTCTAGGAAAAAAATACACGACTGACATCCTAAAATATCAAAATATTTTTAGAATTGCCGATCAATTTTTGACAAAAAAAATACTTCAGTAAAGTGTTCGTAACATTGACAGGTCTTGAGTTAATTTGGATTGTTAAACATACTTCAGGTTATTAGCAATTTAAAATAAACATACTAATTATAACAATAAAAGTAAGTACAAATCATATAAGTGAAACTTTTAACTATTTATTTTCATGAACAATTATAGCTCTTTGGCAGCGATATTTTATGACGTCAACATGAAAAATAGGAACCTGGCTTACTTATTTTACCTGTATTTGCTAATTTCTCAATTAATTTACGCCCAGTCAATGTTTAGGAGATTTCACAACAATTTCTGTCAAAAATCGATCGGAAATTTTAAAAATATCTTGAAATTATAGAAGTCAGTGACGTAGGTACTTCTATGCACTGTCCTAGTAACTACGCTACTGGAGTGCATAGATAAATAGTTCATATTGGAAAAAGATTACCGCTGAAATATTGTCAAATAATTTTTTATAAAATTATAACATCCTTTAACTTATTAAGCTTTGAATATCCAATTGTTATATGACAAACCCCAGTTTACTCATCGGTGAAGTTTGGGCAAACTTATCATTAACACCATGTATACCATGTTATTATACAAGCTGACATAGGGTTGTCTGGCCCTAGCATAAAAGGCACACTTGATGAAGCTATATGTGTCAAAGTCATTAAACAATTCCAAATTCATAGGTATAAAAATACGTACATCAGTTGGTGTGATATATATATTTTTTATAAAAAAAGTGCAACTACTATACAGGGTAATTTAGTCATAATGTCATCAATTTTAAGGGAAGATGGGGAAAAATTAGTGTAATACGAATACGCGGTTAAAAAAAATTAAATGCATATCTATGGTAGACACAGAGATAAAAAATGTTTTCTAGGTTTTTGTGTCTTGTAAACTTATTTCTATTTGTGACGATTTTCGTAAATTTAATATTTTGATTGGTTAACACCGCATACTCTATAGAATTTATTTGATAATGGAAAGAAATTATTGCTTCGTAAAGTTCAAAAACGTGTAATCGAATTGAACGAATAGATATGTAATTAAAAAGTTTTCTCACATATTCGTAAAATACGTTAACTTCGGTTACTATGTCAAAAAGTAATATATAACACCAAATTTTGTTGAAATCAGATTTTAGTTATTTGAAGAAAAAAAAACATTTTTCAACTTTGGCGCCTTTGGATACCTAGATATAAATTTAGTTAGTTTCATGCACACAAAATATTTGGATATCTTGTATTTGAATACATTTCATTTGAATCATGGTACACCACTACATTATTATAGGTATACCGACTACAGCTATAGCGACAATTCTCAAATTATATCAATGCGACTTATTTTCATTTTTTTTAATCAACAATATAATAGTTAACATCAGGATTGGGATGATACAAAATACCGCAGGTAATTATTACAGTAATTGCGTGGTAAAAATTGGTAACAATTTTGTTATATTTATTTTTCAACAAATAAATTGTCTTACCTGATCACATAATTCACACATATAATGTTTTGTTCTTCCGCATTTTTTGAATTACAGACTACTGTGGCACAAGTTTGAACCCAAGTGTATCCACCATTCTTATTCATAAACCTATAGTAGTGCGTTAGGACCTGGCCCTTAGTTATTACTGTGGAAGAATTAGTACATATGAGATAAAAAATGATGGAATTACAATAGATTTCTTACAGTCAATATGACATTTCCTCAGTTTGTTAGCGTCTTCTCCATGGCACAAAGAATATAAATTTCTACCAGTCAGTTCTTCCGGCGTGTAATCCAAAAGATCAACAACTTTGGGTTCACAGTGAGCTATTTTGAAATCAAAATTTATTCTAGTAACGAACATATCTGATTCTAGTCTTATTTCATGTACACTTGGTGGTGGAAGCGCAATAGCTAGTGCTACCATTCCTAAAAGTGGCGGTTGTGTTTTTCGGGAATGGGAAAATGTATACTGCGGTCGTAGTCTACTTAAAATTAGAACGACCTGCAACCAAAACGAGTTAGAAAATTTAGAACCTGTAGCTTTGTTTACATACCCTATATCCAGAGGATTTAAAGTGACATCCTCTTTTCGTTAATGTAGATTTCATGCGGACGCAAAACGCCCTGTCTAGCCCCTTGTAAGGTGGATTGGTTCCTAGTGTCATTTGTGTGGATACTAAAACAAATAATGCTAATGCAGTCAGGGAAGATACCTAAATTTAGTTTAAAATTTCTTTTCACCGTTGAATAATTCATTGGGATTTCATCTTAGCAACTAATATGTAATGCGGTATAACCATATGAGTAACTAAAATAAGAGGCTCCTTTCATGAGAAGCACGACTTGCTCCAGACATACCTGGCGGCATCTTACGTTCATTTGGAGAAAAATTAGCAACATCACTATGCTACGTTTTCTGTTTTGAGAAAACTATAACTCTCAAATTCTATACAATAGATGCCGCTGTGTAATAAGCTTCATTACGCAGCAGTTGGCGGTAAATTTGAATTTACTTTTATATATAGAGTGCAACGTACATATGAAATAAAATTCATAATTTTCGATAACAAAATTTCGTAAAAAATTATAAGTTCAAATATAAAAGCTGAACAGATTTTTTACAAAATTATGTAGTCAATGATTTATGAATTTTATTTCATGTAAGTTACACACTATATAACAGTATAATAAAGCAATGAATTTTTTAATATATCTATTAAAAAAGAAGGTATGATTGGTTTAATAATAAAAAGAGTAATTAATAGCGATTAATATCATACAAAATAGATGCATACTTTATGCTAAATATTATTGTTAAATACATTTGTTTCGAACTACAATGGTTCTCATCAGAACGATGTACTACTGTAGCTTTGATTTCTATCTGTGATATATAGGAATAATATATATTTTTGCAGTTTGGTACACAGCAGTGTATTCAGCAGTATTTTATATTAAAAAATAAAACAAACCAAAGCAGGCAAGGCAATTTAGATAATCAATTCACTAATTATAATTAACTGTTTGCGTTATATTAAATTTTAGTCAAACACAGAAAACAATTGTCAGAACGCACTAGAACGATAACTTACCTTCATCATGTTGCAAAAAAATATTAATTTTTAACCGTCCATGTTACATGTTTTAACCTCAGATTTTTAATTATTATTGTTTCTTTTCGCTACAGCGTACTCTACCAGTTATACTGCCAACTTTGCTTTTCATTTTAAATTGTGACACAGTTTTCTGTATGCTAATTTTTGTCAAGTAGTAGTGTTTTTCCAAACGACCGTAAGATGACGCTCATGCACGCGATGTTTGTTAACATATCCTTTAAAAGCGTCTTATTTATTTAGTCATATGGGTATAACCAACGACCGATAAAGAAAACACTAAAATGAATATTAGTTAAATATGAGGGGTATAGATGGTTATGTGAATAAAAGAAAGAAGCAAAGGAGCGTAGTGTACACGGTTACTGCAGCATTCTTGGGCGTGACACGTAACATCAACACAGAATAACAATTGACCACGTACATGAAGCGTTCTCTGCATGCTTAACTATAGTTTCCTGTCGGAATCATACAACTGTATGGTATGGTTCATAATCTGTTGTAGAATAATTGAGAACACTTAAATTGATATATTTTCTTTACTATTCTGTTAGATGCTTTTCAAATTCAAACTGCCGCTTTTGGCCAATACTCTATCTTAAAAAAAATGGTTAGAAATCCGTTTAAACAAGGTCCTTTCTTACCGTACCTCTTCAAAATATTGTCTATCATTACTAGCACAGTTCACCGTTAGCACCCTACCATTAATATACTTAAAACACAAAGCTAAACTTAAAAAAGAATGTAGTACTAATAATTAAACATTATTTGTGAACGAAAGATGGTTTGGCCATTTATAGTAGATGTCTGATAATTTATGCAACAAAGTTGTTTTTGAAAATAAAGAGATTGTAGTTTCAACATATCAAAATTACCAATATGACGTCACAAATTAATTAATATTCAATCAGTACGGTGTGAATCGCTCACTTAATATTCATGTATTATTGCCATATTTGATTTGAAGATTATATCTTTGCAACTAATGTAACACTTTTCTATATAGGGTTCGAATTCACAAATTATTAAGTACAGTTCATTATTAAAATTGATACCAAGCACAACAAAGAAGATATGTATTTTAGGGGGAGGGGGAAGAGGGGAAATTATTCTCATATAAAAATAATATATAAGAACATAAAAATGAAGTGGGTACTAGAAAAGAATTATTGGAATGATAGGTAACATGGAAAATGGAAATGGAACTGCGTTGAAAGCTTTTTTGGAATTATACATAATTGCTAAGTATCAACATAGAGTTTTTGTAGAAATACTTGCTTCAAGTGGAACTAGGACCCTAGGACTATGCTTTTTTATATTCCTTATGGTGCAACACTTTTGGAAGATCTACCTATTACTCAAAACTTGGATAGGTTTATGTGAGGAATGCGATTGTTCCAATTTTATATGTGTACTATAAATTAATAAACAAATTTCATTACCATCTGGATTGTTTGTTCCTGCTGTAGAGGTGCTTTCTTCAGATCCACTACCAGGCGATGCCAGACTTTGACCTTGCGTCAATCCTAAACCTAATTGTTCCGCTATTTCGGAATGATCTTGATGATGAATGTAGTCAAAAACACTACTCCCTGTCATTTCCACCTATAACACAAATATCGGTACAAATTGACTATATTTTTTACAGTCTGAGCTGAAGAATGTGTCATCATTCTTTCCCTTTTTCTAATAATTCGATGCCCTGAATCCCCCATAGAAAATAACGCTTATGTATCCAATTTGAGACAGTTTTCATTGTTATTATCTTAATCAAAAATCATAATCCTTGCAGATGTCGGCAAGATTGCGTTGAGAACTAATCAAGTATTCGAAGGCGATGAATTGAGTATGCTATATAAAGTCCACACAAGTAGTATAAAATAGTAATAATTTAAATGAATATGGCTTCCGAGGTAGTTTATTTACAGTTCCTGAACGTACCTATGAACAGTTAGGTACGCGACTTAAAATTCTGGTAGTTGTCTGGGAGTTATTAAATTTAATTTAGAAAAGCTAGCTAAATCAAGTAAGGGCATCGCATAAAGGTTGGAAGATTAAAGATTGTTGTCCAAGAAGGCTATGTAGGTGATAACATGTACGTGTTCTTCTAAGGTCTGCCATTTTCCCCGCAGTTGCAAATACCCTATTGATTATGGGCCCCGCCAGTCCTATTATAAATGGCAGGCACGCTGCTGCAGAGGACTACGTGAGAAGCATTTTCCAACGAGGCGGTTGCTTCGGGAGGCGGCTAGCGGATAAAACGTATACCGTGCCGTGTACAGCGGCAGCGGTGTGGCAGGGGGACTGCAGGATCTGCTATCAAATTTTTCACAAGAATTTTCACGACTGCCACTATCACATATCTTTATTGCCTATCTCATAAGTCTAAACAATTACTTACTGGAAAAACAATAAGAATTGTAATACAAAGAAATTTATAAGTTATTATGATTAGGTCTCGTGGAAAATTATTTCGAAAGAGTGGTGAAGTCCTATATGAGAATATGGACACATTATTGGTTTAACTATGAACTGAATTTTGATAAAACTTCTATTCTATTGAATTTTTCAAACAGGGGCACGATTAAACCGGAACAAAATTGTGTAATTACATAAATAAAGAAAGAATTTGGAAATATTATATACTTACATAGATTCATTAAAAAATTTTGGGTTTTATTTAACAGCTATATGAAATATATCGTAATATCGTAATATCCATTTAAAAAATAATATAAAATAATACTACATCACTGGATTTGGTCATTCAATAGTAATCGATAGTTTTGTATATAAAAAAACTGATGGTGGTTATGAAAAGATGAAACGTTACATTGAAGATATAATTCCGAAAAGGACGTATTGTAGTTTCGTACAGCATTCAGAAAATTCGGAAAACGATAGTGAAATCCAAAAATTTTCATTTTTTAGCTCTCAAATTAATGACAGCATTTTAGATTTTCCCCTGGAAATGATTATTCATTAAATTGTGTTAAGTTTTTAATTTCATTTCAACTAAATGGCGGTTTCCAATAGAGAGTGTTTCAAAACGTGTCGGAAAATGAAGGGTTTGATTCCTTCTCATTCTACGAAAAATGTCCTTATGGGTGGGAAACCCACCGTTTTTCAGATATCGGGTGTCAAAAAATATATTTTTTTTCCAGTTTTTTGACGATATCTCAGAAACCGTTTGCGCTTAAAAGTAGCTAATCTGAATGACAAAATTTGAGTTCTGCATCTTGAACGGTTAACGAGATATCGTCAAGAAATCTTTTTTTTTGACACTATCGAAAACGGTACGTTATGTTTTTTTAGAATGAGCCAAAGAATCACTGCCTTCATTTTCCGACACATGGTTTGAAACACCCTGTATATTTATAACACTATGTATGTGTTTCAATTATCAAGGACAATTTTTATTTTACTGTAAGTACATAAAACACTGGAAACGGACCCAAATAATTTCCCTAAACAACTACCAGGTGACTTTCTTCTTAAATTATGATATATTTAAATGGTTAAATGCATATTTTGTTTTGTTGCGCCACTGAAGAAGGGAAAAAATAGGTGTAAGAGTTCAAACAAATTAAACGAATAGCAATTCAGCACGGTCGATGTAGAAGGATCATTTATCGACGTCACTACATTTTACCCACCTGTGAAAGACCTAGGTATATCGATACTGTTTCCGAAATGTACAAAAAACGACCGTCCGACGCCAGCGCCAAGGCGAAGCCATCCAAAGACTGAAAATAAAAATGTATTTCATTCAAAAGAATATGCTATAATCACACAAAATTTATAAAACAAGTAAATAAATTAATTAATAAATATAATAACAAATTTTAATTCCAGTTAGACTGGAACAATGTTTAAAGTTTTAACTGAATTATTCTGTGAACGTGTAGCTCGGCTAAATATTCTAATTACCTATACTTTTAGTCCCCAAGGATTAAATGTACATTTAATTCAATAAACAAAAACAAACGAACTAATACAGTTCAAATTTGTATATAAGTAGGTTAGTCATGGTTGTGTCATCGAAAGAGTTTAATAAAAATAATAATTAAGGGCGCCGTATTCTTCTAATAGGGAATATCTTATGCCACCTGGGTATTTTCAAAGGTTCCAAAGTTAAACGTACAAATAAGAACAAATCGTGGACTAACCCATAAGGTTTTGGATGCAGAAATCTACGAAAATGCCTACTTTTTTTAAATACAATGAATAAAACAATGAATGAACATCAAGAACTTTATTTTTGTGTTTCCTTTTATTCTACATATTTTAGTTTTCTTGATTTCGGTACGTAAAGACATCAGAAATTTGATCAGTTAGCGGCGGATTATAAAATCTATTGATTTCATATCAGGACTTTCAGGATAATATGACATGATTCTGTACCATATTTATATTATGATTGAATGGTTGGTTTGGATTAAAAAATCCCATCTAGTATAATAACTTTGGAAATGGTATTGTTTTCTTTATATATATTATATTATTATTATTATTTCTATATTATTTCAATTTAAGTTGTGCATAGGTTCTTTTTCGTTTTAAAGTAAACTGGATTTAAACAAAAGAGAAATCATTACAAATGAAAGATTTTAAAGGGTTCATATTATAGCAGCATTGAGCACTTATTTAAGCACATTTATCAAAAAAATATCATAGAAATGACAAGAGCCAGACGTATGGGGTTTCGAGACAAGTTACTTATTCTTGTCGTGTCCTGACGGTCATTCTATATACACCGAAGGGATCAGACGTCAACCGGGGAAAATTGGGTGGAAGGAAGTAGAGGTCTTCACGAAAAAACGGATGAGCAAAGTCATTCTCTAATATACAGTACACGTGTATTTATTTTTTGTACCTATTATATTGATATATTCGACCCATATGTCTGGCTTAGTTTCTAATATGAATGCAGGTTTTTCCATATATTAACTTTTTTCAATTTGCGAAACCAGAAATATATAATAATTGCGAAAAATTTTGCATTTTATTAAGCTGTAGGAAATCGTTATGGAAAAAAATATTCTTAGTTACCATATTTCATAAGTAAATGCAGTAAGAAATATAATTTATTTTAAAACGACGGCAGACGCCATGTTGGCAACAACTTATCAGCGGTTATAACCGAGTAATAAATTTTTGAATTTAAAATTAGTTACAATGAATGTCCCTCATTTAAATATATTAGTCATTGTTTGTTTCCTGGGTATTTTTTTAAAATTCTTTTATCTAATTGATATTCTTCCAATGATACCTTAGTAGGTACAGTAACGTCATAAACACCGATGAAATAAATCAATAGGCAACTATAAATTTCGGTGGCGTTTATTTATAAAGCTTTCTAAAACTAAGCTTATGCAACGTACATTTAAATTTTTTAACAACAGGTACAGTGGCACCAATAAAGTTCCATTGTATGAGAAAACTTATTATTAACATTGATTCAAAAAAATAATGTTACGCACATAAAAATAATATTTATCAAAAGTGGCGTTATTTTTCAAAATTTCGGCAAGCGTTAGAATTGCCAGTTTCAGTTCACCAGAACGATTTTTTGTATTTCTTAAACTGAGATATTAAGGGCGCTGTATTCTCGAAATAGTATCTTCTCTTCTACATATACAAATAATTTTAGATAATTTAGAACTGATATACAGGGTATTAAAAAAAGAGTGTAAAATATTTCAGGAAGTAATAGTATGAACAAAAATAAGCAGAAAAGTCTTAATAAGCATGGGTCTGCAAAGTAACGGTTGCGGAGATATGGACCACTATTCATTTTTCAAACATTTTATTTTATTAGGAATAAACCGACAAAGGAAGCTTTTAACAAACAAAAAACAAAGTTACAGAAGATGTTCAAAGTGCCCTCCGTCCATTTCCAAGCAGGCACGACATCTTCGTCTCAACGATATTCGAACTCTTTCGAAAACACCCTCCTTGGTTTGGATTTCTTGATACTTTTGATTAATCCGTAGCTGCAGCTCTTCCAGGCTATTTACAGGAGTACCATACACTAATGTCTTCAGATATCCCCAAACAAAGAAATCTAGAGGATTCAGATCAGGCAATCTGAAGGGCCATAAATCAGGTCCGACCCTTCCTACCCATCTATGTGGAAAAGTTTGGTGTAACTGCTCTCTAACGGCCATGGAAAAATGAGCTAGAGCACCATCATGCTGGAACTACATTTGTTGCCTCTGATTCAAAGGAATGTCTCATACAATGTGTTTTGCAGAAAGTTGATGTAGGCAGCGCCTGTTAATCGGTTTGGTAAAAAAAACAGGACCTAGAAACCTGTCACCTACAATACCATCCAAATGTTTAATGAAAAACGTGCCTTTCGTCGGCCCAAAATTAAACACTCCATTTCTTGTGAACCCGGCCTCATCAGTAAAAAGAAAGTTTGCAAGAAAACGAGGGTCTTCAGCATCATGACGTAGAAACCAGCGGCAAAAACCAAACGTGTTTGATGATCATTTATTGGATTTAAGGCCTGTACTCGTTGCACATGGTATGGATAAAGCAGTTGCTCGTGAAGGATTCTCCAAACAAGAGGACTACTAATTCCTACCTCGGCTGACTTTGTCCGCACACTCGTACCTGGATTCTGCTCTAACAGTGCTAGAATTTCTTCTTCTGCTCTAGGAGTGGATACCGACCTTGGTCTTCCGGATAAATGGCACTGTTTGTTCAAGGAACCTATCACGCAATCTTTGGTGAATTCTTCCAAACAGGCGTTGTGAAGGAATCTGGCGATTTGGAGTCAACATAAAACGTCGCACTTCGGTGGCGTTCCCATTAGCACGACCATACATGAAATGCATGTCTGTTAATTCTGCGTTAGAGTAACCAGTCATAGTGAAAGAAAACTTGTGCATTGAGAACAACTGTCAAATACGTACTGTTTATTTCACTAAACATCAACCAACTATTATAAGAAAATTCACAACGTTTTTGCAAAATAAAAACGGGACTAAAAAACATAAAACATTCCATATCTCCGCAACCGTTACTTTGCGGACCCATGTTTATTGAGACTTTTCTGCTTATTTTAGTTCATACTATTACCTCCTTAAATATTTTACACTCTTTTTTTAACACCCTGTATACAAATAATTTTAAACAATTTAGAACTGACATATAGAGTTTAGCAAACAACAGCAATATTATCTCATGCGAATATCAAAGATATCGAAGTAATCTATAACGACAGAAAGCGGTCTAACCAACAATGTTTTAGGTACAGAAATCTTTCAAAATAAGTAGTTTTTTAAATTCAACTATAGATGTAAATATTGTTATAACATAAATTTACACAGTTCTGCATATAAAATTGTTCACTTTTGTTTATAAGTATGTGAAAATAATTGTTAAAATGTGGGGTTAGAATAACCAAATAATGTGTGTCTTACAAAAGCTATTTAAAAGTTATTACTTTATTTAAAGAGAATTTAAATAGTAAGTAGTATCAACAATTTTATTTTTAATATTATTTTTTTTATACATATTTTATTTTCCAAGATTTCTGTATCTAAAATTTACCATAAATACGGCAACTTTAAACTAGGAAATTATTTCATTTTACTATTGTCTATAAGTACAGTTTTACACAAAACGCAACAATTTTTCCAAATTATTTTGATTTATTATTGTGTTGCAAAAAATGCTGCTCTGTTAGAACTAAAATTACTTGTAAGAAAGCAGCTGATATAATAAATTGTTGAGATAGATAAATATTGTATTATATATAACAAATTTTTATTTTAGCTTTTCATAAAAAAATCAATATTTTGCCACAAAAACTATTTAAGTAATAATAATAAAAATAAGTGAAACATCTTGATTATAAAAATGTAAAAATAATTACTAAGCAGAAAACTAGTATAAAATTATAAGGACAAGCTTAACGCGATATAATTTGAGATATGGTGGTTTCATTTTAGGTATTTTTTAAATATTTTTTTTTCGAGATGATACAAAAACCTACTAAATTAAAACTTTTCTTAAACTGACCAAAAAAATGTCTATAAATTGTGTACTTTCTACACTCCATATTGTGTTATTTCTTCGAATTACATTATTTGACTTAATTTTAAATTAATAGGTGATAATTCCTAGTTATTTAAAAAATTAAAAATGATTATGGTAATACATATTTTTTTACCTGTAATATGTGTGTCCCTTGATGTTGCTCAAATATGTCCATTGCTAAACCAGCTGACGATCGATTTCTTCCAGCTGAAAAAAATTTTTGAATTAATGAATACGAAAAAACAATTCTACTTATATATATATAATATTAAGAAATTTTAAATTTTAATAAAAATAAATGCATAAAATATAGTTGCCGATGTAGTTTAAATTAATGTACAGTGCTTATATTGAATCAAGAATAAACATTTATTTGGTAGCAGGTCCCTTTAAGAATACATAATCGTCAACTAAGAAACCGGTGATTCAGTTATGATTTATTTATTTAAGTTAAATAAATCTGCTTAGATAAATAATTTATTTACGTATATGTAAATATGTGAGCAAATTACCTACTTAATTTATAATAAAACAGTTTTAGTCAATGGGCTAACAGATAAGGCTGATTATGTTTTTTATTTTATACAGGGTTAACTATGATTGAGTACAATTTTAACCACGTGCCCAGGGAGGTCTAAAAGACAATAAAAAAATTATTTCGGAATTCTGGTTCAATGTTTAAAAAAATGGGGCAAAGCCCTCTTTTCCTACGGAAAGTCGGCGCCTATGACAATCAATCATCGTCCGAGATGGCTAGATATGTCAACTACCGTACGGTCGATTTTTACAGCGTTGTCAAGTGTAGAAACGACGAAAATAAACATTTTTATTAAGTATTTTGTATTCGTTTTTCGTTCGTTCGTTCTAACATATCCGACATAAAATGCTTTATTTAATTACTGTAAAACGTTTAAAATTAGTCACTAAATGTTCTAAAATAACATAACCTATAGTACTGAATTGCTAGTTGCATACTCCTCAAGGACATGCGAAGCTTAGTTATATCTAAGGGTCTAAGAAACATTTTTATAGAACACTGTAAACATCTTGGAATGTTATAGTTTAAAATATTACTAATTATTTTATGCAAATATTAGCATTAACAGAATTTAATTCCCCAACAACACAAGAAGTTTAAAGATTTATCGGCGTGAAGTGCACCTTGCATTAGCGGCCTACAGATGGCGTCTGCGTCTGCATATGTCAAAAACTATTGCATACGCGACGGTGCTCTGATTAGTTTGAAATAATTTTTCAGCAAATTTAATTTTTCGTGTATTTTTTAGTGTATTTACAAACATGTATTCAAATGCATAGATGACGGATAAGATGCTGATTTATAGGAGTGTAACAAATGCATATTATCGTGTGACACGTAATACTAAAGACGTTTTCCGAGTACACAAAATATTATGCTGAATACTTTTTGAACAACATTGAACAACTGTTATAATGCCTTGGCGGTAAACGAGTTTTTATGTATTTGTGTACATTTGTGTGTATTTTTTTGTTATGTTTTGTGATTTTTCCCGATGTAAGTAATAGACCTGGTCATGACTGCCGGACCGCTATAAACAAAACGAACGGCCGAGGGAAATCTTTGCAATGGCAGGTTTTAATTTAAACAAGTAAGAAAACACATGATACAACATTCTTAAAATCCCTCCAAATATCAATCCTGGAAATAAATATTAGTAAGGTATGTGCTGCCTCCCTGTGCTACTATGTCGTGTTTCTCATTAAATAATAATCTACATTTTGTAAATATTTTTTTTTTCTTTCAAAGCAGCGTAAACTGATACACGTGTCAACGTGGTGACGTGTCACTACGTTTGACACCTTTGACTTTGGCTGAATATACCTAACCTCGCGGCTGACAGAAGGCCAGTGACGGTGATAAATAAGGATTTAATAGTTTTGAAAAAAAAAAATTCGCATTATAAAAAATTTTGGAAATTTTTTGATACGTGATTCCGTTAATCCTTATTTTTTCCTATTCTCTCTTAAAATATTTGAACTAAGTTCATAGTTAACCCTGTATAATTGTTAACTCGGCACTACAAACTTGAAAAAAAACCTCTGTCAATATATTTTTTTACTGTTCATTTCAAACAGCATATAAAATAACATCTAAGGTACCTAATACATCCGAAAAAAACTATTAATTTTTGATATGGTATTAATATATAAGTATATAGTAAGTATCAAACTATTCGTTTTACGAAACTCAACAAATGCATGTGTAGGGCTAGTGACGAAGCCGAGGGCTCCTAATTGAATTAACAGACAAAGAAAGAGTGACCACTGACCAGAGTGGTTGAGGGTGTTGTGGCTAAAAGGGCACAACGAGCGGAACTGGTAGGTCCTGTCAGGACGACCAGAATTGCCGCAGGCGAAAATGATCCCTAGAGGGCAGCCCCTGATATTGTTTTTGTGAAAGATTCTTTATCAATTCGCACCTAACACCTGGTCGTCTTAATGGCTGTAACTGAAATTTTTATACCTATGCCTACCGTGAGAGTACAACCAAGTGGTGTTAAAGAGGATGAGGTAATCTCCATTTTCAATCAAAAGTTTTTGGGACTTGACAGAAACGACTAACGACGTCATCAATTATATTTTTCCGAAAACATACCCATTTTTTTTTCCTGTCGAAAAGCTCTCATTTTTCTAATAAACTTTTATTAGAGAAATTTTTCTGTATTACTTCCCGTTTAAAAGTTATAAGCAGTATCGTCCTAAAGAGTCTCAAAATAGTCGCGTCAAATTAGCATGAAAAATGTGAAAATAGACAACTTTTTGCGGAGAAATCCAATTGAGATGCGGTTTTCTGCAAAATGTTCAGGGAATTTTTTATAACAAAAGGTACATCTAACCTCTGTACGCTCGAAAATTTTTAATTGTTTATTTAACAAATGACCCATTTTTGTTGAACATATGGCAAATGTCACACACGATTCAACGAAAATGTCTGAAAAATGTTCTTTCGGGGGTTTTCGAGGTCCCTCTTTATCACTTTGGTGTTAGCTTTATTATTTATTGCTAAATTGTTGTAAATGGGCTAATTAACAAATTAAAAAGTCCACCCCCGAAATCACTAGAGAACCGGAATTTTTTCCAGAATTTCTGGCTTATTAAGGCACAAGATTTTTGCAAATATAATAATTATTGTTTATTGTTCGATTGTTGCAATCTCGCTAATTAACAAATTAATAACTCTACTCCCGGAATCGTTAGAGAACCAGATTTTTTATCTACGTGTACTTATTGAAGAATATTTTTAAATTTATTATCTACATACTGCTTTAACTCTTTCTTTAACTTATATATATATATATATAAAGACAAATACTTAAGTAAACAAGCTATCTTTTGTTTTTCGGAATGCACGACTATTAATTCTTATTGCAGTTTATTGACAGCTGTCACTCTTTTTGGCATTTTGAGCAACTACTCTAATTTGTAAGTATTGATAGTTAATGTAATTTGCAGTATTTTATTTTAGTTAAATTGTATCTACTTATTAAATGTCAAAATTGTGAACATTTTTATTTTTTTTTATAACTACTTATTTGAAAATTATTAATTTTCCTTCAGCTGACTAATAAAACACGTAATATAATCATACATACACATTTTCTGAAATAATTGAAAATAGTCAAATTTACTATGTAATCGTAGCATATAAGAAAAAAATATAAGATAGGGTTTTTGTTAGAAATTAAAATACACATTTAAAAATGTCATAAACTTTAACATTATACAGGGCGATACAACTTTTTTTCTTAAATTAAAGACACGAACTGCCCATACCGCCACTGGTTGTTAAAAGTGCTTAATGTTTTCACATTTTATGACACCTTAACTAACTAACTGTGTACTAAGTATGACTTAAATAACTCTATTATATAATAAACTGCCATCATTTTTCAAAGTTTTACTTACCCTCGAAGTTTGTCCATTAAAAATTGAATCACCCTGTATATTTGCAAACTACCTCTGCTGAAATATATTTAATGTTTGTTTCCCCTATTCAAAAAAGAGCCGATAGGCGTCGAGCGCGGTGTAGAAAACAAGACAAGACATTAATTTGGAAATTAAAACAAAACCTTGGCTAACCCTCTAGATCGATGTCAATTTATTAGTAGAGCGCAAGGATAAGATTGTTCAAGCGCAGCCTAATTCTACATAATTATTTCACTTAGTGAGGAACCCTCGCCACAAGTACCGAATTACGGTTGTAAATTTTCCAAGTTTGGTTTACAATAAGCAACAGCTAATTCTATCACTCTCGGTCTGGGTTAGAATTGGATTTACAAATTTAGCAGCGAGGGGTTCATGATTAGATTTACATGTTGTAGTTTAGTTAGGGGCTACATTCTACGCCAGAACAAGCGGGGCCCAGTTAGTATGATGACACACTTTCAATCAACATACATGTCATACTGTTAAATCCGGCCCATCCCCATGTTAAAACGATGACGGGGCGGTTACTGCCAGCCCTTTACAATTCTATTTCGATTCTGCGTTTTTTGCTCACCGTAACCACCACAACGCAAATTATTTTTAAAGGGATTATACTTATATTTTTTTAACTATTGTTGAGCAAAACGCCAAGTTATTACGAGAATAACACTTTAGATAGTTATTTATACACGTTTATTTTATAAAGTATTTGAAATATTTATTTTACAAGGTTTGTTCAATTAAACTTTATTTAAGTTAGGTTAGGTTAATCTTGTAAATAATGGGACCGAGTTCACATTTTTATAGTGTTGACTTGACTAAAAATTTGCTCTTTTAAAGTTGCCTATCAAAAATTAACTGTGGATTCTACGATCAAAAATAAGAAAAAAAGTTATATAATAAGTCTGTAGACGTCCCCTAACGAAGACCTCAAAATTTGATTTTTCCTATATTTCCAAAAAGGATGATAAGTAATCAAATTTGAAACTGAGAATTACATTTAGATTGCGAATCTAATGTTCTGAAAATAATTCCTCATAATTGGTCATAGGCGTGTCAAACTGGGGGCTCAGCGAGTAAATATTGCTCTAACTTTCTTGTATCTCAAGATTTTCGTCGCCAGATCAAAAAATTAAAAATGTTGGTATATTTTACATGAAAAAGGTACTTATTTTAATCCGATAAACTGCTCTGTTTTCGAGTAATCATCATTTAAAAATTTTGTGACATACCACAAAAGTTTAAGATGGAAACTAAATAGGCAAAATATCCCTAGTAGGCTCTGAGAAAATATTATCGACTTATTTAATACATATTAAAGGTGTTATTCAAGCATTTTAACATATTAAAATACTTTTAAAATACACATCAGTAATGTAATTATTTGTAATTTTTTTAATTTTAATATAGCCTATTAATTAAAAACATATGTAATAAGTGTCAAATAAACTGACAAATAACTTTTCAAATCCTACTTGACACAATTTGACCGTTGGCATATCATATCTAATATTTTTGTGGTATGTCAAAAAATTTTTGAATTAATATTACTCGTAAACGGAATAATTTATCGAAGTAAAACAGTAGTATGTTTTTTTTTTTGTAAAATTGTTCAACATTTTTAATTTTTCTGATTTTCTGATGGAAAAATCCTCGAGACATGAAAAAGTTACAGCAATATTTATTCAACAACCCCTCCAGTTTGGCACGGCTATGACAAATTATGGTATTGTTTTTAGAACATTAAGTTCGCAATCTAATTGCGGTTTTCGATTTTAAATTTGATCACTTTATCTCGATCCGTTTTGAAAATATTTGGAGAAAATCAAATTTTCGGATCCCCAGAGCAATAGCACCTCCGTTAGGGGGCGTTTACGGAACTACTTATATAACTTTTGGCTAATTTTGGGACACCCTGTATAATAAATAATTTATTTGACCTCACAATCATTAATTTACAAAATGGCAACGCCGCACATTCAATTTGATATTCGCATATAGTTCAAATTAACATGTACGAAGACTATCAACCCTTTAAGGGCGCCGTATCCTTGAAATAGTGTTTTTTACAAATATTTAAGGACATTTAAGAACTGTATAATATAGAGTTTAGCAAATTACAAATTAAAAATTCTGAACAAAAAATAAAGAATACATTTTTTTTTATTTGAGAGCCCATTTTACATATACAAATTATTTTAAGTTGAAAAAAATTGTTTTTCGAGGACCCATATCTCAAACACGTTTGAATCCACAACGATGTAATCTTCAACAAGCGGTTTTCTGAAGGTGCTGATTAAGAATATGTTACTAGTTTTCTTGTTCATTAAAAATTGAATCACCTTGTATATTTGCAAATTACCTCTGCTGAAATATATTTAATGTGGTTGAATTTGTCGTGTTCCCACTGCCAAAAAGTGAAGTTAGATATTTATAGAGTGTTTCATTAGCAGGTTAGTAAATTAGATTATTTTCTTTAGATAATTATTGAATAGAGCTTTGTCTGTGGAATTGTTCATTAGCAATTGTTTTTCGAGGACCCATATCTCAAACACGTTTGAATCCACAACGATGTAATCTTCAACAAGCGGTTTTCTAAAGGTGCTGATTAAGAATATGTTACTAGTTTTCTTCTAAAAAAATCGCTAACACTGTTTTTTGAAAAATCGACCCTCTTTCTCCATCTTAGAATCGGACGCTTCTGACTATAATCAAATATGACCACCAAAGTTTCAAAGTATTTGGATATCAGGTGAGCGAGATACCAGGGTGGCCCCATGAAAAGTGGGACACATTGTATATGTATAACATACTAATTCGATGGTATAAATTATTATAAATCATAGGCAGTTTTGAGTGGTTTTCATACATTTGGAAGACTTCTTATATTTCCCAAGGAGATAGACTGTATCTTAAATGGTTATATTTTTCCACAATTTTTTTCAGTGTATGAAAATGAAGATTCTTTTGTGTATAAATCAAATAGTTTTTAATACAATTAAGTGTATTACGGATGTATATCGACGAAAAAGTTTTAAATTTGGTTTATAACTAAGAAACTATAGAAAAATATCACGTTAAAACAAAAATAAAATTTTTTACAAATAAAAATAATTATTCGATGTCAGAAAAATAATAAAAAATAAAAAACTCTCAAACAAATCAAGATGCAATTTTTTTTATTCTATTTTTTTAAACGAGCCTAAGACGGAAAATTTTTGAAACGTCCTTAAATTTTTTTAATTTTGATAAAATCGATTTACCCAATTTGAAATATTCTTCTGATCTGAGCCTAACCTGGTTCTCCCACGTATAAATATAATTTTGACATACATGACATTTATTAGCACTTTCGTGTTCGAATAATTCGATCCACCCTCACATGTCAGCTTGAGCGGGACGTTACCCCACACATCACAAGTCACACACATCACCTTATAATAGACACGTCCTGTGAAACAACAGATACAATTTGCTTAATTATCTTAGGACGTATAGTTGATTCCGAATCAGATATAGGTATCTCGGTCAAATATTGTTTTACAGAAATTAAAAAACTAAAACTTGTACGGATGCTTCGAAAACCTTTCAACTGGAAATTTCGGATTGTAAGAGAGGATGTTAATGTTTTGAAAACATCACATTTTTTCAACTGTTTGACATAGATTGACTTGGGGAAATGATGTAACTAATTAAAGAGAATAATCAGAATAATATTTCTACGTAAATCTGCCAACCAGAGGCGTAGATTCGGGAGAGCTTCGTCAATAAAATCCTCACTGTAAAGAGTTTAAAATTGTGTATACAAATTTAGAAATGGCATGAATTTATTATTAGTAGCCAGTGACCCCTAGATGTACACACGTGTTATGTCTCGCGTACTCATACATCCCTCTGTTGGCTATGACAGAACGGGAACAGCCATGGTTGGTCGCCGGTTGCCTCTCTTAAAGTATACTGATGAGATCTTACAAGCTCGAAACCAGTATATATCTGGTAGTGCCAGTGACGACTAATCTTCACTGTTTGCTATAGATAATAGGTGTAATTTAATGATGATTTGGGCATTAGCCCGCAGAGTAGTTGTTTCCCTGAAATTATGCTTTGCAATATCACCATGCATTTTATTTATGATAAAGCAAGCAGAAATGCAAATCCACTGTTTATGAAACAGTGGTGGAAAAAGCGCAGATTTAAGGCAACAAATCACAGATGGATGTCAGTAAGACGGACACAAATGCAAGGAATTTTTGAAAATCTATGACAGTCAAAAACATTTAAAAGTGGTAGAAAACCAAAGGCTCAAACAACGTAAAAATGTCGCGCGAAAAAACGTTATTTTTAACTAAAAAGAAACGTTTATAAAACATCAGTTACGTTTAAATAACATAGAAATGAAACAGTTAATAAAAGTTTATGGAAAACGTTTTATTTAGATTTTATTAACGTTTTGATAACGTTTCATATAAAGTATATTTTAACATTACACAAAAATTGTACGATTTTCTTCTCAAATTGAAGTAAACGGTACTAGAAAACGTTTTATAAACGTTGCACTTAACGTGTACTTAAATCTTCTTAAAGTATAAACCTGTATTATATGCATCGTGCATCTATTTTGCTGTTCATTTTTACCTTTAGTTGAAAACATGTGTAGTATCAACGCATCTTATACGTTTCATTTTTATGTTACTAAAACGTTGTATAGAAAACGTGTTATTAACATTTGGAGAATAAGTTTAGTACATTAAATTCACTTATGTATTTAAAACGTTTAATTCGATGTTTTATAAACGTTGCACTTAACGCGCTTTTAAATATTATTAAAATATAAACGTATATAATACATCAGTCTAATAAACGTTATAAAAAAACGTTAACTAGTTTTCACTTCAACCTGTAGATGAAATGCGAATATTATTAATGTATTTTAAACGATATATTTTGTACGTTTAAAATATTTCAACGCAAAACGTTCAATCAACAACTGGAACATTTTGAAAACGTTATATAAACGTACCGTGTGCCCATTGGAATGTCATTGTTAGTGGAGGACATTTTCAGTAACATTCTATAAATATATTTCTGATTATTAAGATACAGTAGTTAACTTGTACTGTTACAGTTTAGTGTTTTTTACTAAGTCCATTTTAAAATTAACTGAGAATACCTATTATTTATTACAAATTCGACAGGAAATTAAATGATTTTTTTAAGCAATTATAATTTTTTATTGGAATTGTCAGTAGGTACATGTGTAACTGATAGTGAGTTCGTGAATACAAATTTTAAAATTGATTGATAGCGTTTAAAATACTGGAAACAATCAGTTTTGTAAATTTAACACCTTGTAGCGTAATCGGAATCGTCCATTAATATGCAAAGAAAAATATTTACAGTAAGAGTTGTAAGTGGCGAGAAAAGAAGAAAATTTCTATTGTAGTTATTTAGAAAGCTCGATCGATATACAATTAATAGTAGCGTTTTGTAACTGGGCACGTTTACATGTAGATGAATTTTACGAGAATTTCTTGTAGAGTAGATGGACAGTAATGAATTTAAAGTATTGTCTACTTTTGTCTTCAACAATGAGGTTATGACACTGCCCTGAATCTAAACTTGCGAGTAGTGAATAATAAAACAGCCGGCCATTTTGTTTTTATTAGGGGGCATTTTGTTTATTGCTTTCGCTTCTACGTGATTTGTAAGTTGAAGTTTCATTTTGTCTTTGCCTAGCTATCTTTATTACACCATCATCAATAAAGGATATATGTTTATAATTACATATTATTCTATATACAGAGTGTATATTTCTTTGAGCAATAATAAAATTTATTTTACTAGTATAGGTGCATCATAAGATTTTCTACTTTTCGGTATCGATTGAAAATTAATTACACTAATAAAAAATTAAAACAGACATACACACGAGTATCTATATAATTTGTATTTATTTTACTATTAAAATTTTATATTTGATTTAATTCCAAAATCTAAAAAACATTATTCTTAATGCGTCCATTAAGATTGCTTCATTTGATAATTTAAAGAAAAATGGAGTTCTTAACATAAATAAATTAAGATCTACATAGAAAACGAAGGATGTAGTAAAAATTAATTTCTAAATCACTCATATTTTATCACCAACCAACCTTCTATTTAAGTGGATTCAAAAACCGGTAGTTAAACTGGTAAAAAGTTTTTAAGTCATGGAAAACGTTGTATCAATATTTATAGTGTATATGTGTGTAATGCGCTGGATCGTTAGAAGTTTTCATGGTTGCAGTGAGAATTTTTTCCTGAAAATTTGACCTCCTATATAGAGCTACCAGCTCTATGACAAACTTTAGCAGATAGTTGGACATTTTTTCTTATATGGACATATGTCCGATTTGTTTTGTTTAGAAGTTACTAGCATTTTAAAAATATAATTTCACATTTCAATCAACAGCCTTTTATTTATTAGGCTATTTTGATCGAAATATTTTTTAAAATGCTTGTCACTTCTAAACAAGAACGACTCGGACTTATACCAGCTAGCAAATTAAATTTTATAAAGATTGTATACATTGCTATAAAATAAATTTTGTAGGAGCTTCAAATTCATATAACGTGGGTAAATACCTTCATACGATACTTATAGAATCGAAAAGAGCCCACTTTTATAAAGAACTTTCGCAATGTAAGTTCTATATGAAATGTATACAACACTTTTAAAACAGTTTTATACAGCAAGTATAAAAACGTTTTGTAGTGTGTATTTTGGTATTATTTAAAGAAACATTTTTTGTAGCGAAGAATATTCAAACTAAATCATTTTAAGATTAGTGTATAATGCAGATTCATAATTATTTGTTTTACTCAACGGCGATCATTTGTGTAAATATAATACTGCACTATTATCATTTCAACAATCTCGTGTTTCAATTTTATTGCGCCGCAAATTTTATTGATAAACTATAAATATGTTTGTGACAAAAAAATATGCGCTTTAGTTTGGACCACATTTCTTTCTCATAAATTAAAAAGAAATAAATTTAAAAAATATTAAAGTTATGCTTTTTTTAATTGATACTTCAATGTATAATTATATTTAATGATCTTGCTATAAAATAATCTTTCAAAAATAGTAATATCATATTTTAGATATAATTTTAAGACTTTCAACTAATTTTACATAATGGCGACAGTCGCCAACAAATATATATTTAAACATGGCCACTTATAATAAAACAATTTTATTCCACACATTATACTAAAATTAAGGTTAGGTTTAAAATTTTATTACGCAGAATATACAATAATTTTGTTTTCTCAAGCCACAATTTTGTTTTACAACATATTTATAAAACAGGGAATATTTTTATAGATTAAACTCAACTATAAAACTTTTTTTTATAAATAAGCGCATTTCGAGACTAAAAAATAATTTTATTAACTTCCTTATATAACCTTAATAAGACACGTTAATAGAACTATTTTATAAGGTTACAATTAAAAGTAATTTGCCGAAGTATACGACTCTTATACAATATGTTTACAATCCTTATATAGGTATATACTATTTTTTTAAATGTTGTATAATGCATTATAATACTTTTATAAAAAAAATTAAAGAACCGAAACTTATTTGTTCTATAATATAAAAATAAACACTTTGTAAAAACTATTATAAAACAATTTTACACAATTACTTTCTTCAGGAACAAAATTATCACAATTATTTGCTCTATACAATCAAATTGTTCATTCAACAACGCTATTCAATAGTTATAAAATAATTTGACACCTTTAAAGTTCCATTTTGTTAGTTGGGACGCCAAAATTTGTCATAGAACACCTTGTGTAATCGAATACGAATATTTTAATGAAAATATGTAACGTTCACACTTCCCGGTTACTGGAAATCGTCACCAACTTTGTTATTTTAAAGAGAATGATACAAAAAATAGTTTTGACAACCTGATATTAACAAAATTGTTCTCTTGATTTCTCAACACCCAAGATGTTAGAAAGCTTAACGATTCAACTATTATTATTTGTATAAAATTTGTTTCTTTAACTGTCATATTCATTCGATACAGTTAATTTCAGACAAAGCGATGAAGAATGTTTATTTTCCAAAATAGTGTAAAAATGTCGAAAACGACAAGAATTAGGTACAGAAAGGTCATATGAAAGTCTCATTGATCTAAATATTAAATAAAAATTTAATCATTCTTTATAAAATAATGAAGTTGGTGATGACTTCTGGTATAACCATGATAAGTGACAACTTAATGCAAATATTTTCGTTGAAAAGCTCATATACGATTATACAGGGAGCCAAATTTCCAGAAAAAAAGAATCGCTACAATCATTAAACCTTCTAACGATTCCATCGCAGTGAATCACACAGCCTGGATCTTTGTCGATTTACCTTTTAATGTTTTATTTGGCGGTGGTCCGTCTCTGTTCCATGGGGGTTCGCCGTGACCAGAGAAGTCCCTTAATTTGAGGTATGAGATCGTCAGCCTAATAATGCTGGCTTTGTCTAATTGTGATGTGATCGCTGCAGGTAGGGGGAGCATTTTCGCCAACTCGTAGAATTCGAAATTTTCTTTGCCTCTCCTCGATCGGGCAGCATCCCTGCTTTTTTCTTTCCGGAGCTCCAAAATGCTGTAACAAAAACCGAAAGTTAATCGCGAGGAAGTTATGGGATTTTGTAAGGTAATATCAGTGGAAATTTGTTAGTTTCTCGGGCCTGTTTTCACTGGCATCACATTAGAGAAATTTTCGTAGTTGTAAAAGTCCCAAAAATCTGGATACGCATATCAGAGAAAAAATATTTTAATTCTTGTCCATCATTATCCGTTATCCTTGAAAATAGCCAAGTAGTATTGCATAAGGTGTTGTTCACTTTGTAAAAACAGATTTATTAATTCAAAATACAGGGTTAACTATGACTAAGTACAAAAAGAAATTAACCACGTGCTCAGGAAGGCCTAAAAGACAATAAAAAAATTATTCCAGAATTTTAGCTCGATATTTAAAAAATGGGGCAAAACCCTCTTTTCCTACGGAAAGTCGGCGCCTATGATACACATCGACTGAGATGGCTTAGATCCATAGATAAAACTTACATCTGTCAACAATATCTACTACCATGCGGTTGTTTTTTGCATCATTTCTAAATGCAGAAACGACAAAAATTTACATTCTTACTAGTAATAATATTTGATAAATAGGTGGGTAACAGTTAATCCAGTTAGCTCCACTATTTTGCATTCGTTTTTCATTATTTCGTTACAAACTGGCAAAACTACATTTTTACTCATTACAACCACTCACTACCGATAAAACACACTTCCTGTAGACACAGCTAGATAAAATACCTATTTATTATAATAAAATCGAACAAAAGGAATAGATAATAGAAAACACTTAATGTACCCGCGGCAGTCTTGTGCCATAACCTAGAAAATCAAACCGGCGAACTATATTGTGGGAAAGTATCTGCACCCAACACAAATTTATTTATTTAATAACTATAAAACGTTTAAAAATTAAAAAATGTACTAAAAACTGCAGAAGAACACAAAACTACAAAGTAAACACATGGTAAACACAGGAATTGAATTATGACTTGACTGGAAATTTTACAGTCGTGTTGCTAGTTGCCTACGTTACCTACTCTGATTCTGTAAACGTGTGGCGGACAAGTCGCATAGGCGGCGTTAAATAAGGATTTAATATAATTTCGAAAAAAATTTTTTTCGCTTTATAAATAAGTTTGGAATTTGTTTGAAGGGTGATTCCGTTAATTCTTAATTCTCTCTATCCTTCTTAAAATATTTGTACTTAGTCATAGTTAACCCTGTATACTTTTTTTATTATGTTTAATTCTAAATCTGAAAATAAATCTTTAATAAATCCAAATATTTGCACAGATTTTGGAAATCGTATTTTTTTGGTGGCGAGAAATTCAAATTTGTTTCTAATGTTGACGTCACTAGTAGAGGGCGCTACTTATGGCACAGTAAAATATTACTTGAAAAAGTTATTCAGATGCCAAATAATGACGATGTGCAAATTTTCAAGAACATCGGCCTGTTTTGATGAAATCTTTGTGCTTTGATGAAACCATTGTTGCATGAACATTGTTGAAACTGTACTACTCTACTCCTCCTACTCTTTAAGTAATATTTTGCTGTATTGTTATTGAAATCGGTTACTCCTAACGACTTCAACACGGTATACCTTTTTCACATAAAAAAGGTAGGATAGGGGTGTTTAGCGGGCAAAAGTGAACAAGCAGAAGCCTGATAAACATATGGTCGAATATCAACGGTTACTGACATAGCAATGAAAATATGTTTATTGCTATTTTTACGAAGACTGTTATTATTTGATATTTTATTTTGAGCAGGTCATGCATTCTAAACCAAACTCACATTAGTTATTACTAATTATTTTGACGTTTGTGATTTAAACACTTATTTTATAACTGTCACATTTAGCGTTCGTTTAGTTGGTATGGTACAGACATAATTTAGTAATGCCTAGCACATTTAGTCATGGAGAATATACTGATATTATTTTTATTTATGGGTATTACAACGGTAGCGCTAATCGTGCATTGCAGAATATCGACGTCGCTTCCCGATCAAAAGAGTGCCAGATAGAAATGTATTCCAGACAGTCTTCAACAATGCACGTGAAACTGGAATATTTCCCAGTGTGAGAATTACATCTGAGAGGCAAGCTGGTGCTGGTCTAGCAGTGGAAGAAGAAATTATAAATATGGCAGAACGTAACCCGAATGAAAGTACAAGGCGCATTATAACCCGTTTCCAAATTCACAAAAATGGTTTAAAATTTTTCCATATTCAGTGCGTCCAGAATCTTCAGGACGGTGATAATGAGTTGCGGTTGTATTTTTGCAATTGGATAAACGCAAACTATAAACTTTACTAATACATTTTCTTCACTGATGAGGCTCAATTCATTCGTGATCGGGTAAATAACTGTCACAATGAACATCGTTGGTCAGATGAAAATCCGCACGTCACGATGGTGTGGTATAATTAATAATTACTTGGTCCAGTTGTGCTAGATGGTCGCCTTACTGGAGTTAGACATGTAGAATTTTTAAAAGCATGATGGTGCCCCTGCCCATTTTAGTCGTGTTGCGATCAATCATCTTGACAATCGCTTTCCACAACGCTGGATTGACCCAAGTGGTTTCCTAAATTGGCCACCAAGGTCGCCAGATTTAAATCCCCTTGGTTACTGCCTTTGGGGATGGTTTAAATAATTAGCATATGCAACAAAAGTGAACAGAAGAGAGGCGCTATTCGATCGGATTGCACTCATAAGAGAAAATCATAGTGCACTTCAACGAACTACTCGTGCAATCCACAAATGAGCTGATGCATGCATCGAGGCGGACGGTGGTATATTTGAAAATTTAATTCGTTAATTTCGATTTATTAGATCTTTAATCAATGTTATAATTTATAATACCTACAGAATAAACGCTTTTCTCTATACTGATGCATTACAATAATGAACTCGGGTAAAAATATTTTCATTGCTATCTCAGTAACCGTTGATATTCGACCGTATGTTTATTAGCTTTTTTGTTCACTTTTCTCCCCTGAACATCCCTTTCGAATATTGGAATTGAATTATGACTTGACTGGAATATTGGAGGTTCCTCCCAATCACCCTGTATATCAAAGCCGCAAAAAATTATGTCATTTAAATTGTC
The DNA here is from genome assembly GCA_037114965.1 of Monochamus alternatus. Lineage (NCBI taxonomy): Eukaryota > Metazoa > Arthropoda > Insecta > Coleoptera > Cerambycidae > Monochamus > Monochamus alternatus. The sequence goes on along the minus strand of CM073432.1, from coordinate 24,902,878 downwards.
ATAAGTGGCACATCATGCACTAGTGCTTCTAGTGACGTCAAACTTAGAAACAAATTTGAATTTCTCGCCCAAAAAACCCCCGATCTCCAACACGTATGCATATATTTGGATTTATAAAATTTTAAATTTGACACCCTATATTTTTTATAAATAGTTTGTTTAGACAATTTTACCTGTAAACATTATATTAATTAATACAATTTTTTGAGTGAATTTGTTCATACTATTTTGAATTTCATTAGTGAAATGATTCAGATTTATCATATTTACATTAATTCAGCAATTATAATATGGGTTAGTGTAAGAAAGCAATTTGTTATTGAAAAACATCTTTAAAACAAAATAGTACTGTTAAAATATTTATTTAATGCGACAAAAAAATTGCAAAGCAATATTTTGTTATCTAAAGCAATAAATATGTTACAAATACAAATAAGTTAATAAAAACATTTTTTTATTCAGTTAAATATTAGTTTGTTAAATTATACAATTTTTTTCTGTGTTTTTAAAATTATGTATTTGTAGAAAATACTACTTCATGTGTTCAAGCGTCGAAAACTTTTCGGTAACATGCTTAAAAAATTGTAATTATCTTAGGTATCGAATTTGTTGAACTGTATAATATTCCAGAAGTAAATTTTAACTAAATCAATTACAGAGATTACAGTCCCTGGTAGGTATTTATTTTACGACTATTTGCCGTACCTCTTACTTTTGTTAATCAGCCTAATAGTAGTTAACCTTTCCCCCGGATCTAATCCCGTCCGGAAAATCAAACCCTGTTTCGCATCGACTAATCATCTCCGATAGTTTCCCGTTTTTCCAGGTTCAGGTTCTGATCTCGGTACGTTACTTTTGACTTTATTCGTCCTTTGGGACCATTGTCCCATACGTCGAATCTAAATTTCCGTCTGTTTCATTCGCAACTTCCCCTAAGGGAACACTGATTTCAATACAGCTTTACGCTTAGCGGAGATAAACCCAAAATACCTCAGCTCGGTTTCTTTATTTCGCCTAATTTATAACGAACAGGAATGTCACTTGTATGTGATAGGATAGACAGGACACATATATTGTTTAATAAAGGATCTTCAAAACCGTGTCTCTAAGAGTCTCAAAAGAAATACCACTTAAAAATCACATTAGCGGAGGAGGAAAATAATTGAATGTTCCTTGTTTAAAGTGCATAAAATAAATGTCACCAAATACTTGTCATTACTCAATACGAACGTCAAACATATAACTTTTGTGCTTACAAAATGTTTTCTTATTCAGAAAAAGTTGATATGTTGCTAATTTACGGAGAGTCACAAAAAAATTCAAGAAGAGCTCTATAGTCTGTTTCGAAATGAAAGAGAGTAATAAAAGCTTATTATGTATGCAAATCGTAAATAAATGTAGTACTGGTGCTAATATTCAAGATTTGTATATTATATATTATCGGTATAGATGAGGTGTACTTTTAAAAAAACTTTGTGTGATCGAACCGCACTGAATTGTAGCCGGTAGCTAAAATTTAATCCTCGACAATCCGTCTTTGTCTATGCCGCTTCAATTTCTCGGTCCATTTCTCTTATAAGTAAACAATATAAAATCAGCTTTTCAAAACTAGAGGCTATTTTAAGCATCATAACCGGGTTAAGAGGGTTTTTAGTAATTCAAATAAAATTATTCAATGTTATTATCAAAATTTTATGAAATTTAATGAATAGACTTTTATTCAACACAAAAATATATGTATTTTGAAAATTCAAATTATGCTGAGTAAATGTAGCGTTGTATAAATGTACAATAAAGAAAATTAAAAAGTAGGTATATTAAAATTTATCCTCTGAATATTTTCATGAATTATCTTCGTCTCCTAGATTGATAACGATAGGTTCCACAGTAACGTCAATTAAATTATCGAGTTCCCACATTTTCTCCTCTTCTGTTTGTACATGATGTATACATCTTTGCCAGTTATCTGCAGTTAATCGTTCCAAGGAATTTTTTAACAAAATTTTCAAGTCACTTAATTTAAACGTCGTATTATTTCGCGCTACATCTTCTTTTACCTGCGCCCAGACTAATTCTATTGGGTTAAGTTCACAGTGATAAGGTGGTAACTGTAGTACCGTTATTTGGCGATTTGTTGCCATTTCATCGATAACATATTTTTTCTGATCTTTATTAAGATTGACAAGTGTCAAAAGTTCCTTTTTCACCATATTTGTTTCAAAAGAAATGTTTTTTCGGGATAACCATTGAATTATATCGGCTTTCCTCCAAGGAGTCGTAGGCGTCCGCTCGGTCTGCCGTGAATGGTAACTGGCATTATCCATGACAATTACAGACCCGGAGGAATAAGATCCAACATCTGTGTAAAATACTCTTCGAAAACATCTGCCTTCATGTCTTCGTGATAGTCACCTGTATTTTTAGATTCAAATAAAAGTAAACCGCCATCTACAAAACCACTGGCACTACCTATATGTGTCACTATTAATCTTCGCCCTTTACCTGAAGGTGCCTTGAACCCTGTTGAAAGTCCATCCAAAAATGCTTGTCAAAAACTTTTTACATTTTACATAAAAACAATATTCTACCATTTCCAAATATGTTTTGATATACCTAAATAATACGGTAAAACTAGCATCAAAATAGGCTTCAAATCTGCACTACCAATTTTCAGTCATGCTATTAAAACTTTTTCAATTGTTGAGAAATTTCAGAATAAAATTTAAACCTTGAACGCCCTGTGTAAAATATAGAGCATCTTATTTAAAAAAATGTTGGTAATGTTATAGCTGTCAAACACGGCTCAAAATAAACAGAAAATATTCCAAAAGTGCCAAATTCTTATATCTAATATATTTCAGCAATTTATCATTTTGAGACATACTGTATATGTTTAGAATATTTTGTCTGGATAAGTATAGCGTGATTTTACTAATTTCATACTTCAGATATACATCTAAATATTTTAGGCCGGAAATCTTGTCCACGGCTGTATCTAATAACATTGCATATTAAGATAAACACAAAATCTTGTTCTAGTGGTAAATAAATGTTCATGAGAAAAGTGTTTCATGTTTACTACTTTCAGGAAGTAGTAGTTAAAACAAATAATATATTTTCATGACACCTAAAATATACTTAATGACGGATTAATTTATCTAAACTGCAGAAAAATGATATGTTGAATCAAGAGTGTAAGTATAAATGAGCATGCTATCTTGAACTAAGTAATATTTATAAACTTAAATAAATATTTATTTGATGAGACGATTAACCATCCAAATATAAAATTTTGTTTCCTTAAAAAGTTTTTATTATTTTTTTTTTATAATAAAGTAAGCTGAATATGAAGCTAAATGTATTAAAATTTCATTATATCTTCTTTACCGCTTCCTCAATTAAAAATATACATTTCTGAATTAAATAAACGCATTATTTTATTCAAAATGCACATTTATTTCAAACAAAAATCATTTTATTTATTTCAATAAGTTATTTTTATACGGATTTGAACAAATTGTTTAGGAAAATGAAAAAACATATTTTTTTTATATTAATAAGTTTTCATAAAATGTGGAATGACTATTTGTTGCAATTAAACAAATACTCAAAAAATTAAATTTTCACAGTAGTGGCATCTTCGCGTCATAGTTTTTTCTTTGGTCTCAGTGTTTCCAACAGTAAAACAAATTTGGAACTATTTTTATACACCACATACACACTTGCATATTTTTCGTTGAATTCTCGTATTATTTAGTGATAATTGTTATCATCTTTACCGTAGCACTCTATTCCATATTTTTTTTGCTGTAAAATTACGAAAATTAGTGTTATTTTTTTAACCGAAGTACAACAAGCCATTCTTTCATAAATTGATAGTAATTTCAAAGATCTTTTTTGCTAGTAACATTTCCGAAGGAATAAAAAGAAATGTGGTTTACTCTTATGACATTATTCTCATATTTACTTTTCTGGACATCCCCTACATGAAATGCTTCTCCATGGCAACCTTATTTTAAATACAAACAAAACTTTTTATCAAGTGTGCTTATTTCCGTAAATTAAAAAAATCCCTTTATTAATTTTTACCGTGAATATACTGTTCTAAAATTAGGGTTTATATACGTAAGTACACTGTAAATCATATAATGCAAAATTTCATTGCCTCAACATATTTAAAATGACATACTCTTCGTAATTACTTCTTTAAATAACAAAACTGAAAGAATTGATATGACATTTTCATATTTATTGGACACCCAGTATATGCAATATTATTACCTCTCTCCATGTCAATCTCATTTTAAATACACACTGATAAAAGTAATAGTAAATTTACACATTGTACTTTTAGACAGTTATGGAATAGTTTTCAGAAATATAAAGGAAAAAATGGTATGTAATAGCGCCTTTCAGAGAAGCAGAAATATTGTTTCGCCGTTATTTTATGTTTAATTTAAAATTTCCAAATTTGTATTTCCTTTTATTAGTGGAGCAAGCAAACAATTGTTCGAAATGCGATCTACAGAATTAACATTTTTTGGAAACTATTTTCTTGGTCATTATTTGTAGGTAATCAGAAAATACAAATACAGGATTGCTTTATTTTGTTATGAAAAGTGACAACTTTTTTAAATCACAATATACAGAGTGTTATAAAGATTAATAGTATGAACCAAAATAAGCAGAAAAGTCTCAATAAACATGGGTCCGCAAAGTAACGGTTGCGGAGATATGGAATGTTTTATGTCTTTTAGCCTTTTTTTATTATGCAAAATGTAAGATAAATGAAGTGTTTCCTTTTATTTACCTTAACGTGAACGTACTGTATAAATATATAGATAATTCCGTTTGAATGAAAAAGGAAATAGTTACGTGAAAATGATTGTTTAGAAAGTGCTTGGCTAAATGTGGAAATATCCATTTTCATAGTAACAAATCATATCCGGACGATATTGGGCGCAATAAAGAAACGTCGATAAATGGGAATAGTGATTCATAAACATTTGGAAAAATCTAGATGTGTGATTGAAAGAGTCGCAAGGGGCCCAGTAAATAACGTCATATCCACGAAATCAACAAATCCCGGATGCGCCAATTGTAGTGTTTTCATTTTATTTTAGCGTTGCTCCCCCACACCGGACAATTCTCAATATAATCGCATTATCTTATCCTACCCTCCTCTGGCGCTATAAAAAGAAAAAACTATAAGGATTGATTATAAGAAACCGCAATAGAGGCCGGCGCGTTGAAACGGAACCGTCGGATTGCCGAACGACGGACCCATCAGGATGTGCCTATTCCTATTCTCCAGAGAATCAGTTCGATAATTCAACCAAAGAATTGTTTCTGTCGGCATTCGCGTCTGCTCAATTTACGGCACTTGTGAGGGGCAGTGCGTGAAAACAAAATTAAGGAGAACTTTCGGTAAAATTGGTAGAAATTGGTCTATGCTACTTGAACCGTCATTTCGGTCCATTGGGAATTACTTGCCCCTCGGTCGGCGATTATTAGGTTATCCATCAGAAAGAAACCTTCTACAGTCTCGCCAACGCATCGCCCCAATACCGCTCCGTACCTGGCGACATCTCGTCCTCCGGAAAATCCTCTGGAGAGCCGGCCAGCCTTTTACCTTTTGCATTGGAATCCCATGCACTCACGCGCTCAGTGACGGTACGGGACAGTGTAAGCGAAAATGTTAAATTCGACTGTATTTGGCGCGGTGGTATAAATCAGTTTGTTATCTGATCTGCTGAATTGAAATTGTTATTGTTGTACTGATTGGTTTTTTCAACAATTTCGCAAAATATCTTGCAATGGTTTTGTATAAGCATTCCATTGTCCATATTCACAATTAATGTTGGCTGAGGCAAGAAGAGTTTTTTTAAAGTCTTATTTTTTCCAAGATAGTGTCTTGTATTGTCTTGAATCCCATGCACTCACACGCTCAGTGATAGTATGGAACAGTGTATAGGATCACCAAGCGAAAATGATAAATTCGACTGTAATTGGTGTGGTTGCATAAATCTGGTTGTTTAAACAGTTGTCAGAAATAATAAGTGCAACACCGCTACCTGTACTGTTGAAATGAAATCATTATTGTATTTACCATTTCGCATAATATTTTCCAATGGTTTGTGTGTTTTGTTCTTCACTAACATCAATTTGTTTAAGCATTCCATTGTCCATATTCACCATTAATATTGGCTGAGGCTTTTTAAAGTGTTCGCTCGATCTTTGAAGATCGTGTTTTATATTGTCTTGAATCCCATGCACTCACATGCGCTCAGTGACGGTACAGAAATAGAGAATACAATATCGCTACCTGTTCTGTTCTGTTGGATTGAAATTGTTGCTGTTGTACTGATTGGTTATTTTAAACATTTCGCAAAATACAATGGTTTTGTTCGTCACATAATCTTCATTAACATCAATTTGTACAGGGTGATTGGGAGGAAACCACCAATATACGAAAGGGGTGTTCAAGGGGCAAAAGTGAACAAAAAAGCCTACTATATGGTCGAATATCAACTGTTACTGAGATAGTAATTAAAATATTTGTATCCGAGTTAATTATTGTTAATGCATCAGTAGAGAAAAGTGTTTATTCTGTAGGTATTATACATTATAACATTAATTAAAGAATTAATATAAGAGTGCTACACATTTGACAATACGATCGAATAGCGCCTCTCTTGTGTTCACTTTTGTTGTATACCAATGATTTAAACCATCCCCAAAGGCAGTAATCAAGGGGATTCAAATCTGGTGACAGTGGTGGCCAATTTTGGAAACCACTTCGGCCACTAGTACATCTAGCTCCAGTAAGACGACCATCTAGCACAACTTTATACCGTGGCGTGCGGATTTTCATCTGACCAACGATGTTCATTGTGACAGTTATTTTTTCCATCACGAGTGAATTAAGCCTCATCAGTGAACAAACTGTATTTGTAAAGTGTATGGTTTGCACTTATACAATTGCAAAAATCCGACCTCAAATCATTATCACCGTTCTGAAGAATCTGGACGCGCTGAATAAGGTTTTAAACCATTTTTGTGAAAGACATTCCAAGACGTAGTTTGATTAATTTGGAGGCGGGTTGCAATGCGCCTTGTATTTCTTCTGCCACTGCTAGGTCAGGACCAGAAAACCACACACTTTTCAAATACATTTTGTTCACTGATAAGACTCAATTCACTTGTGATGGAGTAAATAACTGCCACAATGAATATAGTATAGTCAGATGGACTGGACGATGCTCCATTGGATATTACGCAAAACATGTACTTTCAGCATGATGGTGCACCTGCCCATTTTAGTCGTGTTGTGATCAGTCATCTTAACAATCGCTGGATTGGCCGAGGTGGTTTCCAAAATAGGCCACCAAGGTCACCAGATTTAAATCCCCTTGATTACTGCTTTTGGGGATGGTTTAAATCACCGTGCACTTCAACGAGCTACCCGTACAATCCACAAACGAGCTGATGCATTAATCGAGGCGAGTGGTGGTATATTTGAAGATTGAACTAATTACTTTCGGTTTATTAGATCCTTAATCAATGCTATAATTTATAATACCTACAGAATAAACACTTTTCTCTACTGATGCATTATAATAATTCACTCAGTTAAAATTAATATTAGGCTTTTTTGTTCACTTTGGCCCTCTGAACACCCCTTTCAAATATTGAGACTTGAAGCTACCCATATTTATTATTTTAACTACTTTATTTTAAGTGCTTTAAAAGTTATTCAAGAAAAATCGATTTCCAGCGGAGTCACATATCTCCGTAGGGAGGGCCTGTAGGAAAAAAAATTATAGGCACTTTTCATCTTATTTTTTCATGTTTTATCTGCACCCGATTTCCCACATTTTCCCGGGCACCCTGTATATTGTATTCATTTTAAGAGTATTTATTTATAAGATGGGTGATCTCTACGTATTTTATTTTTCGAGATTTCTGTACCTAAAAAATAAACATACAAATTTCATCATTTTACGGCGAGAAATACGGCGGCCTTAAATACACAGTTTTTCATCGGTAACTTTAAACCAAAAGTCAAATTTATCTGCCACATATTTATTTATTTAATTTGTTTGTACTGCTTTGAAGCGAAATTGATAACCAGATCTACGTACCGAGATTTCATGAAAAAACGACACCTCGTATAACAGGTAAAATATTTTTGGGATCGACGATAAAGCTGCATTATTAAGTGCCGCCACTGTTTCACTTATGGCTTTCTGCCCTTCCCGGTCCGATTGAGTTTTCGAAATGGCAAATGGACCACGTTCTGATGATGATGGTAAAAGACGTCCGCTCACTAGAGTGCTGACTGGCAGCCGCGGATACCTCGTTTTATAGTCTTCGTACGTGAGAACTTGTGTCGCGCTAATGACTCGGACTCCCCAAGGATTCACCGGACACTCCGGCCGATCTCACATCAAAAAACTTCCGGATACACCACCGAAAAAAAAGACCTATTAAGTGTTACTGTTACTGGTTTAATGAAATGGAGTTTGCGCTTACAATACTTATGTATGTTTTTGTGTATGAACTTTTGTATTCTTAGTTGACAATTTTCTGTTTAAATAGAGCAGGCTTTTTATGAATACGTTTTAAACTTGTTCGAAATCTCCAAGTACTAACTTTTGTATTGTTAAGTGCCAGTTTTCGGTTTACCTAAATAAAGTTGTTTTTTTATTAATATCTATCTACGTCTTAAAACAATAAACACATATTTTGTTTTGCTTATACAGGATTATGCATACAGGGTGTTATGCGGAACTGACATAGAACAGGTGCATGTAGGGGGTTCCAAAATATTGCTATTTAACGAATCATACATATGCAGTATGCGCCAAAAGTATGGAATAAATTCAATAAAAACGAAACAATTATTTTTTGGGAAAAATCCTCGAACAGGTCGATTTTTAATTTAAAAAATACATATTTTAGCGTAATGACGTCATCGATTTTTTTTAAATGGCAACACCTTATTTTTTTCCTTGATTCTGAAAGATCATTTAATTCTCTATCAGATCGTACTAAAATTTTCTACATAGGAAAGTTTTCGAGTAAATAACGATTGAATGTTAGAAAACGTAAATCAATTAAAATAAAGCAAAAACATTATCAAGTTTAGTTTTTCGAATTCCATAGTTTTTTTATGGATCACATAGGTGAAAATCTTTGCAAAGTGTCATTGTCACACCGACTTTCTAATAAGTATTGTAAGCGACATAGAAATTATTATTCAATTTAAAGTATTATGGCACATTTAACTGTTACTCAAAGAATTGAAATTTTAATTCTTATCGGATGAGGGAATATGACTAGAACTCAGCAGGAAGTTTGCGATTTATTTAATGAAAAATATCCAGATCGCCCTATCAGCCAATCAACAGTAAGGTAGATTCTAAATTTAGAGAAACTGGCAATGTTGTAAATGTTCCAAAACCTGGACATCCAAGCATTAATGAAAATCAGAAACAGAATATTTTGATAAGTATGGTGGATAATCCTCATAATTCTTCACGATTGGTTGCATTAAACAATGACACTAGTCAGAGCACAGTGCTACATATCTTGAGGAAGGAAAAATATCATTCCTACAAAATTCAACTTGTGCAGGAACTCAATGAAGATGATCCCGACACTTTTGCGAAATTCTAATGGATTTATGTTAAGGAAATAGAAATTTACACCGGCAAATACTTTTTTCAGATGAGGCTACATTTTGTCTGAATGGTACAGTAAGCCGTCAAACTTGCAGATATTGGAGTCGGGAAAATCCTCATTGGATGGCAGAGGCACATACCCAACACCCTCAGAAATTAAATGTGTGGGCTGGAATAGTTGACGACAGAATAGTAGGGCCTTTCTTCTTTGAAGGACAAAGATATTTAGAGTTTCTAGAAAATGACCTTGTTCCAGCCCTTGCAGTAATTTTTCCTAACGATAATGACCCTGACATTCCTGACAATACCATATGGTTTCAGCAAGACGGTACACCTCCGCACTATGCGCGCCCTGTACGAGATTTTTCGGACAACTGTTTTCCTGGGAGGTGGATCAGCAGACGCGGACCGGTAGAATGGCCTGCAAGATTGCTAGATCTTACACCTCTTGACTATTTTTTATAGGGATACTTGAAGTCAAAAGTGTACATTAATAAACCACGTAATTTAGAAGAACTTCAAAGTCGCATTCAAGACGAAATACGCAGAGTTACCCCAGAAATCATTCATAATGTGCAAGAAGAATTTCTTCACAGACTTGCGCATTGTCAAGAAGTTGGTGGATGGCAATTCGAACATTTAATTTAAGTATAAAATTTAATCAATTGTATTTTATTTTACATACCTCAGAATTGTTACTTTTTTATGGATAAAATTTACGTTTTCCAACATTCAATCGTCATTTACTCGAAAACTTTCCTATTTAAGAGGGCAAAATTTTAGTACTGTCTGATAGAGAATTAAACGATCTTTCAGAATCAAGGAAAAAAATACAGTGTTGCCATTTAAAAAAAATCGATGACGTCATTACTCGAAAACAAATGACATTTGAAAATCGCATTTTACGCTAAAATATGTATTTTTTAAATTAAAAATCGACCTGTTCGAGGATTTTTCCCAAAAAATAATTGTTTCGTTTTTATTGAATGTATTGCATACTTTTGGCGCATACTGTATATACATGTAGGTCCTAAATTTAAATGTACAAGTTGAGGAGTTCAATATCACGGAAGATGTGATGTGGTGATAGAAATTTAATGATTACAAGTCACGTTTTTTTAATGTTTTACGGAAATATATTATTAATATTGTTAATAGGTATATGTTTATAAATTAGTAAACAAAATTTGTTTCTTTTGATAAGGTAATAAGAGAAATTCAGAATGAATAAATTTAAACACATATTCTAATAAAATGTTTCATCCTCAGTAAGTTAAAACAGGGAACTTATAGTAAAAACACTAAATGCATCAAAATTTACTATATCTACAGATATAAGGAAGTCTACTAAAAAAGTTCTTGATTACAATTTGTGATATAAAAATCTATTAAGTAGCTATTTTGATTTTATATTCGAAGATTAACGAAGAAATCATTACATTGTCTCTCAATTTTCACTCGGGACTTTTTTTATAAATAGTTATTCCTTACTCGAACCGATTGTCCGATTCTACGTCATTATAGTTCAGTAATAAATTGGTAAAGAAGAATTTAATAAGAAATCCCAAAATGTTACGTACTATTACCACAGTTATCTATATATTTTTATTGTAAATGCGTAGGTAATTGTTTTAATATTCATCAACGAAGTTCAATCAATGTAGCAAGAATAAATATCTTTATATTTTGAATAGATATAGTCATCTTTTACATTTCTTGTGTATTTATCATGCGCATTTGATATTGACGTATATACTTAAATTTATTTAAATAAATTCGGACGCAAAAAATAGGACGATTATTTCATTTTAAAATGTGTAAAATGTTTCATTGTAAAATGATTTCGTTAAAAGTATCATTTGAATGTACCGAAACAGCTTATAGTTGTTTCTATATCCAATAAGTACATTAAGGAAACGTATATTTCACGTGTAATATTCGTGTATGACATTTAAAAGTTGATTCTACGTTATGATAATACCAATTTTTGAAATCGTGTTAGATTATAATAAACGTTTTATGTACGTATATGTATTTATTCGTTTGTTCTATAAAGACCAATAATCAGTTTCTTGCTATATCGTATTTCTTTCTAGAGTAGTTACTACTCTACCCACCTTGTATAAATAATTAAGAAAAGGAAAGGAAGACCTATAGTAAACTGTCAAAGTCATCCATTAGCGGCATACTGGTCATATACTGATTTTGAGCTTGTTAGCTCTCCTCAGTATGCTATTGGAGGCGAGGCAACCGACGATTTATCCGACAGAAGGGAACCTGAATAGACATTACCCATATAATAAATAGCTGTCTGTTATCCCATGCTATACCTATTCAATGGAAACAAGCCCATGTTATACCTATTCCAAAAATTACTAATCCTGCAACACTATCTGACTTGCGTTCTATAAGCATATTGCCTACTTTATCGAAAATTCTAGAGCGAGTGAACATTTTAACAAATAAGACATTATTCCATCTTTTCAATCTGGGTTTAGGCGATCTCACAGTTGTACAACTGCTTTATTGAAAGTGACAGATGATATTTTTGAATCATTTGATAATGGTAAGATTAGTGCTTTAGTATTACTAGACTTTACTAAAGCCTTTGACACAATTCAACATCAATTACTTATAGCAATACTTCACTTTGTTGGACTAGGCGATAGTGCACTTAATACAATGTCTAGTTACATAGGAAATCGTACACAAAGAGTAAAAATTGGAAATGAATTGTCAAATGTGAGCTCACTTAAAATAGGTGTTCCTCAAGGTTCTATTCTGGGACCTCTATTATTTTGTGTATATACCAGTAATCTCTGCAAAAATTTGAAATACTGTAGTCCACACATGTATGCTGATGATACCCAACTGCATCTATCATTTGATAAATCTAATTATGATGAGGCATTGAATAAAATTAATTCGGATCTTAAAATTATCTATCAAACATCAGATGACTTTAAAACAATGTCTTTAAGAAATTTTAAAACCAAAGTTTCAAAATATTTATTTAGTAATCAGTAACCAACAATATTTTGCTAGATTTAAGATTCTATAAATTGCTGCCAATTTTTGTTTTTTTATTCTCTTTTGTCGACTACTACTTTTGTATTATTTGTTAGTAAATAGATACCTATATTAGGCTAAACTTTATCGTGAAATATATTTGATATATTAGGTAAGTGCATTATACTGAGAGATGGAGCTTGCTCTATCTGTTTGATCACAGCCTAGTGGTTTTCCTATCTCTTTCTATAACAATAGAACTAATTATGTTCGTTTACTCTGTACATCTAAATGGAAAATAAATGTATTATTATTATTATTATTATTACATGATGCAACATGGAACTACATCTTTTGACCACAAGCTGAACCTAACAGTCGACCTGTACACATAACTTTAATACAATTTGTAGTCAAAATAATACTATTGTGGCTCTATAGTTTTGGTAAGTGTTGTATTGACACCATCTATAAATATTATTATTTTGCACTATAACCGCATTTTAAATATTACAGCTTGAGATTTGTTACAAAATATTAATAATTTTAATAATAATATTTTATTCATGTTTCAACAAAATATTGTTCTTTAAGTAAATTTTAAATTTAATGTCATTTTAAGAAAGAAAAGTGTTGGGAAATGAGATAAATAACTTTAGCTTGACCAGGAAGACGTATGTTGTAGTGGCAAATTGTTTAAGTACGTCACCTACATTAATTGTAGGGAGGCATTTATTATTTAAATTTATTTTTTTGAATTATTTACTTTAAATTTTCTTTATTATTATCTAAGCAAAAATTTATAGATTAAAAATATACAATTCATTCAAATATACATTCTTCAACCAGTTACTATTTTTTTCTTTAGTTTTATTGGGTTTTTGCCATACTTCTGAAAAAAATAAAGATTAATTAAATAAACCCTTGCGCCAAACAGATCAGTTAAGGGTTATTTTTGAAACTAAGTTTGCCTAACCAAAAAATGTCACACTGAAAAAAGCAGATAAGTAAAAAATAAATCACGTCACTATCGCGCACTTCCGTATTTTTGACGTTTCGAAAATCTCTCTGTTTTCGTTTTCAAAATAGTAATAACAATATTAAACGTATGTTACTATTTTTTAAACTGGAATTTGTCGCACTGGATTAAAGCTATTAAATTTAACCTGCAGTATGAAAATACTGCACTAATTAACATTTTCATATTTCTAATTGTAAACAAGTTTTTAAAATTAATCAAATTTCATGTATTATTAAAAGTTTGGAAAGTTTGTAATTATACAAGTTAGTTGATGTATTAGCATCACACCAATATCTTGATGACAATATTATTTCCCAGTCATAAACCGGTTTTTATATTACCTTCCTTTTAGTCGATATTATGGCGAAGGTGCCAGTAATAACATAATATTAAAATATAGACAAATAAAGGCGCTGTTAGAAGATGTAGAATTGGTAAGCTCATTTTGAAAAATTTACAAGATTACATAAAAAGAGTTGAAAGTGTTTATCCCTGATTATTTTGTTCATTATCTCTTTAATGTATGAAATTAAAAATTGTTAACCTTTGTTTAATTTTTTTTTCGAGATTTTGTATAGGTACAAAAATAAGATTTAAGATAAACGTTTATGGACATATAGTTTATTATTTTAAGTTTTTAAATAAATAAGAAAGTGCATTAAATATATATTATTTACTGTATTAGAAAGGTATATTAAGCTAATATAAATCAAATATCCTACAATTCCTATCAATGAAGTCATATGTGTGTTCTCTGATACCAAACATCTAGGTATGCTAATGAACAATTCCACAGACAAAGCTCTATTCAATAACTATCTAAAGAAATTAATCTAAATTACTAACCTGGTTTAATGAAACAAATACTGTATAAATATCTAACTTCACTTTTTGGCAGTGGGAACACGACAATTCAACCACAATAGATGAGATCTGACCTATTTCTGCATTTTTAGGATTGCTTCTTCAGGTGGCTTCCTTTAAATTGAATCAAATATCTAACTATAAAAATTATTATAAAAATTAAAATTATTTGAAGTTAAATATCGACAATGACAAAAAGTGACAGCCTGTCAATGAATTAAATATGATAATACCTACTGTCATAAGTACTTGCTATGAATTCATTAGCCTAAATCTAATATATTAAAAAAATAAAAAAGTAGTAAGCACACAAAGTAAAAAATTGAGGTTATGTAGGCAAGTTTTGTAAAATTCAACCTTTTAAAATGTACAACTTTCTTTTGTTTTTGTCTTAATGATGTATTTAGTCATGATATCGTAAATTGTAAGTACGTAACGTAATAATCTATATTTAAATTAATTAAGTAGGTAACTATTACAAACGCAAATAGCTGGCCATATGAATTAGTTTCAGCTACATTTGTAGATATAATTATATGTCACCACTTCAGAATAGTTTATTAGATAAATTTATGTAATATAGGTACCACTGGTGCCACTAGAGTTATTTTATATATTATACCAGTACATGGCGGTAGAACAATCCTGACAATACCGGACATAATATAACATTTGTAATATGTTTTTGTGTAGATATAAGCTAATTCAAATTAATTTTCTTACATCAATGAAATCAAAATGTATGTCCTTTGATTGTAGGAAAATTGATTTCAATTAGTTTAATAGCACAATACAGTAAAAATCGACAAAAATCAATAAAGAATATATATATTGATAAATATTGTGGGTGCAGTTCAATAATGTTCAGGACACTAGTCCCCAGTGTTGCCACCCCTATTACAATTGTACTAAATCTATTACAATTTGATAATTTTGATTACTCTATTACCCAGGCCATAATATCTATTACAATTTTACAATTTGAATGTCATCCTAATTATTGAAATGAAATTACGGACTTGTATTCTGTTGTTCTCCCACGTGACAGGTTCCGCGTTTCCTAGGATCTTACGGTCCAGAAAATGGATATTTTATTTGCTTTATGTTGGCGGTTGTGCAAATATGATGGCTGCATTGCAATATGAAATTAACTAACTTACTGTCATTTTAAATGTCATTAAAGAATGTGACCAATCACAGTAAACAAATGAGCTTCACGCTACAATACAACCAACGTAAATTGGCATAAAAACCAACTTTTAATGATTCTGGACCTTTTAGGGTAGCCATGAATTAGCGGTCGCCGACAATTTGACATTGGCACAGTCTATATTTTTTCTAGGTTTGTGAGTGGTACGCTACGTTGGTACGATTCTAATTTGGATTGTTGTCTGTCAAAACCTTTATATTTTGTTGTCAAAACAAAACTACTGTTATGTATTAGTACTGTTACTGTAGCAGTCGACACACACAAATTTTTTTGAAAAATTTTGATAAATTTCCAAAACAATATCTGTTTATTTTACACTTTTCATATTTTTTCTGTAAAAAAAGTCCCTAAATATTTTTTTTTACGAAAATTAATGTGCCTTCTTTAAACTAATCTACAGATACATGCTAACCATTTTCAAATTTGTAAAAACGGGACGGCAGTTCACATAATAATTTTTATTTGTGTTTTATCGTCTGTTACTAGATCTATTACTATTAGTGCCAAATCTATTACAATTTTTATTAAGATCTATTATCGAAAAATTTTTCAGGGTGGCAACACTGCTAGTCCCCAGAGAAGTTATAGTTTCACACAATATTATTACATAATAAAAATATGTCTTTCATCCAGAATTTATTAAATATGGTGGCACTGGGTTATCGAGTATACTTTGAGTCAAAGCTACCAATATAACTTTTTTGCATTATACATATAAGTTAGATCTTAATATATTATTTTCTTCCTAAAATATATGCCTCTCAAATTGACGGCACCCTTTAAGGTTTTTGAAAAAACACGATGAATTTTAAGCTATTGGTTAGATTAGATATACAAATAATTGAATTTTCTTAATTTCACGTTTCAATTAAATAGCTGAAGGTGTCCAATAACGTGTTTTAGACTGCTGTGTGTTACCTGGAGCAGTAACTATAGTTAGGATTTAAAACTACTATATGAAAACTTGACCAAAAAAAATAGGAAATGTTTGAAAAAATCGTCAGATAACCCTATAGGTATAGCACTTGTTGTATTAAATGATTTGACTGTAGATCTATCTAACTTCTTTGGATATTGTTCTATGCATTCACACAATAATGTTGCATTTTAAGCTATTGGTTTTAAACACATAAAAATAATTGGTTGGTCTTAATTTATGGTATTAAGTTATATGTATCCAATAACGTGTTTTAGACTGATGTGTGTTATTTGGGACAATATCTATAGCTAGGTTTTTAAACTATTGTATGAAAACTCGGCCAAACGTCCCCAGTTGTCCAAAAAAACCAGGATATGTTCGAAAAAATCGTCTGATCACCCTACATAGCACACTTTGACTGCAGATATATTTAACTTCCATGGGTAGGTAACAGTCCAGTTTCATCATGAAAAGAACGATAATTTGACAAGTAATTTATGCGGTAATAAGTTTTCTTGGCGTCCACGTTTTAACAGTGGCAACATAAGAAAAACGCAAATGATAACACTTAGGGACATCGCAGCAAAGACAAAACAAACGTTTCTCACGACATTCGGCACACATCGCATTAGCATAATAAAATTAAAAGCAGAGATAATAAGTTGACATGCCCTGGTTCGAGGAGAGGAGTCTGTTTGTAGGGAACACACAGATCCGCCGGTACGAACCAGGAGTGTGTGAAGGCAGGGTTGATGTTGACTCCTAGTCCTATGGGTGGTTGATGCCTCTGGAAGCTGGACGAAACGGCATAGTCCATGGCCACCGCCTGGTAAGGCAGCATGTCGACTCGAGGAACAAACACAAACACACGCACAAACCGCACGCGGTGCACGATTCCAGTTCGCGGGTACGCTAAGCTACGAGGCGATCGTCGCGCTATTGCTTTTGCCGTAGACAAGTGACTAATGACTAGTAAGGACTAACGAGTAGAAAGCTACGAGTGGGCGGACGCGGGCGGACTCGAGCACTCGGCGAGACAACTGGTTGGTTACGAGCGACGCAGCTCGTGTTAGCGCACCTTGGCGCCGCGGAGTATCGTCGAGCTATTCGCTAGTCATCCCGCCCCCATTTCACTTCCTTTATATCGCTATGTTCGGCATCAACAAGTAGCCAATACACCGCCGCCGTTAGCGTAAACCTCAGCGGCACTGTCCCGTAATCTATGATATTATGTACATGCATCCAAGCCACAGACAATGCTGGCCTTCTTGCTACTTATGTCGCGTCGGTCACACTCTTTACGTGCGCGGTCCCTACTCGATCGGTTACCTTAATATCCTATAATTAATCGATGATATTAAAATGGTTATTAATTCAACGATGCCACCAGCATAATAAGTTAGTGTATGGAAAAAGTAAATCGTTTCATATTCAAATGCAATATATCTAGCACCTGTATAAAAATATTTTTTATGAGATTTATATACTCGCATAAAATATAATACTTACATAAAGTATATTGAAATCAAAAATACATTTATTTGCGTATATTTACACTGAAAAAAAATTTGATGTTTGGTGTCTGTAAAAAAATTTGTTTCATAGAAATAAATTATTTGTTTGTATCTATCCGGCCAAACAAGTATTTATTTCCTGATACTAAATCATTTTTTTGAAAAAGCAAACATACAGATATTTTGCGTAAAGAAAGCATTTGTTTAAATTAAAAAAGATTATTTCCTTTTCAATGATAAACTTCTGGTGTTGATTTAATTATATTCTATGATAAAACAATATTTGTATATTTCAAAAAAATTAAACATCTGCTAATATAGGTCAACAATTTATGGCTCGGGAATTTCAAGAAACAACTGGGTGCTAATGCCCCGACCAGCATTGAATTGCACCTAAAAAATCTATAGTAAATAGTCAACATATATCGGTTTCGAGCTTATTAGCTCTCATCAGTGAGTAGCGAGCTAACTGTCGATTAACCCTGGCTCTCAAACCCGACATACCTAAGTATGCGAAATATAGCACAGCTACATCTAGCGGACACTTACTGGCAATTATACGATACGACTATATTAGGCAAGTGAGTTTTTTTAATTTACGGTTTTTCAAAAGATTATATAACCTAAAAACTTTACATAAACAATTCAAAGATTATATGTTTTTAATTTCTACGCCCCTCAATTAAAAATATGCATTTTTTAAATTAAAAATTAAGTTTTCCTAAGATGTTCAAATGGAACTAGTTGTTCCATTTAAACAAATACTCGTCAAGAAAATGAAATTTTCTTATCAAATTATTTTTGACCAAAAAGTGATCATTATACCAAAAAAGATTTGTTTCCCGAGAATACAGTATGTTTAAATAAATTGAATTGTTTGCTGAAAACAATTTTTTTTCGGTGTAGATATTAGTACATATTAAAATGCCGTAATAATCTTGAGTTAAGCATTTTTTTTTTCGTTAAGTGTCAAAAATGTTTTATTTAGTACCTGCAATTAGAAGTAAGAAATTTCAAGTTCGTCCTGTGTATTAATAATTTTATTATTTAAATAATAGATACTTAAATATTGGACAAAAATTAAAAAATTACTGAAGCGTCATCGTACCGACACTTATGCATAATGAAATGTTGGCAATACTGATGTCTCTAATTTTGTTCTTCATTAATTCAATATACCTAAATCAGTATCTGCTTTCATAAACTTGTTTTTTTAAAAAATCATATCTATCATAATGATACCAATGATACACTTTTGGTGTTGATTTGATTATATTCTGTGATACAATCATATTTGTACATTTCAAAGATTTCCAATTAAACATCTGTTTATTTAAGTCAAAAACTTATTGCTCAGGAATTTGAGGAAGCAACTGGTCGGTCACACCTTTACGTGCGTTATCCCTACTTAATCGGTAACATTAATATCCTATAATTAGTTCATGATATTAGAATGGTTATTAATTCAACGATGCCACCAGCATAATAAGTTACTCTAGCAAACTTTGATAGGAGAATGTATGGAAAAAGTAAACTGTTTCATATTCAAATGCAATTACCTAATAGGTAGGTACCTGTCTAAAAATATTTTTTATGAGATTTATCTACTCGCATAAAATATAATACATAACTTACATAAAGTGTATTCAAATCAAAAATACATTTGCGTATACTTGGTGCCTGTAAAAAGATGTTGTTTCATGGAAATTAATTGTTTGCATCTATAGGGTCAAACAAATATTTATTTCCTGATACTAAATCATTTTTTTGACAAAATAAAAATAGTTATTTTGCATAAAGAAAGCATTTGTTAAAAAAAACATTCCCTTTTCAATGATAGGTACACTTCTGCTACTGATTTAATTATATTCTATGATAAAATAATATTTGTATATTTCAAAGATTTTTCTCTAATTAAATATCTTCTTATTTAAGTCAACATCTTATTACTTAGAAAACAACTGCGGGCTAATGCCCCTGCCCCTTTTTTTTATTTTACAGAAAATTATTATTTTTTTATTAAAAACAAACAAATTTTTAGTTTACCTACCCTGTGCCTAGGATTAATAATTTTATTGTTTAAATAATACTTAAATATTGGACAAAACTAAAAGTCAAGATGACATGTTAAGATAAATGTAGAATTTATTTAAATAATTTGATAAAATGATAATGAATTTTATGATACCTTATTTTAGAAATTCCGAGAAATTCTTTACAAATGCAAAAAAGTCAAAAAACAAAATAAAATTACATTTCAAAAACAATAAAAATTAGTTGTGACGTTGAATATCATTTTATTAATACAGGGTTAACTATGTTTAAGTACAAATAATTTAAGAGGGGATAGAGAAAAATAAGAAGTAATGGAATCACCATTCAATAAATTTCCAATATTTTTTTTTCGAAACTATATTAAACTCTTATTTATCGACGACCATGGACGCCCATCCACCGCGAGGTTATTTCTTTGACACGTTTGACGTTTAGAGAGTACTTACGGCAACTAGCAGCACAATTATGGCGAACAGAATATTAAATGGTAAATTTCGTTCTTATCGGAAAAGATTTTGTAATTAAAGACTGCCACGGGTGCATTCGAAGTTTTCTATTATCTAATAGTATCTCTTTCATTTGATTTTCTTAGAATAACTGGGAATTTATTTAACTGTACGCGGAATGTGATTTGTTAGTGGGTAATTTTGACAGACCTGCAATGGGTGAACATGTAGTTTTGACAGTTTGGAAGAATATAACGAAAAACTAATGCAAAATACTACAACTAACCCGATTAACTTTTACCTATCAGGCATCATTATTAATAAAAATGTAAATGTTTGTCGTTTCTACAAACGCATCGTTATAAAAACGCCCATATGATAGTTGACAGATCTAAGCCACCTCGGACGATGGTTATCATAGGCGCCGATTTTTCGGAGGAAAAGAGAGTTTTGTCCCATTTTTTAAACATCGAACTAGAATTCCGAAATAATTTTTATTTTCTTTTAGGTCCCCCTGCACGTGGTTAAAAATTTTAAGTTATGAATTAGAATAATTTAATGAAAAATTGCTAATGTATAAATATCAGAATTCAAATTTGTTCTGCATACAAGATTTTGAAACGAAGTTTTATAAATACTATGTGTACATAAAATGTCATTCAATGTAAAAAACATCACCAAAAAATGTAACCAATGTAGGTATAAGGTATGCTGAATGAATTTCTTTTTTAAAATTTAATATTTTATCGATTGAAAATGATTTTTTGCATGATTTTTATACAAGTTCGCGACTTGTCAAGGTGACATGTTATTTTCGTTTAAATTTAACAAAATATTAAGTTAAATTAATAAAATAACAAAATCTGAGCTATACAACTATAAAAGTTTGACGCAACCTTTAGATTATAACCCTACAATTGTTTTACATAAATATAAGATACAAATAATACATACAATCTACATCTATGCCTTAGTACTTTCTGTCCATGTCTTTTATTATCAAAAAGTTCCAAGACTCGATTGCCATGCATCGTACAGTGTAAAAAAACATTGGGAATATTTCTAGCTTAATAGAAAAGTAACTTCTGACAGACAGCTTTTTAAGATGCCCAACATTTGCATAGCTATTATATTTTTTCTTAAATAATATTTTACTCACGATTCATTATTGGATGTGTAGAACCTAAAACCAAAAAGATATTTGTTTATAAACATCACACTGACACAAAATGAGAGTAAGTTTTCATAATTAAGTAGTCATGTATTTTTATGCAATAATTATTTTTATTCGGTATTAATTATTTCTAAGTACAAAAATATAATAATACAATACAAGTTCGCTAAAATTAAGCCTCAAATGTAAATCCCAAACTAAGTTTTGTAAAGAAAGGTGTATATTGCAAATTTTAAATACAAGGCATCCAACTTTAATTCTGATAAAATTTAGGAACAAGAACTGAAAAAATTAATGAGATTTTGATACATAAACTGAAAATCTTTTCCGAGAAACAGAGTGTGAAGTTAATTATTTTTCATTTTTTTTATTAATATATCTCAGATTGTACACCAGTTATTGTTACATAGAAAAAAAATTTGGTGCCTGTAAAAAAATTTTGTTTGATGGAAACAGATAATTTGTTTATATAGGGCCAAACAAATATTTATTTCTTGATATCAAATCATTTTTGAAAAACCAAAGCAAAATATTAATTATTTCCTGTTCATTGATACACTTGTAGCGTTGGTATTTTCTATGATAAAACAACATTAGTATATTTCAAATAAATTTCCAATTAAACAACCGCTTATTTAGGGTAACTTATTGCGGGCTAATGCCCTGACCTGAAAAATCTATAGCAAATAGTCAACATACCGGTTTCAAGTTTATTAGCTCTCATCAGTAGGTACGCCACAGGTGAGTGGTTAGTTAACTGACGAGTGAACCTGGCTGTTCATGCCTCTCAAACCTGACATACCTTAGTACGCGAAATATAGCACAGCTTCATCCAGCGGTAACCTATTATATTTTGTTTTTAGGAAACCATTCGAATATTTGCTTTCAAACAAATACTTTTTTCGACAATACGACTGTATACGTGTATACGACGATATTAGGAAATTGATTTTACGGTTTTTGAAAAGATTATATAACTTAATAAAAATTTATTTAAAATTTTTTATAAAAATTATTAAAATATTGCATATTTTCCTTTTCCACATCCCTCAATTAAAAATATGCGTATTTGAATTAAATAAAAGCGTTATTTGATTCGAAATGCACATTCATTTGAATCAAAAAACATTTCAAAACATTTGTTTATACAGATTTGAACAAATTGTTTAGGGAAATGGAAAAAATATTTATGTGAAAAATCGTTTTTTAAATTAAGTTTTCATAAGATGATCAAATAGAATAACTATTTGCTTCGTTTTCTTACCAAATAAGTTAATTTATTTCGAGAGTAAATTTGTCGATAAAAACTGAAATATTTGTTAAAAAAAAAAAAAAAAATCGGTGTAGGATCAACCAATTCGCTGTTAAATGTTTTGTAAATATTTAATTTAAGTATAAAATTTAATCAATTGTATTTTATTTTACATACCTCAGAATTGTTACTTTTTATGGATAAAATTTACGTTTTCTAACATTCAATCTTCATTTACTCGAAAACTTTCCTATACATATAAGAGGGCAAAATTTTAGTACTGTCTGATAGAGAATTAAACGATCTTTCAGAATCAAGGAAAAAATATGGTGTTGCCATTTAAAAAAAAATCGATGACGTCATTACTCGAAAACAAATGACATTTGAAAATCGCATTTTACGCTAAAATATGTATTTTTTAAATTAAAAATCGACCTGTTCGAGGATTTTTCCCAAAAAATAATTGTTTCGTTTTTATTGAATTTATTCCATACTTTTGGCGCATACTGTATATTATTAAACGAATTTAAACTTAAACCATTTTCATTAGAATATTCTAGTCGGAATTAAATTTTATAAACGGTTGTATTCGATTGCACAACGCTAACAGAAATTCGGTATAAGCTGTTAACAAGAAACAGTTAGTGGCGACATCTAACTCTGTTGTTCACTAAATAGTCATAGAATATATTAAATTCAGAGGGTCAAGCCGATAGCTGAGATACAAATTAAGATATTCTAATTGTACGCCTAACAAGAACGCGAGGCCCCTACAAACCCCTGTTCTTCATTTGTTTTGGAGACTCGATCTGTTACAGATCAGATATTCCCTTCCAAACAGTACCTACTAATCTCGGAGATATGTACTGCAGCGAACAATTAACTTGAATGTCTCCTAGAAAGGGGTACATTGAATTAAAATATTATTTATCTGACTCCTGGATCTCCAAAAAGGGAGGATTTCGTACGTTACGATTTTTACTGCTACGTCAATTTGGGCAATTTAATAATACAACAGGATCTATAACTTCAGTACACACACATAAATAGGTGTATAAAGAATGTTCAGGTACTGATAGGCACTTATCACTAATAGATTTTACGTTAAGGTATTTCTCACCGTAAAATGATCAAATTTGTGGTGTTTTTAAGTCACGTCATCAATTATATTTTTTCCATTTTCATTTCGTCGCAAGGTCGCTTCCAATCTTGTAAAGGTTCTATATGATCAGGAATAATAATAATAATAATAATAATGCATTTATTGCCCAACAGAATAGACATTCCAATTACAGGACAAAACATATTATAACAAAGTAATGAAGTAACAGTGTACTTAATTTTAATTACTAATAATATTTAACATTTACTAAACTAAATCAGTCTGAAAGCTATATCATAATATAGATGAGGCCAGTTAAACACTTCCAAAAAAATGAGAACTAACTGATAATAATTGTTTGAGTGTATCAAAATTTAGGTCACATAAATGAGAAATTTGATCAAAATTAATTGACATGGTGTATACAGGGGATTTCGTAAGGACATTTGTTCTAGCATTACGACAGTAAAACATGTAATCATCACGAGATTCAGGCCTAGGTACACGTAAGTAGAACATTTTTAAAATTTCTGGTGAATCAATGAGGTTATGAAATAATTTAAACAAGAAAGATAGACTTGTGAGAACTCTCCTCAACTGCAACGATTTAAAATCGAATCTCTGCAACAGGAGGCCATGATCAAATCCTCTAGCAGGATAAATATTATCAACGCGATATGCCATGAATTTTAAAAAGCGACGTTGAACACCTTCAAGATGATGAATATTAACTTGATAGCATGGGTACCAAACAAGGCTAGCATATTCTAATCTAGAACGGACTAAAGAATAGTATAAACATTTCAAAGCACTAATATTGTTGAACGATGTGGAATTACGGACAATAAAGCCCAAAGTTTTAAAGGCGGTGCTTGAGATTGTATTAATATGTTCAGAAAATGAGAGTTTAGCATCAAATATTACCCCTAAGTCTTTAATATTACTGCTGCGTGTCAATGGCTTTGAATCAAGACTGTAATCAAATAAAATTATATTTTTCTTTAAACTGAAAGAGCAAACTTTACATTTATCAATATTAACGGAAACCATGTTTTCTATACACCACACCTGTATTGCATTCAAAAGTTCTTGCAATGCACGACAATCATCATAACAGTTAATGTTACGATAAAGCTTTAAATCATCTGCAAAAAAAAGGTGATTACACTGCAAAGATGACGATAAATCATTTATATAAAGAATAAACAGAAATGGTCCCAAGTTAGACCCTTGAGGTACCCCAGAAGGAGCTAAAAAAATATGAGAACGGTATCCATTATATGACACATACAACTCACGACGGTCAAGATAAGATTTTGTGAGTAGTAGCAAAGAATCATCAAAACCAAATGATTTCAATTTCTGTATTAATATGGAGTGATTTACCTTGTCAAAAGCCTTCTCAAAATCTGTATATATTACATCTACTTGGCCTTTTCTATCAATATGGTCTGAAACAAACTGAGTAAATTCAACTAGATTAGTCACAGTAGAACGCCGTGCAACAAACCCATGTTGATTAGAAGAAATGCAGGCGATCTAGAACCTTTCTCGATATAACTTTACAGATCTTGAATTTTTTTGTGACTCGCCATAAATTAGTAACATATCAACATTTTCTAATTGAGAAAACATTTTGTAAGCACAAAAATTATACCTTTGATGTTCGTATTGAGTAGTGACAAGTATTTTGTTACATTTGTGCACTTTAAACGGCGAACATTTAGTATTTTCCAACGACTACTTGATCCTTCCACCGCTAATGTGATTTTTAGGTATTTCTTTTGAGACTTTAGGATGATATTGCTTATAACTTTTAAACGGGAGGTAATACCAGAAAAAATTCTCTAATAAAAGTTTATTAGAAAAAAGAGAGCTTTTTAACAGAAAAACAATTTGGATGACGTCATTGGTGACGTAAATGAGCCACACTGTATACAGGGCGATTCAGGTTTAATCTTGATAACTTCAGGAATCGAGAGAACAGGTTAAAATAATGTTCATTTGTGATATAAACTTATTTCCTAAAACGCATCGTTTCCGAGAAAGAGGGCGTTGTATGAATTTTTTTCTCGTTTTTCCCTCATTCGGAACACAAACACTCCTTATGATCTTACATAAGCTTCTTAAGTTTGAACTACCTACCCCTCTTAGAAGTGTATTTTGTATGCTACCCCCCTCTTACTTTATTTCAAAACTACAAGGAAAAATAATAATTTCAATAAAACATCTACACACCACTTTGACCTGATTAATTTCGAAACTTTTTCGTCTCCTGCTTTTTTTTTCGACGTTTGGTCTTGTTTCTGAGATATTCAAAGAAATTGGTGACAGTGTAGCCGCGTAAATTTCATTTAACGTGCTGAACTGCTCCTGGAACTAGTATGGATCGGCTATGTCGGTGTGGGTTGGAATCCCACTGTAGTACCATGGATGTTTGTGCACAATAAGTTTATAGGCTGCGGTGCTTCAGGGGGCACTGTCGGACGGCTCTCAAAGAAAAAAAAAAAACTGACGTTTGTTAAAATCATTGTCAAAAGTATTATTTAAAGAGTGTTCTTAGTGTTAAGAAAAAGTGCCAATAACCTCAAACATAAATCTAGTAGCAACTACTTATTACAAGATTTACAATAAACTTATCAACTACTAAAAAAATTACAATAATTGTTCAAAGTGCATTCTTCCAGCCTCAATACAATTTTGGCATCGACGAACTAGTGTATTAACCGCAGCTGCTATTTGAACATGATTGTTTTTTATGTCATCACAAGCATGTCATCCTTTGGATTAATTCCTCACGGATATGTACTGGCGTGTCATACACAATTGCTTTTAGATGGCACCAAACGAAATAATCCAGAGGATTCAGATCTGGCGAGCGCGGAGGCCAAGCCACTGGTCCTTCGCAAGGAATCCACATATTTGGGTGGTTGTTGGGTTGCCGTCAAATCCATCGACGAGGATAATTCTCATCCAATCACTGCCGTAATGTGCAGGGGCAGCATCCAACTGCATCCAGTTCCCTTGGCGTAAATTTAAGGGGACATCATCAAGCACGTCGCAGAGAGTTTTGCAGAAACTCATGAAATAAATCTCCATTTAAACGAGGAGGCAAAATATGCGGCCCACAGAGGTTATTACTTAAAACACCTATCCACACATTTACACTAAACTGTTGCTGAAATGAAGATTGTCGGACACATCGAGGATTGACTTCACTCCAAACGTGAATGCTGTGGTAATTCACAATTCCAGCTTTTGTGAAATTAGATTCGTCGGTCCAGAAATTGTAGATTAATTTCTGTTGAATCTAAAACCCATCTACAAAAATTTAAAGGCTTTTCAGCATCTCCTCGCAACAAACCTTGAACTGCTTGGAGATGGAAAGCCCTTCGATGATCTTGTTTGAGTGCTCTCAGTACTTTTGATTGAGATAAATGGAGTTGCCGAGCTGCTCGCCGTGTGCTTAAAGTTCTATCGATATCAAAAAAATTAAGAATTCGCTGATTATTTCTTGGCGGTGCATTACGATTATGTTCATTGTAGCGACGCAAACCATATTCCGAAAATCGATGATGTACATCTACAAAAACTTGTGCATTTGGAATTCTTCTATTAGGAAAGCGTGTTCGGTACTTTCGAATTGACGCGTTGGAATTTTCGTCACAGAAACCATAAACATAATGTACTCGTATATCGGCATATTCAGCATTTGTAAACGTTCTTGGCATTTTTTCTTAGCACTAAAAATGCTCTTTAAATAGCACATTTGACAATAATTTTCACAAACGCCAGTTTACACAAATCACTGAGTTTTGTTTTCATGGGTTGCTATAACGTTAAATGAAACTTACGCGGCTGGTGCGCTACACTGTCACCAATTTCTTTGAATATCTTAGAAACAAGACCAAACGTCGGAAAAAAAAAACAGGAGACGAAAAAGTTTCGAAATTAATCAGGTCCAAGTGGTGTGTAGATGTTTTATTGAAATATTTTTTATTGTAGTTTTGAAATAAAGTAAGAGGGGGTAGCATACAAAATACACTTCTAAGAGGGGTAGGTAGTTCAAACAAATAAGAAGCTTATGTAAGATCGTAAGGAGTGTTTGTGTTCCGAATTTCAATTAAATCGGATTAGTGGTTCAAAAGTTATGAGAGAAAAACGAGAAAAAAATCCTACTTCAACGCCCTCTATTTCGGAAACGATGCGTTTTAGGAAATAAGTTTATATCACAAATGAACATTATTTCAACCTGTTCTATACTTATTTCAACTCTTTACAAGGGGTAGAAGTTTTCGAAAAATTGAAAACACCCTGTATAAGTTATCTTTTCATACATTTCTTTTTTTTTTTTTGTTATCCCAGAGTGTGGGAATTTTGAAGCATATACACTACACTACTTACAACAACACAACTGTAACGGATATTTAAAATAATTCTGTTCGTATTGTTCCAGAAAAGTAGACTATAATTGTAGGTTAAAAATTTTGGATAGAGAACAAATGATTTCGTCCTCTGATTTTGATAGCTTCGTAGACCTTATGTTGGGGCGGGTACAGATAAAGAACGCTGTCAGAAGCGGACCCCTACTGAACCCTAATTCATATGCATATTAGTGCTAGTATAATTGCATTAGGTAATTGGGCAGCGACGGCTTATTTACATACTACACAGAGATTTCAGATTTTCTGTACTCTATGTAAATAGAATAATTGTATCAAACGAATTCAACACCAAATTTGCCTTAAGAGTGTTAGTTCGTCTGTTTGCTCCGATGGATATTCCGCTATGATATATTTACAATTAACTGTAATTTCTATATCCCCACTGTTCTTGATTACTCAAATCCCGTTAGAGATTAAATTTGAAAATTAACTAAGAGTCATCTTAATAGGCCTTTATTTCATGTATCTAGTAAAATTTATTTTTCGTTACAATCGTTTAAAATCCCAAGTAGCATTATAGTAACGAAAACTGGTACCGCAACTTCAGTTAAGAGACTATTACGTAGTAATCACTAAATCTACACCACCATAATATAGCACAAATAACTTCAGTTTATGTTAGCGTAATTGTAAGTACGTAATGCTCACTATTGGAAATAACCTTAAAGTTGCACAAACGTATTAGGAACCTTCAACATACCT
The DNA here is from genome assembly GCA_037114965.1 of Monochamus alternatus. Taxonomy (NCBI): domain Eukaryota; kingdom Metazoa; phylum Arthropoda; class Insecta; order Coleoptera; family Cerambycidae; genus Monochamus; species Monochamus alternatus. Next base: position 24,873,479 of record CM073432.1, on the reverse strand, counting down.
TTAATGTGGCACCACTTGACTATACAATTGTGGCAGTTGTAGCCACGTCATTGTTTCATCCTTCAAAATCTACTATGGAGTAAGTAACCTTCACCCAATAGCGACCTGCTTTTTACATGTTCATCTAAAGCTAAAGAAAATACATTAGTTACAGTATTACTATTACTAGCTTTATCCTGTATCTGTGTGAAAGATGAGTAGCAACAAAAAAACCTCCCAGAAAGAAGACTTTTCGGCATTGAAGATTATCTTTAAAATTTTCTAATTTTGAGAATTTTAAACCTGCACCTAAGGGCAGACTAAGTGTCTTCGGGAGCACTAGTTCTGGCATTTTCCAACTGGTATGGAACGACAAAGAAATAAATATCATTTTTTTTACCCCTTTGGATCGAGCGCTGACCGTAAGCCTTAAGTCGCCGGAAAGTTGATGGGTTAGTTTCATTGGCCACTTGTTTGATGAATGTAACTACGGAGTTAGATATTTCTAGTTTCTGTTTAAAGATGTATGTTTAAAATCGCCATTTTATGGTATAAATTTAAAAATATTATTACTCATCAGTAACGCATAAAATTTCGTAGGTTTATACATAATTCGTCAGATTTGATAACTTTCTGTACCTCATATCTTTCTAATCGGTTTCAACAAGTAAAGTATGATGGTGTTCTTTCCGAATCGTATTTGGTAAAATCAGGTATACCTCAAAGGAGTAATTTGGGTCCTCTATTCTTTTTAATTTTTATTGATATAACATGTATTAAAAACTCTAATTGCCTATTATATGCAGATGATATAAAAATATATATAGAAATTCAGAATACTGACGATGCTATGTTGCTGCAACAAGATCTAGATCGTGTATATGAGCAGACCTTTGCTAATAAATTATTTTTAAATATAAAAAAATATACTTCTATGGTATATACTTTGAGATCACATTTTCAGGAATTCACTTACAGCATAAATGGTCAATCTTTAGCAAAAGTATATAATAAGAAAGGTCTAGGAGTCATTTTTAAGATAAACCTAAATTTTAGTGAACATATTGATACTATTGTACATAGAGCTTACAAGAACTTAGGTTGAGACATACAAAGGAGTTTTCAATAAATAATATAAAAATGTTGTATTTCAGACAGTTCAAAATAAATTTTTGGCCTTATTTATGTATGAGAAAATTTCATAGAAGGCGGATCGGAAATATTTGTTTAAAAGTCAAAGTTATAAATGGAGAGGTAAATTCAGCTGAAATATTATGGAGATTAAATTTTTATATTGCTGCTGGAGTTCGACCAAGGAGTATAGTTTTTAAAGAGAGTTATCGCACTAATTTAAGAAAGAGCTCCCCTATAGTAAAAATGTCTTTGATTGTGAATTATGTCTTGTCACGATATTCATATAAATATTTTTGATGTAAAATCAAACAAATTAAAGAAAGATCTTATTACATTTTTTAAAAATTCTATTATCTGAGTAAATTAAGTATCCTTTCTTAATATATGTTTAACATATTTAACTCTAAATTATTTTAGTTAGTTAAATTATTATCGATCTGCTATAGTTTGTTATTAATGTATTAGGTTTTGACATAGAGTAAATTTAGACCGAAGTGTCTGTATTATGTCAGTGAATAAATAAATAAATAATTATTGGTTTCAGGTAAAAAAACATTGATAATTTTTTTGAGGCTTACATAATTACATAATTTTTTGGTTCGTGATATTTATTTGAACTGTTTTTTAATATCGAATTTTTCAGCGGCGCTTGTTTAAATATTAAATTTAAATAAATTATCATATGCACTACTGTACTATCTTTATTTTTTGTCCCTTTATTGTTTTTTATTCCAATTTGCTAGCTACAAAAAATGATTAATATGGCCATGCAAAAGAATAATAAGAAGATGTCGTCGTTTAGTAGATTTATTTATGACTGATGTCCATTCAAGTGTCAAAAGTGTGATACATGAATAATTGTCATTTACTGTAAGAGTAATATTAAATATTTCTTAATTCTAAAATACTGAAACTGAAAACTGAATTGTAATATCCACAAATTTTACATTGTGCTTCAATCATAGCGCAGTAAATACAGAATTAATTATTTAATATTCATACACTCCCAATTGCAATGATAATAGATTGTTGATTGAAAGGCAATGCATAGAACTAGTTGGCAGGACACATTTTATAGGAACCCCACTATCGATTAGTAGATCTATACGAACCGAATTTATTCAATAGGATTCGTTAGGGCCAATTTAAGATCACCATTTTCTTGGCAAGTAATAATACAGGACGAGGCTACTACTAGGGTAGTTCTTTTGAGCTGAGCTAATCAAATTCTTTCCTGAAATGCGTTTGTTGTTATTCCTTTAAATTGTTAATCGCAACAAGTTATTTGCATAGTATTTATGTTTTTTTTTGCCAAGGTCAAGGTATAATTAGTATCGCTAGATATACAGAGTGTTTCGTAAGTTCATATATTGTTTCTACAAGCTTTTTTGTTTTTAACGGAACCGGCTGCTTCTAGAGACTTCAATAAGGTGTACATTTCTTAATTATAAAAGGTAGGGGAAAATGTTTTTCACAACACAAACAAATTGAAGCTATTTAAATTGATCCTAATGGCCGCTTGTGGCGTATCTTGGAGATACAGCCAATTGTGTATAACAATTTGAATATCCCGGTCCAAGAAACCTGCGCATACAAAATTTCATGAATTTAACTCAAAGTGGTCGAGAGTTATTTAAGAAAGTGTAATTATTTTTTTTTAAATTTGACATCCTGTACATCTTAAACAAAGCGTTTCCAGACCTAAGTTCCTAGGAAATGTTTTGCTTAAAATTGAAAGAAGAATGTATTTTCTAATTGTTTAAAAAATGTTACACATTTTATTGCACAATGTTGTGTGAATATCAACTAAAGAATTTCTCTGAGTGTGTAAGTCAGTATTATTATTATTATTACTCCAATTATAGTAAGAATATTTAGAAGAGCAATAATCTATGATTTACCTGATTACATGTTTTCTAAATTCCATTAGGCAAGGTGCAGATTTATCACCCTTTTGAAAATAAACCAGAAGATATTATATACTATGTGGCAATAAACAAGGGAGTTTTTCTGGAGGCAATTTATCAAAACAGCCCCTGACGCGATTTAAGATAATAATTCATAATGATTTTTTAATTAAATTCGCGATAAGAATAAGTGAAAAATGTACAAGATGTAAAAAGATACAAATATACGGGCGTAGAAATGAAAGAGGAAGAAAGATGGCCGGGCTGTACCCTTGATAAACAGTTTAAATGTAATTTACTGATACTGTCGTTAATTTATTTCACTCTTGTCGCTGAGAAATATTGTACGCTTTTCAGGAATTACGTTAAGATCTGCTGTTTAACATCTCAAACCTTATACCTTATAAAATGGCTTAACAGCATTCATATTCTTTTCTAGTTATAAAAATCGCGGAAATAGGTCAAATAGTATACAGAGTGCCAGGAATATAAATGCCGATACTAAAAGGGTTTGTATCGGCAAAAGCAACAAAAGAAACTCTTATGAATAATATCTAAAATGAAAATAGTTTTTTACAAATACATTTCAAAAATAAAAATACAACTGCAATAAAATAAAACACGAAATTAAAAATTTTTAGGTTAAATTGTTTTTTGTATCAGCATGAATGAAACAAATAATAGTAGTTTTCCAGAAAACCCTTAAAACTGTAACGTACGACAACATTACAAATCATCAGCTGGTGTTGTTAACTTAAAAGTATTATTAGTCGTAGTAGTATTGTAGGTAATGCGTTTGGGGTGTTAGATCTGGTGGCTTTCTGGGCCAGTGAATGGGTCCTTTATTCTCAATCCATTTTGCTGGGAAAGAGTTTTCTAAATATTGCTGCACAATCCTGGCCTTGTGGGGTGGAACTCCGTCGTGCTGAAACCATAGGTTTCTCCTTAGCTGCAAAAGCACATTCTCCAGAAGTGCAGGAAGTTCTTCTTGTAGGAAATGTCTTAGGCTGTTCAATGTATGTTCATAAAAGTAAGGCCCAACTAAATGCCTACCGATGATGCCGCACAAAACATTTACTCCAAAATGGTTTTCGACTGGATTTACAATGTGGAGATTTTCAATGGACCAGTAGTGTTCGTTGCGCCTGTGTGGCAAACCTTTAATGACAAACTGACTTTCGTCCGTCCAAAGAACATGCCGAAAAAGGTTCTGAACAACAGTTTCTACATTTACTACTATTTGAGTTATAAAATTAAGTCTGTTTTCAATGTGACGATCAGGCAAATATTGCATTTTATAGTCATTATACCCATTGGTCTTTAAAATTCGTTGAACGGTTGATTTATCCAAATTCAATTCGCGGCTAGCCTGCCATATAGAATTTCGTGGATTTTGTTTAAAATATGGTAACAGACTAACTGTATTAACATTGTTTCTTACGCTTCGGTCAATTATTTGATTATTCCGAACAGAAAATGCAGGAATGAGGGCTCTAGATGCCTTTCTTGATTTAACTCTACAGCTCTTCTTGAATTTTTTTGTGACTCGCCGTAAATTAGCAACATATCAACTTTTTCTGAATGACAAAAAAAAACATTTTGTAAGCACAAAAGTTATATGACAAGTATTTGGTGGTTTTTCTTTTTGAGACTCTTTAGGACAATATTGCTTATAACTTTTAAACGGGAAGTAATACAGACAAATTTCTATAATAAAAGTTTGTTAGAAAAATTTGGATATCTTTCTGGAAAAAATATAATTGATGACGTCATTAGTCGTTTTCGTCAAATCCCAAAGAATACTTTCGATTGCAAATGGAGCTTACTTCACATACACTTGTAACTATTTCACATTCTATTCTAAGTGTGTTTGTTATTTACAAACACCTGACATGGTATGTGCGCGACGTTGTCACTTATTCAAGATTGTTTGCTTAAGAAGTCTGATAAGCTGGATTCGAACAACTATAGACCGATAGCTCTTGTCTAACATTGCGCTAAATTAATGCAGAGAATAATTACCAAAACACCAATCGATTCCTTAAACCATAACACGGTTTTTTATCTGGTAGATCTACAACAACCAATCTCTTCGCCTGTCTCAATACTATGGACTATAGACAATGTGTTCCCATTTATGTTCTGTATCTGGACTTCTCCACCAAAACGACTTGGAATATACCTATTACCTCTAATACCAAAACGTAAAATTTTTGGTATTAGAGGTAATTTATTGATGTTGATTCAGTGATATCTGGTGTTCCTCAAAGATCGGTACTGGGTCCTGTCCTGTACTTAATATACACATCTGATCTTCCTTCGCATGCTTTCTACGTCAATGTTTCTGATAATCTGCGTATCGAATGCAATTGGATCTACATGAGTTATAAAAATGGTGTGAGGAATGGCTAATACCTCTCAATCTCAATAAGTGTATGGTACCAACAATCCTAGACCAGATGGTATCGCGTTGGGAGCAGTGGACAGCCAGGTGGATAGAAGCAACAATAAATTGAGTTGGATCAATCACATATTTTCAATAGTTAAAAAAGCAAATTCTGTCTCTTATCTTCTCAGAAAGTCTTGCCAGTCTCCTAATAAAGAGGTGTTTTTGATAGTATATAGAGCATATGTGAGGCCGCGTCTAGAATATAGCTTTGTTATAAGGTTACCAAATCTCAAAAAGACAGATTACTGTTGGAAGGAGTTTAGAGTAAAATCACCAGGTGGAATTTCTCCATTTCCCGCCTTTCTATAGGGATAGGCTTCACTATTTCAGACTGACCAGTTTAAGTGACCGACAACGAAATTTAATACAAACGTTCCGAATTATCTCGGACACATATTATGTGAACCTCTCAGATATGTTTACGTTCAGCAATGGCGAAAAAATTCGTGGCCAATACAAAACAACGTGTCGTAAAAGTTTCATATCCAATTGTGTTTTCTATTTGTGGAACATGTAGTTTCTGCACTTATTTAAACACTTTTAAAAATCTCTTGGATGCCTGCCTTTCCTCTTTGAGGCGTATGTAGTATTGATATTGTTTAAGTTTCTTTTTTTATGTTTAATCTTTTTCTAGCTATTTCTAGGTCATGTAGTGTGTCATTTTAGTTTAGACAATGTGTTATTTTTTTCATTGTCATTGAAATTAAATTTTACATTAAAATTACCGGTTAAAACTATTATTTTTTTACTATAAAGTTTATCTAAAGCAATATGCGTCGTAGTCAAGTGTCTTCAACAATCTAAATAATGCGTAAACGTAACCGAAACTAAAGCTATTCTATAAGTTATTACCAACAATCCGGATTGAGTGAAGTAGATTAATTTCATTGTAAATATGCGTTGAGTAATGAAAATAATTAAAATAAGACGTCACGGAGAAAAAATAAGTTGCATGCCAAAAGTGCGGTTAAAATACTAAATAGAATTATTTTAACAATAAAATAACATTTTTAGAATCTTATCTTTCCACTTGATTATAATTTCTGTGTAATATTTACATCTCATTTCACATAGCATTGTGCAATAAGTAATGTTTAGCATACAGTAAAACAAAGCATGGCTTTTATTGCATAATTTGACTTTCAGCTATCATTCCATTTTTCGTCAAAAATTAAACAAACTCTCATTATTTTTTATCTAATTTAGTGGTATATAAGGGACAATATACAGGATGAACCTTAAATAAGTACAAATATGTTAACTGCAGGTGTATGTAGTTTGTCATATGAATGAGTCATTTTTAAAAATTTCCAATATTTACGGAGATATATTTTTTAAATATCCACATTTTGAGGATCGCTAACTAGATACTGAGCTAACCTAATAAGCCATATAATCTGCTGAAAAAGTAGTGTCAATTACTTAAAATTACGTAAAAAAGAAGTAGGTGTCGTAGGTACAGTTAGGTGTCACGGGCAGTAGGCACAACGTCCCGCAGGGAGCAGAGCCACTAGTTACTACTGTAACATTTTAGTTCTATAATTACTATATAGTCTTATAATATTTATTATATTTTTATGAAATGTGTAAAAATATACACATTTGTGGGTGGGCAGGATTGGGTTAAAATGTGCTATTTTTTATAGCGTACCAACTGTGTACTTTTGCAATTATGAGGTAACTAGCTTAAACTAAAAACAGATCAATTTGAAAGTGAAGTTTCATTAATTTACGTCAAACAGACTGTTAAAAAAGTTGCTGTGTAAGTGACATTTTCCAGTGTGTAATTTAGGATGTGTAAAATTTCCGTGTTAATAGTTTTACACACTATGGCTTTTTTATACGTTTTACACAAAATGTGTTAAAATTACTATTATAATAAAATATACTGAATTTGTGTAATGTGTAATGTTAATTATTTCGAAAGCAAACAGAAACATAATTAACAAACTAAAAAGGTAGGTGAGTCTTCCATATCAATACCTGTTATACAATAAAATTAGCATGTTAATGTGTAAATCCTACACCTTTAATGATACAAATAACACTGAAATGTGTAAAAGTTGCACATGACAGTTGTTATATTAACGCAGTGGATTGTGTTAAACCTTTAACACACTGATACATACAGAAAAGTGTGTAAAAATATACACAATTCCGTGTGGACCTCGATTAACACAGTATTGTGTTATTTTCTTATAGTGCAGTTAATCAGATATTTGCATGAATGCAATATTTTTCCATACACTGTACAATATAAATACGATACTATACTTTTCTTGAAACGTCTCGTAGACGATGATTTTACCGTAAAGGGTTCGAGGAGTTTCTACCTCACACATATCCATAAAGTAAGCGTAGAGTTGAAGTGGCTGACACATTTTATTAAATGATTTGCATTTTGGTGCGATACATAGAGAACTAGCGAGATTACAGCAGTTAAGTCGTGTTTTGTGTACTTGAATTATCTCTGGGACCCGTAAGTGTATACGTAGTGGAGATAGGCGACCCGTTTATTCATGAACGAAATATACAGGCCCAGCTTTTATAATTCTCATGCTCCAGCTATGGCTATTAAAATATAGTATTATTTTACTTACTACGAAAGTGACTTGATGGAAAATGTGGGTGAGACTTAAAATATACAATTTTAGTAGTAAAATGCATGTCCATTCTTGTGTTCTATATCGAGTTATCATCCCCGAGCTTTCTACACGGTAAACACAGATTCGTGCTTGGAGGCGCAGTGCCGACCATAGTAGTCGTAATACAACAATAGGAATATAGAAACTGAAATCGTTATATGAGGGGGGGCCAGAGGCGCCGAAAACGGGTCCGCTCTCCACAAAGCCTAGCCCAAGAACAACAAGGGCAGATCAAAGAATCTCAGCTAAGACCAGAAATGTACAAGTTAATTCTGTTACTGGCTGCGATCAGTTATCTAGGTCACAGCTTAAAAACCAGAATATCACTATAGATTGAATATCAGCATCGGTCGTAGAAGCTTCAAAGCCATTATTCCAAATGAACTTGCCAAAATTTTCCGTAATAAATAACGACTTTTTCTGTATATACAATCAAGACTTCAAAATGTGTAATACGGAACGTTTCTGATTTCAATTACATTCTCTCGCATTTCTATGTCCTCTTAAACTTATATTTAAAACAAAAACTACTCAACAAAGTGATCCTAACCTAGCTCTTCTTTGTTTTTGGTCCATACGGAAACAAATAATTTTTCCGACGCATTTGTACTAATATTTGTGCATTCTGAAATTATGCAATACTTAAAATTATTTTTTGCATTCATACTGAATCGAGCAGTACGCAACAGAGGCAATACTCCGAAAATGAACTAGCATCGAGTCGATCGCATTCGCTAATCTTATGCATGACGTGACGTAGCGCCTGACCACGCCCCATTCTCGCGCGCTGGAGATTTGTAATTAATTTTGAAGTAATAAACGTTCGAATAAAACTGTAATATCTTGCAGAGACATTATTTTTCACTTATACTTTATGCTGAACAAGCCCATTTTAATTTCTTTTAAACTAGAACGAAATAATGTTGTTACATTAAACAAGTAAATATGTTAATAATTGAAGGACAGATTTATTTCTATTAACTATAAATTTAATTGTGTATGTGACAGTGGTATTATTTGTGTTAAACACTGTTTTGTTAAATTAAAAGTCTTTTTCTGTGCGTATACATCCTTCAGAATTAAATAGACACCCTGTACTGTAAAAACATTAGATATACTTATTTTTTAACTCTCATCCTGGTAACACTGACTAATTTATTTTACCATTTATTGCTTACAGAAATAAGTAGATTTTAACTCGGCTAAATATAAATATAAAGTTAATAAAAATTGGATCTTACTACTTATTTTGATATTATAATCAAGTTTATATAAGAATTGATCAATTTAGGAATGCCAACATTACTCCCGTCAAATCAAATATATCGAGGAAAATCGAAATGTTTCAAATCAATGCATGTGACGTCACAAATTTTATTTTCTTTACACTGTCACATTTACAAGGACGAAAAAATAATCGTAAAAATTTTTGTTATATGTCAATTCCACTATGATTTAATTTTTTTCTGAATTTTCGTAAGTATGCGCGTTAACTATTTAATTTTGCCCAATGAACTTCCTATTTTGGTACTTTATAAAAAGAAATTATTTAGTAAACTTGTGGTACGGTCCTGTATACGTACGATTCCCTCCGTAGTATGACTATCTCATACATACGTATATTTTATATTGTTTTATCGCTTGAATCAGACATATAAGTGTTATACCTTCATCTACATAAAAGTTTATACCCAACCTCAACATAAAACTGAAACAATTATTTCCTTACGCAAATATGAGAATTTTAATACGTCGTAAACGACAGTTTAACCTTAACATTTATAGGCATGTCCAATTTTCATTTTCATGGAGAGAACACAAACTGTTGTAAAATTTATTTTCTGTAGAAGTTTGTATTTGATTTATGATTTAATACCTTTTCATACCCAACGATCTACCAACTCCATTTCTAAAAAATGGCTGCTTATATATTCAGGACTAACTATGACTAAGTACAAATATTTTAAGAGGGGATAAGGTAAAATAAGAATTAAAGGAATCGTCCATCAAAACTATAATAACGGCTATTTATCGTTGTCTCTGATCTTCTGTCAACCGAGAGTTTAAAGATGTCAAAGGCTATGACAGCACCGCTGTCACTGTATCAATTTACGTCGCTTTGAAAGAAAAAATCTTATTTAGAAAATATAGTTGATTATTTATTTAATGAAAAATATAATATGGTAGCATAGGCAGGTAGCACCTACCTTACTGATATATATTTCCAGGATTGATATTGGGATAGCTTTAAGAATATTGTAACATTTTCTGTTTTTTACTTGTCATTTCAAAGATTTTTGTACTTGCTGAATGCTTGCTGGGGACCTCTCTTTCCTTCGGCCGTTCTTTTTGTTTAAAGCGAGGTCCTACTCGGCCCGACGACCACGACCAGGTGGATTCCCTCCGTCGGGAAAAACCACAAAGGGTACCAAAAAACACACCACAAATGTATAGAAATACATAAAATCACTGCCGCACGTTTAGCGCCAAGGCATTGCAACAGTTGTTCAATTTGAAACGAAGAGGATTCGGAGTGGACGACATATTTGAAACGAATATGTAATGATCTTGTTTGTGACCAAGAATTGTGCGCCAAAAACAAAGGCGGGCGGCATGATCTCCTTGAAGCATACCATGAACCCTCTGAAAATGCTAAGGATATACAAGTATTGTCTGTTCGAGCAGATGCTCTTCTTACACTCGCAGTAGGATTTCGTTAAAAAAATTCGAACTCTTTCGAAAACACCCTCCTTGGTTTGGATTTCTTGACACTTTTGATTAATTCGTAGCTGCAGCTCTTCCAGGCTATTTACAGGAGTACCATACACTAATGTCTTCAAATATCCTCAAACAAAGAAATCTAGAGGGTTCAGACCAGGCGATCTTGGAGGCCATAAAACAGGTCCGGCCCTTCCTACCCATCTATGTGGAAAAGTTTGGTGTAAATGCTCTCTAACGGCCATGGAAAAATGAGCTGGAGCACCATCATGCTGGAACCACATTTGTTGCCTCTGATTCACAAGAATGTCTTCGAAAAACTCATACAGTGTGTTCTGCAGAAAGTTGAGGTACGCAGCCCCTGTTAATCGGTTTGGTAAAACAACAGGACCTAGAAACCTGTCACCTGCAATACCCATCCAAATGTTTAATGAAATACGTGCCTGATGTCCAGATTCTGTTAGAGCATGAGGATTTTCGTCGGCCCAAATATGCGTATTATGAAAATTAAACACTCCATTTCTTGTGAACCGGGCCTCATCAGTAAAAAGAATGTTTGCAAGAAAACGAGGGTCTTCAGCATCATGACGTAGAAACTAGCGGCAAAAAACCAAACGTGCTTGATGATCATATATTGGATTTAAGGCCTGTACTCGTTGCACATGGTATGGATAAAGCAGTTGCTCGTGAAGGATTCTCCAAACAAGAGGACCACTAATTCCTACCTCGGCTAATATTCTCCGCACACGCGTACCAGGATTCTGCACTACCAGTGCTAGAATTTCTTCTTCTGCTCTAGGAGTGGATAACCGACTTTGGTCTTCCGGATAAATGGCACTGTTTGCTCAAGGAACCGGTATCACGCAATCTTTGGTGAATTCTTCCAAACATGCGTTGTGAAGGAATCTGGCGATTTGGATAAGCGTCAACATAAAGATGCTGCGCTTCGGTGGCATTCCCATTAGCACGACCATACATGAAATGCATGTCTGTTAATTCTGCGTTAGAGTAACCAGCCATAGCGAAAGAAAACTTGTACACTGAGAATAACTGTCAAATACGTATTGTTTATTTCACTAAACATCAACCAACTATTATAAGAAAATACACAACGTGTTTGCAAAATAAAAAAGGGGCTAACAAACATAAAACATTCGATATCTCCGCAACCGTTACTTTGCGGACCCATGTTTATTGAGAGTTTTTTGCTTATTTTGGTTCATACTATTACCTCCTTAAATATTTTACACTCATTTTTTAACACCCTGTATACTACAGTAAAAGTTTGCATTATATACCGCACTAAATTGCAAAAAATGATTGTTTTTAACGCGACCAAATATCGAAAATTACGTTGACAATAAAAACAATTGCCTAACGTCAGCCATGACGTAAGACGTCTGAATTCTTCCCGCGAGTATAGTTCAAAATGGTAGAAACTGGGTTAAGATGGCCCCAAAATTTTTTTGTAAAATCAGGTATGTCAAATTATTTTATGAATTAAAACCAAATTAATCTATTAAAAATTTATATGTATAGTGGCAAAATCAGTTGAATTTGCTGTATAGAAAAGGTGTTATAAAATCTTATTTATTTCTTTCCTTGTGAATTCCTTTCCAATTTTTGTTCGGTCGCCGATTGCACGTTTTGCCGCCCTTATCTGGTGGACCAGTTTCCAGTGCCGTGCGGAAATGTAATTTCCAACTGGCTTTTTGATTTTTCTTTACAAAATTGTATTTGTAAGGGTCCCCTGTACATTCAAATTTTTTGTAGTGTAAATTGATTTCCTCCAGATTTAGTACATGGATCTAAATTTTAATTCTTAATTCATTAATTAAATTTTTCACTGTTATAAAAATGTATTACTAGTACTTAGAATGTAAAGAAAAATTAAATTGATTGAATTGAATTGATTTTCTTAATATTTTCAAAACAACCGAAAGCTGCAAGTGCACTAAAAACATGAAATTTTTTTTTAAACTCTGAAACTAGATTTACTAAATATCATGGCATGAAGTGCCAAGGTTAGGCTCGTAAATTGTAAAGGTTGTCCAGTGTAATTCAGAAGCGCATATATAATTAAAAAAAAAACAATGTTTTCACGGAAGGACGAGTAATAGAAATATTATATTTTAACGGGTATGCTTTTTTCATCAGATAGTACCACTTTGACAGTTATAATGCGCGTATGCATCATGCGGAGGTATCAGGTAAAAAGAGGGTTGGCTTGATCTATTGCAAGACAAGACTAGTGAAAGTGGCTTGAGCCACTTTGATCCTTACTTAAGTATTACCTTACAGGCAGAAAAAATATTAAGCTGTATTTTTACATTACACCTTAATATATTTCAAGCATACATAAGATACGACGTAGCTTGCAATTAAAAAAAATATAGCTGTTTTTTTTTTGAAGAGGATACATTTATGTCGTATATTACACATGCAAAAATTGTACAGGACTCCAGATATCGCAATGTCAGAATAGGTAAACTAACAAAATTAACAGATTTTTTTTCTTTTTTTAAATCTTTTTTTGTAAATTTTATTTTTTTTATTTTTTATTTTAGTTCTCTTTATTTTTTAACATAATACCGTAAATTAATTTGCTACTAATATTTTTACTGTTATGAATATAATATGAGTTAGGATTCTTAGCGTACAGTTTATGGTAACTGGTATTTGAAACATCGTGTTGTAGTTAAGTTTTCTGTTATCTCCCGTATATCAATATCAGCGGCAGCGCGAAGCAAAGCAATATTTTTGCAAGTTATATGACTGTAAACCTCTAGGGTGGTGTTGCCGAGAAAACAAATTCATTATAAGGCAGCGACATTAATATCCGACTTTTGTTAATTCATTTTTATTATCATCGTAGGAATTGTAGTGATAGTAAGTCGTAAGTCGAACAGTAACCCCTCAGCAGGAAATATGTATTCCATTCCCGTCCTTACTTCAGACGGAGATAACTTTTTTCACTGTGTGCAACGAAATTCAGCCATTCCATGCCTTTTTCTCTCTCATAAAAGCTTCCCTATATTTTGTCATTTAATGAATCTATTATTTTCAAACTGCTATACGCATCTGCAGGATCGTAATGCTACAATTAATATATTGAAACATATTTAAAAACTGCTTCATTTGTTTAAAGATACTAAAATTTATATAATAGTTAATTTAATAATTTAATTTTAACATATCTGATAATAATTGGGGTGAAAATGCAACGTTTTTATTGACCTAACTATTTTTTGCGTTAATATTTATTAATTTGAGTCTAGGTCCAGTTCTGCTGAACTAGAAACGATTATAACTGGCGAAATTGTATGATTTTTTCAAATACGTGCAGAGAAAATAATGTATCATTTCAATCAAAATGACGTTTGTAAACAAAGAAATAAGTTACGTATAACAATACCGTAAGTTCGTCACCTCACCTCTAATAATTATGGCATTACCTACACAGCATTTACACTATCTATGCCCAAAAAATGCCATAAAAACGCAAACACACAAGAAATAAACGCCTGTTTACATCACCAACACCGTAACCTGTACCTTTATCTACAAACCGCGCTGAATGGCGTGCAACGTCACACCAATGATATCGCGTTTTCAACTACGTGGTTTTGTTTACAGTCTATGGCAATTTATTAATGTTAATATTTGATTTATTATACGATTATTGCCGCCATACATACGTTCTATTATGTATTATCGTAATAAACCTTTACTAATGTTCAATATATGGAGGAGGAATATGCCATGATTTTGTTACAATAAAAAACTAATCGATTGAAAAATGTTAAATATATTTTTGTATATTATGAGAAATTTGCACTGCGTCAATTTTGAAGTTTATATTGCTTCAATGGTTCTCGAGATTATTGAATAATCAATGATAGAGTTATGGGTACATATCATTATGCCATTTTTCACGAAAAGAATGTACTACGTTGCATATTAAGTACAACCAAAACTTGTTTTCACGTGCTTTATCCTTTTTATATATTTTAGGTATTAATAATATTGTGTAAAACTAACTACTCTGTGGACAAAAGCCCCAACCAGCGTTGAATTACGCCCACAATATCTACCCATATATTCTTTATTGTTAGCTTTTGTAACATTTTTACTGTATTAGAAAGGCATTTTAAGCTAATATAAATCAAATCTACTACAATGCCTATCAATGAAGTCATATGTATGTTCTCTGATACCAAACATCTAGGTATGCTAATGAACAATTCCACAGACAAAGCTCTATTCAATAATTATCTAAAGAAATTTATCCATCTAAATTTACTAACCTGCTTTAATGCAAACACTATAAATATCTAATTTCACTTTTGACAGTGGGAACTCGAAAATTCAACGACAATAGATGAGATCTGACCTATTTCTGCATTTTTAGGATTGCTTCTTCAGGTGGCCTCCTTTAAGTTGAGTCAAATATCTAACTATAAAAATTATTATATAAATTATTTTAAATTAAATATCGACAATGACAAAAGTGACATTATCCTGTCAATGAATTAAATTAAATATGACAATATTTACTTAAATAACACAGCCCCACAAAAAAAAGTTCATACACAATTGGTAAACGTTGCACAAACTCATTATACATATTTTATTATTAGCAGTAATTTATCATATTTTGTATAAAACGTATATAAAAAAACAAAGTGTGGTAACACGTACATTTTATACACCTTAAATGGAGTTTTTTCGCAGTGATCAATCTAACCCTGAAAATTTGTTTCACGTCACATATATCCTTTACGAATATTCCGTATAAAAGGGGAAAATCATAGACCCCATAGCGTGAAGTAAAACAAATCTCAAATTTACTTTTATCGTACATTTAACATAAAACACATCAATCGAGCTTGGAAAGATGATTTGAAACTGTCGTGTAGTCAATTTATCACTCACGGTCATCTTACGTTTGTAATGCAGATTGCAATTCCTTTCGGAATTCTATCTAAAGGCCAGGGGTGGCGATGGAGGGTGCTTAAACCTTACGGCTAACACTAACACGGTCAGCTGATCGCCGCTGGAGCTTCGGAGCCAGTTAAGCAGCACACCGTGCTCTGCTCTACCCTGCTTGACCCTCGGCCTTCCTTTAGACGCTGCAGGCGTAAAACTATCCCTTGGGATATGATATTCAATACTACACTACTGCCCAGCAAACCTAATCAGCGGCTGCTGCCACTCATATATCTCGATGTAACAAAAGTCTGCTTTCTCTTCGGGAACTTATCGGGAAAATGGTTTTTATTGCTCCTTAAACGTAATATATTTAGCAATTGGTAGTTTTATTTCTTTACAAAAAGAAAAATGTAAGTATTTTATATCTACATGAAATACTTTTTTATTCAATATCTACACGTGTTCAATCATATGACCATATTTTCAATACATTATAGAATTGGTGAAAGATATTTATTAGATGATCAATAGCCTAAATATTTGTTTTGCAACTTTTGAAAATATATGAACATAATCGACGACAACAAATCGACGTTAACTGGAAAGAACAGTCTCTGTAGCCTCAAGTACTGCCGAAGAATAGGAAAACGTGAGGAATATGCAAACGATATTATTATTCAATAAATAGCAGCCACGACACTGAAAACTTTAAAGTGTATTGCCAAAATGACTACCACATGATGGAAACGGTTCCATTACGTCGAGGTGAATAAAATAGGGAACACATTTTGGAGGCAGCTTTGTTCTCATGGACGTGAAAATTCTCGCGAATTTCGCAGATTTTGATTTAAACTATTAATGGTAGGAAAGTGTAAACTTGTCGCGAATTTCACAGAACAGCAATATCGCAATTTTCATATTATATGGGATTAGTAAGTTCATGAGGACAAGGCTTAAGCCACGTTGTGATTACATGACGAAAACGGAGAGATGTGGTTACCGCTCCTAATAGAGAAACTGGAGAAACAAAGAAAGTTTACTAGATATACTGTCTTTGTTCGCTAAATATTCATAAGTAGTTCGGTCTTTCTCCTACATGTTACTTCTACCTTTTACTTAAATATGTCTGCTTTTGAAAATAGAGCTTTGAATTTATATACATCTAAAATGTATACTTAAAGTGCCAGAAACTAAAAATATCTAACTTTTTAGTTACATTCATCAAACAAGTAGCCAATGGAACTAACCCATCAACTTTCTGGTCACTTAGAGGTGGTAGCAACGCTACAATAACGTTGTTTTGCTACTTTATCTTAATTCGCTATAACGTCAAAATTGCAATATACAGTATGCGCCAAAAGTATGGAATAAATTCAATAAAAACGAAACAATTATTTTTTGGGAAAAATCCTCGAACAGGTCGATTTTTAATTTAAAAAATACATATTTTAGGGTAAAATGCGATTTTCAAATGTCATTTTTTTTTCGAGTAATGACATCATCGATTTTTTTTTAAATGGCAACACCATATTTTTTTCCTTGATTCTGAAAGATCGTTTAATTCTCTATCGGACAGTACTAAAATTTTGCCCTCTTACATAGGAAAGTTTTCGAGTAAATGACGATTGAATGTTAGAAAACGTAAATCAATTAAAATAAAGCAAAAACGTTATCAAATTTAGTTTTTCGAATTCCATAATTCTTTTATGGATCACGTAGGTAAATATCTTTGCAAAGTGTCATCGTCACACCGACTTTCTAATAAGTATTGTAAGCGACATAGAAATTATTATTCAATTTAGTATTCAAGTATTATGGCACATTTAACTGTTACTCAAAGAATTGATTCTAATCAACTGAGTAAGTTCAGATCAGGTCTACAGTGGACCAGTTTCCAGTGCCGTGCGGAAGTGTATCTTTAAATCATTTTTGAATTACTCTCTTTATATTTTTACAAAATACTCTAGGTACAGTGCGTTTCAATAACTTTGATAACATTTTGACCAGTTGTAATTTTCTGTTTTTAAAGATATCGGAATGAAGCAAAAACCATATTGCATAGTGGACTAGCAACTTTTTTCTTATTTGAAAAAAAAACAAAAGATCAATGATTTTGAAATATCTTAACCTAACTCATATTTTTTTTAATGAAACGCCCTGTATATTATTCGATATTTGGATTCTACTCAAAATTCCAAGCATATTTTAAAAAGCATATCCTATACCTGTCTTCAACTGTTTCTGTGAAAATGGCGTCTGTATAAGTTAAAATGTAAACAAATTGTTTTGTTCATGGCACACTTTGCACTGAGCTAAAGCTGAAGTTCAGCATTGCTTGGGCCGTGCTGGTAACAACCTAGCCTTAGTGTTTTGTTGTGATGAGGAAAATGGCAGACAAGTAGAGCAATTTTTATGATAATTTGACATGTTTGTAAAACTATTTCTCAGAAACAGTTGAAGATAGGTATAGGATATGCTTTTTAAAATATGCTTGGAATTTTGATTAGAATCCAAATATCCAATAATATACAGGGCGTTCCATTAAGAAAAATATAAGTTAGGTTAAGATCTCTCAAAATCATTGGTCTTTCGTTTTTTTTTTTTCAAATAAAAAAAAAGTTGCTAGTCCACTATGCAATATGGTTTTTGCTTCATTCCGATATCTTTAATATCAGAAAAGTTACAGCTGATCAAAATGTTATGTGTGCCACAGGGTTCTGTTCTTGGCGCCATTCTGTGCTCAAGGAAAATTGTAATAAATCGTTGAATATTTTGAATAATTGGTACTGTTTTTATAAACAACATTTAAATCCAGAAAAAACTAATTTTGTGCGATTTCATAATAGACAAAAAATATGTGCAAATTTAGATATTCAAATTTTAGATAGGAACTGTCAGTTGTCAAGTAGTGAAAGGGTAAAATTTTTAGGAGTAGTATTGGACGAGTGCCTCACTTGGAAACCACATTGTGAGCAGTTAATTTCAAAACTAAATTCTGTTAGTTACTTAATGAGAACTTTGAAACCAGTTATGACTATGGATCAACTTTTGCAAATATATCACGCGCAAGTCGGATCGAGGCTACGATATGGCATATGCCTATGGGGTAATTCAACCTTAACATCGGATGTTTTTATTGCACAAAAAAGAATTTTGAGAAGCATGTTAGGTCTTAGTAGTATTTCTTCATGTAGATGTGTTTTTAAAGATTTAAAACTTTTTACTGTTGTTTCAGTGCTTATTTATGAATTGTGTGTTTATGTTTTTAATAATAAGACTAAATTTTTTACGAATTTTGATAAACATGGAAGGAATACGCGACAAAATGGTAATTATCATATACCATACTGTAAATATAAAGTTGCGATAAATTCACCTAATTGTCTTGGACTTAGCGTATATAATTATTTGCCATATAATGTTAAGCAAATTAATAACGTGATAAAATATAAACATGAACTGAAGTCTTATTTGACTGAGAAATGTTTTTATACGCTGGATGAATTGTTTGCAAATTAGATTTACTTTGTGACTATTCCTATACAGTTTGTTACTGAAGCGCAGGGTACATTCAAACATTTTTTTAGATAAGTTCTGAATCATTCTGTATAGGTTGTTAGACAATATAAATGTGCACAAGATAAACAAAAAAATACAGTGTTGCATTTGTCTAAATAAGTCATAATAAATAATATCATTCTGAAAAATAATATCAAGTTTCCTAAATAGGCATTGTATGTTCGGTTCTTAATTTGCCAACTGAAAAAGCGTTACAAAATATAAAATGCAAATCCTCGCCTTAGCTTTCGCAGGCCTTAAGGGAACGCTCGCGATGATATTCAGCGAAGTGAGAGAGTCGTCTCCAGTGGCCAATAGACATACATATTTTAAATGACAGTCGAGTTTTAAAACCGCGGTAATTCGAAATTACTTCGAAAAATCGCACGACTGAGGCGAATAAAATCTACCCTTTTTGTATTTCTTAGACCCGAGCGTTATTGTGTGTGAAATTAAAACCTTAATTTAACCCTTTAAGATACCTACAAATGCACTCATTTAGAGTTAATTTTGCATCTTGTTTTGCCTCTTCGCCAAGGGCGTGATGTCGCGACGTGTACTCAAAAAGGCCAACGGGGAAAGCTTCCTGAATTAGAAGAAGGCTATGTCTCCTGCCGATTCAGTCTTTAAAACGGCTCATTAACTACTCTCATACTAGTCGTTCTTATAAATGTAAATGGAAATAGTAACGATCAGCGTCTATTAAATGTCAAGTCAAATGACAAGAAAATTTAAACTGACACTGACCTACTAGATAATTGTTATTTAAATTATACTTGTAAATTAAAAACTTGTATTTCACATTTTTTGTCAAAATTAGAAAAAATCCTGTACGTAATACGTTACGAAACATGATTCTATGTAACGAGTGCAATATCGCACGATAGTGCACTTTTCATAACTGATTACATAAATAGCTATTTAACCACTTACAATATGCCACGAAAATCTTATCTCAACACTAAGGTTTGTCGGGTAAGTTATCATTTTACTTGTTATCTTAATTTATATTGGCATTTTATCCTCGACTTAACGTTAATATTTGGTAATAGTACTATGTTGCGACATATTTTCTGTGAAGTTATTATGTTTATTCGTAAACTGACTACGGTCCTGTTAAACTCCGCCCTCCACTATCTCGAATTATAAGCATCGTTATTAATTTAACACAAAACACTGCTTCTGATAATCTTAATCAATTCTTTACTGCTTCATAATTTAAGTTGTATTTTCATGGAACAGTATCTTTTGCCAGTGAAACAGATGGCAATTTAATCGATAAGAGACCGAGTGTTTTCCACTCAATCTGACCTCTAATCCTTTGGTATAGTCCTGTGGGAGTTCTTCTCCTTGGCAAAAACTCCGTATTCGGGCATGGAGGTAGATGAAAAGCTGTACCAAAAACTGGTGGACGGATATAGGATGGAGTCGTTCCAGTACGCACCAAAAGAAATATAAGTATATGAATCATGAAACTCATTGTGTGCTGTCTTTAAAATTACTTTGCTTTATGGTACGCATCGCGATTCACAAATTCTCTAAAGAACTTTTGGCATATACAGAGTGTTCAATTTCGTTGTAATTGCTGGGTATCTCCGTAACTACAAGAGATAGAATGATGCGATATTCGCAACACTTGACTACTTTTTTAAGAAATTAAAGGTGCCGTAATCAGAACCTTCATAGACTTCTTCATATTTGAGATAGAGAGGACGAAATCTAAAAACCACTTTTAAGGGATTCTTCGTATCTCAGGGAATAGTTGAGATAAAGAAATGATGAAAATAATTTTAATAAAATAATTAGGCATATTAGCCAAATAAGTAATTTATAAATATATTAATTGAATAACATTTAAATATAAATAAAAACAAACAAAAAATAATTAACAAGAAAAAAATTCATAGACAATGTCATTTAAAAAACTATTGAAAATTATTTAATATTGAAAAAATATTTACAAACTCTGATGGCGATTTTAAATATAGTCGTGATCGGTCAGTGGTCGCGCGGTTTAAGGCATCAGTACTTGAATCGAGGTGACCAGATCGCTGTGGGTTCGACCCCCGCAGCCGGCAGACCGTATACAGGGTGTTTCAGTTCGAGTGAATCAAATTTTAACCACAGATAGAACTCGATAAGTAATTAAGAATTGCCTTATAAACCAAGGTTCTATGTCTCACCGTTTTCGCTCTACAGGGCCGTATTGGTCGGTTTTTTTACATCATATTATGTATGGTATGGTTGTAACAATTTGATTGAAATGTGGTATGATGTTAATACTTACGAATGTCTATAATTTACTGCAAAATTTACAAATTTTTTGTAGGCCAGTGGCGTAGAAACGGGTAGGGTAGCGGGATTTTTTTGCCCCAACTTCTACGCCAGTGACCTAATACTTATTTGGGGTAAATTTTTAGATTCCTTGGACAATTTGGCATAATATTTGTTTGAAATCGGTAAAGTGTCTCGTTCTGCCGAAAATCTCAATAATGTGGGAGGCCGTTCTTCTGATAAAGCATTTAGTTTCGTAATGATAGCAAATACATTTCAAAGTAATATTACTTTAATATTATGTATTAAATTGGAACGTTTCATGTAAAAATGTTAACAGCAAACAACGAAATATTCTTTTTCTTATTGCTGTATCTTAGTTGCTAATAATAGGTAATAGTTTGTAGGTACGGTTTTTACAATTTTAAGTAATAATACAAAACTAAGTGGAAGTAATGAAATGTAGATAAACATTTTAGGCAACTTTAGTTGCTAGTTCTTTAATTATCATAGGCTATGTATGCATTGTTGAGTCAAGTGGACCTGCGTAGAGTCCCAAGTAGCATTTTTAGTGAATGGAACGTAGCAGCCACGACACTGAAAACTTTAAAGTGTATTGCCAAAGTCACTACCACATGATAGAAACGGTACTGTTACGTGTAGGTGACTAACATGGATAATACTTTCTTGGAGGCAGCCACGTTAGTAGCAACGCTACAATAACGTTGTTTCACCACTTTACCTTAAGTCGCCATAACCTCAAAATTGCGATATATGTAGTTCATGTCAACATCTTACATCTCACGCGTTTCTTATATGCGGTGTATATGTACAATGAGTTTTAAAATAGTGTCTACAAAAGAGAAGATAGGTATTTGTTTCGGTGTTGTTTAATTTAAACTATTCTCAAAGAAAAACTTTAAAACCCAATACAACAAGTGATCCCGAAGACATTTGGTTTTGGTTTTTTTAGGTGCACCTTAAAATTATAAGAATTAAGAAATTTTAAAGATGACCAACTCGAAAAACAATAATGTTTAAGGGTTTCACTTTCTGTTTGTACTTTCTCTCACGTTAGAAGGTCACTATTGGGTAAAGGTTACTCCATAATGGATTTTGAAGGGAGTAGCAACGTTGTAGTAATTTTGATCCCATGTAAAATGTGGCAACCATAGATGAAACAATAACGTGGCGACAACTGCCACAATTATATAAACAAGTACCGCCACATTAAAGGTTCCCAATACGCTGCCAAAACTGTTACAAACATTTTAAAGCTACTGTCACTTCTAAGTAATATGTATGTGATATGGCTTGGTAGCCGTTACCTTTAATATTCGCTTTAAAGCTTGGGCAACTTTAAGGTGCTTCTGCTTAGTTTTCATAACGTTCCAGAAACTAAACTGCTCTACCAAAAATTACCATGAAGTGATTTTCAATGGTGAGGATTACGTAATTACAACTATGCTAACATAAATCAAAGTCATTTTCGCTATATGGTGGTAGATTTGATAACTACGTAATAACCACTTAATTGAGGTTGCGGTACCAGATTTCGTTACTTTAATGCTACTTGGGATGTAAGTTTTTTGACAATTTCCAAAATATGAATTAGCAACTATTATATATATATCACTAGGTGACCCGGCAAACGTTGTTTTGCCATATGAATTATTTCTAGTGAATATTTTGGTAGTCGGCTTCGTTCTCATCCCTACTCCGTGCTATTTACTGGGTGAGAAGCACAAACCTAGAAAAAATATAGACTGTGCCAGTGTCATGTTGTCGGCGTCCGCTGCCCTAAAATGTCCAGAATCACTAAAACTTGGTTTTTATGCCAATTTACGTTGGTTGTATTGTAGCGTGAATCTCATTTGTTTACTGTGATTGGTCACATTCATGTCACATTCTTTAATGACATTTAAAATGACAGCAAGTTAGTTAATTTCATATTGCAATGTAGCCATCATATTTGCACTACTGCCAACATAAAGCGAATAAAATATCAATTTTCTGGAACTTTAGATTCCTAGAAAACGCGGCACCTGTCACGTGACCTATATCATGAATCGACGCTGTCTATGTTCTTTCTAGGTTTTTGGTGAGAAGTGACACCGATAGACGTCAGTTATCGACCAGGGTTAAAAATGATTAAATTACTAAAGTGGCTATTAAAGAAATAGGAGTTTGTGATAGAAGGGTGAAAATTAAGGGTTGTATGTATTTTTTAATGCCACATCTTAAAAAAATAAAAATAAAAAATTGTATCCAAAAAATTAAAAAAAAAAAGTTTGGGGTGGACCATCCTTATCACTTAGGGGTATGAAAAATAGATTACGACCGATTCTCAGGCCTACCGAATATACATATAAAATTTAATAAAAATCGGTCAATCCGTTTCCGAGGAATATGGTGACTAACACTGTGACACGAGAATTTTATATACAGGGTGTTAAAAAAAGAGTGTAAAATATTTTAGGAGGTAATAGTATGAACTAAAATAAGCAGAAAAGTCTCAATAAACATGGGTCCGCAAAGTAACGGTTGCGGAGGTATGAAATGTTTTGTTTTTTAACCCTCTTTTTTCTTTTGCAAAAACGTTGTGTATTTTCTTATAATAGTTGGTTGATGTTTAGTGAAATAAACAGTACGTATTTGACAGTTGTTCTCAGTGCACACGTTTTCTTTCGCTATGGCTGGTTACTCTAACGCAGAAACAGACATGCATTTCTTGTATGGTCGTGGCCAAATCGCCAGATTCCTTCACAACGCATGTTTGGAAGAATTCACCAAAGATTGCGTGATACCGGTTCCTTGAGCAGACAGTGCCATTTATCCGGAAGACCAAGGTATCCACTCCGAGAGCAGAAGAAGAAATTCTAGCACTGGTAGAGCAGAATCCAGGTACGAGTGTGCGGAAAATATCAGCCGAGGTAGGAATTAGTGGTCCTCTTGTTTGGAGAATTTTTCACGAGCAACTGCTTTATTCATACCATGTGCAACGAGTACAGGCCTTAAATCCAATAAATGATCATCAAGAACGTTTGGTTTTTTATCGCTGGTTTCTACGTCATGATGCTGAAGACCCTCGTTTTCTTGCAAACATTCTTTTTACTGATAAGGCCGGGTTCACAAGAAATGGAGTGTTTACCGATTAACAGACGCTGCTTACCTCAACTTTCTGCAGAACACACTGTATGAGTTTTTGGAAGACATTCCTTTGAATCAGAGGCAACAAATGTGGTTCCAGCATGATGGAACTTCAGTTCATTTTTCCATTAAAGAGCATTTATACCAAACTTTTCCACATAGATGGGTAGGAAGGACCGGACCTGTTTTATGGCCTCCAAGATCCCCTGATCTGAACCCTCTAGATTTCTTTGTTTGGGGATATTTGAAGACGTTAGTGTATGCTACTCCTGTAAATAGCCTGGAAGAGCTGCAGCTACGGATTAAACAAAAGTGTCAAAAGTGTTTTCGAAAGAGTTCGAATATCGTTAAGATGAAGATGTCGTGCCTGCTTGGAAATGGACGGAACATCTTCTGTAACTTTGTTTTTTGTTTGTTAAAAGCTTCCTTCGTCGGTCTATTCCTAATAAAATAAAATGTTTGAAAAACGAATAGTGGTCCATATCTCCGCAACCGTTACTTTGCGGAACCATGTTTATTAAGACTTTTCTGCTTATTTTGGTTCAGACTATTACCTCCTGAAATATTTTACACTCTTCTTTTAACACCCTATACCTGTATAACCCTGTACGATGCGTTTATGAGATTATGTTTGTTAGAATTATTAGTCATCTTTTATGTACTATAACCACCTAAAGTTTGTAACACAAAATATAAGTTCGATTACAAAATAAATAATGTTAACTTTTTTAATTTGATGATAGACGGAGATAGGTTCAAAATAATAGGGGGGTAATAAAAGTGCACTTTCCATGTAGAGATGGAAGTAGAGCAGACATATATCAAGGTTAAAATCTTAGCAATGCAGAGTGGTTCTTCTCTCAACTTACAGTATTACGTCCCGCTTCACTGAAACGATTTAAAGTTCCCTTGGGCTTGTTCCTTCTTATAATTTGCGAGCAACATTCTTAGAATAAAATTTTACAGTACATATTCCCTGTCACATGTTTGCTACATTTTATTGTTACAGATTGGGTATTTTTATATGCAGATACAGGTTTTGTTTCATAGAAATAGGGCCAACCTAATCTAATTTAAAATATGTAGTAATACATAAAAGGAGGTTATAGAAGCCTTACATTTCTAATAATACGTAACGATATACAGGGTGATTAAGAATTATCTAAAAGAATTTGGGAAGTCATGAAAAATGGAATCAATATCGTAAAAAAAATTGTAAAATTCTTATAGTAATTTATGGTGAAATAAAAATGCTTTAACAGAACGATTTCCCGATAGCATGTGCCAAATGCAGCTAATGCTTACAACGGTGTGCAGTGAGTGCGAGTGTAGTGAAAACGCTGGCGTGATATGGGGAATTTGTAATCGAATTGCGGAAGATATGGAGGTCCAGGGCGTACACGGCCTATTGTAGCAGTGTGGTATATCATACATAAGGCTCAATTATATCCGTACCATTACAACGTGTCCAAGCATTAAAGCCAAAGGATTGGACGAGAAGGACCGGTACCATTATCTCCTGACTTTAAAGCATTTGGACTTGTGGCGTTATTTATAAAATGAAGTGTATTCCACCGAAGTGGACACTATTGATGATTTACACAAACGTATAGCAGCCTGCCAATAACTTACAAGTTCAAAACTGATAAAAAGCAGAAACATTTGTGTTAGTTTGTAGATAAAGCAGTTGAATTTTCTGTTAATAGGTGTTGTAAAATGTCATTTATTTCTTTTGCTTGGGAATGTCTCAATTTTTTTGTCCGGTCGCCAATTATACGTGTTATCAAGTTTTACAGTGGACCAGTTTCCAGTGCCGTGCGGAAGGATTTTAAAAAACATTTCTGAACTGCTCCTTTTGATTTTTACAAAATTGTATTTGTACGAGTCCTCTGTACATTCAAATTTTTTTTTAGATAAGTCTGGTCTAGACCTATATATTTTTACTCGCTGAATCCGAATCGAGGATCCGTTTAACCACATCAACTAATATTCGAGGTCAAGATTAATATAAATTCCCATCACCTACTTCATTAAAAAATTTGCCTTTTATACTAACTAATAAAAGATGTATAAAAAAGATAGTCTTGTCTTTCCACCTCTACGCAATATAAAATGCAACCCTTGAAATAAGGAATGTCTATTTACAAAATAACTCGATATTTCTGGTTCGTTATTGGTGTTGTATTTGAAGGGTTTCTGAATTAGGAGTATATCCCCAAAGAGAGTAGTGAATTGCAAATAATTTAATAACGAGGAAAAGGGTGGAGGGAATTTCTGCAAAGCCAGTGTCTTAATACACATGATAATACTTCCTTGCAATTTCCGGTAAGACCCTGAATCTTTTGATTAAAGAAAGGGTGACAGCGAGGGAATGTCCTGGTCTTATAGCAAACCCTGATAATTACCGCTTCCTAAAAACTTGTCCCGAATACAGAAGAAAAGTAAATTGGTGGTTATCTGGAGTGATATCAGAATTACATCTACTTTTTAATATTTAATACTTATTGCACCTTTCAATCAACATTTTATCAGTTATTTTGAGGTTAAGTTGTTAAATGTAGGTTTTTAAGGTTTGCCGTTAGGGTCACCGTATTTCTCGCCGTAAAATGATCAATTTTGTGGTATTTTAGGTACAGAAATATCGAAAAATAAACACGTAGAGTAAAAGTAATATCAAAAATTAATTTATTAATGTCTTATTCATCCACTTTTACTATTTAAATTAACATAAACAAAAGTGAACAATCTTATATGCAGAACTATGTAAGTTTATGTTATAACAATATTTACATCTACAGTTAAATTAAGAAATATACGTTTTTTAAAGATTTGTGTACCTAAGATTCATTGGTTGGATCGCTTTCTATCGTTATATATTTGGTTTACTTCGGTACCTTTGAATATTCGCAGGTGGTATGAGACAATATTGCTGTTATTTGATAAGCTCTCCATTGCTTAGTTCTTAAATGTTTGAATTACAAATTGTCCTAAAAACGAAGCAGAATATATACATTTCAACGATTATTTCACTACAAATAGTTTTATGAAAGCATCCCTCAAAAAATACATATTCATGTTTTGAGAAAATTTTGGGATATATCGCTTTCTAATGTTAACTATGACATGAATTTTTTGAAGTTAAGATTTTTGCAGTGTATCTCAATTAAATTGTAGAATTATTAACAAGTACGCCACTGCTATGCAAAAGTATCTACAAAATGAAGTAAAAGTATTTCAAAAAATGTCCAATTGCTATAGGATCACCAATAACATTAAAATTTAAATTTTTTTTGGGCTTATAATTCAAAAACTGAAAATCATATCTACTACACACATCTGTTTGTTAGCATGTAAAATTACAAAAGACCATCTCACCATTACCCCCTTTGTGTATTCTCAAAAAAAAAACGAAACAAAAGAATACCTAAATATCAACGATTATTTCACTATAAATAGTTTTATGAAAACAACATCACCGCAAAAAAAGTATATATTGATATTTTGAGAAATTATTTTAGATATATCGTTTTCTGATGATAATGATAACTTACTATGACCTACGACATGACATTTTTGAAGTTAAGATTTTTGCAATCTCAATAAAATGTAGAATTATTAAACAAGTACGCCAATGTCATGCTAAAATATTTACAAAATGAAGAGAATGTATTTCAAAAAAATTTCCAATTGCTATAGGACCACCAAAAACATAAAAATTTTCATTTTTTGTCTTATAATACAAAAATTAAAAATCATATCTTGCTACTACACTCATCAGTTTGTTGGTATGTAAAATTAGAAAAAAAAAATATATGTTGCAAGAATCTCGCAAGAATCATGCAAAAGTCTTTCAAAGACAATAAAAAACATGATCTTGCAAGATCGAGCAAGACAAGACAAGGCTTTTAAATTTTGCAAAATTCTTGTCTCAGTCCACTACTTAAAAAAAGAAAATGCATGTTAATGTTTTCTTATAAACAAAAAAGTACCCTCTTTGTATATTCTCCTAAAAAGAAAACAGAAGAATCATAAATTTCAATGATAATTTCAGTATAAATCGTTTTATGAAAACAACATCAACTCAAAAAAATACATATTCATGTTTTGAGAAATTATTTTAGATATATCGTTTTCTGATGGTAACTTCATTGGGAAGACGTTCAAAAAGAATATATAGTTGCCTTGCGAAGTTGAGTGAAATTTATTGTATGTACAGTGATGATAAACCATTTCTGTTGAGTAGGTAGCTTGAACGTAGTACTATAAATTAATACAACAAGCAACAAATATCCCTTATCTCAGTTATCCATCACTGTATTCAAGTCCAGCATAACCCACATAAAGATGTAACGAATGCCGATACCATCTCTAGATTCTCCCCAGATTTAGCCATAGCAGAGAAGTGCGTACAGACTGTAACGCGCTAAACGCTGTGCCCATTAAGATACCGAAATCAATACGAAACTGGCATCTTACCTATTATAAAAAATATATGAGTGTAATAATCTCTTAAAATTTATTTTAAAAAGTTTTGAAATTTCGTCCATTTGGAATGCAAAATCTAGTAAAGCTCAGAAACTTAAAATAATAATTAATTTTTTTTATGATGCAAGTATTAATATTAGATTTTAAAAAATGACGTATAGCAACTCGCAGTTGATGGGTATCTTTTTAATTTATGGTGAAGTGAAAATGCTTTAGCAGAACGATTTCCTGGTCCTGGCCAAATGCAGCTACTTTTACAAAGGTGTGTAGTGAGTGCAAGTGTAGTGCAAACGCAGACGTGACGCGGGAAATTTATGACCAAGTCGTTAAAG
This sequence comes from Monochamus alternatus, assembly GCA_037114965.1. Taxonomy (NCBI): domain Eukaryota; kingdom Metazoa; phylum Arthropoda; class Insecta; order Coleoptera; family Cerambycidae; genus Monochamus; species Monochamus alternatus. The sequence continues at coordinate 24,843,916 of CM073432.1, read as the reverse complement.
AGATGGAGGTCTAGGGCGCCCACGGCGTATTGCAGTGTATAATACACGATACTCAATTATATCTGTACCATGTACAAGCTTTTGCAATATTAATGACACCAATAAATATGCATTTTGCGACATTTTTTGAACTGCAGGTTTATTCGTAATGAATTCTACTTTCAACTTTCTGCGTTAGTTCTTAGTTATTCTAATCACCAATAGAGGCTAGAGCTCTAAGAAGGTAAGAATGTTTTGTGAAGATCATAAAAAAACAAAAATTTTGACAATTTATATTTGTAACTCGTAATTCGTAGTCGTAATCTGTGATTCTTACATTTTAATTTTAAAACTAGTAAAGTAATAACATTTTCCAAAAACAATGTGACCTTATAATAGTCTAATCATTGGTTATATAAGCTTCATATAAACTCAATGGTCTAATAATTATGATCTGTAAGAGACATTTGACAATCTAGAAAATGGAGGTTATATTTTCATAAATTTGGGAATCAAAACTGATGAAAAAGCCAATAAAAAACGTGAGTTTAAATGTTTATACTTATATGTACAGATTTTTATTTATAATAAAATATTTTCAGGAACAAGCCACGGCTGAAGGGTATTTTCAAACTTGAGTATTTTGTTTTGAAAAATGGTACTGAAGGCTGGTTATTTTATGTGTTTTAAAGAGAATTACCTATATTTTGTGTAGCAACTACTTCAACGTATTACTTTTTTTATATTACGACGTATGTATTATAAGAAGTAAACAATCACCATCAAAAAGTGACGAATAAATAAATAATATACCTATATAGTATAGTTCACAGGTATAAATATTTTCTTTCTTATCAGAAAAAGAAAAGATAGCAGTAAATATTTTGTGAATAAATGTAACACATTTGACCTTGGTCAAATAATTCTCTATCTCTATTTATTTATTTTTTATACGGAATTTCCCACTAAACTATTTCGATCGCATCGCCCTCTCACGACGGGGAAACTATTCATATACAGTGTATTTTGACGTCGTAAGAGGGCAATACGGACAGGAGCATAAACTTCTACTGAAAATTCTAGTGGCTCTCAAACTGTTTTGAAGCGGTGTCATTAATATTGCAAAAGTTTGTACAGTGTGTCCAAGTATAAATTCCAAGGGATTGGACGACGAGGACCGACCATGGCCGCCACGATCGCATGACTTTAAAATCATTTTGAATTATTTTTGTGGGGAAACTGTCAAACTTGACATACGTTTAATATTTTTACTATTTTGAGAACGAAAACAGAGAGTTTTTAGAAACGTCAGTAATACGGAAGTGCGCGATAGTGATTTGATTTTTGTTATTTTTTACTTATCTGCTTTTTTCAGTGTGAGATTTCTTGGTTAGGCAAACTTAGTTTCAAAAATAACCCTTGACTGATCCGTTTAGCGCAAGGGCTTATTTAATTAATATTTATTTTTTCAGAAGTGTGGCAAAAACCCAATAAAACTAAATAAAAACTAAAATTATGCCACAAATAAATAGCTTCAGACAATATAATAACTAGAAATAACAAGAAACAGAAACATTTGTGTTAGTTGGTAGAAACTGCGTAAAACGATAGCGGCAAAAGCAGTTGAATTTGTCATATTAAAATAGGTGTTGTGTAAATGCAATTTATTTCTTTCAATTTTTTGGCCGGTCACCGATTATACGCCTTATCAGGTTTTACGGTGGACCAGTTTCCAGTGCCGTGCGGAAGTGTATTTTTAAATCATTTTTGAACTGTTTATTTTATTTTTACAAAATTGTATTCGAGTCTCCGTACATTCAAAAATTATTTTTTAGATAAGTTCTAAAGCACCCTGTATATTATATTATTGCTCACCGTCCGTAACCGGCTTAAATGTCTAAAATTATTTGTATCTTTTTTAATATTTCAATACAAATTAAAATATGTATACCTCAATCAGCCGTATTTGTAAAAAGTTCATTTAAGTCTGATGACAACACTACGAATTTATATACTCTGTGAAAAAAGGCGCCATCTCCCTGTTTTAATTAAATGGTCGTAATTGCATTTGTCTCTCCAATTATTTGTAGCGCCGAGATAGAAACAAGGGAGAAGGAATATCAAGTGATGATCTCCCTCCTGAGTTTTTAAAAACATAATTCGATTATTCGTTTTCCCGTCATTAGGCAACTATAAAAACCAAAACCGCTGGGGCTTCGCTTAATCGTAAACCAATCTATCTTAGGCTAATCCACTTTAGATTTCTTTGCTTCATTAATTAACAATCAAAACGACCCGATCCAAGCCTTTATTGAGTAAGGAAGTTCCGCATTATTGATTGTGAACATAATCTGCTACCAAATTAAGAGTAACGGCTCTGTACGGGGTATTGGTTTTAATTTTTACTATTTTAACTCATTTACTTTTATTGAAAATTTGATTACTAATTGCTTTTGCTTAAACAGTAACACAGAAAAGCAATTGCTTGATATCTAACTGAAAAAATTCTTTTTCCAGCAAACAATTTAATTTATTTTCGGAAAACAATGTTTTTGATGTAATTTTATTTTTTTGACGAGTATTTGTTTAATTGAAACAAATATAGTTATTCCATATTTGAACATCTTATGAAAACTTCATTTCCCTAAATAATTTGTTCAAATCTGTATAAAAATAACGTTTCGAAATTAAAAAATGATTTTTGATTGAAATGAATATGCATTTTGAATCAAATGCGACTATTTAATTCGAAAATGCATATTTCTAATAAAGGCATATGAAAAAGAAAAATATGCAATCTTTAAATTCTATTTGTAAAATTTTTAGCTGAAGTGTTATTAGGTTAAAAAATCTGTCGAAAAAAGTATTTATATGAAACCAAAAATTCGAATTGTTTCCTGTAAACAAAAAATAATTGTCCATAGGTGCCCGCTAGATGTAGCTGTGCTATATTTCGCGTACTCAGTGATGTCGGGTTTGAGAGACATGAAGTCAGGGTTAGTCGCCATTCTATTTAAGATTCACCTTCATGTTCATGTTCCAATTTATTTATATTTAGTTTTAATAAAAACAATGTTTTCGTTATTCAATAAAATTCGACAAAGTCGATATCGCGGAAATGTGGCAACAGCGCGAAAAGTACAGTGACTACAGGTCAGTTGGTATTTGAACTGCGAAGTGTCTGTTGCTTCTTGCAAATTCTTTTACGTACTACTATTTCCATAATTTTTCTTTGTTTGTTGAGCATACGTGACTATCACGATATAATAATTTATGGAGAAGCTCGCCGTAATTCTGCAAGAGCACGACGTACTTATTTAGAGCGTTTCCCCCAAGGGCTGCTGTCTAATAGGGACATTCGTTGAAGTATCTTAACGTCTTCTTGATATTGGTAGTGTCTAAGAATCTTATAATTATAAAATTCTGTGGACATTTTGAACATATGTGTTATGTTAGGTAGGCATTTAAAAATGGCATAATATTTTGATTTTCAGTAAGAACTTAATTTTTTGTACGTAAGTTATGATTATTTCTGCGACGTGAGTCTTCGTAGAAGTTTTTCTTACTTATTTTTCCTATTCCTATTTAGTTTAAGTTATATTACTGTTTTAAACTTCAAAAAACACCAAAATTTAAACATTTAATATAACAAAATTATTCTACCATTCGCTGTTAAAAAATAAATTGCAAAACAACTGTCTAAACTAAATTAATTAATTTTCATAATAGTTGTTTACCTTTGGATTTTTGTCATCACTAAAAAACATGCTGGCACCTGGTAGGCAACCCACAAACCGCTGGCCTGTCACAGCGTGTATTCGCACTGTTGCCACGTTATGATAAAAACGGCTTGAGTTATGCCCTTGTACTATTTAACTTTTTTGTTCCTTTATACTTTATCTAATACTGAGCTTATGGCCGTCAAACCTCTAACACCCTGTATATAGTATGTGTATTTATTAAATGCAGAGACCGTCTTTAACTAATATAGTGGACAGGGGCTTTGTAGTTCCTCAAGACCCCGGAAATATAGTTCCGTAATAATCCCAAACGAGCTAGAAAAATATTAGTGTTTGTTCTGTTTCGACTGTTTCGATCCCCCATATGTGCTCAGATGATTGCTCATGTCCTCGCCCCCAAGTCAACGTGTGCAAGAAGGTAAATACGGAGTAATCATAAAGTTCATTAGATACTACCCTGTCCAAATCAACCCCAACCCCATCCACACACGCTGAGATTACGTCCCCTAGCTCAAATCCAACCGCAAATTTTATATTTACCTCAATAAAAGTTTTACTACAACGTCGCCCTTTGAATTGCTTTTTTATTTTGTAAATCTGAACATCTTCGTTAAAAAGTTGCCTGAAATTAGTGCGACGAGACATCTATACAGGGTGAGTCAGTCATAATGTCATTAATTTTATCCACGTATTCGGGAGGCCTAATAGATTACGCAAAGAGGCCGTTCCAACATTTCCTGCACAAGACGGCTCATCTTCAAATTATGTAGATGATCATATTACACAACATTACAAAAATTTTGAAGATTTTAAAATTTAATTTTCACAATACTGAAAATGATAATGATTATGTAAAAAATCGACTAAATTAAATGTTCAAATTGTGCACCGTTGGCTGCCTGACAGTAGCCAAGACGATTAATAAATTATTTTTGGACATTATCAATAACTTCAGGAGGTATACGATGTATCTCGTGATGAATTATTGCTTTTAAATCTTCTAAATTAAGCGGTATAGTAACGTGTACTTTGCTTTTTAAGTATCTCCACAAGAAATAACCTAGGGGTGTTAAATCAGGCGATCTGGCTGGCCTCTCAATCGGCCCTCTTCTCCCTATTCAACGATTCAGGGACAGCTCATCTAAATAAGCACGGACAGGTGTTGCGTAATGGGAAGGTTCACAAGAAAATTAAATTTTAAAATCTTCAAACATTATTTTCTTGAATTTTTTTTATATATTATTGGGGGACGCTATTTAAAAAAACGATGACGTCACAAATATGGGTCGCATGTCTGTGCCTTTTTTAAAAACGAAATCGACGTGCCAGGGGATTCGATTTCAAAAATAATGAATTTATTCGTTACTTTTCGAAAGCACTGTATGTATGTGATCCTGAGTGGCAACACTGTTGAACTTCTATATAGCTTCAATACTCGAACGTGTCATCAGAAAATTTGTAGCGTACCAGGATCGTCGTTTTGCCGAGTGTTATGGGGTGATTTGCTTATCTTTTGAAAGGTTGAGTAAAATTTGGCTTTTGACAACGTTTTTAAATTTGGATAATTTATCATACGTAGTTTTTGGAATATATGTACATATTACTTATTATTATTAATATTTTTAGAATCACATTGTATCACATCGTATGTGCAGAATATGAGAATTGCTCGACTGTCGTTGTTGTGAATAAAATCAGCAAGAAGTGTCCCATGCTTCGTGTGAATATCTTATCTCACGTATCAACATTATTATCATTATCCTAATCAGACCGAATCATAAAAGAGATGTGGGTGAAAGCCTTGCATACAAATGACATTCTACGTGGATGTTTAGATTGTAGAAATTGTATAAAATTATTAAGAAATGCAGCTTCTGTTACCATTATCGCGCATATATTTCTAGACCGGTCAATAAAACATGCTAGATAAAAACTTTTAAACAATTTTTGTACAAAATCAACCCTAAAATTGCATTTAACAAAAATATACCTACACTGAAGAACATGTAAATATGAGAAATAAAACATAAAATAAAGGCATATTTACGTATTTAAAATATTTACATAAAAATAAACTTATACTTATAAAATATTACTATATTACTAAGGTCCATGGTGCGGCTTTCCGGAAGGAAGCCTAAGTTAACAAACTCCAGCAAACCGTAATGTTAGTGGTTGTATTGGCTGGTATATGAAGAATGTGTTTTTTTTATAATTTACATTCAGCGAACAAGTTATGTTACTTGTGCTAAGTTTCTGGAAGGAAATTGTAGGTGTGGAAAAATATCGTAGATTTCCAAATCGATGGATTTTCCATAGAAAAATTTTCTAATGTTGAAGGACAGGAGAGACAGGACAGTTTTCCATGATATCAGATAACGTCCTAGTGTAATAAAGGTACAAGATGAAGAAAAAATATTTTACAATCAGTTGAAGATGAACCGCAAATAAGTACTAAACGTTTATCTCGAGAAACTGGATTATCAAGAACTTCTGTACACCGAATTTCTAAACGTAATCCATCCACATCAAATTCTAAAAGTGCAAGAACTATTGCCTCAAGATTTGGTTCGGCGAGTGACCTTTTGCGAGTTTACCTTCAGGATCTTAATTTTCACAAGAAAACCGTATTCAATGATGAGGCTTGTTTCTCTTGTAGAGGAATTACAAATGTTCACAACTTTAATGAATATTCCGATGTAAACTGCTTGGCAAAACTCCTAGCCATTTTCAACTCGAGTTTAAGGTAAATGTTTAGGCCGGTATTATTGATCGTTATTTGATTGGACCAGTTATTTTGCTAAATCGATTAAATTGCGAGTTATTTGCAATTTTTACAAAATACTCTGCCTGATATAAACGAAGATTTACCGTTGCAACTTAGACTAGAGTTTTGGTTTATGCATGATGGGGCACCGCCTCATTTTAGTGCTACTGTTAGAGAATTTTAAGTTTCCAGATAAATGGTTAGGACGAGGAAGTAATTGTCCTAAAAATTGGTCACCTCGATCGCCAGACATTATAAATGTTATTATTTTCTTCGGGAACATTGAAAATTGTGTTTATTCGCCAGTTGAATCCCGAGAAGAATTGTGGAATCATACATGGAACGTTATAAGAAACGATCATCATTTATTAGACAAAGTATATTTATGTTTCAGAGAAAATGGTGCTCATTTTGAACAATTTCTTTAGTTTTAATTTTATTTTTTTTTATATTTATTTTATAGTTCTATTACTAACTGCCAAATTTTGAAAACAAAGCCTACTACTGACTTTTGAATTCTTCTAATAAACACTATAAAATCTAATTTTAATTAATGCATTTTTTATGGAACATCTTAAAAGTCTTTTAAAATTTAACAAGAGTAATAATTATTTAAATTAAATGCTGCGTGGGATATTCATTCTTTTTAAATTCGATCAATGGGAAAAAGTTTTGTATAATTTTAGGGGTGACTCGCCCTCAAATGAACACTTATAGTCAAAGAAGACCATTAATAAATCTAAATCATGTACCAGATTTAGTTATTTTAACTAAGTAATTCAGAGCTATTAATTTATTTCGAAATATTTGGCCCCACGGCCTGTAATGTTTGGTTAAATAGAAATATTTTAGCACCTTATCTGTATCTGTAGGTTCTTATGCGGAACACCCTATATATAAATTAATTTGACAAACTGTAAACCTAAACATCTAGATTAATTAAATTGAAAAATATATACAGGGTGATTCATTAATAATGGGACAGAATTTAAAGGCATGTTGCTGACATAAAAATATAGCGATTAAGTTTAAATATGCCTTATCCGAATGCTGCGCCTTTTCGATCGCATTGACCGTATTTTATGAAATTTGGTATAGGGGGTTTCTTGGTACTAGAAATTCGAATATGTCGACGATTTTGGTGTATCTGCTAGAGGGCGCCACCAACGATGGTTTGAACCTCTTTAAATCGCTACGACTTTTTTGTGCTACACTATATCTCATTTTGGACTGGAAAATTTGTCTTCCCTCTCTTTTCTAATTAAAAAAGGTACACCTTGTTGATGTCACTAGTAGAAATGGTTTCTGAGAAAAATGCGTCTAAATCTCATGATGCATGCAAAAGTAAAGTCAAATTGTTGCGTAAGTAATAGGCCATGCTATAACAGCATAATACTGTGATCAAAATAAGCAAAATTTCGTGAAATTTGCTTCAAGCGATCGATAGATAAGAAAGAAAATATGATTTATTTCTTCAATTTTGACGCCCTATATCTTTGTTATTATTGATTTTGGTGGATTTTTGGATTTTTTTAGGATAAGCTAAAGTAAATTAACTTGATTAATTTTGATCACAGTATTATGAGGTCAGCAACATGCCCTTAAGTCCATTATTAATAAATCACCCTGTATACATTTTTCAAGTGATTTTTATTTATTGACCATATTTAGTTTTCCTTACTTAACTACAAAAGTGTAGATGCAATAACTATTTTTTGTTTGAGTTAAACATTATTTTGTTAAATTAACCGATTTATTTTTCTGTGTGCCGAAACCAATGTTGCAAATATGGGGGAAAGACCAAGTTGAGCAGGAGTCTAAAGTGGAAGGGAATATTAGGCGAGATAATGTTATCTCGAGTTCTAATTGAAAGGTAATTGAGGAACTCCGGCAGTTAGGAGAAAATGAGCGGCGGCCCGGTGGCGTAATGCAGATTTGTGGCTCGTGTGTGGCACATCGGCACAACTTATTGCCCTCAGGCATTGATAAAGAGCTAGTTACGACCGGAATTACCGGCGCGATCCAATTGTCTGAAGATATAACTGTTTCACAAATTACCTGTTTTTGCAGTTAATTTCACTTCGACCGATTTACTGCACCCTGGATTCCACTTGCGACAAGAACTTGTATAAACGTGACCATTACCGCTCGTTACACCAAATAAACTCCACGCTGCTATCTCCTCCACTATCGCATAATTTATTTTCTTATTAATGTTTTCCCACATATTGCTTCTACTGTCATTCCTTTATTACCGGCGTTACTGCTACGACACTCCCAATGCCTCAACAACTCCCATCATTCATTTACTGCATGCAGATAACATCTTTATAAAGAACTATCTTTAAATGGCCTCGTCGTTCTATCTGCGTTAGACCAAATAGAAGAAAAGAAGGTGTATGTAACTTCCTAAATTATTTTTTCCACATATTACAATTGTTATACAATAAATCATTCTACCTTGGTGTTGGTAATGTGGCGCTCATTTTTTTCAGTAATTATTTCAATAATAACCCTTGACTGCTCCTTTTCTGCGCCAGGGTTTATCAATTAATCTTTGTTTTTTTTCAGAAGTGTGACAGAATACCCAATTAAACTAAAAACAAAGTTACAATTATTATTAGTAGTTTTACAGAAATGTAGGGGCAGTCAAATCGATTTTCTTAAATATTTCCGAATCCGGTTAAAAAATTAAACTAGGGTATTAACTGTTATAGATTGCTGATTCTCAACTCTCTACAATAATGTGTCCTAGAACGAAATTTTGAAAAGAGTTTATTTAGATGGACTAAAAATGTGCTCCTTTATTTTTTCGATTTTTTCAACTATTTACAACGTTAACAAATAAATAAATAGTTTATGTGACGTCACAATAATTAATTTGCAAAACGACAACGTCCCAAATTCAACTCAATAATTTGCACATAGTGCGACTTGACAGGAATAAAGATTATTAGTTGTATTTCCTTCGCTGAAATGTGAAATCTGGAATTGTAGGGTAGGTAGCTTAAAAGGTTACAGCGCTTGGGCCCCATTGGGCCTTGTACTTCCTCCCATTAGGAAATCAATCTATCTAAGCCGCTAACCAACCTATAAAAGAGAAAAAGATGGTGACATTGCTCAAGAGGATCTCTCTATTGTAGATAATAGAAGGCCATTCTCCCAACACAGATTCTCTTGTTGACAAGTGCATGAAGTACTGCCTCGTCTGCCCCTTACCCAACAGTGTCCAATTTGAATACCTGTCACCAGACGAAGATTGCAGGATATATAATTTCAATAAATCCTGACAACGAAAGCATGGAAGGACCAGGTCCAAAAATATTGAAATCTGGCTAGCTTGTAGCAGCATACAGAATGCTGTTGTCGACTGAGGTCACTACCAGTACCTTATGGCATTCTCATGCTGATTATCTACTATCTGTGTAAATTCTGATAGTATTGCGCTCCGAGCAATTTTCTGGCGACTAGGTTAATTCCGTTAATTCCCTGTTAATTCCGTTTGTACCACGGCAGCATGCCTATCCATTGCACACTGATATTTGATATGTAGAGATATGGAATAGATCTCACATCTCGCACCTTCTTTCTTTTTTGATCTGTCTGTGAAGATGATTACATCCTCATCGGTAGTCTCCTCCTCATTTCAGATGAGTACAGGAGTCTGTCAAACGCAAAAAAATACTGTCATTATCTGCCTCCAGAAGGCGCATCTTTTTGACAACCCCATTCCACAGGTGACTCCTAACTTTTCCACATACTACATCTGGTTTAATACCAGCAATCGTAAGGCAGAATATAATTGTTGAGGTCACTTCTTTTAGATAAATATTCAAAGATAGCAGACGTAGTGTTACCTCTATTGCTATTGCAGGTGCTCGCATATATCCTGATATTTGATATGTAGAGATATGGAATAGATCTCACATCTCGCACCTTCTTTCTTTTTTGATCTGTCTGTGAAGATGATTACATCCTCAGCGGTAGTCTCCTCCTCATTTCAGATGAGTACAGGAGTCTGTCAAACGCAAAAAAATACTGTCATTATCTGCCTCCAGAAGGCGCATCTTTTTGACAACCCCATTCCACAGGTGACTCCTAACTTTTCCACATACTACATCTGGTTTAATACCAGCAATCCTAAGGCAGAATATAATTGTTGAGGTCACTTCTTTTAGATAAATATTCAAAGATAGCAGACGTAGTGTTACCTCTATTGCTATTGCAGGTGCTCGCATATATCCTGATATTTGATATGTAGAGATATGGAATAGATCTCACATCTCGCACCTTCTTTCTTTTTTGATCTGTCTGTGAAGATGATTACATCCTCATCGGTAGTCTCCTCCTCATTTCAGATGAGTACAGGAGTCTGTCAAACGCAAAAAAATACTGTCATTATCTGTCTCCAGAAGGCGCATCTTTCTGACAACCCCATTCCACAGGTGACTCCTAACTTTTCCACATACTACATCTGGTTTGATACCAGCAATCCTAAGGCAGAATATAATTGTTGAGGTCACTTCTTTTAGATAAATATTCAAAGATAGCAGACGTAGTGTTACCTCCATTGCTATTGCAGGTGCTCGCATATATCCAGTTATGCTCAGGAAGGCAATCTTTTGTACTTGGCTGAGCTTTTATTTAGCTGTTGTCTGTTGGACTTGCTATCTCAAGACCACAGCCTAATAGGCTAACAATAGTACAATGCCATGAAAATAAAACACTATCGGTATAAATTCATGGCTTCTGCCTATTCTATTTGCAGTTAAAAATACTATTAGTTTTATTTTATAAATAGATGAAAACAGCATGAAGCAGAATCTATTTCTTCGAAAATTTCCCCACTCTGAGCAATGCAAAGGTTTTATTAATTCGATGTTTTGAATTATTTTATATTAACTGTGTACGATTTCTTGTAGCATCCAAGATCCCCCAACTTAGCTTCACTGCACTGTTTATGGGGTTATCTAAAAAATTATGTGTACCAGCCAAGGTCAGAGATGCTGAAGATTTGATGAAAATAATAAAAGCAGGATTTACTGATATTGATATTTATGGAAATGTTCTGAAAAATGTGTTAAATACAGAATTATTAATAACTATATAAATTTTTTATAACGGGGATTTTGCATTATAAAAATATGATGTTTTTTTTATTTAGGCGTAGGCAGACTTACAAAATGATACCTTCATAGTTAAAATATCTTAAAGAAAACGGGAGATACTTTTTATAAGTTATTTTATAACATGTATGGCTGTAAGGGCTCATGAGTTGATTTAATTTTCAACCTATTTCACTTGATGAAAAATGTTGATTGGTAACCGAATGTCAAACCAATCCAAGTAGTTAAATTAAGGCACTTCAAAACTCAAACCCGCAAATTGTTCGATACTTAAAAATGTGTGTTGGAACATGTGTAAAATACTCTTTTGAGAGAGTTGTTACAAAAATAATTACCTAGGTATTTGTAGATATGTAAACATTGTTGTGACGGAGTTTTTAAGATGATGACTATGTTCTAGGTAAATAGAGTGTATGAATCAGGTGAACATCAGTGCAGTATATTAGTTTCACGATTTGAGACAGACCGATCAATCACTCCCCTACGTCGCTCTAAATGGAAAATTTCCAATGCACAGTGTGATTGTACAGTGTACTGGTTATTTCACAGATCATTACGTTCATTGCATTTTCTCCGCAAAATCAAATATATTCTAGAATTTCGCTACATATTAGCCGAGCTCATCAATTTCTGCAAACGACAAAGTTTCTGGTTGATCAACGACAACATATTTATGAAAATGATGGATTACAATTGAACAGTTTGTTTATCAAGAGAACATATTTTTATTGTACCGTGACATGACATGATGACGGTAATTTATTTAATTTACTTTAAAATACCACAATCAGTTTTTGCAATTGTTTTAATAGGCCATATTATTTTATGGTTTATCAAAATTAAGTACACAATGATTTTTTTACCCCCTTCGCATCCGGAGGGGGTAATAAGGGTAATTACTCTGTCCAGTCAGTTATTCCATCAGGTTAATAATATGTAATACAATTTGTAATAATTATTCACAAAAAGATAACATTGGATTTTGTTAATTAAATAATTGTTTTTTCTTATATCTTTATATAATTTAAATGTTATGTGTAAGCATTATATCTCTTACCTCTACAGGGTGTTTTTAAATGAAGTAGCAAAAATGAGACCACAGATTCCTTAGGTGAACATAAACCGTTTTAACCTAACATACCTATATCTCAAATCGCATAATGAAAAAGATACAGGGTGTCAAAGTTAAAATTTGTTTCTAATGTTGACGTCACTTGTAGCATACCATGTTTCTTTTAAATGGCAGAACTTTTTTGCAGCTTAGTGTATCCATCTAACTATCGAAACAATCGATTCTTCAAACCGTTTTATTTGAAAAAGGTATACCTTGCCGAAGTCGATAGGAGTAAACATATTTGAAATAATCCTATTTGAAATGCTCACTGCACCGAGTAAAAACTGTTTTGGTTTCAGGTAAAGTGCCTTTTCTGCTGAAAATACAGCAAAATGTTACTTGAAAAAGTTGTTCAGAATGGTAAATTATATAGACGTGCAGAATTTCAAGAAGATCGGCGAGGTTTGATGAAACCATTTTTCAATAAATTTATGAACGATTTGTTTTTAAAAAAAAAATCTTATACTTATAGACTCAAACAGTATTTCTGGTAAAATGTTCATTAGAGATTGGTCATTTGCCGGAACAATGGAAAATTGCTTGTATCAAAGCATTATCAAAAAAAGAGAAATCCTAAACAATCTTTGCCCAATCAGTATGCCATCTGTATCTCTCAAAATTGCTGAATCTGCTATTTCTGAACCATTGTTTGGCTATTGGGTTAAAAATTCCTATAAATCAGTGAGGGGTTAGTTCTTCAACCTCATTGGCTAGTGTAACTGATGATATTTTGATTGCTATTGACAATTCTTAGATTTCCTCTCACTTTGCTAGATATAACTAAGGCATTTGACTCAATTGACATCAATTGCCTTATTGCTAAACTTCATTATTACGGTATGTCTAGTAATATATTGCGCTGGTTTTGCAATTATTTACATGATAGGTTCCTCAGGGACCTATATTAGGACCACTTTTATTTAATATTTTTATAGCAGAGTTGTCGAAAATTCCTGAATTGTAAATATATACGCTGACGATATAAAACTTCTTTATAGTTTCAAGTCTTCTAATATAAATATTGCCACAGAAGTTATTAATAATGATTTAAAACTAATTTATGACTGGACCATAAAACATACTTTATTAGTTAATCCTAATAAAAATCAAAACATTCTATTTGGAACATCAGCTCAAATGCGAGGTTTGGATAATTCCGTTTTAACTAATAATGAGAATATTCCTTCAGTTAATGTTGTTAAAAATCTTGGTCTGACTTCTTTTCGCTATAGTTTGTTCAGGTTTTTCACGTTTTTTAGTTTGAAATTTTGTAGATGTACTTCTTGTTCTTAACCAAACCCTCAAGGGTATTATTGTAAACGATGCATAAAAGCAAACATAGAAACGAGGAGAAGGGTTATTTTATCCCCCTCCACGTTTTTGTGACGTGCGCAAAAACTGAAGAAATTACAGCGAAAAAATAATTTTAAAAGTACAACTTTAACACCCTGTATCTTTCAAGGGTACCATTTTTTAATATAAGTCATATTTTGCGAAAAGTATGCAGTTAACTAATGCAGTGAATACTGTATTTTTCATGATTAAATAGATTAATTTAGAAATTGTTTTTAGTATGATAGCAACCTCTCTAGAACACAGATATTTCCCTCAGTGTAGAATTAATCAAAATACAGACCTTTCTTTACTTTTTAAATGATTTATGTCCCCATTTAAGCTATAAAATAAGAAAAATGACAACGGGCAGGGTAAACTGATTCCAAACCTCTAGTAATTATTGTAATATAATTTGTCATCCATAAAAAATTGATCTATTAAAAGAAATGTTGTGGGGATGGATACGTAGGTATACTTCTGTATTTCTTTAAGGCTTTAATAACAGATAGTGCTTTATTTACATACATGTGCAGTATATCATGTTTGAAAGAAAAATGATGAAGTTGGATTCGCTATCATTATAAACCGCGACAGAAACGAATATTCTTCTTATCAAAAACATATGTTAGAACATCTTTTAAAATGCAATTTCGTGAGATAATGCGAATAAGCTCGACCCCAATAGTAAAGAAATAGGGGGCGACAAAAACAAATGTGAATTGCATTAGGTATTCATTCAAACGAACAAAATACGATGAGGAGTATACAGTTTTCTTATTCCTACGGTACGATTTAAATTGCTCCGCTGCGTGAAATGATAATCAAGCTATTTATGACGGGATTTCTATTATTACATATTTATGCTAAATCACACCAGCCAATATCACAGACATTATCAAGACATTTTGCATGTAAATATAAACATTACGTTTTATGATAAAAAATGTCCGTGCTATGTGTAATCTGAAATTTTATAATACGCAATAAATGACACTGTTAAATTTTTTTAGCGACTAGGTGGTCCAACACAAGATATAATTTCTTTTCTATCTTCAATTAAAAAATAAAAGGTGGGATACAGATCCAATATACAGGATGTTTGGAAAATGATAAATACTTTCAGAGGTTGACAGAACATAAAAAAATCTTCGAGATACTGATGACTTTATAAATTGAAACTTTAGGCCCTTCTTTTTATATAAAAAAAAAAATTGAAATGTGTTACAGGTAAATTTTCGGAAACAAATTTCTACCAAGTATAGTAAATATCACAACATTTTTAGATCTAGGCTATTGAATTTAGAAATTTTTTTGTCTCTTGTGTTTTTTATGCAAAATGTTTAGTTTTCCAGTAAATTTGCAAAATGCAAAGGGAAGTGTGTTCCAGTACTATTTACATACTTTAAGCGACGTTTGTTTTTAAGATACAAATTATTTCCTAGAAGATTTTTTTATTAAGTAACAGGAACAGAACATAAATTTTATTATAACAAATGTTCAAATTGAGTTCTTTCTGCTTCTATATACAGGGTTTTCCGTATAAGAACCGGCACAGAGCAGGTGTATGTAGGGGGTCCCAAAATATTGCAATCTAACCAAACATACCTGTATACAAAGCACACAGGCGGAGTTACAGGTCGTCAAAGTGGGACCAAATATTTCGAAAAAAATTAATATCTCGGAATAACCAAATTTCGTACATGAAGTTTATTATTGATTTTCTTTGACTATGAGTTCAAGTAAACTGGAACACTACATCTGCCAAGCTTTAAAGACAAAGCCTACTACTGACTTTTTGATTTCTTCTAATACACTATTAAAATCTTGTTTTAATTAATATACATTTTTCCTTGAAAACCTCAGTTTTTTTTATTTAACAAGAGTAAAATAGTGTTTTAAGTTAAATTCTGCACGGGATATTATCATTCCTTTTAAATTCGATCAATGGAAAAAAAGTTTGGTAAATTTTAGGGGTGACTCACACTCACTGAACAACCTTGTACCAAAATTGGCCACATTTTGAACTGAATCTAGTAAATTCAAAAATATATTCAATAACTTTTTTTTAGAAACAATGCCATAGAAATTCAAATGTTTCGAATGACGTCTTTATAGATATACATTTTTTTCTTGCTATATTGCATAATTTTATGGAGTAGTTACTACTTACCCCACCTTATATAAATAATTAAATACTGCTCACTCAGTAGTAGTAGTAAAGACTTATAGCAAACTGCCAGAGCCATCTGTTAACGGCACACCAGACATATACCGCTTTTGAGTTTGTTAGCTCTCCTCAGTAAGCCGTAGGAGGCGAGGCAACCGACGACTTATCCAACAAAAAGGAACCTCAGTAGACGTGACGTGACATGGAACTACATGTTTTGATATAATTTAATACATTTAAGAACTGAATAGTGTAGAACTTAGCAAATAACAGGATTTTTTTGTCTATCCTTTGATAGAACAAAAAGAAACTACTGTGTGATAAACGATACATCACTATATTCTCAATGAGAAGGGCTTTAAAATGATGTGCCACATATCGATTTGTCAAAAAATCTCTCTAAGAACAACAATCAACGAGTTGCGGCAAATTTTGAAATAATTTTCAGTTTTCTAAGGGGAGGGGGGGTGTATTAGTTCTAGTTGGGATACCTTGTATATACACTTGAATGAAGTTTAAAATTTTAAGTATATTTTTATATTTAAATACAGACCAAATTTTTTCCGTGTACCTCTCTTACCCTTCAAAATAAAAAAATATGTAAGAAACTTATAAATATTATTATTATCGAAACTACCAATTCTCGTAGTTATGCATTTAGAACTAAGCAACCCTATATTATCAGCATAAATGAATTTCTTAAGAAATCTGACAATTCGTAATTAATATTTAGCCAATCTTATTTCTCTATAGCTTTTATCTTCAAAGGAAGCCCTTTGGCAATAACAATATTGAATCAATGTTTGCAACTTTATTTGGTGATAACATTATTCCATCCTTCGTATTACCCTACACAGATATATTTTTATACCTACTTATTTATACATATAATAAAAAACTTCAGTGCCTCTGTGAGATGATTTTAAGATAAAAGTTAATTTCTATTGTCTTAGAGTATATGTATTCAGCCTTAGTAATACATAAAACATTTCCTGTAAGATTTGAGAGATCTGAGGTAACCCATCTTATTTCGGAGAGGATGATTTGGCATTCGTATAGTGTTCGTCAGGTAAATAGGCCGCAGTAAGAAACCCATACTCTTGTTTTATGACATAGGCTTGCATTTCTCAGGAGGATAACATATACTGTGCTTATTTCGACAATTCACAGATCAAAGTAGATACTAGGCGATTTACTTTTATTACTTTATTTACATTTTATAGGATTTTTCGTATGTTCTTCGTCCTGAAATTCTCACGAGTGCTGACGCTTTGTAAATCATGATTTGGAAGGCAAAGAGAGCTTTATGATTATTTCATCACTTCGCCCAATGGACAAAAACATGTTATTATTTTGTTATTTACCTAAAACTATTTATTGCCAGGAAGGAACAAGTAACAAATACAGATTAATAACTGCTTACTTTAATTATCTAATCCATTTGTTACATTCAAGAACAATATAATACAGTATGCGCCAAAAGTATGGAATAAATTCAATAAAAACGAAACAATTATTTTTTGGGAAAAATCCTCGAACAGGTCGATTTTTAATTTTAAAAATACATATTTTAGCGTAAAATGCGATTTTCAAAGGTCATTTGTTTTCGAGTAATGACGTCATCGATTTTTTTTTTAAATGGCAACACCATATTTTTTTCCTTGATTCTGAAAGATCGTTTAATTCTCTATCAGACAGTACTAAAATTTTGCCCTTTTACATAGGAAAGTTTTCGAGTAAATGACGATTGAATGTTAGAAAACGTAAATCAATTAAAATAAAGCAAAAAAGTTATCAAGTTTAGTTTTTCGAATTCCATAGTTCTTTTATGGATCACGTAGGTGAAAATCTTTGCAAAGTGTCATTGTCACACCGACTTTCTAATAAGTATTGTAAGCGACATAGATATTATTATTCAATTTAAAGTATTATGGCACATTTAACTGTTACTCAAAGAATTGAAATTTTAATTCTTATCGGATGCGGGAATATGACTAGAACTCAGCAGGAAGTTTGCGATTTATTTAATGAAAAATATCCAGATCGCCCTATCAGCCAATCAACAGTCAGTAAGGTACAGTCTAAATTTAGAGAAACTGAAAAATGTTTTCTTTGTCATGCCCTTAAATATAGCGATATTCTGGCAATATTAGAAATATCTAAGAGGTTTCAAACACAGAATGACAAACTAAAAGAATTATAGAATATATGCAGGATAATGTCATTAATTTTAACCACGCATTCGGTCCAAGAAAGGCAGGAAATCGGAAAAAAAATTACTTAACCTTTTAAATTGAAACAAATCAACCCATGCTCCCCGGTAATACGACGCTTCGTGTTTACAACAATTCACAGAATGTCGAGCGGTACGAGCAACGTCACACCTGCGTTGCCATATCACGGCTAAATGATTGTGTTCTTTCATAGACCCATCCACACATCTGTTAATACATATATCTACGAAACCAATAAAATTCAAGAAAATAAAGGACCACGCTGAATTTTGTTATAATTATGTTATTTTAGAAATAGTATTAATTTAGTTACGCAAAATGTTTTGCTTAAGTACAAGTTTCGCACTTCCCGAAGCCAAGTTTCATTAAAAGGAAATAAATAAAACAGAGGTGTTTACCTTTTAGAATTTACATTCAAATTTATAGTCAAAACGGCAACAGCGTTTTATAAAAAAAAATCTCAGAGCCTACTAGGGATATTTTGCTTATTTATAGTTTCCATCTTAAACTTAACAAGGAAAATATGTATTTCATCTTTTAATTCTTTTTGTTTTTAAATTTATTAGGTTTTACAATCTTTCGAAAAACCTTAATTCGGTATATGGTGGCTATTTGCTGATTTTTCAGGTGTAATTCAATGCTTATCGAAGAATTAGTCCGCAAGTGCTTCCTGAGCTGTTGCTGATTTAGAAGCAGTTGTTTAATTGAAAAAATTCTTTGAAATATACAAATACTGTTTTATCATAGAATATAATTAAATCAACACCAGAAGTGTATCATTGAAAAGGAAATAATGGATTTTAATGGAAACAAATGCTTTATACAAAATAACTGTATTTTTCCTTTTTCAAAATAATTATTTGATATTAGGAAACAAATATTTGTTTGGCTCTATACAAACAAATAAATTTATTTCCATTAAATATTTATTTTTACAGGCACCAATTTTTTTTCTGGGGTATATTCTACAAAAACAAATTCATCTATAAACCGCTACAAACATTAAAACTTTACCAAATTTACAGTACCTACTGTGAAAATTATAAAACATCGAACATCACCTTATAAACAATACAAACAATTTTACATAAAAATGTTCGTACGTTATTCTAACGTTAAAGACATATTTAATTTAATTTCCACATTAGTAGTGATACATCTACACGCTCAAGATAAAAATTTGAACGACTGCCTGAAAATGAGAAATTATATCATTCGTATGTTGGATATGTATACGGTCAGCTTTCAAAACGGGAGCCAGCGCCACCTAGGCCGTGGCGTACGAATTAGAAAGTTCAATTTGTAGTCACTTGCGGATAGGGTAAGATTCCTACGTTGGCGCTTTAGAGCTGAAAGCTTCGAAACAGTTGCTGCTTTAGCCTTGATTTCAGAGTTTTAAGGAGATGCGATATGCAGGTAAATAATTTTCATGAATATTTTTGACAGTATATGAACTAGAACTAATGATATTTTTCGAGGAGAATAAGAATTAAATATTTTAAAATTAAAAATACGTGTCGTATTGTAGGAAGATTTAATAATTTTGAACATTCCCAGTGGGTAAGGAGACTAAAAAATATTTAATATAACAGCACAATTTTGAGTAGAAAAATTAGTGCGGTTTTTTTTTTAAATATATGTTTACACAATCAAAATATCTACACGTAATAATATTACACAATGCACAACTTTAAAGGGAAATAAAAATCTTATTTGTTTACTACCTGTTTCCGAAAACTATGTTTTCGAAACGGAGTGGATATTTTAAGACGGGTACATTTCCGAAACGAGAGTTAACAAATGAGGGCAATATTTTAATAGAGTGGGGAAAATGTGAGGAGAGAAACAAAACAAATGGGGCAAAAGTTAGCAAATAAGCTACATATCGTTAAATCTCGAACGCAACCATTTATTTCTCCGTTGAAATAAGCACTGTCGTTTATTACGTTACAGGCGAATGAATGCATATGAAAATATTTAGTCTGTACTAATTTGCATTTAACACCCTTCGTTGTCCCGTCAGTCAGTCACTATCATTTAAAGTGGCATTCAACAGTGAATTTACCATAGGCGCAGGCAAAATTGTTTCGAAACGAGGACAATTTTAAAATAATATTGAACTTATAAATTCAATAAAAACGAAACAATTATTTTTTGGGAAAAATCCTCGAATAGGTCGATTTTTAATTTAAGATACATATTTTAGCGTAAAATGCGATTTTCAAAGGTCATTTGTTTACGAGTAATGACGTCATCGTTTTTTTTTAAATGGCAACACCATATTTTTTTCCTTGATTCTGAAAGATCGTTTAATTCTCTATCAGACAGTACTAAAATTTTGTCCTCTTACATGGAAAGTTTTCGAGTAAATGACGATTGAATGTTAGAAAACGTAAATCAATTAAAATAAAGCAAAAACGTTATCAAGTTTAATTTTTCGAAACCCATAGTTCTTTTATGGATCACGTAGGTGAAAATCTTTGCAAAGTGTCATTGTCACACCGACTTTCTAATAAGTATTGTAAGCGACATAGAAATTATTATTCAATTTAAAGTGTTATGGCACATTTAACTGTTACTCAAAGAATTGAAATTTTAATTCTTATCGGATGACTAGAACTCAGCAGGAAGTTTGCGATTTATTTAATGAAAAATATCCAGATCGCCCTATCAGCCAATCAACAGTCAGTAAGGTAGAGTCTAAATTTAGAGAAACAGGTAATGTTGTAAATATTCCAAAACCTGGACGTACAAGCATTAATAAAAATCAGAAACAGAACATTTTGAGTATGGTGGATAATCCTGATAATTCTTCACGATTGGTTGCATTAAACAATGACACTAGTCAGAGCACAGTCCTACGTATCTTGAGGAAGGAAAAATATCATCCCTACAAAATTCAATTTGTGCAGGAACTCAATGAAGATGATCCCGATCGCGGCTTACACTTTTGCGAAATTCTAATGGATTTATGTCAAGGAAATATAAATTTACACCGGCAAATACTTTTTTCAGATGAGGCCACATTTTGTCTGAATGGTACAGTAAACCGTCAAACTTGCAGATATTGGAGTCGGGAAAATCCTCATTGGATGGCAGAGGCATATACCCAACACCCTCAGAAATTAAATGTGTGGGCTGGAATAGTTGACGACAGAATAGTAGGGTCTGTCTTCTTTGAAGGAACCCTTACAGGACAAAGATATTTAGAGTTTCTAGAAAATGACCTTGTTCCAGCCCTTGCAGTAATTTTTCCTCACGATAATGACCCTGACATTCCTGACGATACCATATGGTTTCAGCAAGACGGTGCACCTCCGCACTATGTGCGCTATCATTATGGGACACCCTGTATATTTAAAAATTTTCACATAGTGACATAACATTTCTAGTAAAAGTAATACTGTCCTTCCGAAATAAGAACGGGCGGCAACCCTAGCTCCATTTTAGGCGATAATCTGTTTGATATTTATAGCGCATCACATACTAAAAAACATAATTTTGCATATAAAACTGTTGTTTGTTTATTAATTAGATTTCTAAAAGGAAACTATATAAAGACACAAATCACAAAATTTAAACAATTAATGTATCGATTATGTTTCATGTCAAACTAATGAAAAATGACAATACAATTATTGCAATAATGTTTATAAAATGTTAGTAGGTATATTTAAGTCCTTTTTCAATAATACAATCAGATATTTTTATTATTCTATAACTATTTACCAGCTTGCTCATGGCAAAGTATGGATGCTACGCCCATGGTTAGCTACCAAAGTTGTCACTCGTATACTCAATGACTATACTTTCATTAAATAGGCCAAAGGAGCCCTTACAATTAACAATATGTTGGCAATTATTCATTTTGCTTCCCCTAACAGCCACCTTTCCTTGTCGCTCCCTATATGTAGGGGATCATATAAATTTAATCGCAATATAGGGAGGAATGTTTCTTTACGTTGCTAATATTGATCAAATAGGTGCTCCATATATCACTGGTGGTACATCGTGGATACCAACAGTTTTAAGTGATGCTATTTTCGATAAAGTTATTCAGCAGGTAAGGCTTAATGCTTGGAAAATAATCGTATTTTCATGTTAATATACAGGATCTTTTACATAAATAACAGTATTGTTACTTATGATTATAATTATTCTAGTTGGTCGTTTTATTGTGTTGTTTACTAACAAAATTGTATATATAT
The DNA here is from genome assembly GCA_037114965.1 of Monochamus alternatus. NCBI lineage: Eukaryota > Metazoa > Arthropoda > Insecta > Coleoptera > Cerambycidae > Monochamus > Monochamus alternatus. The sequence continues at coordinate 24,821,246 of CM073432.1, read as the reverse complement.
ATGGTTGTAAAATTTCTCCGGGTTCCTCTCCGCGATGAATCTGCATGGTCTTCAAAAGAACCATTTGTTTGACAACGTTTCGGTAAAATCTCATTTACCATCTTCAGGTCTTCTTACTTCTGCTTCGCGTTACTACGTTCGGCTTTGATATAATATTGTTTGAGTAAAATGTCGAGCTTATCAGATTACGTACCTGCTAAACGCGTGATAAGATTTGCGCTGTCTCAGAATGAGAAGATTATTATATTAAATGTATTTAATGCATTGAAACACCAAAATCCTACCAACAGTGTTGATGACATCGTGGAAAAGTGTTCCAAAATGACAGGGATTGGAAAATCGACTATCTCCAGACTTTTAAAGGAAACAAAAAATGAACAAGATACTGTAAATCCCCCAAAATCATCTACAGGGAGGTCAAAAGTCGTTATAGATGATTTCTTCAAAAATGTCATTCGCAGAAAAGTACACTGATTTTATTTTAAAAAAGAAATACCAGCGCTACTCAAAATTTTAAGTGAACTTTCAGAGGACAACGATTTGTCAAAAATCAGTAGAAGCAAATTATGGGTCATCTTACGAGAGTTGAATTTTTGCTGGGAAAAGCAGAACAGGAAGTCAGTTCTTATCAATAAAGATGAAATTATTTGTTGGCGAAAATCCTACTTAAGATAAATTAGAAAATTCCGTGACGAAGGGAGGAATATTTATTATCTAGACGAAACTTGGGTCAACGAGGGATATACTGTAACAAAAGTATGGCAAGATAAAAATGTAAAAAGTTTTCGACAAGCATTTTTGGATGGACTTTCAACAGGGTTCAAGGCACCTTTAGGTAAAGGGCGAAGATTAATAGTGACACATATAGGTAGTGCCAGTGGTTTTGTAGATGGCGGTTTACTTTTATTTGAATCTAAAAATATAGGTGACTATCACGAAGACATGAACGCAGATGTTTTCGAAGAGTATTTTACACAGATGTTGGATCTTATTCCTCCGAGGTCTGTAATTGTCATGGATAATGCCAGTTACCATTCATGGCAGACCGAGCGGACGCCTACGACTGCTTGGAGGAACGCCGATATAATTCAATGGTTATTCGGAAAAAACATTTCTTTTGAAACAAATATGGTGAAAAAGGAACTTTTGACAATCTTAATAAAGATCAGAAAAAATATGTTATCGATGAAATGGCAACAAATCGCCAAATAACGGTACTACGGTTACCACCTTATCACTGTGAACGACGTTTAAATTAAGCAACGTGAAAATTTTGTTAAAAAATTCTTTGGAACGATTAACTGCAGATAACTGGCAAAGATGTATACATCATGTACAAAAATAAGAGGTCATAGAGCTTGTAGAACAACTTGTATATTTGATCCAGAATACTCTATACCGATTGGTAGAAAAAATACTATTCAATCGAATTTTACCTGTAATAAAAGCGAAGTAGCAATAATGCCAACTTATTTCGAAACAACATGTACCGTCTCCAGTCCTTTACTTTCCTCTTGAACTTTGTTCCAACAAAGAAAGTGCGGAGATCTTAGTTTACGTTAATTAAAATTGTGTCATTCAGCCAAGTAGTACATCCTGTCTGGTCTATTATAGAGTTACAAAGTTGGTGTTACATTTATATAAGTATATCATGGTAACGAGTCCATTGCTAAGCTTTATAAATTAAATAAAAAGTACAAAATCCGCGTCCCTTATAAACTGTAATTTATATATGCAAATTTTTATTCACAGGAAAATTGGAATCGATAGATGACACGAAGTGATTACACAGTGATAGGAAATACACAGAGTGACACAGGCAATTTAGTGCCAGGAATCCTTATTAAACCAAGGAGGGGCTACATCTCTATATCATTTTCTATTACGAACGTCTAAAGACGACCTCGGCTTTGCTTATACGTATTTGCAATTTGCATGTTAACTAGATACCATCTTGAAATATCGACAGGGACAGGATGTGTACAGGAAGATAGGAACCAATGTCGGATATACGGCAAGCAAGTCTTGTCAACTCTTGGTAATCTGGACCAAAGAACTTAATCATATGCATAGATAGCTACAAAGAACCCTCTTCCTTATAATGCATACGTAAGCAACACATCATGTAGATATTAAGATATTCATTATATTTCACGGCTTTTTCATATACCTTCAGACATCCATCAAAATTTAATAAACAGCCTTAGCTCCTGCATGATTTTTGCCACATTGCTTTGCATTTGAAATCTTTCCGAATGAATTATTAATTGCTGATTTATACAGGGTGTCACTGAAATACATGTACCAGTGAGTCGCCCCAGATTCTTAGGGTGAAAATACGACCAATGGTAACATAGTTATGACAGCAAATAGGTCTTGAATATGTGACAACGTCGATCACATACTATAGTCGCGGAATTAAGAATTCTTACGTTACGGCTGTCGTTACGCAATTGTTTTTATTGTCAATATAATATTCTATATTTGGTCACGTTAAAAACAAACATTTAGTGCAATATATAGGGTCTTTATTAATTGAATGCCGATACTTTTGTACACACCTATTAATCATTAAGGAGCATTGTTTGATGTAAAAAATGTTTTAAAATGGTACGCCACTGCTTTTTCTGAAAACTAAAATTATTTTTGAAATCTCCATTTATTTTACAGCAAACCCTAGACTTAGTCGTACGACGCACCATTTTCACGTAAAAAAATTAAAACCAAAAAAGTTTTTTCCCCAAGTTCATTGAGACTGCTTTTGATATTTTGTTGCCATTTTGTAGACACCCACCATGCGTGGAAACACAAAAATTAATTTTCTACTTTAACCAGTGACCTCCACGTATTAAAAATTGTTTATTTAGCTAATAATGAATTTATGTTATTTTATAGAAGCACTGTGTTTCGGATCATACTGTATATAAAAGTATTTCGTAACGTCATTCTTCGAGGATCGACGATACATTGTTTTCGTTTTTGGGGTGACAATGTGTTGCGGCAAAAGCAGGTTGGCGGGTAAGCTGGTCCACATCGACATGGCTTGATGTGGGGACCTACAGCCGCCAGCCGGTGGCCGAAGTGAGCCGGGGGTCCACCCGGCAATATGTTAGCCGCTATAAATCATTGTTTTGGATGACTAACAGCCTCCGAAGACGCGCCCTGGCTACCGCCCTTCTTTTCAGAAATATTATGTAATTTATATGAAAATGCAGCCAAATCTTTGTCATTCGGAGATATGAATGAAAAATTCAGTGTCCGAGAGCTACAACGCTTGGAGATAGCGAACCGCCTCTTGATTTGTCGAGTTATCTGTTGCCTGTCCCCGTTGTTGATTTTGCATGAGGAATGGCTTGATTTATACGTCTTAAGGTTCTTTTAAGCTTTTTTGTGAAAGATAACCGGCAATAAACGTGCTGTTCCCCCGAATTGGAATTTGGTCATGACTTCATGGACCATGAAAGAATTCTACACGCGCGCTTTAATTGCAAGGCCCCATTCTCATTCATCCGCATTCTTTCCCGCCTTCAAAAATATGCACGATCGAGATCTAAGTGAATTTAATCAGTATTTTAGAAATAAAATGAATTTCGACAATCCTCGTATGTCAATACCTTTATTAATATGTTATAAAATTTATAACAGATCCATCACAATAAAGAATGATGTATATACAGGATGTTACATATTGCTAGTTTTCAATTCAATCTACTCAAAATCTTGTAAATTAAGAATAATATATATTTGGTGGGCGTATTCAGGCATATACAGGGTGTTTTTAAATGAAGTAGCAATGAGGCCGCATTTTCCTTAGGTGAAAATAAATCGATTTAACCTTTCATACCTGTATCCCAAATCGCATAATAAAAAAGATATAGGGTGAAAAATCATTAAAACATATATTAGTGACTTACTCTTGGCCAAATTTCCTCTTATAAGGAAAACAAAAGTCAAGCGAAATTGTTATCAAAATTCTAATGCGAGGAAGTCATAGACAATTATTAAATAGGTCTACATTTAAAAAATGAAGTAACTCTGTCGAAGATCAAAGGGGGAAAATGATTTACAGCGAAATCAGCCTTAAGTATTACAATTTTGAGTTAAGTAAAACTAATTTTCAAAATTATACAGGGTGTTTTTAAATAAAGTAGCAACTATGAGACCGCAGATTCCTTAGGTGAAAATAAATCGATTTAATCTAACATACCTATATCCCAAGTCGCATAATAAAAAAGATACAGGGTGTGAACAGTCTCATTTTGTCATATTTTATTTATTAGACGCTATTTCCAAGTTGAATTCATAAATCGTGATTTTAGTACCTAACTAATAATGACAATCATTGTTTCTTTTATCATGTATTATGTATCAATATAAATACATATTACGATTATACAGGGTGAGTCAGTCATAATGTTAATTTTAAGAGGAGATAGGGAATAATGAGTATAATACGAATACGCGATTAAAAAAAATCTAAATGCATATACGCTAAAAATAAATATTTTCCCCCAAATTTTGGGGGAAAGAAATGCGGGAAATGCACAAAGTGTGGTGATGTGGCAACGACGTTTCCTTCGTCACTCGATTGTCTTATGGCCATCAGAAAGTTTGTAGCGTACCAGGAGCGTCGTGTTACCAAATTTTATAGGGTGATTTGTTTATTTTTTTAAAAGTCGAGTAAACATTTTTTTTTCGATTTTCTGCCTTTATTAGGCCTTCTGAATACGTGGTTAAAATAATGACATTATGACTCACCCTGTATTTAATATGATTGACATATTTTCTGTGAACATATTAATTATTTATTGGTTTATGAACAAATTTCGTAGGTACAAGGGCAAATATAATTTATAATTATTACATACAGGCAAAAAATCAGGTCATACCCTTAACTGCATATTTTTGGCGGCAAAATATGACGATTTAACCCTACTTACTTATATACAAGTACAGAATCGATTGTTTTAATAGTCGGATGGATACACTAAGCAGCAAAAAAGTTCTGTCATTTAAAAAAAACATGATGTGCCACAAGTGGCGCGCTCTACTAGTGACGTCAAAATTAGAAACAAATTTTCTCGTCCGCAAAAATCCCTGATTTACAAATATTATGTAAATATGTGGATTTTTCAAGAAGTTATCTACACATATCGAAAATACAATTTTAACTGACACCCTGTATCTTTTTTATTATGCGACTTGGGATATAGGTATGTTAGGTTAAATCGATTTATTTTCCTCTAAGGAATCTGTGGTCTCATTTTTGCAACTTCATTTAAAAACACCCTGTATAGAGAAATGTGCGATCGAAAGAGAACTTTTTCTCTTCATCAGCTGGACTGTGCAGATTTACATTTTTTACGCGAGGCGATGGAGATACTTGAAATGAATACGGTCTATATATAGCAATTATTTTGATTTTGTGATAGAAATTATCCCCGGTCGCTAATACCAAACTATTACGGAACATGATTGCATATTGTAAAAAACTATTCAATTGTATTCTAAGTTAGCCACAAATACTGACCGTCCAGGGCTCAATTTAATTTATGGGTCTAAATTATACGGTCCGCGCGTCTAATTGGTTGACAGGCAACGGACGATGGTAAGCTGCGGTCTGGCTTGATTACACGGCACCCAGTAAACCATTCAGCTTGCTTATTGCAGTAAGCGATCAGAGAACCCACTGTCAACCGGATCAAAAATTCGTTTTCAAATATTTTGACCGTCCACGTTCTGATACATATTTTACAATAACACTAAAATCATCAATCCCCTAAGTATTACACCAGAAGTTCCTTAATTAATTCGGCAATTGTCTATTTTCTAAAAAACACTAACACCACAGAATACGAATCAGAACATTCACTTGGTGTCGGTATTTTTGATTTTTATTTTAAGCGTATTCTTTTCATTTCTACTCACATGTGCTACACCGATTTGAAACCATTTAAATTTTACACAGGACTGGATTTACTTGACAAATTTTTAAATCTACTACTCTTTCTCATAAAAGAAACAACAAATTTATTAACACGTTTTATTAACCACCCTGTACATAATAATAATATAATATCTCTACCCCTCACTCTAATCACGAGGATTAGCCCAGAAGTCGAAGACTAACCACCATTCAGTGCAGGAATGAAGGAAACCTGGAAAACCTCATTAATTAGGGGGGTAGTCAAATGTCAACCGGTATCAATCTCTCACATTGACCCAAGCCAACATTCTTCCACCCTACCATACCCGCAGAGAGGGTGCCAATCTTCTCCACGAATATAGCTTATATACGGTCTACCGGCTGCGGGGGTCGAACCCACAGCGATATAGTCACCTCGATTCAAGTACTGACACCTTTAGCCGCGCGACCACTGACCTATACATGTACAAACTCATCTACAAAATAATTCCTAATATTCTCAAATTCTAATCACTTCAAAGTGGCTTCACTTAACTACCTCCGAAGACTCAACTAGCACCTGATTAAACTGGACTCTATAGTTGACGGCCGAAATTGTAGAGAGTGACTAATAGATAATATAAAACCACTATTAGTATTACGTGTATAACATTTTTAGAGATTACACATTATTTACCTCATTATTACTGTGCCGCTATCAATGCACAACGATACTATACTCACATTGTGTTGATGTATTCTCTATCTCTTTATTGCATTATGAAAAACAATATTTTAGTGTATGTAAACAGTGAACGTTAGTACATGGCTTAGCCGAGGTTAGAACGCCATTAGAATATGCGTACATTGGGGGATTAGCTACTATTCGCGGGGTGTTATTTCTATAGTTACATTAAATTATAAAAATAAATTATTGCAACCGTGAAGTCAACAAATAACAGTTAAAAATGGATCAAAGTGCCGGTTCTAGTAAAAGGTATGTCAGTAACCGGTATGTAACGGACACTTGATAATAATAAAAAACGTTTACGAAGGAATTCGAGTGCGAAATTCTAACATAAGTGTTAGTGAAACTATTAATATGTGTAGCTCGTTAACACAAGAGTGTGAAGTAAATCCAAAAGAAAAAAATAGAAACACGAGGAAGGAAAAAAGTAGTAGTCGATGATGTAAAATACGCCATTCGCAGGAAAATTCATGGATTCTTGTTTAGGAATGAAATAACGATGATAAAAAAAATTCAAGCTACGATAGCTGAAGATGAGGACATGCCTCAATTATCTGACAAAGTTCTTAGAACAATGCATGACATCAATTTTCGGTTTTTAAAACGAAATCGTAAAAGTATGCTTGTTGAAAAAGATGAAATTGTAGTATGGCGAAGAGATGTTTAGAAAAATTATATCTGAGCTGAAATGTTGCTCCTCGCACGTTTCGCCCGTCGCGCTAGTCTTCAAGCTAGCGATTAGTCACTCTACAATTTCGGCCGTCAACTATAGTAATGTTAACAATAGAGGTAACGTCGCAGTTAGCCGGTTTGTAGTGGGGATGATCGGGGTAAAAGTAGTGACAACTAACAGACATGGCAGTAATCAAGTATACTAAAAGCGTTGGCAAATAGAATTTCAACATACTATATACATAGTGGAAACAGAAAATGACTTGAGACAGCGGATCTTGGCCGCTGCCCATAATAAGGACACATTTCTGTACTTTCCAGGGAAATCGGATCCGAAAGTGTCGTGCATGTATGGAAAAAAACGGTGGACATTTTGAATATATGTTGTAATAATGTGTTACGATAATTAGGTATTTAAAAATGGCACTGTATTTTGATTTTCGGTAAGTACTTAAATTATTTTTTCTTTTATATAAGATGATTTCTGCGACGTTTTCTTAGAAGTTTTTATTGCTTATATTTCAAATTTTGCTATTTGGTGTAAGTTATGTTACTGTTTAAAACATTTAAATATTACCATAATTTTAACACTTAAAACAGTATCTGAATATTCATATTTAAATTCATTAATCCTACTATTATCTGTTCAAAAATAAAATTGCAGAACAGTTGTTAATTTTCACATCGCAATAGATGTTCACTGGATTTTTTGTCATAGCTAGAAAAAACGCGCTTAGCTGGCGCAGTAGACTAGTTCGTGTATTCGCGCCATTGCCAAGTTGTGATAAAATTCTTTGATATAATACTTATCGACTTATTTTAAGAGCGGCTTGAGTTATATAATCCTTTGACAATCAAACCTCGAACACCATGTAATATGCAAATATATTATACAAGTTGATTCAGTCATAATGCCATTAATTCTAAGGAAAGATACATTTTTAAAAAAAAAACTAAATGTACATTCACGCTGAAAAAAATATTTTCAAATCATTGTTTAAACAGACGAAAGGCGCGCGCTGATGATCGCCGCATCGCCGAACTCTCGTCGCTGACACCCGTTCGTCCCGAGAACTTCTGTTTGGGATATATTATGCATATTCGTAAACAAAACCTGAAAAGCCTCCTTCTAGGGTACAATTTGTTGCTTTAAACCACTAGCCTTTCAGAATGTTACTGACCGATCGCAGGCTTCACACTTATCTCCGTTCAACAAAATAATCGCGGTGTCTATTAATTTTCTTTTTGTGGCCTATGAATGCTAGAGTTGAGGAACATAAAAATTATATACAAAGGCGGGAATCTGAAAAATCAAAAATTTGCGAACACGCTTGGGAAAACGTGATTTGATTCTATGGAGTTTGAGAAAAATTTTAAAGTTGTTAAACTTGACTTGGGTTAGTAGAATACCTATGCCGATCCTGCTCCATAATTCAAGATGGCGACTAGAGCAGGATCGGCATAGCTTTCAGCCGTCTACGTCACAATGTTTGGGAGGGTTTACAAGTGTGCAGATAGATGACGCTAAGCTACTTTAATAATAATAATCGTATTATACTCATGCTGAGCGAAAGTGTTTAACACTTGAAGTTTATTGTTTAATATTTTCTTCTGATACAATGAGTGGCCAAAAGCGGGTTGTGTTTAACTTAGACAATAATAAAACCATTATACTTATTGATACTGATGGTTGGTTTGAAAACCAATACATTTGCAATATTTGAGAACAAAAACAGAAAATTTTTCGAAACGTCAAGAAATACGAAAGTGAGCTATATTGATTTTTGTTATTTTTTTTACTGATCTGCTTTTTTAGTGTGAGATTTTTTGGTTAGGCAAACTTAATTTCAAAAATAACTATTGACTTGAGTCTTTTGGCGCAAGGGTTTATTCAATTAATCTTTATTTTTTCAGAACTGTGGCAAAATAACCAATTAAACTACTAAAGAAAAATTACTTATCAATTTTGGAAACAAAATAATATATTATTATATCCACCATCGTGTGATATTTTTTTTTAAGCAACTACTAATTCTTCAAAGTGTACGTGGCAACGCTGCAAACGCTATTTGTTTAGAAGCTCGCAGGTTGTCAAATATCACGGTTTACTATTTATGGTATGTTTTCTTCTATTTGAAGTGTATTTGATACCTTTGATAGTTCATAGTAATTATTTACCTTGAATTTATCTAACAAAATATTACATGTATTCAATATTCTGACTTTGCAGATCTTAGACTAATAAGGGTTCTTCCTACTTTATCAAAAGTGTAAATAAGCCAGTAAACAAATAAGATCTTATTTGAATAGTTTTGAATTTTTACCTAAACATCAATCTGGATTTCAACCAAATTATAGCTGCTCTACAACACTTGCAAGTGATAGTTGACATTGTAAGGGCCAGTGATAATAGTAAATTAACTGCCTTGATTTTGTTGGATTATAGCAAAGCCTTTGATAGAATTAATCACCGCCTACTTCTTTCAGTATTACATTATATTGGTTTTAACAATGATTCACTGTCTTTACTTGAAAATTATCTTACTAATAGAACACAGGGTCTTGTATACAATAATCTTTGTTCTAATTATCAAGTAGATAACTGTGGAGTTCCACAGGGGTCCATTTAGGTTCTTTACGATTTATTCTTCTCAATTTTAAAAGGCCATATATTGCAAATCTCATTTTTATGCTGACGATACCCAGTTGTACTAATTTTTTGCAGAATTTGATGTACAATTACTTACATTTCTTTTTAAATGTTTCTAATAAATTCTGCCTCTTTATTAATCCACCTAAACTCAAAATTATGTTATTTGGCCCACATTTTGCTAGACATCATATTCATGCTGCCACTGTATTACCATTTTTTATTATTATTTCTTTTGCCACTAGAAGTAAAATATTTATTATTCGTAATAATTGGTTTTTGTCGTTATGTTTAATTATTGTAATAATTGTACTTGTTAGATATGAATAGTTTTATTTGAAAATATTATTTTGGTTGAGTGGAAGAGCAGGTTTGACCTGAACTCTGCCATTTTGCAATTTGTTAATTGTTATTTGTATTTGGCTATATTAAACATGCGATAAACTATTCTAATTGCAAATAAAATCTATTATTATTATTATTATTACCGGAAGGTATATAAAGGACCATCCCGTATAAGTGTTTTCTGCAAACCAGTGACTTTCATAAAGAATTATAGCGTTTGTCTAAGAATACAGACACATAGGTATCAGTGCAATACTAGGAGTATTCATAAATAGCGAATATGACACAATAAATCGGCAATCGTGTCGGGAGACCCCAGGCGGTCGTGATCGTGCATGCCGAAGAAGCTCAAGGGGTGACCGAAGTGGAGAACATCATCCTATACCCTCACCTGGGGTGATGCGGCTAAACGAATAAACGCGGCCACCGGGGATTCCCGGTTAATACTATTTTTAAGGGCGATTTGCGGCTCGGGTCATTATGAAATGATGGCCACTGCTGCACCCGAAGAGCTGTTAACGCGTTTTGAGTCGCGAGGAGAAGCGGGGTCCGTCTCACGGCACCAGTTTAGCATCTTTACTTAGAACTTCCAAACTCGTAATGCTTGTACAAAGTAGTTAATGACGCTAACGACATCCGAGGTGTTAATAAGACATATTCCTTAGATTTCATATTACCGGGATGGGTTAGAGTTTAGTTGAGGGTGTAAATAGGTGCAGAAAACGACGTGCATAAGACCGTCTAGCGACCGTGACCCCCCGTTGCGGATTATACGTTGGAGAACTTCTCGCGAAGTTAACAAGAGTTTGCACTCAGCAATCTCTTAGTGCCACGGAACGACACTGAAGACATTATACCAGAGTTGTAGATTAGCGCCCTTCTGTCTTTTGCTAATATATGACCATTTTGACTCCGAGTTAAATCGTTCTCTATGTTACCTGTTTTGTTGTACCTACTTCTCAGTCCACAACACTGACCACGCATATACGAGTAAGTCCTCAGAGCAATAATAAAAATAAACGGAATATATACGAAAATGAACAAAGCCAACATTTCCTCCAGCGTTGAGACACGTGTTCATATTTATTAACGGCGGCGTATTCTTGAAATAGTGTTTTCTACAATTCCAAGTAATTTTATGCATTTAGGAACTGAATAATATGGAGTTTAATAATAATAATAATAATATTTATTAATCCATTTAGACACAGGACAGGTCACACAATCAATACGGAAAATAAAAAACAAATATAACAAGAAAAATATAACATGTGATTATAAAATCGTGAATGCTATAATAGCATTTAGTTAGCAACATCTTTCTTACGGATGTCTTAAATTGGGCGCTGGTCATGGTTTTAAAATTATTTGGCAGCTTATTGTAAAATTGAATTCCCTGATACTGAGGAGACATGTATCACCAGAATTGATGATAAATATGTTTCTAATTATGTTTTTCTGTGCTATAAAAATTCTGTAGCTGCAAGCAGTATGCTCCCATGAAACGACGTTGTAAGAAAGATGACTGTATACTATCCTATAGTAAAGCACAACAAAGGCATAGTTTTTTATCCTGGATATAGCTTAATAAGAATAGTGTCTATTGATTTGTTGTGAAAATAAATTATTTTTGTCTTATCAGTGATTAAAATAAGACTATTGGATTTACACCAATTGGCAAAACACGCAAGTTGTAATGAGTGCCTCATGTGTTGAAGCCGAAACCACAACAGATGTGTCGTCAGCGAATATAGTTAAAGCAACTGAATCCATGTAAGCAGGCAGGTCATTAATAAATAAAATAAAAATCAATAGTCCCAGGACCGATCTCTGTGGCACCCCCAGGTTAATACTTTTGCAATCAGACTTGACATTGTTAATTTTAACATGCATGGATCGATTTTATTATTTATTTATTTGTATCTTTTAACAAATAACAGCAATGTTAATCTCATACTACCTTTGTTCAAAGATACCGAAGTAAAACGAATATATATGGGACTCTTACAAATACAAATTTGTAAAAATAAGCTCAAAAAGAGCAAGTCAAAATGATTTAAAAATACACTTCCGCACGGCACTGGAAACTGGTCCACTGTAAAACTTGATAAGGCGTATAATCGGCGACCAGGCAAAAAATTGAAAGAAATAAATTATTTTTTATACCTATTTTTATACCGCAAATTCAACTACTTTTCCCGCTTTTGTTATTAATTATTAATAGAATTAATTAATTAATGGTTTTAATTAATAAAATAGTTTGACATACTTGATGTTACAACATTTTGAGCCCGTCATATTCAGTTTCTACAAACTAAGATAAAGGTTTCTGTTTCTTTAATGAATGGTTTTAATTAGTAAAATAGTTTGACATACTTGATGTTACAACATTTTGGGCCTGTCTTACCCAGTTTCTACGCACGTTTCAATTTCTTGTCCGTTTGCGTAAATCATCAATAGTGTCCACTTCGGTGCAATATACTTCATTTTTTAAATATTCCCACAAAAATAAGTCCAAATGATTTAAAGTCAGGAGATCATGGCGGCCATGCTACCGGCCCTCCTCATCCAATTCCTTGGTATTAATGCTGTGCATGATACGGATATAATTGAGTCTCGTGTATGATACGCCACACTGCTGCAATACGCCTTGGTGCCTTGGACCTCCATTTCTTCCACGATTCGGTTGCAAATTTCCCGTATCCGCGTTTGTACTACACTTGCAGTAATATTTTTTTTTTGACATGTAACAAATAACATACATTTCTTGTATTAAGACAAATAGAGTGTTTCCCATTGTTTTTTATTACCTTCTACTTGAACAATAATTCAATTTCCTATAAATTCTTAAAATGTAAAATTCTGTAAATGTAAATTGTATGCCAATAGTTATTTTCGGACTACATTCATTATAATTACTTTTTGTTGCTTATTATTTTTTATTCTTTCGTCATTCCAATTAATCTTTACGCAACTTCTTTAAAAATTACCACATATTTATTAAATATTAGTACTTTTAATAATAATTTATATTTCCAACAAAATCTGTTACACCACTGGTATCTATTTGTTTTCATTTCACGCGAACTGTCACAATTCACTAGTTTGTTTTGATAGAAAAAAGGGTTGGCCAATCACTGCAAATATTCTCAATTTGTTTAACCTGAATAGCGTATCAGAAGCTAATTTAAAAATTTATTAATATTATTTTTATAGCCATATAAAGAGTGTGTTGAAAAGAGGGAAAACTCTTTTACTGTTAATGTCATGGAAAAATGTTGCTTCTGCTTGTTAAAATGAACAGAAAAACAGGTTTAAGTGAGTCAATACAATATGCAGGATGTCTTATTACTAACAAATTGTTAGAAATACAGTAGATTCTATTATTAGAATTCAATAATAAATACACTGGAGCAGAAATAACTTTTGTGTAGGATCATTTTTGTAGTGGAATTTATCTAATGTGAATTATCAGTTTCTCTAAAAGTGTACTATTCATCCATCATCTAAAAATGTATTTCATTCGGATTAGAAAATGTATTGCAATGTTTTTGTTGAAAATTATACCTTATTCTTGAAACAATAAGACATATTCCTTGGTTTTTGCAAATATAAATAGATATTTTATGCAATATAGGTAGATATTTTTGTTTATATGTGAACAAATAATTGAAATATGACACTACTGAATTATTTTAAAAACTTTAACACCTTGTACCCTCAATGCGTATTAGTATTTGACCACTAGGTATTAAGCAAAAAATTAGTATGGTTTGTTATACAATATTACCTATTCCTTATAAATCACCCTGTATATATTCATCATAATAAAAAATACAGAAAACTGTTACAAATCACTTAGATCAATAAAACTTTTATTTACTTATATATTTTATGCGTGTGTGTGTTACTATACTGAAGTATTTTCAGTAGCAGTATTATATATAATGATTATCCTGTTTTGTGAAGGCTTGAGGCATAATTGGATGTTACTCCATATCGATGAAGATGCACAAATCACTATGTTGAAAAAGAGAACGTTTCAGCTGAGTCAATGGCTAAATAATCTAAAAATTCTATTTCGGATGAAGGTAAACATAAAAAAAGAGTAAGGAGGTAATATAACAGAAGACAAAAAAGCACAACTGAGAAAACCTCACGCTAATAAAAGACTTCATTTCATGGATGTTTATGGATAAAAGCTACTCAAAAACAACACACTTCATTGTGTACCTGGAATTCAATTATGTGGACTCCTAAATATTTGATCTTAACACGGACACTATACGTAAATCGCAAAGCATATAAAATAAACACTAATAACAAATAAATACAGGGTGTTCCGCGTAAGAACCGACACAGAGCAGGTGCACGTAGGGGGTCCTAAAGTATTGCAATAGTAAGAGCTACAAACTAAAAATATTTTTACTGGAATTCCTAGACATAATAATAATAATAATAATAATAAATTTATTTTCCTTTTGACAACTTACATTGTATAGGAATAGTCATATAACATTGAAAAGAACGAGTAGAAGAGAGACTACAAAAAAAAAAAAAAAAAAATAATACAAATGAACGTATAGGCAGAGATCACACAAATTCACTCAAACTATAAAAGCATTTATTCAATAGATAAAGTTTTAATTGTTTTTTAAACAAGATCAAACTATTTATATTTTTAATATATACTGGTAATTTATTATATATATTATATTATATATTATACAAGGTGATTCATAGTAAAGTTACATTTTTTTAAATGGAACCCCCTGTATATTATTGCATATTTGGATTCCTCGGTCAATTCTAGTGTGAGTTCATATACCATACTTGGTGCCTAAAACGTACCGTTTGGACGTTATTAAATATTTTGTCAAAAAGTTGATGTCTAGAAACAGTTGAATGTCAGAGGAGGCCGGCAATATAGGAGGCTGTGATTGGGGGAAACTATTGACCACCCTCCATGCTACCTAGAGCTAGATTGTCAATTATGAACTCTGTTTGTTATCGCTGATATCGTCGCTCTAATTTTGAAAACTTTAATCATGGATAAACTTCATTTTTTTTAAATGGAACCCACATATTTTTTTCATGTCACACATTTCATTACATTTCATTCGATATAAAGTTATCTGTATTTATCTCTAATACTTTTCTTCTAATCCACAATTACTTTTTACTATGATGGATTTATGCAAACCAATTAATTAAATTGAAAAATCAAACTGAGCCGTTCTATGCTTAGGCACAGTATACATATTTCTACTTCGAGTAGGCAAATCATGAGTGTCAGCTTATTGTAGAGATAAGATGGTAAACAGGAATTTTGCAGTTTAAAAATAAAACAAGACATATGGTACATAAACCTTTCTTCTAAGTTAAGTCAGTTAGATTGAGAAAAAAGATGTAGAGAGGTGATCATATTTTCTTAGACTAAAAGAATACCTTATACAATTATTTTGTATTTTCTGCAACGTATTTTTATCTTTTGCATTTAATTCTGGCCACAACATCACAATACGATAAGTAGGATAATATCAGTGAATCACATAATAATACCTTTGTGTTAGTATATAAGAGTTCTCTATGCATAAATAATATCTTCAATTTAATATATGATTTTTGCACTACTTTATTTACATGACTGGTAAACCTAAGATTCCTATCCAGAAAGAGTCCTAAATTTCTACATGAGTTAACTGGCTGCAAAATTTGACTACTAATTTTTATAACAAAATTTGGATTTTCAAGTAAGGTTAACCTATTTTTACCAAAAATAAGGAGTTCAGTCATTTTTTCATTTAATACAAGCGTATGAGAACTGGCAATAGAAGCAATAGATTTTAAATCGTCATTAATATTACTAACAGCAACTATTGCATCATTTTCACCAAAAGAGTAATATAACTGCATATTGATGCATTTTACAATGTTCAAAGATGTTCATAGAAGTCTGCAGTATAAAGAGAAAATAGTGTTGGACCAAGTATACTACCCTGAGGTACACCTCGTTCAATATATCTATATGTAGAAAATGAATTATCTAAACAAATCCGATGTCGTCTGTTAAAAGGATAATTATGAAAAAACGAAATTACATTGTTACTAGCTCCAAAATATCTTAATTTTTATATTAAAATATCATGATCCAAAGTATCAAACGCTTTACTAAAATCAAGCAACACTAAACAAGTATTATAATTATTGTCATTAGCTCTAAATATATCATCTGTAACCTGTAGCAAGACAGTAGTAGTGCTATGAGATTTTCTAAATCCAGATTGGCAAGGAGGCGATATACATATTGTTATTATTCAAAAATGATTTAATTTGATACCAAGCAATTTTTTCCAGGACCTTAGATAGAGTAGGCAAAATACTTATGGAACGGTAATCTGACAGAGCTGAAGGATTGTTCTTCTTTGGACTAAATACTCACTAATGGTTGGAAATACGTAAAGTAACATTTTTTTATTAATATTATAAGATCATTTTAGGTATTAATAATATTGTGTGAAACTAACTACTCAGTGTACAAAAGCCCCAACCTGCGTTGAATTACACCCACAATATCTACGCATATATTCCTTATTATTAGCTTTTGTAACATTTTTTTATTGTTTTAGAAAGGTATTTTAAGCTAATATAAATCAAATCTCCTACAGTTCCTATCAATGAAATCTTATGTATGTTCTCTGATACCAAACATCTAGGTATGCTAATGAACAATTCCACAGACAAATACCTAAAAATATATAAAAACTTTTACATAAAAGGTGAACATTTTTCAAATAGGTATTGTCATATTTAATTCATTGACAGGATGTCACTTTTTGTCATTGTCGATATTTAACTTCAAATAATTTTAATTTTTATAATAATTCTTATAGTTAGATATTTGATTCAACTTAAAGGAGACCACCTGAAGAAGCAATCCTAAAAATGCAGAAATAGCCAAAAAGTGAAGTTAGATATTTATAGAGTGTTTCATTAGCAGGTTAGTTAAATTAGATTATTTTCTTTAGATAATTATTGAATAGAGCTTTGTCTGTGGAATTGTTCATTAGCATACCTAGATGTTTGGTATCAGAGAACATACATATGACTTCATTGATAGGAATTGTAGGAGATTTGATTTATATTAGCTTAAAATACCTTTCTAAAACAGTAAATAAATGTGACGTTATAAGAAACGATCATAATTTATTATAGAGTAAATTTAAATTTTCGGGGAAAAGTAATTTTTAACAATTTCTTTAGTCTTAATTTTATTTTTATTTTATAATTTTATTTAACTGTCAAATTTTAAAGAGAAAGGCTACCACTGACTTTTGATTTCTTGTAATAAGCACTATTAGAATCTTGTTTAAATTAATGCATTTTTTCTTAACCTTAGGGTTTTTTCAAATTTAACAAGAGTAAAAAAAGTGTTTTAAATTAAATTCTGCGTGGGATATTATTCTTTTTAAATTCGATGAATGGAAAAAAGTTTGATACAATTTTAAGGGTGACTCACCCTCAATGAACACCTTGTAGTGTTTCAATTTACTTGAACTCATGGTCAATGAAGACCAATAATAACCCTAAATCATGTACCAAATTTGGTTATTTCAAGTTAAAGCAATTCAGAGATATTAATAATTTTCGAAATATTTGGCCCCACTTTGAAGGCCTGTAACTCCGCCTATGTGTAAATTTGTAAATAGATATGTTAGGTTAATTGCAATATTTTGGGACCACTTTCATGTATCTGCTCTGTGTTGGAACACCCTGTATATAAATATTAAATTATTAGAAGAAACTTTACTATAACTGCCGTGGAAGAAGGAAAACGAAGAAAAAGAGCAAATTAAATTTTGTTTATAATTAAGCAAATTATTTTGATGGGAAATAAAAAAAAGTTAATCGAGAATTTCAACTGCATGGTAATTTTCTTAATTCATCGCCGTAGATTGAACCCAGCTCAGTCAAAGGATCTGCTTTATACAGTTCGAGAGCAATTTAAATAAGTTGAGATGTTGCTGCATACGAAGTTTGGATTAAACAACTGGTCTGCAGCATCTCTAAAAATTGGCTGCTTGCATTAACGCCACTCTACTTAAGGGAACAAAAGTGTAAAGAAAAATATTTATATGCCTGAAGTAGTTTTACTATCCATCTCAATATCTTAAATGGCAATCACCTATACGGGGTGTTTTCTTAGTCTATATTATAAAGTCAGAAGATTAACCGAAAAAAAAATGTGTCAGATGTGTTGACATTAAACAAATATACAGGGTCCGCCAGTTAAACTACCCGTACCTGTACCTCCGTTATTTTTTAAGATGAAGGTATCATTTTGTAGGTCTGTTCAAGGCCTTTAAATATATAATTTAAACAAACAAATTTTGTTAGAAAATGGCCATTTTTGAAAATTTTCCCTAACGTTTTTTTTTCTTCAACGGACTATACGGGGTGATTCATTAATAATTGTACATACGCTAACTGGATAATCTTTAAAATATGAAGAACTGACACATAACGCTTAAATGAAATATGGCTCCTTACGAAGTTACACAGGGTGTTTTATTTAAAAAATTTTAAATGATTTTTGCCCATTGCTTTAACCCTGTTTGATTTCCTCTATGATACTTGACATAAAATTTAGAACATATTAAATAATGCTACAAAATCGTTCATGGCTACTACCAGAGGCGTACGACAAGGGTAGAGGGGCAGTTTCCCATTCCTAACTTCTACGCCACTGGCGGATTTTTTATTTTGGTACAATTTTTCTATCAATATATATATAATATTTATATCAACGTATGAGTTTAACTTGATTTGTCATTAGAAAAAGATCTATCACTTCTTGCTGTTATTATATGTATGTGGTCCTGAGTGGCAACGCTGCTGGACTACTGTATAGCTTCAATACTCGTACGCGTCAACAGAAAATTTGTAACGTACCAGGAGCGTCGTATTACCGATTATTATGGGGCGATTTGTTTATCTTTTGAAAAGTCGAGCAAACATTTTTTTTTAATTCATAAAGGCTCCTCAGTCTAAATTAATTTAAGTTAGAAATGGAAAACACTCTGTACATCAAGTAACAGTTTACTACAATGTCAATAGTTCTAGATATTTTTTTTATTTTTTATTGCAGTTGCAAATTGAGCATGTTGAGATGGATGAGAATACTATCACGTTTGTGAAATTTGGCGAGTAATAAACTCTAGGCAATGAATAATTCACTATAAATATACGCCGAGAATATTTTATGATGCGCCGGCATTCAGGCTACTATTTTATTTGGGTGCCTTCCGGCTTGTTGACCAAACAGCAAATCCAAAGCTCGATCGGTGAAATGCCCTTTACCCTAGGGTGGCATTCTAACACTAATAATTATTAGGATTCCTGCCTCTCCAAACAAGAACAATCCTAAATTAAACCCATCCGGTCACTTAAAATCCAAATTCTAAACCACATGTCGAGCTGCGAACAAATTACGAAATTTATGAATTATCACGCAAATATAATAGTGTTAAATAATTCATCAAAACACAACGAAGAATAGTAAATAAAAATAATGCCATAAGAAAAATATCAACCATAAAACATTTTTTTAGTTACTGTATAAATGCGAGGAAGAATATTCGGTGCGAGTCAATGGCGGCTCGTGTACATAATGACAAACCCATTTGGATTAAATACGACTGTTCTTCGATCTATTAAAGCTGTAAACTTTCGATGTCGTCGTAAAATGGTTATAAGGTATTGTAATTAAAACAATCTAATACAACAAAATAATAATTATTGAACACATTTTTTTCTGTTTTTTATTAAAAAAACTTACCAAAACTGTTCCAAAATAATTTTAAAAACATGTGTACGCTTGTGCTAAACTGAGTATGTGTAAAAATTAAAACACACACAAAATAGTGTAATACCCAAAATTTGAATTATAGGACACGCTTATAAGTTTAAAATTGAAAATATAGCCACTAAAAACTGAAGATGACACATAAAATTACAATGTAAAGTAATTGGTCAACTATACACGTCCCCGTTGCCATAAATAAGGCTGATGAACTGCACCAGATATTAACTAATATAAATTCCACTTAAGTTCTTGATTATACATTGCGTGGAATCGGTAGACTGAGGGAAGGCAATGTTTTTAGAGAAGGATATTTGTTATTGAATTATTCTTTCAATAACGGTATAGAGTATGTGAAACAAAAAATACTTAGTATTTCATGGTAAATTGAATAAAAACATAAAAAAGCGGGGGTTTCCATTTTTTTGCTTTACCCTGTATACTTGAAAACTGATTTAAGAAGTGCGTAACTAAAAATACGCAAAAATTGACGGATCCGAGTGATTTTCTGGAAAAACGAACACCTGATTTTTAAATAAATTTATTCCATACTTTTATCGTTCACTGTACAAGACCCATAATAAAATTGTTGATGTGCATGTAGTGTATCACCTTGGTGGGACATTTCATGAAGATCGGTATACTTTTAAACATTCTGTATGTGCGGAACCAAAAAAAAAAACATTCCCGCGGCGATGTGGGCAGATAACTTTGATTAGTTTAAGTCGGAGATGTGATCAGGTGGGTTTTCAGAATGCTGTAATAAGGAAGAGGTTTATTAACCAACAGAGGCGACTCGTTCACAAAACAATAAATGGGTTCTATTTTATTTCTTTTTCTACTGACATAAATCCCCAACAATTTATTACACATTTTCATTAGTATGTATTTTATGCCTTTCCCAGTTAATTGTATGTTTATACGACAGGATCAAAGATTTATTAGTAAAGGGAGATATAATTATATATTTTTAAGCAATCATATAATGTCATTCTACTTATTACACTTGTTTGCACCAAGGTAATATATTATTTATTAAATATATTCATTTCTTTGTCATTCCATACTAACAAAATGTGGAGGAAGTATGGCAATGTTGATTATTCTCCTACGCACGTGTTCATTGATAGATCTCGGTGTGCGGTGTTGCTGTTAGTCGGAATTTGAGTTTTTTATGATTTCTCATTGTTTTTTAATAAAACTTTTATTCAACTTGTTAAGAAAATTATGATAATTGAGTTATTTTCAACATACTGTGTTGCACCGAGTCGGAATGTTCACGTCAATATCGTAAAAAATCTCCCGGTAAGCATGTGCCAAATGCAGCTATTTTTACAACGGTGCGCAGTGATTGGTGCAAGTGTAGTGCAAACGCTGGCATGACAGAGGAAATTTGCAACCGAATACGGCGTATTGCAACAGTGTGGCGTATCATACACGAGGCTCAATTAATGCACAGGGATTGGACGAGGATGACCCGGTACTATGGCCGTCGTCACAATTTCCTGACTTTAAATCATTTGCACTTATATCCGTGGGGATATTTTAAAAATGAAGTATATTGCACCGAAGTGGATACCTACTATTGGTTATTTACGCAAACGTATCATAGCTGCTGCCAATAACTTACAAGTTCAAATCGGACAAGAAGCAGAAACAAAAACTTTGTCAGTGCGTAACGTTCTATGCACTTTAATCACAAGCGATATTATTGTAATACATCAGATATATATTATAGCCCACCGTTTTGCCCTTTCAGGTTTTACAGTGAATCAGTTTCCAGTGCCGTGCGGAAGTGTATTTTTAAATCATTTTTGAACTGCTCTTTGTAATTTTATTTCACCCTGTATAAGAATTCTATATGCACCTGCTGCATCAGCTACGCGGGACACTGCGTATCAAACTGACGAATAGCAAGTGTATAGACATAAGAGAAAGGGAGAGGTGCGAAAGTGAACTATTTAGAGATTTGGTAAATTGTGTGTTTTTTTATTTGGTATATTGACAAAACACTGTAATGTTCGGTAGAAAGTGCAACCCTTTGAAAATCTATAATTTTATGTTCCCGCTTAAATTTTTTAAGAAAACAAAAAAAAAATATATCTAAGACATAATGCTGTTTAATTTAAACAATAATAAAAAGTGTAATTTTTCTATAAATTTACTCTTAACAAAAATAAGACCAGGCATTCTCAGTTTTTAGAATGTTTTAAAATAAAATCAATAAGAACAAAAAAGAAAAATGTCAGATATATTTGTAAATCTATATTTTATGGCAATAATATGTAGATAATAAGTAACAGTTTTTGTTTAAATATGAAAAACCTACATTTTCTAACTAAAATTGATATATTATATTTTTTGCATCTGGCAACGTTGTCTCTAAACTGTGCTTCGGATACGGGTTTCCAAGAAAAACTATCAAGAGAGGTACTAAGAAATTTTTTTCTGGACCAATAGGGAACCGATCGAAAAACAAATGAACAAATACGAGGTCAACGAATTCAGTATTTCCAGTGCATGTGTGAAGTAGACATTGATCGCGTCCGAACTTATTAAAATAATCGAAAGTGGTGAAATTTCAAATTGGATAAAGGATATAATTTGTCATTCACTGATTGTGGTGAGTACTTATATGATATGTATATTAATTCAAAAGTATAGGTATTTTGATTGACTTATGCTAATGCAGAAAGTGATTTGTGCAATTTTCATATTAAATTTTACCTTATTTGTTACTGGATTCAGTTGAAATAAATAATTAAACAGTACGTGTATACAAAAAACTGTTTAAACTAGTTTTCGTCGTCTGTCATGTTGCAGGTATTTATGTTGAATAGGTACATGTTACGCACTTAACAAATGTACAGCGTTGGTAATCATGGAAACTGTTTTAAAAGTTATGCAGAAATATTTTTGCTATTTTTATGATATTGGCACGTGTTTACAGTTGTGCTAGCATGTACAAATTGTAAAAGTATATTAAAAATACTCTAATTGTTAATTACGAAAGGGCGCCGTTTTTAAAAGAAAGCAATTTTCAACGAATTGATAACTGTGTTTTAAAGGCAGCCTAAAGAAATATTCCGAAACTGTATAAATTATACATGTTTTTGTTCAGGGTATACAACTGTTTACAGACTGATGAGTCATTTTGAATAAGAAAAAAAGAATATTTGTGTTATTTATATCATTACATTTTCTAGATGTACATACTGAAGTATGTTATTCTACATTCAATTTTAAGCAAAACATTGCTTATGATCTTAGGTCTGGAAACGCTTCGTTTAGTATATACATGTCAAATTTAAAAAAATTAATTCCATTTTCTTCAATAACTCTCGACTACTTTGAGTTAAATTCATGAAATTTTGTATGCGGAGGTTTCTTGGGATGGGAAATTCAAATTTTATGCACAATTGGCTGTATCTTCAAGAGGGCTCCACAAGCGGCCATTAGGATCCTTTTAAATCGTTACAACTTTTTTGTGCCAATAGAAAAACATATCCCCTTACCTTTTCTGCTTAAGAAATGTACACCTTATTGAAGTCTCTAGGAGCAGCCGTTTCCGTTAAAAACTCATCTAAATATGATGATGCATACAAATTATGTATTAGAGTGCTACCTTACTTTTATCTAAAACAAGGCATAACACTTTAAGGACGTCGTATTCTTGAAATAGTGTTTTCTGCAAATACAAGTAATTTTAGACATTTAAGAACTGAATAATATAGAGTTTAGCAAATAACAACAATGTTATCTCATGCCACCAGTGAATATTCAAAGGTACCGAAATAAAATCAATGTATAACGTCAGAAAGCGATTTATCCAGCAAATTTTTAGGTACTGAAAACTTTCAAACTGCGTATTTTTTTAAATTCAGCTATAGATGTAAACATTGTTATAACATAAACTTACATATTTCTGCATATGACATTGTTCACTTTTGTTTATAAGTATGTGAAAATAATTGTTAAAATGTGGGGTTAGAATAGAGAAATAATGTGTGTCATACAAATGCATTTTAAAAGTTATTATATTATTTGAAGAGAGTTTAAATAGTAAAAGTGGATAAACAAAACATCAGTAATTTTATTTTTGATATTACTTTTGTTCTACACGTTTTATTTTTCAAAATTTCAGTACCTAAAAAACCACAAATTTGATCATTTTACGGCGAGAAATACGGCGACCTTAAAGACTAAGAACTGTTAGCTTTTAATCAAAACAGCCTGAATTTTGTGTGTGAATCGCAATAATAAAATCTCTAAACAAAATGTACAGAACCTGAAAATAACTTTCGATTCATTAATATACATAATTTGCATGCATCACCATCTTTGGATGAGTTTTTATCGGAAACGACTACTCCTAGAGACTTCAATAAGGTATACATTTTTTAAGTAGAAAAAGTAGGGGAAAATGTTTTCCTATTCCGAAATACACCGTGGCACAAAAAAGTTGAAGCGATTTAAATGGATCCTAAGAGCCTTTTCACACGGGCCTCCTGAAACACCCTGTATATCTAACTTTCCATTTCTTTTCCATTATTACTCTGGGTTTTAATATTTATTATTTCAATTTCATGTAAAATTAATATCAATAAGAAGCTCTACTATTACCAACCAAAATATTACAGCTTTGCATTCGCACAAATGTTTTAGACTGCACTATTTTTTGCAAGAAACACAACAAAACCACTTAGTATTTAATTTTAAACATCAATTATTAATTTAAAAGGAAATAAGGAAAACTACTAGATAACTATGAAAATACTTGAATATATTTAGAGAAAGTATATATGTATATATGTTATTTATTTTGCCTAAACTAACGTATCATAACTTTCAACTGTACAGGGTGTTTCGAAAATAGTTGAGGAAAATGAAACAGTGTTTCAGGTTTCCATGCTTTTTTAAGTGTCAAAATAAAAAGCAATTCAATAAACTGGTAATAACGGCTGACAACTAAAATGATAAGAACTAACAGAAAGTAGAAAGTTTCATTCGGAGAATTTAGATACTGGTTTTGATTTTTGTTTTTTTTTTTTCTAGGAAACCTAGAATGTATTTCGTAATTTGTGTAGAGACAAAAATGTTTTGTTTTGAATACCTAGGGCTGTTCAAAGAAATTTTTTGTTTAATTTTTAAGTATGACAGAATTCTGATAATAATCGTACAAGGGGTATATTATTTATCTCCTTTATCTCCTTACTGTGAAGTGACAACGAGTGGAATAGGTCAGGAAAGTGACATTTTAACACAACTGCATCCATGGAAAAATTGAAGTGTTTAATTTGAATCAGTTTTAAAATAACCCATAGAAATTTGATTCTAATACCTACTTTTAAATGACTGGTAACTTTTTAGGGAATGCTAAAATTAATTTTTTTACATGAAACACCCCTCTAAAATCTATGTCATTTTCTTCAACTATTTTCGAAACATCCTGTATATTACTAATGCAGAAATTTCCGAACGGATTTTGAATGGAAACGTTGTAGCATTCCAGCGTTGCTGCTACCTCATTTGGAAATTTTAAATTCAGTATAAATAATGACGACGCTGTATTTCTGCCTCTATGAGACACTATATTATATGCTGCGACGTTGGTCTTTTCAGTGTATTTTTTAAAACTGTTGTTTTCTGTAAGTACAATAATAAATAACTAAGTAGATATATAAAATATGTACAGGGTGTCTCAAACTCGATAGTATGTGAGAATACAAAAAATTTAAATAAAATTTGGGACACGTGGTGTTAAATGAGAGATGAGACAAGCTCCATTTTCAATCGAAAGTATTATCTTTGCGACTTTTTTCCTGTTAAAAAGCTCTTTTTTCTAATAAACTTTTATTAGAGACATTTTTCTGTATTACTTCCCGTTTATAAGTTATAAGCAATATCGTCATAAAGAGTTTCAAAAGAAATACCACCTAAAATCACATTAGCGGTGGAAGGATCAAGTAGTCGTTGAAAAATAATTGAATGTTTGTTGTTTAAAGTGCATAAATGTCATAAAATATTTGTCATTAGTCAATATGAACGTCAAACGTATAAGTTTCTCATTCAGAATAAGTTGATATGTTGTTAATTTACGACGAGTCCCAAAAAATGCAAGAAGAGCTGTTGAGTTATATCGAGAAAGCTATCCAGAGCGCCTCATTCCTGATCATAGAACCTTTACAAGATTGGAGGCGACTGTGCCACGAAATGAAGATGCATTTTCTGATCGGAAGAATCAAATAATTGACCGAAGGGTAAGAAACGATGTTAATACAGCTGGACTCTTACAGTATTTCGAACAGAATTCACGAAATTCTATAAGGCAGGCTAGCCGGGAATTGAATTTGGATAAACCAACCGTTCAACGAATTTTAAAGACCAATAGGTATCACGACTATAAAATTCACAATTTGGGGTATTTGTCTAAACGTCATATTGAAAACAGACTTAATTTTAATTTGTAGCAATTGTGTTTTAACTGTGTTAAAGAATTATTGAATTTAATCCTTTTATTTAATCTTAACGACATTTATGCCTTTTAAACAACGAACATTTAATTATTTTCCAACGACTATTTCATCGCTAATGTGACTTTTAGGTGGTATTTCTTTTGAGACTCTTTAGGACGATATTGCTTATAACTTTTAAACGGCAAGTAATACAGAAATAAAAGTTTAGTAGAAAAAAGAGAGTTTTTTAACACAAAAAAAAATATGTGTTTCTGGAAAAAATATAATTCATGACGTCATTTTTTTAATAAAAATCATATTTTTTAATAAAAATATGTAACATAATTATTATCTGGCAATAAAAAATGTAATTCTACCGTTTTATCTGCAGTTTCTTATAATATAGTATAAACCTACTTTCTAGTCCTAGTTATCAAAGTTATGTTTTATGTTTATGAATTTATGTTATAATTTTTCTTACCAAAGGTCAAAGGTAATTACTCTATTTTATGTTTAAAAATAAAAAAAGTGTGTGCAATATATATTTTAATTTCTGATGTTTGATGTTTTGTTTCAATTATTTGAAAACGTAAAAACAATTGTCTCGGAATAGCCGATGCTCAAATTGGGAACCCTACCAACGTGTAAATTTACAATCATTTTTATTAGTTCATCCTTGGACGACTATATATTATGTACCCATAAAAAAATAATATCTGTTAAAATTAATTATGTGGTCGCAGTAGGATGTAAATAGTAGTAAATTTCGGGCATAAAAGTTACATATTACGTTTTTTGACAGTATTTTGTGGCTCGCGGTTTACGAGATCGCCGCGATTGTAGCTCGTGGCGGCAAGAGTCGAGAAAGGAAGGACTTTTGTTGATAATGTGACTAGTCTACCGAGTGTTGGTCGAAGGAGGTCATGCTGGATGATCATCATGACGAAATCTCTGTGTGGGAACCGGGAGATTGTTTCAGTAAAACCCGCCGATGACACGCTAGAGCAAGCTGCGTTCGCTTTTGCACATCGATAATGTGAGAAAAAAGAATATCTTTATTATAACGTCCAGTAGCGCACCTTTTTTTTAGACATAATAAACAACTTTATAAATTATGACCTCACAGTAAAAACAAAAGAGAAATGAAAATTTTGAGAATTAAGAATAATAATAAATTTCTCATTTTGCCACACTTATTTATTCCTTTAAGACCACCAACTTAAATCAATTTTAACATATTGTCATCAAATCGGCTAATTTGGAATTTAAATTAAACATTTTTCTGTAAACAACTTTTAGGTGCCAATTTGTATTAGTAAACTTTTTAATTCGATCCTTAGCTTGACCTACTATGTTTTACATTTTTAATTATTAAACATTAATGAATCAAATAAAATAAATGATTCATGTTTAAACATATAAAGCTATAAAAATGAATAGATTTTTATGGAGATTGGTAAGGGTATGGATCGTCGTATAGTTAGATTTCGAATAAGAGAGTTAATATAGTTAAAAAAATTACCATAAAAAAATAGAGTAAGCTTGTAGAATTTAAATATTAAAAAATATGTACATTCGTAGGGTATATTACAACAAGTAAAATATGGACAATAAATAAGATTGTTTATAGTATAATGTTTCATCCAGATTAATTCATTAAAAGATATCTCCTTAAGAACTACAAAAATTACATATAACTGCTTTGTTCATTAGAAAATTGCAGAATATTTTTTATAGAGCCTTCAAACTTTAGTTTCATTTTTCAGTTTAATTCAATTCTACATGAAATATAGCATCAGATACAAAATGTATTTAGTGCTAATTATAATCAGTATTGTTAGTAATTAGACAATTTTAATTTTCTGGCATTTCAAAAGATTCTGAAAATGTTTTGCTATAACAAAGTTTTCTCTGCATTGTAAACTGGTAAAATATGACACACTGGAGTGAACTGATTAAGGGTTAGATTTTAATGAAAAATTTATAAATTTCTAAAATAATTTTCCAAAAATCGTTGTAGGCCGACCATGAATCAATATTTATAATTAGAACATAGCAACAAAATGATGATCGATGTTATTTCCGCGCATTTTACCTGTAACTGTAATATGAAGAAACATCAGTCTGCACATGTAGAAGGTTGTACATCAACGCATGTTAATAATAAGCATAGACAGTATGGCCTAGATACAGTATTAAGATGAACCATACGTTGCAGTACAAACATACACAAATTCAACTGTTTTACTTTAATAGAATAGGTCATAAATAAGTTATTACTTACTTTAAATTTTTCCAATAATTCAAGTTCTCATTCTAATACATCCTCCATTTTAAACATATAAATGTGTTCAATTAATGTTCACAGCAAGATAAATATTTTTAAAATTGCACTGTTTGAAATTACTACGCAATTGTAATACTTTTAGCACAAACATTTCTATACAGGGTGACCAGATGAAAACGAAACAAAGCCATTTTCAGGTACTGCGTCAAAATTGTAGAAAAACGCTCAGATCCGTCGAGTCGTCCATTCTTTGCTGGTATTTTTGACTCCGCTACTTTCACCCCCAAGCAAGAGTAAGTATCGCCCCAAAATATTTAAATGGCATAGGGGGTTGAGTAGTATTTATTTAGAAAGCTCTTACAATTCTCTTTACAACAGACTTTAAATTTTATAATTTCGCCCAATACTTAATAAGAATTTTGAGTAAAGAAAACACAATAGTAAAAAAAACAGAAATTAATACTATACACACAAAATGAACTTAAAATTATGGATTCCAAATTTATTTTATAGTTTATTTAATTGTGTTTTTGAAAATTATGTACTATGGTTTATTCCATTGCAGAAAGGATAAGATATCATTTCGCTTAACTTTATGAACAATAAATGTGCGAATAGAACAGCACAGCTATTTAATACCTTCAGTGTCAGTGACGGAAAAATCCGTCGGAGTCGCTATCACTCTGGTGCCGCTGACGGAATTTTCCGTCGCTTCTCTGATGTCATTTATAGCTGGGTTATTTACGTCAGCACTGCATTTGACGAACAGTGATTTACATAGGCACAATGAAAAGGTTTTATAACATAGTTTTTTGCGTACGGTTTATAATTTTTGCTTGTCTTTTTTTAGTTAAATTAATAAAATGATCAGTTATAATATTATACAACAAAAGGCTGACCAGCTGGTTTTTGCAGGTTTCTTCAAGCACTGTCTTCTGAATCTCCATCCAAAAAAGCACAGTCCAACCCCTTCGTTGTTTTGCGCAATAGGTAGTTTATTATTATTGTGTCATCTCTAAAATATTTTGTGTACATGTACTTAATAGAAGTCATTACTTCTGTTCCGGAGGGTCTATTGTTTTAAAAACATTTAAGCATATTTAATAGCGATGTTCAAATTAAATAGGTATTTTGAGGTACGCCAGTTTGTACCAATGAGATATAATATCCAAGTAACTTTGTGTTTTCAGTGCTGTGAATTGTTAATTCAACTCATTTCCTTACCACACATACCACCACCCTTATTGCGCAAATCACCGAAGGGGTAGACTGTCCTTTTTTTGGTATCCACTTAGGAGACAGTCCTTTAAGAATCCTCCAAAAACCAGTTCCTAAGCCTTTTGTTTGTATCTTTACTGAATCATAATAAATAAATATCGTTTTTTTTTTCATTTAATGGAGGGTGAAGCGTCAAATATGTAAAAAAGTTAATATATTAATATTATTATGTACAAGTTGGACAAAAAAATCCAAAAACAAAGTAAATAAGAAAGTACCCCTATTGCAAAAAACGCACATAAACGCAAGGGTATTGATTTTTTTGTGGGGATACCTAAAAAGTAAAATCTATAAAACACAGTCAGCGTCGCTGCAAGATTTGCGTCAACGAATGCCGTCGAATCAATCCGGAAATGGCTTCAGAATGTGTATATTCTTCTGTGGAAGCGGGCGGTCATCAGTTTGACCATTTAATCAACTAAGTAGTAATTAAGCAAATAAACATAATTTTAAAATGTATTTTTCAAAGTATTAGGCGGAATTATAAAATTTAAAGTCTGTAAAGAGAATTGTAAGAGCTTTCAAAATAAATATTACTCAACCCCCAATGCCATGTCAATATTTTGGGGTGATGCCTACCCTTGCTTGGAGGTGAAAGTGGTGGAGTTAAAAATGCCAGCAAAGAATGTCTCTCGATAATCTAAAATCGACGGGTCTGAGCGTTTTTCTACAATCTTGACACAGTTCCTGAAAATGACTGTTTCGTTTTCATTTGGCCCGCCCTAAATAGTATATGTAGAAATTCTATCAATTTATTTGTAGAGCTATTCTCACGTTGTATGCTGAAGAGGTAAATTTGAGGATTGGGTTAACCACAGACGTTTGGTAGTGTGTTGATTTATATGCAAGTATGTATGTGGTTGTTAAATGCAAATTAATGGCATTGGAACTTTATTAAAACAAAACAAAAATTTTCCAGCCATATATTTAGCCTGAACCCCCGATTATTTTCTTTCTCTAAAAAATCAGATACACACTTTTGCCTAAGGACGGAGCTGCTTGAAAATTATATACAGGGTATCCGGGGAAATGTGTTTATTGTCGATAAAATGAACCGTTTAAATTTAGGTTGGTACGTGAGACGTATGGGTGGGACTTGAAATAACGCTTTGCCCTCTAAAACGTCACAATTCATTCATGATAGATTTTGAGACGTTAATTCAACTGAAGAGAAATTAAACAAAAGGATATCAAGAAAGTTACTAGGAAATTATCTGCTTTGAAAGTTTATAAATTAATTATACAAAGACTAGAAAAAGTAACTACAGCTGAGTTCATAAACTGTATTTTAATAACTAGTAACGATTTCATTGTTTCTTTGATCATAGTGCGGGAAATGTGGGAAATTTCTCCTATAAAATTTTTGCCTTAATAACTTTTTAAGTACTTAATATAATTTAATAAAAATTTAATGTGATGGACACTAGTAAGGACCTCTTAAAATAGTGTAGTTGAAACATATTTAACTATTTTAGTTTACCAGGGGCGGTCTAAGCTTTATAAAATGCATATATTTTTAACACCCTGTATGATAAAGACTTAAAAATAATAAATCTGGGTAACTTCAACCTTAGACTAAAAAAAGGTACTCTTGTTTATTGTCGATAAAATGAACCGCATACGAGAAAACACCTGCGACACCACTGCGATTTATTAAATTTTGTATTTTTTCGGATTAAACATCTGTTTGAATGACTCTCATGTCGCATTTTGTTGTCGCGAAAAAAAAATAGATCATGGCCCTTTTTATTAGAAATAAAACATGAATTCGTTTATTATTCTTTTTCCCGTAAACGACAATAAACAAGAGTAGCTTTTTTTAGTCTAAGGTTGAAGCTACCCAGATTTATTATTTTAAAGTCTTTATCATACAGGGTGTTAAAAATAAAGGCATTAAGTTGTAAAGCTTAACCCGCCCCTGGTAAACTAAAAAAGCTAAATATTTTCCAAAGACACTATTTTAAGAGGTCCATCACATTAAATTTCTATTAAATTATAGTAAGTACTTTAGAAGTTATTCAAGAAGCGACTTCCCTTCAGGAGATTTCCCACATTTTCCCGGACGCCCTGTATAAATTGGTGATTTCGGAGGAACCGGCGACTGGTAATGTCGTCTATAGCATGTATTCGAACTTTAAGCCTCAGAATAATATATTTAATACATTTTCAAAAAAATACTCCCAAGCTTCCACGTTTATAAATAAATATATAGAATGCCAGAAGTCATTAGGTACTCAAAAATAGTCGGACTGTATAGGAGCTTAGAAAGCAGCCATATAGGGAAAACTTAATGTAAGCTGTTGGTTATACAATTGAACCAAAACGGAATGTTTGTAATTGAACCATAGAATTCGTATGTTTCTGTGACTTGGATGTAAAATTTTCATATTTTGAAATTCCCGCCCATTAGTGTGAAGTTACCCCGTTAGTGTAACCAGCTCATAAAAGCTAAGTTCCTGTAATATTACCAGACTCGCGTTTTCTTCATAAATTGGCTATTTTCGGTACCTCTATTGGCGTTCTATATACTTTATGAGCCGATAAGACACTACTAACCATAATGCTTTAATTAGTTTATGAATTAATTTCGTATGTACAGGTGCGAATATAATTTATAGTTGTTAGGTACATACACAATAATCTGTGGCGTTCCGAATTATAATATACAAAAAAAAATTCTTTTCATAAATAGAGTGTATAGATAGAATATAATTTTTTGTATATTCCGTAAAGTAAGTCATAGTCAAATCACAGTTTCATTCAACTGCGAAACCAGCCTTAATGAAGCGATATTTAGACAGAGCTTTTAGAAAAACGATTTTTTTCAGACAAAAAATAAATAAGATTATTTTTTAAAGACCAGAAAATAAGTTGTCTGCAATATTTTCTCGGACGCGTTGTAATTATCGATGATTCTTGTAAATCTCTAGCCACAATAAGTTTTGATAAAGGCTGAGCTTATTGTCTTAATGTCGACGACAGATTGGACACGACCCTAATATAAATCTGTGGCGCAATATACTCACGGTAAGCAACAGCCGTAATATCGCACATAAAATAGATCAGGAGTCACTAATACCACGTATGTTCTGACTAAATGTTTTAGGGCCTCAATTATGTTGCGGTTCAATAAATACGGGAGAGACGCGAGGTATTGATTTTACTGTGAAAAGAGCTGATAAATATAAAAGTTTTTTCATCTATTTATTCATTTTGTATTTTTTAATGTTGTGCGCGCAATGATATTACACATCAGAACAACTAGGTTTAAATTTAATGAATATACACGTTGTTTTAGAAGGTGAAGGAAAAGGAAACACTGTAAATAATATACAGGGTAATTCAGAATTTATACAGGGTGTTCAGTAAGGAATAGGCAGAATAGATAGTTTGGATAAAAATAAGCTGAATCAACTCAACTTACCTTAATCCAAAAGTTGATACTGACGGAACTACAGGGTGTCAAATTTGAAAATATAAATCACATTTTCTTTATTATTTTTCGATCGCATCGACCGTATTTTATGAAATTTGGTATAAGGGGGTTCTTGGGACTCGAAATTCGAATATGTCGACAATTTTAGTGTCTGCTAGAGGGCGCCACCAACGATGGTTTGGACCCCTTTAAATCGCTACGATTTTTTTGTGCTACAAACAATTTCTTCCCTATCTTTTCTAGTTAAAGAAGGTACACCTTGTTGATGTCGCTGGAAGCAATGGTTTCTGAGAAAAACGCATCTCATGATGCATGCAATTTATCTAAAAGTAAAGTCAAATTGTTGCGTAAGTAATGGGCCATACTGTAACAGCATAATACTGCGACCAAAATAGGTCAATTTACTTTAGCTTATCCTAAAAAAATCACATGCATTACAAAAAAGTTAATACCATGAGTTATCGGTTATTTGAAATCGCCTGGTTAGACTACAGTAGTCCAGCGATGTAAAGGTTGACACTAGAATTTCAATAACTAAGTATAACGATTTTATAAAAAAATTTTACGATATTGACTCATCTATTTCCAAATTATTTTAGATATATTTATCTATAACAGTATTTGCAATGTTTTAAGAAACAGCGGGGTTAGAAACAATCAAATACCATACTACTTGTGTTTTTTAAAAATTAAAATAAGACAAGAAACTCCAGGTAAATACAGTAGAAAAAATAAATATTCACTGCATGATTGAATTTGCAGACAATATGCCATAACGTCCAATAGAATTGTTTGCATTAAAACACGTGGTAACGCGAGATGAGGAGTGTGAATTACGTTTATTTTATTCTCAAGTAAGCATAGTGTGATAATTTGTTGTGCTGTTTTGTATATTTTGCAGAGGTATGTATAAATGACCTAACATATTATTTTATATATTTATTCATTATAGTACTTTTAGAAGATACAAATTTTGAGATACGAGGTGTAATATCTCGGGTTGTATTAGTCCGATTTTCGTTGTTGTGTTGGTAAACATGCTTGAAAAGTATCTATACATTATTAGTAATATCAGATGTTTAGTCTGTTGTCACCTGTGACAAAGGTTGTATGTGCTTTGGTACATTATTGACTAAACTAAATAACGAACCCACCCTGTAACAATACAAATAATTGTTATCAGTGAAATCATCTTTAACAAAATAGTATTGTAAAATTTGTTAAAATATTTATCTTTTAACAAATGCAACGACATTTTTTTTTATACAGAATATACAGGAAATCCCGTTAACTGCGTGTTCTTGACGGCACAATATGACGATTTAACCCTATTTTATTTAGAATATTTTGACTCTTAATAATATTTAGTAAAGCTCTTTAATTTCGAGATAAATTAGATTTTTAGGTATGCAACGTTAAAGTGCAAAATGAGTTGCACTTAATATTTTTAAATTTCAAATTACAAAAGAACAATTTGTAATGTTCTAACTTGCTCTAAAGTGATCTAACTTATTTTATACAAAGTGTATCTGAATATAGGGCTATTTAGCCAGATATGTGATTTTTACACAAAAAAATGTTTCTTATCAATGTAAACAGATTAGTTACTAAACAGATTTACATAAATTGCTGCACATACCTATCCTACACATAGTCTACCAACAAGTTGCCAAATGTCAAAATATGTGGACGCAACTTGTAAATTGTTCTTTTCTATCTCGAAAATAAAAAGCTTTACGAAAAATTATCAAGAGTAATAAAGTATTCTACATTATGACGTTATAAAAAAAAACAGTCTGTATCTTTTAAGGGAGGCATGTTTGTATATAGGTAGGTAGGGTTAAATAGTTTAGAATTTTTTTATTTATCTCGCTTAACTACAACTTTAATTGTGGATTGAAAAAAGACATTGTTTATAATTTATAAAACCAACGTAGGACGGGAATTCTCTTAATTTTTGAAACAAATTATTTTCCGAAAATTTGACTTTTATGAGACATAAAAGGGAAATCTTGATATATGCTGCAATGGTGTTATGTATGGGTACATGAAAGTGAAAAAATAAAGAATAGTGTTTCACCCCAATATATAAGGGTATGTGTCAGTGGGCATTTATTTGAGAGTGTAGAACCCTCAAACATAAAAGACACATCTACTGACCGTGAATTTATTCCTTATGGCAATATCACTCAGCTAATGTATTTCTTCTGTTTCAGTGTCAAAATAAATACGCCACATACTTTATCGACAGTATGTTTTATAATAAAAGAAATGTGTTTTTCACAAAGTTAACTTAGCACGATACAAGGTGTTTTCCATGTCATAAATATTCTATTTAAAATGCAAAGTATTGAAATTTAAAGAATGTTACATTTATACAAATACATCTGAAGCATCTTAGTATATTGCTGAAACTTAGATACAAATTATGCCACTGTTTAGGCCCCAGCCTTTCGACGCCACTGACTATGCTACACATTGGAAATACATTTATTTTTAATGCTATTTCTAAGAAAAAAATTGCTTTCCACTCCAATACAAATTATAAAATAATAAAGAAGCGGAGTAGTTTATCGATATCAAATAGATATAACATTTCCCCTTAAAATAATAGACTTATCAAAATATTTATTCAAAATCTAGATACGGGTAAAATCACTACAATGAAAGATATCTGTGCCACAGTGTACTAAATGTGTCAAAATTATGGAATAAGTCGTAAACCAGAAACATTTTACTTAGGGGCACCGTATTCTTGAAATAGTGTTTCCTACAAATACAAACAATTTTAGACATTTAAGAACCGCAGGTACTGAAGTAAAACGAATTTATAACAACAGAAAGCGGAATAGCCAACAAATTTTCAGGTACAGAAACCTGTGAAACTACCTATTTTTTAAAATTTAATTCCACTTAGATATAAATATTCGTATAACAAACTTACACAGTTCTGCATATAAGATTGTTCACTTTTATTTATAAGTATGTGAAAATGTGAGGTTAGAATAGCGAAAAAATGTGTGTCGTACAAACGCTTTTTAAACGTTATTACTTTATTTGAGGAGAATTTAAATAGTAATAGTGGATAAACAAAACGTCAATAATTTTATTTTTCGAAATTTCTGTACCTAAAAAACACCACAAATTTTATCATATGGCGAGAAATACGACGACCTTAAAGTTTCTAAATATTTATTAAATATGAAATAATTTTCAAAAGTTTTTTTAATGACATTGTCGTTTAATTTTCTTCTATTTCTAAAGTTTCCCTCCTGCCGACATAATTCCTCTTGTAGGTCCCTACTATCGACTTTGAGACACCCTGTATAAAAAAAACTTACACACCATCGTGTTCAGCATCACTAAAAACATGCTGTGTCAAATTTTGGTGAAATATGCGCTTTAAGAGCGGCGTATTTTCTTGAAATATTGTTTTCTTCGAATACAAATAATTTTAGACATAAGTATAAAATTTAATCAATTGTATTTTATTTTACATACCTCAGAATTGTTACTTTTTTATGGATAAAATTTACGTTTTCTAACAGTCAATCGTCATTTACTCGAAAACTTTCCTATGTAAGAGGGCAAAATTTTAGTACTGTCTGATAGAGAATTAAACGATCTTTCAGAATCAAGGAAAAAAATATGGTGTTGCCATTTAAAAAAAAAATCGATGACGTCATTACTCGAAAACAAATGACATTTGAAAATCGCATTTTACGCTAAAATATGTATTTTTTAAATTAAAAATCGACCTGTTCGAGGATTTTTCCCAAAAAATAATTGTTTCGTTTTTATTGAATCTATTCCATACTTTTGGCGCATACTGTATGTAAAACTTAAGCAGCAGCCTCACAGAAAAAATATTTCGGAGAGTCGAAACCCCTTTTTCTTGAAGCAATTTCCATAAAAATACATTTTTCGTGGAGAACTAAAAAATCACTGAATTATAACGGTGCTCAGAAAACACTGGTAGATATTAGTAAAATGAATTTTGTTAAATGAGTAAGCTTCTCCTCGTCCCTAGCGACATTAACTGTCCAATTATGTCCAATTACGCCTATAGATTACATCTCCTCTGGTCCAGTAGTAATCCCAAAGAAGTTGTAAAAGACCAGAAATTCGATTTTAGATGTTGAGGTGAATTTGGGGGAAGGTAGTGTGATTATGATGTTTGCTGGGGTAAAACGGTGGGTTTTGGCCGTTCCTCGGTGTTATCGGCCAGTAATGGCAGCATCAGTGTGTGTCGTAAATGCAGCTGATGCTCAAATGATATTCCTGCTTGACCCGTGAGCCCAATCAACTGCTGAATCATTTATCAGTTTATTTACCTCAGGCGCTGGATATCGCTGCCTTAACCATCATAAGAAAGCTAGAGTTATATCTAAGGAACTTAAATTTCACAAATTGAAGGCTGAAAGATTGATCATTACATTAAAAAATTGACCCATGAAATTAATTGATTAACTCTAGTAAAATCTCCATTAAATAGGATCACGTTATTGCCACATACAAAACAGTGTTCCTAAAGGAACGTACCAGAAGATAAAATAGTTTTTTAAGTTTGTATTTACTGTCGCAATCTCAACTTCTTAAGTGGCTGGCGGTATTACTGAAGAAGCAATCCTAAAAATGCAGAAATAGATCTCATCTATTGTGGTTGAATTTTCGAGTTCCCACAGTTTCAAAAGTGAACTTAGATATTTATAGA
This sequence comes from Monochamus alternatus, assembly GCA_037114965.1. Classification (NCBI taxonomy): domain Eukaryota; kingdom Metazoa; phylum Arthropoda; class Insecta; order Coleoptera; family Cerambycidae; genus Monochamus; species Monochamus alternatus. The sequence continues at coordinate 24,782,894 of CM073432.1, read as the reverse complement.
GTGTTTTAATTAAACCAGGTTAGTAAATTTAGTTAGATTATTTTTTTTAGATAATTATTGATTAGAGCTTTGTCTGTGGAATTGTTCATTAGCATACCTAGATGTCTGGTATCAGATAGCATACATATGACTTCATTGATAGGAATTGTAAAAGATTTGATTTATATTAGCTTAAAATACCTTTCTAATACAGTAAAAAAAGTTATTTGGAGTCGGAAAGAGACGCTAAATACAATAAATGAAAAAAAATCTAAGTTTACTTTACAATTGATTTTCTAAATGCCCTGTATACATTCTGGCAGCTTAATAAAAAAGTTTAATATTCTTTACAACTTTGCATTTTAATGTTTTCAATCAACTTCAATGTATTTCCAATTAAAATGGTTTTTACAAATAACATTGCAGTGCTTCATTTCGTCGCGCTTCATCGCCCTACACTACATTTTTCTAATTTCAATTACTCATTTACTCATTATATTACAATCATTCATTATTATAGAAACTATATCCTAAATCTAAAAATTATAGACAGTTGAATGACCTGGTAAACCAGTAAACAGAGTTGTCACATCTAGTTCAGAAATGTGTTCCTATCGTCTGTTTTATGTTTATCTAAGAAGTTTAATATTGCAAAGTACAAATTTCATGTTTAGTTCACTTTTTATTCAGTTTTATTGTTTTATTAAATAGCATTTGAATTAACTAACAGATATTTTATTGTCAAAGGAAAAGTGGCAACGCTTGAAACAGACGTGTATAGCTGATATGTGAAGATACATTGTCATTCTTGTTTAACAAATGCACATGTCTATCTCTCTCGCATCTAGATTTGCCTCAGCGAAGTACATCCTGACATTCCATACCATTAAACGCGAATGTTTAAATATATATGAAATAAGTGTTTCTTTAATCGTGAAAAGTGAATTTGTGAACAAGTGAAAATGCAATACATTGTAATAATTTTATAATCTGTATTACAACAGGGTGAGTGTTTCTCGTGAGTGTTTATTTTTCTGTGGTAGTAATCTAAATATTTTTTTTTGCGAATTTGAAGTGTGCGCTGTAAAGTGAACTGTGTGAAATGTATAATTTACACTATTCAGGTTATATAAAATGTAAATATTTGAACTGATTGACTGACTTTGGTGTAGCTATACATTTTTTGACATGTGCATATTGTTTAATTTTTTACACATTGATATTAAGTGATATATGTGAAATAATAGTTAATGAAAAAATGTTCTCTATGCATGTTTTTCAATGTTTGTTATAAAGGTAAGTATACAGGGTTAACTACGACTAAGTACAAATATTTTAAGAGGGGATAGAAAAAAAATAAGAATTAACAGAATTTTCTTTCAAAAAATTTCCAAACTTATTATAAAGCGAAAAATAATTTTTTCCGATATATTAAATCCTTATTTAACGCCGCCAATGCGAGAATCAGAGTATGCAACCAGCGAGCTACCGTCATGCAACAGTCGGCCACAGTCGGCAGTCGGTCCAGTCGAGTCGGTTCGCTGTCATGTCATAATTTAATTCATGTGTTTACGTTGTAGTTTTGTGTTCTTCTTCAGTTTTTAGTGCCTTATTTTAATTTAAAACGTTTTATAGTTAATAAATAAAGGAATATGTGTCGGGTGCAGATATTTTCCCACAATATAGTTCGCCGGTTTGTTTTTCTAGGTTATGGGACAAGACCGCGGGTGTTAAACGTTTTCTGTTATCTATTAGAACCTACCTACCACCCCTTTCTTCGATTTTGTTATAATACATAGGCATTGTATCTAACAACTGTACCTACGGGAAGTGTGTTTATCGGTAGTGAGTGAAAATGTAGTTTTACCAGTTTGTAACCAAATAATGAAAAACGAATGCAAAATACTGGAGCTAACTGGATTAACTGTTACCTACCTATCAGGTATTATTACTAATAAAAATGTTAATTTTTTGTCGTTTCTGCATTTAGAAATACTACAAACGACCGCATGGTAGTTGTTGACAGATGTAATGCCAACTATGTATCTAAGCCATAAGCCATCTCAGTCTATACTCATCATAGGCGCCAACTTTTACCCCATTTTTTAAATATCGAGCTAAAATTCTGGAATAACTTTTTTATTGTCTTTTAGGGCTCCATGAGCACGTGGTTAAAATGTTTGTACTTAGTCATAGTTAACCCTGTATATAAGAAAATTTAAGCTATCTACTCAGTATAATTAGATATGTATTATTTACAATTCCAACCTAAAAAATACAATGTATAAATCAATACAAATTATAGTAACATATTTACGGTGAAATTTATCATAATAATTGTAAAATGACATAACATAATAAGGAATGTTATCCATGTTTATTTCTGTAATATTACAGTGTACTTGTTTTATTTACAAAATTATTGTTTAATTTTACATAACTTTACATTGGTACAACTTGCCAACGTAAAGTTATGTGAAATTACAGACAAATTTTTATCAGTGTAGTCAAATTGCACCACAAAATTATTGTTTTATGGAAAATCATAAATCGAAAAGGCATTCCATATCGTCATAATAGTAAAATAATTAAATCCATGTACGTATAAGTTGTGGTTTGTTAATGACAATTTTTATTTGATGCGCGTTCGGAGTGGAAAGAAGGTCGCATTAGAAATGCATTAAATAAGAAACAAAGGGGTAGTTTGGCAGAGCAGAAGTGGTTTGTGGTCATAATGATGGTGTTCGTCGGTCAGCGTAGGTTTTGGTGCGTTGGCTCCCTATCTCTCTACGAGGGCCCATCTGGCCGTCACCATCAACGTGTAAATGTCCTATTACTGGAGCCATAAGCCCCAAACTTATGGCGTCATTTCAATTTCCAATTGTAATGCTGATCCTTCGACCGGTATTCAGTATATCCACGGCGAAAATTGCGTTCTTTTATCGGCGACTTTAAACAACTCTTGATCTCGAGTTATTGTATTATTTTTATCACTGGATATAACCGTAGCTTCTCCGATGTTTTTCCTTGTTGTTAGCACACATAGTGGTTTCTAAGGGTTTTATTTTGATTTTTTATATTCCGCTGTATAATTTTTTATCCGAATTATACAAAACTTGGCCAAGGTAACTTTTACGATTCATCTGTTTTATTACTCCCTGAAACGGTTTATAGCCAACCAAATAATATGAACGGATGTAATAGATATGAATGCCTTTGCATTCGTGGGAGTCATCAGTATAAGCGCAATGGGATGTGTGAATAAAAGATGTGTACTATTTTCTTCTTATCCAATGAAAATTAAAACGAATTATATAAACAGTTTTATTAATAACTTCTTACAAAAATGTGTATTTGATTAGTATGCCATTGTCATGAAAATATAGCTCTACATCTCTCTCCACTGCTAGAGGGAAGACATATGACAATAGTAAGCAGTAATTTACTTTTCCTATAGACGACAATTTCTGTAGATGCATAGGGGAATTGCATGATTTTTCCAAACACGCGCAGAAGAAAGAATTTGTTATTTTAATCGAAATGGCGTTTGTTCTAGAAAATTTCGTGGAAAAATAAGCCCAAAATCGGTATTTAAAATTTTTTTGTCTGGCCACGCTTTCAGAAAACGGTCGCCGCCATTGCGAAGACCGGTGACGTCAGAGGACGTTCACAATGTATACCTAATCATTGAGTAATAACTGTACTTATTATTCAATGACATAAAACAGTATTGCCCTTTATATCTGTATACCATTTCTATTTTTGGACAACGTAGTCCATACGTTTAGAAGGTTAATTTGTCATTTCGGATATTATTCAGTAATATTGTGTAACTACGTTAATAATCAGTTTTGGAAAAAATGTTATAGAAAGAAGTAGCATTTATTTTCGGTCTAGAATTATCCCCCGAATTTTTTGCTCATCATTTCCGGACACCCTGTATATTGGAATTGAATAAAGTTGCAAAATAGACTCGTAAAATGAGTGCATCTCACCGGGCAAATGGAAGAAGTATTCCATTATGCACGAATACAACATACAGTGCTTAATAAAAACTATTTCACCATACCAAAAAATGAAAAGAAAAAGATGGTGTAGAGCGATGAAGTGCGACGAAAGAAAAACGTTAAGCTCTCCAGCATTGCAACTATTTTAATGTAAGTTCAATTGGAAATACATAAATAGGTAGGTTTAAGATCGAAAAACTTAATATATAACGAATCAATTAAACTTTTTTATTAATCTACCAGAATGTATACAGGGCGTTTAGAAAATCAATGGTAAAACAAACTTACAATTATTTTAATTTATTGTCTTGAGTGCTTCATTACGATTCCAAATAACATGTTCTGTATCTGCTTCTACCATTTACTAGAAGTAGACTGTTATTTGAGGCATTTATACAATTTTGCGATTGACAGAATAAATCATAAGGTGCAATTGCGTTATTATGGTTTTAGTGACTATGCTATATCTATGATTCATTGTTACTTATCCGGTCGCACCCAGAAGATGTTAAATTGAGTGTTTTCGGATCCTCTAAATGTTGGCTGTGGGGTTCCCCAGGTCTCCATTTTGGGACCGTTGTTATTATATTATATACACTGCGAATTCTCAGTCATACGTTACCTTTTCTAAATCTCACTGCTATGCAGATGATTATCAGTTATATATTTCCTTTGCGGCCGTCAACTTAGACGAATCAATAGTATTATCTTTGGATTTGACAGAAACGACTAGTGACGGCAATTATATATTTTTCAGACATACCCAAATTTTTTTCTTGTTAAAAAGCTTTATTTTTTCTGATAAACTTTTATTAGAGAATATTTTCTGTATTATGTATATGCTGTCTAAGAGTTATAAATAATATCGTCCTAAAGAGTCTCAAAAGAAATACTACCTAAAAATCAGATTAGCGGTGGAAGGATCAAGTAGTCGCTGGATATAATTGAAGGTTCGTTGTTTAAAGTGCATATATGTCACAAAATACTTGCCACTACTCAATACGAACGTCAAACGCATAACTTTTCTGCTTACAAAATGTGTTCTCATTCAGAACAAGTTGATATGTTGCTAATTTAAGGCGAGTCACAAAAAAATCAAGAAGAGCTGTAAAGTTATATCGAGAAAGTTATCCAGAGCGCTTTATTCCTGATCATAGAACTTTTACAAGATTGGAGGCGACCTTGCGACGAAATGAAGATGCATTTTCTGTTCGGAAGAATCAAATAATGGACCGAATGAAAGAAGAAACAATGTTAATACAGCTAGGTTGTTACAGTATTTCGAACAAAATCCACGAAATTCTGTACGGCAGGCTAGCCCAGAATGGGTATCATAATTACAAAATTCATAATTTGGAGTATTTGCCTGAGCATCACATTGAAAACAGGTTTAATTTTATAGCTGAAATTGTAGTAAATGAATTTCAACTCTTTGAGCTGATAACCGAACTTCGCCCTTTTACCACTTTTTATAAATCATATGTTTTGTAATTATGCACTAATTGTGGTGAATATAGTAATTTATTATTACTCTCAATAAACACATTTATCTACCAAAATTTAACAGGCCATGAATAATAAAGGTAAAAAAATAAATTGGCCGTTTTAATATCTTTTGAATTGCAACGAAATACTGTGTTCCGTTTTCCAATTCCATTAGAAATTGTAGAGGCGATGAAAAAAAAAAAAACTGTGTGATAATTATAAACAGTGCCGATCGTATTTAAGTGTTGTGGTCAAGGGGCATCCAGCCTTCACTTAATCCACCAGAGGTCAGCGGCAAAGTCCCCGCGCCTTGATTCAATAAGATACCTCCGCACTCGACCTTTAGTCTGCCTTCTCTGCCGGTCATCTTCTTGTTTACATAATGACAGTCGTTTAGCCGGCCAGCCGGTCGACTCCCTTTTATTTCACCATATAAGTGTCCCAGTGTTCTAATCGATTCTTCAATAATGCCTGTCCACTACCAGCGATGCTTCAGAAGTGTCCAGTCATTTGGCTATTTATTATACAGTATGCGCCATAAGTATGGAATAAATTCAATAAAAACGAAACATAATTTTTTGGGAAAAATCCTCGAACAGGTCGATTTTTAATTTAAAAAATACATATTTCAGCGTAAAATGCGATTTTCAAATGTCAGTTGTTTTCGAGTAATGACGTCATCGATTTTTTTTAAATGGCAACACCATAGTTTTTCCTTGATTCTGAAAGATCGTTTAATTCTCTATCAGACAGTACTAAAGTTTTGCCCTCTTACATAGGAAAGTTTTCCACCAGCACCAAGACAAATTCCAAAATATAAAGTAGTAACTATTATACAGTGTGTTAAAAAAAGAGTGTAAAATATTTCAGAAGGTAATAGTATGAATCAAAATAAGCAGAAAAGTCTTAATAAACATGGGTCCGCAAAGTAACGGTTGCGGAGATATGAACCACTATTCGTTTTTCAAACATTTTATTTTATTAGGAATAAACCGACAAAGGAAGCTTTTAACAAACAAACAACAAAGTTACAGAAGATGTACAAAGTCCATTTCCAAGCAGACAGGACATATTCGTCTCAACGATATTCGAACTCTTTCGAAAACACCCTCCTTGGTGTGGATTTCTTGACACTTTGGATTAGTCCGTAGCTGCAGCTCTTCCAGGCTATTTACAGGAGTACCATACACTAATGTCTTCAAATATCCCCAAACAAAGAAATCTAGAGGGTTCAGATCAGGCGATATGGAGGCCATAAAACAGGTCCGGCCCTTCCTACCCATCTATTTGGAAAAATTTTGTGTAAATGCTCTCTAACGGCCATGGAAAAATGAGCTGGAGCACCATCATGCTGGAACCACATTTGTTGCATCTGATTCAAAGGAATGTCTTCCAAAAACTCATACAGTGTGTTCTGCAGAAAGTTGAGGTAAGCAGCGTCTGTTAATCTGTTTGGTAAAACAACAGGACCTAGAAACATGTTACCTACAATACCCATCCAAATGTTTAATGAAAAACGTGCCTGATGTGCAGATTCTAGTAGAGCATGAGGCCCAAATATGCGTATTGTGAAAATTAAACACTCCATTTCTTGTGAACCCGGCCTCATCAGTAAAAAGAATGTTTGCAAGAAAACGAGGGTCTTCAGCATCATGACGTAGAAACCAGCGGCAAAAACCAAACGTGCATGATGATCATTTATTGGATTTAAGGCCTGTACTCGTTGCACATGGTATGGATAAAGCAGTTGCTCGTGAAGGTTTCTCCAAACAAGAGGACCACTAATTCCTTCCTCCGCTGATATTCTCCGCACACTCGTACCTGGATTCTGTTCTACCAGTGCTAGAATTTCTTCTTCTGCTCTAGGAGTGGATACCGACCTTGGTCTTCCGGATAAATGGCACTGTTTGCTCAAGAAACCGGTATCACGCAATCTTTGGTGAATTCTTCCAAACATGCGTTGTGAAGGAATCTGGAGATTTGGATAAACGTCAAAATAAAGACGTCGCGCTTCGGTGGCGTTCCCATTAGCACGACCATACATTAAATGCATGTCTGTTAATTCTGCGTTAGAGTAACCAGCCATAGCGAAAGAAAACTTGTGCACTGAGAACAACTGTCAAATACGTACTGTTTATTTCACTAAACATCAACCAACTATTATAAGAAAATACACAACGTTTTTGCAAAATAAAAAAAGGGGTTAAAGAACATAAAACATTCCATATCTCCGCAACCGTTACTTTGCGGAGCCATGTTTATTGATACTTTTCTGCTTATTTTGGTTCATAATATTACCTCCTTAAATATTTTACACTATCTTTTAACACCCTGTATATTGTTATGAAGGAAAAATACAATTTAATGGCATATAAATGTCCTGTTCCATTAAAAAAGAAACCTGTAGGTAAATTTCAAGTACGCCACTCAAGCCATTTTCTCCATTCTGATATCTCAGCTGTTATCTGAGATACAAAGAATCCCTTGAAAGTAGTTGTTTTACATTTCGCTTTGTATTTCAGAAAACGAAGAGGTCTATGAATGTTCTGATTATGGCATCTTAAGTTACTCGAAAAATATAGTCCAGTGTTGCGAAAACAGCATTAAACTAGTCAAGGCGAATATAAAAGCTTGTGGAATATGGGTAGCTCTAAAGAAGCTATTTTAATGATACAGATATATGGCTAAGTCCACCTTTCACCTGTAATAAACCCTGGTAACTGCGTTTAAAGAGATGTGAGCAAGCCACGTAAATTATTTTTAAATTTCTTAGTCACGTTACTTTGGACGCAGATACTAATAGGTATAAAATTGAATGAACGAATTAATTATTTATGTTTCAAATTAATAGAGCAAGATTATTTCTGAGATTATTGTATCGTTTTCTTTTTTCTTTGGAATATTTCGGAATAAGAATCAGTTAGGAGTGTTGTTTTTAACAAAATCATTTTACTTCGTTCGATGTCTTTACATTCTTAAAATTTTCTAAATTTATTTTCAAAAAGAAGTTATAACATGAATATAAAAAATACTGTACAATTTGATTAATTTTTGAACAACGCTTGTTCCTTGCGAATCAGAAACACTTGTTCTTATTTACGTTATATCGTTAAATATGCCAAATTAGTGTTTCATTCCTACTTCGGTTGTTATAATGCGCCTCTATCCTGCAAACTCGTTCTTTTTTTAACGTATTGGAAAAGCCACATTCTCTTGGATATCGTATCACGGTTCCCATTAAAAATTCAATAGGAAAGGTCTCCAGTGAGCAGACTTCTTGTTTTCTACACTATTTTTCTAACGCGGCGAGATCCAGATGATTTTTTACTGTCAGACTGCTTGTAACCGCAATGTTCACAATTACAAATAAATTCTGGAGCAGCGCTGATGTACGAATAGTGAAATAGTATACTTGAGTTATTTATATAAGGGGAAATATTGTGTACAGTATTGGAAAGTTCATGTAATTCCTATAACTTTTGGGTAAGAACAAATTAAGTCAATAAACAATAGACAGACAGTAATGATTAGATATGTAACTTTTGATCAAAGTCGATAGTAGGGGCCTACAAGAGGAATTATGTCGGCAGGAGGGAAACTTTAGAAATAGAAGAAAATTAAACTACAATGTCATTAAAAAAAACTGTTGAAAATTATTTCATATTTAATAAATATTTAGAAATTCTTTAATAAAATCAAATGATCAAATTTGTGGTGTTTTTAATGTATAGATATTTCGAAAAATAAAGGAAGTGGGGCAAAAGTAATATCAAAGATAAAATTATTGATGTTTTGTTTATTCACTTATTCTATTTCTCCTCAAATAATATAATAGCTTTTAAAATGCATTTGTAAAACACATTATTTTACTACTCTAACCCCAACTTTTAACAATTATTGTCACATACTTATAAACAAAAGTGAATAATCTTATATGTAGAACCATGTAAGTTTATGTAATAATATTTACGTCTACAGTAGAATATAAAAAAAATAGGTATTTTATAAGATTTCTGTACCTAAAAATTGGTTGGTTAGACCACTTTCTGTTGTTATACGGGGTGAGTCATTAACAATGCTCATAGATACATAGCTTAACAGATTGTTAACGTCAAAATAAAGCGATTGAGTTCAACATGCCTTTTTCAATTGCTGCTCCTTTTCATTCTAGAAGGTGTTAAAGTTGAAAAAAATGTTTTCCATATTTTGCTATATTTTAAGAACGTATTGAGCGATTGTTTTGAAAATTTGTAGGAGGTGTTGTAGTCACGACTAGGGGACGATAGTTATACTGTACTGTCGATATAAAAATATGTCTAACTTTTTGTATTTTACACTTTCTAATTTTTTAATAAGAAACTATTGAACCACCTTCAAACCTAAATAGAAAAGGTATACCTCTTACAAATCGATAAACTCAACCGTTTCCGAGAAAGAGACGTTTTTAAGATTCGGCGGGAATTAAATTAGAAAATTCGGAAGTCTTAAGATGTCAAAACTGAATTAACAATAAGACAAACACTACAACAACTGAAAATTTTATTATGCATATCTTAACAAATATAATATAATTGTTTATTGTTCAATTGATCTCAGAATTATTGCAAAAAAAATCCGACTTTCTAACGATTCCGGGAGTAGAGTTATTAATTTGTTAATTAGCGAGGTTGCAACAATCGAACAATAAACAATTATATTTGCAAAAATCTTGTGCCGATGGTTTGCCTTAATAAGCCAGAAATCCTGGAAAAAATTCCGGTTCTCTAGTGATTTTGGGGGTGGACTTTTTAATTTGTTAATTAGCCCTGTTACAACAATTTAGCAATAAATAATAAAGCTAACACCAAAGTGATAAAGAGGGACCTCGAAAACCCCCGAGAGAACATTTTCCAGACATTTTCGTTGAATCGTGTGTGACATTTGCCATATGTTCAACAAAAATGGATCATTTGTTAAATAAAAAATTAAAAATTTGCGAGCGTACAGAGGTTAGATGCACCTTTTGTTATAAAAAATTCGCTGAACATTTTGCAGAAAACCGCATCTCAATCGGACCTCTCCGCAAAAAGTTACAAGTGAAATGCTAATTTGACGCGACTATGAAGAATTTGCTTATTTTCTTGAGTTCTGTATCATGTTAAAAAAATTTACCCTGTATATGATTTACTTGAAGGAAATGCGTAATAACCAGCTAAAGGAACCATCCCGTACACTTATCCCATTTTCTGGAATTCCTCTGTATTAAGCGAGAACTCCCTTGATATATCTAAATTCGATTTCACGAAAGGGTGGTATTATTAGAGCCGTCAGCCGCATTCACGCACGCCATCTCCCATTAATCCACGCATTGGTCACGGGTCTTAGTACGAGATTTACTTTTTAATGTTCCACGGTGGTTTCCAATCAAATCGGGCTTACAATACAACTGCACTTTGCTTGGGGTCGGAATCCGATCCGAATTCTGAGTCCAGCGCTGACCAGTGACAGGGTCGCGGATTTAAACGGATATATTGCCTAGTGTTATTTAACTCCAAAAGTCCTTGGGGAACTGGGGCCGAGATTACATCATAAATCTACATAACTATGGTTATTCGAATCGTAATAGTATTATATACTTTGCCGCGCACGAGAGAAACAAACCAGATGAACAAAACCAATAACCAATCACAATGTATTTCTTGGTTAGTAGGTATGAACAAAGTTTACGGAATAAATATAAGTTATAGCAGTCTCTGTCGGCACTTTGATGTTTTGAGATCAAAGCCGTGCCGCCGCACGTACATACTGTCGCAAAAATGGCCAATTACGAGGGAAATATTTATATACGAGGGATATTCCATGTATAAATAAAATATTTGTGTCTAATAAACATTATAAAACGATTATAGGTAAATGTATAAAGTTTATAAATATTTTATTAGTTAATCTTGAAAGTCGTATATATTGACTTGTTAATTTTAAAATAAAATTTATACGTACTCTACTATATAAAAAATAAAGGAGCCATGAGGAAAATTTACAATAAAATGTTTATTTAAATTTTAAAAATCATTCTAAAACTAAAATAGGAAATAATATAATCAATATTGTTTATAAGTTACAAATTCTGCAATATAGGTTTTTACTTGCTCTTTTAATGCAGCTTATCTTGGACTCCTACACGAAAGAGTTTTTGACGTTTATGTAAAAGTTTTTATATATTTTTAGGTATTAATAAAAGGTGAACATTTTTCAAGTAGGTATTGTCATATTTAATTCATTGACAGGATGTCACTTTTTGTCATTGTCGATATTTGACTTCAAATAATTTTAATTTTTATAATAATTTTTGTAGTTAGGTATTTGATTCAACTTAAAGGAGATCACCTGAAGAAGCAATCCTAAAAATGCAGAAATAGGTCAGATCTCATCTATTGTGGTTGAATTTGTCGTGTTCTCACTGCCAAAAAGTGAAGTTAGATATTTATAGAGTGTTTCATTAGCAGGTTAGTAAATTAGATTATTTTCTTTAGATAATTATTGAATAGAGCTTTGTCTGTGGAATTGTTCATTAGCATACCTAGATGTTTGGTATCAGAGAACATACATATGACTTCATTGATAGGAATTGTAGGAGATTTGATTTATATTAGCTTAAAATACCTTTCTAAAACAGTAAAAAAATCAAATTATTATCTCAAAAGATACGGAAGATGCAAAGCGATTTTGCTCTTGCATCTGTAAACAATTTCCCAAATCAAATATCTCGAAAACAGGTCTAAGCGTGGAATAACTTGCATAAATTTGACGTCGAAGTTTACGTTCTTTTAAAAAATGTACAGGGTACTACATTCCTGTATAACCGGAAGTCTCACATTCATGGCATTAGGTATTTTTATTCGATATATACAGAGTGTCCGGGAAAATGAGGGAAATCTCTCGGGTGCAAATAGAACATGAAAAAATAAGATGACAAGTTCCTATAAATTGTTTTCCTACAGGTCTTCCCTACGGAGATATCTGTCCCTGAAGAACGCCGCTGGAAATCGATTTTTCTTGAATAACTTTTAAAGTACCTACTTAATATAATTTAACAAAAATTTAATGTGACGGACACTAGTAAGGACCTCTTAAAAGTGTCCTTAAAACATATTTAGCTTTTTTAGTTTACCAGGGGCGGGCTAAGCTTTATAAACTTAATGCCTACATTTTTAACATCCTGTATGATAAAGACTTTAGAATAATAACTTCAACCTTTGACTAAAAAAGGTACTCTTGTGTATTGTCGATAAAATGAACCGTTTGTAAGAAAAATAATAATAAACGAATCAATGTCTTATTTTTAATAAAAATAATGATTTCTATTTTTTTTTCTGGACATCAAAGTGCTATACAAAAGTCATTCAAACAACAGGAAAGTTTTATTTTAAGATGTTTAATCTGACAAAATACAACATTTTAGAAAAACGCAGTGTTGTCGCAAGAGGCATCTTAACAAAATTATTGAAAAACTTAAATATAAAAAGGAATATAGTTCGAACTTTTTCTCGTGAACGGTTAATTTTATCGACATTAAACAAGAGTACCCTTTTTTAGTCTAAGGTTGAAGCTACCCAGAATTATTATTTTAAAGTCTTTATCATACAGCACCTGTACACCTGTAGACTTTTAATATTGAGGTATTTTTGTTCAACATCCTGTGTAAAGAAAAATGTAGTATAGCGAAATTTCTTAAATTGTGTAGAGGGGAGAACAGCAGTTTTTCCTCGGGAGGGCAGTGTTTTTAATTATCTTACGCTGATTGCATTTTATCATCTGTAAATTTTATTAAAGGAAGTGTTTTTTCCTCGTACCTCGCGCAACGTATGTAAATGGCTTCGCCCCATCGACTGTCTTACTGTGCACTAATTAAAAGAACTTATGGTTTTTTTTACGAGCAGAAGGGTATTTGCAATTTGTTTACTACACCCTACTTGCAATTCCTACGGCGTGCTAGGCGTTTATATTTTGTCCTTTCGCATTCGGTTCTTTAATTTCAGCTGTTTCTTGTTTTATTTCTTTTCGTTTGTCGGCCTGCGTAAATTCTACAAATTACGTGGCAGCTTTTCATTCAGAACTAATTCCCGTAGTATCGTGTTTAATCTTTTAGAAATATGTCAGAATGGAATAAAACTGAAAAATACCCTGAGATGGGATAACAGAGGCCGATCTTTTCCACACCCTTTCATTAGCTTCTTTATGTGTTCGTTCCTTCTTATTATCCAAGCCAAGGAGTTTGTCGCACGCTTCGATGCACTCCAGTTCGGTATTTTTGTGCATTTATGCAAATTCGGCATTTGAACTATACAGTTGATTTTTTCAAGTCTACATCTTTCTATGCTGCTGTTTTATACATTAAAATAATGTATTGCAAAAAACTTCAGTATTTCGCCTAATTATGCAGGGTGTTCTGAAAGTCCATCAGGAAACTACGGATTAAAATAATAGCAGTATGCAATGAAAAATTTTTCGAATCATGAATTTTTTGCTTGTCAACTTATATACATACATATAACTTATATATTTTCATGACATTCTGCTATTATTTTGCCTCCTGGAGTTTCGATAGACTTAACTGACGATTTTTCTCATAAAAACAAAGTTTTTATTCAAATAAAATTATGTTCTAACATGCTTCCTTACAAAAATACAGAATGTTGGAATTTAGGAAAATGTAATCAACACTATGGTTTACCTTTTTTTTAAAAAAAAAATATGTTGCGCCAGTGACTAATATTAAAATTAATACATTTTTTAGATTGCGCCATTTTTTTGCTACAAAAAAAAGTATTCTTAGGTACATAATTTCAGTAAATAGCTCCGCTTTAGGTAAATCAACTTGTTACAAAAATAAGTATATATTTTCAGTAATTAAATGAAATACCCAAGAAATGAAAGCTGTACTGTCATTACAAGTAATTATTTGTCAAATCTAGTAAATAATTGTTTGAAAATTCATTTACATCCCTACATTTTTTAAATGGGGATTTTACTGCACAAGAAGTCGCTGACATCGATTACGTATATGGTTTTTGTAATGGAAATGGTCCGGCAACCGTGACAGAATACTACTGCAGATTTCCTAATAGAAGAACTCCAAATCATCAAGTACTTGCATCTGCATTCCGAAGATTGATTGAGCTTGGAATTTCAAATTCTGAAGCACCAAGAAGACGAAACGTTGCAGGCGGGGAGTTTTAGTGCAGTTAGAATCTTCACAAAGTTTTGTTTGGAGAACTGTATGTACGTATTACTATTACATCATTACTACTATACAGGTGTTCAAGCTCTTCATCCTGGAAATGCCTAGCAACGTTTACGTTTCAGTCAGTGGCTTATTAGAAGAATAACTGATAATCCCTATTTTGTTTCGTCGGGTTTATATACAGATAAAGCCATTTTTACGAGAGACGGCATCACAAATTTTCGAAGCTTGCATCATTATTCATTGATCAACTCACATGATAAGAAGAAAAAGAGAAGCACCGATTTTCTATAAATATTTGAGCCATTTATTGGAGTTGCAAGAATTTAATAATCGCATGAACGCAAGCAGTTACAGACTTTCTCCATTTGTATGACTTACTAGAAGACATTTCATTGAATACTAGACAATATATGTACTTCCGACAAGATAGTGGCTGCATAATGATTTTCATGATACATGGATTGGTCGGTTTGGTCCTGCGAGGTGGCCTCCAAGAAGTCCCGACTTAAGGCCGCTAGATTTCTTTTTCTGGAGGAATGCCACCAAACACTAAAGTGACCTTAACGGTATGTCTGTATGTTGAGTAAAGGGGCACTAACAGTGATAAGACAATAAAGCAGCTGACAAACTGGCTGGGTCTGGCAAGGTGAGTGCATCGGGTCTGAATATTTTTGGATCTGATCCCTCCGATATGCTTCCGATATCAGCTTTTGTTGAAAGTACCAAGGAGGACACCTACGAAGAATTTAGACAGTGGGATGGGTTATACACATAGCTGTCAATTTGCTAAAGAGCTCCTAGCATACTCTTGCAAGGATACAGCTAAAAAGTACCTGGCTATATCTATGATGAATCTAGTGACAGACGGGTATTCAAACTGGACACTGTTGGTTGAGGAAGCACCAGTATTATGTGAGGAAGTGTAAAGCACCTCTTTGTAGGGGTTGCGAAGACGAGACAGTCCCTCATGCACTCTGAGTACAGTGCTGTCTCGTCAACAAGAGAATCCGTGTTGGAAGATCGATGGCCTTCTATGGAATACATTAGAGAGAGTCTCTGAGCAACGTCATCACCTTTTCTCTTTCTCTTTAGGCTAAGGTGAATTGATCTCTTAATGAAAGGAAGTACAAGGGACCCAATGGGGCCTAAGTGCTGTAGCCTCTTAAGCTTCTCTTTCACAATTCCAGAATCCAGAGCAGTTGGAGTATGTTATAGATTGTAGATTTAGAAATCTTTGACGACCAATGATAGGATCTTCATCCATCAATTCCAAAACACGTTCTAGTAATAAGGGTAACATGTCGTGGTCTTCCACTGTTTTGGCTTGAAGGCTCCTAAGCAATTTTATAAAAACGGAGAGTTAAATTTAACAGAAGTAAACTGTGAGTCTCCTGATGGAGAATCGGGCGGCATAAATCTGATCAGCTCCAGAGATATTTCCTTCAATTAAATCATATCCATTAAATGCATGTGTAAATTCATCAAATGTGAACTTTTCCATATTTTATGGATTGAGAATTTCTGACACATACTTCAGTATCCAAAATATATTTTTTGATTAACCATTAATAGATCAGAGGGTTACCTATATTTAAACAAGAATCGGTAATGTTATAGCTCTGTCAAACATGGCTCAAAATATATTGGAAAAAATGGCATTAACTGCATATATCTAATCGATCTAGTTCAGCGATTTCTTTTAATCTCAACTATAACTTCATTGTTTTAGGACACTATATACAATATGCATCAGGAGAACTGCCATAAATCCTAGGCTCTGTCGTTTACTTCTAAGATACAAGAAATTAAAACAACTAAATATAATTTCAGCAATATCGCAATAATAGATATATGAATAATAAACGCATTATATTGAAATTTGGCAAGCGTATGTTTTGAGAGACTCTAAATAGCTTGGTGTATTTATACATTGTAAAATAATATCTTTCACTTATTAAAATAATAAGAATTAGGTAATGCGTGAAATAAACAGTTTGCACAAAGTAAATATTGAGAGAGAATTTAAAAAGCATCCAGCCCAATGATAAAAAGTGTTTCCTGTACATAAATGCAAAATTTATTTAAATACCTTATTTCAGCAACCAGCGGTCTGAAGTGTATTTCAGAAAAATCATCGGGAGTTATTACGTAAAACTTATACTGAATAATCAACTAATGAACTGCTTATAATTCAGTAATTAGGTCAAGTTTAGAGTGTGTGGTACAATGTTTTGCTTGCTCTTGTCGACTGCAGATTGATTTATGCTATATTATTTCAAGATGACTTAATCAAACCAAGAATTAGCAGAGACATATCCAGTATTTCAAAAGTCATGGCAATTGAATGGCAAATTTTTGGAAAAATCGCTTGAACAGTTCAATTTTGTTTTCATGGGACATGGTGAAGTTCAATTCCCAAAAATAAAACCAGTGGACAGAATTAACATTTACATTTTGGAAACTTTTTTCTTAATCATTATTTTAACATTAACATTATATTTAACAATATATTGCCTCCTTGTCAATCTGGATTTAGAAAATCTCATAGCCACTACTACTGCCTTGCTGCAGGTTACAGATGATGTATTTAGAGCTAATGACAATAACTATAATACTTGTTTAGTGTTGCTTGATTTTAGTAAAGCGTTTGATACTTTAGATCATGATATTTTGATAAAAAAATTAAGATATTTTGGAGCCAGTAACAATGTAATTTCTTTTTTTTATAATTATCTTTCTAACAGACGACATCGGGTTTGTTTAGGTAATTCATTTTCTGCATATAGATATATTAAACGAGGTGTACCTCAGGGTAGTAGCTTCACATATAATGCTTGTAAAATTTATAATGGTATTCCTGCACACATCAAGTCTGTCTTGTCTATTTATTCATTTAAAAAGCGAATTAAATCCTGGATATTGTCTAAACGTGTGCCCTACTCTATTTGTTAAATGCAGTAAATTTGTAGGTTATATTTAGGCTTAAGTAATTTATGTTGTCAATTTTTCACTTTTGTCTACCTTACTATTGTACTTGGTTGGTTATGTGGAAGAGCAGCGGACATCCGAACGGCACCAACCTTTTTTCTGACATATTCTTATATTAGTATGACTTTATAAGCTAAAAATAAAGACTATATTATTATTATTATTTATAGGTAAACCAGAAAATAAAGTACAAGATTATTTGAAATTACTTTATTAGGCGAATAAATTTATTTATGTAAGAATTTTTTAACTATTTGACGATTCCCCCGAACTTTCAAATTCACTTTTGATTTCTATTTTACATCCAATGCCGTTGTAATATTTTATTTACTTGTACTTATCAATGTTAATTTGCAGTTTGGAAAAATACAATGAGTAATTTTATTATGAAATATTAATTAATCTCGCGACAATATTTAAATTGGAATATCCATGTTTGCCAATATTGAAAAAGCGCGCTTATTTATTGAAAATAATGTCGTTAGCGTATTTTCCACGTTTTAATAATAATAATAATAATAATAATAATAATAATAATAATAATAATAAATTTATTTGTTCAACAGTCACAAACCAATTACAGGACAAAGATTACAAAGTGAATAAAATAAATAAACCAAAATTGAGAATAATTAAGAAATGAATACAAAACAAACTAACACGAGAACATACAAAATTATGTATTACTTATATAACTGAAGATGGTATATAATTCTTTCAAATTACAGTGAAAAATGTCACGAGGTGTATATTTTATTATAATTGCATGTCATTGAACACACAGGAGACTTCAATAAGACATTAGTGTTAGCAATCGGGCAGTAAAAAGTTCGTGGTGTACGACTAGCTACTCTATTTGTTAAAAAATATACGGAATTTAGGATTTGAGGACAATCGATATTATTACTCAGAAGTGAATGTAAAAACTTTAAACTGTAAAAGTTCCTCCTAAACTCTGATGAATTAAAATTGAAGCGAGTAATCAATTCCTTATAATCACATCCTCTGTTAGGATATACGCCGTCAACATGAAATGCTAGAAATTTTAAAAAAATTTTCTAAACGGATTCAACTAATTTGATGTAATAATTGTAGTACGGATTCCAAATAAGGCAACAATATTCAACTTTCGATCGAACGAAAGTGAAGAACTTTTTATTAGAACTTCGTTCTCTTTAAATACACGACCTTGTCTTACTACGAATCCCAAACGCTTTAAAGAAGCAGAAACCGTTTGTTGAATGTGTTCAGAGAAACTCAATTTGTTGTCGAAGCATACAACCAAATCTCTAGTCGTGTCAGTACGTAATAAAACTTCTGTATCTACATTGTAGTGAAAAAGAATAGGATTTGTTATACGTGTGTATGATATTACTTTACATTTCGAAATATTTAATTGTAACCTTGTTTAACTCATTCTGAAGAGCCATACAATCATCATCAGCAAAAGATCATTGACAAATAATGAAAAAAGTAATGGCCCAAGATTAGACCCTTGAGGGACACCTGACGTAATAGGATAAACCTCAGATTTGAAGCCGTTTTCCTCACATAACACAGTTACAGTGCACTGACCTTTAAATATAATGTATTAATAACGAAAAAGAAATCACGAAACGACCATACAATATGGCAAACTATATCAGACTGTCTCTGTTGCACTTTCATAGAGATGACGTATGCCTCTGAAGGGCATCTTTCCCAACGGATTCCATGTTGTTGGTAACATTATTGTGTTCACAATAATTTATAGATATACATACGAATTACATAGCCAATATATTCTAATGTTACTGGATGTAATAAATTTATTATATGATTCAAAAGTTAGCAGTTAATGATTCTTCGTTGTTACTTATTACTTTCAATTTTTTACTGAGGCACTGCCTCACCGTACCGGCCGCAAAAAATTGGTAACTTCAATTTTCCCTAATTTAATGTTAGTATGTAAACCAATACTAAAAAAATAGCCGCAACAGTCGACAATATAGAGTGCAACGTGAAACACCGTCTGTTTTCTACATTTCCAGTTTTACGTCTGGATTTACAAAAGCGCAGGATAAATGTTTAATGTAAATGTTCGGCGTTACAGACTTTAAAGCATAAATGATGCAATTTTAGCACTGGCAGCTGGCTAAGGAATTGACAAATGGTTATGTTTATGAGTGGAGATCAATCTTTATAAATGGACGTCTATCGGTTTGTTGCAGGGTCGTGTGTAGAAAAACGCGGACCACTTGATATAGCGAATTTAGAATGCATAGGAAATGTCATCGATACGAAGAGTAGTAATATTTTATGATTGACTTGGAACAATCATCTATCCGAGGGAAAGCAGAAGTTAACATGAGTGTTTGACCTCCGGATATAACAGGGTAAAAGCTTATCTTTAGACAATAACATACCGGCCAATCATTTATTAAAAATGAATTATACAGTATGCGCCAAAAGTATGGAATAAATTCAATAAAAACGAAACAATTATTTTTTTTTAAATGGCAACACCATATTTTTTTCCTTGATTCTGAAAGATCCTTTAATTCTCTATCAGACAGTACTAAAATTTTGCCCGCTTACATAGGAAACTTTTCGAGTAAATGACGATCGAATGTTAGAAAACGTAAATCAATTAAAATAAAGCAAAAACGTTATCAAGTTTAGTTTTTCGAATTCCATAGTTCTTTTATGGATCACGTAGGTGAAAATCTTTGCAAAGTGTCATTGTCACACCGACTTTCTAATAAGTATTGTAAGCGACATAGAAATTATTATTCAATTTAAAGTATTATGGCACATTTAACTGTTACTCAAAGAATTGAAATTTTAATTCTTATCGGATGACTAGAACTCAGCAGGAAGTTTGCGATTTATTTAATGAAAAATATCCAGATCGCCCTATCAGCCAATCAACAGTCAGTAAGGTAGAGTCTAAATTTAGAGAAACTGGGAATGTTGTAAATATTCCAAAACCTGGACGTCCAAGCATTAATAAAAATCAGAAACAGAACATTTTGATAAGTATGGTGGATAATCCTCATAATTCTTCACGATTGGTTGCATTAAACAATGACACTAGTCAGAGCACAGTGCTACGTATCTTGAGGAAGGAAAAATATCATCCCTACAATATTCAACTTGTGCAGGAACTCAATGAAGATGATCCCGATCGCCGCTTACACTTTTGCGAAATTCTAATGGATTTATGTCAAGGAAATAGAAATTTACACCGCCAAATACTTTTTTCAGATGAGGCCACATTTTGTCTGAATGGTACAGTAAACAGTTAAACTTGCAGATATTGGAGTCGGGAAAACCCTCATTGGATGGCAGAGGCACATACCCAACACCCTCAGAAATTAAATGTGTGGGCTGGAATAGTTGACGACAGAATAGTAGGGCCTTTCTTCTTTGAAGGAACCCTTACAGGACAAAGATATTTAGAGTTTCTAGAAAATGACCTTGTTCCAGCCCTTCCAGTAATTTTTCCTAACGATAATGACCCTGACATTCCTAACGAAACCATATGGTTTCAGCAACACGATGCACCTCCGTACTATGCGCGCCCTGTACGAGATTTTTTGGACAACTGTTTTCCTGCGAGGTGGATCGGCAGACGCGGACCGATAGAATGGCCTACAAGATCGCCAGATCTTACACCTCTTGACTATTTTTTATGGGAATACTTGAAGTCAAAAGTGTACATTAATAAACCACGTAATTTAGAAGAACTTCAAAATCGCATTCGGGACGAAATACGCAGAGCTACCCCAGAAATGATTCATAATGTGCAAGAAGAATTTCTTCACAGACTTGCGCATTATCAAGAAGTTGGTGGATGGCAATTCAAACATTTAATTTAAGTATAAAATTTAATCAATTGTATTTTATTTTACATACCTCAGAATTGTTACTTTTTTTATGGATAAAATTTACGTTTTCTAACATTCAATCGTCATTTACTCGAAAACTTTCCTATGTAAGAGGGTAAAATTTTAGTACTGTCTGATAGAGAATTAAACGATCTTTCAGAATCAAGGAAAAAAATATGGTGTTGCCATTTAAAAAAAATCGATGACGTCATTACTCGAAAACAAATGACATTTTAAAATCGCATTTTACGCTAAAATATGTATTTTTTAAATTAAAAATCGACCTGTTCGAGGATTTTTCCCAAAAAATAATTGTTTCGTTTCGTCTAATAAATTTTTAGGTACAGAAATTTTTGAAAATACGTATTTTTTGAAATTTATCTGTAGATATAAATATTGTTATACCATGAACTTACATAGTTCTGCATATAAAATTGTTCACTTTTGTTTATAAATATGTGTAATAATTGTTAAAATGTGGGGTCAGAATAGCAAAATAAAGTGTGTTTTCCAAACACAACGATTTTAAAATAAATTTAAAAAACACATTCCATCTCTTACATTCGTATCTTCAAATTTATTTCTAATTTTGACGTCACTAGCAGAGGGCACCACTTATGGCACATCATGTTTTTTTAAATGGCAAAACTTTTTTGCTGCTTAATGTATCCATCTGACTATTGAAACAATTGATTCTCCTACCTGTTATATCTGAAAAAGCCTTGTTGAAGTCGTTAGGAGTAACAGTTTTCGAAATAATCCTATTTGAAATATTCAGTGCACCGATTGAAATCAGTTATCGTTTCAGGTAAAGTGCCTTTTTTACCGAAAATACAGCAAAATGTTACTGGAAAAAGTTGTTCAGAACGGCAAATTATGGAGACGTGCAAAATTTCAAAGAAATCGGCCTGCTTTGATAAAATCTTTGTGCTTTGCGGAAAAATGGTTTCATCAAACCTCGTCGATCTTATTGAAATTTTGCACGTCTCCATAATTTACCATTCTGAACAACTTTTTTAAGTAACATTTTGCTGCGTTTTCAGTATAAAAGGCACTTTACCTGAAACCAAAACAGTTTTTACTCACTGCACTGAGCATTTCAAATAGGATTGTTTCAAAAATAGTTACTTATACCGATTTCAGCAAAGTATACCTTTTTCATATAAAACAGGTAGGAGAATCGATTGTTTCAATAGGCAGATGGATAATACACTAAGCTGTAAAAAAGTTCTGCCATTTAAAAGAAACATGGTATGCCACAAGTGGCGTCAAAATTAGAAACAAATTTGAATTTCTCGCTCGCAAAAACAAACAAATTTAATGTAAATATTTGGATTTCTTAAGAAGTTACTTACAAATATCGAAAATAAAATTTCAACTTTGCAACCCTGTATCTTTTTTATTATGCGACTTGGAATATAGATATGTTAGGTTAAATAATTCTTTTTTCACCTGGAATCTGTGGTCTTATTTTTGCTACTTCATTTAAAAACTCCTCCCTGTATTTGTGATATATTTCACTGTAATATTCAATCGTTATTTGATCCTTTTAAAGATTGTAAAATGAACTGTTGTCTGTTATTTTGGTAATCCTAGTTGATTAATCTGCAATACATTACTAGTTTTTAGTCATTATCTTTTATCAATTATTGTATAATATTAAAGTGTGTTTGTTTCTTTTGCTTGATTTGCCCTGTAATTGGAAATATTCTGCTGGACAAATAAATCTATTATTACTATTATTCAATTATTAAATGCTTAAAATTGTTTGTATTTGTAGAAAACATTATTTCAAAAATACGGCATCCTTAAAGTGAAACTACCACTTTCTATTAAAGAAAATACGAAATTAATGAAACTTACTGAATCCAAATTTTAATGTTTCAGATAAAGAGTAATGTTTAGTTTGACTTGGTGGAAAAATAGATAGTCTAACAATTTAGCTGCCTGTCGGAAAATTGTATACCTAGACTCATTATTTTAAACGTGCTTTGATGATTCAGTATTGGATCCTTTCCCCTATTTTACGATAATTTATTTTCAATGCGTAATACCGATAATATATTCAATAGAAAAAATTTATCTGCTAACCTATATTTCTGACTAAACATACATAAACAGGAGGAAGAATGTGGTTCTGTAGCCTATCACTTATTGTGATGGAATTTTATTTTATAAATGTTTGGATGATTTCACTCTATCAGTTTGGGCTATATCTTGGATGTTTGACATTGTGAAACTAACCGATGCGGAAAACAGTACGAACTTGAAAATAGACAGTGTTATAAATTAGATACTAATTTATGTGAGGGGAGTGATATCGGGAATACGTCAAATGGAGGCAGAGGGGCTCTTAAAAAGTGGCATGTTGCGAAGCCAAGGCACAGGCAATAAGTTCGCAATTGAGTTGACATCTAAAACATGATAAATCAATAGCTACGCTTTATTGAAAGTATTGATGTATTAAGTCGCATTAAGACAAATGTTCTGTCAAGTGAGTTCGTTATTGGTACGGCAATATAAACGACAGGAATCCAGAATTCGGGATTAGGTGTTTGATGAGATGCAGAATTTTCCTTGCCCCGACGGGACTCTATTTTAATGACTAGCTTGTCTTGAGCTCCTCCAATAATTAAGACAAACACTCGTGGGATTTTATCCGTTTCCTGCCTCTCTCTTCTCTCACCTCTCACGCCGATACCACTGGCGTACATAGAAAAATCAAACAATCAAAGTATCTATTACAATTGTAGATTTACCCCAATTATTACATCTTAAAGAAAGCTGCAAGCTTGTAAATATTTTTTAAGTAACGATAGTTAAAAATTAACATCGCGTTAAATTGCCATATTTCTCGCCGTATAATTATCAAATTTGTGGTGTTTTTTAAGTACAGAAATTTCGAAAAATAAAACACGTAAAACAAAATATTAAAAATAAAATTATTGATGTTTTCTTTATCCACTTTTACTACTTAAAATCTCCTCAAATAAAATAATAATTTTTAAAAGGCGTTTATAAGACACACATATTTTGCATTCGGGACGAAATACGCAGAGTTACCCCAGAAATCATTCATAATGTGCAAGAAGAATTTCTTCACAGACTTGCGCATTGTCAACAAGTTGGTGGATGGCAATTCGAACATTTAATTTAAGTATAAAATTTAATCAATTGTATTTTATTTTACATACCTCAGAATTGGTACTTTTTTATGGATAAAATTTACGTTTTCTAACATTCAATCGTCATTTACTCAAAAACTTTCCTATGTAAGAGGGCAAAATTTTAGTACTGTCTGATAGAGAATTAAGCGATCTGTCAGAATCAAGGAAAAAAAATATGGTGTTGCCATTTAAAAAAAAATCGATGACGTCATTACTCGAAAACAAATGACATTTTAAAATCGCATTTTACTCTAAAATATGTATTTTTTAAATTAAAAATCGACCTGTTCGAGGATTTTTCCCAAAAAATAATTGTTTCGTTTTTATTCAATTTATTCCATACTTTTGGCGCATAATGTATATAAGGACAGAAATTCGGTCTAATAAATTTTTAGGTACAGAAATTTTTGAAAATACGTATTTTTTGAAATTTATCTGTAGATATAAATATTGTTATACCATGAACTTACATAGTTCTGCATATAAAATTGTTCACTTTTGTTTATAAATATGTGTAATAATTGTTAAAATGTGGGGTCAGAATAGCAAAATAAAGTGTGTTTTTCGAACGCGTTTTTAAAAGTTATTATTTTATCTGATGAGAATTGAAATAGTAAATGTGGATAAACAAAACATTAAGAATTTAATTTCTGATATTACGTTATTATTCTACGTGTTTTATTTTTCAAGATTTCTGTCTAAAAACACCACAAATTTGATTATTTCACGGCAACTTTAGTAACATCAACCTCCTTCCAATCGCCCTTTATGATACGTCTAAGGAGATTTTCCTTTAAGCTACTGACACTGCGGCATGTACTAATTGACTTTTACACTTCTTTAAAACTGTAGCTCTTTAAAAAGTTATGAATATTTATTGGACATTACGTGGGACAAATTAAACATTACACGAGGTACGTCTGAGATTTAACGCATATACAAAAGTTCCCGATCGTGAAATTAACTTCACAAACATTTTAGACAATTTATTAGAATTAACATTTACTTAAAATTTATCTGAAATTACGCAATTTTTTCATGAAATAATCGAAAAGTATTTACAAGTGATATTACCAATATATTTTTCAGTACAGTTTTTCTTTAGTTAGACATAAACATTGTGTAACAACCGGAAATAAAGTAAAAAAAAATGATAATGCAATTTTATCATATAGTTACTGCTTTATTATTAGTTTTTAAAGGTAGAAAGTTCAAAATTGAATTTTAAATAAAAAAAAATAATTTAATCAACGGCAAAGGTCTTGGTCATTTAGAAACACATAAAAGTAAAAAGTGCCATATGATTAATACATAGGTATGGTATATATATATTATTTAATGTATTTACATACGCCAAACATAATTCTGGTTTTAAAATTTATAATCACTAAAATATAATGATCACAAAGAGAACATTCTTCAAGAAAAAATTCAAGTGAAAGGTTTTACTACTTTGTTTGTTTGTTCTACTTATAAAATCTATCAATCGAAAATTATGAGAATTTCATAATAAATGCCAACCACAGTAAACAGCTAAAAAGATGTCAGTTCAAATTCCCGTTTAATACGTTACAGGCGAAATAAGTCGAACATCGTTCGGGTCCTATTATGCCTGCTATGCAGGCGAGCCCTCCTTCGATATGGAACACATATACGCGGCCCGATTTCTCCCTCTTCTTCATCCATCAGTCATTATTTTTGCGTGGTAGAGGTTGGTGAAATTCGTGTGATGGCATCGCCAGTGTAGTTTATAACTAATAATTCAATTTGCTATTTGCCTAAATAAAAATGCAATTCATGTTCGGTAAAGTGAAGTAGTGAAAGACCGCGGTTGTCCTCTGCCAGAGACATTATAATAGACATGTGCGTCTGTATTATTCAGTACATACTAATCATAAGTAATGGATTTGATTCTGATTCATAATCAAATGCGATTTGCATTATTTGGGAATATCAACGTAATTCTGCTTTCAAGAACATAACGTAAAGGTGACACAAAATAGGTATATTTTTAATGTTTTATCTAAAATTATTTACAGTATAGCAGCATAATACTGCGGCCAAAATAAGTCGATTTACTTTAGTTTATCCTTAAAAAATCCAAAAATCCACCAAAATCAATAATAACAATAGGGTGTCAAAATTGAAGAAATAAATCACATTTTCTTTCTTATCTTTCGATCGCTTGAAGCAAATTTCACGAAATTTCGCTTATTTTGATCACAGCATTCTACTGTTACAGTATGGCCCATTACTTACGCAACAATTTGACTTTAATTTTAAATAAAGATTATTTCATTACCAACACGGTGGTATAGGGTTGTCTGCGAAAAATCAGTCCTGAATTCCGGTTGTCGAGTTTTAAAAAGTGAAATATTCCCCAGCGAACCATTCCATGAAGAATAGATAGAAGAATACACAGCATTGCAGATGTGTGTAATTCGTCCATACCGAAAACGAAGACGATCCGTTTATCCGTTTCTCCAAAAAATCGAATAAAGTCCGGGAACGGCGGTGCCTATTATTATTAATCTGCCTCTAGGAACCCCTAACGCCCTTCAATGACAATAAAACAACATTTTCGACCCTACTAATATTTCGAGATCGAAAACCCGTAAAAAAAAATTTTTAATAATCCATTTGCCGCCCCGAATTACGTTTCATTTTTTTTAAGGAGACGATACATATAATCAAAAAATTTTATTAGACTTTTCGATAGGCAAGGTGGAGAAGAAGCCACAAAAAAATTTCAATGATTTTATTAGACAAATTTCGTGTTTTTAAGGGCCGGCCCCGGAGGGGCGGCAGGAACGTAATAATATCATTTCAAGTCACTACCAGGAAATAATAGTGTACACCGAAAATGAAGACAATCCGTTTATCCGTTTCTCCAAAAAATCATTGGTATTTTGCCGCCCAACCCGTAAACTGTTGCTTGTACAGAAAATTCTATAGAAGCATTTTTCCATATTTTCATAAAAATCATTCGAATATGTATTCGAAATGAAACAGAAAAGGTCGATTTCTCGAACTCGTAACTTCGAGACTCCACCCCTCAGTTATGAATTCGGGAAACCTCCGATCCCGTCCCACAGCCGCCGTTTACACAGCCTCATGTTCTCGTTAGTAGTAAAAAAAAATTTCCGTACATCTCACGGCCACAAATCGAATCCGATCGACCTCAAATTTTATGTACGTATACCGCGATAAGGCGGGGGCGCATCCGGTAATGTACCGAAAAAATGTAAAAAAACGGGATGCCGCCCCCGGAGCAGCCACCCAACCGATAGAATCGAAATTTTAAAGACACGTACTCTTTGAGATGCGGAATCGAAAAAATTAGTCCGTATTCGCGTTAGGGGTGGCTAGGGGCAGATTAATAATAATACCGCCGCCCCCGGACTTTATTCGATTTTTTGGAGAAACGGATAAACGGATCGTCTTCATTTTCGGTATGGACGAACTACACACAGCTGCAATGCTGTGTACTCTTCTATCGCATGGAATGATTCGCTGGGGAATATTTCACTTTTTAAAACTCGACAACCGGAATTCAGGACTGATTTTTCGCAGACAACCCTATACCACCGTGTTGGTAATAAAATAATCTTTATTTTAATTTAACTTTAATTTATTAACCACACCGTTGCAAGTTACTAGTATCGATTTACCTGTTTATACTTGCCTACCCAAGAGTTGAGACGGGAAAAAAATAGTCAACCTAACGTTTGCATATTTTATGGGCTTCATACTTTCGATTGGTATGGAATTTGTCTATTAACCAAACCAGTGAAATGTTAAAAAAAATTATGATTTTTAATTGTTAATTAATCATATTCTGGATTGAATTTTTTAGACAACCCATTTGCAATATATTTATTGACATATTTAATTGGATATAAAATACTTTTCATCCATTAACCAGCTCGGTGAAGGTCGTTTTATAGTGGGATCTTAGACTAGTAGTGTATAGTATTGCAGAAATGTAGTTAATCGTTCCCTAGTGTCTTCAGTTCGCAGTTGACATTTCTATTTGGCATAGAAAGGTAATCTCAAGTCTCACATTAACTGATGCGCATGGGTTACGTAATAATTAGTAAATTGGACAGAGTTCTGCCAGTGATAGATGGAAGCGGCGAATTGAAACTGAAGGCCACGATATCTCGTTGGAAGATCGAAGGGCTAATATGAAACCAGTAGAACCCCGAACACGTATGTCGACGTGACACAGCTGTACCGCAATATCTGATGACCTATAGACTAACGTCAGACGACGAACCTCCGTGACTAGCGTACCCGGGAAGCTCACGTAGGGCGTCGTGCCATGGCGTACCGACGGCACCGACGTCCTCGGAAACGTAACAAAAACCACGCGCTACTCTCCAACACGTACCGAAACCCATTGCTCGGGTCTGGGTCTGCGATATTGTATCTCCGACTTCCAAAGCGTCTGCAATCGCAAAACACATGCGTTTTATTGAAAAATACTCTGTTGTTAACAGTAATAATATTTACTGTCAACATCTTTTCTACTGCATAATAGAATATTATTATCTATCTATTATACAGTATGGAAAATACTTATAAAATTAATTCAGTAATTAAAATAGCGATGCGAGTTATTTATAATCAACTTGCGCCTTATTTATTATTTTTAACCTTGTTTTACCTTCTAACCAACCAGGATTTTATAAAAATTTTAATACAAAAACAGTGCTTGCGGCTGTAGTGCTTTACTGACTAATGACTTACTAAATATGTATTGAAGCTACCTCTAATGAAGAGCAACAGCGTTGCCATTCAGGTCCACATATACAGGGTGTTCCAGAATGATGGTCAAATATTTTACTAGTGTATTCCACAAGCGATTTTAAAGGGGGATCTTCATATGAAATTTTTCAAGTTGGGTCCATTCTGTTGAGATATTCGAGTCTCAAAATGGCGGAAAAAAATAGTTTTTTTATTATTTCTTAAAAACGGTTACACTTAGAAATTTCAATTTTGATACACAACATCAGCTAGTCAACAGCTATATTGTGGTGGTATTACTCCTTGGCTCATGTTTCTGGAAGACGGGAATAAACAACCCCTAGATTTATTTCTTTCAGACCTTTTTCCTGCAATACCCGATTTTTAAATACTATACCTAATTTGACTACTTTTTTCCCTCTTGTAATTTTTTCATACAACCAACAGTTTGCGCGGAAATAATAAAAATGCTTTTCCTTACTCTAAACATCTTTTCGTCACCGTTTACTGATAGCCGCAGTAGGCGTAACGTAAAATCGTAAAATCTTAACTATGACTAAGTACAAATACTTTAAGACATGATAGCATTAACTGAATCACCCATGCAACTAGCAACACGACGGTAAATTTCTGTGTTTACCGTGTGTTTACGTTGTAGTTCTGTGTTCTTTAGTTTTTAGTGCCTTTTAATTTTTAAACGTTTTTTAGTTATTAAATAAAGACATTTGTGACGGGTGCAGATATTTTCCCACAATATAGTTCGCCGGTTTGTTTTTCTAGGTTATGGGACGAGACTGCCGCGGGTACGTTAAAAGTTTTCTATTATCTATCCCAACAAACATTTAAAGTTAAAATTACGTTAATTTGACCTCTGAATTGGTCAAAAACTTTTCATGACTAATTCCGTATAGGGAAAGTTTACCTATATTTGTTGGCCTTTTTCCTTATGTGGGGAAACAAACTAAAGTAATATGGATGTTAATAATTGGTCGGCAAGAATTTTATTCCACTAAGATAATTGGACCTAAAAGAAATACAGACCAATTTTATGTTAAAAGTTCAAAATATAAAAGACATTATTACCAAAATATACCCTAAGTATGCCCTTTATATGACTTACTTTTGCCCGAGAGAGTCAACATTATATGTTTGTTAATAAAATGTGTTTAATAATCTTTTGTCATAAATGTATTAACTAATATTATCTGTATTAAAGTAATTTTAATAATAATAATAATAATAATAATAATAATAGAGATAAGAATAGTAAATATATCACATCGTCAACAAATAAATGGTAAAGAACAAACTAAAATACAATAATATCACAAACAACAAAAAATATATTTAAACTAAAGATGACACTCAAAATATTCTTACAAATTACAAAACGAGTTGGCCAACAACATACGCCTATCAATTATTTTAAAAACCGGAATGCTGTCAATTTATTTGACCCTTGCTGGGAGATGATAAAATAGCCTTGGAGCCAAAACAATTGGACTATTTGCTGATTTAGTCAAATGATGTTGAGGGAAAAGAATATTATTTTGATTTCGGAGATTGTATCCAATTTGTCTGTATGAGTATTGTGAAAATTCATCAGGATGAATCTTGACATATGTAACGCATGCAAGAATATACATGGACACAACTGTTAATATTCCCAATTCATTAAACAATTGGCGGCAAGATTGTAGTCTTGACTTAAATAGCATGCTACGAATAATTCTTTTTTGTGCTATAAATAAGTTGTAAATGGTAGAACGATTACCCCAGCAAACAATTGAATATTTCAAGATTGGCTACACTTGTTCGAAATGGTACACTTTTAAAACGTCAACACGACGTTAAATTATAAATCACACAATTTTGAGCAGCTAATTTCCTAGATACATGTGAGTCCCAATTCAAATTCCTGTCAATTGAAATATCCAAAGAAGTAACAGCAATTATTGGGTTTCAACAAATCTAAACTTCTTTACGCTAAATTTCAACACGAAAAAAATTAAATAATATTTCAATATTTGTATTTTTCAGTATTTTAATAATATTTAAAAAACAGTTTAGGGACTGACATAAAAGTTTGTATTACTATAAACTGAGTTTCAATATCATTGTTTTCATATTGAATCATTATCATATTAAACGAATTACATAAATATAAGACCATTACTTTGCCTTCTTTGTCATTGATCTAAGATATAAAAGCTAACGTAAACGTTAACATTTTGGTAGTTTCGATAGACATTGATTGGGTCAGTATACTCTTCGCAATGAATGATGTCTGATTGAAGGCCAATGCGGCGAAGATCAAGTGCTTAAAATAATGTGGTCGGTCCGCCACACAACCTTCTAACTTTTACCAGTGTTTATACAAATATAGTTAGTAAACCTAGGCTTTCAAGAATTATCAAGAGATGAGGGCAACAGTTTCTGATAGATTTCCTATACACTTGATTAGTTAGTTGAAATCAATTAGAATTTGTAAGTAAATTTTACTGCTGCAACGTTTAAATCTTTAGAAAAAATGTCTACAGACTAGATGTATGTCTGTGAGTTTGTTTTACAATCAGTTGCTAACCAATCAGTTTAATTGTGGGAATATCAAATTCAAAATCAGAATTGGGTTGGATGATGCTAGAACGTAATTTTTTCTATTACGCTTGCGTCAAACAATTTGAAGCCGTTGCCAATTGCTGCAGGAACAAACCTTATATCTTTTTAAACACGCTTTTACTACAGAACGGGGAGAGGTTATCAAGACAAGAGGCCAGACGTAATGCCACCGTACGTCTAGTGGCAAGTGGTAGGAGATCTCTTTAGCTTATTATCTCATTCTCTACGATATAAATATCATTCAGTTTCAATTCCCCTTGCAGCAAATACATTTTATAAACAATTTTGATGGTAGTGATAAATGGAGCGATATCGACTATTTGTAGATGAGAAATAATGGATGGATGTATTTGTACTTTAAACCTTTCATAATTAACAGCAATCGGAAGATTTGGGTTAGTATATACAAAAACGTGAAAATTATCGAGGTCCTTTTATAACTTTAAAGCCAATATAGAATATGATCCTGTTCAAATTTTGTTTTATTTTGAATTCTTTGTGAATCGTTAATTGCACACAATTTGCAAATGCAAATTTTTATATTTATTATATTTTCCTTTAAAATAGTATACTTGAATACAAATGACATTGATTGTGATTTTGAGTCCAATATAACCAATTCTATTTCTCATGATGACGATGTCATCTGATGCAGTAAAAATCCTGTCGCATTGTACTACAGCAATAAATATGATTACGCTTAAATAAAGCTTCAAAACGATACAATATCAATTTTTAATATGTGATGTCAATATTTCCTTCACCTTTCCTACATTAAGTATTATTGGAGATCATATAAAGGGTTTAAGGGTATATTTTTGTTGTTTAGAAGATCAACAATTAAGAAAAGCTACCTTATTTAGATACCTACAACGCCACTATTAGATTAATAGATTCAGTAGAAGTCACATGTTGTACCCTATGAAACATCTACTTGATTGCTCATAACTGATGGCTTCAGTAAAAAGTTAAATCTATTTTCCCAAGACTTCTGTATTTTAACAATATGAATCAAGTACAGTATATCATTTTTGCACAATTGAAGTAGCATTTCAACAAACTTGTGCTTTTTAAAATATAGCAAAAAAACAAACAACTACATAAGATGTTCTTAGTGACAAAAATTCAGTGAAATTCACGGAAAAAGCTATACTAGTCTCAATATTAATATACTTATTCCAACACCAGCTTAGTTTCCCTATTCCTCAATCAGTTTATTGAAAGATTGACTTATTCTGGTATAATAAGAACATGGGAAAAATCCTCGAACAGGTCGATTTTTAATTTAAAAAATACATATTTTAGCGTAAAATGCGATTTTAAAATGTCATTTGTTTTCGAGTAATGACGTCATCGATTTTTTTTTAAATGGCAACACCATATTTTTTTCCTTGATTCTGAAAGATCGTTTAATTCTCTATCAGACAGTACAAAAATTTTGCCCTCTTACATAGGAAAGTTTTCGAGTAAATGACGATTGAATGTTAGAAAACGTAAATCAATTAAAATAAAGCAAAAACGTTATCAAGTTTAGTTTTTCGAATTCCATAGTTCTTTTATGGATCACGTAGGTGAAAATCTTTGCAAAGTGTCATTGTCACACCGACATTCTAATAAGTATTGTAAGCGACATTAAATTATTATTCAATTTAAAGTATTATGGCACATTTAACTGTTACTCAAAGAATTGAAATTTTAATTCTTATCGGATGCGGGAATTTGACTAGAACTCAGCAGGAAGTTTGCGATTTATTTAATGAAAAATATCCAGATCGCCCTATCAGCCAATCAACAGTCAGTAAGGTAGAGTCTAAATTTAGAGAAACTGGCAATGTTGTAAATATTCCAAAACCTGGACGTCCAAGCATTAATGAAAATCAGAAACAGAACAATTTGATAAGTATGGTGGATAATCCTCATAATTCTTCACGATTGGTTGCATTAAACAATGACACTAGTCAGAGCACAGTGCTACGTATCTTGAGGAAGGAAAAATATTATCCCTACAAAATTCAACTTGTGCAGGAACTCAATGAAGATGATCCCGATCGCGGCTTACACTTTTGCGAAATTCTAATGGATTTATGTCAAGGAAATAGAAATTTACACCGGCAAATACTTTTTTCAGATGAGGCCACATTTTGTCTGAATGGTACAGTAAACCGTCAAACTTGCAGATATTGGAGTCGGGATGGCAGAGGCACATACCCAACACCCTCAGAAATTAAATGTGTGGGCTGGAATAGTTGACGACAGCATAGTAGGGCCTTTCTTCTTTGCAGGAACCCTTACAGGACAAAGATATTTAGAGTTTCTAGAAAATGACCTTGTTCCAGCCCTTGCAGTAATTTTTCCTAACGATAATGACCCTGACATTCCTGACGATACCATATGGTTTCAGCAAGACGGTGCACCTCCGCACTATGCGCGCCCTGTACGAGATTTTTTGGACAACTGTTTTCCTGGGAGGTGGATCGGCAGACGCGGACCGAGAGAATGGCCTGCAAGATCGCCAGATCTTACACCTCTTGACTATTTTTTATGGGGATACTTGAAGTCAAAAGTGTACATTAATAACCCACGTAATTTAGAAGAACTTCAAAATCGCATTCGGGACGAAATACGCAGAGTTACCCCAGAAATCATTCATAATGTGCAAGAAGAATTTCTTCACAGACTTGCGCATTGTCAAGAAATTGGTGGATGGCAATTCGAACATTTAATTTAAATATAAAACCTTCGTAGACGTGATGCAGCACATAGCTACATCTTGTTTGATCATCAGAAGTGTTGTATTAATATCATCTTTCAATATTATTATTTTGCACTATAGCCGCATTTTAAAGTATGAAATTTGTTACAAAATATTAATAATTTTAATTCGTGCAAATCTATAAACCTATAATTTAAGGAAGAACAACCTATTCTATATTTAATAATATTTTATTCATATTTTAATAAAATACTACTTTTTAAGTAAATCTTAAATTTAATGTCATTGTAAGAAAAAAAAGTGTTGAATGCTTGGATGTCAAGGATATGTAAATATTTATATCAAATATATTTTATTATTGAATTAATTTTGTTTTAAATAAGTACAATTTGGAAGTCATTTGTACAAAAATTATGTGATTTGATAATACTATTACATATTATGAAATTTAATAATGTAAATTTTTTTAATTTAGCATATGGTTCAACTAATTGTGCAAAATTATATATTTTTGTACAATAATAATATAACTGTTCATAATTTTTAAATTTGTAAGAAATAATCATAGAGCATTAAGAAAAAAATGCACAATGATTCTTTGAATGATGAATTTTAGGTACATACATTTCTCTCTATTTACCATTTAATTTTTTCGGTGGCCCAATGATACTGTAAGGTAATAAAAATTCATTTTTAATAGATGTAGTAATTTTTTATTTGATCAGAAAATGGTGCAGTGAAGTTAGTTGAAAAAATTAAATTATGCTTAGATGTACATTTTAAGGTATCGGTAATGAAACTATTTTAAATTAGAATATAAAAAATAAAGCTGTGTATCTTTTATATATGAAGTAGAAATAAATTCCAATGCGCAAAATTTATTAGTATTAAAATTAAATAACAATTTAAGATCTGCATACAATGATATTATTGACAGTAAACTGTAATAAACTGTTATAGATAGAAGCTAAAACTGAACGCTATCGAAAGACTGAAGCTTTCATGTTTTCATATAAATTCTATTATATCAATCTCCAATAGATACAGAAAAGTTACGTAAACTTCCCATGCGGACCAATATTAAAGTTATAAAATATACAAAACTTTGACAAGTCCTCTCTGCTCTTATAATTTGGACAAGATGCTGCCCAAGAGTGGACATACAAATCACTTTTATGTACGAATTTATTGCAATACAAATTCTCCTAGGACGCTTCAGATTTTTATTTGATAAATGTTTCTATATATATAAGTTGTGTTCGATATTAATAATTCACAAGTTATGTAATTTTAAACACAGTTTCTGGACACAAAATATATTATATAAATAAATTCATCAATAGATATTTTATAGTAACCATGGTAATTTTTATATGGTACAATCTAAATTTAACATTTTTAACATGCTAATATCGATTAGGTTAAATGTAACAATTAACAAAACTACATTTTCACTCATTACAGAATACACAGTCCGTGTTAAATCAAGTCAATATATGAGTGCAAGTGATGTTGAAATATGTATTTCATTAACAAAATTGTACGTGAATAGCATATGTGTGCAAATAAAGAAGTGGTAAAGAAGTAACTGTGAAACGGAAAGTGATGGAAACTCGCGGAAGGAAGATTGTATTTTTAAAATGAGTTTTCCAAAAAAAAAAAAAATTCTATTGCTATATCTTACAAGATGAAACTTAGACGAAATAGTGATATGGCGAAAGAAACTATTTAAAATAAATATAAAAAAATAAGAACCTGGATCTGGATATATTAAATTTTGACGAAACAGGGACGTATGAAGGTCATACGGAAAGCGGTATGATATTATATAATAAGTGTTAATGTGTGACCGTTATAGGGACAGTGCTAGTAACCAATAGTAAATAGTGGGTATGTATTCTAAAGCCTTTTGTCCTTTTGAATGCGGAATTCGCAAATATTTGCGCGATTTATTGATGGTGGAAAAATCTCTATTTGTAACAAATTTTGTCAACTACCTATAACATTTTCTATCATTTTCATCATGAAACTGCCATGGTAGATTATCAGAAGCTCAAATCAAATTTATTAACACCACATAACAATTAAAGGAGCAATAATGTTTAACAGTTTCGCAAATTGCAATTGTCAAAAGTTGAGATTTTTCCGCCATAAATAATTAAAACAGAAGTTGCAAAATTCGTGAATTTCGCGTCCATAAGGACAAGGCTTAAGTGTGATATCCGCGGAGTGCGCATCAGGTAGGTGGGTGGTGGTGGGCAACCGCCGTCCAAAAGGACGGCATTCTAATTTATAGAGGATGACACAGATGGCACATTTAAAGTAAATTGTTAATGTGCTAGGTTCAGCCGACGTCAACTGATTTTTGATAATTTTGTGTTTTAACTCTTCTCAAGTGACACGCTTAGGTAATTATACCACCCATATCTTCCGTACTCATCTCTGTGTTGTGAATTAGTTACTCTCTATTATTTTCGACCTTGAGTAACTGATAATACAAAATAAAAACTTTAAATTTAGAAATATTCTTATTACTTTTATTATCTAACGCCTCGAAATTGGTAAAAACTGTTATATCACTGTACTACTCTACTCTAAAAATAATGGATATTCTGTAATGCAATTATTTTTGTCATTTTTGTATATTTTTTATATCGAATCGCATTCAAATTTAGTACGCCTATGAAATTGACTTGTGGAATATACCTAACCTCGCGATTGACAGAAGGCCAGAGTCGGCGATAAATAGGGATTTAATATAGTTTCGATTTTTTTTTCGCTGTATAAATAAGTTTGAATCATTTTTGGTGGATGATTCCGTTAATTCTTATTTTTCTCTATCCCCTCTAAAAATATTTATACTTTATCATATTGAACTCTGTATAATATTTTTAAATTTAAGGATACCATAATTGTTCGTCATCTAAGTTCTTTAAGTTAAGTTGCGGATTCAAAATAAATTAATATCGCAAAATCTATAACTCCTTAGCTGAAGGGGATATTATAGAAAGCGACTATACAATATTAAAATGCAATAATATACAGGGTTGTCCCATAACTTAAAAATATAAAGTTGATTTCGATATAACCGGAAGTTGGAGAGTTCTAGATATTTTGGTTGTGTTCAATTTTTCGGATCTGTATTTTTTCTTCTTCAAATAATGATCGACGCAGTTCCCGGTGTATATTCTGTATATACATTTTTAATTATTTATATACCTACATCATATTCTAAAAGAGATGCCGACAGAATATCAAAAAATAAAATTAGCTATATCAATCAAATATCTTTTAAATATAAGTTTCGATAAGAGAGATTGCTCTATGATGTTTCTCATAGAAATTAAAGCTTGCAAAATTCTATGGCAATGATTAAAGTTAAAACAATGTTTCAGAAAATGTTTCTTTTTTTTGGAAAATTTTATTGGCGCAGGTTTTTCTCAAAAGAAGATGACGATACCCCTGAATCTCCGCTCCTGAATTTTTTCAGGATGAATTTTTTTTTCAATTTTTCATCGCTTGATCTAAATCTTGAAGATATATTACATCATATATTGTTCCAAATTTGAATTGATTTGGTCAACTCGTTTGGCGGATATAAACAAGAGCAAATTTTGTACACAAAAACTTAACACCCTGTATCTTGAAAACGAAACGTTTCTTCATACGAACTTTTTTCCTTATTTTTTGGACCACTGGTTGAAAATAAATTATACTGTTTACCTTGTACGTGTCGACAAATAATATTCCGAATGAGTTTGGTTGGGTTGACTTTTGATAATATACTCTATATAACATTTTAGGGAAGGTCAGGTACTTTAGCTACCCGAATGGGATCCTTAGAACGTGACCGAGCTGATTTCTCTTTCGCATCCTACGCATGTAGCAACCACGATGGTACTAAGTTGCTGTTTGTATCATTTCTATTCAGTGTATGTATTTCCGTATTAACCCCAACAGAGATCCTATCAGTATCAATCGGCAATCAGAGGATTTTTAAAAGAAGCTGGCACGCGTGGATATCGAACACTTATCTGGATTTATTTCTACCTTTAAATGCAAATGCCGAAAGCAGAAAAGAGGTTGAAGTTGTCGGTTAAATACTTTGTCAGTTTCAATTCTCATTTCTACTAAACCGTAAAAGGGCCATGTATACATTTTTTTTTTTAATTCAGACTTTAATCTCTGAATTCAGACTTTTATGTCTGATTACAAAACTTTAAGCCCTGAAATCAGAATGTAATCTCTGAGGTTATGAACTTATGCCTAAACAAGGTTATACCAGGTGTCAACGACAGTATTAGGCAAGTCATTGGAGGATATTAATATACAGGAGAAAATTTTCCGATATTTGTCATATTTCTGTCAATTCCGGTTTCGTCGAAAATTACCTCAACTATGAAATTTGAAATACAACACCCTGTATATTGTTACATTATTTGATTCTAAAGACGACTGAAGAAAATGCGACCGCACTTGCTTGAGAAATGTTTTACCCCACTTGATTTTTTTAGACCTTTTGGTATTTATGCGTTTAGATTGACGTGAATTTGCTAACATTAATTTCCTGATTTAATTTGATTGTACCACTCGATTTGTCATGATCAGTACTATATATTTATACTTGAAGAACCTAGCAAACAGCCACGTCAGCTGTGTCACCCGGTTTTACGCTTGTTAGTTCTCATCAATATGCTGCATATGAGGCCACCAACGACATCGGCGATTACGATATATATTTACAAAACGCCATAGTGGATTGTGTAGATAACCTTTGTAAGGTATAAATTCATAATTTTAGATATTAAAGCCTGAATTCAGAGATTAAGTCTAAATTCAAATATTAAAATCTGAATTCAGTGATTAACGTCTGAATTCAAAAAATATACCGGCTTCGCAAATTTCCAAATGATGTTTTGGAATTTGATAGATATAGGAACCTGTACCGACATCGGCAAATGCGATATATACTTTTAAAACACCGTGGTGGATTGCGTAGATAACCTTTGTGAGGTATAAATTCATAATATTAGAGATTAAAGACGGAATTCAGATATTAAAGTCTAAATTCAAAGATTAATGTCTGAATTCAGAGGTTTAAAGTCTGAATTCAGTGATTAACATCTGAATTCAGAGTTTAAAGACTGAATTCAGAGTTTAAAGTTTGAATTAAAAGATTAAAGTCTGAATAAAATATATATATATATATATATATATATATATATATATATATATATATATATATATATATGTCCTTCCACGGCTTGGCACATTTCCAAATGATGTTTTGGGAAAATTTGTATTATACACGAACCTATAGCAACATCGGTGATTGTGGTATATATTACAAAATACCCTGGTGGATTGCCTAGATAACCGTTGTAAGGTACAAATTCATAATTTCAGAGATTAAAATCTGAATTTTGAGTTTAAAATCTGAATTCAGAGAATAAAGTCCGAATTCAGAGATGAAAGTGTGAATTATATTATATATGTTATTAAGTTCACTTTGAAATTAATTTTGGAATAAATAAGTAAGAATAAGTAGGTAATAATTCAGAGTGAGTGCAGTAGAAAATGCTAAATATCTTATTAGAAATATGACAGGGATTTAAAATGCGCCTATTACTTTTCTGAAAACCTAGTGGCGTGGTTTTTGTGAAGAATGTACCGTAAACTGGGGCTACTTTGACATACTTTAGGGAGTTTTTTCATTGTAACTTTTTTCTTAATTATCTGAATCAACAAATTATTGTTTGATTGAACCAATAGATGCCTTTAGAATATTGCCTCTGGGCAACAGTTTTATAAAAGCACTCCTTGATATAAAAAAATATATCTTTTGGTGTCAAAGCAGCCCCGTGGTAATTTTTTGAAATATTCAAGAGAAAACAATTAAAAGATTAAAATTTGAACACATGTATCTCTTTTACCTTGTATCAACTAATTATGTTCAATGTTTAATTGCATTTTTACTTCGACCATAATAACACTTTAGTAAAAGAGACCTTTAAATAGAAGATTAACAAAACCTACAATAAAATATGTTTTATTTTTTCCCTCAAAAACAGTGCATTCTACGAAAAAAATTGAAGAGACTAATTTCATTCACAATTGATGGCGGATTTCTAAAAAAATATCAAAACGGGAAAAAGTCAAAAGGCGTACCATTTTTTTATTAAAAAAGTTTGTGACATTCTCGCACGAACGTCACTGGTCAAGTAGAAATATTCGGATCACCCCAAAAAATACACATGTAGCTATCCCTCCAAAGCGTGTTTCAAATTTCAAGTCAATATCTTTAAGACTCTAAAATAATTAATAAAAATAAATAATAAATTAAAATTTAAACACTCTGTATATCGGAAACGAGGTATATTTGGACCTACATTTATTTGCACAAGATAACTTCGACAACCACCCCCTAAAATATTTCGCACTTATTTACAAACACCCCGTATAGTGCAAACTTACGACTTTTTATGCTTTAACTCGTCTAATTCTTTTTCACGCGCTGTGATTTACTGTGATATATGCACTACATTCAAAATGTCTAAAGAACGACGAACAATTATTATTTTAATATTTTAGTAGTAATAATAAATAATTTTTAGAG
The DNA here is from genome assembly GCA_037114965.1 of Monochamus alternatus. Lineage (NCBI taxonomy): Eukaryota > Metazoa > Arthropoda > Insecta > Coleoptera > Cerambycidae > Monochamus > Monochamus alternatus. The sequence continues at coordinate 24,741,476 of CM073432.1, read as the reverse complement.
AAATTTGAAGTTTCATGTCAATTTACTTAAAACTTCAGTTATATGGACTTCGTAGTAAACCAAAATATGCACTTTTCGCTTTTACATTTTGGTGTTTTATACAAACATATCTGTCTAAGCGCGTAAGTGCTGACAACGATAATTTTGATAAACAAAAACTAAATTAAATGAAATGACTTACCGAGCGTTAACTGAAGATGGGTTTCCAACATCGTCAACGGAAGGTTTCCTGGAATAAAAACAGTAATCAGAATAGGTGAGCCCAAACCCGCACAACATCGTATGAGCAACAGCTAAGCCCGTTGACCACGTGGTGAGGCGCAAGTGGAAAATAGTAGTAGGCGCGATGCCAATGACGCTGCAAGTGCAACTGAGAGCATCTCGTGTTACTTTAACTAACATAAGCACTGCCCCCGTTACGTTGTTCGCTTAAATCCCCTTCTACATGCTACCCTAAATACAATAAGTCTTAATATCGAGACCGCTTCTCACCCCTACTTCATTTACCCAAATGCTGATAACGGATTATATTTGAAAGAAAACTCGTAAAAATCGAAGTGCTTTTCAGGAAATACAGATGTACAGATAAAAACTATAAACAACCAGTTTTTACTGCAATCGAATTATTTTTTTCGATGGGTGAGATCTTCCGGGAATATCCGTCCGAATTTTCCGGGAATCTCCAGCCGGATTTTCATTCAACGTTATTTTTCTACAACCAACTTCATTAAAATAATGAAACTTAACAACATACAACTGAATAACCAGCAGCTGCTGTAAATGTTTAGGCTGTGGCGCTTGTCGCTAATAATCCATGTCGGTTTCGAAAACGTGTGTTCAATATTCATATTGTGTGTTCATATTTAAAGTATATATAATTTTTCATGGATGCCACATTTGGGGTAGGTTCAGAAAAATCTACTTTGTCATCAACAAGATCTACTCTACGATATGCAGTCAAGAATTCCCGAATTATTCTGTAAAACGCTATCAATTTTTTTCTTCACACGTTCATATCGTTATAACTGAGCAAGTATCGTTAAATATCCGTTGAACATACTCGTATAAAAATATAAACTAGAAGGAGCATCACTAGAATACTTTTTATGCCGTCAAAATTAATGTATAATATTGTCACGGATTTCCCAATCCGAATTTTACTATTGCCAGAAAAACAATCCGTTAATTAACTACTTCTTTATTAACTACACTCAGTACACTACTGAACGCTAATTAGAACTCAACTAAACACTTATTTAATTAATCGCTATCTAAATCACTTTGATATCTCCAACTAAACACTTCAATTCAACACTGCAAACAAGACTTATACAAGACTAACTTAATCGGCCGTTTATTTTTCTTTTATAGACCCAACGAATATTCCAGGTATATTCTAGCATCTCTAGATCTATTTTCTAGCATCTCTCGAACGCTTCTCGTCGTTTCTCTAATTTTCTAGTCCCGTCTCGATCCACGGCTTTTTGTTTGTTTAACAGAAGCGTGTAGGGGCGATCGGGGCAATCTTAGCAATTCGCGGTACCAAAGTCGTTGATTTAGGTGTGAGTGGGGCAAATTCCGTGACACTGCCCCCTCCTTAGGACCGATCGTCCCGATCGGATACACCCCTATACGGGGACAGACGCTCCAGATGGACGACCTTCATCTTACTCCTGGGAGTCCTCTGTATCCGGTAGACGACGTCATTGATTCTTTTAATCACGGTATAGGGGCCCTCCCAACGGTTCTGTAGTTTAGGCGATTTTCCTTTCTTCCGCGTGGGGTTGTACAGCCACACCAGGTCACCTTGTTGGAATCCGACTGTATTGGCCCGGACGTCGTATCGAGTCTTCATGCGATCGCTCTCTAGTCGCATTCGAGATCTGACTTGGTCGTGTACGGCTGCTAGTCTTTGTTCTAGGTTATGGATATAAGTGTCTGGATCTGTGGGCTGTTCCGCAGGACGACCAAATACCAAATCTGCTGGAAGTCGAAGCTCTCTTCCAAAGATGATCCTTGCGGGAGTCTTCCCTGTTGTTTCATGGACAGCTGAGCGGTAAGCTAACAGGAAGAGTGGAATGAGCTTGTCCCAGTCTGTCTGGTTCTCGTTCACAAACATCCTCAGATTGGTTTCTAGTGTGGCGTTGAAGCGTTCCACCATACCATCTGACTGGGGATGCAGTGGGGTGGTCCTGGTTTTCCGGATTCCCATAAGCTCGCAGACCTTTTGGAACACACCTGATTCGAAATTTCTGCCCTGATCTGAATGTAGTTCCATGGGCACACCAAATCTGCAGAACAGGTTATTGACTAGCGCTTCTGCTACGGTTGTGGTCTCTTGATTGGGAAGGGGGTATACTTCTGGCCATTTGCTGAAGTAGTCCATGGCTACTAGCAGATATCGGTTCCCACTTTGAGTTTTCGGAAATGGGCCAGCGATATCAATGGCAATCCTCTCGAACGGTGCTCCTACGATGTACTGGCGCATTTTGCCTCTGGAACGGGTCTTCGGTCCCTTGCTTGCTGCACATATGTCACATTTTCGGCACCAATCTTCTACATCCGTCCTACAGCTCAACCAGTAGAAACGCTCCCTAATCTTCTGTAGAGTCCTATTGATACCGAAATGTCCACCACCAGTACCTCCATGTACTTCCAACAGCACTTCCTTGACCCGGGACCTCGGGAGTAGTACTTGTTTCTTGACCTCCGTTCCGTCATTGTTCTCCCATGCTCTTTTTAGGACACCGTCTTCCAACACCAGGGAATTCCATTGAGCCCAATAGCTCTTTAATGCTGGACTTTTACTACTGACTTCTGCCCAAGAGGGTCGGTTGTTGGCCTCTTTCCAGTCTATTAAAGGCTTGATGTCACAGTCAGCTTGCTGGTCTTCTCGAATCGCCGCTGAACTCCATCGGTCTTCAGGTTGGGCTGCTACCACCTTACAAGGAACTGATGAGATGTTCTCTTTCCTTTCAAGACTACTGCAGTGTTTGCAGTTGACAGGACAGGGTCTTCTAGAAAGGGCATCTGCATTTCCATGTTTCCTGCCGGCTCGATGTTCAACAACAAAGTGATATTCTTGCAGCCGTTCCAGCCATCTTGCCATCTGTCCTTCAGGGTTTTTAAACTGTAGCAGCCATTTAAGGGAAGCGTGGTCCGTTCTTAGGAGAAATTCTTGGCCATACAGATATTTATGAAAATGTTCTAGGCTCTTGACGATGGCAAGTAATTCTTTCCGAGTCACACAATAGTTCTTTTCGGCTTTTGATAGAACTTTGCTGAAGTAGCCCACTACTCGCTCTTGGCCATCTTGTACTTGAGAAAGAACTCCGCCAATTCCAATGTTGCTTGCGTCCGTGTCCACTATAAATGGTTGTCCAGGTATTGGGTATGTCAAAATCGGGGTAGTGCAGAGAGCCTCTTTCAGCGTCTCAAAGGCTTGCTGGCATCTCGGAGTCCATTCGAACGGGATGCTGTCTTCTGTCAATTTATGAAGAGGCTTGGCAATGTCTGAGAATCCTTGGACAAATCGTCGATAGTATGTGCATAGGCCGAGAAAACTTCGAACTTGATGTTTGTCTTTAGGAACCGGCCAGTTCTTTATGCACTCTGTCTTCTCCGGGTCTGTTTTCACACCATTTGGAGTAATAATGTGGCCTAGGTATCTAACCTCCTTTTGGAACAGACTGCACTTCTTCGGGTTCAACTTCAGGTTCGCTGCTTTCAACTTCTTGAACACTTCGGACACGTTCTTCAGGTGCTCCTGGAAAGAGCGTCCCAGCACCACCACGTCGTCCAAGTAAATCAAGCAGGTCTCCCAATGCAGGCCATGAAGTACAGTTTCCATCAGTCGCTCAAAAGTGGCAGGGGCATTACATAGACCAAATGGCATTACATTGAACTGCCACAATCCATTTCCGGTAGTGAATGCTGTCTTTTCCTTGTCTTCTGGGCTGACCTCGACTTGCCAATATCCACTCTTTAAATCCAAAGTGGAAAACCATTGCGCACCAGCCAAGGTGTCCAGAGTATCGTCAATTCTTGGTAGTGGGTAACTGTCTTTCTTGGTGACGTCATTTAATTTTCTGTAGTCCACACAAAATCGGGTGGAGCCGTCTTTCTTCTTTACCAGGACTACAGGAGAAGCCCAAGGACTCTGAGATGGCTCTATGGTGTCTTGGTTTTGCATTTCAATTAACATCTTGTTAACTTCTTCTCGCTTCGCTAGTGGAAGTCCTCGTGGTGGCTGCTTTATAGGAGACGATGAGCCAGTATCGATTCGATGCTTCACTACATTGGTTCTCCCAAAGTCGCCTGGTTTAAGTGCAAACACATCTTCATTTTCACTTAGCAGCTCTTCGAGTTGTTCCACCTCCACCTCTGTTAATCTTTCTTTAGCCCTATCCACGATGTCCCTTAGACATTCCGGTAGACTGGTCTTATTTGGTTTCTTCTCCGTTTTGTTGATTTCCTTGAGTGTTCTGACAATGGTAACAGGTTCACAGACTCCTACTTCAGTTCCCTTTGTAACTTTCTGTGGAAAGGTTTTCAGGTTAACTACCCGTACTATTGTCGTCTTCTCCGGTTTAATCAAGGTGCGGCCAGTGACTATAGATTTATTAAACAAATCCGGATTACTGGGTTCCACCACTCCTACACTGCAAGGCATTTCCCCATCCATTACAGTGGCAACCAAGGTTTCGGTATGAGCAGGTAGTACCACATCTTCTTTAACAACGAGTCTCCGTACAGTGTTATTCTCAGTGGTGTTCGTTAGCACTATTTCCTCACCCATTATCCGTAGCGTGCCAGCATTTAAATCTAAGTTCACCCCCTTTGCTCGTAATAAGTCTAGTCCGAGTATGACATTGTCCGATATATCTGCTACCAGGGCTCTGTGTTTGAACTTGACGTCTCCTAATTCTACTTCAAGCTCGCATTCCCCCTTGACTGGCAGCTGTTGTCCATTGGCTGTTGTAAGGACATAACGTTTGACAGGGTTCTTAATACGCCAAGCACCAATAATATCCGGTCGTACAATAGTTCTTGCTGCTCCAGTGTCGATAACCATAGGGAACATACGACCAAAAATCATGCCCTCTACTAGCAAGGAGTCAGAGTCCTGGAGACGTGACAACGTAATTTCTTCTCGTGGGGCGTAGTAGGAGGAAGCAGCCGGCTTTTGCCCCGTCAAGCCGGCTGAACCTAGTTTTCCTGTGTAGCCGCCTGGGAGTCGCGCTTTTGCTGATCCGTGACTGGGGCCCTACACTGTCTTTTTAGATGTCCTGTCTGTCCACAGTTCCAGCATTTGAGAAGGCGATCCCTTCGACTATCAGATTGTTCGTTCTTTGTCCTAGTAGATGGACTGAATTTATCAATAATCTCCTTTAGCGTTTTTATTATGTCTCCATTTGCCATACTATCGTTGTTATCACTGATGGCCCGAACTTTAACATGCCTACCAGATGCCATTTTTGCTGCCTCGAATTCCAGTGCATGCGAAAGAGCGTCGTTCAACGTTTTAGGTCTGGCGAGTCGTAATGCCTGCTGGGTTTCGCAATCTCTTAGGCCATCGGTAAAAACTTGGATGGACAGCTGGTCTAAGAATTCGGACGGGGCTGTTGGATAAGCCAATCGAACCAGTCGGGCAACATCGGTCTCAAAATGCTGTAAATTCTCTCCATTCTGTTGGTGACGATTTTTCAATTGTGCCTGGTAAACTTGCTGCAGGTGCTTATCCCCATATCTCATTTCCATATGCTGTTTTAGAATGTCGTAGTTATTCTGCTGCCCAGCAGGAACTCCTTGTAAGACGTCAAGAGCTTCCCCTCGTAGAGCAACTATCAGAGCAGTAGCTTTCTCACAATCAGACCATTCGTTTGCGGCAGCTGCTGCTTCAAACTGACGCAAATAGACATTCCAGGAGACCTTGCCGTCGAATTCAGGAGGCTTTGTTTTCTGAGTTCGGATAACAGGTCCTTCTGATTTGATTACGCCTTCCTTTCTTATTTTGTCCAGTTTATGTCGAAGCTCTTCACAGGTTTCTCTAACCAAGTTTATTTCTTCGTCTATTTCCTTTTTTTGTGTTAACAGTTTCTCTTCTACTTGTGTCACTTTATGTGACTGCTCCTCTAGCTTTTCTTCTAGTGTATTCTCCAGTTTTTCTAACTTTGTCTGCATTTCTTTCGTCTGATCTCTCATTTCCTGTTGTATTGTCTGTATCTGATCTTTCATTTTACACCCTTGTTCTTCTAATTTCATTTGCATCGTCTGTCCCTGTTCTTCTAGTTTCTTTTCTAATTTCTTCTGCATTGTTTGAGACTGATCTTCAATTTTATGCCCCTGTTCTTCAAATTTTTCTTGCATAGTCTTCGTCTGGTCTTCCATTTTATGTCCTTGTTCTTCTAATTTCTCTTGCATCGTCTTCGCTTGGTGTTCCATTTTATGTCCTTGTTCTTCTAATTTCTCTTGCATCATCCGTCCCTGTTCCTGCATCGTTTGCATCATTTCTAACAGTTTTGCTAGTTGTGCATCCATGTTGACTTGACTTCTAGTTACAGGCATTCACTCTATTTTGAAAGTTCTAGAATGTCCACGAATGTATTTCTAGATATCACCGTTGCCTTCCTTACAATGAAACGAGTGCAGTGATATGCCACACTTGGGTCTTTGTCTCACTTCGGTATAAAGTTCTAGAATGTTCGAGAATGTCCTTCACAAATAACACCGTTCACTTCCTTAAGTCACGACGAGTGCGGTGATATGTCACACTTGGGTCTTTGTCTCACTCCCGTACAAAGTTCTAGAATGTTCGAGAATGTACTTCGCAAATAGCACCGTTCACTTCCTTAAGTCACGACGAGTGCGGTGATATGTCACACTTGGGTATTTGTCTCACTCGCGTACAAAGTTCTAGAATGTTCGAGAATGTCCTTCGCAAATACCACCGTTCACTTCCTCAAGTCACAACGAGTGCGGTGATATGTCACACTTGGGTCTTTGTCTCACTTGCGTACAAAGTTCTAGAATGTTCGAGAATGTCCTTCGCGAATACCACCGTTCACTTCCTCAAGTCACAACGAGTGCGGTGATATGTCACACTTGGGTCTTTGTCTCACTCGCGTACAAAGTTCTAGAATGTTCGAAAATGTCCTTCGCAAATAGCACCGTTCACTTCCTTGAGTCACGACGAGTGCGGTGATATGTCACACTTGGGTCTTTGTCTCACTCCCGTACAAAGTTCTAGAATGTTCCAGAATGTCCTTCGCAAATACCACCGTTCACTTCCTCGAGTCACGACGAATGCGGTGATATGCCACACTTGTGTCTTTATTCCACCCACGCACAGGGTTCCAGAAAGTTCTTCCAACTTCCACTTAAATCCCACTTTGTGGACAGGGTTCCAGAAAGCTCTTTAAAACTTCCAGTTAAATCCACTTACGCACAGGGTTCCAGAAAGTTCTTCAAACTTCCAGCTAAATCCCACTTTGTGGACAGGGTTCCAGAAAGCTCTTTAAAACTTCCAGTTAAATCCACTTCCGACACCAAATTGTCACGGATTTCCCAATCCGAATTTTACTATTGCCAGAAAAACAATCCGTTAATTAACTACTTCTTTATTAACTACACTCAGTACACTACTGAACGCTAATTAGAACTCAACTAAACACTTATTTAATTAATCGCTATCTAAATCACTTTGATATCTCCAACTAAACACTTCAATTCAACACTGCAAACAAGACTTATACAAGACTAACTTAATCGGCCGTTTATTTTTCTTTTATAGACCCAACGAATATTCCAGGTATATTCTAGCATCTCTAGATCTATTTTCTAGCATCTCTCGAACGCTTCTCGTCGTTTCTCTAATTTTCTAGTCCCGTCTCGATCCACGGCTTTTTGTTTGTTTAACAGAAGCGTGTAGGGGCGATCGGGGCAATCTTAGCAATTCGCGGTACCAAAGTCGTTGATTTAGGTGTGAGTGGGGCAAATTCCGTGACAATATGATGCTGCTTTTCTTACTACATATCGCAACGTACGATTCCATTGCAACTGTTTTGTTTTACGAGTAGTAACTTGCTATAAGTCTAAACATGTCTAAATAAAAACAAAACTCCTGATCCTCGATTCTCGAATGCAGTGAAATAAAATCAAGTGGGAAGTCATTTTCAACTTCCTTCAACAGCCCATTTTAAAATGTAATAATACTCAAATTTTTTGTTGCCAAATTAATTTAAACTAATTTAAATACATGGCATCAATATAGAACACATCATATATAAAACACAACATACAAGTGTTTCAAGAGATGTCAAAGAAAACTATATCTATTCAAAATATAAAGATATTTATCCTTGCTGTCTTTGTTCAGTCATGTATGTCATTTACTGGACAGACGTTGTGCTTTGTCGCTTACGAAATCAAAGGCACAATATGCACACAGTTGACAAATATTGTTTTTTTTTTATATGAAGTCCTTTCTAGTAATATTTTCGAAATCTACTTTCTTGTAGAGACCACTTAAGGCATTCGATCTTCAAAAAAGATCAAAAGGTCAAATGGTCATATATGTTTTCTGCTGCACACATAATTTAAAAACAGAAATGGACCAGCAAATGCAAGGATAGATCCGAAGTTTCTTGGATTGGAAATATCTAGAAGCTAAAAACATCACCACCAAATCCACCTGAAAAACGCAGAAAATGAGCAACTTCATATAATTTCGAAGAACACGAACCCCAGGAAGTGCTCTGAACCTGTACCTCAAGTAACGCAAGATTGAAGAGAGAGAGTTGAAAGAAAAGAAGTACCTATAGGATAAGAAAATAGTCAAAGGTGCGAAGCTGAAGAACACATTTAGTAAATAATAAGAAACGTTAGGTGCTATTTGTTCGCCTAAATTGGATGCGTCATTGCCAGGTCTGCCACAGAGCTAATGATCATTTTCAATATTTTCTATAAAAGCCTAATTTTGTTTGTAGAAATCCATTCTATCACTTATTAAAATAATAGTAGTTTTTTCTGTAATACTCTGCATTTCGTTTCAACAAACATCTCCGATCACACACTACCGTTTAAAGAGAATTAACGAATTCATTTATACAATTTATTTCTCTTTATTAAAACGAGGATTCTATTAAGATGTCTAAAATTATTAATTAATGTCCACATTTATACTGATTTTGAATTGCATTTCTTACGAAAATTAAGGCTTGTAGAAAAAAAATATTTGTTTTAAACCTTGCTGACCTATCGCAATTATTTTTTTTTATTCTAGTCTAGCCCTGAAGAAATAATAAAAGCAATTGTTTAACTAAAATTTCTGTAAAATCCGGTTCAAAATTAATGAGTATATGAAAACCATTTATCTCTTTATTTGTTCGTTTTACAACATTGAGCTTCGCTAGCTTCAATGTCAAACGGTAACATTTTGGCCAGGGCCGTACTAAGATTTATTTTCCACTACAAAATTAACGTTCAATTTTATTGGTCAACCGTGAATATAGATCTTTTTGATATACGACTTTTTTATTCCGAATATTCCCAGAATAATATGTATTTTATTGTTTCTGGATTAAAGACGGCACATCCTGTATAATATTAAAAGTAAGTTTTCAATAGAAGTTAATAAAGTGGCATATACGATTCTCTGTAAATGTTAAAAATACGGATAGCGATTTTACTACATGTTTTACTTGTTAAGTGACTACATTCTTCAGATAATAATAATTTATGAACATTTTTCGAGGACTGATCATCCAACACGCCGTATATAGTACGAATTTAATTCGGTTGCAAATTTCCCGTGTCGCGCCAGCGTTTGCACTACACTTGCACTTATTGTACATCTCGATAAAAGTAGTTGCATTTGACACATGTTTACAGGAAAATCATTCTGCTAAAGCATTTTTACTTCTCCATAAACACTCTCATCACAAAAACGTTAATACTACAAGTAATCGGATCGGAAAACTACAGTAGCCCAGCGATGTAAAGGTTGAAAATACTACATAATATTTGCGGAATCAATGCGTTTCTTTCAGTGTATCGTTAAAATTTAAGATTGGGAGGTGCAGTGTGCATTCGATTTCGATTGCCATAATTAATATCGACTGGCAATGCCAGCGAACTTGGGCGATTAGCGACAGACGTGCCTAGGATGAACAATTATTAACGTGCAAGTGCAAGAAGTCCTCGCAGTACATTTATGTCCCATGGTGGGCACCCCCACCGTCATTAAATAGCTCGTGAAAAAGCTTTCCAATTAAAAAGTTTACTTTGTTGCATTTTTATACACTTACGTTTACACTTCCCGTGTAAAAATTACTTTCCCGACCGTTTTATTGCCTATCGGTTCTTTGAAACCGGCCACGGAGGCTGCAGAAAAATATACGCTAGTTCTACAACGACATTTACTTAATCAGATACTCCACTGGTAAACTGTAAAAATTAAATTATGTCCTTACCGCTAAACGATTACGTACAGCTGCAAAAAATTCATGCTCATACTCTACCGCAATTTAGAACTGCTCTTTAATCTTTCGTAAAATAATTGTGATCGTAGGATGCTAGTTTTTGTCACAACATTGTTCCACAATTTTTCATTCGACTGGGTAAAAACAGAAAAATGTCTAAAACGAATTGTTTTTTACAAATATATTTCAAAGATAAAAATTAACTTCTCTAAAATGCAAAACTGTTACGCAATTGCAATCTAAGGCACAATTATAATTCCCAAGGGGATAAAATCTCACATATTGACAATAACATACCAATAGCTAAAGTGTTTGAACAAATTATTTACGTAACAGTTTGGAAATTAGTTCATAACAAAATAAGTGAAAAATAACATGGTTTTGTTCAAAAAATATCTACTATTACCAAGCTATTAATATATTGGGATGTTTTACAAAATATGGAAGCTAAGCTGCAAACTGATGTAATATATACAGATTTTAAAAAAGTTTTTGGTAAAGTAAACCAAGATATTTATTATTTTTCAAAAATTATTACAATTTGGTTTTAGTAAAACTTCATTACAGTTTTTTTGCTTCATCTATAAGTCAAAGTCATTTGCAGTCAGATACGATGGCAATTTATCATCTGGGTACATCGCTAATTCTGGAATTCCACAAGGATCAAATTTAGGACCTTTTTTACCATTTTTACTATTCATGAATGATTTGCGAAATACTAAATTCTATAGTAAAATTACATCAGTTCAAGACTGTACCCTTATATATTAGCTAATATCGACTATTTTATACAGGGCGTTGTTTGTGGATGCGATCACTTAAGATTAATTAATTAATAAAGACAACAACATCAAACAACAAAACTTTTAACAACGAACTAAAATTTATTAAAAATATTTTAGTTAATTTGTCATTTGTTACGTTATTTTAAGTTATTGTGTTAAATAGACATTGGTATTGAATAAAGTTGCAAAATAGACTCGTAAAATGGCCACAGAAAGTGCATCTCACCGGACAAATGGAAGAAGTATTGTATTATGCCATGATGTACGAATACAGGTATAGAAAAACTCGAAATGAACAATTTTTGCACGAATTTAAAATGTTAAGACGGAAAATAAAATCGCAAACAAAACACAATTATAATAATATATTGAAAATATTCAACATTCCATCAGACATGAACCTCAAAGGTTTTGGTCATGTATACATTCTAAGAATAAATCATCTAGAATTCCCGGTAATTGTACATTACGATAATAATTCATATGAGAACCCAAATGATATTGTCAATGCATTCAGTCACTTTTTTAGTAGCATATACACATCTAACGAACATCAAGATATATTCAACTACGTCACCATTATGTAACATCAATATAAAATCAATATCAGAGAATAAAATATTAACTGCTGCAAAAAAATTGAAAAGTATCATTCTTAGTAAAAGACTGTATTGGTGCACTGGTTAAACTTTTATTTGAATTGTATAATCTAGCTCTGAAAGCCAAAACATTTCCAACTAGATGGAAGGAAGCCTGTGTTTAAAAGCGGTGATAAAGCTGAAGTAACTAATTACAGATCAATTTCTATCTTATCAAATTTTGCTAAACTTTTTGAAATAATATTATACAATAGAATTTATCCTTTGGTACATCATCACATTTCAGAATATCAACAGGCTTTGTGAATAAACGATCTACTATTACAAATTGAGTAGTTTTTTCACAGTTCACATCAAATAGATTGTCGTGGGCAAGTGGACGTAGTCTATACCGACATCTCAAAAGCATTCGATCGTATTGATCATTCAATTTTGCTTGGGAAACTGGAATGCTTGGGTTTTAACTCAGAACTAATACAATTTTTTAAATCTTATTTGTTTGAAAGATTGCAATATGTAGGCTTCTTACTATTTCTTTTATTCATCGATGATTTAAGTTACTTTATACAGTCACAAAAACCTTTTTTTACATCATCTACAACATATCTTCTGAATGCAATAAGCACTATGTTGGAAAAACGTCTCGACTGAATATTAAAGTTAAGGAACATAAAACGTATATAAAAACGAGAATATGATAAATCAAACATGTTCACGCTTGGGAAAACTGTTATTTGATTAAATGGGCTTCGGCAAAAATTTTAGAGGAGGATAACGCAACGAAAAGAAAATTAAAAGAAACCGCGATTATTTTGTTGAGCGGAGATAATTAATTGTTCAGTAAACATTGATCATTGTTGGCTACAGTTGTATCAGTAAGAAGTAAGTAACAATAAAATAAAAATCATTTAACATGACTAACGTTTAATACATTTGCAATTTTTTAGGACGAAACGTCACGAAACGATAGTGATGTGATTATTTTTTACTTATCTGCTTTTCCAGTGTAAGATTGTGTGGTTAAGCAAACTAGTTTAAAAAAATAACCCTTGACTGATACTTTTGGCGCAAGGGTTTATTCAATAAATCTTTATTATTTCAAAAGTGTGTCAAAATAGAATTATGTCAAAAATATGATATTGACTCCATTTTTCATGACTCATCTATTCCCAATTTTTTTTTAGAGAAATTGTGAATCGCCCTGGTTATTTACTGATTATTTGTAACGTTTTCCAAAATTACAACACGCACGTTTCTACCTAATGAATCTGTAACTTTTAGAGGTCATTCAACTCTCTAAAATGTTTAGATGGATTTTAAAATGTATGTAATTTACGGTTGTAAATCAAGTGAAAATAATAAAAGGGAAATATTATCTGTTTACCATATAAATACTCTTTACGTGCGCTTTGGCAAATCCAACCGATATTTACCGGCAAATTAGCCGAAGAGAAAGCCGTGATCCCTTAGAGGAAGGACGAAACGGCCCAACTCCGCGCCCGCAGTGGATTGACTGTGCCCTTAATTACACGCGTTTTCAGTAGGGTGTTGATTTATAGGGCAGTTAAATATCTCATAAACAGCACATGAGCCCGCTGGAATGCTCGCTGTCATTTTTGATGGGACCATCGTACATTCTTTGCCGTCGTTTATCGCGAATCAACACACTTTTCTTGTTTGTCTGGTCAACTTTGCGGCTCAGCATATGCCGGCTCGAGCTTTTTTTATTTCTTAATCTAGTTTTATTAAAAAGTTCATTAATTCTCAAATAGCCCTTGGGTGCAACAGCTCGTGCGCTGCCTCACCCGACATCCAGCCTCCCGACACATCGGAGATCCAGATGAAGGAACACAAAATTCCACGGAATAAGAAATAAATATCTGACCACATTCAATCATTCTCATACCTACCTCGCCGTTAAATTTTAACACTCTACACCCTAGTAGGTATCCACTTAAGAAAATAGGAAGAGGTATTAAAAATATTATTTTAAGCATCAATTAATCTCAACCTAATGCAGCTTTAAAGTGATAATATTCATATAAAGTATGTTCCTGCAGCAGTTGGAAACGGTTTGAAACTATAAGAAATAGTCGTCCAACTACTTATTACGTTAAACTCAACTTAACTGGTCGAATATTTCTGACAGTTTCAAACCGTTTGCAACTGCTGCAGGAACATACCTATAATGTCCATATAAAAATTATGAAATATGTCAACACATTTTTTTAAAAACAGCCCGATGAGCACGCATACGTTTAAAACATATTTAAAAGTGGTTGAAGACCAAATAATGTCGCGCGATTAAACATTATTAAGCTACGTTTAAATACCGTAAATTAAACAAATAATAAACGTTTATAAAAAGCCGTTTTATTTAAAGTATTATTAACTTATAAAATCTTTCACGTCACATTTTAACAACTACTCTGAGAGGTAATGCCATAGTGGTTGAAAACCAAAAAATGTCGCGCGAGAAAACGTTATTTCTAACTAAAAAATAAACGTTTATTAAACATTTTTAATTAAGCTACGTTTAAATAACACAAATTAAATAGTTAATAATCGTTTATGGAAAATGTTTTATTAACGTTTATAAAAACTTTCACGAACGTTTTAATAACGTTTTATATAAACATATTCTTCTAATAATAACAATATATTATGGTAAATTTTTGTTTTCAAATTATAGTAATAATTCAATACTCTGAGGGTTAATGCCCCGACCAGTAGTAAATTTACACTAGCAAAACCTATAGCAAACAGCCAGGTCAATAGTCAAACTTATTAAATACAGATTTCGAGTTTGTTATTTCGTTACTCCGACTACTTGATGTAGTAGGATAGATGTATCGAAAGATATAAGTGCGCGAAATGTAAATGTCTACATCTTGTGGTCATTAGTTTATATTTTGCCGATTTGGATGTATATGGCACATTACATAAACGTTATAAAATAACGTATTTAAATCTCTCTGTAGATAGTCGATTTTCCAATCCCTGTCATTTTAGAACAATTTTCCATGATGTCGTCAACACTGTTGGTAGGATTTTGGTGTTTCAATGCATTAAATACATTTAATATAATAATCTTCTCATTCTGAGACATCGCACATCTTTTCATGCGTTTAGCAGGTACGTAATCTGATAAGCTCGACATTTTACCCAAACAATATTATATCCACTGGCATAATAGTCACTAAACACAAGTCGAATTTTACTCTACTGCACTAGCACGTCTTCGTATATTCAGCTCTAAGACTGGATTGATCTGTCACAATACACTGACTCCTGCCCTATGATGTATCCAGTAAAATATACTAATGTACACCTGTTAGCATTAGTGTTACCCGATAATTACCTGAAGCGAAGTATTACCACGCCCATGGCCGGTTCTTATCTCGGGGTTTTATTACTCTCTTTCATTTCCAAACAGACTATAATAGATTTAGTTTGTAGTTTTAATTACTAAAATAGTTTGATGTTACAACATTTTGGGTCCGTCTTACCGAGTTTCAACAAACTAACACAAAAATGTTTCTGCTTCTTGTCCGTTCTGAACTTGGTTATTGGCAGCAACTATGATATTTTTCCGTAAATCATCAATAGTAGGTATGTATCCACTTCGGTGCGATACCCTTCATTTTTTAAATATCCCTACAAAAAGAATTCCAAATGATTTAGTCAGGATATCATGGCGGCCATGGTACCAGTCCTCCTCGTCCAGTGCCTTGGTGTTAATGCTTGGACATCCTGTACATGGTACGGATATAATTGAGCCTCTTGTACGATACGTCACACTGCTGAAATAGGCCGTGGAAGTCCTGGACCTCCATCTCTTCCACGATTTGGTTTTAAATTTCCCTTGCGTTGCACTACATTTGCACTCACTGCACACCGCGGTAAAAGTAGCTGCATTTGGCACATATTTACCGGGAAATCGTTCTGCTACAGCATTTTCACAGCGTAATAAATTAAAACGATATCCATCAACTCCGAGTTACTACTATACACGTAAGCCATTTTTGACACATGAAAAACTAATGTAAACACTGGCGTCACAAAACTTTAGTGCCAACAAAAAGTAATCGTTTTCAATATTTTCAACATTTTCTATGATGCATCTATTCCCTGTATTTGTATAAAACACTACTTCGAGAATACGGCGCCCTTAAGCAATATGCCGTAGTAGTCATAGTAGGAAAAAGTTATTTACCTTTTTTCTTTTTTTAGAAATAAATGGCAACGGAAACAATTAACCAGAGCATAAATATTATAAATGTAAGTTCGAAAGCTATTAGCGTCCGAGTTTTTCTAGTTAGTTAATTATTACATATAGTTTTGACTTTTAATAAGCCGAGTTAGCTTACCTGCCCGTTAAGGAATAATACTGCTTATACAGCACGTGCTGCAGTATTGTTATCTCGTGATATAACTTAGAGTTGGTTAGTTCAATCGTCATACGGTAACGGAATGGCAACATGCATTATTCAGATGGAGGATTAATGTTCACCACTGACTCGTATTGCATAGTGAGTTTATGCCGGACTCAGCATCTCGGCGGATCAGCCCACGCGGCTTTTACTATGTCATTAATTGCATTATCCGCTAATTTCTTAATAGCCAATAACTTACATCTAAAAAGCGTAAATACCTTTGCCGCTTGTCTTCTAAAACGTACCCGCAATTTTACGACACCCTAGCTTTATCAATTACCTACGTATGTATATAAGGCAAATAATTTTATACATAAGATTGTTAACTAGTTGTTTAAATAAATGCATTTAGTACTTATTGCTGCCTTAAAATTTTAAGGGTTTGTGTTATGATTTTTCATGCTATGCATTAAAAAAATGATTTATGTAAATTTACCATGATTATCATTGGCTTATTTTATGTCCATAATGGTAATTTTACGTACGATTTGTAAAGTTACTAATTCTTTGTAAAATTAAATTATTATCCATAAAACTAAAGTAATTAAAATATATTTTTTTATTTGATATTTTGCCACAGTTCTGAAAAAATAAAGATTAATTGAATAAACCCTTGCGCCAAAAAGATCAGTCAAGGGCTATGCCTAATCAAAAAATCTCACACTGAAGGAGCAGATAAGTAAAAAAATAACAAAAACCACATCACTATCGCGCACTTCCGTATTTTTTGACGTTTCGAAATACTTGTTTTCGTTCTCAAAAATTGCAATCGTTTTAAAAGTAAGTCAAGATTGACAGTTTAAAATTTGTTACTTTCTTCTTCTCGATACAACTGTAGCCATCAATGATCAATGATTACTGACCAATTTGACACACACTTATCTCCGTACAACAAAATGATCGCGTTCTCTTTTAATTTTCTGTTTGTTGCATTATCTCCCTTCTCTAAAATATTTGCCAAACCCCACTGAATCAAATGACCGTTTTTCCAAGCATATTCGCACATTTTCTGTCTTTTTATATCATTTATATGTTCCTCAACTCAAACAATCAAAGTTCGAGACGTTTCTCCAATAAAATGTTTATTGTATTCACAACGTATGCTGTAGATGCAATTTTTTGAATTTTGTATATAATTTTTTGGACGCGTTTTTGCCAAAAAAGATCGTATTAATTGTCTGAAAAACTGTTCTAAAATCAAATTTGTTACCGATTCTTCTTAATCTTTCAATCTTTCTGAAATATAGGAATATATGATGATTTATTATGGTTACTAGTTTCTTTTATTTATCTTAAAGTGTTTGCTTTATCTGTAATATTTTTTAAGGTTCAATCAACAAAATATGGAGGGTGTTCATTATTTATTAAAACATTTTTAATAAATTTTAGTTCGTTGTTAACAATTTAGTTGCTAAATTAATTTTGCTCTATCATATAAACATTTAACAACACCTTTCATAATATCAATGAGACGGTTAGATCTAAAATTTAAATATCTGTTGGTGTGAGTTTGTTTTCTATAAACACTTGTTTCACAGGATTTTATTTTAATTAAAACATCTAAAAATGTGCGTATTGTTACTTTCTACTTCCAAAGTGAATTTTATTGTTAGTTCTTGACATTTGAGAACTTCATTCACTTCAATTTTTTTTATGTTTTGGACAACATTTTTATTATTTTATGATGTGGCATTAAAAATACATACAACCCTTAATTTTCATCCTTCTATCATAAACCCCTATTTTTTAATAACTATTTTAGTAATTTAATCATTTTTAACCCTGGTCGATAACTGATCGATTATCACTAGATCAGTTTTCTCCGCCAGGCGTCTACCGGTGTCACTTCTCACACAGTAAACAGCACGGAGTAGGGATGAGAACGAAGCCGACTAATAATTCATATGGCAAAACAACGTTTGCCGGGTCACCTAGTAGTAATATAATAAAATGTGTTTAAACAGTTGTAATTTACTGTCCTTTTTTAAAAAATTAATTTTGCTTCGTCTTATAAACTTTTTTCTTTATGTTAATATAACGACTGGAATTGAAATTTAAACAATATCGGTATGAGTGGGTTTTCTATAAACACTTGTTTCGTTAGCATTATCATTTTTTGTACATAAATAGATATAAAGACGGTAATAAACTTTCTTTTTCTATTTCTCATGAAAATTTTAATGGTCTTCATTGATTGTAGTTAGTTTTTAGAAATATATTCAAATACTTACTCTACGGGGTGTTCAGCATAAGAACCGACACAGAGCAGGGGCATTTAGGGGGTCCCAAAATATAGCAATTTAACCAAACATACTTATATACAAACTGCTCACAGGCGGAGTTACCAACGGTTCAGTTACTTTGTATAGCCAGTTAGTTTACAAACTAACCAAGTTTACACTTTAGCCGTAATATCTATAACTAACTAACACTATCTAACGGTATTTAAACATTATTTTTTATGTATTCATGAATTGAATGAATATCAACGAATTTATAATATAATAAAGGAGAAGTTAGTCCAATCCAATACGATATGACGATTGCGTTGGAAATATTGGCACAAATCCTCAAAACTTTAACATCGCTGGATAAATCCATAGTTAATAGGAAAATATGATATTTTGCAAATTTACACAGTAAAATAATAATATTGAATAAGTTCAACCTCATTTATGACTAAATTTAACATTTTAATAAACAATGAGCTTATCCTATACACAATATTTGGTTAAAGAAACCAAAATATGTGTGACTGAAAACATATTGTGTAAAAATAACACCAACCATTGCAAAAATTACACATTGTTTAGTAAGTGGAAGATGTAGTTTTGCTGTGTATGATACAAGTCACTGCTGTTTGTGGACGATAATTATAAATTGTTCTAACCCTATCATTGACCATGGACCGCGTTTGTAAATACGTTTTCAAATTACAATTTGCATAAAAAAGTATGATGTAAACGGGACAGCTAGAATTTGTGTCACGAAATTGTGGTAGAAATAGGTAAGTAAAAATGGCCGTCTTCATCCGATACAAAAAAATTGTTGATTTGCTTCTTATTTCAGAAAACCTATCTGTGTGCGCGATTACATGATTACCATTTCATTTGACCCTCAACTACTTAACTATAAAACTTTAGAGAATAGATCAAACGTGGAAATTATTGATTTAAACAGTTTATTCAATAAAGGGCCGTTTGAACTTCATCAGTCATACAACACCACTGAATATTTTGTCACACCAAAGTATATATTTTGTTAAACTTAGATGTATTTTCTAATAATATAATAAAATAAAACATCTTTACGTACTGCGTCATGGTATTATCTACAAATATAATCTCAACCTTTATTTTATTCAATTTGTTATAGCAAATTTTTGTTTCAAATAGTGTAGTTGGTAGTAGTAATAAATATTATTATATAATAATATCAATAATTATTATTTTTATTGTTATTGTTGTTATGGTTGCTTCCACAATTCCACTAAATATATATAATATAATATATTATAATTATTTGTAATAATTGTATTATTATTAATTTAATTATAATTATTCCTAATAGTCATAATGTTATTAATAGAAATAATAATTATTATTATAAATATTTAAAAAGTAATAATTTACAATCCGTAAAAAATTAAACACGTTTAACAGGTACACAATAAGTCTAATGTTCACAAAATCAGTGTAAGAACCAATACCGTATAATGAAAAATCCTCAGTATTTTGAGTTTATTACAACACTAAAATTATATAAAGTTACACATTACTGATTTAAATTGTATACACATTGTGAAAAATACCGAAATAGATTGATAATATAACTCAATTTTGTGTTTGGAATAACACATAGTTTAGAAAGCTAAGTCAAAAATTGTTCAATATTACCCTTAAAAGATTTATTTAGCTAACAAATAACTGAGTGAATGTTACTCAATGAATTGTGTTATTATTTCAACACAATTGGGTTTTGACAACCATTTGTGTTGATTTTGAGTTCTTTTACTTACAATTTTTTACTGTGTATGACTCCTAGATGCATGGTACATTATTCTGAAGCAGTTTGTATAGCCAGAATTGCCGAAATAAAAAGGAACAGCATTTCCTCATTAATGTTATGAATGAATACATTTGCCTGAACATAATGGCAACATAAATCCACGGAACCGTTCCCGCCTATCCCAATTAAAGCCACATTTATTAAAAGCAATAAATAAGAGTTCAGAAAATCAATGTTGTTTCTCAAAACCAATTAGACCATAATTGGTAGTTGCAGATTGCTGAAGGTTAGTGACATATATGGAGTTGTATTTGTTTCGAGAAACGATTGAACGGTGGTCTATATGATATTATCTGCAGAGGTAGCCGAAGACCGAAGACCAAAGACCGACAGAGCGGACATGCGAGAGACTATCAAAGACGGCCAAGTCGGACCGAGACCAGAGACCAGAGACCGGCGATGCCGCAATCGTTTGCAAGCAAACTTGATGTTCCAGTCCAGCCCGTCTGTGGCACGCGAACAAAACGCGTTGTAAATGCTCAAATTTAGAACTAGAAGATACTCATCAAAACTCTGATTATATATATAAACCGTCTGATTATACACGCTGTTAACCAGAGTGTCGACATTCCTCCAAGGATAATACATCATTACGTTTTTAAGACCATTAATTTACGGTCAAATATATACACGAGAATTAATGATGTTTGGAAAAAGGGTTTATTAAAATAATGAATTATTTATAAAAAATTGTTTACTAGCTCAAAACGTAACTGCACTATTAATTACTTTGATAAGAGACAGATTTTGTTTTATATTTTGATCTAGTATAAATATCTAATAAATAAATAGGTACCTAGTCCAGACTCTAACGTCATGCACATGTTAGTTTTGAAAATATAATCATTGATTTATTATACTCATTGTAAGATTATTTTAACATTATTAAAAATTTAGAGAAGATATGAGGGGTTATAGTTACAAAAGTTTCAATACCCATGTTTGGGTCAAAATGACTGATTTACATCGTTTTGTGCAGAATTTTGCAGAATTTATGCAAATCAGACAATTAGCCCAAGTATGTATCCCATTTTGGTCATAATAACATTTATCTTACTTCAACGTTAAATGTTATATTGCATCACCTTACATTTTTGTGTGTAGAATTTTAACAGAAGAAAAATAAAAAAATGAGTAATCCATTTGATTTGTCTGATGAATTTAAAAAAATTATTTAGATTTAGTATAGGTTCAATACGGCAACTTATTAAGGAACACAGGGGCATTTAAATTTTAATATAAGTATGAAAATTAATTTAATTATGATAAAAGCTAAAGCTGTTTAAACTGTTCTTCGTTTTCGAAAAATGTTGCATAATTATTTCAAACTGCAACACTGATCTTTTTATCAGTTATTTCACGTACAAAATAATTAAAAACTCTATATTTTTTATACATTTTTTTTATTAAGTACTAATTATTAACCAGGTGTTAGGAAGATATTTATAAGTGCAGTACAGTATTAGCATATAGCTAATGAAATTTTATGGACAAATGTAGTGATACAATGTCCAAATTCAGCAAACGTTGTTCGAAAATATCTAATAACATTATGTGTGAATGTGAAACTCTAGATATCATCAGATGGTTAAAGGTGCTTTCGAAAAGTCACGAATAAATTCATTATTTTTGAAATTGAGAAGTTTTCGAAAAAATCCCCTGGCACGTAGATTTTGTTTTTAAAAAAGGCACTTTTTGACATACGACCCATATTTGTGGACCTCCCCATTGTGCAACACCTCTCCGTGCTTATTTAGATGAGTTGTGGATAGAGATAAGGGGGCCGATTGAGTGACCAGCCAGATCGCCTGATTTGACACCCCTACATTATTTTTTGTCTGGATACTTAAAAAGCAACGTATACGTTACTAGACCGGTTAATTTAGATAATGTCCAAAAAGAATTTATTAATCCTCTTGGCTACTGTCAAGCAGCCAACGGTGCACAATTTGAACATTTAATTTAGTCGATTTTTTACATAATCATTATCATTTTCAGTATTGTGAAAATTAAACTTTAAAATCTTCAAACATTATTTTCTTGAAATTTTCACACGCTCTTTCAAATGCCATGGTCAAAATTGGGGGTTGCTATTTAAAAAAATTGTCGATGACGTCATATCTCGAACAACGATGACGTCACAAATGTGGCTCGTATATCACAAAGTGCCTTTTTTTAAAACAAAATCGACGTGTCAGGGGATTTTTTCGAAAACTTCTCAATTTCTAAAATAATGAATTTGTTCGTTACTTTTCGAAAGCACTGTTATTTTAGTGTTCATTGGAAGTGACATTTATTTTTATGCATCAATTTATTAAATTTGATGCAGAAATATCGATAAAAGCTTTATTTGTGAAGTTAAGGCAGTGCGACCTAAATCTTGCCTGTCAAATTGACGAATTCCGCAAATCTTACTTTGAAGTCGTTTGCTCTAAGAAATGCTTGAAAGTAATTGATACTTTAGTTTCCGTAACGGGAATTGCCAGTGCCACTTCTTAGTAACATTTTTCCTGCTTTTCATTCTGAACAAGGGAAGTCCGACGTTTACACTGAACACACTTCTTAAGTTTTATCTCCTAGTAGTAGTTGAATGCTTATCCCTGCATTATTATTTTTATTACATTTCTTTATGGCTTTGCTTGTTACCCCTATTGCATGTTTTGTCCTTTAGATTTTTGTGGTGGTTTGAGCCAGATATTTAATATAGGTCAAGTTTATAATTTAGTAAAGATATATATTTTATATGGCTGTTTTCCCATAGTTAGCACTAAGTTAATAGTTATGAAAAATTATTATAATATTCAGAAAGACAAAAAGTACACACCACATGTGACATGATTGAATATGTAGAAACATTACAGAATGGCGGATAGCATGAAATGTATAGCTTTGGGAAAATACATAGTAAAACTTACTTTATGATGAATTTAGAAAGTAATATGCACTTTGTAGTTGCTGTGCGTGATGATGCTAAATAGTTCTACATGTAGCGATAACGTTGTTTGGACTAATAAATCTACTTACAAGTTCTATGAGTTTAAACGAACAATTAAGATTCCCACACACAGCAGCTATTAAAACTACTTGAAGGTGATTGCAATTTTTAAGTCATATTTTAGTAACACGACTTAATCGCTGCTACGATCATTTGCGGCATTCCAATTCTGAAAACTTAAAGGTCGTCTCACTGATACATCTCCAAAACTAGGACAGCTACTTAGAAGTCACATGACTGTAAAGTAGCCAGAAGTAGCAAATTTAGTGGCGGTTACGCAATAGTTACTCTCTGAAAGTTCCAGTCTCAGTGTTACTTTGGTGCTAGTTGGGATATGATTTCATTATTAGGAACTGTAGGAAAATTGATTTATTATTATTATATTAGCTGAAATACTGTATTGTAAAATTCAGTAAAAAGAACTAGGCTTGGAGTTGCAATTGACATTGTATCTCGCTCATAGTAAAAAAACTGTAACTGATGCAACTAAAATATACGTTAATAAAAAAAATATAAAAAATTTTTGGTCAAACTACCGTGATTTTAAAAATGTGTCTAAAATTTTGCTCCTGCAGACACCTTGCTAAGCATCGTCGCTTGCTTAACAAGTGATTCAAGTGATTTCCCCATTTGTTTTATACAGGTTTGACTATGACTAAGTACAAATATTTTAAGAGGGGATAGAGAAAATTAAGAATTAACGGAATCACTCTTCAAAAAAAATTCCGACCGTATTTATAAAGCGAAACATATTTTTTTTCGAAATTATATTGAATCCTTATTTAGCGCCGGCTATGCGACTTGTCCGCCACACGTTTACAGAATCAGAGTAGGTAAAGTAGGCAACTAGCAACACGATCGTAAAATTTCCAGTCAAGTCATAATTTTTACCATGTGTTTACGTTGTAGTTTTGTGTTGTTCAGTGTGTATGCCTTTTTTAATTTTTAAACGTTTTATAGTTATTAAATAAAGAAATTTGTGTTGGGTGCAGAATGCAGATACTACTCCCACAATATAGTTCGTCGGTTTGGTTTTCTAGGTTATGTCACAAGATTGCTGCGGGTACATTAAAAGTTTTCTATTACCTATTCCTTTCGTTCGATTTTGTTATAATAAATAGATATTTTATCTAGCTGTACCTACAGGAAGTGTATTTTATCGGTAGTGAGTGGTTATAATGAATGAAAATGTTGTAGTTTTGCCAGTTGGTAACGAAATAATGAAAAACAAATTCAAAATAGGGTAGCTAACTGGATTAACTGTTGCCTACCTATCGATCAGGTATTATTACTGATAACAATATTAATTTTTGTCGTTTCTGCATTTAGAAATGCTGCAAAAAAACGACGAAGGTATTATTGACAGATGTTTTATATATGGATATCTAATATTTAGTTTTTTCCACATCCAAAATATCCTGCAAGGTATATTTGTAATAGTATTGTATTGTAAAAATCCGTAACTTTTTATTTAACCAGAAAATATTGTGCTATGTGGAGTTAGTTAAAATGTTAAATTATACTTAGATGAAGATTTATTTTTAGGGTGTCAGCAATGCGCTATAGACTATCGGAGAGGATATATTGATAAATTTTACTTCGCGTTTATTACGTAAATTTAAGTATAGAAGAAAATGTACTTTTATAGTTATGTGGATAGATATTTTCTGTGAAAATATGTTTTAAGAACATTTGGCAAATTTTTTTAGAATACATTCTGTAATTCACCAGTTAGTCTATAGTCAGACTTCAAAATATAGAGAGTAACTTACAAACCTGCTCATAATTTATACGAGTAGGAGTCAATACAAAGAGGAGAATCTTAAGAATGAAGAATAATTCAAGCTCTGCGTTGTGTTCTCAAAATAGTAAACGTCCTAATCTAACAAGTGAGGAATATTGGATGAAAAACAACATTTATGAACGAATCAGGATCGAGACCAAGTAATGAGGTTGACATATGTAGTTCATTAATAACAGTGTCAGTGAGTAGTGTATATCGTGCAATAACGAGTGGTAAAGAACGTACAACTGCAAATCAGAAAATGGTTGAAATTCGCGGAAGGAAGTATATAGAGATTGATGACGACACTAAATATGCCATTCCTAGAACGGCAATATAATGACGATACCTCATCCCCTTGTTCTAATAGTAGCAGACTCTCCAGAATCAGCAGTTCTCCACATTTAAATAGCCGGCTTGTGATTGAGAATTCAATTCTTGTTTACTATTTGTTGTTGTAACTTCTATTGATTAACTTACTGCTGTAACCTTCAATGTAAATAAAAAAATAAATAAATTATGGCGTCCAAAAGAAAATTTGTCCAAAAATTTTGATTGTTTTTCTTTTATATCTTTGTTATTTTTGATTTTACATCAAAAAGTTATTCGACTAAAATTGTAGAGGATTCAATTTGCAATAAAAAATGTTTTTAAAAAATTTTTATATGACCAATAGTTTACCTGATAAATGCTAAAAACAATTTAACCCCCTTTTCCAAGATGGCGGCCGAAGTTGGAGGGTTGTGACCCCATAAACTTCAAGTTAAGCTTTTTTTGACCCCCCCCCCCCCTCACATCTAAACAATAAAATTGCGTCCTCTAAAAAATGCAACCCCAAATGTAACTTTTCAATGGACTATAGGGAAAATTAGTGTTCACTTCGCAGCGCTGTAAAACCCAAACTAATTAATATAATAAAAAAAGTATCTAACAAAAATTCTTCGTTGAAAACCACTCTACAAAAATGCTCTGATGTCATTTCTTTTTAAATAAAAAAATAAATAAATTATAGCGTCCAAAAGAAAATTTGTAAAATCAAATTGTAAACAATAAAATTGCGTCCTCTAAAAAATGCAACTCCAAATGTAACTTTTCAATGGACTACTGGGCGTAGCGCCTGGTCACATCGCATTCTCGCGCGGAGGAGATTTGTAATTAATTTTAAGGTAGTAAACATGTGAATAAAATTCTACTATTTTGTAAATCCATTATTTTTCACTTGTACTTTCAATTTATGAAATAAAAAAATGCTAAAAAGCCTATTATGGACCACCTTGTATTTATTGACTAATAAATTGATTATCACTTGAGACTATGCGATGTTATAAAACAACGAAGTTTGCTTCACTGACTAGGTGAAGTTTGAGTTGGCAGAGGTCGCCAGTGCGGGTTTCCAAAACCGAGATAATTTTTTGCAGGAAAATATACCGTGGAGTTGTATTGTTGACTAGATAGAAGCAATATTTATTGTGTCCAGCAGGCAGCCAGAATGCGACGGCAGCAGTCGAGTTGCATTTCCACATTCTCGACATACATGAGTTTTAATGAGCAAATCCTACTAGCTCGGTCGTATGCTCGCTCCGAGCATCAAATACACTCACCGCTTTTTGTATCAATGAGTGAGATCAAGAGCCCAGACATCACCGGAGAGACATCAGCCAGCGGCAGCGGCCTCTCTTTAAACTCGGACATCTGCAAGTCCACACGCCACGCCGCGTCGCGACTACCCTAAATTAATCAAATTATTACTTCTGTATCGGATTTACTACTAATCTACTCTTTCTTCTAAAGTTTTCATTATCTTGCTTGTATCATCGTCAATAACCTAACGTTGTATGAACACTGACTTTATGACAAGTAGGACAACTGCGCTTAAAAGTACACACACACTTAATTTTTATTTGCAAATAACATGCATTAGACGATTCTTAAGTAACTAAAATCCTCAATAGCTTTTATAGTCTTATTAGAAAAAAATACTTGACTTTTTAAAACTTTAAATATGCATACTCTTTTCTTCTTAAGAGTACGCATCTGTGGCTTTAAGAGAACAAAACAAAGTATCATGAAAATTGAAAAATTTACTTGATACAGTAAAGTTTAGTTGCCTTCACTCTTTTAATACTATGATCGTTCGCAGTGCTTCATTCCTCTTTTAGTCATATACCACATCTCCACTACTCTAAGTTAGTTGTTTTTTATTTAACTGCCAAAATATTCACTAGAAATAATTCATATGGCAAAACAACGTTTGCCGAGTCACCTAGTACGATTATAAGATTTGTTCACGTACGTTAAAATAATTGTTAAAATGTGGGGTTAAATTAGCAGAATAATGTCTGTATTGCAAAATTTGGAGATAATTTAAATAGTAAAAGTGGATAAACAAAACATCAAGAATTTTATTTTTGATATCTCTATTGTTCTGTGTTTAATTTTTCGAGATTTCTGTACCTAAAAACGCCACAAATTTGATAATTTTACAGCGACCTTAACAATTTCTACCAGGTAAGGACATTTTTATTAAAAGTAAAAGACTGATGGACAGGACTGTGACGGTATCGACTAGGCGATTTTAATCAATTTTGTGTGACACATGATTGCATTCACAATGTTATTCTCAATAAAAATAATGAAAAATATACAGGATATCCTATTTAAAAATTGTTGATGTCCTGCCAAACTACGAAATATCGATTAAAATAAATCGACTCGAGAATTAGATGTTCTTATTCAATTTTATTCTATTCGAATTGATCAGCCATTCGATATTGCGATTTGATTTTTTCGATAAATCGATTTAAAAATACAAATCAATTTGAATCGATATATCGTTATGTCGCACACGATTAAGGGCGCCATATTCTTGAAAATGTTTTCTACAAATACTAGTAGTTTTAGACATTTAAGAATAATATAGAGTTTAGCAAATAACAACAATGTTATCTCATTCCACCTGCGAATATTTAAAAGTACCGTAGTACAGTAAAGTAAAACGAATATTATAAAGACAGAAAGCGGTCTAACCAACAAATTTTTAGGTATAGAAATCTATCAAAATTCGTATACAGGCTGTATCACATAAGAGGGCCACAAATTGGTTTTCGCAATTGGGTATTTAAAATTATTTTGACACAGACAATGTAATTAAATAATATTATAAGAAAATCTGTATTTTGCATAAAAAAAAATACATTCTGTTTATTATTTTTTTGCAGTTGGCGTGTTTAAAACAGGTTCTGCAATTCTGCATTATCTTGAGCAACACGAAAATATTTAGGTACATTTCTTTTTAACTAAAATTGAAAAAAATGTAATAAATACGAAAGATAAAGGCAACATGTAGTATATTGCATGAAAGACGAAAAAACAGGCAATGTTTTGTGGCCATAGCCTGCTTCAATAAAAAAAAAATTATCCGCCTAGAGGGCGCAGCGAACCACACACGATATTTAAAAAATCTATTTATATCAGGTGGAAGGTATCAATTTTGCAATAAAAATTTATTACCAATAAGTTTTCTCTATCTCTTAAAATAAAAAAGTTAGACAGCCTTAAAATTTGGACACTTTACAGGTTTTTTTGTTATTACTCATAAAGTTGATCATGGATCTCAAATTTGTTTTTACGAGCATAAAGGCCTCCAAAAATGCAACAAAAAACAATTAAAGATTATTGACGTGTCTCGCATATTAAGCGAGATACACGGGAGTGGCCCTCTTATATGATACAGCCTGTATATTAAATTTAACTGTAACTGTTACAACATAAACTTACATGCATATAAGATTGTTTACTTTTGTATATAAGTATCTGAAAATAATTGTCTCAATAATTTTATTTTTGATAGTAGTTTTGTTCTACGTGTTTTATTTTTGGAGATTGCTGTACTTAAAAACATCACAAATTTGATCATTTTACGATTAAAATTATACGATTCCATTAATCGATAAGAATGAATTTTTTTGACGAATCGAACATCGATTTGTTATTTCGCGAATAAAACAGGCCTAGTATGAACGGGTCACGGTAGAGTACGCAGTTCGCAGATTTTATAACTTTGTAAAATTGTATTGACTGTTTTATATCTTTGAAATGCAGAGTTAAAATAGTGCGTCGCCTTCGTTTGTTGGTCGGGTCCGAATTTTAGATTGAGGCACTGGTCGGTCAGGTTTTTTTTGTCACAGGCATTATATAGACAGCTATCGATACTCGTTCTGTTCTAAGTTTTTCTGCGGTCGAAGCGCGGTCTGCGTCTCGCAGTGCATCGGCTATCGGCTAATGAGGGTGGCAAATAAAACAAAACGGTTATAAATTATCTCCCAAGTCGATTAGCCCGAGTCTATCAACGTTAAATCCAAACCTGTTATGAAATTACTCGACATGATTACTCCACCGATCCTGGCAGATAATTTGCCTGAATAAGTGACGGTCCGGTGCGCGGTTGGCAGCAGAATTTCGAACGTCGGGCCTTGGCTGCTATCGAACCTGCTGCCCACTGTCAGACTTCCATTCGACACCGACATGCGATTGCGATCGATTTGACGAGCTACTTATTATTAAACCAAAGCCATCCGTTAATTATTAGGCAAATATTATTTTCAACCAACAAATTATTTGCATTGTATTCATGTTGTCCAAAAAGTAACATACAGCGTGTCACGTTTTCATTCATATTCGAAATCAAAACAGACCTTATAAGCTGTTTTGGTATGTTTAAATGCATAATCATTAATCCATTTTAAAATGTAATAATAATCAGATTTTTTGTTTCCAAATTAATTTACACCAATTTAAATACATGGCATCGATATACAGTGTGTCCCCGTGGCTGTGGAATTTCGGCAACCCCATTGTTTTACAATTAGTACCCAGAAGGGACCGGGTGGCCCATTTAACTTGAGAGAGCTATCTATTTCGAAAATAGCGCATTCTATGAAAAAAATGTGTCAAATAGAATTCAGCCAATGTCGGGGGGCAAATAAAATGGCGGTGTAGTTTTTTGACCTTGACTATGTTTTCAAGGTCATAGCGATGTTAACTTTTTTCCTCCTAAACTTAATGATAAGTAAAAACTAGTAACTTTAATACGAAATATTTTTTTGTAACTTCATTTACAACGTTATAATAAATGCAAATATCAACTACCAAATCACTTGATGTTTAGGAGCAAATAGGCGCCAGGTTTTACACACAAAAAATAAGTTCCCAATAAATGTTCAAAATGATGACCATCAATTTCAATAAACTTGTCAACTCGCCTCACAAAAGACAAACAAATTTTTAGGTATAGAAATCTTTCAAATTGCGTATTTTTTAATGTGTAAGTATGTGAAAATAATTGTTAAAATATGGGGGTTAGAATAACAAAATAATGTGTCATACAAATGCATTTTAAAAGTTATATTATTTGAGAACAATTTAAATAGTAAAAGTGGATAAACAAAACATCAATTATTTTATTTTTGATATTGCTTTTGCTCTACGTGTTTTATTTTTCGAGATTTCTGTACCTAAAAATCACCACAAATTTGATCATTTTCCGGCGACCTTAATACCTGAATTTGGTTAAACAGTTATTGCAAAGTTCTGAAGCTGGCGTGTGCGTAATCAAGAAATAGGTGTATGAGTACCTATATTACTAATTTTAACGCGATGGGTAATCATCAGTTTAAAAATATGGTGTACCTAAATCAATTAAACAATTTGTGACACCCATAAAATAAACAGATTACTTACCGATCAGTCCAACAAAGGGTATCATCTCGATATCTGAAAAAAAGTATTAATATTAGACCCATTGATATAACAAACAAAATATCTATTACTAGATAACTTCAAATATACAGTAATTTCTGGGTAGATTTTGAATGGAAACGTTGCAGGATTTCCAGCGTTATTGCTACCTCATTTGGAAAGTTTAAATTAAAGTGAAAAAATACTGCTGCTCTCTGAGACACTATTACAACCTGCGTCATTTCTTCCCTGTGCATTTCTCAGAACTAAATTTCTAAATGTGTAATAATGAAGTAGGTAAATATATTAAATAATATGTTAGATAATTTGTACATATTTTGTAGAATATAACACAACAGCACAAAAATGGATCACAAGTATGCTTCCTTGAGAATAGCATATACGCAGGTAAATGTAACTCCTCATCTCACTCTTGCATTACCACGTAAAGTGTTTTGCCACTAGCCATGAGCACGTGACATAAACATCCCCATTACGTGCTTGCGACTGAAGTTTCTGCTGTCCACTACGTTCCGGCAACGTTTATGGAACTTGTACGGCCACGTTCCAGCGACGTTGTGGTTCCATGGAGGGGACGTCGCGGCATGGAAACCACAACTTTTAAGGAACTTCAACACTCTCCCCCCCTTGTAATAATGTTTTGTCTACCAAAATAGCGCATTTCGCAAATCTTACTTTAAAATCGCTTGCTCTAAGAAACGCATCTTGAAAGTAATTGACACTTCCATAACGAGAACTGCCAATATGTAACTTTCAAGTAATATTTACTACATAGTACATTGAGCGAGGCTGTAGCGTTACTTTGAAGTAGCAGTAAAGTTGTGACTGTCACACATTGTCTGCAAAGAGTTCCCACTGCCACTTCTTAGCAACATTTTTCCTACTATTCATTCTGAACGCGATGCGTCCCAAGTTAACATTGAACACACTCCTTGAATTTTATCAAGTAGTAATTGAGAATACTTATCCCTACATTATTATTTTTATTACATTTTGCACGTTACTTCTATTGCATGTTTTATCCTTTGAATTTCTTGTGATGTTTTGATATCCACTTAATTATAAAAAATCTGATATGTATTCAAAAAGACAGGAAATACACTCCATACGTGACATGATCAAATATACATTACACAATGAGGAACAGCATAAAGGTTTCTAACTTTGAGAAACTACATAGTAAAATTTACATCACGGTATATTTAAAAGGTGATACGCGTTTTGTAGTTGCTGTGTTCGATGATCATTAATACTTCTACGAGTCACGATAATGCTGTTTAGACTAATAAATATTACCTATAGGTTCCACTATCATGGCTGCTTGAAAGTGATTGCACCTTTGAAGTGATATTTTAGTAACATGAGGTAGTCGCTGTTACGAACATTTGCCACTTTCAAATCTTGTAAACCAGGTAACTAAGACGTCCGTAAACCTAGAGGAGCTAGTTGGAAGTCAAGTTGCATAAGTGGCGGTTACTTAATAGTTACTCTTTGAAGGTTCCAGTCTCAGTTAGCGTTACTTTGGTGCTAGTTGGGTACATCTTATTTACAAGTACTTGACCGCATTTTAACGGACATGTGAAATGCAGTTTTAAAACATCGTTTCGTATTTTTGACAAAAATTATGTCATATGGCATAAAAGATGTAATTCTACTTTATTTCCTGGAGTTTCTTATAGTTACAGTATGTATTTGGTATTTTTTACAGTAATACGTGGTCCAATGACAAACCAGATACTTGAGCCAACCCCCACCTCCCCTGCTACTCGACGAAGAGAAGGATGTCCTTACTTCACAATATGAAAAGGTAAGAATTTCCTTACTTGACAATCTAAAAAGGCAACCCTAGATATAACATTACACTCTGATGTATTATTTCGCATTATTGACCTAGACAATAAAAAACAATCCACCATGTAATATTACAAATAATTGTTATCAATGCAGTTACTTTTGCCTAGAAAACACCATTATAAGAATATGCAGTTTAAAGAATTAAGAATACTTTTAATTTCACGGAATACGTATTTTGCATTTAATTAGTGTTAACTAATATACTTGAAAAATGTGCAAGCGACACATATGTACTGTTATTGTTTTATATGGGTTTATATCCGTTTCAAAAAGGGATAGGTTTGTGCGCAGGCACAAAAAGAGCAACGTTAATTTATACTTGAAGTTATACAGAGACATGTTAAAAGAAATCGACTTCTTTAATTCCATTGTAAAATAAAATTTATTTATTTCGAGCTTTGAATAAACGAGGCTGTGCGTATAAAAATTACATTGTGTAGTGCTGCGCGATGGCTGGATGTCGTCCGTCGTTCGTCAATATCATCAATAGCTGGAAGAAAGCCAAAGAACGACGACCGCCGGTGAAAAAGGCAGTACGCGGTGGCTCACGCCAGGCGCGTATTTTCATTCGTAGGCCTGCTACACCAATCAGGCATTTATAAATTAAACTGATAATCAACTTTATAAAATATATCACAAACACACGCAAAAAGCTACACTAATGTTACAATTAATACACGCATTCCAACGCTAGCTTAGTTTCACTATTTTTCTAGTAATAGTTTATTGAAAAACTAACTTATTCTTGTATAATCAGATTATATATTCTTCATTTAAAAATAAAAAATACCTGAATTCAAGAACTGCTATACTTAATATGAGATAAAGTTATGTTTTCTTTATTTGAAGCTTTAAGTGACTTGAAAGTTTAAAATAATATTAAATAAGTACATAATTAGTATTTTACTTTACTACTTTACCCACCTTATTTAAATAATTAAATACTACCCATTCACTAGTAGAAGAAAGTAGGGGAAAGAGAGACTCATAATAAACTGTCGGTCATTTATTAGCGCTACACCAGACATATACCGTTTTAGAGCTTATTAGCTCTCCTCAGTATACCATAGGAGGCGAGGCAACTCGACAGAAAGAAATTTGAATATCGAAAATAAAATCATTGATGTGTTGTTTATCCACACATTTACCATTTAAATTCTCCTTAAATAATATAATAACTTTTAAAATGTCACACTTTATTTTGCTATTCTGACCTCACATTTTTAACAATTATTTTCACACATCTACTTATAAACAAAAGAGAATAATCTTATATACAG
This sequence comes from Monochamus alternatus, assembly GCA_037114965.1. Lineage (NCBI taxonomy): Eukaryota > Metazoa > Arthropoda > Insecta > Coleoptera > Cerambycidae > Monochamus > Monochamus alternatus. Next base: position 24,707,438 of record CM073432.1, on the reverse strand, counting down.
AACCATTTAATTTTATGTTATAACAATATTTACATGTACAGCTGAATTTAAAAAATACGTACTTTGGAAGATTTCTGTACCTAGAAATTTGTTGGTTAGACTGCTTTCATCTGTTATATATTCGTTTTACTTTGGTACCTTTGTATATTCGCAGATGGCATGAGATAACATTGCCGTTATTTGCTAAACTATATTATTCAGTTTTCAAGTATCTAAAATTACTTGTATTTGTAAAAAACAGTATTTCAAGAATACGGCGCCCTTAAGGAAGAATAACCTGTTCTATAATTAATAATATTTTATTCATATTTTAACAAAATATTATTCTTTAAGAAAGAAAAGTACTGAATTAAGTATAACAATGCTTTGATGTCAAGAATATGTAAATATTTATATCAAATATACTTTATTACTGATAATAAAGTATACAATTGAATGAAGTTTAAAATTTTAAGTATATTATTATACTTAAGTACAGACTGGAATTTTGTCCGTTCATAAACCTATATTCTTTGTAAATAATCTACAATTCTTATTTTTATTACAGACAATTTCAGTAATATCGGCTTAGTGAATTATACAATGTATTTTTATCTTTATATTTGTAGCAGAAAGTAGTTTAACCCGTGGAGAACATTTACAAGAATATAATTTATTACATCTTGGTATTTTTATTCAGTTATGAAATTTTCTAAAAATATTGGGTTAGGGATCTGACCTTGGAGACATGCGCAGTAAGAACTATGGCTTTCATACATTTATTATCACTAGTAGAATACTACTAATGCGTATTTTCACTTTACACTTTAATAATGTTTTCTAAATTCATCTGATGCAAATATTAATAACTCGTTAGGTAATTTTATTTTACTTATTTAGTAGACAGATAATAAATTCTAAATACATATACAGGAGTTTCAATCAGTGATCAGGTGTTTTGAACAAAAGAATTGCAGTTATGCAAAGTACTGGTATATATATATAATTATGCAAAATAAATACATATAATTATGCGAAATATATACAGACATATAATCATGTTATATACAGAATTTAATAAAACTTATCCTGACTTGGCATAAACTAAGCCAATACGATTTTTTTTGCAAAAGACTATGTGTACTAATATTAAAATACTTGACACTTTTTTTATAATTATCTAAATTGACGGACATAGCAGTAAATACATTTTTTTGTTATACTAAAATATGGCCTTCTGAGATTTAGAATTTTAAATATTGTTCAAAGTAGACCTAGATTATTCAAATTTTGCACATACCTACTCAATTTTGTAGTCTAAGATTCTTTTTTATATATCATTTTGTCATATCAAATACAGTAAGAACGCTGCAAAGAGAAAAAATACAAAGTCAAGCAAAAAATCAAAGCAGGCTTAGGACATTGAAATTTTGTATAGATTCAGCGCCATTTTAAATTTTTCGCAAATTATTAAAATATTGCACATCTCAATTTTTATTCTGAAATCATTTCTATATATCTTTTTTCCGAGAAATTTTTGTTAATATTTTGCCACGTCTTATAAAGAAAGTTCATTTTACTAGTGAAAAATTTAAGATTTTCCAAAATTTTTAAGGATCTACTTGGCTTGACGGATTTGAAATCATAGCACAGAAGGTTATATTTCAACACTATCTTCGTCGCTTACAAGTCGCTTCACCTATTCGGTAACACCCTGTATGTACATAATGGTCAATAACGTACAATTGTAAATAATTTTTGATATATTAAGTACTTCCGTGTTGCTTCAGGAAGTATCACTTAAAAAACGTAGTCGAGAGCACGTAAGAACTCAAATACGCCAATCCTAAAGACCTATAAACTATATTTTTGCATTATAACCTAAAATAGTCTATTATATTCGATTTATCAGGAGTTCTCAACCTACCTGGGTTATTATTATTTTAAGTAAAAAATGGACATACAATTGTCGTAAATGTTTTTCCAATTTTTTTAATGGCATTAGAAAACAACTGAATAACGCTGTTAAGAAACGTGACCCAAATCTGTTTCTTTATGACACACCCTATATATATTCCAACAGGACACAAAACACGCAGGTTACAACTTACAATTTTTAAATAGAGAAGGATGGTCATGGGGAAAACGGACTATAGAAGAAATTTACGCGACGTTAAGAAAAAGCGCGTAACTTTCGAATATGCTCAATAGTGAATTTGAGTTTTGAAAATTAAAGATTAACTTTTATTCTCCACCCTTATCTGTGTGAATTATTTCTTAGCTTTGACTTTATTACTAGAAATTGTAGGAAAATTTATTACAATTAGCGTACATATCTTTACAATATACAGGGTATTTATTAATTGAATGCCGATACTTAAGGGTGTGAATGCTTCGGTCATTTTAAGCATAAAACTTAATATCAACATATGTCCTAAACCTCTTAATTTTTGAGCTACAGGGTGTTACAGTTTTAAGAAAAAATTTACTTTTTTATTATAATTTTCTTATCACTCCAGATGTTTTTATGAAATTTTATACACACCTATTAATCATTAAGGAGCATTGTTTGATGTAAAAAACGTTTTAAAATCTTTGCCAATTCATGTCAAGTCAAGTCTTGTCGAGAACAGAGCCGAGCTTGGAATGTGTTGATCATTCTATTGCATTGTGTTGATTCTTCTGTTGTGGGTGTGTTTGTGATACAGTTTTAACGAAATTTTAGAATAGCTCTTCGTGAACTTTTTAACAAGCAGAGTAGAAAACCTGTGTTAAATGTTTTGGAATTTTTTCTATCAAAAAAAAATTTCCCAGCCGACCCTGGCAATTTACATCTATAGATAATTGAGTACCAACATACCTGCAGTACTCTAATCTTTCCACCGCACATGCATTCCCAAAGACGTCCTTCCTAATATAATTTGGGTTGGCCCGCCAGCTACCACCCAGTTATACCTGTCATAAGCAGGTATAAGCTGAAATGAAATAACATTTCGTCTCACCAGCGTTTTATTGTCCACTTCGCCTTCAGAAAACGATTGTACTATAGAAAAATATCTACAAAATCAAATTATAAAGAATATGTGGGTAGATATTGTGGGTTGGGGTCCGTAGAGTAGTTAGTTCCACATAATATTAGTAATGTCCAATAAAAAAAATGTATAAAAATATTAGTAAATAGCGAAGAGACTAGAAATGGACATTGTTTCAAATGAATTTGTGTCGAATTTTGATATCCATCGCTTTCCTGACGTACAGAAGACGGCAACGTTGCAAACGGTAATACGCTTCGTGATTCCGTGAGGTACAGCAGCCACAGCCTCAATCACCTTGATCCCAAAGATGGACATGTCTGGTTGTACCGCGGCTGGACAGTCTATGAACTTACCCCCGATTGTCGGCTCAACAGAAACTTTTTCCTCCATACAGCTGCATTCTCGTTTTAGTTGGTTTTCGAGTAAAAAGTAGTTTCTCCAAGTTAGAAAAATAAGTCGTTCTGTTGGCTGAGATAGAGATCCGAACTCAAAGAAAAACTGTCCCCTACTCGTTTTACACACCATCCGACATAATTGGACGGAGTTTATGAATAATCTGCAGTTTAGTTTTTGACGTTAATGTACAGATAAGGCCTCATAAACGTAGAACTTCGATTCTTTAAGAAAAATTGAAAATGTATATGTCAAGCAAGTTACTAATTACACAGACATTTTCCATAGAAGTACTAATGTAAATATTTTTAAGTTTTTATTTAATATGTTTTGCCACAGTAAAAAAAAAATATTAAAAAAATTAATTGAAAAAGGTCAGTCAAGGGTATCCTTTTACAAGCTTCATTTGCCCTAATCAGAAATATTTCATCCTAGAAAATAATTTTTTTATCACAAGAGAACAAATACTGTGTTACTCGAAAGCCACAAGGATTGTGTATATTATTACGCATTTAACTATATCTAGAGGCGTGTTAAAAGTTTAACACAATTAATTGCGTTAATGTTATGTGTAAGTTCAGAGTCATTTGTATCATTAAAGGCGTAGAATTAATACATATTAAAATGTAAATTTTATATTATATATAGTTTTAAAATAAATGAAATTTTATTTCGCGAAAATTAAAAAATATAATTCCGTTAATTCCGTTCAAATGAACCGGAACCAAACTTTTCTGACGAAATATTTAAAAAAAAATAATTTTAGCTCTAAACATTTTCCTATATAGAACGTAAAAATAAATAGCATACAAGTATATCATAAACAACAAAAAATAACAAAAGATGTATTAAGTTTCGCGGACGAGAATCACAACAACGAGACACGATCAAAATGGAGTACTGTGTGCTGGCACTGCAATTGAGCATATACAGGGTGATTCGCAACTTATCCGAGAAAAATTGTCAACTCTGATTTGATGGATAGCGCTTTAATTTATGTGCCAAATGCAGCTACTTTTAACGCGGTGTGCAGTGAGCGCAACGCGAGCTTGACGGGAAACCGAATCGTGGAAGAGACGGAGGTCCAAGGAGTCCATGGCGTATTGCAGCATTGTGACGTATCATACACGAGGTTCAATTATATCCGTACCATGTATAGCGTGTCTAAGCATTAATACTAAAGGATATGACGAGGAGGACAGGTACCATAGCCACCACGACCTCCTGATTATAAGTAATTTGTTAACATCAGGTATGTCAAACTATTTTATTAATTAAAACCACAAATTAATTCTATTATTAATTAATAGCAGTAGCGGCAAAAAAAACAGTTGAATTTGCCGGTCACCGATTGCATGCTTTGCCGCCTTTTCAGGTTGGACCAGTTACCAGTGCCGTGCAGAAGCGTATTTTAAATCATTCTCGAACTGCTCTATTTTTTTTAATTGTATTTGATAAAAATTAAAAAGAAAAAAAATACTCTTTCAAGATGAACATACAAATTTTTCGGATTTTTTTTTCGGACCTAAATAGATAATGATGTTATAATTTGACAATATGTACTGCATAAAGACAAATTTTGCTCAGGGCCGTATTTTTGAATTCATAATATCGAATTTCATTTTCTTCAGAAAATGTGAATATCATACTTTTTCAATATTAATACAACAGTAGAAGTTTCCCAAAAAACCCTTAAAACTATTAACGTACGTCAACACTGTACCCATTACCTGATGCTGTTAACCTCAAATTACTATTAGTAGTATTATTATGGCTAGTGCGTTTCGTTTTTCTGTACCTCTAGTGTTTGCCTGATATTTGTGAGCATGCATAAACAATAATGGAGCAATATTAGTAACGATGGCTAATTGCATGACATATTAATTATGACGAATCTGGGAAAAACTGTCTGGTTACGACGCGTTTATGCAGTAAACGCTTTTCGCAAGCAAGGTAAGGCATTTCGAACACTTATAACTATTCATATTTTATTTATGTTGCGAAATTTCTAAGAAAACGTTCACAGTAAGTTCATCGGTCAGTGGTCGCGCGGTTTAAGGCGTCAGTACATGAATCGAGGTGACTAGATCGGTGGGTTCGACCCCCGCAGCCGGTAGACCGTAAGTTATATTCGTGGAGAGGATTGGCAGCCTCTCTGCGGGTATGGTAGGGTGGAAAAATGTTGGCTTGGATCAATGTGAGAGATTGATACCGGTTGACGTTTGACTAACCCCCCTAATTAATGAGGTTTTCCAGGTTTCCTTCATTCCTGCACTGAATGGTGGTTAGAGCTTGCCAACGTAAGTCGTTCCTGGGCGCAAATGCAGCCTGCTTAATAATAATATGCCGCCCCTCCCACTCCTGCACAAGTCTTTGACTTCTGAGCCAATCCTCGTAATTAGAATGAAGAGTAAAGATATTATTATTACTATTATCATTATTAAATTATTAAAAATGCGACAAATAAATAATATCTTAATTATTTTACAATTGCCATTCGAATAACGCTGCAGAGTTAAGAGCAACACACCGTGATGAAAAATTTTATAGGGTGGGGGGGCGGTGTGCAAATATGCTTCTGAGTATTGCAATATCGTCACTACATAACACATTATGAATTGAATTATTGACTTGGAACAGACTGTGTCAAACGTTTTAAAATCTCCTCCGTTTGTGCCTAAACGGAATTTTCTTCTAATAAAGCTTACTTTACATGCTCGCTAAGGGTCTGTTGAGTTTGAAAAGCTCCTTCCCTTTCACATATATCACGGCATCATATTTAACACGGCGTCGAGGCGCTTTACAATTGAAGAACGAAAGAGCAGGAGAAACGCTTTAATATCTTACCGCTACCCTCTTGCATAGAGCCCTATGCGTTCCGGTCATTTACTATCAAATAAAAAAGCTAATATTTTTACACATAGATTTCACCAACTACTAAAACTATAATTCGTACCAATTTAGTCACTATTTAGCTGTCTATAGGGAATGTGAAGAAATTCAGAGTAAGGTAGACCAAGATTGTTTTAAGTCTAAGCAAAAACTCTTTAAACGTAATTCATTTGCAGTTGTATCAGTAGTAATGAAGTAAACATTGCACTGTAAAAAAAGATGTGTAACTGTGTAATTTAGAAGTGCAAAATTTCCGTCTTAATAGTTTTACACAATATGCATTTTTTATACGTTTTGCACAAAATGTGTAAAAATTACTAGTATTATAATAAAATATACATTTGACGAGAATTTAAATAGTAAAAGTGGATAAATAAAACATCAAGAATTTTATGTTTGATATTATTTTTGCTCTACGTGTTTCATTTTTCCTGATGTCTGTACCCAAAAACATCACAAATTTGATCATTTTACGGCGACCTGAAGTTTAGCCATATAATACTAGGTTCTCTGCAAGTAGCTAAAAAACACACTGTATATTTTTTAGTATTATTTTTGAATTTGGTTATCGAACTTTTGTTTGTATCTCCCACTTTTTACTTTTCATGTTTCAGTGTAAATATGAGTGATTATAGCTATCTCGGATTTCATATCAACTTTTTAAATGTAAAATGAAAGTTTAGTGACAAAGTTGATAACTGAACCAATCTAAGTGCACGTAGTAATAGTAAGAAAATCGTTTTACAGTAACTTATTTGGAATAAAAAGAAATATTTGCTGACATTGCCATAGAGCTAGTTATCCAAGGATGAAAGCCTAGCAGTCTCAGTAATTTTTTGCAAAAGTTAAAAATTACAGACGTTATTGTAATAAGGAAGAATTTCTGGAGCCTATTTGCCTATGCAGATATTTTGCTGGGAACAATCGATATATACTAGTGGCTAAAAGATACTTCCCTCTGTACACTCTGCCAAAAATATACGCAGAGATATTGCTGAGACAGCCAATGTATCAGATGTAGTTTGACTAAGATTTAAATAAATCGAGTTTAGTTAAAAGGTGGTATTTCACTACAATGTTTTAAAACATGTTGCAAATTTTTATGGGGTAGATTAAACATCATCAGGAGGGAAAATAGCTAGCGCGGTCGAATCCTGATTTTTCCGGTCAACAGTTCGGCGGACGCAGGATTGCAGGATAGGAGCGTGCAGGAGCTTCAGGCTCATCACATTGTCATTACGTGTTCGAAAGGTCGCTCATTTGTAATTCGGTACGAGTAGGGGCCGTTACCACCACATGCCCACTGACAACTTTACGAGGAGCACTACTTCAAACCACATGTTACACTTTGGGTTGCTGCTTTATGCCTACTACATGACATAGCCTCCCTCTTCCTCTTTGCATACTGTCGAGACGTGGGACATGCCCTTGCTGTAAATTAGACACCCCGGTTCGTCTAGTTACCTAGACAGTCGTACAGTTTAAGTTGATCGCCGGTTTTGTGTTTGAAAATTTTGCCACACTTTCGAAAAAAAATGTTACCTTTTCCATGGAGTAAGATAACGAAGTTACAATTGGATGTAACATTTTCCCTTCATGACTGCATTAATATAACAAAATTGTGAAGGCGTTAGTACAGAAAAAGTTCTGAGAATATATTGTTAAAAAAAAATGTTGCTCCTTCTATATAGTAAAAGACAATGAAGTTACAGTTGAATGTAACATTTTTTTTTGATGACTGCATTAATATAAAAAAATGTGTAGACGTTAGTACAGAAAATGTTCCGAGAAAATATTTTTAAAGCTGATCGCCGGCTTTGTGGGTTTGAAAATTTTGCCACACTTTCGAAAAAAAAAGTTATCCTTTCCGTATAGTAAAAGACAACGAAGTTACAGTTGAATGTAACATTTTCTCTTGATGACTGCATTAATATAAAAAAAAATTGTGAAGGCGTTAGTACAGAAAATGTTCTGACAAAAGTCGATCGCCGGCTTTGTGGGTTTGAAAATTTTGCCACCTTCGAAAAAAAAATGTTATCCTTTCCGTATAGTAAAAGACAACGAAGTTACGAGTTGAATGCAACATTTTTCCTTGATGACTGCATTAATATAAAAAAAATATGAAGGCGTTAAGTACAGAAAATATTCTTAAGCGATCGCCGGTTTTGTGTTTGAAAATTTTGCTGCACTTTCGAAAAAAAGTTACCTTTTCCATATAGTAAAAGACAATGAAGTTTCAGTTGAGTGTAACATTTTTCCTCGATGACTGTATTAATATAAAAAAATTGTGAAGGCGTTAGTACAGACAATATTAGAAAAATTATTCTTAAAGCTGATCGCCGGTTTTGCGTGTGAAAATTTTGCAGATAGTAGTACAGTATTTTCCATATAGTAAAAGACAAAGAAGTTTTAGTTGAATGTAACATTTTCCCTTGATAAATGTATTAATATAAAAAAAATTGTGAACGCGTTAGTACAGAAAATGTTCTGAGAAAATATTCTTAATGCCGATCACCGGTTTTGTTTTTGAAAATTTTACCACTTTCGAAAAAAAAATGTTATCCTGTCCATATAGTAAGACAACGAAGTTACAGTTGAATGTAATATTTTCTCTTGATGATTGCATTAATATAAAAAAATTATGAGGGCATTAGTACAGAAAATGTTCTGACAAAATATTCTTAAAGCTGATCGCCGGATTTGTGTTTGAAAATTCTGCCACACTTTCGAAAAGAACATGTTTTACCCCTTCCATATAGTAAAAGACATCGAAGTTACAGTTGAATGTAACACTTTTCCTTGATAACTGCGTTAATATAAAAAAATTGTGAAGGCGTCAGTACAGATAATATTCTGAGAAAATATTCTTAATGCTAATCGCGGGTTTTGTGTTTGAAAATGTTGCCACACTTTCGAAAAAAAAATGTTATCTTTCCATATATTAAAAGACAATGAAGTTACAGCTGAATGTAACATTTTCCCTTGATGACTGCATTAATATCAAAAAATTGTGAAGGCGTTAGTACAGGAAATGTTATAAGAAAATGTTCTTAAAGCTAAGCGCCGGTTTTGTGGGTTTGAAAATTTTGCCACACTTTCGAAAACAAAAATGTTTTACATAAAATATTTGTCAAGGCATAAGTACAGAAAATCTTCTGAGAAAATATTCTTAAAGCTGAACGCCGGTTTTGTGTTTTCAATATGGTAAAAGACAACGAAGTTACAGTTGAATGTAACATTTTCCCTTGATAACTGCATTAATATTAAAAACATTGTGAAGGCGTTAGTACAGAAAATGTTCTTAAGGCGCCATATTTCGATACTGAGATTGGTCCCAAAATATCTGCATTAAATAGGTTTCCCAAAAGTTTACACTGATATATAAGAAAGGAAATTTCCATGTTTTGTTATGCTCTTTTTACATTATTATTGACTTTCTGCTGCCCATGCGCAGAGACACATCAGACTAACCTCTAATCTAATACATTTTAGTTGTGTTAAGGTGTGGCACACAAACATGTACGGTTCAAAGGACTTTTTGTGAGATATGCGGAAAATAGTAAGTATAAGATTATGTTTTGTAACGTGTGCACTTGTATATTATGCCAATTTAAATGTTATACAATTCATAAACATAATAAAAACTGAAACGTTAAGTTATTAGACGATTACATTACAACTGCGTCATTGCCTGTGTCTCTAAACTATACAACACATTTATCTTTTTGACAGTAAAAAGAGTAATAATTTACAACAGATAACATTAATTGTAGTTACGTTAATTGAAAATTTACTGTAACGAAAACTAGAGCAAAAAATATTTACCATCACGCAGATATATACGTATACCTACAAATATTTGCAAAAAAAAAAACAAGGAATAAATGTTTCAAAAACAAGATGTAATTTTCAACGAAAACAGTTTAACACATTTTCTATCGCGAATGAAATGCATTGCAATACATTTTTAGATAATGAATGAACAATACACTTTTAGAGAAATTGATTGATAAATCGCATTTAGAAGATTCATGGACAAATTGCACAAATCTTCTTACACAGAAGTTATTTCTGTTCCTGATAAGGCATCTGTTTGGAAATAATAATGAAGTGTTTAAAAGAACCTGCATATAATTTCAAATCGCGTAAATCTGTATTTTTGTACATTTTAACAAGCAGAATTTTTTAACTCCTTAAAATTGTTTTAATTTCAATTTTTGCAATAATATATACAGGATATACAGTTGCTTGGACAGTGTCACTTATATCCACTGTTTTATTGTTTCAAATAGTATCTGAAAATAAATACTTTTTTTTCAGATTATTACTGTTGATTCCCGTCGACTTTTTATTAAATTTGCGGACAAATATGGCAGACCTCCTCGTAAACCAGGGCGCTGTCTTTCTGAATATCATATTTTATTACAGTTGGCATCAGTTTGCACCCTAGCAAAAATACGCTTGCGAAATTTTACAGTGGAAAGTTGGAGGTAATAGTAAACAGATGTTATACTTGTTCCGTCTCGTCTGCAACACCTAATATTGCGATGTTAAACATAAAACCGACGCAGATTATGATCCCTTACACGCAACCTTTAACGACCTTATTACACATAAAAACCAACATAATCCCAGTGCGCCGTCATTTAACATAACATTATTGGCACTGCCTGCCTTCTACCTCCGTATCTGACAGCACTGGAATCGTTATTGTAGTACAAACTGCATTATTAGTTGCTTCCGAATATTAAATTTTATATTTAGATCTGCAGTTAGTTGCTTTAATATTTTAATTTTATTTATGCGTACTATATTACTTACAAATGAACTTCACATTTCCATACTTAATTACGTCGTTGTCCAGTTGTAATACTGTACAACTGTAATATTGGTGCTAATTGAGACAAGAAATCTTGCAAAATAGCGCTTAAATACATAAAATATAACCTCAAATACATACACATACAAAGTTAGAAAGCCACTTCTCCGACAAGAAGAATTTCAAGGCGATTGCAGAATGCAGATATCCCAAAGCAAGCACTCGAGCACTTTTGGACATTATGCGATAACTATTTATTAATTACTATTACGAAAAACGTACGATATTCTAACTTTTGGAGTGTACTGCTGATTGCATATTTACGCTTCCCTCGATTTCATCGAGATATAGACGTACAAATTATTGCAATAATAATGGCTCCCTCAAAACAATTTTTGATGAACGTTTCGTTAGAAATCTTTTGGTGAGTGGAACAGTTAAGAAGTTGTGCCAAAAGTTGAAAGTAAATAAGTTTGCAGTGTAAAACAAGTCACCAAATTTCAGTTTCAGTTCTGCTTATAAATTCACTGCCGCTTGACTGAAAGAGCTATTTTGTTTCGCCTATTTTGTTCATTACTTATTATGCAAAACTGGCCGTTTCTATACTTTACAGCTTCTACTAATCGACCACTGTCGACAATCGACCCTTTCGATATTTGTGCTTCGAGCACGAAACCATTGGTCACAATTTTGAAAATATTTTGTAACCAGTGATGAGATTTTGTTTTCGTCTATTTTCAACAATAGAAGTCAATAGGTCGAAAGCTAACGTCACTCTATAAAATAAATTTTGGTATTTTGTTTCTTCGTAAACCGAAAAATAATAACGGAAACAAACAATTAAATTCGCTTTTATACAGGGTGGTCCACTTTCGAAAGCGGAAACTTTAGAGGCAAACAGAAAACCACAAAATAATATCAGTTTGTATTATAAACCATATTCGAAAAATGCTTCGTTAGAATACAGGGTGTCAAAATTTCTATCAAAAGTTACAAATTTATTAATATTTTTAATAATACTCTAGATATTTAAATTAAGCTTGGAACCTTTGAATAGGTAATCTAGACACATATTTTTACGTAAAAAATATTATTTTTCTTCCACCAGTCGCTTGGGTACGGACATATCTTCGGAAAATCTTAATGATAAAAATGGTACGCCAATGTTTTTTTAGAAACAAAAACTATTTCTAGAATCCTTGTTCAATTTACAACAGAAAAAGACTCCCACTAATTAAAGGACAATGTTAAAAATAGCGCATTTTTGGCTTATCCGGGGGAACTCATAAATCATAAAAAAATCAATTGATTATTGTTAATTAACATTAGAAATGACCCAGAAATACGTCAGATAGCTGGGGAAATGTCGCTACTACCCCTAAACCTATATAAACTACCCTTAAATAGCTTTAAATGGATAATCATTAATTATTGTTATAAAAATGCTTGAAAATGATTTAAACAGACAGTATGTCAATATAAAAAGTGATTCGCGAAAAGGCGGGGGCGTATCCAGTAATGTACCAAAAAAATGTAAAAAAATGGGATGCCACCCCCGGAGCCGCCCCCCAGCCGATCGAATCGAAATTTTAAAGACACGTACTCTTTGAGATGCGGAATCGAAAAAATTAGTCCGTCTTCGCGTTAGGGGTTCCTAGGGGCAGATTAATAATACTAGGTACCGCTGCCTCCAGACTTTATTCGATTTTTTGGAGAAACGGATAAACGGATCGTCTTCATTTTCGGTATGGACGAACTACACACACCTGCAATGCTGTGTAGTCTTCTATCGCATGGAATGGTTCGCTGGGGAATATTTCACTTCTTAAAACTCGACAACCGGAATTCAGGACTGATTTTTCGCAGACAACCCTATACCACCGTGTTGGTAATGAAATAATCTTTATTTTAATTTAACTTTAATTTATTAACCACACCGGTGCAAGTTACTAGTATCGATTTACCTGTTTATACCTGCTACCCAAGAGTTACGACGGGAAAAAAATAGTCAACCTAACGTTTGCATATTCTATGAGCTTCATACTTTCGATTAGTATGGAATTTGTCTATTAACCAAACCAGTGAAATGTTTAAAAAAATAATAATTTTTAATTGTTAATTAATCACAGTTTGGACTGAATTTTTTTAGACAACCCATTTGCAATAAATTTATTGACATATTTAAATGGATATACAATACTTTTCATCCATTAACCAGCTCGGTGAAGGTCGTTTTATAGTGGGATCCTATACTATCAGTCAGTGGTTTAAAGTGAAGTAAGTGTGGAAACTGTTATTATGGAAGCTGTTCAAAACTATGGTCCATCTGTAACATTTAAAAACAAAGAGATCGTATGTTGTGATAGTCAAATTGAAAAGGACGAAGATATGATTTTCTTTGAGGCTATGGAAAATATATTAGGCGACAATAAAATGGATATTACCATTTTTAGCTATATATATTATCAGACAAAAAGATGCAATTATTAGTGAGTTGCATGAGAAAGGTAAAACTTCTTTATAAACAATTAGAACTGTATGAAAAGTTCGAGTCTGCAAAACCAAATCAAATTGTATCGAATAAAAAACCAACTACCTCAAATAAAAATGTAGACGAAACAAAAAGTTACTCTGATAAGGTGGCTGTAAATAAATATGACAGGGTGAACAAGATTAAATCGGCATCTTCAAATAATTTCAAAAGTAATGATACTACTACAAAAATAAAATATGACGTCACTACATATCAAGTAAACGGTGCCGTTCTAGAAAATGAGACAGCTGCAAATTGTAGCAAGTATATTAACCTAGTGCAAAATGATGATGCTTCGGAAAGAATACTGAGAAGTGGACAGAGGCCACAACCAAAAGAGCCCCAAGCGCCGTTGTTGATAACAACCAAAACATTCAAGTGAATGGGGAGTGTCCAAAACTGTCGCAGTCCATGTTTATCGAGTTGAGCCGAATATGAAAGTGGATATTCTAACCAGTTTACTTAAGGTACATTTTCTTGAGGTTGTTTCTGAAGCCATGACTCCAAAACATCCCCAACTGTACTCTTCCTTTAAGGTTTATATATATGAAAGTAACTTTGATAAAGCAATGGACGCGGATAAATTTTCGAAGGGTGCCTGCGTGCAACGTTTTTTTCAACTGCAGAAGCGTGTACATCCAACAAGTTAACGAAGGCAATCGACGCCGTGACCTTAGTAAATAATTCAACCCCTGACGAAATAAATATTAATCAAAATTTTTTAAGTATGTCAGACTACAGTATCGGTGTACGAGGAGGTGTCGTAAGCCTTCAGTTTTTTTAATACCACTAAATTGCATGCAGAGTTTTGCGGCATTGAACTTGTAGAACATAATATAATTATAATAACTCTCTATAAATCTAATCGCTGTGGTGATTTTAATGTGTTTCTGTATAAATTGGAAAGCGTTCTTATAAAATTTTGTACAGGTAATTATAATGTTGTATTATTGGGCGATTTTAATGTAAATTTTAATATTTTGTCAAATCAGCGTTGTTGGCCAAATACTCTCGGTATTCGGCCAACAATTTCGGATTATACTAGAGTTACTAAAACAACTAAGACTTGTATTGATAACATTGTAACCAATATTAATGATACTAAATGTACAACATGTGTCTTTGAGCCATGTCTTTCGTATCACAGAGGTCTATTATTATAATAATAACTTCTTTATCCATTCCTGATGTTCTATGGATCAGGAGGGTGAATAATATGGGAATATTAAAACTAAGATCTATATTGGAAACTTTAATCTGGCCCATTGAACAGCATTCTGCTGATAAAACTGCTGAGAATTTTATGCAAGTTATTTCAAATTTGATTGTAAGTATTTTTCCCTTTTGCAAAAAAAGATTAAATAATAAATGTCCGATTAAATTTATGAATGATGACTTGAAAAAAATCCGAGAAAGTGTGTCTACAATTAAACTGGTTACTTCGGTGACAAAGAATCCGAAAGATGTTGAATTAAACAAGCCCGAAATAATTATAGGAAATGCATAAGAGACGCAAAAAAGCGTCCTTTAATAATTTTTTTGGAATTTTCCAGGAACAGAAATAATTGGCGTATTATTATTAACTATGAACGACGTCAAAATCACAGTACATATTGGAGAATGCTTAAAGTTTATCTCCAGGTGAGATGTACATATTGTCACGGAATTTGCCCCACTCACACCCAAACCGACGACTGTGGTATCGCGAAATGCTAAGATTGCCCCGATCGCCCCTACATGATTCTGTTAAACAAACAAAAAGCCGTGGATCGAGACGGGACTAGAAAATTGGGGAATCGACGAGAAGCATTCGAGTCGTTCGAGAAGATGAATCTAGAGATACTAGAATATACCTGGAATATTCGTTGTATCTATAAAAGAAAAATAAACGGCCGATTAAGTCAGTCTTGTATAAATCCTGTATTACAGTCTGAATTGAAGTGTTTAGTTGGAGATATCAAAGTGATTTAGATAGCGATTAATTAAATAAGTGTTTAGTTGAGTTCTAATTAGTATTCAGTAGTGTACTGAGTATAGTTAATAAAGAAGTAATTAATTATCTGGCAATAGTAAAAAGACGGGTTAGGAAATCCGTGACAATATATTTTTCCAATATAGCAGATGACATAAAATCACTTCCTGGTGTATCACATGAATAATGTGATTAAAAATTTGTTTCTTAAATTATAACTTCATGCGCGCATATTTCGTTTGTTCAACTTACTAAAATTTCGTTGGCCTGTGGTCATATTATGTAATTTTACAATTCAGCTTAAGTGGCACAATTAATAAAACTTAGACTTGTTCTAAATTTATATTAACGTGCGGCAAAATTGTGAACGTAAAAGGATATAAAATGCCAGAATGCATTATTCGCAATTTGCATACACATATAATAATTGACTATTAGGCATTACGAGCTATCGGGGTATCAGTGCTAACAGTTGCGTGCCGGTGTCTCGGCAGTCCAAAGCGAAACACTTGTTTTCTGTTCGCGTGAGTTCCACAGGTCGATTAAGTGATTTATGAAGAGCATATTTAAGTGCTCTAGTTATACGCTCATCGCACATAACTTATGCTGCTCTCGCGACGAGGCAAAGTGTTCACTTCACCGCCCAACGCATACCACGTGGAAGAATGTAATTACAAACACGTTTGCGCATATTTATGAACACCTTTTACACTAAATTACTTTTCTTATATTTCCTCTGCAGCCTCTACTTTTAATTGACCATATATAGACTCTCACCAACCTTCTTTAATGGCGTATTCTCAACACTCTGCTGAACGATGAAACTTTCGAAGTACCATCACATTTATTCACATCAGCTTCTCTACAGCGCGAATTGTTTTATTGTTTTTCAATTCAGAATGCAACTAATCATAAAAAATATTCAACACACTAAAAATGTTCCCTAAATTTGAATAAAACGACCTCTAAGCTTTAATATAAGGCCTCTATTTTAAGAAAGGTTCTTTCTCGTAAGTACTCAAAGACTGACTACAACTAGAAATAATTTTGCTTATTTTCTGCTTGTAAATATGTATTATGTTTCGCTGATTATTGATACTATAATATTGATTTTTATCTTTGTTTATCGTGTACAAAAGGAGAGATGACCAAGGCTCTCGAAATATGAACAACTTTGCACGTGCTACGTATCTTAGGCTTACAAGTGGGAAATAAGTGTTACTATTTTTCATATTTCAGATATTTTAAACTTCTTAAGATGAAGTCGGTTGCTTTGTTAACATAAGTCTCCGTTGCAACTTTCTATGCAGTGGTTTATTTGTTAATTTCATTCGAGTTGTCCCTACTTGAGCAAGACGATCATCAAAATTGTTCAACAAATACCAGGGCTCCTCCACTTATTTTTCTTGTCTTTTATTTCAGCAAGACATCATCCAAGAGTATATAGTAAGTACCAATTACAGGATGGGAAACATAAAAAAATAGATGCAATAAAAACAATATAGCAATATTAAAAATAAAATTTACAAACTTAATAAAGGTAATGACATGTTTCTAAGCTACATTTGTGAAACGATTTTTAAAGTAGAAATTTCAAAACTTTCCTTTTTAAATCCGTCACTGACCACAAATTCTTTGAAGACTGAAGATAACATATGGTTACTTCCGTGACGACGGAGAAATAACACCTTACGACAATTACTAATAGGTAATAGACTCGCGAAAATAGGGAAAGAAAGGATATAGTAGAAAGTAAACAGCAAGCGAGCAGTGACAATGGGCTAATTGAATTTGCAGAACAGAAAATGAAAATAATGAGCACATTCTTTAAGTGAAAAGATATACATAAGGGTACCTGGACCTGTCTAGATGGAGCATATACGAATCAAATTGATCATGTTTGCATAGATGAAAACATAAACTCGGATCACTATCTAGTGAGAATAAATTTGAATATAAAAAGAAAAATATTACAAAGAACAAAAATGCAACCAAATATGACGACATTGCAGTCAGATAATTCAAAATAAATATGAATAGATAAGGAAAGCTTTGCAAGAAAGCGGACAGTTAATTGAAGCAAATATAAATGAGGAATGGATAAAACATTGAAAACATTATTCAAACAGCAAGTAATACCAAAAAAGTATGTAGGGAGAAAAGAATATACGAAATGATCATAACGATTTGGAGAAAAGAATTTATGCCTAAAGATTGAAGAGATACTATGATTATACCAACTTTAAAAAGGGAGATGTAATAGACTGCAGAATTTGTAGGTATATATCATTACTAATTGTAAGATATAAAATCATGGCAACAGAGAATAGAACCTATAGCAGACAGGACAGTATCAAGTAGGTTTTAGAAAGGGAAGTCAACAACGGACCAAATCTTCATTGTGGAGGAAATCCTTCAAAACTAGGTAAAATATTGAAACAATTTGATACCAACTAAACTGATTAGGTTATTGAAACTAACCACAGAATATCCCAAAAGCAAAGTACGAATAAAAAGTGAATTTTCGGAAGATTTTACTAATGACACAGGACTGAGACAAGGAGACCCACTCTCAACGCTTCTCTTTAATTTAGTTCTAGAAAAGGTCATAAGAGATAGTCAATTGAACAGAGAAGGTTATATATTGTTTAAAAGTCACCAAATAGTAAGTTGTGCAGATGATGTGGCCATAATTGCAAGATATTATAGAAAATTAGAAAGAGTAACGGGAAAAGTTGTGGAGGAGGCACGTTAGGTCAATATATAAAACAATTTTACCGACATCGACAACGCCGTATGGCAGTGAAACCTGGATTCCCAATAGGAAGTCAAGACAAAACCTGTTAAGGTGGGAAAGGAAAATCTTAGAAGCGATGGAGAGAGGCAGTGCCAACAGATCTAAGGGAAACTTATTTTCTCTTTAATCATAGGATTAATAGATTTAAATTAAATAAATAATCACTTGCACTTTTAATTAATAAATTCCGTGTTACGTTTTTAAAAAATTATATTATTTATTCTAAACAATTTTGTGTTAGATTAAAATCAATGATATATTATTTGAGAAAGATACTCGATTTTTTAATTAAATAAAATATAATTGAGAAGAAAGTGCTTATATCCTGAATTAACAGCTCTATTTCTACCGTGACTGCAGTAGGAAACAATACAATCAAATGCCGTCCTAGCAGCCTTAATATCCGAGTTGGTTAATTCACGATCGTTTATTTAATAAAGTGACTTATGAATATTATCTAATACGGATCTACAAGTGAGTGTATTATACGCGGTGAGGAGATGAGATCTTATGTTTATTATCATTTCCTTAGTGTTTGTCTTCCATTATGCCCCTCTCTGTTACACAAACAGCCTCTCGTTAATAACTCAGAGGTTTAGACGCTGCTATTGCTGTCTTCCTAATCGCCAGCCATGCTAGACGACACCGATACTTAATTTAAATTCATTAATTCCGTAATTTTTTATGCGGTTGATAAATGATACAAATAAATAGAAATTTGTTAGGTGTCAGAGTAATTTGTAACTATAGGCATATTTGTAAATATGCTTAATTTAAGATATGGCGTAACGAAAACTCAAAGCATGCAATTCCTTTAAAAATAAAGTGAAGAAGTACGCTCAGTCCTTTACTTGAGAATTTGAAAATTGTAAATCACGTCGTTGCAAAGTACCTACATTTTAATTGTGCAAATTACCTCCATTTTCAATCGAAAGTATTATCTTTGTCATTTGACAGAAACGACTAATGACGTCATCAATTATATTTTTTCCAGAAACATACCCAAAATTTTTCCCTTTCTTTTTTTATAATAAACTTTGATTAGATACATTTTTCTGTAGTACTTCCCATTTATAAGTTATAAACAATATCGTTTAATACCTTCAGTTCCAGTGACGGAAAATCCGTCGGGCTCGTTATCACCCTGGTGCCGCTGACGGAATTTTCCGTCACTTCTCTGGTGTCATTTATAGCTGGATTATTTACGTCGGCACTGCATTTGACGAACGGTGATTTACATAGACACAATGAAAAGGTTTTAGGACGTTTTTTGCATACGGTTTATAATTTTTGCTTGTCTTTTTTTAGTTAAATTAATAAAATGATCAGTTATAATATTAACCCAGTAAAGATATCATATTTAAAAAAAATAAATGCAGACAAGCTGATTGTTTCAGTGTGAATGAAAGGCTGTCTCCAACCAAAAAATCACTCTGGACACCATTGCGGTTTTTTTGCTATTTTTCCTTTATTTACTATACTTATTATGGTTCAGTAAAGATACAACAAAAGGCTGACCAGCTGGTTTTTGCAGGTTTCTTCAAAGCACAGTCCAACCCCTTCGCTGTTTTGCGTAATAGGGGTGGTTTACGATTATTGTGTCATATCTAAAATATTTTGTGTACATGTACTTAATAAAAGTCATTACCGCTGTTCCGGAGGATCTATTGTTTGAAAAAGATTTAAGCATATTTAATAGGAATGTTCTAATTAAATAGGTATTTTGAGGTACGACAGTTTGAACCAATGGGATGTAGTATCCAAGTAACTTTGTGTTTTCAGTGATGTGAATTGTCAGTTGAACTCATTTCCACACAACCACCCATACCACCACCAAGAAACCACCCTTATTGCAGAAAACACCGAAGGGGAAGACTGTGCTTTTTTGGGTATCCACTCAGGAGACAGTCCTCTAAGAACCCTTCAAAAACTAGCTACTAAGCCTTTTATTTTTATCTTTACTGAATCATAATAAATAAATATCGTATTTTTTTTAATATAATGTGCGGTGAAGCGTCAGATATGTACAACTACACTGTTACAGTATTTCGAACAAAATTCACAAAATTCTATACGGCAGGCTAGCCGAGAATTGAATTTGGATAAATCAACCGTTCAACGAATTTTAAAGACCAATGGGTATGGAATATTTGCTTGAGCGTCACATTGAAAACAGGTTTAATTTTATAACTCAAATTGTAGTAAATGTAGAAACTGTTGATCGAAACCTTTTTCGGCACATTCTTTGGACGGTCAGTTTGTCTAATGGCTATCCAAACAGGCGCAACGAATACTATTGGTCCAATGAAAATTACCACATTGTAAATCCAGTCCAAAACCAAGGCCATTCTGGAATAAATGTATGGTGCGGCATCATCGGTAGGTAGGCATTTATTTTTATGAACATACATTGAACAGCGTGAGTTACCTAAATTTCCTACAAGAACTTCCTGCACTTCTGGAGCATGTGCCTTTGCGACTAAGGAGAAACCTATGATTTCTGCACGACAGAGCTCCACCCCACAAGACCAGGATTATGCAGCAATATTTAGAGAATACTTTCCCAGAAAAATGGATTGGGATTAATGGCCCTATTCGATGGCACGGAAAGTCACCAGATCTAACACCCTTCGATTTGTTTTATATGGTTTCAAAAAATAAGGTTTACCAAACACCTACGCGAGATATTAATCATTCGAAAGAAAAAATTACAAACGTTTGTAATGTAAAGATAAATGGAAATGTAAAGATTGGATGTGTCTTGAAATGAGAGGTCATAAAGAGAATAGATTGTAATATGTATGTAATATAATAATAATAATAATAATAATAATAATAATAATAATAATAATAATAATAATAATAATAATAATAGGTTCAAAGATAAAAAAATGCACTTAATACACGATACATAAGTTAAAATAAATATAAATACAATCAATAAAATAAATCTTCCAAAATACTAAAGAATTCAGTTGCTACAGTCAATATACTATTAAGATTGCAGTGGTTAATATCACAAAGTAGAGATATCGCATTATAGTTATTCGCCATGACATAAACCGGCGATTTGATAAGAACATTTGTTTTAGCATTCTGACAATAGAACATGCCATCAACACGAGATCCATGTCTAGGTACTCGTATATTAAATAAATTGAGTAGAGAAGACGAGTCCACATTGCCATGAAAAAGTTTAAACAGAAATGACAGACTATTAAGTATTCTCCTTATATGCAGAGACTGGACATTAAATCGATCTAACAGCACTCTGTGATCATATCCCCTAACTGGATAATAACCATCTATACGATACGATAAAAATTTAAGGAAGCGACGCTGAACTTTTTCAAGATGGTTAATATGGGTCTGGTAATAAGGGTACCATACAAGACTACAGTACTCTAATTTTGATCGAACCAATGAGTGGTAAAGACATTTCAGTGCAGTGACGTTGTTAAATGACGTTGAATTTCTTATTATAAAGCCTAAAGCCTTATTAGCTGCATTTGTAATTCCATTAATATGATCAGTAAAAGACAATTTGTTATCATATATCACACCAAGATCCCTAACATTCTCACAACACTGCAATAGTACATCATCAACACTGTAGGCAAATGTTAGGGTTGTTTTTTGAGAGTAAAAGAGCAAACTTTGCACTTTTCTATATTGATAGGCAACTTATTTTCCGTGCACCATGTACCTACATGATCCACCTGTTTCTGAAGTAACATACAATCCTGAACACTGGTCACATTAGAAAATAATTTTAAGTCGTCGCCAAAAAATAGATGGTTACAATCCAGAGAGGTAGACAAATCATTAATAAATATAATGAAAAGGAGTGGTCCCAAATTCGATCCTTGAGGCACTCCTGATATGAGGGGGTTTGCCCCATTTTTAAGCTTAATTACTGCTTGATCTTTTCACCGCTAATGTGGTATTTCCTTTGAGACTCTTTGCTTTACGATATTGCTTATAACTATTAAACGGAAAGTCATACAGAAAAAAAATCTCTAATAAAAGTTTATTAGAGAAAAGATAACTTTTTAAGAGGAAAAAATGTGGGTATGTTTTGGGAAAAAATATAATTGATTACGTCATCAGTCATTTCTGTCAAATCAGATACTCTCGATTGAAAATGGAGAAAAATGGATTTTATATATTTTTTTGTATCGTCACAGTATGCCCGTACTATCAAATTTGAGACAGCACATGTGCCACACTAATATCTTATAAAGCAATTTTAAATATTCACTTTTATTTTATATGACTTAGTAACCGTAATCAATTTCAACAACACCTAAACACTAGTGTTTGTCAAATACAAATTTTCGTTTAACCCACATCGTGATAAGAAACGGATCTTGTGGGTAGACGGTGATGACTATGTGGTGTATTATAAAATTTATCCACAACTGTAAAGAAATAGTTTACGGTTTTCTTGCAGAGTCATTCTGCTACACAAAAAGTTAATTGCATATTCCATGTAATTCTGTTATTGAAAATGTTGAAATAAATTCCACGGTTGGATAAAAACAGAGCATGTAAATAAAATAACATCGCACCTTTAGACTTGTGTGGGTAAAACAATTTGTTGGATTTACTTCATTTGCAATTCGCGAACTAGAACGGTATTATAACAAAACATAATCGGTTATTTTTGTTACGAACAGGAATATGACGCACGGCAATGCAATAATCCTGTAAATTTTAGTAATACATTTCCTGTGTGTAAAATGGTTTGTGTTATTTTTACAAAACAAGTGACATTGTAAGATTACATAGTTTGTCCCAAAATTCATATATTTTTTCTAATTGAAATTTAAGAAATCGCTGTCAAATATTACATAGAAATCTCAATATGCAGGCTCAGAACTTTTTGGGTACAGTTGATGGGTATCTTTTTAATGTATGGTGATGCGAAAATGCTTTAGCAGAACGATTTCCCAGTAAACATGTGCCAAATGCAGCTACTTTTACAGTTGTACAGTGAATGCAAGTGTAGTGCAAACGCAGGCGTGAAGCGGGAAATTTGCAAACGAATCGTGGAGGAAATGGAGGTCCAGAGTGTTTACGGCGTATTACAGTAGTGTAACATATCAATACGGGGTTCAATTATATCCGTACCATTTACAGCGCCTCCAAGCATTAAAACCAGGGGACTGAACGAGGAGGACCGGTACCATGGCCGCCACGATCTCCTGATTGTAAATCATTTGGACTTATTTTTGTGGGAAAAAAATGAAGTATATTGCACCAAAGTGGACACTATTGATGCAAACGTATAGCAGCTGCCAATTACCTATATACAAGTTCAAAACGGACAAGAAGCAGAAATATTTGTGTTAGTTTGTATAAACTGGGTAAGACGAGCCCAAAATTTTGTTGTAACAAGGTATGTCAAACTATGTTACTAATTAAAATCACAAATTAATTCTATTAATAATTAATAACAATAATTAAGATAGGTGTTGTAAAATGTAATTTATTTCCTTCCTTGGGAATTTGTTTCAATTTTTTGTCCGGCAACCGATTATACACCTCAGGTTTTACAGTGGACCAGTTTCCAGTGTTGTGCGGAAGTATATTTTTAAATTATTTTCGAACTGCCTCTCTTGATTTATTTTTTACCTACATTAAATTTTTCTTTTTAGATAAGTACCGAATCTCTGTGTAAAATATTACAGAAAAATCGCAATTTCTAATGAACTAATTGACCTAATCTCAACTATAAAACAACATGTTGAATTTGTTCCATCAGTTTGGCACATACTGTATAAATTTACTTACTGTACACGTATATGTGAATATTTCGACTACGCAAGAGCCTAAGGTAGAGGTCACTATTTGACCGTCATAAATTACGTCCAATTACCCATAAGTAAGCCTATAAACGTAGCCACTATAATAGCTATATGTTACTTTATAGAGGACTGTAATTCTGTGTATTAGTTTTGAATAGGGGTTGGTTTTTATCTTGAGGTTGGCTATAACCTTAACATTTTCGTCATGTCAGTTTTACGCTTGTGCTTTTCACCTGTTATTTTTAACGGAATATTCTCACAGCGATTCTAACGATTAAGTATACACTTGAGTATATCTCTGTAAGATATTTTTTTCCGTTATGTTTAACAGTTTTATTTTGAAAACACATGTTAAATTGAAACTGTAACACTACACATCTAAGTAACATTTAGTAACGAACACTAAAATAATTACTATAAAAAATATCTGTTTAGTTTTCTTTATCGGTTATTAAAATCGTAAGGTTTTGTTTACAGATATTTTGAACTTCGAATTTTTCAGGTAGTGTTGATTTGTTATGAACTGATGATAATGTTATAACATGTTTGATATTTTTAATAGCTTTGTTCGCGGTAGTGATTCTGAATATATTCTGAATTAATACTGAATTTCGAAAAGTTAACCTCAAAAAATGTAATGAATAATATACATGGGGTACTTTATTTCAACGCCTGATGACAGGACGAACAGAATAAAAATAATAAAAGTGTTTGGAAGATTGTTTATTAAACTCTAAATTTATAATCCACTGTTAAAGGGTCGTAAGTCCTTAAAGGGGGCTCATATTAAAAAATGTTATATGCAGGGCCCCTATTAAAATCAGTCGTACAATCTACCCTCAATTTTTTTGCATATTATTCGGGATCACCCTGTATAGAGGCATTTAATGAAGTTGGGTCATTTATATGAAATTATTTTAATAGATTAGTATAATGTTCTTTTTTAAATAGCAACCCCCAATTTTGACCATGCCATTTGAAAGAGCGTGTCATTCTAAATACATACATCATGAAAAATTATGGTGTTACATAACAAAAATTTCAAGAAAATAATGTTTGAAGATTTTAAAATTTAATTTTCACAATAATGTTACATACTTGTGTGTTAAATATGCATTACTTTATTAACGAATGATCTTTATTCTTACAGAAGTATCTGTATATCTTAATAAATATGAACACTTCTGCAAGTTAGATATAATTTTGAGGTTATGTTTTCACAATGATTTGTAATACCTAGATTACAGTTAACACAAATTAAAATCTCGAACTGATATAAACAAGTACTGGTTTGAGTGTAAATGTCAAATCATACTTAATCGATCATCAAAATAATGTAGTGTAAGCGGGTTCACATGTCGAAATGACGTCTAGCATTCGGTAACAGAGTACAGTGTATTTATTTCTTTAAAAAAATATGAATAAATAATTAATCGTTAGGATCGCTGTGTGGCAAAGTCTAGAGTCGTTCGGTTTGCGAACATTAACGCCACATAACAGGTTTAAATTAAAAACCGCAGATAGAGTACAGGAACGCGCTGAAAAGTCCATTTTATAGCGCATATGATACTGTGAACATTAAAAGAGACGCCAGAAGATGACCGTTTCTTATGAATAGCGTAGGACCCATCTTTGCCGCTTTGCCTAACAAAACATGAGATTTCAATTAAAGGACACATTTAATAATGAGGCCACAGATTTATAGCAGGCGCTGATTATTATGTCAAGAAAGCGGCTAACACGCAAGCGCCAAATGCTGCTTTACTTTATTTAATAGTCATTCCGACTCCGATACACGTTTAAGGATACTACCGCGCATTCATCTGCATAAATATACACTTTTTAGGCCTGTTAACAACACTGGGTCATTATTTTATATCTTCTACTAGAATCCACTTTTTTACCTGAAGGAATCGATATTTCCGTTAAGGCTTACTCGTAATAGCACTATGTTAAATGTCAAATTAATTAAGTATCCAACATTAATAATTTCCATATTTTTTTATATTTTTCACTGTATGCAGAGTAGTTCACTTAAAACGCCCCAGAAAAATTACAGGGAAACTAAAAAAAAAAGTGGTGATCTGTAACAGTCCGGTTTTAGGGATTGTGAATGGCTTCAATTTTCAGCAAATATGAGACCACAGATTTTTTAGGTGAAAATAAATCAATTAAACCTAAGATATCTTGTATCGCAAGTTGCATAATATAAAAGATACAGGGTGTCAAAGTTATTATTGATGTTTCCAGATAAAGTCTTAAAAAATGCAAATATTTACATAAAATTCCTCTGAATATTCTGAACGTCAGTTAAATTATCGAGAAATTCAACTCTCGTAAGACGGCCCACTACTGATTTTTGGCAAATCGTTGTCCTCGGAAAGTTCACTTAAAATTTTGTTTAGCGTTGGTATTTCTTTTTTAAAATAAAATGAGTGTACTTTCTGCGAATGATATTTTTGAACTTTTGACCTCCCTGTAGATGATTTTGGGGAATTTACAGTATCTTGTTCATTTTTTGTTTCCTTTAAAAGTCTGTAGATAGTCGATTTTCCAATCTCTGTCATTTTGGAACACTTCCACGATGTCGTTAACACTGTTGGTAGCATTTTGGTGTTTCAATGCCGTAAATACATTTAATATAATAATCTTCTCATTCTGAAACAGCGCACATCTTTTCACGCGTTTAGCAGGTACGTAATCTGATAAGCTCGACATTTTACCCAAACAATATTATATCCACTGGCACAATAGTCCCTAAACACAAGTCGAATTTTACTCTACTGCACTAACACGTCGATCTATCACAATACACTGGCTCCTGCCCTATGATGTATCAAGTAAAATATACTAATTACCTGTTAGCATTAGTGTTACCCGATAATTACCTGAAACGAAATATTACCACGCCCATGTCCGGTTCTTATCTCGGGGTTTTATTACTCTCTTTCATTTCCAAACAGACTATAGGCCTCGATTCTCGAATGCACTGAAATAAATTCGAGTGGGAATTCAATCCACAAAAATTCTTTAGTATATTATTATCTATATGTATATTTACAATTCTTGAAGCTTATATTCATTTAGCAAAACCATGTGAAATAACTCCTCACTTTTTTTTGAGAAATAACTACAATTAGAATGGTAAAATATACAAATTTGTATTTTCTCATGATAATTTACGTCACTTTCTGAAGGAATTGAGTTTCACTAAACTCGAGAATCCAGTCACTGCAGGTAAATAAAGAGGATGTTTCTGTCGATTAACTGTCACGAATACGATTAATTTGTTTTAATTTAAATAAACTATATTTAAATATTACGGTCGTCGCCGAGTCCAGACCTGAGATCTGCGAACGGAGTGCGGGCTTTACTTTACCACCTTGTGTTTAAAAACAAGGATTCAAACTTTTTAGAGGAGCATTTTTTGTTCTCAGGTATATCCGCTGAAACGCTGTTTAAATTTTTACATTTAATTATGGGTATCCCCGTATGTAGTGTCCAGTTTAAATATTCGATAGCCAGTAGCAGGCCATAAAGTTTCCAGCAAGTGCTGTTTATTCTGTGATACGGAGCACGCTCCATTTGTTTTTGTTAGGATAAAAAACTTGACAGTGCAAAAACACCTGACTCGAGGCTTTTCATTGTTGCAAGCGTTCAGTGATTCAGTGAGTGTGGTAGTTAATGACAGTGGCTGTAATAAACCTTCGCAATGACAGTATCTCTTAATATCAAAAAGATTATTTTTTATAACTGTATATTGATCGATGTACAAGGTAAGACAAGGTTTTATTTTATAAAAATTTAGTTGGAGGCTGCAGAGCCATAGCCGGCTAACTATTTCAAGGGGGCTCTACAACAGAATGTTGAATTCTTATATAATGATTTAGAAATACTGGAAAAGAATGGGCATATACAGTCAATTTGAGAAATTGTTTGGCCCGTGTTTTTTTAACGTTTTAGCGATGTGTTCTCTTCATTTCCTATTTCCTACAAAAATTTCAAGTTTATCTAACTGATTATTTTAATAATATGAGTGATTATCTTTTTTCAAACGTCTGTTTATCTAATTTTTTTATTCCAAATATGTTTGCATTTTTAAGATTTAAAAAAAGTTTTCCGTGACGACAACAAATATCGCTACGCCAAGAAGTGTTACAATATATTAAGCTGGAGATACTAGACACCAAAATATTATGTTTTAGCTCATCATGCCTTATACGAATGTCACTAATTTAAGAAATACAGGGTGTTCAAGGTTTAAATTTTATTCTGAAATTTCTCTATGGCGTCAATATCTTGGGATTATTATTTTCAGGGAATGACGTAAAAATATATTTTTATTCAATAATTAAGTTAATTTAATTAGTACACAGGTTTTTATTTTCATTAGCAAATGAAATATTTCCAATTGTTTTAAAAATGTATATGAAATGTACAGGGTGTCCGCGAAAATGTAAGAAATCTCTCGGGTGCAAATAAAACAGGAAAAAATAAGATGACAAGTTCCTATAAAAAAATTCCTACATGAAATACGGAGATATGTGGCCCTGAAGGACGCCGCTGGAAATTTGTTTTTCTTGAATCACTTTTAAAGTAGGTATTCAATATAATTTAATAAAAATTTAATGTCATGAACACTAGTAAGGACCTCTTAAAATAGTGTCCTTGAAACATATTTAGCTCTTTTAGATTACCGGGAGTGAGCTAAGCTTTACAACTTAATACCTAAATTTTTAACACCCTGTATGCTAAAAACTTTAAATAGTAAATCTGGGTAGCTTCAACCTCGGGAAAAAAGGTACTCTTGTTTATTGTCGATAAAATGAACCGTTTATATAAAAAAAATTGACCTATGTGCGCCACTGCGTTTTTTTAAATTTTGTAGTCTTTCGGATTAAACATCTTAAAATTAAATTTTCCTGTTTAAATGACTTGTATCGCACTTTGTTGTCCAGAACATGAATTCGTTTATTATTCTTTTTCTCGTAAAACGGTTCATTTTATCGGCAATGAACAAGAGTACCTTTTTCTTAGTCTAAAGTCCCCAGATTTATTATTTTAAAGTCTTTATCATACAGGGTGTTAAAAATTTACGCATTAAGTTGTAAAGTTTAGCATGCCCCTGGTAAATTAAAAAAGCTAAATAGGTTTCAATGACAATATTTTAAGAGATCTTTTGCAGAAGTCCATCACATTAAATTTTTATTAAATTATATTGAGTACTTTAAAAGTTATTCAAGAAAACCCGATTTCCAGCGGCGTCCTTCAGAGATACATATATCCGTAGGGAGGGCCTGTAGGAAAAAAAATTATAGAAACTTTTCATTTTATTTTTTCATGTTCTATCTGCACCTGACAGATTTCCCATATTTTCCTGGACACCCTGTATAACGGCTATAAACGGTCTAACCAACTAAATTTTAGGTACAGAAATCTTTCAAAATAAGTATTTTTTTAAATTCAACTGTACATGTAAATATTGTTATAACATATAACAAACGTACATGGTTCTGCATATAAGATTGTTCACTTTTGTTTATAAGTATGCGAAAATAATTGTTAAAATGTGGGGCTAGAATAGAAAAATAATGTGTGGCATACAAATGCATTTTAGAAGTTATTATATTATTTGAGGAGAATTTAAATAAGTAATAGTGGACAAAAAAACATCAATAATTTTGTTTTCTATGCGTGAATTCGCGATTCGTTATGCGAATTTGCGAATAGTGTATAGGGTCTTGTTAGTTAAAAGTCCATTCATAAGAACCCTACACACGTGCACGAATCCCTTGCAAACCACTCGTCGCGAATCCACGCATAGTCTGTAGCGGGCCTAACACACTAGCGGTTGAAGAGCGCGGTTAAACCGCTATCGCTAGTGTGATACCGGCCTAATTCTTTTAAATATTTATTGCCGTTGTAACTGTGTTGTGAAATAAAACACTGAGCTGAAGATATTCTACATAACTTCTGCTTTTGTTTTTATTCTTCAACACTTCTTATTTTTAAATGTGATTGTCACCTGAAAGATTCCATGGTGTATAATTCGACCGAGATAAAAAAAACTAGTTACTTTCGTTCTACACGCATTTTTTATGTAGTAAATTAGATATGACTTTTTTACTGGCCGATCTAAAAGATTTCGTCAGTTGACCGTGACGGAGTAAGTACTGACGAGAAATAAACTAACTCTGGGAGCTTGGCGGTGTTGGTACTCATAAAACAAGCTTTCAGCGGAAGATATACCTAGTGAAATTAATTAAAATTGCATATAGGAATACACGATATTGTAACGTTATATTTTGAGATATCGTCGGAATTTTTTTTTACATTTTTTGGTAGTGAAATTAATTAAAATGCATATAGGAATACAAATATTTTAACGTTATATTTCGAGATATCGGCCAAATTTTTTTATACATATTTTATTAAGTATAACAACTATTCTTTGGACTAAGATCAACAAAAATTAGTAGCACTTCTCATTTAAAAAAACCGACTCCGCTACTGTAACTTACGATAAAACAATAAACAATATTTTGTGTGTTGTTATAAAAACTACTATGTAAAAACAAATGTCAGTTATCAATGCCTACACTGATAAACATTTATCTATAATTACTCATAACTTTACGTTGGCAATTTGTGAAGTTGTGTAAAATTACATAATAATTTTATAAATGAAATGCAATATTACATAAATAAACAGGAATAAAATTCCAAATTATGTTGTGATTTTACAACTATTATGATAAATTTAATTGTATTGATTACATTTTAGGCTGAGAATGTAAAATTATAGAGTAGATAATTTAAATTTTCTTATATTTTATATATACTTACCATCATAACTACAATTGAAAAAATACATAGAAAAAACTTTTTAAACAATTAAAATTATTCCACATACTTACTGAATATGAGTGTGTAAAATTTTTAAAAATGTAATGAACAATACCTAGTGATTTTTTTTTTTTCAACAAACAATTCAATTTATAAACATAATTTATTCTCGGAAAACAATTTTTTTTTGTAGTGCTTATTTTTTTATCAAAAATAAATTGATTTATTTGGTAAGAAAATTTAATTTTTTTGACAAGTATTTGTTTAAATGAAACAAATAGTTATTCCATTCCAAGCAGGGTTAATCGTTAGTTAAGTCACCACTCACCTGTGGCATACCGACGAGATCTAATAAGTTCGAAACCGGTATATGTTGACTATTTGCTATAGATTTTTCAGGTACAATTCAATGCTGGTCGGGGCATTGTCTCGTTTCCTGAAATTCCTGAGCAATAAGTTGTTGACTTAAATAAGCAGATTTTAATTGGAAAAAATATACAAATATTGTGTTATCATAGAATATAATTAAATCAATACCAGAAGTGTACTATTAAAAAGGAAAAATGTGTTTTAATTTAAACAAATGCTTTCTTTACACAAAATAACTGTAGCTATTTTTGCTTTTAAAAAAAAATGATTTAGTATCAGGAAATAAATATTTTTTGTTTGGCTCTATACAAACAAATAATTTATTTCCATGATTTTTTTTCGGTGATTTATGCAACTAAAAATAAGAAAAATAGTTTATGCAGGGTGTCTCGTGAAGTATGTTACAAATTTTGGGTGATGATAATATCCCACGCAGAATTTTAATTAAAACACTTTTTTACTTTTGTTAAATTTTAAAAAAACATTTTAAATTAAATTCTGCCATATTATTTTTTTTCGAAATATTTGGCCCCTCTATAAAGGCCTGCAACTCCGCCTGTGTGCAACTGTATATAGGTATGTTTGGCTACATTACAATATTTTGGGACCCCTGTATAATGTAAATTAAGTTTCCATATTATGTAAAAAGAACATAACATGGACATTTTTACCCATTTTCACACATTTTATCAGTGTATAGCCTATACCTTACAGTTTTACTCAAAAAAGCCATCTAACCCCTGTCCAACCCCTGTCCAACTACGTACAATCTATTGCAATAATAATGGTACTCTGGAATGGAAGTTTTGAGTAGAAATTTAATTATATTTCTATTGGTGAGTGTAAACAATGAAGAACTAATGTTAAAAGTAAATTTTATTACGAATACGTCAGTAGCTCGAAATAAATCGCCAAGTTTATGTTAAAGAGTGCCATTATTACTGCAATAGATTGTACAATAGGTACGAGAAAACATATTTGGTTATTGATATATTTCAAACACGAAAACTCATTTCACACACACTGTATACATATTCACAGTACCCACTACGATAGATATCAGTTAATTATATGTTTGATAAATCGGTTTCTGTAACGGTACCTGAAAAAAAAGCATAGACATTACTCAGAACTGACATTACTTGCCATGAGAATTTACAAAACTGTGTCATAAAATATTTGAACACACATAAAATGGGTATGTAAACTGTAAGTGCGTTACCCTCTGGTCCAGCACAGATCACCAGTAATGTAAACCCATGCTCGGTCGAGATTACGGCAGTGAGTGTGCACAGCATAGACGGCATACGAGTCAGAGGTGAAGGTTGACTGGACATAGTTCTCATGACATTTTTACAGAGGATGACCCGCTACAAGTAAGTACATTAATCTGTGTTGTAATTAACACTGATGCTCCCCTTTATTAATATGACGTTGGGCTTCAGCTCCGTTTCAATTTGGTATGACGTATGACCGTGAGACAAACACGACTTACTTTTTTTACGCGGATTCTCGTTAAGCGTTTTAATGTGGTCGGATGGGAGGGGGCTACAATTTTAACCTGATTTATTCATTATTCTTTAATGAATAATAAAAATTTCGTTTAAAAACTTGGATATGTTTATCGAACTTCGCTGTGTCAGTGGCTGCTCGTCGCGTTAGGTAACGACATACAATAATAGAAACACGATTTTAAACAACATATCCCAAACAGTATTTATAGTGAGTGGAACGTAGGAGTCATGACATGAAAGCTTTAAAGTGTATTGCCAAATTCACTGCCACATTATAGAAACGGTTCTATTACGTGGAGGTGAGTAAAATGGGGAACACTTTTTGGAGATAACTACGTTTCAACAACGCTTTTGCATCTTATACAAATACGTACGGGGGGATGTGGTTGCAGCCTCTAAAAGAAAAACTGGAGAAACAGAGAAAGTTTACTAGATGTACTTGTCTTTGTTGGCTAAATATTCGTATGTAACTAGATCTCTTTCCTACACCACATTATTTCTGCTTCTCTTGTTATACAGGATGTCCGGAAAAGACGTGTACAACACAAGACCACAGATTTCTGGGTTCAAATAAGCCGATTTAGCCCAATTTACTTATTTTGAAAATTGCTTAGTTTACCCGCTAGAGAGCGCAAAAGTTCGCGAAAAATGTTTGTTTATTCCGAATATATCGAAAATGACTTAATCGATTTTAACCATTTTTGGGCTACGCAGTTATAAGTCTAACCGACACTTTTTGACATTATTTAAAATCTTTTGCAATCATTAGAAATATAAGAAAAATCATGTATCATGCAAATATAAGCACATATTTTTTTAACCCCCTGTCTTGTACTGGTTGTTGGTTCTAAAAGCATTTGTCCTAAAACTCCTACCTCCACCACTTTATTTCTCTACGATCCTTTTTTACGTTAAGAATTGAACCAGTTTCTCTAAACTTCGCTACTAATTCCAGCACATACTTTCGGCTTTTCCATTTACAAAAAATAATTGACAAACCAAATGGGTTTAATATTCCATGTTTTCGATACTTCCAAGCAAAAACGTGTTGATAAGGATTTTATTTTTATTATAGCAAAAAACATTAAACTTTGTCAATTTTGAATTATTTATCAAAAATGATTAAATCGTATCTAACTTCAACAAAGGAAAAGAAAGAATGTTAATTTGATCATAGTATTTTTCTTTTTTTTTTTAATTCCATTATTATTACCTAACAAAATCCATAATCGATTTACTCATCAGTGGTTGTTCCAAAGTAAGAAATTTTGGTATCACCATAAAGTCCTTCAAAAATTTGTAATTTGATGTTATCACTCGACCCCCCTTCTCATTTAAAATTTTAGGGGTGGTTTATTCCCTGCCTATGGGGTGAAGAAAATCATCGTCAATTTCTAATAAAAAAACCTTTCCCCTCCACATTAAAATTGACGTGTCCGAGCATTTTTGCAAAACTTTTTTATCAACCGAGAAACCAACTCTATTTCGTTTTAGTTGGTGCACCCTGTATGTGCATTACAGTTATTAAATGGTTCCATTTGTTAGCCTTTGTAAAAAACACCATTTCAACAATATTTAATTGTCAAACTATTTCAATAATATTTCAAAATTCCTTAAACTGTAATTTTAATAATTTTATCACGATGAATTATGACACATTAACATAAAACTAAAATCTTTTATAACGCTTTATTAAAATACAGAAATGGAAACGAATTGTGAAAATAATTGATATTAAGGTAGTGACTGGATACCTTTATAGACGTATATGTGGCCATTGAGGCAAATTTAATGCAGTGTATCAGCGATCTCTTGTGCCCGGGGATAAGAAAAGCAGAAGTCATTGAGGAGGCAGCAGAAATGATCGTAAGCGAGACTCCTGCAATAGACTATGCATATCAATAGAATGGAAGTTGTTGGTCCGATGAAGTGGAGCAAGAGTGAGAGATATCGACGGGTATCGGACAATCGAAGAGTACTTTATTAAATCTGTCTCCGCCTTTTGTGCGATATCTAATCGTGTGAGCCTCCCCTGAGATTGGCAGCAATTTCCGGGTACATGTCACTTCAAGGAAATTGTGCAATGCAAACAATTGCTATTATTCCCATTCGTCAATGTTGGATTGCCCGGCACATATTTGCCTCGGTTCTAATTTTCCCCGCATGGGGACATTCAGTTATTCTTATATTTTCTTCCTTTATTTATTACATTATATAGCGTTTAAACGTTCAGGAAACCCAGTAATCTGGATTGTGTGTAGAAATATTGAAAATAAGCTTATTTCAAGTAAATATTACTAACTGGCACTGCACTATAAGAATTTCCCTTTAAAAATTTTTTAGGGATATACTTTTATAAGTGTTCCAAACTTCATATTCTATAGACATTTTTTTTTGAACATGCAATAAATTTATTTAAACATAATTTATTCTCAGGAAACAAATATTTTTTTTGGTGTAATGCTCACTTTTTTATCAAAAATAAATTGATTTACTTGACAAGAAAATGTATTTTTTTTGACCAATATTTGTTTAAATAAAACAAATAGTTATTCCATTTAAACATCTTAGAAAAAATGATTTTCAAGTAAATATGTTTTTCTCATTTCCCTAAATTTGTTCAAATCTATATAAAAATGACGCTTTGAAATAAAAAAAAATGATTTTTGATTGAAATGAATGTGCAATTCGAATCAAATGATATTGCATATTTTTAATTGAGGGATATGGAAAAGAAAAATATGTAATATTTTAATTCTTTTTGTAAAGTTTTTAAGTAGTCTTATTAGGTTATATAATCTTTTGAAAAACTGTACATTCAATAAATTCAATTTCCTAATACAGTCGTATCGTCAAAAAAAGTGTTTCAAAGCCCGCTAGATGTAGCTGTGCTGTATTTCGCGCACTTAGGTATGTCGGATTTAAGAGACATTAACACCTAGGGTTACTCCTCAATTAACTCACCAATCACCTGTGGCATACTGATGAGAGCTAATAAGCTCGAAACCAGTATATGTTATAAATTTTTCAGATGTAATTCAATGCTGGTCGGGGCATTATTTTTGTAGTTTTTTTAAATCAAATTTGAAAATCATCATTTGAAAAACCGTATATTAAAAAAAACTCAATTTCCTAATATAGTCGTATCGTCAAAAAAAGTATTTGTTTCAAAGCCCGCTAGATGTAGCTGTGCTGTATTTCGCGCACTTAGGTATGTCGGATTTAAGAGACATTAACACCTAGGGTTACTCCTCAATTAACTCACCAATCACCTGTGGCATACTGATAAGAGCTAATAAGCTCGAAACCAGTATATGTTATAAATTTTTCAGATGTAATTCAATGCTGGTCGGAGCATTATTTTTGTAGTTATCATAGCTAGCATACAGAGTTTAAGTCGATTGTCGATTATCATGATACGTAAAATGTAGAACGTGTAATTTTCACGTTTACGTATAGTCAGATTCGTGTTTCAAAAATGAGTTTAAGTAGAGTAAGTTATCACGGAATCATATTTCGTATTTGGAAGTCTCCTGTACATTCAAAAAATTTTTTTTTAGATAACTTGTGAATCACCCTGTATATTGCTAATATAACTTAGTTTTGTGTTAGTAATGACATAGTTTAAGAAGTTAGTGTTATTCAAGTCAACCAATTATGTTATTATTTTAACGCTATTGAGTAGTTATATTGGTTTTGAGTGAAAATTTGCTGTATTTTTTTTGCAATGAACAAAGTATAATATAGCAAATTTTTTATATTGCTTTTTTCCGCGTGCTTTGTTTTATTTGTTTCATAATTTGTTTTGTTTGCTCATGCAGAGGTTAAAACTGGAGGATTCATTAAATTAAATAGCATCTATTGAAAGAACATTAATAAAAAACGTTATTTAGACAGTAGTGATTGATACGTCACACCTCTCGAGGCGTGGTTTTTGAGCTATCCGTTTCATTTGCCTCGGTTTGTTTTCGTTTGAAGCTGTGGGGTATCCTACGTCACGGCACTGAAATATGTTCCCCCTTATGCTTTAAAATAGTCTATAAATCTGAAAGAAATAAAAAGCTAATTTTCCCTGGCATTTTCCACTAGGAGGTACATAAAAAGCGTTTATTGTAATGCGGAACACTCAATAAACCAGGCGATTGTCAGGTATTTAAAATTTATTGGTATGAAAATCGAGAAAGAATGGAAAAAATGTTGCACTAAAGGCTTGCCAATAGGCTTTTCTGTAATTTTCTTTTAAAATAATTTCGTGCGACGCATTTTAACGGAGGGGTGGCCCCGGTCGACAGCGGGGTCCCTGAAACAGGTCGGTGTAAATATATAAGAGGCTAATGTCTTTACGGACTGTGAAGGGTGCAATCAAAAATTTGCAAGTCTGATTTTTTTCGCTAGGGGTATGTCGGCTGATTATTCTTTAAAACAGTACATATTTTACTCCCCTAGCCCTTACTTTGTTAAAGTCGGAGTACAAGTCATTGAGTCAAAAGTACTTACATTAATTTGTTAGTGTCGCAACAGCTTGTACCATGAATTTATTTTCTCAGCCCCTCCGAATTCTTTCAGACACTTTTTTAATATATATTTTCATAGGTGTACACTGAATTTATCTTACTGCCCTGACGTATTTTCTAAGGGGTAAAAAAAACTAAATTAAGTTTCTACAAAAACTAATACTCTTTTTTCGTTGAAAATGCGCACCTAACTCTGAAGTATTCTATACACCATGTAACTATAATACTAGGTCAAAATTCAATGAATTATTTTTACATAGGTATTTATTATCAATATTATACATCGTAAACATTATTTAGTAAATATTCACTCAAACCAACACAATTTGAAGCAATCTTCCCCCATTTATTCGCTTCTAAATTACGTGGTTTATTAATGTACACTTTTGACTTCAAGTATCCCCATAAAAAATAGTCAAGAGGTGTAAGATCTGGCGATCTTGCAGGCCATCTCTGCAAGTTTGACGGTTTACTGCACCATTCAGACAAAATGTGGCCTCATCTGAAAAAAGTATTTGCCGGTGTAAATTTCTATTTCCTTGACATAAATCCATTAAAATTTCGCAAAAGTGTAAGCGGCGATCGGGATCATCTTCATTGAGTTCCTGCACAAGTTGAATTTTGTAGGGATGATATTTTTCCTTCCTCAAGATACGTAGCACTGTGCTCTGACTAGTGTCATTGTTTAATGCAACCAATCGTGAAGAATTATGAGGATTATCCACCATACTTATCCAAATGTTCTGTTTCTGATTTTCATTAATGCTTGGACGTCCAGGTTTTGGAATATTTACAACATTGCCAGTTTCTCTAAATTTAGACTC
Organism: Monochamus alternatus; assembly: GCA_037114965.1. NCBI lineage: Eukaryota > Metazoa > Arthropoda > Insecta > Coleoptera > Cerambycidae > Monochamus > Monochamus alternatus. Next base: position 24,669,141 of record CM073432.1, on the reverse strand, counting down.
TACCTTACTGGCTGTTGATTGGCTGATAGGGCGATCTGGATATTTTTCATTAAATAAATCGCAAACTTCCTGCTGAGTTCTAGTCATATTCCCGCATCCGATAAAAATTAAAATTTCAATTCTTTGAGTAACAGTTAAATTTGCCATAATACTTTAAATTGAATAATAATTTCTATGTCGCTTATAATACTTATTAGAAAGTCGGTGTGACAATGACACTTTGCAAAGATTTTCACCTACGTGATCCATAAAAGAACTATGGAATTCGAAAAACTAAACTTGATAACGTTTTTGCTTTATTTTAATTGATTTACGTTTTCTAACATTCAATCGTCATTTACTCGGAGGGCAAAATTTTAGTACTGTCTGATAGAGAATTAAACGATCTTTGAGAATTAAGGAAAAAAATATGGTGTTGCCATTTAAAAAAAGAATCGATGACGTCATTACTCGAAAACAAATGACATTTGAAAATCGCGTTTTACGCTAAAATATGTATTTTTTTTAATTAAAAATCGATCTGTTCGAGGATTTTTCCCAAAAAATAATTGTTTCGTTTTTATTGAATTTATTCCATACTTTTGGCGCATACTGTATAATTCGTTTGCTGACAAAACGTTATACTATAGTTGACATCTAAAAATCTAGTGACTAATCGCTAGCTTGCATAGACGTACTAAATTTGAATGCGATCACAAAAATGACAAAAATAATTGCATTACATAACAACATACATACTAGGAAATTTACAAGAATACATTCAAAAGTCAAGAGAGACGAAATTTAGACAATGAATTAAGGAAGTAAAAAAACGTTTCAACCTTTACCAGAGACGTATAAGAAAAAAAATCTGAAGGGTTTAATGATAGCAGATACTTGAAAAAATATCACTCTGTATAACGATTTTAAAAAATGAACTTGTATAATATCCGAGACTAGTTAAACAGTACATTTATAAAATTTGAAGGCGCTGTCTGTAATACGAACTTAGTAATAAAAAAAATAAATTTATTTTTTTGAAAAACCCTCCGTAACTCCGCTACTGATCGAGAAAGAGACCATGTTCATATAAAGTTTTCCTCTTAAAATTGCTTATTCTATCTACCATTTTAATTTGTTCCAAACAAACCGGAACACCCTGTATTCTTCTTTTAAGAATGAAAATTACATTATATTTTTACGATAGTGTTTACATTAGTTTTTCAATTGTACAGCAACTCGGAGTTGTAAAATATCGTTTTAATTTATGATGAAATTAAGACAAAATGCTTTAGTAGCTTCTCGTCCGTATGCGGAAAGATTTTCCGGTAGACATGTGCCACATGCAGGTATTTTTATCGCCGTAGTGCAACGCGGCCGTGATATGAAAATTTGCAACCGATTCGTGGAAAAGATGGAGGCCCAGTACGTCCACGGCGTATTGCAGCAGCTAAGGAATACATTGTGGAGGTTGTAGAAGAGAATTTCCGAATAAGTACCAGGCAAATCGCTCGACAAGTATAAGGAATGTCCCAATCAACAGTGTGGCGTATCTTGCACGAGGCTCAATTATATCCGTACCATGTACAGCGTGTCCCAGCATTATACCAAGGGACCATCCCTTACGAATTAGATTTTGTGAATGGTTGCTGCAACCAGTTCCAGATGAACAAATTTTTTACACGGAATGAGATGTAAAAAAAATAAAACTCATGTTTAGGATTTTGAAAATCTTCACGTGATTCAGCGGGATAATTTCCAACAACGCTTTTCCTTAACGGTTTGGAAGAGATTGTCGATGATCGCTTTTATATTACCAAATCAAACGGATGGGGTTCAGTATCTCGAGTTCCTTCGAAGTGATCTGCCTGGACTTTTGGAAGATGTACCCTTCGCTGTCCGACTCCGAATGAGCTTCTTATACGATGGGGGGAGCACCATTTTCGACAAAATGTTCTGGAGAACCTTATGCCTTATGCACCCCCTCCCAAAATTTGTATGGATTGGCCACGTGTGCATGAGGAAGCCAGCCGCATAGCAAGCCAGTTAATATTGTTTGGTTGATAAAAACTCAAAATGACGCCTCTAAAAATGAATTTAGAAGAAACAATAAATTTCGTTCAGCATTATGTTCTGAAGAATCTCGCTTTAGTCTCATAGCCATCCATTTTCTAACACAAATTTTATCTATTTTATTAATTTCATTGTCTACAATTTCCATAATTTTGATGGAAATTAATAATGCTCTCGGTTTATGTAATAAACGTAGAATGTCTTTTCTCCATGGTAGCAAATTAAACTAGTCCTAGTACTGGCATATAATATTGGCTTTAATATGAACGTTAAATTGCCTTGGCTCACTATCCTGGCTCGGCCACTGGCTCCGTCACTGGCTCCGTGTGCAATCGGCATTAATGAAGTTCCAAGGGATACAATAGATTGGACGAGAAGGACCGGTGCTATGGTCGTCACGATATCCTGACTTAAATCCTTTGGACTTTTTTGTGGAGATATTTAAAAAGTGAAGTGTATGGCACCGAGGCGGACACTACTGATGATTTACGCGAAAGTATCATAGCTGCTGCCAATAGCTTAGGAGTTCAAAACGGAAACGGAGCAGAAACATTTGTATTAGTTCGTAGAAACGTGTCCAAATGTGTTTACACGTCGGTGGACAAAATTTTGAACGTTTGTTGTAACAACAGGTATGTCAAATTATTTTATTAATTAAAACCACAAACTAATTGAATTAGCTGATATAAAGTAGGTGTTATAAAATTTTTATTTATTTCTTTCCTTGGGAAATTTTTTTGTACGTTTATTTTTCGCCGACTGCTTGCTTGGCGTTGCGCAAGGTCAGGTTTTACAGTGGGCCAGTTTTCAGTGCCGTGCAAAAGTGTATTTTTAAATCATGTTCGATCTATCTTTTTTGATTATTTTAACAAAATTACATTCAAATTTTTTTTTGTGCAAGTCCTGAATCACTATACCACTTAAATCAACTGAGTAAATAATAATTGATATGAGTAAAATTCTATACATTTTGAATTACCTTGTCCAATTTTAGTGTAACAAACTTAAAAATTGATATTTTCTAACCAATCTTTGTTGGTTTCTCGCCGTAATATGATCAAATGAGTTTTTTAGGTACAGAAATTTCGCAAAATAAAATACACAGAACAAAACTAATATCAAAAATAAAATTCTTGTTTTGTTTATCCACTGTTATTATTTAAAATTTCCTCAAATGAAGTAATAATTTTAAAAAGCCGTTTGTAAGATACACATTATTTTGCGATTCTAACCTCACATTTTAACAATTTTTTCACGTACTTATAAATAAAAGTGAACAATGTTATATGCTGAACTATGTATGTTTATGTTATAACAATATTTACATCTACAGTTAAATTTTAAAAAATACGTATTTTGAAAGATCTCTGTACCAAAAAATGTGTTGGTTACATCGTTTTCTTGTCATTATCTGTCGTTTTATTTCGGTACCTTTGAATATGCGCAAATGGCATGAGATCTTATTTGCTAAACTCTATATTATTCAGTTCCTACATGTCCAAAATTATTTGTATTTGTAGAAACACTATTTCGAGAATACGGCGCCCTTAATATGAATTAAATATGACTTGCCGCTTGTATGCTGTCCCCAAAGACAACAGATTCCTACTGTAAAACTCTGTTCAGTGACTGCGGGACAGGTAGAATGAACGCATTTATTACAGAAACAAACTGTATAATACGTCATTTTTTTTCATAAACTTTCTTTCTGTTCAACGATTTAGCTGACCTGATCAAAGAAATTGCTACACATTATCCGGAACAGCTTTCAGTTATCTAAGGAGTAATAAATTTCGTTCTTTGTGTTTCTAATAGCTGGCGAGTCAGGTTTCAACAAGTTTTTATCAAGTTATAGCTGTATATTTTATATAAGTAATTAAGTTAGTAGTTAGTTGTGGCTAATAAATTATATATATACATATACGTAGCTATATTTATAAACATAGGTAAGATAAATTCATTTTAATACATAAAATAAATACCGAGGTAAATATTTAGAGTGTAAAAAAAGTAAATGAAAGAAGCACAAAATACCGACGTAAATTTGTGATCTGTCGAATATACATACTTATAGTTTAAAATTAAAAATACTTAAAAGCAATCGCGTCAAATACATATACATATATTGTTTTATGAAAAATATCGAAACGGTATGATTTATTTAAATTTAGTTGTTTTCGGGCTTCCTTAGTACTTATTTCTCAATTTTTTGGTTTGAAGATGTGTCCTACGTAATATTAATACTGTTTACATCTATAATCGTTTCAAATTTTTTATTTATATATTTTTCTTTTCAAATACTATGTATATTTCACCATTATTGTTAAAAAGTACAAGTCTGAATATTTCTATACACAGAATTTTAGATGAATCAGCTCTCAAGAAATTAAATATGAAAAGTTGAGATCATCAAATTAATTTTGTCAATTAGATGTTGAAATTCCCCACATCAAAATTTTCACTAATATTATGGCATTAGTGGAGTTACAATTGTATACGATGCGTTGCCACAAGTCATATAATGAGGTGACAAAATGTTCTCTTTAAAGATTTGTCTCTATTGGACTTATTTCTGTGGGGTCATTTAAAGACAAAAATGTATACCTCTCCGCATATTTGCTTGGAGAATATTAATCTTTTTCAAAATAGTAAAGATATTTAACTATATGTCTTTTAACTGTCGCAATCGAATGAGTTCGTACATCCGGTGTCCCACACGGATCTATCCTTGAACCCCTCCTTTTCAATATTTCCATTAACGACATGACATTCTCACTGAGGTTGACATTACTTGATTACTATATGCTGACGATATAGAATTAAATAACACAATTGAGCCTGAATCAATTGCTTCAGTGGCGCCCTCTACTAGTGACGTCAAAATTAGAAACAAATTTGAATTTCTCACCCGCAAAAATCTCCGACTTACAAATTTTATGTAAATATTTGGATTTCTTAAGAAGTTATTTACAAATATCGAAAATAAAATTTTAACTTTAACACCCTGTATCTCCGTTAATATTGAAAAATTGTTATAGGACTTCGTGACCCTAATTTCTTGTGAGGAATCACCTCCTGAAGTCTTGACGCATAATTTCCGGACACCTTGTACAATGTAAATTAAAATTTTCTAGTAAATATTATGTAATAAGGGCATAGCAAAACATGGAAATTTGCATCTATTTTTATCAGTATAGTTTAGAAGAGACAGAACATAAATAAGTTAAAAAAACTATAATGTAGAACATTTTACCTCTTCTTTGTATTTATGAATATATTCCTTGTACGCAAAGACTTTAATGTATCGACTTGTGAAGAGATCAAGGGATGCGATGTGATGTCCAACCGGTCAATGGGAAATTTATATGACAAATTGACCGGTCTCTGGAGGTGTGTATATGTAAATAATCTAGTGTAAATACGTCGGACATACTGTGTAGATTAGATAGAGCCTGCTGCGACAAGAAGCCGCTTAAAAATAAGGACTCATTTTAATCCGATGGGGTGACTAAGTTCTGAGCCGCGGGAGTCAAATACCCCGCTGAAAAAAGATACGTGTAGGCTAATGCTCATATTAAATTGACGCTTACATCTGGACGGCGTAATTTATAAGTACTCACCAAAAAAATTACACCAATTGTAGTCATATACAGGATGGTTTTAAATGATGTAGCAAAAATGAGACCCCATATTCCTTAGGTGAAAATAAATTGATTTAACCTAACATACCTATATCCCAAGTCGCATAATAAAAAAAGATACAGGGTGTTAAAATTAAACTTTTATTTTTGATATTTGTAAATAACTTCTTAAGAAATCCAAATAGTTACATAAAATTTGTAAATCGGGGGTTTTATTTGAAAAAGATATACCTTGCTGAAGTGGGTAGGAGTAACCATTTTTGAAATAATCCTATTTGAAATGCTGCTTTTCTGCTGAAAATACAGCAAAATGTTACGTGAAAAAGTTGTTCAGAATGGTAAATTATGGAGACGTGTAAAATTTCAAGAATCGGCGAAATTTGATGAAACCATTTTTCAATAAAGCACAAAGATTTTGTCAAAGTAGGCCGATCGTTTTGAAGTTTTGCACGTCTCCATAATTTACCGTTCTGAATATTTTTTTTAAGTAACATTTTGTTGTATTTTCAGTATAATAGGCACTTTACCTGAAACGATAACAGTATTTCAATCGGTGCACTGAATATTTCAAATAGCATTATTCCGAAAACTGTTACTCCTAACTTCAACCTTTTTCAGATATAGCAGGTAGGATAATCCATTGTTTCAATAGTCAGATGGATACACTAAGCAGCAAAAAAGTCTTGCGATTTAAAAGAAATATGATGTGCCATAAGTGACGCCCTCTACCAGTGACGTCAAAATTAGAAACAAATTTGAATTTCTCGCCCGCAAAAATCCCCAATTTACAAATTTTATGTAAATATTTATTATTAAAGAAGTTATCTGCAAATATCGAAAATAAAATTTTAACTTTGACACCCTGTATCTTTTTTATTATACGACTTGGGATATATGTATGTTAGGTTAAATCCATTTATTTTCAGCTAAAGAGTCTGTGGTTTAATTTTTGTTACTTCATTTAAAAACATCCTGTATAAATGTGCTTTCGCATAATTAGACAGAAAACGTATTACTTACTTTTACTGTATCAAAATTTAGTAATATCGCCTTAAATTCAACAATTTAAAGACAGTAAAAGATTTTGTACATTTTCAGTCAAAATCAACACAACTGGTTAATATTTCGTTGCCTCAAGGGCGACATATTCCTGAAATAATGTTTTCTATAAATACAAATAATTTTAGACATATAACAACTGAATAATCTAGGACTTAGCAAATAACAGGAATGCCACCTCAAACTTTTAAAGATAGAAATGAAACGAATAAATAATGAAAACGGCGGTTAACCAACAAATCTTTAAGAACATAAATGTTTGAAAATACATTAAAATTTAACTGTATATGTAAATACTGCTATAACATAAACTTACTTAGTATGTGGTAATGTAAAATTGTTCACTTTTAACTATATGTGAACATAATGTGGAAATGTACAATTTTGTGCAAAGGAAGAATGTATTATTTTAATCGAAATGGCGTTTGTTTCGTGGCAAAATAAGCTTAAAACGGTATTTAAAAATTTAGACTGGTCACGCCCGCACAAAACGATCTCCGTCACAGCGTAGACTTGTGACGTCAGACGCCGTTCGCATGTTATAGTTAAAGTGTGCTTCAGTTCATATCTGTACACGATTTCCATGCTTACTGACAACGCAGTACATACGTTTAGAAGAGTTAATTTGCCATTATTAGATGTATGTGTTAAATAGACATTGGTATCGAATAAAGATGCAAAATAGACTCGTAAAATGGGCATAGAAAGTGCATCTCACCGAGTAAATAGAAGACATTATGTACGAATACAGCCTATAGCGCCTAATAAAAAATATGTCAATGCGAAAAATTGAAGAAAAATGTGTAGGGCGATGAAGGGCGACGAAAAGAAGCATTGCAGCATTGTTTATTTGTAAAAAAGCATTTTAATGTAAGTTTAATTGGAAATAATCAACTAAACTGTTCTATTAAACTATCAGCACGTATACAGGGCGTTTAGAAAATCAATGGGAAAGCAAACTTTTATTTTTCTCATTTATTGTTATAATTATTATGTGATTATTGCCGCTAAACACATGTTATGACCTTTCAATATGTTTGAAAAATTACCTTGTAATACATTTGAAACCAATTTAAAATTCATGCAACTTCTCCATTGTCAAAATGTGGGGTTAGAATAGCAAAATAATGTGTCCTGCAAACGCCTTGTAAGTTCTTATTTTATGTTAGGAAAATTTAGTAACAATGAATAAAGAAAACATCAAGAATTTTATTTTTGATATTACTGCTGCTCTACATTATTTAGAGATTTCAGTACCTAAAAATACCACAAGTTTGGTCACTTTAAGGCGAGAAGTACAGCAGTCTTAAACTAAATACGTGTTCTTGCGTTTCTGTTTACACCTGGCCAAGAGTTGACACTGCACTGGAAGAGTATATTATTCTCATTAATCGAATTATAGGTACTTATAAACAAATATATTTTTAAAAGTTTAAATTTATATATCTGGTTTTATTTCTGATAAACAAAAATATAGTTCACAAACGGAGGCAGAAATCGGTTAAGTTATAAATATTATGATAATTTTAACATAAAGCAAAATAAACGTAAAAAGATTTGTGGTTGCTTCAATTTATTATATTTCTGTCTACTCTTCTAAATAATTTAATTCGTACAAATTATTTTTTATAAATTTTTAAGATCGTGATATGTTGTATTTGACAGTAGTGTTAAGGATTAAAATGAGTGGCAGCTGACAGTCTAAATATAATCAAACGAAATGACTAGTTATTTGTTTAGAATAAATTTGTATATGTGATAATAATACTACTAATGTTCAGCACTTTTGAAATCGTAAAATATTATGCGAGCCAGCTGTAATTCGAAAGGAGCGTGAAAATATAATGTTTGGCTACCGTTCGTAAAATAACTAACTTACAAATACCTGTTTGTAAAATTAAAGTTTTTTTATTTTAATTTATCATGATGACCAGTGGCGCAACTAGCGTTTTGGTTTAGGAGTCGCAATGAAGAAATCTAATCTAATGATTAATTCTTAATCAGTTTAAACAATAACATTATAAAATATAAATAATTCAATCAATTTTGTTTAACTTCAAACGATCTATTTTGAACCCAGGAGGCTGTAGTCAAGTTTGTACATGTATTTTCTGGACATCCTGTATAATACTATTTTTATTATTAATAGTATTTATATTTTCTTCTATTCTATTTATTTGGTTACGTGTCAAACAATTATGCCAAAGAAATCCGTGTGGTATATTTTCATCTAACCAATAATTTACGCCTAAAAAAAAAACAAATAAAAGATAAAAAATTATTTGTTTTGATGTTCAAAACCGAAAAATTTACATCAAGTCAAGTATGATTATTTTAATTTTGAAACTAAGTGATATCCGTTTTTCATCTTACGTTTATTGAAATTTTTGGATAGACAAAAATGGTTCCTACAAAATAACTTTTGCTGACTGATCATTTTAGCAAAGAGATAATTTGTATTTAATTTGTTAGACTTCTTTGCGAGGTATTTTAAAAAGTAAGGCGAATTTGTCTTACGAACTAACTCATCAAATTTTGGTCATTGTTCTTTTGAAAAATAACGTATTCCATCGATTTTTCCCAATAATATTTCAAAGTATGTACTTTCTTTACGTTAGGTTTTCCGCATCGTAAGATACATACCTATTAAATTATAACACTGTATTTTACATAAAAAATATACTACTGCTTTTCTCGTCGAAATACATCCCGAAAAAATGAATTTTGCTAATAGTATCAAGATTTATATCTATTTGTTACCATGCATGATATACTATACTATTACATATATATAAATATATTCATAGCCTTCTGTGTGTATAGTGTGCCAACATTTAAAAGTGTAAAATTAAATTACAAAATAAATAATGATCTCCGAATATGGAAGTCTTAATTTAATAATCAAATAATAGAAAATTGCACCTGTTTAATAATAATAAACAAATTTGTAAAGTAATCAAGTTAAATGTAAACTGCACTCAGAACAACTACAAAAACCTGTCTACAAATGTAAATGACGGCGTTAAAATTTACATCAATTAAAATTTAAATAAGGACGAGTTCAAGTAGTCTGAATTGTCGATTGCGAATTACTTACTTGTAATTATACAAAATCAACATTTATAGCATCACTAGTACTAGAAGATAGATGTGTCGGTTTATTTTTTTACAGAGCGGTTTATTTTTTTTCCCTCAAAATTCAGAACAGGTATAATATATAGAAATTTGTTACGTGGTTTACTTTTTGATATGTGGGATACAGTTTTCGTTGTCTAAGACAGGGTGTCCCAAAATAGAAGGCCATACCATTAACCACATATTCTTTGGACAAAAATAATGCGACTTTCCTTATGTCTTTTTTTATTTGGACGTCTCTGTTTCAACATACAGAGTGTTAGTTACATTTTAAAAAACTGTTTTGTTGATAATCCCATTGTTTTCTAAGACACACACTTGAAATTTTGCACGTACTTTTATTTAATTGCGGCATACTTATCATGTAATTTTGGTGAAAAAAATCGAAGGGCGAATGGAGGTAACTGAGGGATGCAGTACCCTTTATCCCCTCCGATTATTTATAAGTACGCCTATGCAGCTTTTTCTTGAAATATCAAACGTAGAATTTTCTTCTGATCATTTTACCTCTTTTGTAATTTTTTGTTCAAATGCTTCGTTTTGAAGAAAAACGGCAATTTGTAGTGCCGATAAATCTATCATTCACTACCATTTTCAAGTGAAACTGAAATTTTGTGGATAGGTCTACGACGTTCTCATATTTTCAAAACCTCATTGTTGTCATAACTTTAATACCGTTGGTCAGAAAAAAATGGTATGTTCTGTTTGGTGCAATTTATCATACAAGAAAATAAAAATTTTCATTTTGTGAATACCTTGATCCTTGGAATTTTGAGTGGAAAAATAGTTTTGATTTTTGTTTAATTTTCAAATTGATGTTGAGAGTGCATCGTATCGATGGTCAATAAGAGTACTTGTTGTATGTAAAAAGAACAAGTTTTCATATTTTCCATTCAAAAACTATAGATCTGTTTGAGAAAAAATATACAGGGTGTTAAAAAAAGAGTGTAAAATATGTAAGGAGGTAATAGTATGAACCAAAATAAGCAGAAAAGTCTCAATAAACATGGGTCCGTAAAGTAACGGCTGCGGAGATATGGAATGTTTTATGTTTTTTAGCCCCTTTTTTATTTTGCAAAAACGTTGTGTATTTTCTTATAATAGTTGGTTGATGTTTAGTGAAATAAACAGTACGTATTTGACAGTTGTTCTCAGTGCACAAGTTTTCTTTCGCTATGGCTGGTTACTCTAACGCAGAATTAACAAACGTGCATTTCATGTATGGTTGTGCTAATGGGAACGCTACCGAAGCGCAACGTCTTTACGTTGACGCTTATCCAAATCGCCAGATTCCTTCACAACGCATGTTTGGAAGAATTCACCAAAGATTGCGTGATACCGGTTCCTTGAGCAAACAGTGCCATTTATCCGGAAGACCAAGGTCGGTATCCACTCCTAGAGCAGAAGAAATTCTAGCACTGGTAGAACAGAATCCAGCTCCGAGTGTGCAGAGAATATCAGCCGAGGTAGGAATTAGTGGTCCTCTTGTTTGGAGAATCCTTCACGAGCGACTGCTTTATCCATACCATGTGCAACGAGTACAGGCCTTAAATCCAATAAATGATCATCAGGCACGTTTGGTTTTTTGCCGCTGGTTTCTACGTTATGATGCTGAAGACCCTCGTTTTCTTGCAAACATTCTTTTTACTGATGAGGCCGGGTTCACAAGAAATGGAGTGTTTAATTTTTACGCATATTTGGGCGACGAAAATCCTCATGCTCTAATAGAATCTGGACATCAGGCACGTTTTTCATTAAACATTTGGATGGGTATTGTAGGTGACAGGTTTCTAGGTGCTTTTGTTTTACCAAACCGATTAACAGGCGCTGCTTACCTCAACTTTCTGCAGAACACACTGTATGAGTTTTTGGAAGACATTCCTTTGAATTAGAGGCAACAAATGTGGTTCCAGCATGATGGTGCTCCAGCTCATTTTTCCATGGCCGTTAGAGAGCATTTACAACAAACTTTTCCACATAGATGGGTACGAAGGGCCGGACCTGTTTTATGGCCTCCAAGATCGCCTGATCTGAACCCTCTAGATTTCTTTGTTTGGGGATATTTGAAGATATTAGTGTATGGTACTCCTGTAAATAGCCTGGAAGAGCTGCAGCTACAGATTAATTAAAAGTATCAAGAGATCCAAACCAAGGAGGGTATTTTCGAAAGAGTTCGAATATCGTTGAGACGAAGATGTCGTGCCTGCTTGGAAATGGACGGAGGGCACTTTGAACATCTTCTGTAACTTTGTTTTTTGTTTGTTAAAAACTTCCTTTGTCGGTTTATTCCTAATGAAAAACAAATAGTGGTCCATATCTCCGCAACCGTTACTTTGCAGACCCATGTTTATTAAGACTTTTCTGCTTATTTAGATTCATACTATTACCTCCTGAAATATTTTACACTCTTATTTTAACACCCTGTATACTAAGGTTTTTGTCATTTAATTTGTTCTTGATACACTGAAATTTTGAATACTGATTATAGAAACGAATTGTATCCAGCATAAGGTACAATTTTGGCATATATTTCCAATTGAGAGAATTTTGAGATTTGTCGCTGGAGTGGTAAAATAAAAAAGCACTTTGTTTGCGCCTATTTATATTCAAATGAATTTAGAAACCCTCTTTATTTGGGACTAAATAAAAACCCACCAAAGTATGATTTATACATAAGTAGGTCCTTTGATACCCATAGCCGTCTTTAAGGGTTTTATAAAAGAGGCGTCGACGTATTCATGAGGTGAATCAGGAAGGAAAGGAAGCACTTTGATTTTTACCCCCGGAAATATAATATGAATATGGTTACACCGAAACGGGGTTCACTAATAAAAATGCATAGCTTATTCTTACCGCGTCTCCGACTAATCCAAAATAAAAAGAAATTAATGTAAAATTTCCTAAAGCCACACCTTAATATCCTGTTGGGCTTAAGGATCCCGCGGTGACGCAAGGGACAAATTTTTAAAGAACTTTCAGATAATGCCTTCACAGAGAGAAAAAATTATTTAATTTAAAATATATAACTCAAAGACAAAAAGTGTCGCACATCTACCATTAAATTTGTAGTTACTTAAGTGAAATAAATATTTCCTTTGTTTATTAATATATTTGCTTGTTTAATTTAACGGAATTATTATTTTAGAAAATAAAATATTTTGTTGTATTTTTAATGTAATGCGGCTGAACTAAGAGATATTTTTGTTGAAGGAAACAACTATTTTAACAGTACTATTTTATAAAAAAATGGTTTTAAATAACAAATTGTTGTTTAACTGACCCATATAATCGATTTAGTTAAACCGAATATTTGTTGAATTAATATAAATGTGATCATTTTATTATTTCAAGGAAATCGGAAATAATGAATAAATAAATAATAATTATTTGAAAAATTCTTATAATTTTTGTATATACATAATTAATATAGATGTCTAGGATTACAAAGAAATTTACAAATTTTATTTGTTATTGTAATAGTATTGTTTTTACGTTAACATTGTAATTTGTGAAGATTGATTGATCGATTTGTGAACAATATTTTAGAGTAATAATCATTTTAACATTTTCAGCGCCTTCTACATTTCTGTAATGGAAACACAAATTCGATAAACTTAAAATTTTTAAGGCTCTATAAAAAAATATTTTTCGATGCAATTTAATGAAATTTGGGTAAAAGAAGTTTTAAGTAATGTTGGGAATACTTCAATAATTTTAAGTCTAGCTTACAATGTGACGTCACAAAGTATGCAGCTCGAGGTATAATAGTATATAATTTTCCGTAACTGCTTTGGATGTGCTCTTCAATGTTAAACAATTCATGAACTGCGTGCCTTCTAAATAACTAATTTCCCATTAAGAGAATAGCGCATTGGACCAATTAGACGGTCTGCGAGATCGCCATACCTAAACCCATATGACTTATATGTGGTGTTATATGAAAAGCTTGATGTTTACAACAACTGAGACTAATATGTAATTAGGGACGTGAAAATAAACAATTTTCATTAAGCAAATCAAGAATTTTTACGTAAAATTTAGGTCGATCCTGCTCAACACTAATCGAGGTAACTGTTTCATTCAGTTCACGCAGTGTGAACGTGGTTTTCGTTTAAAAATTCCTTACCCAAATCAAGACTTAGCAGATATGATGTAAGTGTATATCAAACGTATTGATGCCCTGATAAATTCTTCGTCGATCTTCAAAAGTGTACCTGTTTTTGCTGCAGACGATGGAATTAGATAGATGTCTGGAGTCGCAAAACTTGTAAAATTATATAAGTAGTTTATTTCTGTTATTTTGTTTTTAGTCCTAGTAATGTTGCGGTGACGTGTCTGATAGAGCCACACAAGTTCGGGTTAAAAATTTTCTGTTTCTTTAACTTGACAATTTTTTATCTCAAAATGAAATATTTGGGATACAATTTTCAATACTGTTTTACACTAACTGGCACATTGCTTATTCCTAATGTTCATAAAAGCAAAACTTTTGGCTTCAAGAACATATTATGACTTTTTCAATGCGCTTTATTCATATTTTAAGGTACATCTTCCTTCTTAGGAATGACTTTATATAAATTACCTCACATTTTTGTTCAATTAGTTGAAATTTACGAAGAAAAGAACATAAGTAATAGGCATTTAAATAGCTTTCTTGTACCCATCTCCGATTGTTGTCCTTAAAAGATTGTAAGCGAGCCGTTTGTTTGTCAAAGTTAAATATTAATACCGAGCACCTGTTCTAACTTAGATGAGTCCACTTTTAGACGCTTCTAATATTCTTCCTTGCCATTGCACTGTGAACTTTCCTCTATTCTCCTGTCAGTCAACAAACTTATTGATTTAACACAACCTCAACGGAGAGCCACTTTTTACTGTTTCTTTACACAGTTATTTTTTTTATAAAACCATATAGCAGTTACTCGATGCATGTTCTCCACTGTTGGAAGAAATTAAGAAAATTTATATTGATATACACTGTGTTTGTCTATATTTTACATCCGATTGGGCTGTTAATTTTGGAGAAATATGTTAAATAGTTCGAAGAATTTTCTTGAAGAGAGATATTCTGTGTTAATTTCACACAGAAAACCAAACTTTTCATGTAACCCTACATATAAAAATTACATGGGTTTAGGGGCTGTATTCCCGAATGACCGCAGAGCAATACATATGCGAATTAGATGCTTCTATTTTTTCCCACTTGCTCTGAGATATCTCTGGTACTAGTTGCTGGATGTTCGTGAAGGGTATATAAAACATGTGAACATTAAGGACGATGACACACACAGCGGTTTGTGCCGACTCGGTAACCGAATCGACATAATTTATGGAGGATGACGCATACAGCTGTCTTCACAGCTAGCGATGCGTGATTCATATACCTCTACATAAGATTCATCCTGTATACACTTTATAAAATCAATTTAATTGAAATTTTTATATATTGTTTTAAACACTTAGGTAGGTATAACTGGAAATATAATAAAAAATATCCTTCCAAGAGTAAAAGTAATAAAATATTCATAAATTAAAATTAAGTATTATTGGTAGGTACCTTTACACAATTCATCCTGGAGATATATTAAATCAGGAAATATAAAATTATTTTACTACTTAAGTACTAAAATTATACAGGAAATGAAAAAAATATACTTATTTGAAATTCATGTTTTAAAATTAAGTTTTCACGAAATGTTCAAATGGAATAACTAACTATTTGTTCCATTTAAACAAATATTCGACAAAAAAAATGAGCATTACACCAAAACATATTTGTTTCCCGAGAATAAATTATGTTTGAATTGTTTGCTAAAAAAAAATTGTTCGGTGTACCTACACGTTTGAAAACTTCATCATCAATATTGCGAATCCTAAGCCTGGGACGATTTCTAGATGCCAATCTATGTAATATTACGAAATTTTTATTTAAAATCTCAGTGGGGTAGCCATGGGGAGGGGTTTTGGAGGTTTCTGATTTTTTTTAACAAATGTGATTCGTTTATTATTTATATTTGAGATCGTTTTTTATTCACTTTTTACCCAAAAATATAACATGTTTATTAACGTTTCATTCGATTTATGGGATCGGAAAAAAATTAAAATTTTTTACGTTCGCTCAAAATGAATAATTGCTGAATTAATTAAATAAAAAATCGAAGCAGGAATATAAAATAATCGGCTCGTTACAATCTGAGATCCAAATAAAATTACAATTTTTTTAAATAAATACCTTGTCAGTGAAAAAATGTGTGAACGCGTAATATAAATATTTTTTTTACGATAAGGGTAAATAACGTGCCCTCGATGTACAAAATTTTCCCAACATCCCAAACCCTTTCAAAGGAAGTAGTTGTTTATACGGCATTTAAAGTAA
This sequence comes from Monochamus alternatus, assembly GCA_037114965.1. Taxonomy (NCBI): domain Eukaryota; kingdom Metazoa; phylum Arthropoda; class Insecta; order Coleoptera; family Cerambycidae; genus Monochamus; species Monochamus alternatus. Next base: position 24,652,878 of record CM073432.1, on the reverse strand, counting down.
TAAACACTCAAATATGGTTATATGATTTTGGTCGATATCAGTCACTATCCCACGTACAGGTTTTTTTCTTAAGGTGCATACAGAAATATAAATTCATATTAATTTTGTCAACAACTACAATCTTCCTTCTTGAAAGACCTATTACGTTATTGAAACTAACATCCTTTACATTACCGTTAAATAAATTTTAATCAAAAATATCAGACAATTTTTAGTAAACCGTGATAATGATAGGTTATATTGAAATTGTATCCAGCAAATAGAGTACTACGACCCTTAACGTCGCCGTATTTCTCGCCGTAAAATGATCAAATTTGTGATGTGTTTTGTTTATCCACTATTACTATCCGCACATTATTTTGCTATAAACTTATAAACAAAAGTGAACAATGTTATAAGTAGAACTATGTAAGTTTATGTTATAACAATATTTACATCTATAGTTGAATTTAAAAAAATACATATTTTGAAAGATTTCTATACCTAAAAATTTGTTGGTAACACAGCTTGCTATCGTTATATATTCGTTTTACTTCGGTACCTTTGATTATATTATTCTGGTATTAAATGTCTAAAATCACTTGTATTTGTAGAAAACACTATTTCAAGAATACGGCGTCCTTGAGGCTAGACGGCCGAGTATTCTCAGACGTTGACTCCTTTGATTGCAATTTTATCATACCTACCTATAATTAGAGATTTCTAATAAGTATAGATATTTGACATTACCAAAGTGTATTGTTATAAATACGAATGTTTACTTTATTCAATAATTATTACTGTTTTATAAATTACTTAAATTTAAAACCAACTAACTTACTGTTGGTTTACTTAGCAACAGTGAATCAAATGACTGATACTGTAGAACCTAAACTAGATTTAAAATTAAATCGCGGTTAAACTGCTCATTAACATAAGGTCAATTTTGCTTCTATGTTTCTATTGAGTAAATTTGGTATGGGTGGGTGTTTTTAGCAAATTAGCAAATGTTGGTTTAAATATATTGTTTCTTTTTTGGTAGGTACCATTAGTTGGAAAGAAAATGTCAATGTACTGAAAAAAAGTTTGCATATCAGTAAAATGCACCAGTTTAAAATAGAATTCAATTACTTACCTATCTATCGGTGCTAACCAGAAACTGAAAGTCGAGAATTTAGAAATATTACGTTTCTGTTTAATTCGTGCTATACGTTTTTACAACTAACAATGTGCTTCAAAAAAATATAATTTTCTCTAAATTTCTATCAATAAAAAATATGGCAGAAAACAAAAAACTACTTATAACGAAAAGGTACGTACATACAATCGTTTTCAATAGTAATGGCACTCATTAAAATTAATTTTGCGATTTCTTTTGAACTGTTGACGTTCTCGAAGTAAAATTTCCTTTAAATTTTTAACATTAGTTATTGGTTGTTTTACTCACCAATAGATATTTAATGAAATTTCTTCTCAGAACTTCCAAAACTGTTTTACCAGAGTGTCATTATTATTGCAAAAGCATGTACATACATGCCAAATTTCAGTAAGATTAATTTAGAAGATAATTTTGGCAAAAAAGTTTTTGAAGGCATTCTTTTAATGCAGTAAAATTCTATTAAAGCTGATATTTAATAGACAAAATGACACTCTTAACAAGTTTAAATTTGCTGAAACTGAATCATTTCCTTTGGTTGTTGGAGGAAAACACGTTAAAAAATAATGCTACTCATTTAAAGACGGTGAATTTAGCCGTTTCGTTTTGTATTGCATTCCGTCAAAAATACTTAATATTTATATTACCAATTCAAGGATTAATGATTTTTTAAAAGAATACTGCAGAATACCGTTTATAATGCCGTATATAGATACGATTTTTACGGCTTTTAATGTACCTAGTAGAAAATGTAATGATAAAACATAAAAGGTAAAAAAAATAATTTTTTCATATTCTAAATGACTTGGTAGACTATAAACTATTCTGCGTCCAGAAGAAAACTTGTATAATTGATATAGTGAAGAGGTATTTTTTCCACCTTGCTCAGATTTTTTTGGCACCGCCTCTAAAACCAGCTATGAATTCGTTGAAAATTGCGTTTAAAAACGACACCCTGAAGAACTTGATATCAATTAGATCAGACTTCAGCATTCGTATCTGAATATCCTGATTAACGAATAGTGAATAAAAACTATTAGGTACATATTTTTAATATATTATACATGCAAATTTCAGTAAGATTAATTTAGAAGAGAATTTTGGAAAACAAGTTTTTGAAGACACTTTAATACAGCAAAATTCTGTTAAAACTGATATTTAATAGAAAAAATTAAATCCACCCAGGATTCCTAATTAGCGTAGACACTCTTACACAAGTTTAAATTTGCTGAATCATTTCGTTCAGTTGTTGGAGGAAAACACGTCAAAAAATAAGGCTACTCATTTAAAGACAGTGAATTTAGCCGTTTCGTTTTGTATTGCATTCCTTAAAAAATATTTAATATTTATATTGCCAATTAATGATCTTTTAAAAGAATACTGCAGGGCATGATACTGTTTATAATGCCGTATATAGACACGATTTTCTTAGTGTGCAGCAGGTGTATAAAGTACCTAGCAGAAAATGTAATGATAACATAACAGGTAAAAATTTTAATTTTTTCTTATTCTAAATGACTTAGCAAACTATAAACTCGTCTGCATCCTGGAGAAAACTCGTATAATTGATATAGTGAAGAGGTATTTTTTTCTAACTTGCTCAGATTTTTTTGGCACCGCCTCTAAAACTAGCTATGAATTCGTTAAAAATTGCGTTTAAAAACGACACCCTGAAGCTAGAACTTGATATCAATTAGCTTCTTAGACTTCTTCATTCGCGTCTGAACATCCTGATTAACAAATAGTGAATAAAAAATTTAGGTATATATTTTTAATATATTATTATTTTTAAATACCTAGGAGGTAGGTACTAGGTATACCGATTTTTGAGAAGGTTCTATATTGTTCGGATTTTGGTAATTCTAGAATCATAAAGACATTACAATTTCGGCCGACGGCGATCTCTGGTTAAAAAAATATACATATGTGTAAAAGATTTGCGGACGTATTGATATAATTAGTTTTCCATGTGTCTATGCACCTCAATTATTTATAAATAATGAAAGAAAACATATAATAATTATTATCTAATAAGTGAATGGAAGGTATAGTAAAGTAATGAATGAATCCAATTAAAGTATAGGGAGACCCTCAACCAAGAACGAAATACATTTATAGGAGAGTACCAGCCTTCAAAGCTTAGCGTATTATGAATAGACCGGACAGCACGTGCCCAGCAACCCATATATCACGTGGCAGCCCTAAATGCAAATGAGCAACAAGTGGCTATAGAATTAGTCGAAGAGAAATGTATAGAATCCGGTAGTAGACATTTGAAGCGAAATTCGTTTTTCGGACTTCTTGGACTCACCGGTAGTAAGGGAAAGCCTGGGGCATGTGCAGGTCCATGGGGGCAGCCGGATGATGAGCGGCACCGTAGCCATGATGCTCCCCCGTCTGCATCATGGTGGTAGCCGCCGCAGCTGCCGCCGCGGCCGCCGCTGTATGGTGGTGGCCCAAAACTGCCGCCCAGGGCGAGGAAGCGAACCCTCCTGGATGATCCAGTTCGAAAGCCGAAGCACACCTACTCACAGTCACACTAGAGTGCATACAGCCACTGCACACTCACGTCACTATGATAACAATCCAGTGCTAATGACACTAATGACACTCGAGGATGACGAAGACGATGACGAACACGTGTGACAGCGACCGCGGACACTCGGCCATTGATATCTGAATTCCTCGGAGGTTCGTGTGGAGTACTTCGGCCGACGGACCGCTAGTTTGAATGAGTGAAGGAGTTAGTGGAGGCGGAGTTGCGGGCTAGCGTGCGTGGCCGAACGTCACGTGATAAGGCGGGTGACTCCTCGCGCACCGCGGCTTCCAAGCCCTACCCTTTCGAACCCGCCTTTCGCGGTACTCCCACTCGAGGCGTGTTCACGAGAACCCTTTTCTAGGTGTCAGTGATACACTTGACGTGCAAATGCATCTTGCACCTGTGCATTAGCTGTCGGCTGTCGGTGTCAGTGTCGATGTCGAGGCACTTAAACCGCCGGACCGCCACTTCCTAGCCGAGGTCGAGACCGAGGGGATTCTCCGGTCTCCGCTTTCCCAGTCGGCACGCGTCTTCGCACCCCGCTCTGCTGTGCCGTCTGAGATATCCCCTTCGGTTATTTAACATACGTATGACGGATGGTCATTTATCTTACAACACTGTGCCCTAGTTTATTACAACATCTACAATCCCCCGAGCCACAGTTGCAATTTCAAATCCTCGCATCCTCGACAAATATTGCTATTTTATTCTACATAAATTCGATTTCTAGGGAATTATTTTATACCGGGCTAAATAGTAAAAATCTTCTATAAAACCGTAACCCCAACTCCACAATTGCATTGTTGTGTTAACAATTTCGGAACACAATATAGTTACACTGATAAAAATTTGTTATATAATAATTTTCTAAATCAAGTAAGTACACTGTAATATTACAGAAATAAACACGGATAAAACTCAATATTATGTTACCTGTGTGATGTTACTAAATTTCATCGTAAATTTCCGACACTATACCTAATTTGTATTGATTTATACTTTGTAATGTTTAAATTGGAATTATAAAATACAGGGTGGCCAGATGAAAAGGAAACAGAGTCATTTTCAGTAACTGCGTCAAGATTGTAGAAAAACGCTCAGACCCTTGCTGGTATTTTTGACTCTGCCACTTTCACCCCCAAGCAAGGGTAAGCATCACCCCAAAATATTTAAACGGCATTGGGGGTTGACGGTATAATACTTACTACTTATTAATACTTTGAAAAAAATTTACATTTTAAAATTTAAATTATGTTTAGTTGCTTACTTACTACTTAGTTGATTAAATGTTCAAACTGATGACCGCTCATACAAGAATAAAGATTTTGTTCGAAACGTTCGCGCACATTCTGAAGGATTTCCGGAGTGATTCGACGGCATGCCTCGATGATTCTTTGACGCGAATTTTACAACGACGCTGGTGGCTGTATTTTATAGATTTTACTTTTTAGGTGTCTCCACAAAAAAAAAATATCAAGGGGCGATAAATCCGGTGATCGTGGAGGCCACTCAATGTTGCCGCTTCGCCCAATCCAATTCCGTGTCAATAGCGTCTTCCAGTAATTGCAAATACATTAGGCCAGTCAAATTACCACCAGGTAGGAAAAAAGGACCCACCAGCCGGTTACCGAATATTCCAGCCCATACATTTAATTTTTCCGATTGCTGTGTATGCTCCTCGTGAAAAACTCTTGGGTTTGAATCTGACCAATAGCGGCAATTGTGACGATTTTCCGTCTGATGTTAAAAAGGATCGTGGATCGTTCCCTGCTCGCTCACGCATTATTTCACAAAATTGCAAACAGCGGTCATAATCATCCTCATGAAGTTCCTAGACTAAATGTATTTTGTATGAATGGAACTTATTCTTCTTCAAAATGGTTTGTATGCTAGTTCGATTGATCCCAGACACAGATGCCAGCTGCCTCGTACTTAATGTAGGATCAAAATGAACTTGTCCCAAAACTGCATCTTCACTAGCTTCATTAACTATAGGTTTTTCAGTTTCTCGTTTTTTATTGGCTACGTTTCCTGTCTCTTTATTATTTTTTTTACTAACTCTAGAACATACCTACTTCCTCCTGACATGTCGATCTTGATGTTGTTATTAAATAGTTGAACTGTTCTATTCGCACATTTATTGTTCATAAAGTAGCGATATGATATCTACCCTTTCCGCAATGGAACCATAGTGTATAATTTTCAAAAACACAATTAAATAAACTACCAACCAACGCTTCCAAGTAATACTAGAAAATAAATTTAGAATCCACTAATTTTACGTTCGTTGTGTGTGTATAGTAGATATTCATTTCTGTTTTTTACAATTGTGTTTTTCGAAAGTGCCAAATCGCCAAAAATCAATGTAACGCAAGGAATACAAAATTTATACCATTGACGTTCTTAACTTGAATGAGTAACATTTTTATCATTACTAATTGTTTGTACATAAGTTTCAACTTTAAAATCAAATTTCTTATTAAGTATTGGACGGAATTATAAAATTTAAAATCAAAGTAAATATTACTCAACCCCCAATGCTTTTAAATATTTTGGGGTAATGCTTACCCTTGCTTGGGGGTGAAAGTGGCGGAGTCAAAAATGCCAGCAAAGAATGTCTTTCTTTAATTTAGTTTTTCTACAATCTTGATGCAGTTCCTGAAAATGGCTCTGTTTCGTTTTCATCTGGCCACCCTGTATAACAAAATATATATAATAGAAAAATATGCATGGAGAAAACTTTTTCAATAACGAGGATTATTATTTCACATATATGATTGAATCTCAATATGTAAAAAAATCAACAATATGCATATGTAAGGAAATGTTCAAATATTCTCATTTTGTTTAACCTGAATGATACAACAAAGGCCAATTTAAAAATGTATGAATATTATTTTTGTAGTACCTAATATAAAAAGTGTGTCGACAGATGAAGTTGAAAAGATGCAAACATTTTTACTTTTAATGTTGAGGAAAAAAGTTGCTTGGGTTAAAGAATTCTGCTTGTTAAAATGTATAAAAATAAACGTTTAAATGTACTAATAAATTATTAGAAATATAGTAGATTTTATTATTCAATAATAAATAGGTACCCTATGTTTTATTTTTATTTCTAAGTAGTTAAGAAAGTCTTGTCAGGAGCAGAAATAATTTTTCTGTAGGAAGATTTTTTACCGGAATTTGCCCATCCATCATCTAAAAATGTATTGCCATATATCTCATTCGCATTAGAAAGTGTGCTTTCGCTGAAAATGACATCTTAGTCCAGAAACATTAGTATATATTCCTCAGTTTCAGCAAATATTTGTAGATATAGGTACGTATATCTACCTGAAAATAAATATTTTTACTACAGTTACAGTAAATTTACAATTAACGTAACTACAACCAATGTTAATATCTGTTGTAAACTATTAGGTACCTGCTATTTTTACTGTTACAAAGATAATACATATTGTTGTTTTAAATGAATGTTGCTGTATGATTTGGAGACAGGTGATGGCGCAGTTTTGATGCAAGCATCTAAGCTACGTAACGTTCCAGTTTCTATTATATTTATAGAATGAATAAGTAACATGTAAGTTGATATAAGCTGCAAAAATGCACGTAACAAAATACAGGGTGTCCGGAAATGATGAGCAAAACATTCAGGGGATAATTCTAGACCTATTGAAATAGGAGTTCCCTTTTCATGTAAAATAAACCAAAATTTTTAATTTTTTTATCTGACGACGAAGACCTTGAGATACAAGAAAGTTAGAGCAATATTTACCCACTGACCCCGTCAGTTTGGCACGCCTATGACCAATTATGAGTAATTATTTTCAGAACATTAGATTCGCAGTCTAATTTTGATACTAAATTTCAAATTTGATTACTTTATCTCGATCCGTTTTGAAAATATTTGGAGAAAAACAAATTTTGGAGTCCCTCTTTAAAGAGCAGAAAGTGATTATATAACTTTTTGTCTTATTTTTAATTGTAGAATCGACAATTCATTTTTGGAAGGCTAATTTTGGGACACCATGTATAGTGCAAACATTTTTATTGTCTTTTTTGTATATTTTTATATCTAAGCGTCTTCAAATTTATTCCACCTATGAACTCGTGCTCCTCGCTCGCTTCGTCCGTCGCGCTAATTACCAAACTAACAATGAGTCACTCTCTAGATTTTCGACGATTGAGTATAGACGGTTTATTGATTCGGGTTTGAGAAGCAAGTTGTCATCTAAAATGGCGTTATCTATTTTGCATGTTTTTTTAACATAATACATTAATAAAAACAGACAAAAAATATCTGTTTGGGTGAGAAAGTGGATACGTCGAAGAAATTTTTTCACTTGTCCATTTAGATATGCGTTTTTTCGAATTACATATTTCGAATTTGTCTTTAGAAGATCTACTTATACGAAAAAACTACTACTAAAAATATGTATTTGTAATGTTATGGCTCTGTCAAACATGATTCAAGAACATGAAAAATATTGCAGAAAAGTGATAATTTCAAATAGAAAAAATATGAATTTTGTTCCTTCATTTAATACAGATATTGTACAGGATGTCTCAAGCTCGATTGTATAGCAAGCTCCATTTTTCAATCGAAAGTATTATGTTTGCGATTTGACAGAAATGACTAATGACGTCATTAATTATATTTTTTCCAGAAACGTACCCAAATTTGTATCCTGTTAAAAAGCGCTCATTAGAGAAATGTTTATATATCCCAAAAGTGTTTCGTAAACCTTACTTTTTAAAATTCCTCATAAAAAAGTCGAAGGGTGACTTTTCGTGCCACTGAATGGATCCATTAATCCTAATCCATTTTTCTGGGAAAGTGTTGTCTAAATATTGCTGCACAATTCTGGCCTTCTGGGGTGGAGCTCCATCGTGCTGAAACCATAGGTTTCTCCTTGGTTGCACATTACCAGAAGTGCAGGAAGTTCTTCTTGTAGGAAATTAGGTAACGCATGCTGTTCAATGTATGTTCATAAAAATAAGGCCTGTCTAAAGAACGTTCCGAAAAAGATTCTGATCAACAGTTTACTACAATTTGAGGTATAAAATTAAGTCTTCATTTCGAGGCAAGGTCGCCTCCAATCTTGTAAAGGTTCTATGATCAGGAATGAGGCGCTCTGGATACCTTTCTCGATATAACTCTACAGCTCTTCTTCAATTTTGTTGTGACTCGCCATGAATTAGCAACATATTATATTTTTTTCTGATTGAGAAAACATAGAAGTCATGCGTCTGACGTTCGAATTGAGTAATGGCAAGTATTTTGTGACTTTCCAACGGCTACTTGATCCTTCCACCGCCAATGTGATTTTTAGGTATTTCTTTTGAGACTCTTTTGGACGATATTGCTTATAACTTTAAGGCTTACGGTGAGCGCTCTATCAAACGATATATAGTTTTCGCTCAGTAACTCCTTAACGGATAATGAAAAATATGCAGTTTTTTTTAATAGACTATAAATATTATTTTACGTCGACGCTGTGTTTTGAAATTTTGAAAAAGTGTAAAATTAATTTTTTTTAAATGAATTCTGCATATTTTCAAAATTTCAAAACACAGCGTCGACGGAAAATAATATTTGTAGTCTATTAAAAAAACCGCATATTTTTATTATTTTGTTTGAGACACTCTGTACCTGTGTGTTTTCTTTGTGTCTAAATGGTGCTTGTACACTCTTGGACAAATGAAGCTAATGGGAAATTAATTTCAATTATCTTAATATATGCCGCATGTAAATTAATTTGTTTTTTGTTCTGTATTTTATACACTACTTCTTAGCACTTGTTGTTTTTAAATAGGTAAAGTTTTGATTTTCAATTGAAATGATTTTATTAGTATTGAAGTTGTTTCCTTTTAAAACCAAAACTTTAAAGCATTGTAAACTGTGTCAGTGGTGCTTTATGCCATGTAACAAATACCTATATCGGCAAACACTAGTTTAATACGTTTTTTATCGACACAGAGTATATATATAACAGTAGAATGAATTACACACTATGCTGGTTAAATCTTTTCTGCACGTTCCTAGTATGATGCCGAGTATGATGCACACATTGTTACAAATCTAAATAACTCCTTCATCTCACAAGAATAATTTTCGTATTTTATGAAGTTTTTTTCGTAGACTCTTAAGATACTCGATTACAAAGTTAGTACATCGGAGGTAATATTTTACCAAGTTAATTTAACGCTTGACTGGGATCTACCTTACATTTTTTTTCTATAATAAACGGGGTGATGAACTTGTTTTCGTGGTTCGATATTCAATTAGACACAGGTAAATTAAATAATGACTGCCTTATTTATAGCAATTATTACATTGTGTATTATTTTTAAGAGGCACGCATATTACTATACAGGGTGAGGATTTCCTTATAACTCTGCGTAGATCTCGAAAAACTAAGCGAATTGTTCAAGCAACATTTTTTGACTAATGGTTAAATATTTGGTAATAGCACCAATAATTACACTGATAAAAATTTGTCTGTAACGTAAAATTACATAATCATTTTGTAAATAAAATAAGTACACTGTAATATTAGAGAAACAAACATGGATACAATTCCATAATACAGTGCTTTCGAAAAGTAACGAATAAATTCATTATTTTTGAAATTGAGAAGTTTCCGAAAAAATCCCCTGGCACGTCGATTTTGTTTTTAAAAAAGGCACTTTTTGACATTTGTGACATCATCGTTGTTCGAGATATGACGTCATCGACAATTTTTTTAAATAGCAACCCCCAATTTTGACCATGCCATTTGAAAGAACGTGGCATTCTACATACATCATGAATAATTATGGTATTACATAATCAAAATTTCAAGAAAATAATGTTTGAAGATTTTAATTTTCACAATACTGAAAATGATAATGATTATGTAAAAAATCGACTAAATTAAATGTTCAAATTTCAGAATACATGCAGATAGGTGGACCAAATCTAAAGTACAGACAACCCTTTTTCTGGTGATTTTTAGCGATTTTTCGAGCTATTTCTCACGATATTTCCAAAATACTTGATCATGGTCGAAATACTTTTTTTTACGTTCACTAACGTGATCCTTCGCAATTTTTTGTTATTTTGAGTATTTCTATTTCCTTGACATAAATCCATTAGAATTTCGCAAAAGTGTAAGCGGCGATCGGGATCATCTTCATTGAGTTCCTGCACAAGTTGAGTTTTGTAGGGATGATATTTTTCCTTCCTCAAGATACGTAGCACTGTGCTCTGACTAGTGTCATTGTTTAATGCATCCAATCGTGAAGAATTATGAGGATTATCCACCATACTTATCAATATGTTCTGTTTCTGATTTTCATTAATGCTTGGACGTCCAGGTTTTGGAATATTTACAACATTGCCAGTTTCTTTAAATTTAGACTCTACCTTACTGACAGTTGATTGGCTGATAGGGCGATCTGGATATTTTTCATTAAGTAAATCGCAAACTTCCTGCTGAGTTCTAGTCATATTCCCGCATCCGATAAGAATTAAAATTTCAATTCTTTGAGTAACAGTTAAATGTGCCATAATACTTTAAATTGAATAATAATTTCTATGTCGCTTACAATACTTATTAGAAAGTCGGTGTGACAATGACACTTTGCAAAGATTTTCACCTACGTGATCCATAAAAGAACTATGGAATTCGAAAAACTAAACTTGATAACATTTTTGCTTTATTTTAATTGATTTACGTTTTCTAACATTCAATCGTCATTTACTCGAAAACTTTCCTATGTAAGAGGGCAAAATTTTAGTACTGTCTGATAGAGAATTAAACGATCTTTCAGAATCAAGGAAAAAATATGGTGTTGCCATTTAAAGAAAAATCGAAAACGTCATTACTCGAAAACAAATGACATTTGAAAATTGCATTTTACGCTAAAATATGTATTTTTTAAATTAAAAATCGACCTGTTCGAGGATTTTTCCCAAAAAATAATTGTTTTGTTTTTATTGAATTTATTTCATACTTTTGGCGCAACTGTATATCTATGAAGGCGTAGAAGGGTCATAGACTATTTTGTAAGTTCTGTGTTTAAACTCGTAATTCTATTATTACTTGCGTTATGAAGAATACCTACTACCTACGAAAGCGTAGAAGGGCTATAGATAATATATTTTTAAAATCCTTACTCAGAATTCTGAATTAAAAAAATATATTATTTATGGCCTTCCTACGCTTTCGTAGTGTGTAATACTTTCGCTGAAACAAAACTAATTGTTTGAAATGATGGCGCATAAAGTCATTTATTTATTTCAAATATTTTTTTCAATGTAAGAAGTACTCAATGAAATTTTAAAAAATTCTTTATAATATGCTATTTGATAATTTTATCACTATTAAAATAATAAATAATAATTTAGATGTACTTCATAACGATGTAAATGCACTTAATGTAAATATTTATTATTTATTATAAAATTTTCATGTTTTTTTTACATATATTTTTAGGTATTAACAATATTGTGTGACCAGCGTTGAATTACACCCACAATATCTACCCATATATTCTTTATTATTAGCTTTTGTAACATTTTTAGCTTAAAATACCTTTCTAATACAGTAAGAAAACAATGTACCACTATTGAACTATTTACTTTTAATAAATTTATTGTGAAATTTTACAGAAGATTTCATGCGCAAAGGTATATCAACATAGCCTATATTAGTTGTGTTGTTAACGTGTAGTAGACAATCATATACAGTTCATTAATAAGGACTTTTTCGTAAAACAGTAAGTATAAGATTATACTTTGTTACGTGTGCACTTGCAGCTTGTACCAATTTAAATATTATGCAATTCATAAATATCGTAGAAACTGAAACGGTACGGTAACGTTGTTTAGATGTTTGCATTAAAATTACCCCATTACAAGTATCTTACCATGCAACATTCATTTTAAACAACATATTTATCTTTATGACATTAAAAATTGTAATTGCTTACAACATATATTAATATTAGTTGTAGTTATGTTAATTATAAATTTACTGTAACTAAAATTCGAGCTAAAAATATTTATTGTCATACAAATATATCTACAAATATTTGCAAAAAAAAAACACAAGGAATATATACTGATGTTTCAAGAATAATTATATTTCGATATCCTCGTCCAATTAGATAACGCATGTAGTAACACAGTCGTGTTCTTTGTCGAGCACATTTAAAAGATGAATCATCACAACCAAAAAATGATTCCATAACTTCTCTTTTAACCGCTAGCCGGACATTCATTACACTGTTGTGCTGTGTCGAGATAACACTGTTTGAGTTTATGTGTGTGAAAAGTGAAAATGCCGTTGAAGTTGTGAAGTTAGTCAGAAAGAAGTAAAGTTACTAGTGAAAACATTATTAATGAAGTTCACATAAAGTTCAGAATTATTCCTAGGTAAAACTTTAAACCTATATGAATAAAAATCATCTAAAATTATTTAGTGTGGTCGATCTTGGATCAGATTCAGGTAAAATGTTGAAACGAAATACGTAGTTAATAGTGAAAATAATAACGGAAAATGTTATAATTAATGAAGTTAGTTCGTTAGTTAGTTAACTATTAGGAAAGTAAAGGAGAAAATTGTTAATGACGTAAATATAAACTTAACAGAATTATTCATAGGTATAACAGTAAACTTATCTGATAGTTAAAACCGTTAAGCTGTTAAAGTAACCAGTCAAGTGACGGTATTTATTTTTCTATAATGTATGGCAAAGAGGATTTTACTTCCCTAAGTGAGAAAATTATTAATGACGTTAATATGAACTTGGAATTAATAGTAATAATAATAAAGGTTTATTTATTTTCTCAAAAATTTTACAAAAATGTTGTATACAAAAATACTATATAATTATACATGTATATACACGTATATACACAATTATTCATAGGTATAACTTTAAACCTATATGAATAACAATTAGTTAAAACCGTTTAACTATTAAAATTAGTCAAATGGCCGTATTTAGTTTGTTTTATATACGGTAAGGGGGATTTTTGGTTTAATTTCAGAAACAATAGTAGAGTTAAGATTTAGATATAATCCTTAGTCTATGAACGGGCATATTTAAGTTCTTCAATATATTGCAAAGATATATTGTATGAACATTTTTGCTTTTCTTCCTTAGATAAAGATGATTCTAGATATGTGTGGTTAGAATTCTAACATTATATACCTACCTATTACTGGCATACAATTCTGTATATTCCTGTAGATACAAGTTCTAATTGATATATGTAAACTCATTTACATGGACCTAGGTCGAAAACTTCAAGTGATTAAAAACAAACAATGTTCTGTAGTTAATCGATTGTATTCAACAATTTTTATAATTTAGGCAAATCAGTACCCAACACGTTTCTTGTTCATTTCGAAATTACTGCTGTCGCCTGTCTTTAATAAGTTATCGTAATAAAAATAATGTTTGTGGGGTTTCTAAAATTTTGTCTGATTTTACAAAAATTAAATTTTGTGCTCACTATTAATTTGTACCCCTATAGTGCAGTTTCTACAGCAAGATGACAGGCACGAAGTAAACATCTTATATGTAGCAAATTACTTACAACATTTTCTGAGTTGATCCTCCCGTCTGCCATACACGCAGCTCCATAATTATTCTCAAAACGCACTCTATTAATTTTTGCGCCCATAGTTATATCATCGGTAAAATGCAATTGTAAAAAGTAAAATGTACACTTCATATTTTAATTTTGAAAAAATTTTAACGTGACAAAACTGGCATCGCACTTGTCTAGTTGATAGTGACAACACAGAAATATACCTTTTCAAAATTTTCGAAATGGTTCTTTATGCAGTGTACTAAAAAATTTTACAAATGCTTAACGTAAAAATATTGACGTACTTTTTAATGTCTGCTATTGTATGAATTTCATCCAATTAAGATATTCTTCCAAATACAACAAGATGCCACTGCACTGCCGTACATTATTTCTGGAAAATACATTTGTTCTAAGTCAGTCGACGGGGAAGATTTAATATCATATAGGTGTAGGTCTTTAGCTGCGCTGGTGATTCCTCAGAACAGGTCATCTCTATTAATCAGCATGGTTCTCTTTTTAAGATTCTCATTACAATTGAAATATAAGAAAATCCCATCATATCAAAGTCACTTATGAAACTCTCTTGCATCTGTAAAAGGTGTATGTACCTCCTGCATGTATATTATACATTCAGAAATAGTGGTTACTTTGCCAAAAGAAAAAATATTTACTTTACACTGCAAATGTCAATCCCACTGTCCCGTTTTAAGAGATTCATTTGCTTATAAATTTCTGGTTCTTGTTCTATATACTTAACTCATATCGTCAACTATCTCTCAATCTTTAATTTTGAATATATTGAATGCCGACAAGTTATTAACAAATCGGTTCTAAAAATTGCATTCTGAATGAAAATCTAGTTTTGCTAAGAATAATGTAACTTGGGATTCCTGCGAAGTTTTAAATGATATTATGTAACATTCTTTAGAAAATTTAGCGATAGAAAAGAGAGCTAAGAAATTAGTAATGTTTGTTTTATTGTGTTAGCTTCAATGGTTCCTTAATTAGAATACAATCTAAAATCAATATAAATAATATTAGAGAGCAAATATAGTATAGAAAATATTACAGATATATTGAAATAGTAAACAAGTATTTAACTTCAATTGATTTGTTGAACATCCTCAACTGTGTTTCGCTAATTAAAATAATTAAGAAAGTTGTCGTTGTCTAACTATAAAAATTGTTATAACAATAAATTAAAATCATTTGAAATTAAATATCGACAATGTCAAAAGTGACTTTAACCTGCCAACCAATTTTAAATATGACAATTACCTACTTATTTAATGAAAAAAAAATAAATATATCAATAATTTTAGATAATTATTGACTAGAACTTTGTCTGTGGAATTGTTCATCAGCATACCTAGATGTTTAGTATCAGAGCATACATATGACTTCATTGATAGGAATTGTAGGAGATTTGATATAAATTAGCTTAAAATACTTTTCTAATACAGTAAACAAAAATTCAATGTGTTTGTATATCATAGATTTAGTTTGTTGAGTGAACTACCGTGACGATCTTCCATACACGCGTTTTTATTGTTTCAGTTGCAGTAGTGACTGGAGTTCCACATCTGTATTCACGCCGCTACTACACTCTACAGGCTGGTCACGAAAAAGAGAGGCTGACCGATTCACATTTTGGAAAACTGAATGAAAGGCGTATTATATAAATAACTAAAGTGCGGTGGGCCCGTACCAGGGTTCTCCAAGCTTCAAGGTTTGACATCTGCCTCCGCCCTTGTACCCCCTAACTCATATACAGGGTGAGTCATTTTCATCGCCTTAGGCACTGTTCAGTCTATTAATAAATGTTGACAAAACAGGAGAAATATATTAATACAGCGTAACATTTAATAGTAATAATTTTGGTTGAAAAATTTTTATATGTGTTTTATTATTTTTGATAAATTGCTTCAGAGTTCTAAGAACTATGATAAATTACAGATGTATGTTAACTGCTTATCTATTTTATTAATTCCTCACAGAAAATATATAAATAACTATTAGTTTTACGTTTCAGTTCAATAAAGATGTGAACAATTGAGGTAAAATTTGTCAGTTTGGTAAAAAATAATTAGCGCTAAAGATCTTTGATATTATTATAAATTATATTATAATATTATTTTCAAGAGATTTGATAAATTATAACGCAAAAATAGATATCTATTTTATGATAAATAAGTCGGGTACTAACTAGCTCATATATTAACTTAATTCGGGTCTTAATTGGGTCGGTCAGTGGTCGCGCGGTTTAAGGCGTCAGTACTTGAATCGAGGTGACTAGATCGGTGTTGGTTCGAGCCCAGCTGCCGGTAGACCGTATATAAGCTATCGGGTATCGTAGGGTGGAAGAATGTTGGCTTGGGTCAATGTGAGAGATTGATACCGGTTGATATTTGACTACCCCCCTAATTAATGAGGTTTTCCAGGTTTCCCTCATTCCTGCACTGAATAGTGGTTAGGGCCTACCAACGTAAGTCGTTCCTGGGCGCAAATGCGGCCTGTTTAATAATAATATGCCGCCCCCTCTTCCGCACAAGTCTCCGACTTCTGGGCTAATCCCTGTGATTAGAATGAGGGGTAGAGATATTATTATTATTATTCGATTATTTGAGTAAACCTCTTATTAATATTCGGTTCATAGATTCTGAACCTGTTAGCCAAATATAATTCATGTTTTTGTCATTTACGTACTTGTTATCTGTCGAGACCACCACAAAATTAATCTGTTATTATATTTATAAATGCAATAGACAGATCCCAGACCTATTGCGTACATGAAAAGTAATGATTAGAGTGTCGTCCATTAATGTTAGTATACATGTATATTTTCTAACAAAACGGACGTAGGATAAATTTTAAGTACAGCCTGTTATTTGGAAATGGTTATTTGGAAATCGAACTAAACTAACTAAACTAAAATTGAAAAATGCAAGACGTAGTTTGAGCTTATACAGGATGTTGGGATTACGGAAATGAGATATATTTGAGCGAAAGAAACAAAAAAACTCATATGGAAAGAATGTGCAAAACGATAGTTTTTCTATAAATACATTTCAGAAATATAAATATGCAAAACTGCGTTAGAAAATTCAAAATGAGGTAGCTAAGATTAAGTAAAAACCATTTGAACCTAATTTGTTTTTCGTGTTGAGTTACCTGACAATTTACCGCGTAACTTAGCAAAATTCTCTGACTACGCGACGTTTTCCGAAAGCAAAAATCATTTTGAATACTTATTCTATTCTAGGCTTTATCCCACTAAGTGAGAAAAGCTTTAAGCAGCAAGAATGTTTAGGGCACTTGTGATTATTATGTAGAAGCGCCTGACATGTTAGATCTGCGATGCATATATTCAAAACCTGTTTGCTCTCAACTATAAAATAGTTGGTCAGAGAAAAAAATAAGTTAAATTTTGTTTTGTTTGGCACAACTTATCATACAGCAAAATAAAGGATCTTATATTGCGGACAGGGTATATTTGTAAGGTTAAAGAATAATTTTTTATGACCTAAAACAACATCATATACAAAAAAGTGGTCTGTACTTTTGACCAGACCCACCTATCTTTATGTATTTTGACGCACTGAATGCTAATCTGAAGTTCTTTTAGCTCAAACACTCTAAATCGCAAAAATTACGAGAAATCGCAAAAAAATGCATATTTAACTTCATCACCCACAGATTTTACAAAATCGCAACAAATAGCTAGAAAAAGTGAAAAATCGAAAAAAATTGCCAAAAGAAAAGTGGTCTGTTCTTTACACCAGACTCACCTATCTTTATGTACGTTGACGCACTGAATCCGAATCTGAAGTCCGTTTAGTTCGAACACCCTTAAAATTTTTGAGTTAATCGCAAAAATATCGAAAAATCGCAAAGAATCACGTTAGTGTGCTAAAAATAACTAGAAATTTTTTTTTTTCTGACTGATCAAGTGTGTTTCTTATATATTTCGATGCGCTGAATTTGAATCTGTCTATTGGATTTCATCACTCACAGATTTTTCAATATCGCGAGAAATAGCTAGAAAAGGCGAAAGATCGAAAAAAAATGCCAAAAAAATAGCAAAAAATTGCAAAAAATCACGTTAGTGAGCTCAAGAAAATTCGAAAGAATTTGGTCTCACTTTAATCAAGTGGGTTTCCTATGCGCTGAATTCAAATCTGAAGTCCATTGGGCTTCATTACCCACAGATTTTGCAAAACTCGCGAGAAATAGCTGGAAAATGCGAAAAATCATTAAAAAAACACCGAAAAAAATGTGGTCTATATTTTTGAGCAGATCT
Source organism: Monochamus alternatus (assembly GCA_037114965.1). Classification (NCBI taxonomy): domain Eukaryota; kingdom Metazoa; phylum Arthropoda; class Insecta; order Coleoptera; family Cerambycidae; genus Monochamus; species Monochamus alternatus. Next base: position 24,634,316 of record CM073432.1, on the reverse strand, counting down.
ATCATTTTTATTAATTTAACGCTCACTAAATTTTTTTGCGGTCATTAATGTGATTCTTTCGTTATTTTTACGATTTACTCAAAATTTTGAGTGTTTGAGCTTTAAAATCGGATTCAGTCCATTAAAATGCATTGAAATAGGTGGGTTAAAAGTACAGACCATTTTTTATGTGCCAATGTAATTCGCGATGATGGTGGCGGTGAAAATACAGATGAAAAAGAATAATTAAATAAATCTTGACAAAAAAAATGTTTTTATAATAATACAAATTTACGGAAATACTTAAATGTATTCTTCGTTAACATATCAACATTTTTGAAATTAAGAAATATGTAGGTTTCTATGAAAACATAGAAAGGCCACGTTTTTTTTTAATTTTCTTTTTGTTATTAATTTCGAGTCTAAACTCGAAATTTTGTGTTTCAACTCGAAATTTCCTCTTCGAACTCGAAATTAAATAAAAGAAGGAACATTTCAAAAACGATTTTTACGTTGTGGAGACAGAGTAACATTTATTTTAACTTTTCTCAGGTGGCGCGTAAAATTCAAAATTGATTACATTTTACGAAAAAATAAAAAATTTTACTTTGGTCTTTTCTTAAATGGTACCACCCTGTAGAGACCGAGTGGTTTATGATCGCAGGTCGCAGGCATCAAGATAATAGTGCGTTGTTTCCCGTGTCCAAGTCATTTGTCGAACCTTACCTTCCGCTATAATTCTCCTCTGTAAGTCGTAACCAACCAACCATCGTCGTAAATAATAAATTCATTCTACTTGCTTAAAAATTTTAGTGGCGTAGCCATGTACTTGCACAGCATACTGAGAATTGTTGATGTGTTCAGACGTACGCTCCCTGTTCTGTTCCACCCTCTCTTGCATATACCTACCTTTTTATTATTTATTCCCGGCAAACTTGGTCCTGTTGCTTTTCTTTAACCACTCACACAACTCAAGCCAATCTCCCTGATGTATTTATTTTTTATTAATTGTCACGGAAATTGGCACATATCAAAATATGTAAAAGGCAGGTGAAATGTAAGTAATCTATTGTCGACATCGTCGATTACTGTTAATATTGTTACTATTATTAGTATTAACAGCATTTAATTACACAACAACGCATGAAGTTTAAAAATTTATCGGCGTGAGTGCACCTTGTATTAGTGACAGATGTTGTCAGATGTCGTCTGTAAATATCAAATAACGTAAATTTACGGTTACGGTACTCTGATTAGTTTGAAATAATTTGTCAGTACTTGATTTTCGCAAATTTAATTTTTCGCGTATTTTATGTGTATTTACAAACATGTCGTATTCAAATGCCTAGATGACGGATAAGGTGCTGATTTATGGGAGTGTGACAAGTGCATATTATCGTACGGTAGCCTCAAAGACGTTTCCCGAGTATACAAAATATTTTGCTGAATACTTTTTGAACCAGCTGTTTTATGCCTTGGCGGTAAACGTGTGGTAGTGTTTTTATGTATTTGTGTACATTTACGTGTATTTTGTTGTTATCCTTTGTGCTTTTTTCCGACGTAAGTAATCGACCTGGTCAAGACCACCAAACCAAGTAGATACCCCGCTTTACACAAAAAGAACGATCGAGGGAAGGAGAGGTCCACAGGAAGTACAAAAATCTTTAATTTAAACAAGTAAGAACACAGAAAATGATTTAACATTCTTAATATCTCTCCAAGTGTCAATCCTGAAAATAAATATTAGTAATGTAGGTGCTGCCTCTCTGTGCTACCATACCGTATTTCTCATTAAATCATTAAATAATAATCTACATTTTGTAAAGATTTTTTTTTCTTTCAAAGCGGCTTAAATTGATACACGTGTCAATGGACCTGTCACTATCGCGGCTGACAGAAGGTCAGTGACGGCGATAAATAGAGATTTAATATAGTTTTAAAAATAATTTTTTTTTTTTGGCTTTATAAATAAGTTTGGAATTTTTTTGAAGGGTTATTCCATTAATTCTTGTTTTTCCCTATCCCCTCTTAAAATATTTGTACTAAGTCATAGTTAACCCTGTATATTCCTTGTTTTTTTTTTGCAAATATTTGTAGATATACTTGTGTGACAATAAATATTATTAGCTCGAATTTTAGTTACAGTAAGTTTATAATTAACATAACTACAACTAATATTAATATCTGTTGTAAGCAATTACTATTTTTAATGTCATAAAGATAAATATGTTGTTTAAAATGAATGTTGCATGGTAAGACACTGGTAATGGCGTAATTTTAATGCAAACATCTAAACAACGTACCGTTTCAGTTTCTATGATATTTATGAATTGTATAGTATTTAAATTGGTACAAGCTGCAAGTACACACGTAACAAAATATAATCTTATACTTACTGTTTTATGAAAAAGCCGTTAACAAGACAACTAATATAGGTTACGTTGATATACCCTTGCGCATGTGCAACAGAAATCACATGAAATCTTCTGTAAAATTTCATAATAAATTTATTAGAAAGGTATTTTAAGCTAAAAATGTTACAAAAGCTAATAATAAAGCACACACACGCAATATTGTTAATACCTAAAAATATATAAAAAACGATTACATAAAAGGTACACTTTTTTATTGTTTAAGTAGGTGGTTATCATGTTTAATTTAGAATTCATTGACAGGTTAAAGTCACTTTTGACATTGCCGATATTTAATTTCAAATAATTTTGACTTATTGGTATAATTTCTAGTTAGATATTTGACTCAACTTAAAGAAGACCACCTGAAGAAGCATCCTAAAAATGCAGAAATAGGTCAGATCTCATCTATTGCGGTTGAATTTTCGAGTTCCCACAGTTTGAAAAGTGAACTTAGATATTTATAGTGTTTTCATTAAACCAGGTTAGTAATTTAACTAGATTTTTTTTTTAATAATTGTTGAATAGAACTTTGTTTGTGGAATTGTTCATTAGCATACCTAGATGTATGGCATGAGAGAGCATACATATGACTTCATTGATAGGAATTGTAGGACATTTGATTTGTATTAGCTTAAAATATCGTTCTAATACAGTAAAAAACGTTACAAAAGCTAATAATAAAGAATATATGGGTAGATATTGTGGGTGTAATGTGTAATTCACCGCTGGTTGGAGCTTTAGTCCGCAGAGTAGTTAGTTTTACACAATATTGTTAATACCTAAAAATACATAAAAAACGATTACATAAAATGTAGTACATTGTATTTCCATACTATGTCCTAATTTTATTAAGTAAAAACACATACACTTGATTATTGCTTAATATATATATATATATATATTGATGAAAATGAGTGGAAATATCCATGTTTTGTTATGCTATATATATATATATATATATATAATTAAAAATTTCCAGTAGATATTATGTAAATTTTAATTTCCATTAAATATATATATATATATATATATATATATATATATATATATATATATATATATATAATTAAAAATTTCCAGTAGATATTATGTAAATTTTAATTTCCATTAAATATATATATATATATATATATATATATATATATATATATATATATATATATATATATATATATATATATATATTTAATGGAAATTAAAATTTACATAATATCTACTGGAAATTTTTAATTATATATATATATATATATATATATATTTAATGGAAATTAAAATTTTCCAGTAGATATTATGTAAAAAAAAGAGCATAACAAAACATGGATATTTCCACTCATTTTCATCAGTGCGTTCCCTGCTAGTATAAGGTTCCATTATTATTATGTAGTAAGTAGGCTGCGGTTTTTTCGAGTTAACTTCTTTACTGTTTACTATATTTTTTGATAATATTTTGTCTGTATTAAATTAAATGTGTTTAAGGATAATAGCGTCTTCCAATTGTTATTTTTAATGCAGCAGTATGATATTTTTGTGTACCTGTGGAGTTGTCATCATTAAATTTTATTTTCTCGATCTCTTGTAGTTTTCGAAATACACGAAAAATATTTCCACTAACACATTTATATAAATAAAATCTACTATGAAAATAAAATTCGAAGCGCTCCCTATATCGACACTATAGCTTTACTCCACTAACCTACCCCTAATCTGAAGTCATGACCTACATTCGACAAGGGCGTGGGATGTCCCTTATCTTAGCTAGTACAGTCCCTACATAGCAATCGTCTTCTGCGGGTTTATTAAATTTTGATTCTTAACCGCTATTGTCGCTGCAGTCATCACTAAAACGATTCTGTGTGAAACTGTATTGTTATTTCAAAAGTCGCTTATCTATGTATGTGAAACGTCTGAGGCAAGTCGTGAGTCAGGGCATGCTAAGCAGTAGCAATGAGAGTTGAAGCTCGTTAGTTTGTCGTAAGTCAGAGATGACATGATAAAAATGCTCCAAGTCTCAGCCTCAACCATAATTTGTCGTATACATCTTCATATTCTCTCACATTCAGAACGTATGCAGACGCCAGAATACGTCTAGACCTTCAGCGAGATTTCATTCATAAAATAAGAGAATTTTTATTCACTCGGACCTGAAATTTTTGTTCTCACGTGTAGGTTGATTCATAAAATTAAGAAGAATTAATTAATTCTCGGGCCGCAGCAACAGTTTAGTGAACAGTTAACTCGCGGCTCCTTAATTGAAGACTTTCACATCATTTTCAAATTTTGCATGACCCACCAAGAGTCACGTCACATATTTTATTGTCCTTTTAGGATAAATTATGTGAGAATTCACGGAAACGGTTTGTATGCACTACATACTGTCTACTTCAATGAAGCGGCTTATAGTCAAATGTATGTAATAAATAATAAGGTGTATTGAAGTTGCACCGTGTTATAACGGACATTATTGTCTTTCTAAGCTAATATACAATATGTATGGAAAATATTCAAACTAAAATTCTTTGTTTAAGTTTTTTGCACTGATAAAAATTATAGTAAATTTACACGCTGTTTACAACGAGTATGTTTCTTGAAAAAATATAATTGATGACGTCATTAGTCGTTTCTGTCAAATCCCAAAGATAATAATTTCGATTGAAAATGGAGCTTACCTTGTCCCATTTAATACCGCGTGTCCCAAATGAACTTTTGAAAATGAATTGTACAAGGTAATAATTAAATAGGGGTTTCTAAAAGACACTGCAGCACATTCAATGAACGAAAAGGTTGTTTAACGATACTGTCAATATGTAATTCAAAGGTTAATTTCATATCTATAAGATCTTAAATAGAATCCACATTTTCAACAGGAAAACAGGCATAAATGTTATTTATAAAGAATGAGGACAACAAGGGTCCAAGATGGGATGGATCCCTGTGGAATGTCTGAAGTGATATTTATGTGACGTACAGTTATTTATTTTCACACATCTATTAGTTAAATATGATTTGATCCATCTATGTAAATTGCCGAGTATACCGAGTTTTTCTAGTTTTACACGTAATGTTTGATGGTGAACCTTGTCAAATGCTTTAGAAAAATCAGCACACACTGTATCAACATGTTGTCTACTGTCAATGACCTCTGACACTTTTTGTACGAAAGGTAGAAGGTTATTATTATAAAGTATGTAGAAAATGACCTCCCTTACAAATAATACAAGAGTCAACTCTTCGCCTCGTTGACTGTCGTATTCGCTGAAATAGTCCTACTGGGCTTCAACATTTTCGGCAGAATTAAGAGTAAATAATGATTTGAGAAAACCCCAAATGCAAAAATCTAAGGGATTTAAATCCGGTTAGCGTGCGGACCATTGTTGTGTACCTCCACTATATATCCAACGATTTGGATACAGTGGGCTGGGGCACCATAGTGCATGAACCATAAGTTTTGTCTGAGCAAAAGAGGAATTTCTGCAAGAAGAGCAGGTAACTCTTCCTGAAGGAAGTGATGATAAGATTCGCCATTTAATGGTAATGGCAGGAAATATGGACCAATTAAATAATCATTAAAATTTCGCATAGAATCTTTTGAAAAACTTGCCTCATCATTAAACAAAACGCTATTTAAAAAATTAGGATTTTAAGCGGTTCCATTGGCAAAAAACTAGACACAGTAAAAAGTCTCAAGGTAGTGGCGATAGTACCTGTTAGATAATGTAAGTTAAAAGTATAGAACTTGCAATAAATTATATTTTATTTTTTTCCTCAAAAACAGTGCATCCCACGAAAAAAATTGAAGAGACCAATTTCATTCAGAATTGATGGCGGATTTCTAAAACAATATCAAAACGAGAAAAAGTCACTGGCGTACCATTTTTTTTTATTAAAAAAGGATGTCCCTGGAGTAAGTAGAAATATTCGGATCACCCCAAAAATGCACATTTATCTCTCCAAAGCGTAATCAAGTTCAAGTCAATATCTTTAAAATTCTGAAATAATTAATAAAAATAAAAAAATAAATTTAAACACTGTTTCTCGGAAACGAAGCATATTTCGACTTACTTTTATATGAAATTTAAAAATAACTTCGACAACCACCCCTCGAAATATTTCTCACTTATTTACAAACACCCTGTATAGGGAGGGCCTGAAAAGAATGTAGGGACTTGTCATATTATTTTTTCATGTTCTATCTGCACCCGAGAGATTTCCCACATTTTCCCTGACATCCTGTAGAATTGTTAATCCTATGCTGTGCATATTCTAATGCATTTTATCATCCCACTATTTACGAAATTTTTTATAATTCCTTATATCGATGATATAGACTATACACAATGCTATTTTTTACAAGAGTTTCAAAACTCGATTAATTTTAATCTAGATTTATTAAATTTTGCAAGTAATGTAAAACTGATGATGTTTAATTAACAAAAAACATGAAAGTCAACCTGGAAATAAAAGCATATGATTTGGGTGGTGCAACAGGTGCCAAGTGAAGGTGGCGATTGTGGTAAAAGTAAGCGGGCAATGTTGGGTAAGTTGGGTTGGTTGAGTAGATGTTAACATGCGCTACCCATAGTGCGTAGTGTGCTTATCTGCAACGGCAATGACAACGGGGGTGGCGGGTGAAGACGTACGACGAACGTTTGGGACAGCGACCACGTCCTTTGCATACTAAATACTGCCGGTACGTGCTGTGTACAGGACAGTCGTTCTTAGTACGGCCGTACATCGTCCTGAGTCCTAGCGTGTCACTGCCACCGGATGTTTAATCTGTTCTACTATTAAATTTACATACTGCTACTTCATTTTTAGTTTTGCCGAGGGCTTGGATACAGCTTTATTAGATACCCAAAGTGAAATACTCGTTGAAGGCGTATGTAGTGGATTGAATTCGAAACTGTAGCGATTCAGAAATTTCAGCCGCGGAATAACATTTACGTATAGGAATACTTATTTCAATATCAACTTTAAGTTTGTATACAGGGTTTGAGCATTTAAAACTGGAACGTCTTACCTACAGAGGCGTATTTTCTGGCCAAAAATAACTTGTTATATATATATATATATATATATATATATATATATATATATATATATATATATATATATATATATATATATATATATATATATATATATGGGGTTTTAGAACAGCCATTGTCCAGTACAGCGTGTCAAAAATTAAAAAAAAAATTCGTTTTTAATTTCTAAACCGCTTGTGATAATTTAACCACATTCGGTGTGCATATTCAGTATGATAGTAGGTATGAAAAAAAAATTACCACTTGAATTTACTTTAAAAACTTACCAGTGGCGTAGGTGTAGGAATCATTGATCATTACTTGCCAAAAAAAATATGTCTCCCTACTATCGGAGTAAAAAGACCCAGACACCTGGTACCCGACACTGGTCACGGCGCGATAGACGGCCGAGTGCAACTCCGCAACGCCCCATTTTACCCCGCTTGAACGGAACGCGTAAGAAATAATTGAGAGCTAGATTTACTCATACAATATTTACAAGTGCATTAATTCCACAAAACTATTATATTTCTTTATTAAGGTTTTTATATGTTCTATGACTGTTTTTGTATTTTCAAAAAAGACGCTGTATTTGCGAAGAAACCATCAACTTCTGTATTACACAAGATAAAAAAAATAAGGAATTCTAAGAAGAGAAACTTGCACAGTTCGAAACAGCACAGTTTAATGTACTACCAGTTAAAATTGCACATTTTAAAGCCTATAAATAAAAAAGTTATGACGAGTTGAAGTGACAGGATTACGTTTCGTTGCCCGAAAATCGTGTTTTTTGGTACATTATTTCTAATAACTAAAAAACGAATATTCAAAACCAAATTCCGATTCGATTGTGCATAACAATAATAGTGAAGCTACCTATGGTCCAAATTTCAATTCTTTTCGCTCCTACGTTTTGGCAATATCGGCTTTCAAACCCAGGTCTCTTACTCCGATAGTAGGTATAGGTCATCATATGCGTCATTGTCTTCTTTTCTTCACTTTTTGTTTTTTTTTTTTTATTTATTTGCTCAAGTACATTATCACGATACTCATTACATTCACAATCAGATATAATTTGTTGACGCAAACAAAAATATCAGTAGGGTTCATAACGGGTCATCTGGTTCTTGAGTACCTCGTCCAATTACGTTATTACCGAATCTTTCATTTAAAAATTCACTAGCATTTAAACTAAATTGTGGGGAACCCCGTCGTGCATAAATGACATTCTTTGTTTTAGCGCATAAGGTCAGGTAAAGCGTTTTCAAGAAAATGTGTGCAGGACGCACCGGTTAAGGTTAAAAGTAAGGCCCAACAAGAAAATTTCCAATAATACCCACACTGTAAAAAAAGTTGCTGTGTAAGTGAGAATTTCCAGTGTGTAATTTAGGATGTGTAAAATTTCCGTGTTAATAGTTTTACACAGTTTTATACGTTTTACACAAAATGTGTTAAAATTTCTAGTGTTATAATAAAATATACTGAATTTGTGTAATATTTACCAGTGATGTGTTAAAAGGACACCATTTTGTGTAAACTTAACACGCACACAACTTAATTGTGGTCTGTATTCCTACTCCTGACTGGATGAGCACAACTGCGCAGCATACTGCAACTGATCCAACACACGTCACTACTCCATATTGGTCATGTAGCGGTGTTGTGTACAGTTACCTCTTGTTGACTGTGTTCAAATGGGGAATATTTAAATTTAAATTGAGGTTTAATCAAGGAAAATGGTAAGCACTTACCTAACTATAACAAATATTGATGATAATTGTAATAAAGCTAAAACTAATTAGGAGTATAAGTCTAAATATTAGTTCACTCTGACGTTTTATATTACTTTGTAGTCTGACTTTAGAGAAAGAAAATTATATGTTTAGGTCACTACCAGTTAATTTTCGTAAACTCCTATTTATGTAGTGTCTAAATACATCTTGCATTTCTTTGTCAAGTAGTCTAATTTTTTATTTATAGTTCAGATATATACTGATTACTAGTTTACCAGGAAGGTATTGCTTCTATATATTTAGAGATATTTGCTATCAAAGATAATTTGACAGAAATGTTAAAATGGTTAAGTCTAATTTTAATTATAGTTTAATATTAATATTAAAATAATGTAAAACTACAAGAGATAATAATATTTGGTGTATAGTATATTGTAAAAATTGAGTGTAGTATCACTCAAATCGCATTCATATATGCATCAATTTCTGTCCGCATGAAGTTGAAGTTTTCACTGTATTGACGTCTGCAATCAATGTAATTTTACTAGTGAAATTATCGTAAAATAAAATGAAAAGGATCAGCTAACATTTTCGTTGTGAAACTTAAGTGTAAAAATATTCTATTTAGATTAATACACAGAATTCTGTTAATTGCAATATTCATCCCGTTTTTAACATTTTTAATACATATTTGCAATAAAAAATAATAATTTCAAATCAATGGAGCATCTATAATATATTTAAATGTGTAGAGCAAAATATCTATTTAAAAAATTTGACACTGGCGCATTCGCCATGTTATATATGTTCCAAATAAACGTATTATAGACGTGTCAATGGTTGGTTACCGTGGTGTTACGTTTGAAAATCGATGGTTCAAAGGTACAAAAAACAGCTGTAGTACTGGTGCTTATATTCAATATTTTTATATTATGTATTATCGGTATAGATGAGGTGTACTTTTAAAAAAAACTTTGTGTGATCGAACCGTACTAAATTGTAGCAGGTAGCTAAAATTAAATCCCCGACAATCCGTCTTTGTCTATGCCGCCTCAATTTCTCGGTCAATTGCTCTTATAAGTAAACAATATAAAAACAGCATTTCAAAATTAGAGGCTTTAAGCATCATAACCGGGTTAAGAGGGTTTTTAGTAATTCAAATAAAATTATTCAATATTATTATCAAAATATTTATTTAAATTTAATGAATAGACTTTTATTCCACACAAAAATATATGTATTTTGAAAATTCAAATTATGGTGAGTACATGTAGTGTTGTATAAATGTACAATAAAGAAAATTAAAAAGTAGGTTATTAAAATTCATCCTTTGAATATTCTGATGAATTATCTTGGTCTCCTAGATTGATAACGATAGGTTCTAGAGTAACGTCAATTAAATTATCGAGTTCGCATCGAGTTTTCTCATCTTCTTTTTGTACATGATGTATACATCTTTGCCAGTTATCTGCAGTTACTCGTTTCAAGGAAGTTTTTAACAAAATTTTCACGTCACTTAATTTAAACGTCCTATTATTTCGCGCTACATCTCCTTTTACCTGCACCCAGACTAATTCGTTGGGTTAAGTTCACAGTGATAAGGTACCGTTATTTGGCAATTTGTTGCCATTTCATTGATAACATATTTTTTCTGATCTTTATTAAGATTGACAAGTGTCAAAAGTTCCTATTTCACCATATTTGTTTCAAAAGAAATCTTTTTTCCGGATAACCATTGAATTATATCGGCTTTCCTCCAAGCAGTCGTAGGCGTCCGCTCGGTCTGCCGTGGTAACTGGCATTATCCATGACAATTACAGACCCCGGAGGAATAAGATCCAACATCTGTGTAAAATATCCTTCGAAAACATCTGCGTTCATATCTTCGTGATAGTCACCTGTATTTTTAGATTCAAATAAAAGTAAACCGCCATCTACAAAACCACTGGCACTATATGTGTCAGTATTAATCTTCGGCCTTTACCTGAAGGTGCCTTGAACCTTGTTGAAAATCCATCAAAAAATGCTTGTCGAAAACCTTTTACATTTTTATTTTGCCATACTTTTGTTACAGTATATCCCTCGTTGACCCAAGTTTCGTCTAGATAATAAATATTCCTCCCTTCGTCACGGAATTTTCTAATTGATCTTAAGTAGGATCTTCGCCAACAAATAATTTCATCTTTATCGATAAGAACTGACTTCCTGTTCTGCTTTTCCCAGCAAAAATTCAACTTTCGTAAGACGGCCCATAATTTGCTTCTACTGATTTTTGGCAAATCGTTGTCCTCTGAAAGTTCACTTAAAATTTTGTTTAGCATTGGTATTTCTTTTTTAAAATAAAATGAGTGTACTTTTCTGCGAATGACATTTTTGAAGAAATCATCTATAACGACTTTTTACTTCTCCTGTAGATGATTTTGGGAGATTTACAGTATCTTGTTCATTTTCTGTTTCCTTTAAAAGTTTGTAGATAGTCGATTTTCCAATCCCTGTCATTTTGGAACACTTTTCCACGATGTCGTCAACACTGTTGGTAGGATTTTGGTGTAAATACATTTAATATAATAATCTTTTCATTCTGAGACAGCGCACATCTTTTCACGCGTTTAGCAGGTACGTAATCTGATAAGCTCGACATTTTACCCAAACAATATTATCTCACTGGCACAATAGTCACTAAACACAAGTCGAATTTTACTCTACTGCACTAGCACGTCTTCGTATATTCAGCTCTAAGACTGGATTGATCTGTCACAATACACTGGCTCCTGCCCTATGATGTATCCAATAAAATATACTAATGTACACCCATTACCTGTTAGCATTAGTGTTACCCGATAATTACCTGAAACGAAATATTACCACGCCCATGGCCGGTTGTTTTCTCGGAGTTTTATTACTCTTTCATTTTCAAACAGACTATAGTTGGTATTTACCTGTAAAATCCACCGGTTTTTAAATACGTTAGAAAATAACCAAAGTTTACACATTTTTACACGTTTAATTAAATATGTATGTAAACCAAGCTTGAATGGCTGGTGCTCAGTATGTTCTAGAATGTACTTCGACAATTTAGTTTGTAACACAGGAACAAGGTGAAGCTTCTCTTTGTTTCTGTCATACGTACACAAATTTTATTATACCTACCGTATTTAATATCTTTGTGTAAATATAATCTGTCATGAAATAAATTTAGAGTAACTATGCAGGTGTTCAGTGTAAGTAACCGCGTGCATCATTGTCACAATAACTATTGAAAACATCCGACTACTATCAAACATCATATTGTTTGGTAGTACACTGATACAAATTATATGTAATATTACACTGTGGATTGTTAATTATTATCAAAATTTGAAAGTATACTTTAGTTTTGAATAACACTACAGGGTGTTTTTAATTGAAGTAACAAAAATGAAACCACAGATTCCTTAGGGGAAAAGAAATCGATTTAACTTTAATTTAATAATAAAAAAGATACAGGGTGTCAAAGTTAAAATTTTATTTTCGATATTTGTAGATAATTTCTTAAAAAAATCCAAATATTTACATAAAATTTGTAAATCAGGGGTTTTTGCGGAAAAGAAATTCAAATATGTTTCTATGTTACTCCTACCGACTTCAGCAAGGTATACCTTTTTCAAATAAAACAGGTAGGACAATCGATTGTTTCTATAGTTAGCTGGATACACTAAGCTGCAAAAAGTTCTGCCATTTAAAAGAAACATGGTGTGCCGCAAGTGGCGCCTTCTACTAGTTCTCGCCCGCAAAAACCCCCAATTTACAAATTTCATGTAAATATTTGGATTTCTTAACAAATATTTACATAACATTTCTTACAAATATCGAAAATAAAATTTTGACTTTGACACCCTGTATTTTATTATTATGCGACTTGGGATATAGGTATGTTAGGTTAAATAGATTTATTTTCACCTAAGCAATCTGTGGTCTCATTTTTGCTACTTCATTTAAAACACCCTGTACTAAATAATTTGAAAATACCTGGATATATTTACAGAGAACAAATATTTGTTCTTTATTTTGCTTAAACCATTTTAACATAACCTTCAACTACATATTTCTAACAAGTAATTCCCGAATGGACTTTGAATGGAAAACGTTGTAGTACTTCCAACGTTATTGCTATCTCATTTGGAAATTCAAACATAAAATACAGAGTATCCCACCGAAAATTTCTTCGATCGTTATGGTGTTAGGACATAATGATCGTTTTAAGTACGTATTTATTGGGTTAGTACATAAATGCTCAATATTCTGCCGTACCTACATATAATTAAAAAAAAATCAAAACTGCAACAAATTCATGTCAGTAAATGAAACATTATTAAGCAGATTTTTGTATCTTGTATCCAGGCATTTTAAGATATAGGTACCTACGTATTTTTACTTTGAGATTAAATTAAATTTTGGTTCGGCATATTACACGAATAATAGTCGTGTAAAATAGGTGTTTCATGTTGATGATTACGGTACCGAATGGTTGTAGACGTGGAAATGAATATACGTTAGGTATCGTATAGTTAAGGTGATCATGGCACTCTATAATCAAAAGAAAACGCCAAAGAACCGGCGGTACCGGTACCGTACATCCAAAGACAATTTAATATCACATCGTCAGTGGCGTAGGTAGCACCGATAAATATAAAAATAATCTTATAACCAACTTTATTTGACAAATTATAAAAAAATTGTATTATTTAACTTTTGATTTCATTTCATGAAGATATGTTCATATAAGCGTATGTCCTATTTTTCTTATTCAGAAATGAACGCTATTAAAATTCTTAAACTGAAAAACGTAGTAGATATGATTTAGCAAAACAAAATTTAGTAACTAATGGTTTAAATAATTACCTATGGAAAGTATTTTATGTTGATACTTTCTGTCACAATTATTATATTTGTTTGACCATCACATGTTTTTTTATCTTTTGGAAGATGTTCTATTCCACCTGATACAAGATGATTCTAGTCTTCTAATCGGTCTAGTCTCACTGAGGAAGAAAATTGACCCTATGACTGCATTCTCATATGCAATATGTGTTTAGTAGTTGTACAAGAGAGCAACAGAGTTTAGTTCATCGTTTCTGTTCCAAAAAGTCAAATATTATTGACAATTAGACTGACTTGTAAGCAGCATTGCCATACTTCCTCTACATTTTGTTAGTATGGAATGGCAAAGAAATAAATATATTTAATAAATCATATACTACCTATAAACACAAAAAACGTTAGTATAATAATAACTATATTTAAATTATAAGTACAATAGATTACCTTATGGTATTTATGCCAAAATTCATTGATTTATGTCAAGCACTTTTATGTAAACATGGCAAATATGGCAATTGTCTAAACTGAATCTTTGTGAGAAACATTAGTCGTTCAGATTAATAAGTATAATGAACGTCTCTGATTTTTTTCATTGTCAATGTTTGTAAATAGACTCGTTCTATATGTGGAATACTAACGAAAAATTATTTTCATCGAATATATAATAACTAAGGGATCATGTTATTATTACTGTCAGTTAAATTAATTATTATTTCGAATGAGAATTTCCATTAAATTTTAGCTATATTTATGTGTGATCTGTGCGTGAAATATGCCGAAAGTGCGGCCCTGCATTTCACAGTACACCTGATAGATTTGACTGAGCTGCTACCTTGTTATTATCCTACCGACATTACAGACAGCACTATTCACGTCCTAACGGCGACGCGAAAGAGAGAATGAGGATATTTTTACCTTATTTTCATACATGATCATCCAATATAACCTTGCGCGGCGGTTTCTCTGCCCTTAGGCCGGCATATTTACCCAGCGTTGCTACCTGTTACACCCTCACCCTAAGGGCACCCCCAATTTTCAGTCTAATTAGTTGCTCATATAAAATCATACGAAGGAGGAGAGTAGAAGATGCAGGTGAATTTAATAACTACTGAGCAAATAGTAGTTCCTGCATTTTTCTTCTGAAGGTCAGGTAATGTATACTATGTGTTTTTGGGGTCGCTAAATCCGAATTCGGGGTCCGTTTAACCCCATCACGTCAGGATTTTGCCATAACCTCAAAAAACCCAATAATTTAGGCTTCTCTGCATTATTAAACGCTTATAAACATATAACACAAACTTTAAACACAAAACTCAAGCTGTTAACCTACAAACCCATAAACCAATCTCCCCATAACCCACAACTTCATAGCCAATAAACTCAATAACCGTGCAACGCAATATTACATCACGCGATTTGTCAGTGCTCTATAAACAAAATATATCATACCCCATAAATCTTATATATAACTATATAACCAATAAACCCTATAACCGCGTTACTCGATACTTGAACGTATGTGTCTCACATCAGGCGATTGATCAGGGTTTTATAAACAAATTTCATCTCGTGGGTGCTAGTACTACCTACCTGTGTCTGCTAGTACTAACTACCTGTGTCTGCATCCGCATAGGGTTATATGTGCTTAATAGTGCTCAAAAGCAAAACATTGGCGTGATGAAGTTAAAGGGTCCCCAGATAACTCAAAGTTTAAACACAAACGCAAGCTGTTAACACACAAACCCATAAACCAATCTCCCCATAACCCCACAACTTCATAACCAATAAACTCAATAACCGCGTTACTCAATACTTGAAAAAAAAAGAAAATTAATACAAAATAAGTATAAGTATATCTCGTGGTGTACATTGGGTAACTCTAATGCCGTCTACTGTTATTGTCAATGGGGTTATAAGTTTGTGGGGTAGGATATGTTTTGCTTAAAGAGCACTGACAAATCGCGTGATGTAAGATAAGTTCAAGTACTGAGTAACGCGGTTATTGGGTTTATGGGTCATGGGATTGTGGGATTAGGAGGTGTTGGGTTTATGGATTTAGGAATTAACCCCTAAATTAAGGGTGACGTGATGAAGTTTAATGGACCCCGGATTCGGTGTGCCCAAAAACATATAGTAAACATGGTCTGACATGTAGATCTGATTTTTTTTGTAGAGCTGTGTATTAATACTGAAAGGTAACAGTTAATTCGGTTAACTGCAATATTATGCATTAATCTTTCGTTCTTTCGTCCCTGCTAAAACTACATTTTCACTCATTACTGGTCTGTCAACACACTCCGTGTACAGTTAAATAAAATGGACATTTTATTATCCATTTATTATAAGAAAATCGAACGAACGGATTACTAATATATATTTTACCATTTAGTCTTCTGTCCACCATTGTTATGTTGCTGGTTGCCGTACTGTCCAAACGTTAAACGTGGCAAATAAATAGCTTCGCGACGGACAGGCGTCGTCAATATATTAAGATTTAATAGATTCGAAAAATTTCGTTTTATAAATAAGTTTGGAAATATTTTACGTTTTAGGAGGAGAAGATTCAATAAATATTAAATATTCATTGAATCTTTTTTTTAATTTTATATTTATTATTTTGCAAAACTAGACCTGGTTCAAAATTAAAATTTTACTTTTCGATATTTATTTTTTTAAATCATTTGGTAAAAAAAAATATATTTTTAATTTACCATTTTCATGATATAAAATTTTATATTTACTAGTATTGTCTTCTAGTAACACGTTTAAAGTACGTGTTAGCCTAGGAGAATATTTTCAGACTCCTCCTAGACAAATAGCTTTTTAGCCAATTTTCATTAGTTACACAGGAATACAGTTAGTTAGTATAGGAATACAGGAATTAGTTAGTACAGGAATTAGTTAGTACAGGAATATTTTCCAAAATAGTCAAAATATGCCACGCACGTATTTGGATGTACTGAAAATGCTGGTAATATCAATGATAGTCCAGAAAAATATATAAAACTTCAAAATCCGTATAATCAAGGCAACATGAAGGTCTCCAATTTAAGACTCGATACGTTGAAATTGGTAATTTTTTCTCTATAAGTTCTATATCTTTTATAATATCATTCATGCCTTGTATAAATATTCAGCAATTTTTATCTCGTTACAGAATTCGCATAAACTTTCGGATCAAGTTCCATGGCAATCGACTGAGTTTCACAAGATACATCAGGAAATGGGTCCAGGAAGCTATCGCGAAAGAGGTTCATATATCTTGCTGTAGAACCTACCCCACCAAATATGAAAATACAATTAGGTAGTTTTTATTTTTATATTTCTCAAATAGTGTTCATGACTTGTATTTACTCTACCCCCTCTGTCCCTGTGAACATTTCTATTACTAAAAAATTTTGAATTACACCACCACCACCAAATTTTGTCACATTTTTAAAGAAATGTTTATCTCTAAAGCTAGTTACGGACGGTGAGCGATAATGTAATATATATATTTATTATCGGTGTGGGTTCGCGTCCAGCTGCCGGTAGACCGTATATAAGCTATATTCGTGGAGAGGATTGGCACCCTCTCTGCGGATATGGTAAGGTGGAAGAATGTTAGCTTGGGTCTTTGTTTCAGATAATATAGCTCACCGTCCGTAACTGGCTTTATACTTACTTGTCTCTCTGGTTTTTAAATACATTTCATACTTTATGTCTGTGTTTTATTTTTAAATAAGCCTTGGACAAAAAAAAACGGCAAAAAAACACTAAAAATTTTAGAAATTTTTTTTAAAATTTTTTTGTTGAATATCGACAAAAAATGGAGCAAAAAATTGGACAAAAAAAACGGCAAAAAAACACTAAAATTTTTAGAATTTTTTTTTTTAAATTTTTTGTTGAAAATCGACAAAAAATGGAGCAAAAAATTGGACAAAAAAAACGGCAAAAAAACACTAAAATTTTTAGAATTTTTTTTTTTAATTTTTTGTTAAAAATCGACAAAAAATGGAGCAAAAAATTGGACAAAAAAAACGGCAAAAAAACACTAAAATTTTTAGAAATTTTTTTTAAAAATTTTTTGTTGAAAATCGACAAAAAATGGAGCAAAAAATTGGACAAAAAAAACGGCAAAAAAACACTAAAATTTTTAGAATTTTTTTTTTAAATTTTTTGTTGAAAATCGACAAAAAATGGAGCAAAAAATTGGACAAAAAAAACGGCAAAAAAACAGTAAAATTTTTAGAATTTTTTTTTAAAAATTTTTTGTTGAAAATCGACAAAAAATGGAGCAAAAAATTGGACAAAAAAAACGGCAAAAAAACAGTAAAATTTTTAGAATTTTTTTTTAAAAATTTTTTGTTGAAAATCGACAAAAAATGGAGCAAAAAATTGGACAAAAAAAACGGCAAAAAAACACTAAAATTTTTAGAATTTTTTTTTTTAAATTTTTTGTTGAAAATCGACAAAAAATGGAGCAAAAAATTGGACAAAAAAAACGGCAAAAAAACACTAAAATTTTTAGAAATTTTTTTTAAAAATTTTTTGTTGAAAATCGACAAAAAATGGAGCAAAAAATTGGACAAAAAAAACGGTAAAAAAACACTAAAATTTTTAGAATTTTTTTTTTTAAATTTTTTGTTGAAAATCGACAAAAAATGGAGCAAAAAATTGGACAAAAAAAACGGCAAAAAAACAGTAAAATTTTTAGAATTTTTTTTTAAAAATTTTTTGTTGAAAATCGACAAAAAATGGAGCAAAAAATTGGACAAAAAAAACGGCAAAAAAACACTAAAATTTTTAGAAATTTTTTTTAAAAATTTTTTGTTGAAAATCGACAAAAAATGGAGCAAAAAATTGGACAAAAAAAAACGGCAAAAAAACACTAAAATTTTTAGAATTTTTTTTTTTAAATTTTTTGTTGAAAATCGACAAAAAATGGAGCAAAAAATTGGACAAAAAAAACGGCAAAAAAACAGTAAAATTTTTAGAATTTTTTTTTAAAAATTTTTTGTTGAAAATCGACAAAAAATGGAGCAAAAAATTGAACAAAAAAAACGGCAAAAAAACAGTAAAATTTTTAGAATTTTTTTTTAAAAATTTTTTGTTGAAAATCGACAAAAAATGGAGCAAAAAATTGGACAAAAAAAACGGCAAAAAAACACTAAAATTTTTAGAAATTTTTTTTAAAAATTTTTTGTTGAAAATCGACAAAAAATGGAGCAAAAAATGGGACAAAAAAAACGGCAAAAAAACACTAAAATTTTTAGAAATTTTTTTTTAAATTTTTTGTTGAAAATCGACAAAAAATGGAGCAAAAAATTGGACAAAAAAAACGGCAAAAAAACACTAAAATTTTTTGAAATTTTTTTTAAAAATTTTTTGTTGAAAATCGACAAAAAATGGAGCAAAAAATTGGACAAAAAAAACGGCAAAAAAAACACTAAAATTTTTAGAAATTTTTTTTTAAAATTTTTTGTTAAAAATCGACAAAAAATGGAGCAAAAAATTGGACAAAAAAAACGGCAAAAAAACACTAAAATTTTTAGAAATTTTTTTTAAAAATTTTTTGTTGAAAATCGACAAAAAATGGAGCAAAAAATTGGACAAAAAAAACGGCAAAAAAAACACTAAAATTTTTAGAAATTTTTTTTAAAAATTTTTTGTTAAAAATCGACAAAAAATGGAGCAAAAAATTGGACAAAAAAAAACGGCAAAAAAACACTAAAATTTTTAGAAATTTTTTTTAAAAATTTTTTGTTAAAAATCGACAAAAAATGGAGCAAAAAATTGGACAAAAAAAACGGCAAAAAAACACTAAAATTTTTAGAAATTTTTTTTAAAAATTTTTTGTTGAAAATCGACAAAAAATGGAGCAAAAAATTGGACAAAAAAACGGCAAAAAAAACACTAAAATTTTTAGAAATTTTTTTTAAAAATTTTTTGTTAAAAATCGACAAAAAATGGAGCAAAAAATTGGACAAAAAAACGGCAAAAAAACACTAAAATTTTTAGAAATTTTTTTTAAAAATTTTTTGTTGAAAATCGACAAAAAATGGAGCAAAAAATTGGACAAAAAAAACGGTAAAAAAACAGCGAAATTTTATAAAAAATTTGTACAAAAATTTTTTGTTAAAAATTGACAAAAAATGGAGCAAAAAATTGAACAAAAAAAAAACGGTCAAAAAACAGCTCAAATTCAATTCAGTTTTTCTCAGTTGTTGTTAATGCAAGACGTAAAAATATAATTGAAGTGAAGTATATTTACCTGCAATAATTCTTAATCGATGACCAATATTGAATTATTCACAAAGTGGTAGGTTTAAATAATTAAAATACAGTTTGAATGAAAAACAAAATTCCTTTATTAATCCAATGCTTACATTCCAGCTAACAGCATTAATTAATGCGCAATCCAAATATAACGAAAGTGTGGCAAATTGCATGTTCACAAAAAATAATTAATATAGCTCATAATTTTAAACGATGTAATAAAAATTAATTATACGTTGAACATGAGTTAATTCTTGATGAAACTAAATTTTATATAAAAACGAATACTATTTCGTAAAATTTTAAGTAGTAATACAAAAAATAATATAAAAAAGTGTAAATAGTACAAAACTATATGTTAAAATTTAAGATACGGATAAGCAAATGCCCACTATTTTTTATAAAATTAAATCAATTAAAACCGACATAAAATACATATGTAGGGCGAAAATAAGATATTAACATCAATAAAGCACTTGAAATTGTAAACATGTTCAAGTAAATTATTGACGCATATGTTATAGAAGTCGACAAAACGTATACAGCAGGGAGGGGAACTTAATAAAAATATAAGATAGTTCCAACACCCTTAAAAAATAGACGACTTCTACAATCCCTGTATAAACAAAAAACCCATTAATTAAAACATAGTTTAAAAGATAACGCCGTTATTTTTATTTAAATATCTCATAAATCTCAAGAAAAAAATATGTAATCCTGTTCTAAACATTGTTTTAATTAATGATATTTCAAATAGATATAAATCATGTAATTAATAAAAATTACGGTTCGATCAGTTGATAGATCGTACTATCAAAATTGATAATGATCGAACAACAACGCCTACGTTTCTAAATATTTTTCCGGAATATTCAGATATCTTATTTTCTTAGAAGGCAATATAAAGTTAGCACAAAAATCACGACGTTAGTTTGACGAGAACTTCCAAACTAACGTTTTGACAAGAAACGGCGACGTCGTTAAAAAATTAACATTAAATACTTGCAAACCTAGTTAAAAACTAAACATGCAATAGTAATAATGCTTAAATAAAATAAATTTATCATACGGCACGACACAACGAAGTGACATTTAACCAATATAATAATTATTATATACCTACATAAATCAAATCGTTTTACATTATCTCGTTTAGACTGGCTTAAGTCATACTCAATTAGAGTTTAATTATATATTATAAACCTGCCACTTAAAATGGCGGTCTATATTTAGTGTTTAGTACTTTTTTAAATCGATTAACTAATACATACTTCTTTTTGGTTCAGTTATATAAATAACTCTACAAAGTATGCTACTTAACCCAAGTCATCTCTTCATAAGTTATATTAAGGTTGGTAATATACCTAAACCTTTACTGGCTAACGTAAAAAGTGTTAGTCTGCACTTTGAAGTGTAATATAGTGCTTGTTTGCACATAATACCATGCCAGTGTCCAACGTATTGTCTAGGGTCAACCACGGACATATATGATATCTATGTAAGTACTACTAGCACTTTCGGCAGTTTTTCTCAAATATTTGAGCAAGTCATGGCAACCGCCCATGTAATTTTCCGACTGTTCTTATATTGAGCATGTTTACACTCGAATAGTTCTCGGAACGCTAATTTACGTTCAATTACTCGCACAAAATCTAATACCTCCTAATTTGAATTATTTATAAAATCTACATGGCTCTGGCAACTAATTTTTTGAAAATGTGACGTAATGCAGTTTCCAAACATCGCACAGTCAAAATTTGAATTGCCAAAATATTGGGTGATTCAAAAGTGCTTTGCCAAACTTTAGGGTGATTGCTGGCGGTATATTTAAGGCGAAAGGTACTTATAGACAATGGTCTTTGGTGGTTTTGCTACGGAGGTACAGGGTGTTCTTATAACAATAATTTTCGAAAGCTAAACGCGTTGAGCTTGTTTTATGAAATTTACTGAACGGAATAAGCACCTAAGGCCACTTAATTTGCCCAACACGCATTTTGCCGAGGGTATTACCGAAGGTAATGCGCGTGAAACTAGAAGAATTTATCGGGAGTAATCTTGCTACTGCTATAACATTTACAAATCTTCGTCGTTCCTAGAAAAATGCGAACCGCTCGAATGCCAGAATTGAAAGGACCTGTTTTAAATCTTCTAGAAGGAAATCCAGAAATAAAAATGGTCGAAGCTCTCAATTTAACCTAAGCCACAGTTTGGATAACTATGCACGAACAGCAGTTGTATATGTATGACATTGAAAGGGTACAAATTCTTTTACCAAAAGACTCACCGGCTCCTTATCTTGTGGCAGTGGTTTTTGAGGAAATTGGCTAAAAATTAATAATTTTTAAACCATGTACTTTTTAAAGACGAGACAAACTTTTCCGACAGTGCTATTACAAACTTTCAGAATAATCACACCTGGCCTTTGGAAAATCCACACGCAGTACCACATTCAAAGAGAACAAGCTCTTTTACCAAGAGATATTCCCAGGCGCATTAATTTGTGTTAGTGGCTTTTGGAAAAATTGGCAGAAAATTTTTAAATCATGTACTTTTTTGGAGGAAATAAACTTTTCTGAGGATGCTAAATTTCACAACACATCTGGTCTTTGAAAAATCCACCGTAGTTAAGAGAAACATTCTCATTAAACTTCTGGGGAGGAATAGTTGCTCATTACTTCACAGGTTCTTTTTTCCTTCCACCTCGGCTTATTGGTGAAACTTGTGACACTTTTTATACAGTTACTACTGGTTAAATTTAAGAAAACTTTTATTTTTAAAGTACGTGTTCTTAGGAGCTGATTTCATTCACCAAATTTCGTAAAACAAGCTCAACGCGTTTAGAAGTTATTTAGAAATTATTATTTTAATTAACACCCTGTATTTCCATAACAAAGCCGTCAAGGAATACTGTTTATAAGAACTTTTCATTTTAAATAAATGCCATCATCACCTCGTGGTTTGTCAAAGTACTTTTGAATCACCCTGTATTTAATAAATTAAGTGCGTATACCATGTGGTTCATTTTGGTGGTGCGCTTGTATTGGGATCTACTAAATTAGAAGGAAAACCGTTCAGTAAACCATTCTATTATAGTCGTGTGCTGAAAGTTGATGATGGCTTTCGGAACCGAAACGTTCATGCACGTAACGTAATTCCTTATTCCAATTATCTAATACACGTTTCACCAAGAATGATCCACCCGGTATACATATATATTATATATGTAACAAAAATAATAATAAAAAATAATAAATAACATAAATGCTATGAGCACTTTACGCGTAACTTTGCATATGGAGTTACGCCATTGGTCCATTAAAATAAATACTAAGGACAAAATCGCAGGTCATTTAACCGCACTGATAAAAATCTCCATAAAAATATTAAAATTAACTAGAAACATTTTTCTAACTATATATTTTTGTAAAAAAAATATTTATATATACAGAATAGCAATATGCTATAATTTTCAGATATTTTTTTTTATTTCAGTAATTAAAATATTTACTAATATTGAAAAAAGCTTTCTACAACAGCAGTAAGCGACAACCTGCTATACAAATTTCGGCATCAGAAATTAAGAAGTAAAGTAATATTTGTACCTTCATTTTATTATACGCTTACTTTGTCTGTAACGATCTAGTTAAAAAAATATTTACGATCGCTAAAAGGCGGGAACTTTGAAAATATTAGTTGCCAGTTTAAGTGAACGAACAGATATGTTTCTATGTACCCTATCCTATATACAAATTCTGTCAAACGCGATAAAAGCATGTTCGCCACTTAAACTGTCAAAAAAATATTAACGAAGTTGTCCGCAGAAATGTAAACACGTGCTGTCGATTATGGCAGTGAACTAAAGTTAAATCAAATTTAAGTACCTTACTAACAAATCATATAGGTGGACGGCCTTCGTAACGTAACTTGGGACTAAAAGACCATGAATAATTGTTCATATAATCACAACACTGGGGTTCGAACAGGCAACTTAGGCAAACAAAAGTGATGATAACTAATTGAAAAGCTAACGAAGCCCTGAACATACGTTTAAACCATGACTGAAGGCTTGGATCGTTTCCCGGATCGTCACCGTCGCCATCCTTAGACTTGTCAGCTGTCATAGATTTGTCCTTTGGTTGTAAACTGAAACAAAAAAGATAACCGTCAAAATACTTAATATATACAGAAAATTAAAAATAAAAAATAATACAACAGTGATCATATACAGAGTGCCAGGACTTCCATTAAATCGACTTTATAGTCTACTATACGCGTCTCAGCTGTCATAGCAACCGCCGTAAATAAGGCTAATGAACTGCATCGTATTTTGACTGATGTCAATTCTGCTCATGCATTGTACGAAATTAGTAGACGCGCTCAAGGGAGGCAATGTTTTTTTTTTTTTGAGAAGGCGTTTAGCGTCTTACGTTTTATAATCATTAATATCTTTTTTTCGATAAATTGTGCGATAAATATAAATTATAAAATTTATAACATCTATAGTAATTTTAAGTGGTACACTAGACTATCAAAATCCGGTACACTATTTTTTTAATATATATATTTTTTTTTCAATGTAACTTCTAGCCTGTAATCCTACCCGAAATAGGGTCATTTGGTCAAACCTCAAATTACCCTATGCGCCTAATTTTTATGAAGTATTTGAAGAACATTTGAAGTCTACCAGATAAGTAGTTTTCGAAATTACCTCCTACAGCGTCTTTCTTACAGCACAGAACAGATTAACAAAAGCAAACTACTTTTAAAATTCGCAACATGTTATTTAAAAACATATTCGTCTAACCTACCGATGGTATTTCAATACAAATCAGCCATTTGTAAGTGCTGAAATGAGAGGTGTAAAAATGCAACGGTAAGTTCTAAAAGTACGATTCAGACGATTCAGAATATTGAAACCCTATTACTTTTTGTATTGCAGCAGTATAGCGTATCACACCATGGTGGATACCTATTATAGCTGCTGCCAATAACTTACGAGTTCAAAATGGACAAGAAACAGATTCACTTGTGGTAGATTAATTTTCTTAATAATTAACAACAACAGTGGCAAAATCAGTTGAATTTTCTGTATAAATAAAATAGGTGTTATAAAATGCTATTTATGTCTCTCCTTAGGAATATATTTCAACTTTTAGCTTAGTGAGGTCGCCGATTGCATGCTTTGCGTTGTCAGATTTTACAGTGGACCAGTTTCCAGTGCCGTGCAGAAGTGTATTTTTAAATCATTTGTGAACTGCTTTTTTAATTTTTTTTTAACAAAATTGTATTAGTAAGTCACTTATACCTGCTGGTTACTAATTATACAGAGTGTGTAAACAAATATTTAAATTTTTATCTTTTTACTTTAAATATTTAAAATTTTATATGAAACTATAAAATGTCAAAAAGATTATTCTATTTAAGATCTATAAGAAGACTACAGAGACAATGCAATGCAGTTTATGTTGAAATTAAAAGAGACATTTACAAGATTCTTCTAACTAAAAGAAAACTTCAATTTCGCACAATAACTATAAACATAATCAAGCAGATGCTTAGCTTATAAACCTTATTATTCAAATTTAAATTGCATACTAAATTCAGTAGCTTTTTTAAAAAATTTTATTGGGCCACCTTGTAAAACTAAAAAATTAAGTAATCTCTATCTCGATATTAAAAAACTAAGCTAAAAATCAAGAATACATTAAAAATCTTATTGTCGCGCTTCATTGCTTTTTGCCACAAGTTTCGCGTATTCGGATTTTGGAGTAAAATAAATAATTTATTTGGGCAAATTATTGTTATACTAGGACATTTAACAATACAATATCTAAAGTTTGACTTTTGTTCTTGTGTCTCTAACACCATAAAAAAATAGGAGGCAGTGACGTCACCCCATGTTCTCAAATTAAGTTAAAGGCGTCAAAAAATTATAATTTTTTCAAAATCGCACTAAAATTACAAAATCATCCAAAAAATGTAATACAAAGCATGCCAAAAAGACCCCATTGGTTAAAACAGGAAATAAAGGTGAAATTTAAATTTGATTCGATTTTAATAACGTTTCGTTATTCGCATCATCCTTTTGTAGCTCCTTGCATGCGCGTCAAGTGTTTCGCTTTGCGTAAATCAAAATGAATATACCGCTTAATTCGATTTCTTTAAATGAGTTACCGTGAGAGTGAAATAAATGATTTCATTTGATACGACATCTCGGGTGGGAGGTAGCGGGAACGACGCTAATGATATACGCTCGTTTAGTCGGTACACACTAACATAATTCCGGAATGAGCTTTTCCTACGCTGGGCCGCATCCCGGCGATGTAAAGTTGCCGGGTTATGAAAAATGATTAGTAGTGAGCCCATCTTTAAAGTCGAAGCAATAACAAGTGGATCTCTGTGGAACGCCGGATTACCGCGAGGTTCTCTGCGGGCCCGCTGAGCTGGAGATCGCGCTGCTTAAGATTAATCGACCGCTTACCGACTCGTGAGCGGACATGGACTGCCTTAATTAATAATAATAAATAAACAACAAATCACTTATCGTGGCTGAAACATAATCTCCGTTCTAAGATAAATGTTGCGCAACAAATTGTACCATAATTCATTATACTTGCATTTGCTCGCAGATGCGACTGATAAGAAACCCTGGATAACTTTTTAATTACACCACGCCGGGAAGAACTGAAAAAAGACGCAAAACCGCGAAACGTTGTAACCTGCCCGAAAGGAATGACTTAGATTTGTTTATAACATTAGGATATTTGATCATATTTCAAATACCTTCATTTGAAATTCTGGACGTATACAACATCAATTTTTGACAGGTCATCAAAACTCACAATCACACTCGAATTGCATATCCTCACTATCTAGATATTATACAGAACAACTTAAAAGTGAATGTTAAAGCTTTTTGGTCTTATGTTAATTCGAAGAATCCTGTCAGCCAGATACCTAATAAGATGTTCAGCAATTACTTTTTTTATGAAAATCCTCAAGATATTGTTAACTGCTTCTCCAAATTTTTTGAAGATTCTGTTTCTGTTCCCACCCACACTAATTTTCCATCTAATGTTACACAAGATCCGTCATACTCTTCAGGTAGTTATTTGCATTGCGAAGGATTTGAATTTCATACAGTTCTATCTGCTTTAAAGAGGCTAAAGCCAAAATTTACCATGAGTCCTAAAGAAATCGGGAGGAGATGAAGGTCTAGGGCGTCCACGGTGTATTGCAACAGTGTGGTGTATCACACACGAAGCTCAATTATATCCGTATCATGTACAGTGTGTCCAATTACATCCGATTACATTTTGTAGGTATTTACCTTTTATGTGATGCATTAGTTTTTCAAGTGTCAAAAATGGCTTACGTGCTTTAGCAGAACAATTTCCTGGTAAACGTATGTCAAATGCAGCTACTCTTACAGCGGTGTGCAGTGAGTGCAAGTGTATGGCAACGCAAGGGAAATCTGAAACCGAATCGTGGAACAGATCGAGGTCCAGGACATCCACGGGTTATTGCAGCAGTCTGTCGTATCATACACGAGGTTCAATTATATCGGTACCATGTACAGCGTGTCCAGGCAGTAATATAAAGGGATTGGACGAGGAGAACCGGTACCATGGCTGCCACGTTCTAATGATTTTAAATCATTTGGACTTATTTTCCAATAAAATATCAAAACCACGCATTACCAAAGAGAAGCATAAAAACCTGCAAGATACGATTCCGTGTATACCAAGTCAGCATTAACCATTCTATAAAAATTGAATAGAGAACCAGCAGCAAGAATCCCAAACTGCTACTAATAATGGCACTTACACTATGTTTTATGTCTATGGACTTTAGACCCTTTTATAAACGTTATATTTTACTTATGTTTAAAAAATCATAGTTTTTCTGTCTTCATACTTTAAATAGTCCATAAGGGTTCTTGTACTGTGTTATTTCACATAAAAATTAATCAACAATGTCTCTAATAGCTTTAATTCATGTTTTTGGTACTTAGACCCTTTTGAAGTAAAGATCTTCAATTAAAAACAATAGCGGCAAAAGCAGTTGAATTTGCCGCATTAAAACAGGTTGTAAAATGTAATTTATTTCTTTCATTCAAACATTTTTAGATATGTTCTGAATCACCGTCACTACAATACTATTTTTATAAAAACCTTACTTTTATTTTCTTTATCCAATTATGGCGTCATTTGTCTCTTTTTATTTACGAAAAGTCCGCACTCTAATTACTTGTCTATCGAGATTTGTATTGTTTTCCGTTATCATAATCTGATTGGCGAATCCCTATACTAAAAATGTAGTTACCTTTATTTAAATAAATTCAGTTTTATTAAGATTTTATGGCCGGCAAAGATAATACTGTACAAGCTGCAAGAAGCGGTGACGAAGTTCATTCATTCCAGCGTTGAAAATTACACCGCCCACAAGATAATTAGGCATAATTAGACAACAAAGCCAGTTCATCTTCGTAAAGCGTAAAAACGGCTTCAGTTAACATTAAGGGTACGATAATCGCCGTAGTTATTTTAGTTTTAATCTGCCGCTAAGTGAACATGAATGATCAAGTGCCGTAACATTTCCCTAAGCCCAAAAACCATAATGTCTCGGCAGCGCCTTGGCGCATCACTGCTAAATAGGCAGAAATGAAGGCCCCTCGACGCTGGAACTTGCATCGCATATGAATTGCCTGCTTTGCCTACAACTGTTCGAACATCGGATCAAATACTACCATCTCCCGACTACTACGGACTAGTGCAGACGCAGACTGTGCCCGTATTTTCACTTATTTCCTACTTCCATGCATGTACAAACCAGATTTTCGGGATATCTCATGTTAAAGTTTAATAAAACAACGATCGACCCGTTTTCATTGCAAATAAAAGCAAATATTTCCAAACATTTCTAGTTTATAATATCAGATAAAAAAATGTTAGAATATTGTAGATACTCCACTATGACTTAAGTACAACTTTGAATTATAATTTAAAGTGTAACTTTAATTCTTTTGTTGAAATATAAAACTTCCGAGTCTAAATTTGAAATTCGAAATTTCGAATTTAAATTTAAAAATTCAAGTTTGGAAGTTCAAAAGGGAAGAAGAAAAGTCTTGCCACTCTCAATCCTTTATTCATGTCGCGACAACCGGTTTCGAGGTCAACTTTTACACATCATCTTCAGGTCCCAATGTAAGTCTTGTTCAATAAAATGCAAATCAACATCCACCGATAATAAACTTAGTTTATGTTTTTCACATCATTCTAAAAATTGATATTTAATCTAACTTCACAATTTGTATAACATGATTTATACAGGGTGTTCGAGAAAATGTGGGAAATCTCTCGGGTACAGATAGAACGTGAAAAAATAAGATGATGATTAAACTAAAATAAGGTACTCTTCAAGAAAGTTATTCAAACAGGAAAGTTTCAATTTAAGATGTTTAGGACGAAAAAATATAAAATTTAAAAAACGCAATGGTGTCCCAGGAGGCACCTTAATGAAATTATTGAAAAACTTCATAAGAGGGTTCAACTTGCGAACATATGTTGAACTATTTCTCGTAAACGGTTCATTTTATCGAATAATTTAGTCTAAGATTGAAGCTACTCAGATTTATTATTTTAAAGTCTTTATCATACAGTGTTAAAAATTTAGGCATTAAGTTGTAAAGCTTAGTCTGCCCCTGGTAAACTAAAAAAGCTATATATGTTTCTAGGACACTATTTGAAGAGGCCCTTACTAGTGTCCATCACATTAAATTTTTATTAAATTATAT
The DNA here is from genome assembly GCA_037114965.1 of Monochamus alternatus. Classification (NCBI taxonomy): domain Eukaryota; kingdom Metazoa; phylum Arthropoda; class Insecta; order Coleoptera; family Cerambycidae; genus Monochamus; species Monochamus alternatus. Next base: position 24,604,252 of record CM073432.1, on the reverse strand, counting down.
TAAGTACTTTAAAAGTTATTCAAGAAAAATCGATTTCCAGTGGTATCCTTCAAGGACACATATTTCCGTAGAGAGGAGGATGTTCCATCTGCACTCGAGAGATTTCCCACATTTTATTGGACACTCTGTATATGACCTCAAAATAACATGAATAGACCAGTGAGTGATAGGACTTTGCTGCTTGATGCTCAATTGTTTTTTCGATAAGAAAATTGAATTTAAAACTAATCAATAAATGCATGTTTAACCAGATCCACCTAGCTTTAAGTATTTTGACGCACTGAATCCGAATGTGAAGTACTTTTAGCTTTAAACACTCAAAATTTTGAGTGAATCGGAAAAATAACGAAAAATCGCAAAGACTCACGTTAGTGAGCTCAAAAAAAAAAAATCCGACAAATTTTTTTTCTGACCTGAATCAACTGTGGTTCTTATATATTTCAATACGTTTTAACTAGACCCACCCTTATGTATTTGCCGTTATTAATATATTTTGACGCACTGAATCCGAATGTGAAGTACGTTTAGCTTCAAACACTCAAAATTTTGAGTGAATCGGAAAAATAACGAAAAATCGCAGACTCACGTTAGTGTGCTCAAAAAAAAAAAATCCGACAAGATTTTTTTCTGACCTGAATCAACTGTGGTTCTTATATATTTCAATACGTTTTAACTAGACCCACCCTTATGTATTTGCCGTTATTAATAACATTATTATTTACGCAAAAACCGCTAGAAAAAAACTATACAGAACATGGGACAAAATTCATAATTTTTTTTATATTTAAGATTTTTGTTAAACTATGTTTTGGAGTAACATTAAATTTTATAGTTTTTGTAAAACACGCACAGTATTATATTTTTTTAGAGTTGTAGAAATAACTGTCATTTCGACACATTTGATATTTTAACATGTCCAAATTCTGTGTCAAGAACATCCAGCCAGTGTCACTGTTGACAACAATTGACAAAAACTCAGTGAAATACTCATAGAAAAATGTTCTACCTGGCCTGTATTTCTGAGATCTTTGCCAAAAAGGAATTCCAATGAAAAATGGAGTTCCATCTTAGATAAAAATCTAATTGCAAATAGAAATAAAATATTTTGGCTCCTCAAGTTCTCCCTATGAAGGAATAGATAGAAATATTTGAAGAAAATAATATTTCATCAGTACCTGTGTAAAACTACTAAGTTATGTAACATTTATTTTATACGCCCGCAACAAGAACGGTAATATGCTAATCAAAATGGCGGAATTTATATGCCTTATTCATTTCTTTAAGCTTAAACAAAAGACGTTGGTTATAAAATTGATTAAAATTCTATTGTCGTTTAAACTTATTGCCGGATGCCACACTTAAGAGGGGGTAAAGTGCAACAACATTGGCTGCCTGTATGCTTATAAATATTACGATAAAATCACATGATTTTATTTTATATAACTTTAGTACGTCGATAAAACCATCACGTCCTGTATCAACGGTCTTGCTTTGTGTGAAGAAATGTACATTTGTATAAAAAGAAGAATTGTCCATTAAGATTTTGTACAGGATGGAAAGATTCCAATAGTCGACAGACATTTAAAATTTGTAGGGAACTTGTAGTGATACTAGTACAAAATATAGGTTAACACTAACAAAAATTGTCACAAGATTTTTAGAAGAAAGAAAATTTCTCTCAAAATTACTCTTATTGGCAGACAGTGAAATTTGCGGTCCCTGCAAGAAGAACTTGTTCTTATTCCGGTACAAAATATGAGTTAAGGTGGCCACATTCCTTTACAAAAGAATATTTAATTTTTCCAGAATTGTTTCTACTAAAATATTTTCAGGATTTTTTTCTGAATTCTTTTTTAAACTGCAGGTGTCTCCAATATTCGGAAAATTGATGACACAGAAGTGACTACTTTACAAAACAGTTAAGAAAATAATGAGTTTATTTTATTCAGTAATCGAAGTATATAAAAATAAACGTCCACTTCTGTAGATTTCACGAAAAAAGACGTATAAAATGCTATAAACCCGAAGAAATATGGTATCTCTTAAATGAAGATATATGAATGCAAAATACACTTTAAACTTAAAAAAACATTTTATACTTCTTCTTTTTCATTATTTGAGAATAGAATTCATATTAATTAACAAACTCACACATTTACAGGGTATTATCTATAAGTTTCACCCCACCTTAAGGGCGTCGTATTCTTGAAATAGTGTTTCCTACAAATACAAACAATTTTAGACATTTAGTAACCGAATAATTTAGGAATGTCATCCATCTGCAAATTTTCAAAAATATCGAAGTAAAACGAATAAATCACGAGAAAAAGTGGAGATAAAAATGAAGTGAATAAATTTTTTGTTTGTTTTCATTTATTTTCCAATGCCATTCAATCAAAAATATTTATAAATTACTTAATTGGCCAATATAAGAGTTAAAATTATTTTTTGAATTAATGGACCAATTTTGTATAATTATACATGGTGATTCAGTCCACGTATTCGGAAGCTCCACAAAATTTTATACAGCAAATAATTTTGGATAAAACTTCTTCACTCATCTTTTCGTTATATTTTTGAAAGCAGAACCAAGTAGAGCTCGTGCGTGGATATTCCCAAATAATGCAAATCGCATTTGACTATGAATATCAATCAGAATCAAATCCATTACTCATCAACAGTAGGTACCGAATAACACAGACTCAAATGTCTATTAAAATGTCCTTTATAAATTTTTCCAAGGCTCTCTTCAGTAGAAGACAACCGCGTTCTTTCATTACTTCACTTTACCAAACTTGAATTGTATTTTTTTCAGGCAAATAGCAAATTTTATTAATAATTATAAACCATACTGGCGACACAATTACACGAAATTCACCAACCCCTACCACGCAAAAATAATGACTAGATGAAGAAGGAAGAGAAGTCGGGCCGTGCGCATATGTTCCAGATGCAGTCGATGGCAGGCCCGCCTGCCTAAGATCATCCTGTATAAAAATGCATGGCCTACTATGCATCGCACACCATCATTTTTATCAATTTAACATTTTTTGACAAACGCTCTATACATATATCGTTACGAAGGCTAATTATATTGTATACACAATTGTCAGATGTTTACTCGTACATGCACATAATATTTAACTTCGCTCCTTTTCTACCTCATGCTCTTTTGATTTTCGAGATATTATTGTCCTGGAGCACCCTGTACGACCAGTTGCAAAATGTTATAGAAAATCATCTCCTTACCTTAAGCGGTCTGGAATTGTAGCAGAACAGGCGGCAGTTCTAACAATCAACGACCTGCATCGCTGCTGCAAAGCCTTTAGCTCTTCTTCGGCTGCGTTTAGTTTTTCTCTCATTATAAGCCTAGCTTTAGAATCCGGCGATAGACCTATTTCAAGCTGCCTCACTAGCCGTCGAATTGCCGCCAATCTACCTTGCCTCTCTCCAATCTCATGCTCGGAACCTTCGTCCGAAATACCACTGTCCGAAAAAGAACCCTCAGTGAATATCTCTTGCAGAGGGTGGTAGCCCTGAAACAAATACAAAATAAAGTTTAGAGGTAAATTCAAAACAATGACAGCAAGTCATTCAATGTGCTATTAATCTGCAACAAATGGAGCAAAACATCGCGTTCTCTAAAATGCGTCTTTGGGTAAATGTGGCATCTAAAGGATAATTAAAACGGTTTTTTCCTTATTTCATTACCTACAGTTGGTATTTGGCGTCAGCTTTTACATTTAAAATTTAACCTAACCTTAAGGTGGCATCTAAGGCTGGTTATTTTTTGGTTCCGATAACGAACTGTTCCAAATGTCAAATCATGGTCAAATGTCAACCGGTATCAATTTTTCACATTAACCCAAGCCAAAATTCTTTCACCCTACCATACCCGCAGATAGAGTGCCAATCCTCCACGAATACAGCTGACCTACGGTCTACCGGCCGCGGAATTTGATCCCACAGCAGACGGGCCACATCGATACAAGTACTGACACCTTAAACCACTCGACCACTGACCAACCAGCACAATAAATCAGTATTTCATTAAAAATAGCTACTAAATTTGTTCCTTTCACTCCGAGGTGGAGCATAGGGCCTTCACGAAGCTCTTCCATTTCTTCTTGTTTTTAGCCAGCGCTTTTACTTCCCGCCAGCATTTTCCCCTTTAGTTTATATTTCTTCGCCAGCTTATAATACAAGAAGCCATATATTACATAAATCAACACCCAAAAATGATTCACAATTGTTTAAATAATTTTGAAAAACGATATAGGTTTTGCAAAGCAAGGAACTGTGTTTGAACAATGTTTATAAATTATTATTTAAATTGCTTCATAAATTGAATTCGAATATAGTTTTGTATTCTCCATAACAAAAAAAATAAAATTTTAATTGCGGAAATACTGAAGCATCAATATCTCGCGAACAGGAAAAGATATCCCAATACAATCAGGAAAAAATGGAGGGCGGTTTCATAAGAAAACAAACCAAGTTGATATCAATATGTAGTGCGATACTTGATTGTTTTCTTGATAAGAAAATTAAAGTCCTTGAATGCACGTTTCAATTTGCGACCTCTTAAAATAACAAAGTTACAGACGAACTTAACCACGTGACACCATACGACACCACAAGAACAATATTTTTGGGTCATATATCTGCAACGCGATGTTTAATTCGTTTTTTTGAAGACGTCGCCGCACAGTGGGTTGAAAGACTGATAAAAACCTCATAAATTGATCATTGAACAGAGCTGAAGTTGCGTTGAAGTATCTATTGTTTCGCTCATTCAAAAAGTGTTCCCTAACAATCACAAAACAGTTCCAAAAATCAATATCTGCGAATATAATAAGAAAACTATTTATATTTTATTATGGATATAATAATGGCCAATACTGCCGAGTTTCCCTTTTTACCAAAATTTTGCTACGCACATGCATTATAACAAACCATATTTAATTGTTATTGTTCGAATACGTTCGAAGCATACTGGCTGTTCTCGTATTCAGTTTAACTAGATATGCGGTGGAAAAAAATATTCCAACTTTGAGGAAAGTAAATTTTAATATCCTGAACGAATATGTTCAGGAAGTGTAGTAGCCAGAAACAAATTTGTTTGTGTTGTTGTATAGTGCGACCAATCACATTATAAATTATTTCTTTATTTCAGAGCATTTACTTTCCATTGTGGAGGAAGAAGAAGAAAAAATTCTCACCCATAACAGATATCTGGTTAAGAAGTCATCTGGATGGATTGGTCGTATAGTGAATGAATAGGGTTTTATATTTATATTATTATTATTTTAGTTCTACTAAACATTATCTTGTATTGTCCTATTATTGGAAGTGATTCTGTTAGGCAATAAATGCATTATTATTATTATTTTAAGTTTCTCGAAAAAGTAGTCCAGTTCGGAGATACCCTGTAATTACAACGAAATTGAGACACCCTGTACATTTTTCACCACTCAACCCACAATATTCTATTCTAACCCTCTTCCATTATGATGCAGATAACTGAATAGCGATTAAAAATTGGCCCAAGGAATGTCCTGACTCATGACTGACCATGTCTTAGTGTCTTCTGAAGGTTTTGACGTATAGCTTGTAGTTACACGATCACAAAAAGGAGATACGGTGTGGGTAGAAGCTTTTGCCTTTGCCAATCACCCCTGAAAACTGCTTAGTATGCGACGCGGCGCTTTTCATTACCGTAGCAGAGCGTCGAGCACTTCATTCCTGCGAATTCTATGTGAAAGTGCCGGCGTTGGCCGACTGCATCCGACTAAATTCCACCATAGCGAAATCGTCTCCTCTCTTGACTGTAACACTGTTCTATTTTCATTTCAAAATCGAAGTTATTTACTAAATATCGAAAATAATGTATGTACGGCTTCAATTTTAATCAGAATTTCTGTAGGTACGTAAAAATCGCCTAGTATATGTCGACAAAATTATTATTATTATTATTATTAAAATTACTTTGGCTTCTCTTACAACTTATTAACTCTTATAAGCTCTTATCTTTCCAACATAGTTATTGCAACAACTGCGGTTGCAAGTCTGCTGAAGTACGAGCCACCTCCCTCAAGGCTCTAATTTGGGACTCTTATTCTTTAGTCTATTCATTTATGATATCATTAATAATTTAACTGTGCTCTGTATGCAAATGATCTGAAAATTTTAGTACAATTAAGAACTCTGATGATGACGCTAAACTTCAATTTAATCTAAATCTCATTCATCAATGGTGCAAGGTCACTAAATATTAGTAAGTGTCATGTACTGTCTCTTTCTATAAAGAAACAGTTGACTTCTTCTGATTATTCCATTGAAGAACACACGCTTTCTAGACCTGACACCTTCTGTGACTTAGGTGTTATATTAGACAGAAAATCTACATAACTGCAAGATATCTTGGCTTCATTATAAGGAATAGTAAACAGTTTCGGAATTCTAACACTGAAAATTTTGTTGTCGTGTTGGAATTGTGTAGAACCAACGATTCCATTGTACTTATTAAAGGCGTATTAGAGGTCTGAGTTTAGTTAAAATATCGGTCGCGTTTAAGTTACGAGTTCTGGTGATTTGGATAGTGATTTAGATATTATCTCTACCCGAGTTTCACAGCACTTAGATGAGTACGGGATGTGAGGGGTGCAGGGGATAAGACGCCATAGGCGAACTACTTGAGAAGGGTTCAAAGTACACAACGTTACCAAAAATAAGTTGATGTTGAGTGAACCTAGCACCCTAATAGTTTACTCATGTATTCTTCAAAGAGTGAAATCTGTTCCAAAAATCCTGCTGTACTTCCAATATGCGTTATTGCTAGGTGCCATCCTTTTCTATTAATCCAGTCAAAAGAAATGCCTCCTGTTTTATTTGGATATTGCAATCGCACTTCACTCGTCGTATGGCTTTGATTTAAATTTCGACAATGTAATATTTGTTTAAATAATTTCTTGGCCATTATCACTATTTCGTCTTTTTCTACCAGCATATTCTATCACATATTATCATAATCCATATGTCACGTATGATTAGAAAAAGCACCCTTCTAGATATTCTAGGCAAAGTTTCTTCCTGTGAGATAGCAATCTATTTCTTTTAATTGTCAGCTCATTTTTCAAATACCAGCCATGAATTCTTCTAAGAATTGCGTATTTTGTCATTATCAACCTATATCTTCTTCTTTCAGCAAGTTTCCACTATTTTCCGTTTTGCAATTGCATGTTCTTCTTTGCCATTCTTTATTGCACGATATACACTACTCACGGACACCCTTATTAATGAATTACATATTTCAATCTCTGACACTCACAATTTGGTCTCGCGCCCTAATCCTTTTATACAAGTTTATCATCCGACATTCCCCACCAGAAAAGGTTATTTAATCGAAAAACTAAAAAGAGATTATTTTTTATACAAAATAATGCTAGGTCACCTTTAGGTATCCGTTTTTCCTTTACAATTTTTCGAATTTATATAATTCTATTATTTATAAAATGCATTTTACTTTCGATCTGTCGCGATGCGGTCTTTATTTCCAAGGTTCGACGTCGTTAAGTGTGTATTAAAATATGTATAAGCCCAAGAGATGGCATATGCTCCACGTATGAAATTTTAATAATTTCACATCTTGCTCGGGGTAAAGTCGCATTATAAAATATACCCACCGTTAAGGTAATAGACATTTTACAATATACAAGTCCGCATACTGACAATACAGAAAAAAGTCTATACTTAGTAACTTCAAATAAAGTTTAATTTCGATGTCTTCCGAGAAGAATTGTCACAAGACTAACTACAGTATGTCTAGTTAGTTAAAACTACTTTTGCACCCTACATTTTTTACAAAAAACCGCTCATATCAAATTATGAATGAAAATGTACAGAGATGTTAGGGTTGCTAGTAAGCCATATCGTTGGTGCTTCTTTTTCCAATTACGTTTGAAAGAGTCATCATTTTGAAGCTGTGGGTAGAGGGCGTTAAGTACAGCTTAGAGATGGAAGAAATAGGAAGTGTTTTGTAAGACAACGGACGATCAACGTCCGATGATCTGACAATCAGTGCTGGTCATCAACTTTGACATCTGCATCGGTTCAATTTGGATATACAAACTTTTCGGAAGACACTCAGTCTCGGCAGTGTACCCACGCAATTAAAAGACCGTTTGATCTTGATTCTTTAACACCGGCCCTTCCTTTTTCTAATAGAAGTACTATTAATAATATTAATTTAATATGACCTTTTATCTTTCATCTGTCAGCCATGAGCATAGGTATATATTCGGCCAAAGTCAAAGGTAGTGACAGGTCACCGCGTTGACAAGTGTATCAATTTACGCCGTTTTGAAATAAAAAAAAGTATTTACAAAATGTCGATTACCTCCATTATTTAATGAGATATGGTAGCACAGGGAGGCAGCATCTACCTTACCGATTTATTCCCAGGATTGATATTTGGAGATTTTAAGAATGTTGATCCATTTTCTGTTTTATTTAAAACTTGTCATTTGAAAGATTTTTGTTGCTGGGTACCTCTCCTTCCCACGACCTTTTCCTTCCTTTTTGTCTAAAGCGAGGTACTCAGTCCGTCGACGACGACGAAGTGGTCGGGAAAACACAAAGTATAACAAAAAAATGCATGCAAATATACACTAATACATAAAAACACTGCCACACGTTTACCACCAAGGCATTACAATAGTTGTTCAATGTGGTACAAAGATGATTCAGCAATATTTCGTCTACTCGGAAAACGTCTTTGATATTACGCGGTCCCACGATAGTATGCACTTGTCACCCCAAATGAGGGTTTTGCCCCATTTTTTAAACATCGAGCTAGAATTCCGAAATAATTGTTATTGTCTTTTAAGCCTGCCTGAGCACAAGGTCATAGTCATAGTTTAACCCTGTATTCATTCTTTTATTCATCTTTATTTTTTGCCATTATATACTAAGAAAATGTATAGTTAGGTCTTCTTTTGCTTGTCTATGACGGCACCACACTTTTTTCTGTCCTTATTTGAAAACAACTGTACATTTGGGGGTACAGATGGTAAAATGTGTATGGGTTGCATTTCAAAATTCAAGACCTTTGCCGAAAAGTGGGAGGTGCCTACTGAAAATTTTGACAGTATTGCATGTAAAGTCAACTTGTCATCATGAATTAAGTCCAAACAGAGAAAAAACAATAACATTTGAGTGTTCTCAGTGTGAATAACAGTTTGAAACAAAGTCAAGGTTGCCAAACGATGGAAAAACTTTAACCAAAAAATATTTGTCCAAACATTTTTTATAAACATAATGTTTTTAACAGTTCCATACATATTGTGTACCTTGTATATATATTTATATATTAGTCCCTGATCCGAAGAACTCAATTGAGCTCTTGACGCAAATCACAGCTTTTATATTCTATATGTATACATAAAAATTACTGAAATTGAATCATTAATGTGTGTTCTGTTTTTAAACTTACATTTATTTTAAATTTTATTCATATTAGTTCAAATGCAACGCACATAGTTTCTATTGTGAAACAAGAAATAGTAAATTCCAGTGGAAGAACATTTATAGTTATTTTTTTGGAATACTATAACGGCCCGAATAGTAAATATTTTGTCGGGAACCATACGCGATGGCTGATTTCAGTTTGTGCGACGACGCGCGGATGGATTTTGACCAACGTAATGCTGCTATTTCCGGATCGTTAATCGTACTCTAGTTGAGTTTCGGGTCACGTATTCAGAATGTTCTACGGAATCAGCGTAAAAATACAAATTTAATATCGGATCGTAGAGCTTCACTTAGGCCCTGAGGTCAAGCTATACTCCGAGACTACAGAGGATAGTCAGATTATTACCGGCGATTTTCACAAGCAGACTCGCCGAAAACTAATATTTATATACGGCTGCCCCTGCGGCCGTTCTTGGTTTTATCAGGAGACCGGAAAAACATTTCTCGAGAATGTGAGAAAAACCGGAGGGGATTTTCTATGTTTACCTTTTAAGTCAATTTAAGTTTTTTTTAAGTAATAGTGACCGGTGTTAAGCATTTATTTACCAGCAAGTATGAATTAATAACACAAACTAATATATTAAAAATAAGTAGGGTTTGCTTATTAAATGCATATCTCAAAGCCACCCGTTTTCGTGATACAAAGCAAATACCTAATTTTAGAAAATCAAATTTTGGATGTAGCTTTGTTTTTGGTGGTGCTGAATGAGCTGGTGCTATCAGTTTTTTTATTAGCACTTCCCCTAACGTTTTATTCTGTAAAACTCGATGTTACACAAAAAAGTTTTAACACAGAAAAACGCAAAAAACTGGTAAAGTCAACCAAGCTCCGTAACAGTAATTATTTGTTTATCAAGTGTGTTGTGTCAAACTCCAGACTTTTTCGAAATCGGATCCTTCTGAAATGAGCCTGATTCCGAAAGACGTTGAAATACGTTTCTGAACATTCTCGGATTTGAAGATGGATGATTTGGAAATCTAACAAGGCCATAAACGTAAACCATGTTGGCTATTTCAGCATTTTTATTAAAAAATAAGCTTAATTTGACAATAGACAATAATTAAATAAGGTGACAACTTATTATTATTGTTTTTGCATAACATCCCAACTGGAACTGGTATATCAACGAATGCGTGCGTAGAAAATAAGCAATTGCCATTCTTCCTTTACATGAAAATAAACGCAGGGTGATTGGGAGAAACCCCCAATATTGGAAAGGGGTGTTCAGAGAGCAAAAGTGAACTGAGATAGCAATGAAAATATTTTTACTCGAGTTAATTATTATAATGCATCAGTAAAGTATTTATTCTGTAGGTATTATAAATTATCACATTGAGTGAAGATCTATTAAACCGAAATTAATAAATTAAATTTTCAAATATACTGTTGCATATACTAATGATTTAAACCATTCCCAAAGGCGGTAATCAAGGAGATTCAAATTTGGTGACCTTAGTGGTCAATTTTGGAAACCACCTCGGCCAATTCAGCGTTGTGGAAAGGGATTGTTAAGATGATTGATGAAAACACGACTAAAATGGGCAGGGGCACCATCATGCTAAAAGTACATGTTTTGCCTCATAACCAATAGCACATCGTCCAGTAGATCTGCCAAATTATTTTCTAAAAATTCTATATATATTTAGCTCCAGAAAGACTACCAGCTAGCACAACTGGGCCAAGTAATTGATTATTAATCATACCACATCACACGTTAATGCTGAACCGATGTTGAAAGTTACTTTCCACCGTGGCGTGTGGATTTTCATCTGTTGTTTACTCCATCACGAGTGAATCGAGCCTCATCAATGAACAAAATGTATTTGTAAAATGTATGGTTTGCGTTTATCCAATTGCAAAAATGCAACCACAAATCATTATCACCATCATTTGTAAATGTAATTTTGTAAATGATTTCCCATGCTGCAGTTTGATTAATTTGGAGACGGGTTGCAGTGCGCCTTGTATTTAAACCCAGCTTGCCTCTCAGATGTAATTCTCACACTGGGAAACATTTTAGTTTCACGTGCATTGTTGAAGACTGTTGGAACACATTTCTATCTGGCACTCTTCTGTTCGGGAAGCGACGTCGATATTCAGCAACTGCACGATTAGCGCTACCGTTGCAATACCCATAAATAAAAATAATATCAGCATATTCTCGATGACTAAATGTGGCAGGCATTACGACATTATGTGTGTACAATATCGACTAAATGAACGCACATGTAAAAATAAATGTGACAATTAGTAATCAGTAATGTGTGTTTGGTTTAGAATGCATGACCTACTCAAAAGAAATTATCAAATAATAACAGCTCTCGCAAAAATAGCAATAAAAATATTTTCATTGCTATCTCAGTAAGCGTAGATATTTGATCATATGTTAATTAGGCTTTTTTGTTCACTTTTGGCCCCTAAATATCCCTCCAATCACCCTGTATATTTAATAAATCATATATTACGTTGGTGCAACGGAGTGTTAAATTATAATTACAATAGATTACCACATAGTATTTATGCTAGAATTCATTAATTAATTTATACCAAGTAATAATGTAAATCAGCAAATGAAAAGATGGCAAATGCTGAAACGCAATCTCCATATAAAATTTTCCAGCGTAGGCAGCGACCGAAATTGTGGACAGTGACTAATCGCTAGTTTGTGGACAAGCGCAACGAGCGAAGCGTGCGGGGAGCAACATTTCATAGACGTACTAAATTTGAATGCGATGAGATATAAAAAATATACAAAAATAATTGCATTACATAATATCCATTATTTTTAGAGTAGAAACAGTGATATAACGGTTTTTACCAATTTCGAGGCGTTAGATGATAAAAATAATAAGAATAAAGTTTTTATCTTGTATATCGATGTACCTAAGTTAATTTAGAAACTTTATCAAGACAAACTGAAAAGATTCTTACCAACATGGTAAATATATCCTATAAAACGATGCTCTCTTGTGCGTCGATGACCCACCACCACCCGGCTCATGCCGCCACAGGATGTTGACTATTTATACATTTCATATAGGTAATTGTTTTACACGAATATTATCATTATCACTAAATTAGTACGCATTACGTCAGAATCATAATAAACTTCACTATCACTGTATGTTCACGATTTATTAAAATAACTATAACTATTCGACTCTTCTATGATAACTTGCGTTATCCATTACAACAACTGCTCCTGGTTCTACATATGATAAAATAGATTCAAACCATTTTTTAAATACTTCACTGTTCATATCTTCATGGTAATCTCCCGTCCTACGTGATTCAAAAACATGCAAACCATTTTCTAAAAATCCCGAATCGCTTCCAATATGTGATATTATTAACCTACGTCCTTTTCCAGAAGGCGCCTTTAATCCTGCAAAAATTCCATCTAAAAATGCTTCTCTTTTACTTCGAACGTTACCATCCTGCCAAACTTTTGATACCGTATAACCTTCGTTTTCCCATGTTTCATCCATGTAATATATCTTTTTGCCCGATATACGAAATTCTCTTAGTTTTTCTAAATATTCTCTTCGCCATATTACAATTTCATCCTTTTTTAACGAGCATACTTGTCCTCATCTTCAGCTATCGTAGCTTGATTTTTTTTATCGTCGGAATTTCATTTCTGAAGAATCCATGAATTTTCCTGCGAATGGCGTATTTTACGTCATCATCGACTTCTGTTTTTTTCCTTCCTCGTATTTCTATTTTTTTCTTCTTTGGATTTACTTCCACTCTTTTTTATAGCACGGTATACACTAGAAACTGACACTTGTGTTAACGAACTACACATATCAACAGCTTCACTAAACACCTATGTTAGAGTGTCGCGCTCGAATTCCTTCGTATACGTTTTTTATTATTATCAATTGTCCGTTACATATGTTATGTCGATTACTAACAGACTTTTTACTAGAACTGGCATTTTGATAAATTTTAACTGTTATTTGTTAACTTCACGGTTGCAATAATTTATTTTTATAATTTAATATAACTATATAAATAACACCCAGCGAATAGGAGCAAATCCCCCAACGTACGCATATTCTAATGGCGTTCTAACCTCGGCAAAACCATGTACTAATGCTCACGGTTTACACACACCAACATATTGTTTTCCACAATGCAATAAACAGAGATAGAGAATACATCGGACTTCAGTTTGCCTGAGTCTTTATCGTGGTACCGTAAATGTTAATATAGTATCGTTGTGCATAGAAAGCGGCATAGTAATAATGAGGTAAATAATGTGTAATCTCTTATAAAATTATTATACGCTAAATAGTAAATAGTAGTAAATAGTTTTTATATCTATTAGTATAGCACATATTAATAAGTACAATGAAGCTCTCCGATTGCTTCAAAATGTAAACAAGTACATCTCCCTTTTCTAATAAATCTATGGTATTACTCGAATTTAACTACAATTTTACAGAAAATCTCTTAAAATACAGGGTGTTCGGAATATGAGTACCTTAATTTTGCCATATGATAAGTTACACCTAAACTTTCTGTGAATGGTTTTCTTAGAGATCGTTTCACAACAAGGAACAATAGTTACAAGTGTTTAAAATGACTTATATTATTAGCAAGAAACGTTTACCGTACAAACGTCTCGTAGCTATAGAGTTTTGCTTAGATTCGCCGTAAATTAACATGCCATGCAGCTGGTTATGGTTACTATAAATTGTTCCATTTTTGTTTATGTACACTCACAAACATCAAAGAAAAACTAGACTAAAATGAATCGCACTAGCTGTACGCACTATGACTAATTATTATTCTTTTAGATTATCACCAACAGCCTGATACTGCAATGTTGGCGAACGTTACAGTACATTACATTAAAAGAATTTCTCAGAAACTTCAATTGTTTACTTCATTAACACTGATTCAAAAATCAAATTATGAACAAATTACGTTATAGGCGCTTTTACTTAGTTCGTAATTTCGTAACATAGTTTACTGCAGTTGCATTTTTATTTTTGAAATGTATGTAGACAAACTATACGTTTTAGACATTTTTTTCATAAGTTTTTTATTGCTTTTAGTCAGATATATAAGCCCTTAAAATTACGGCACTCATATTCTTACACCCTGTATAGATGTGCATTTTTTATAAGTGGTAGGCGATATTATAGGTTACGTTAGGTTATGGTTTGGTTAGGCCATTGCTTGAAAAAAAATGAAAATTTATGGAGATCTGATTCTGCGCCATTCTTTTATATTTTGGATAAGTCTCGTACCTGGTGTGCAGTGGTTTCTGACAAGACCTTTGCCACATCCCTCACGCAAGTCGCGGTCTGGTCGGTGAAGGTGCCGTTGGTCAAACAGGAATCAAGCAAATGTATAGTTTTCTCGTCTTCCCGTAAATCTTTCTGTAGCTGCTCCAGCCTGGATTCTAGCGTTTTCCAGGCTGGCAAAAGGCTTTCCATCTGGCACAGCTTATCAGTGGTACTGAAACAAAATAATTAAATATATACTTGAACATGTAAGTGAATCTAGTGGATTAGATAGTGCCAAGATGGACACTAAGATGAATTTAGAGTGTGGACGGACTGCTAAACATTAAATGTATTTAAAGGATTTCTATTTACGTATCGTATGCGTGCGGTGGCGATTAGAAAAGGCCATTAATGCATGTATAAATAACTTGCATGAATGAATATATAACGGCAAATAATGATTTTCCAATGGAACTTCGATTAAGTTTTCTCACGAAGTTCGACGTGTTCAGTAAGTAAGACATTTAAAGTACATTGGCCAGATAGTGTAGTGTACGATGCGTATACATATAAAACATTTTATAATTAGTATTCTATGTGAAATCTTTCCACTACCCTGTGCCCGATTCCCCACTACAAGCGACTATATGTCGGCAGCTGCACCCATGAATAACGTGGATTGCTTTCGAAGTACATCGAATTCATTTAATTCATTTATATATGGGAGACTCAAAACACAATTTCAATTATTAAAATTTATGATAAAATTATATTTTCGACGAGTACACTGGCCTATCTTAAAATCTCCAGAATTTCGCCGCCGACGAGATTAATGAAAATTTGATCATTTAATCCCTATAGAAAAAGTGCTTCCATTTTTTCTCAAAATATTTCAATCTAAAATCAATTAATTCAATCATTGGCCTATCTTAAAAACTTTAAATACTTCAATTTTGACGATACCGAGTTTAATACAAATTTGAAATTTTAGAAAGTTATATTAAACGATTTCATTTTAAATCCAATTCATTCAAATTCTTAAAAATACGATGAGGAATCAAATACATTAATTGAATCTCCAAAATACTCATGATCTCTATAGAAATTTCAGGGAATTACAAGTAAAATATATATCTAATATTTACTTTAATATTAGGACGATTTAAATAGGCTTGATATTTTTCTCGGTCCATATCACTATTGAAATAATATTTAATATTTCATGTAACTTTATATTGATTTCCGAAGGAATTCGGTGACCTGAATCCAAATCTGGTCTCAATACCGCGGCATCGCATGAATATTTTGAGATAGTATCCTAAAGTTCAAAATTGGTTGTTTTAGGGCAGTTTTGGTTTACGGCTGGTTGTATAGAAGTTTACCGATACACACTAAACAAGTACCGTCAAGTATGATTCCTGACCATCAATTTTCATATTAAAGCGTCCAAATTAGATTATTTTCATTGAGATACAGCAGACTGAAATGTGCACTGCGTTCAGAATATTAAATCAAGCGATAACATAGGTTAACTTGAAACACCTTGTAATCCTTTATATTTGAAGTGTCACTCACAATACGGCAATATATGTTATATTTTACGTTTTGCATTTTTTGGATCAATATCCGACATATTGGATCTGCCATCTTGATTTTTGGCAATATGACTTCAGATTTGGGATCATTTCAACTACAAGTGTTTACTTCCAGAATTATTCAAAATCAAATTGGTTAAAATACTTACTGTATATCGTAAAAGAATTCTATTTGAACGTTTCAAAATGGAAATTGTCTTTAGTTTATGTCAATACAATTTGTTCCAAGCAGCAGTGAATTCCGAAAATGCTCTAAGACAGCTATTTTGCACTTTTATGATAGAATATCTCAGAATCCTGACGTGATGGCGCTATTGTGAACCAGATTTCGGTTCAGGGCACCGATTTGTACATTATTACATTTTTATTGTCAGTTTATACTTACCAGGTACGGGCTTTATCAAACAGTTCGTAGAGCTCGGAGATGTCAGATTTGAGAGAGCATTCACTAAAATCTTCGTAATCTTGATTCTCCAATGTGAATCTATGGACAATGGCATTCAGTGATGCAAGCTTTACGCCATGATTTGTTATGGTTTCTATCAGTTTCTGTAATAAAACAAATATTATAGTTATTGAATAAACAACTCACTGATAATTGCAGTTGCGTTTTATTGTTAAATATTTATTAGCATGACGGTTAAAACGAGTATGGTAAACACCATTATTTTCTTTACAAGTCACATAGGCAACTAGATAACCCAAACAAAAACATATTATCTAGGCTAATTATAAAAACAATCACTGTGAACGTCAACCGTTAATTATGCATGTTCCACAACTAGCTCTAAAAATGAAGCAACCACAAATCGGAATCGTTTTGTTAATTGTGTCGTTTGTGTGCTACACAGGGTGGTGATAGAGTTCGGAATAATATTCATAATTTTCTTTTTTTAATTATGAATATAAATATGTCATTCTATTTTTTAAAAAGACTCGACGTAGGCAAAAAATGTATTTTTCCAAGTTTTATGTTTTGGCAGTGACGTCATCAGAGATTTTTTTAATTACACCCCCACTTTTTTTTAACAAAAATGATTGCTATGATAACTTTTCCGAGTACAACGGTACCAAATATTACGGTGATATTTCATTACTTAAGTGCCACTTCTGAAATGTTTTGTAAATTAGTAAGTGTAGAAATAATTGTCCACATATGATGCTACATTCAGACTTTGTTTACTAAACCTTTTACTTGAAATTATAACATTTTTATCGGAAACTGCATGACCGTCTGCAATATGTTTCCGTATAGGAAAAAAAGAGTAGAATTCAGCGTAAAAGTCGGTAAATTTCTGAATAGTATAATTTTGTCCACAGAGGGAGAGAAGAGTAAGTCCAGGCAGTCAACAGCAGATCAACCTCCCTTGGGAACGTTCTAAAGTCTTTCCGTCCAAGTGGCAGCGTCAGGATGGTCATCCGTATGTCCCTAGCTTGTCGCTTTTCATAGCTGCATGTGTATAAATTACTGAAGTTTATGGACATACCCCAACACGACCGTATTTTATTATTGACGGGGCTACAAATAAGAAAATCTAACTAATTCAAAGCCGCATCAACTGAATTGGCAATATCGAAACCGCAACATTCATTCTACTAGGTAAACACATTTATAGATATACAGGGCGTCCAGAATAAGAGTGCCTTAATTTTGCCATATGATAAGCTGTACTACACAAAATATATTTGACTTAATAATTTTTCTTTTCTGACCAGCGGTAACAGAATTATGACAGCAAACAGGTCTTGAACGTCGCTCATATACAATAATAGGATTTTTATGTATTTATAAGTAAGTTTTGCCGTAAATTAACATATCGCGCCAGTTATGGCATCAAAGAAAAACTAGGGAAAATGCAACGTACTAACTATACGCACCACGACTAATATTACTTTTAGGTTATCAGCAGCAGCCTGACACTGGAACGTTACAGTTTTAACGAGTTTCTCGGAAACTTCAATTGCTTACTTCCTTAATACTGATCCAAAAATCAAATTACGAACAAATTACGTTACAGGCGTATTTACTTAACCTTAATTGTACCTTAGTTTGTAATTTTGAAACATAATTTTGCATGTTATTGCAGCCATATTTTTAGTTTTGAAATGTATCTGCAGACAAACTATTCTTTTTAGACATTTTTTTCATAAGAGTTTTTTATTGATTTTGATCAGATATATAAGCCTTTAAAATTACGGCACTCATAGTCCGGGCACCCTGTATACGTAGATTTTGAAGAAAATTCATAGTATGAAATATAAAATAATATTTTATAAAACGTAAGCGTAGATATCCGCACACATATTCATAAATGCAATGAAAAAATGATGGGTAGCACTTATACGGATAATTTTAATTTTAAGCAGAAAAATCGGAATTTGTAATTTTCTACCTAATGTTTAAAATAATAAAAACTGATAATGTATTTGACGTTATTTATCAAAATCAAACTCTAAGGGTACGTTTACATCTGACATTAATTGCTCGATATTTATGTCGGATGGAAATTGTGCGTGCGTCCGCGATATGTATCAACACATCTATACGATTAGATGTAAACACCTATTCGGAATCGCCTGACAGAAATTACTGTAAGTGACTAATCGTCTACATTTGTGGTAGTGTCGGCAGCTAATTATTAATATAGAGTGATAAAAAATAATGGATAAAAGACGATATTGATGAATAGATTAATTTATATAACAGTAAACCTTAACTGTATGACAATTTTACAAATAAGCCTTTCAAACTAAGCTCACTGTCGGACAGAAATCGCATTTAATCTAAACAGCGCGAACATTTCTGTCAGAGTTATATGTATCAAGCGTCTACGATATGTATCGACACACCTATGCGATTAGATGTAAAAACATATTATTTTCATATTCGCACTCGCCTGACAGAAATTGCTCTAGTTGACTAGTCGTCTACTTTTGTGATGGTGTCGGCAGCAATTCAAAAAGAATGATAAAAAAGCATCGGTAAAACGCGATATTGATGAACCGATTAATTTATTTATATTTTTTAAAAGAAAATCAAATAAAGATAATGTGAAGTCCAAAGAAAAATTTTAATTTACGAAATTTTTAAGTATAAGAATTATTGGAAAATAAACATGGAAGGGGTGGTTTATTTCACATCTTACAACAAACCAGGAATATGGGAAATATTCCCGTAAAATATCTTTTTTTAAGTAAATGTTCCTGACAAAATTCATTTGTTTATGAATATAAACTGTTGAAAAACAGTATGTGAGAAAATGTTTCTGGGGATAAAAAACTATAAATCTGATTTAGTACCGTCCAAATTCAATATTATGCTCAACTTAAACTATAGATATAGATATTTAAAACGAAAAAATATTTGTTGGATTATTTCGAAGAATAAATTACGGAGCTGTATACGACTGAAAACATGTATAGTTTTTGCTAAAAATTCACACATAACGGTTTGAGGAGTCCTGATTAGCACCACTTATTCAAAAAATATCTCTGAGCGTTTATATTGAATTTCGCAGGTGTAAAAAAATAACATGCCTTCGGTCGTCGTCTTAAAATCCGTAATAGAATCAAAAGAAGCGATTTTCGATGCCATTTAAAACAAACAAATATTTGTTGAAATATCTCGAACAAAACCATTTTTACAGATTTATTCACGAATAAAACTAAGATCGTGTAGAAGAAAACACTATGTATAGTTTTTATTTAAATTTCACATACTACATTCTGAGGGGTCCACCTGATTAACAACTTAAAAAATTTTAAATAAAAAATTGCTTAACGTTTTTATTGAAATTCAAACGTAAAAGAAATGATAGTAGACCTTGCATCGCTAGTTTTAAAGACATTTAGAACAAAAAAAAATATTTGTTAGATTATCTTGAAGAACACAGTTTCTAAGGATTTGTACACAACAAGTGTGCATTAGCCGTATTTGGGAAATCGTAAATGATAGAAATCTGAAATTTCTTTTTTAGAGGATTTTGTTTTCCTTTCAACACTGCTGAATTGATGCAAAATATTTACATTATACGTCAACTCGCTTATTTTGAATGAAACAGGTATTTTTTAGTTAATTTTCAGATTCTACATTTAATTCTAAATCATTTCACTCACAAAATTATTACTTTTTAAGTCGTTAATTACCTGGGAGACTGAATGATTCAGTCATGATGAAAAAAAAACAATTTAAGGAAACGAAATAACTCAAAAACTATTGAGCTTGGACATATGGTATATTTAATAAAGTTGATTTAAAATTGCACGTAGAATCTGAAAATAAAATAAAAATATTATTTTTCGTTTAAAGTTAACGAATTGACGTCTACTTCCGGTGCTATCGCCACGTTACTGTAAATATTATATTTCAACTTAGCAGTATTTAAAACTCCTAGAAACGAAAATTCAGATTTCTATCGTTTCCTAAATACGTCTAATGCACGCTTATTGTGAGATACCCTGTATATATCTATATTATCAGTGTTTTTAACTGGGTATAGGTAGATACAGCTAATCTTTTTCTGCTACGCTAATAGTTTTTCTGAATTTGGTATCTTCCTTATTTATTTTACAAACAAGCTTTTCAAATTGAGTTGCTGTCATCCTCAAATAATTTGAGAATTGTTGCGGATTCTCGCCACTTACTTCTGAGATTAACTAATTTATAGACACCTAATTCATCATGTTTCAAAATTCATTCCCAAAACTACACTGAACGTTTTTTCTTCTTAAGTAACATATCCAGGGCAATCACACGGGTAGCAATTTTTTGTTTCGATACTCATCGTGACACGACTGAACTTTGTCTTTCTACTATGAATTGATGTATATGACACAAGTGTATTTACTACACACATCTCCACGATATAAATATATAGTAACTTCTGCCTGTAATGTAAACAGTCACTATATATCTATCTGATGCTTGACACATATATCGGGACACAAGATGTAAAAGTACCCTAAGGTTTATACTAAAATGAACAGACCAAAAAAAAAATTACAGCATTTATTTCAATAAAATGAATCATACGATCGTGTAAAAAATATATATTTTTTTAATAGCGTCGAGTTGTCTTACGATAATCATAGCCGTAGTTTTTTATTTGGGTTGCTGGTTCTTAGAAATGTAAATTTAAGGTATTTAATTTGGCAATTACGTGACACTATGTATGTGTATAAAAGAAAGGCAGCTTGTCGTTAACAACGCAGCAGAATAACAAAAACCATTGACACTACCTTCACCAGGTTCCGAGTATGGTGACGAAAATACAGAAACCAAACTGAGCTGAAAGGTGGACAAAAAATTAGATAGCACAAAGTACTTTAGCACAGGTACTGCCCTCGAAATGTTGAAAGTTCTAAATTTACGTAAAACTTCCATACTTTTAACAAAATTGAAAACAAAAAACGTAATCACATTTTTTCCGTCGTATACAGGGTGGTTCGTAAGTAATGGCCTATTTAGATATACTTCAAAATATTACGATTTACTTAAGCTAATATTCCTTAATAAAATGTTAAAAAAGATACAGGATGTCAGTTGGAATTTTTTGTAATAATTACACTGTATTTAACTGTATCACCTTAAAGATTTGGGAATAGATGTTTTTGGATATGAGAAACTATAATCTGTTATCTAGTTCGACATATTCCCCAGAGGGCGCCACATCCGCTATATTTATGACGTAAATGTGAGCGTAACTTTTTTGGACCTAACGTTATCACGTTTTTTTATTAAAAAATCCTAAACGTACATTGTTTTTGAGGAAAAAGGGTATACTTGTCATTAGTCTTACAAATTGACCATTTTCGAGATATATTTTCAACAATCAGCTGCATAGTTCGTTGTACAGTATTTTAATGTAGTAAGTTAAATTTTTACAATTATTAGTTAAAGTTATTAAGTATTTCTGAATGTAAGGTATTTATCCAGTTTTGGTTAAAATTGATTACTTTACAAAATCGAAAAATTCTGATACAATAGTTATTTATTATAAAACTATATCTATCACTAATTTTATTTTATAGAATTTATTTTTCGACGCCTGGAAAAATCTTGAATGCAACTCATGTTTAAAATACCTTTTCTCATTCATGAGGTTGTCGCATGAATGTAAAAAATTTTACTTTCAACACTTCTTAATAAATATTTTATAATAACAAGACCTACGCAAATACGATTATTTACATGTATTGGTAAAAAATCGAGAATTATGTAAATGTAATTTTACCATTATTAAAAATGGATCGATTCTCTGAAATGAGAAATTTTGTTTCCGTAAACGAATTTTCGGTTTCTGAGGTTTGCGCCCGGGCTGAACCTTTGTAGTAAAAAAGTTCGCCGCCTATTCTCAGTTTTGTACAGAACTGTACTGAATTCGAATCAATTGATTGGCTGTTGATTGTAAATTGAATTACATTGGAATGCGTGTCTGCAACGTTTTACAAACGGCATACCAATGCGGCTGGAGGTCTAGGGACATGTAACTCCCCAAGACCAAATTGTAGTGGTTATATACACAATCCTCAAAATCAAATTCTACGTCTACATGATAAATATATCGTAAGTAAATTTTAAGACCTCAGACATTTGTATTTTTATATATATGTGCCATAAAATAACTTTATGGATCCTTTTCTTTACTGTGTCATATAATAAAATAAAAATTAAACAGAAATTTAATTTATGAAATAAAATTAACAAACATATCCTATTTGTGGAACAAAAATTAATTTCACTGAATAGTGTGTGTATCTATAAGAATAGCCTTAACCTGAATAATTCAAATATTATACATGCAGCGCCATCCTGTATTCTAATATATAAGCAACACTTACATCAAACGATGACGATCACTGTTCGTTGTGAAAGAGTAAATTCCTGTACCTACTTGGGCGCAAATAAAATGGCTGTCGTATGGTCGTAATCTTTATAGGGTCTGTTCAAGCAAGGAATTCGGAATGGTTTCAAACTATCAGAAATATCTGACCAGTAAAGTTATGAATTTGTTTTCAGTAAACATCGTGTAATAAGTAGTTGGACAAATGTTTTTGACAGTTTGGAACCAGTCCGTATTCCTTGCTTGAACAAACCAATAGTTGATTGCAACTATTTTAAATTAGATGAATGATAAATACATAACAATATTTTGTATAATGACAAAAAGAAAATAAGATATTACGTAGGGATAATTAATTATGTAATTTTAAGCAAAAACTATTTGGGTATGATATGCTACTTGGCGGTATTGTTTATTTTCAATTGAAAAAGTGTACAATATACCTAATATGTACTTATATTAAAGTCTTATCAAAAATCAGCAATCTTTCAAAAATACCTATGAGTTTTAAAGTGTTTATCTAACTACATATAGTACAAAGGAATATGATAAATATAATATAATAATTGTTCCGTTACTAAGAAAAAAATCAGTGAAAGAATGTTCGAATCGAAAAAATAATGACGTGATTGATTCTATCGAAGTGTCCAAGTATCAATAGTTAAATATTTTGTCTTGAAACGATCTTTTTTGTAAAAAAAATATTTAGAATGGCGATACTTATATGGCAACCGACTGCTTGATAAAAACCGAATAAAATACTAAATACCTGAAAATCCTCGACATGCATAGACGGTATTTACCATTGGCGTAGGAACTTTAACATTATTTTGATAACAAAATGTCGCAGAAAAAGTGGTATGAGTAAACTTACTGCGTTATGTACCAGATGTCCAAATAAGGAAGGTCGTTTGACATATCAAAAATGGTTCGCCGTTGACAAATTTTTTTAGAAAAATTACTAGAAAATATTTTTGTATTGCTCCGTCCGAAACGGCGTATTACGGATTTACATTGTAATGCCGAATAAAGTTAATAAATCTTCTGGAATATTTCGTTTAACCAGATTTTCATTATACAGGGTGATTCAGGACTTATCTAAAAAAATTTGGGAATACATGCGCCATGAAAAATGGACTTAATATCGTAACATTGTTTTTTGTAAAACACTTATAGTTTACGAGTAAAAAATTATTGAAGTTGTAGTATTTTCAGCCTTTACATCGCTGGGCTACTGTAAGGCAATTCCAAATATATATTGAAATCCGATTACTTTTTGTAGGTATCAACATTAGTTTTTCAAGTGTCAAAAATGGCTTACGTATATGGCGAAGTAAAAATGCTTTAGCAGAATGATTTCCCAGTAAATATGTGCCAAATGCAACTATTTTTACCGCAGTGAGTGCAAGTGTAGTGCAAAATTTTGTTGGAACATCAGATATCAAACTATTTTATTAATTAGAACTATAAATTAATTCTTTTAATAATTAATAACAGTAACACCGAACGCAGTTGAATTTGCTGTATAAAATAGATATTTTAAAATGTAATTTATTTTTTTTCATTTTTTCTCCGGTCGCCGATTGCATGGTTTGCCACCTTATCAGGTTTTACAGTGGACTATTTTCCAGTGCCGTGCAGAAGAGAATTTTTAAATAATTTTGGAACTGCCCTTTTTGTAAGAGTCCCTTGTACAAAAATTTATTTTTAGATAAGTTCTGAATCAACCTGTATAAAATCGTTTTAGTTTCCATCATCATTATCTAGGTAACGCTTTTTACTAAACTATGTATTTTCTTCATAATGTTTAGGATGTATTTTTCGCTGCTTATCTAAAATATCAGTAAAAATTCGCATATCGATATCTCTTTTAGAGCCGCGGAAATGCAGAGATATAACAAGACTATTTATTGACTGGTAAACCAAAGCAAACAATGTTTCCTCTTTCCTTTACCCTTATCTATTTGACGATTTACATACAAAAAACTGCGAACTAAGAAAACAATTTCCAATACTTGACCACGACATTTTTACCAATTAGTTTTCTTTATCAACGCTTTGCCATTAACCGTTTCCGAATCCTTCACTTTTGTCTTTTGATTTGTTTAGTTATACAAACTGGAGTCTCCAAAACCTCTTGGATTCGACGCTTATGACAATGTCAATCCCGACGTTGTCTTATAAGAACGCTAAAATAGTGTTTCTTATAGGATCTACAATTAAACTATACTTTAGAGTAAAAACTGGTGGTGTGTTATATTTTCAGTCTGAAATGACGGTAAAAGCGTACTCGTGTCGAGCATTGCTACGGCTGGCTACGTGACGGGACTGCAAAGGCACGAGGCACAGGCCTCCATCGCAGGGTACGTTGCCGCCACGTCCAGGTCTTAATCTTGCAACCCAACCCAGAAACAAAATATACCCACCGCGCCGAAGCCAGCCTAGGCCGGTCACTTACACCCACAACATTCACTAAATATAAAACACTGCTCAATTGTTTTCTTAAACGAGGTAGTTTCCCATTTTTTAAAAATATTCTTTTCCAACAGATTTGCATAAAATACTTAACATGACTTACGTCATTTCCGTATTGCTGAGAGAATCTATTTTTATGCAAAATTTTGGTTCACCCTCTAGTTTCCGAAATTGAATTCTTGAAAAAAAAATGGTAAAATAAATGCCCTTGTGTTTCCATTACTGTAAAACATTAGAGAGTTATTGGACGTTTCATAAGGTTAAGCAGTATTTAGATTTCCCTTTTATTGACATCTAAGCATGCGCATATATGATGTTCGATTAAGGCAGCAGTAATAAGGATAATGCTTGATATATTTATGCATGATTAAGGTAACGTTGAACAATCCCTCATTTGTTAGATCGGGTCATTCCGCCGTAATCAATCAGCCATTGTGATATCCTTCTAACCTAGAATACAATGTGTCGCTTTTTTAATTAGTTTACGTTGCATGTTTGAAGAAAAATGAAATGGAGGCACTTATCCTCATTTTCCCAAAATATTGTTTTATACTCTTTTTCTGATTCACCATTAAATTGGCAAGAATTGAAAAAAAAAATAACGAAAAGGATAAGGGAATCCCGTCCGACAAATTATTGACCAATAACTATATTTTTGTGAACAAAATAAAGGTAAGCAGTATTTAAATAAAGTTGTATACATACTGTTCGGCAGTATTAAAGGATCTCCAATAACTCTTTATTTGCTTTCCGACGCTGCATGAAAATCAGTCGATTCGTGATTTCTTATTTGTTTTTAATATTTTTAAACTTTCAGTGATTATAATTCGAATTTTAATTGTTGTTTCGTTTTCATCAAAACAAAGTTCCGGATGTGTCAAATGTGAATTAGCAATGGCCAAGAGCCTCAAGTTTAAGCACCATCGGCAGTTCCGTCGCCGAACAACAGGAAAACGAGAGAAATACTAAAGATATTACTAATTATTTAATAAATAAACGCATTTTTTCAAGGTTTAAGTCTCTTCGTCACGCTCTTTTTTGATCTAGATGGCTTTAAATCTCTCTGGAGTGCCCCAGATATAGTTTTAATAACGTTATTAAATGAGAAAATACTCTAAAAAAGTAAATGAAACATTAAACAGCCGTGGACGATGATTACGCTATAAAAACAATGTATCCCTCAAAATTTACGTATTTAGGTCAATGGTTACCAAATCTACAGTGATTCAGAACTTATCTAAAAAAATTTTTGAATGTACAGACTCTTACAAATACAATTTTGTAAAAACACTCAAAGAGGACAGTTCGAAAATGATTTAAAAATACACTTCTGCACGGCACTGGCAACTGGTCCACTGTAAAACTTTATGGCGGCAAAGCATGCAATCGGCGACCGGACAAAATATGGAAAATACTACCAATGAATGAAAAAATAACACTTTATAACATCTATCTTGTATACAGGGTTTACTATGACTAAGTACAAAAATTTTAACCACGTGCTCATGGAGCCCTAAAAGACAATACAAAATTTATTCCAGAATTTTAGCTCGATATTTAAAAAATGAGGCAAAACCTTTTTTTCCTACAGAAAGTCGGCGCCTATGATGAGTATAGACTGAGATGGCTTATGGCTTAGATACATAGTTGGCATTACATCTGTCAACAACTACCATGCGGTCGTTTGTAGTATTTCTAAATGACGACAAAAATTAACATTCTTATTAGTAATAATACCTGATAGGTAGGTAACAGTTAATCCAGTTAGCTCCAGTATTTCGCATTAGTTTTTCATTATTTGGTTACAAACTGGTAAAACTACATTTTCACTCACTACCGATAAACACACTTCCCGTAGGTACAGTTGTTAGATACAAT
The DNA here is from genome assembly GCA_037114965.1 of Monochamus alternatus. NCBI lineage: Eukaryota > Metazoa > Arthropoda > Insecta > Coleoptera > Cerambycidae > Monochamus > Monochamus alternatus. Next base: position 24,576,690 of record CM073432.1, on the reverse strand, counting down.
ACCTATGTATTATAACAAAATCGAAGAAAGGGGTGGTAGGTAGGTTCTAATAGATAACAGAAAACGTTTAACACCCGCGGCAGTCTTGTCCCATAACCTAGAAAAACAAACCGGCGAACTATATTGTGGGAAACTATCTGTACCCGACACATATTCCTTTATTTATTAACTATAAAACGTTTTAAATTAAAATAAGGCACTAAAAACTGAAGAAGAACACAAAACTACAACGTAAACACAGGAATTAAATTATAACATGACAGCGAACCGACTCGACTGGACCGACTGCCGACTGTGGCCGACTGTTGCATGACGGTAGCTTGCTGGTTGCATACTCTGATTCTCGCATTGGCGGCGTTAAATAAGGATTTAATATAATATCGAAATAATTTTTTTTTCGCTTTATAAGCGATTTTAAGTTTGGAAATTTTTTGAAAGGAAATTCTATTAATGCTTATTTTTTCTATCCCCTCTTAAAATATTTGTACTTAGTCATAGTTAACCCTGTATACATATATAAACAAAACGCTGTAAAATGTTTTTAAGCATGTACAATCTACTGCAATAATAATGACACTATTTCAAAACAGTATTTGTCTTATTGGAAATTCTAAGGAGAAATTTCATTAGACCTTTCGCATATCGATACCTTTTATCTATTTATGAGTAGATCAACCAATAAGTAAAGTTAAATGTTGAAATTAGTAAATTTCATATAAATACATCAACAGTTCAAAACAAGTCGCCAAATTCGCTTGAAAGCGTGCCATTATTATTTCAATAGATTGTACCTACCTTTAAAAAATAAAGCGGAAGGAAAAGAAAATATTAGACACAAAATGACTCAGTGGTGATTTGTCACTTTTGTGAAATTTACAAGTGCCGTATAATAAAGCCATACCGTTAATTCACAAAAATTATATTTGTGTAAATTTTCAGTTGCTGTCCCGTACTACTGCGATCCGTCCGATTTCGCTTGAGCCGGTCTCGCGTTTTGACTTCACTTCACGTATTCCTCAATCGATATCGATTGGAATTCCAGCTTCCGTTGTTCTAATTTCTTCAGGTTGACACCTCAAGGATGGCTTTTCTGGCGTCCAGTCTCAGGTGCCTTTTGTAGTTTTATAAAAATAATGTATCCCGTTCTCTTTAATATAATTTATATGGGGCATACAAAGGTATTGAAAGAGTTATAGCATGGCATCCTCAAAATACTTTAATTCATTTTCTTGTGAAGGTATCGCACTTTTCCTCGTTTTAAATCCGCGCTTTTATTACATAAAATGTGATGCTTGATTTAAAATAAAACGCACAATTAATATCACGAGAAAAATTTTGATATTAAATCCATTGGCGCCCGCAGAAAAATTTCTCAGTGGGGGCCAAAAATTTCGCAGTAGAGGCCATTCCTCAATGGAAGCAAAATGGAACAGGGCTTATATCATGAACAATATTTTGATAGATAAAATATTTAACAGCAATGTAAACACTCGCGATTTATATTGTGAATATAATACATGGAAATATAAGTACAAAATGGCAAAGATGTTACATAATAGGCGTAGGGGGGGTACGGTTTCTACTGGCGCCCATGATTAAATCGAAAAATTAAGATCTCAGAAGTTATTATATTATTGAAATAGTTCGTGTTGGAACCTTTATCAGATGATATTTTTCTTCTTGAAACTTTAAATACTACAAAAATTTTGGATATTCAATTGCAAAATAAGATTCTCGTTGGTATTTTTATGTAATTTTTGTTATTAAACGCACATTTAGAACGACATTAATTTATTTTACTTACTCTAAATTGTTGATATTCACTTTTTCAGGTGTTTTGATTTTTGGTTACATACTATTTAGATGGTTAAAGACATTTAATCCAAATTATACATTTTTTGTGTCACATTTAGTAAATGCAGCATTACAAGATGATTTGATGTTTGTAAAATTATTGAACATATGAAACAAGATAAAGATGGAAGTGAACTCACTTCCTACTAAGCATTAGAATATAATAAATTTGTTCAAAATAAACCGCAAAATTGAAATTGTAATTCTTATTTTACATAATCATTTATTCTTTATGCTTCTGCCACTACTATCGGTGTTAATTTACACCGTGTGAATGACGGGGGAGGGGGCTAGTGTTTAATAACAAGTTAAGGCGAGACATAGCCTTCTACACTATATATTGTTTTAATTTCATTTGTACCTTATGTACTTTTTTGTATTTGTTTTCTTTTGAGTTAAAATGGTATCAATATCTTTAAAATACAAAATCACATTCTCTTAATGACTTTAAAGCAATATTTGAATAATGTTTGATTTGATTTTAAATGACAGTACAATGGAGGGATCAACTAGTGTGAACTTCTACTCTCACCATAAAAGTACTTAGTGCAGCTGCAATGCATAACTACTTGGTCTCAAAATAATCCTCAATGGTTTCATCGCATAACCAGGGTCAAAGTAAATGTATGGGCTGGAATGATAAGACGTTGTATTTTAGGGCTTATGTGTACGAAGAAAATTTAACTGCTGCTAGATATTTGGATTTTTTACGTTTTGATTTAGTTCCAGTTTTAGCTGTTTTTTTATCCAAACAATGAGGATAATGATGTTCCCCTCCGAACAATATGATTTCAACAAGACAGACTTTGGTGTTGATGTCCAGACATTATTTGACAATACTTTCTATGGCAGTTGGATACGGCGACGAGGATCAAGTGAATAATCACCACGTTCACCTGATTTAACTCTCTTGGATTTTCTCCTGTAGGGTTACTTAAAATCACTGATCTTTTTTTGATAAACAATAATTTAGAGGGCCTACAGCTTTAAATTAGTACTTCCATAAATAAAAGCCACACATTGTTTTAACTAATTTGAAAAAACACCTTATGTCTCAAATAATAATTATAATATTTCATAATTAAAAAAAATAATTATGAATATTGTATTAAGCATTATCACCACCCGGTATATGACCAAAATCATGGACAGTCGTCTCTAATGCCTAACAAACATTTATCTAAATAAGATCTGTTATTCTTTTGGTACTTTTTAGGTGATGTGTCAGTGTCCAGCGTGTGTGTGAGAACTGAGTTATTTTCATCCTAATTTAACTTATTATAAAAGTTTAAGTAACTGGAATTGTATATATGCATTCGGAAATTATTTCCAACAAACATGCTGTGTTGCAGGAAGTCAGAATTTTCACATTCTCTCCCTCGGGTTTCTTTGACATACACATACATGCACAATGTTTAAAACAAAACAAATGGTAATTTATGAGTCACGGTTCTGTCTCTCTTTCCTTATTTATGACAAACCCGAGTACAGCAACATCCTTTACCAACAAGAAGTGTGTAAACTGCAAACCTCGATGCTTTCATTTTATGTATACCAACAAATGTTTCCAACCTAAGTAATTACATCAGTGCTAACAATCAGTGTGTAATAATTATAATTATATAAATTTTGTTTTTATTCTTATATTTTCTAAGAAAAATCATTCAATTTTTATTTCTTTTGAGCTTGTCAGAAAATGTAGTATATGTTAAATGAATATTCAGAAATCAGAACCACAGAAGGAATAACAAAATTATTTCTCATTATACTGGTTGCATATACCAGATACTTGCATCTTTGATTTCAAACTGAATATTTGCAATTAAAATTTAATTGACCACAGTTCTGTTTCATAACACTTCCAACTGTAACTGTTTTTTTTTTATTACGTAAATAAAGTGGAAAACATTCCAAGCCTTGTACTTGCTACAAACTATACGTGAAATCGCAATTAGTGATGCACAATTTGTAAGTAATTTGTGGATAGTGTGTAAGGTTTTGATGAATGGATTTTTAACCCTACACACTATTCATTAATTCTTCACTAGTCATACATTGTGCATCACGAATACATGCACAGTCTGACGCAAGCCTAATGGGCTAATGCTGATAAGACCCTCCTAAAATATCTCTGTTAGGTCATCCTTCTTTGGAAAATAATAAGAATTAATTTATGTAAAAAGATTGAACACTTTGTATACCAAGATTAATTATTAAATATACAGATGTTTACTCTTCCTCTTCCAATAAAGACATTATACCTTTTGTATTGGTGTATAAAAGTGTTTATTTTGTATATAACCACTGTATAATTTAATGATTTGATGTTGGCTGCACTGAACTACACTAACAAAAACGTTGTTTTGTAAACAACAACTAGCAAGTTTTAATTGTTTGCAGTTGAATATATCTTTAATCTTATCTAATGAGTAAACAGAAATTATGATTAACTTAAGCTCTTGAGCTAAGGTAAATAAGGTAGGGAATGTGTAGCTCCAAATTACTTACATTGCAGGCATCTATTTCATTGTGAATGTCCTCTACTGGGAAATTTTGTGTGTAAATTTTTGTCTTGTCAGGCGTACTGACAGAAGTAACAAATGCCTTCAGTTCCAAAATCTGCTTCTGAAGCCTTCTGTATTCTTGCATTTTCAAACTTTTTATTTTTAGAGTCCGCCACTGACTTAGCAAACCTGAAATCGAATAAAAGGTAACTGATATATATTTTTTAAACTATTATTGGTTTATTAGTTTTACGATGTTGGTGACTGACATGCTTTTGATAAAAGAGAAAATAAATTTCCCGTCACCAACAAATACAAATTTAATTTGTCAGATATGTACGAAACGAAACGAAATGCAGTGAATATAATTGTTTTATTAACGTTGTCACTTCAAGCAACAAAAGTTGTAGTATTTAAGAAGGTATTACTAACGTCAGATTTTAACTTGCACATGCAGTTAACGATTTCTTTATTCATGCATTATAAAAAATAAGTTGTCGTGCTATACCACAAATTGAATTAATTTAATACTAAAATGTTTGCAATTGTTTTAAATTATCGGTTTTCTATTAGGATTTTATTTCATTTATGTGAGGTTCACAGTATACAACACTAATGAGAAAGTTGATTTGAATAATAAATTTATTAGAAGTTGAAATAGCTTATCTATGGCCTTTGTCTAAGGACTTACAGAGTCCGATTTCATTTGAACAATTAAGACTGTACAAAACATCAAATAAGAGAAATTTCTGTGAAGCTATTTCATCTTCCGAGCAGAATTTAATAAAATTTATGTAGATTATGATTTATTAGAAGTTATGATTTATGGATACTGAGCCACTTCCCAAGATATTGGAACAACTTACCTGATCTTTCTCTAATTTTATCAACTCTGATGATTCCTTAGGCGAAGTGGGTTTAACTTTTTCTCAACATTAATTTAAAAAATTCAAAATTTTGAAACATCTAACTGCAGTTTACCAAAATAATTGATTTATGGTATTTACTAAACTGTAATCGAAAATATAATTCTACATTCCTCAAAATACCTCTGTGCCAGTAACTATAAAAATTTGTTTATTAATATTTAATTTAAAGCACTCATTTCTTTTTACTTAAAAGTTAATGGCTCACCTAGCTCATAAAACAGAATATGCTTTTGTGCCAAAACAAGAGTTTCGCACAGGAATTCGTATCTTATATTTTCATGGTAACACTCTGCTATAATTTAACTTAGCAACTCACAACTCTGAAAAAAATTGGTCTCTATTTACAGTTAATAATTTTTACTTGGACCGAAAAATAGGCATTAAAAATTGTCAAGCACTTTGTCAAGTTTAAAATAAAATGTACTCTAAATGTTAGACAGCTAGGTTTTTATTTAATATTTCCAAAATCTTCTACTTTTGTAATTTGTTTTACATGCACCTTCACTTTTTACAAGTTAAAAAGTGAATTAGAAACGTATTTACAAAAGAACACCATTTTGTTCAGTAGATTTTTGTTGTTTAAATAGATATTTCACTGTATTATCGGTTTTCACAGAAATTTAAAAATTCTACAAAGTAAAGCTAAAAATACTAATTAAATAGTATAATTTGGAAAAAATAAGTAAAAGGAAAGGGAAAACTATAAAAAGCATGTCATACTAAGCAAAAACATTTAATGCATCAACCATGCTGTTATAAGCAGAACTAGCAAAAATAATATATTATATTAGAAAAATATAAATACATGCGCACATTAAAATTAGATCACATTTATCACTTTACTTATAAAAAAAGTAATAACTAAGTTATCTTTAGTTTGCGGAACCTTTTCAACTTTCTTAGAAAATACGCGATTATTCCTATAGCTTTCTTCAACAAGAAAGAAAGTAAGGAGGTCCAAGTGCAGGATAATAATATAGGAAACCAGTTCCTACCTGTCGTGACTGCCTTGTCGCTGTTCGACATTTTGTATTCATCTGAAGACTCATTCATATGATTCAGCAGCTCGATATGGCGGTCGCAGTTGGCAACTAGATCGTCCTAAAAGAGACAAATATGTATGAGAAAATTTTCACAATCACACCACTCTCTATAAACTTTACAAGGTGGTTCGATTTTTTTTTTACTATTTGACAGCAAAATAATGCATACCTTTCTTTAGTTCAAAAACTGAAGCTTTATGATGAAATAATTTTGAACAAAAATTGTGAAATAAAAAAGTGTACTAACTGCAACTTAAGTTAAGACATGAAAATATAAGCATTATAGGCGCTAAAAATGTTTTTGTTCTCAATACCAATTATGTATCCTTTAAAAAGCTTTACGACACAATGATTACTTCTGAGAATCTGGGTAATTATGCAATTATATTTCAGGCAGAAATTGAGTTGTATGTATGGAAGCTAGAGAAGCTGAAACATTCACGGAAGGATAAAAATCTTTTCTGATAACCAATTAGCTTTAAAAGCATTTGGATCCATCCAACCAGTGTAATTCAAGAACGGTATGAAATTGTCAGAAGATTTTGGAGCGAGAACCAGCAACAGAATAACTGGTTTGGATACTTGGTCATGCAGGTATCCAAGAGGAACGAACGAATAATGTGTTGATACTAGCGAAATTTGTCAAGATTAACTCATTGGCATTCATAGGTGATCTATCGATAAAGACAGCTAAAAACTTGATAGAGTTAAATACGTTAGACTTAAAGACTAGTTAGCCATATACTGCCGATTAAGGGATTACATGCACAAGTTGTGCCTGGTTGAAGAGAGCGAGTGTCGATTGTGTCACTGTCTAGCAGGGGAACGGAACAGATTTTCCCTATTTTCAAGATGAATCTTTTGCCAGATCTGGACAAAATCTCATCCCATAAGGTTATCATCATGTGATGATCTTGAACTTCACTATACCTATGAAGGCAACAAGCCAAATTATCTTGCAGATACGGTCCAATCAGATTGTTTCTGCAATATCAGCCCATACGTTAACTGAAAACTGATGCTGATGTCTTCCGACACCTATGGCATGAGAATTGTGGCCTCTCTTAATGCGGGTGTGGGTGTAGCACTGAAAAAACCAGCGACAGATACCAGGACTGATACCTTGTACTTGTTGCAGACGGTAGGAATACAAAAACCGTTCCTGCATACAATGCTAGACAGTGAAGTGGGAAGTACACATTCTGGGAGGAACTACTCGGGAAATTGTCGCTCTTCTTCAACTTAATCTGAAAGCTCTTTCTTAAAATCCATCGAACTTATCTTGGACGCCCTAAGCTGTCATGACACTTGAAACGTCCTTGTTCTCAGTCTTTCGTAAACTGTGGCAAACATTTTATGCATTGGATGATGGAGATCTAGAAATCGCTGATAAATTTTTGCAACCACCCAACATTACCTCCGGCTTCACTATACACAAAGTGCATGCCAATTCCCTCAATAAAAGAAAATGGCACAATTTTTACTTTCATTAAAACACTTATAAAAGAGTTACCGATTTTATTAACACAAATTTTCGTTTCGCGTTTGTAGACAATTTGAGGAATTCACGATAAGTTTTTGTCTTGCAGCAAAAATTTCTTGAGATAATTTTTCATTTTTGCACCAGAAGTAAAGTAGCAGTTTTAAGGTCATTATTTTGAACCAATCTTGTAAATCATTTACCTAATAAAATGGTTAAATCCTTTATTGGAATGAAGATTCTGTGTGTTAAAACGGTACATTTTCAGACAGGAGTTACTATAATTTATTTAACCTTTATGTTAGTAACTTTTTTAAACTTTGTTTATTAGTAACTCCTGTTTGAATTTTATTTAAATAAAGCTTCTGTTTCACTTTTTAATTTCACCAATTTTGCTTGAAATTAGTCATTTTTTGAATCATAAATTCTTCTATTCATCTCAGAATATTCTGTCGGGTCCATGCCCATATCAAAAATTGAAAATTGTTTACTCTTTGAAATTCAAGGTGCTAAAATATCTTCATTTTACAAAATGATATGTTAAAATTCAATGAACAAAAAATCGAACCGGCCTGTAACTTTAGTCTTGTCTTTCAATCGCAGGTTAGCTCAACTTGAATTTTTCTTATGAGGACAATGATCGAAAAACTGACTTTGCGATTCTTATAAAATAGTATTTGGTATACTCGCGACAAGAATTCAGACGACTTACGTCATACGAACAAATGAATAATTCATCATATTTTCATCAAAATATTTAAGAAACTGCAACTGATAGTAATAAAACTATATGCTACACTAAAAGTTTGCATTATATTTTGCACTAAATTGCAAAAAATGTTTGTTTTTAACGCGACCAAATATCAAAAATTACGATGACAATATAAACAAATGTGTAACGTCAGCCGTGACGTAAGACGTCTGAATTCTTGACGCGAGTATATCTTTTTACACAGTGACTTTGAACTAAAATCTCTGAAAAAACTTACTATCTCATTAGTAACTAAATGGTTGTTAATCCCCAATTTAACTTGTTTATAAATTTCCTCCGCATAAGTCAGCTGGTCCTTCGAATCGCTTATGAGTTGCTTCAGAGACTCTTCATCGCTGTTTGAATCTTCCGCGTTCTGAATTACACGGGATTTCCTTTTGAATGTCGGCGACATATCGGAAAAGGCGGACCAATCAGACTGGCTGTCGATGAAATTTCTGTAGTCTTCCCCAAAGTTCAACAACTTCCTCGCCCCTTCGGAATCGTGGGATTCGCTGTAAGCTTCAGACAGATAGTTCTCCTAGACACAAAAAAAAACATTAAAACCAATATCCAATATTATTAACATCTATTATCTACTACCCACAACATCTTGTTTATAAAAAATATGGAATTTAGATTACTGGGTAGAAATTATGAATGAGTAAATTAATGGAAATTAAGTAATTTCAGATTTTTTGTTCAGAGGTTGGTTGCCATTAGCATTATCTTTGTTAATAACTCAAAATTATTCGTTAATAGATACCGGACACCTTGTACGTTAACAACTGAATAAAGACACATACCTGATAGTTGTCCCACGCTTCTGATAATGAGCTGGACTGTTCTTCCGCCGCATTCAAACTACTCTTCCCAGGACTGTCGTCTCTCAATTCAGAACCATGTAAGTAACGTGTTTTTGATCCAAATTTAAAGTTAGGTATCCTTAAAAAAAAACAAATACTGAAGTAAGTGCTAACTGGTGTAAACATTTTCTTACCTTTTAGTGATATCTTCATCGCTATCAGCTCCGCTAGTGGTCGAAGTCTCGCAAAAAATACCGTAGACACAAACCGGGTCAGTTGGAGGGTCGCTCGAAATATTCCTGTCGTTATTGGTAAATTGTGAGCTGTAACCGGAGAAGGACCCGGATTTTATGAGAAGATTTCTATTTTTCTGTGCCGCAGGACTGTACAATAAGTGGGTGTCGGACTTTCCAAACTAAACAAAATTGAAATTATGTAACTGAGAACTTAATAAATTTAATGTATAATTTTACCAATGTTTTCTTCTTCAATTTGGACTTCTTCCTTCTGATGGGTGACATTTTTTCAGTTAGAAGAGGGGAAATTTCTTCAACTGTTGAAGATGTTGAGTTGTTGGAATTTACAGTGAAACTGTTGCTGCTTACAGTGGTAAATCGATCTAATACTTTGGGCGTTAAATTCATTTTGTGCAGAGCAGATTCCGATATCGAGAAATTATTGATCCTGAAATTAAAAATATATATAAATGTCTACAGAAATTATTAATTACATTCATAAAAATACTTTGCTTAAGTTCACTTTCTATTACAGTCTTAGAAATTTATACTAAACGACATTAGTTGTGAGAGATACCTCATAGTAATAAAAAATTTTGTAGTTTAGCAAGACCACTTTTAATTATATTTAACAAGTCTCTTTCAACTGGTTCTTTCCCTAATATATGGAAGAAAACCTACATATACCCTATTCATAGAAATGGAAGCTAAACTCTGGTAACAAATTATCGTCCCATAAGCTTCTCAAGTACTATCCTTAAACTGTTTGAACATATCATGCGAGTATTTGACTTTTGCTATCAAACATACTCTAACCACTATCTCATGTGGGTAAAAAGAAAAACTATAAAACTATTTTTTTAGTAACATTCAAGCATGATTTATGCATACCCGTTTACTGAATAGCTTTAATATTATTCACCATAGAATGAATTATGGAGTAAACAATTTTATATTGAGAGCATCAAAATCTGCCAATAACTGTACCATTCTTAACTTTGTATAAAATTTAGTTAATCTACTAAGAACAATTGTATAAAACTGATACGTTTAGACTTACCCAGGAGTAGATGATACTTCGTTAAGTTGTGATATGCAGGACCCATGCCATAGTCTACTTCCACTAGGCGAATTAAGTTCGTCAATTGAAGTATTTTGCGAATTGGATCCGTGGATTTCTCGTAATGTTGCGGTACTGGCATCGAATTCTTCAGAGGTCTGAGATTCCTTTTCATCATCTTCTCCACTGGCGTCACAACTATCATCAGGTTTATCCATACTCAGCCATTTATTAACTCGGGACATTTTACTCAAGGAATTCGTTCGATCGGATTTTCTGCATTTTTCAGGGCTAACCAATTCTTCTGCCTTCTGAACTAACCTCCTAATCGTATCTTCCGGGATAGGTTTAGGCTTGGGGATAATATGTGCGTCTTCTAGTTCCTCAACTCTGGAACCACCCTCTCTGCAATCCATTTGTTCGTCTTTATCATCAGTTTTGGTATAAGTCCATTCTTCTTCTGAAGTTTCTTCTAACGTACTCTGTCCGTCATTCTTCGAAGCGGCACAAATTTGTTCTACTTTATCCATATCCGAATCTGTGTCTTCGTGTCTGAAGTAGTAAGTCGCTAAATTCGGTGCCTTTTTATCTGATTTCGTAAAATGTGAAGTGTCTTCGAATGATTTTATATAGTTGCCATCCAATACGTCTATTCCATTTCTTTCTTCCCCTAGTCTGTAGGCCTTCTCAGTCATTCCGATTTCATGCGTTACATCCGAGGAGTCATCCTAAAAAATATTATTTTCAATATCCATTATACTTAAGGGTACATTCGTACATCATTTACAAATAGTTTATGTGTCCCTTTTCTGATATCACATATCCATATATAAAATTTTAATACAAACATATTAAGCTAACAAATGCTGTCATTTAAATAATTATTGATAACAGATCATAATTGTTATGCTATTTGGAGGTATATGATTTTAAATTCCTCAAATTTTATAAAACTCTGACCAACATTGAATAATACCTGAAAAACCTAGATCAAACAGCCCTGAGTGTCACCAGACATATACCGGTTTCGAGCTTGTTAGCTGTTATATGAGGCCATTGACGAAAAACTTTTGCCCTCTGTTATAACGAACTGATAAAATGTAGTGTCTACATCTAGTGGTCACCGACTATTCAATGCTAGGCCTAGATCGACCACAAGCATTGAATCAAACCTGAAAAGTCTACAGCTACAAAATCAGGAAAATGTTTTACAAGCGCAACAAAATCCTGCAATAAGTGCAAGGCTTCTGGCAAATGAATTAGGGAATATGAACTTAATGTATGGCGAATCCTCCAAGAGCAGCAGCTATATCCGTATCGTCTTTGAAGCTGATATTCCAGTCAGGCTGCAATATTGTCAATGGCTAAACCAAGATCGGTAATTTATTTCTTTCATTTTAATTGTTACAATGAACATTTTTTGGTACATTATTAATGAATCGCGACACGGGCAGCAGTTTTCAGTTAATGTGTGGGTAGGAATTATTGAAAATTGTTTGGTTGGACCTTTTATTTTGCCGAGAAGATTAGATGGACGAACACACTTTTTTTTTCCTATTCTAGAAGCTGTCTCTCTTAATGTTCGCTGCGGTATATGGTTTATGCACGACGGGACACCTGCTCATTTTAGTCGCAATGTAAGAGTATTTAAATCTTACATTCCAAGGACATTGGATTGGTCATAGCGTACCTACTCCTTGGCTACCCCGATCACCCGACCTGCAAACTGTGCGATTTCTAACGATTTCGAATTTGTTAGCTCTCAATAGTATTTCATAAATAAGGCTCCAAACCTAATCAAGAAAGTTTGTTGTAGCTTTTTTAGATGTAATTCAATGATGGTCGGGGTATTAACACGCAGATTAGTTGTTTCCTATAATTCCGCTTTTGCAAATATCGCAATTGTCGACACAGATTGGGGCTTTCATAGTACCCACAGTACAGCGGGTCGCTTTCTGTTTGTGGCCGAGCCTTGAGTAGTCACTGACTACTAGATTTGGATATTACGTAAATCTCGTAAATATCAATTCTGTTATAAGAAACTTTTGGCACGTTTTGGGTTAAAGTTCTTCAAACATATATTTTTCTTCAATAATATCTCATATCCTTATTTAATTTATTATTTTTGTAAAATGTCTATAACAACAGCAACAGAGCATGGTTTATTAGAACATATTTTTTACGGAGGATTTTCGGTATGAAAAATGATGTTGGTCCATATCTTTTCTGATAATTCCAAATTAATTTCACAGGAGTAGGTTGTACTATAATTACATGTACAACTTTGAAAAGCAACATTTATGGCATTTTAATTGTAGACTCTGAAATGGTTTCACGTTGCGGCAATATTTAATGGTACCGTATAATGGTGAAGCATTAATGATTTTTTTTGAAAGCCGTGTCTAACCTAGAACGGTTATAATTAAGTAAAATATAGCGCATTCATACCTCTTTTCGACAGTGTACATACATTAAATGAACAATGAGAGTAGGATGTCCGTATAGAAATGCCTATATTGTAGTAAAGAATTCGCGATCTTTCTTTTAGATTTAATATTTTCCTTAATGCTTTCTTTAGCCTAGAGGCTTTGGAAGTGAAAATGTACAACAATTCTACATGGTAATTGAAAACAAATTACACATGATTTATTTTATACATCATGTACCAGCATTTCTTATTGCCTCGAACAATATGTTACGTTTCATTAATTGATTATAATTTCTTTAATAAACTGATTAAATTATGGTTTCTCCTATCATTTTTAATTCCACTGCAATTTCTCTGAGATGTTAGATGATCTCTACATTCAACGGCTTATCATTAAAATAATATTTAAAGTAATTTTAACACACTTAAATAATAGATCGATGCATTCCTGCTGATTTTCACGCTTTCTAACGTACTTTGTTTTGCTCGTTTTGTTCTTCATGTTACTATTACTATAAACATTTAATTGTTCCAGAGAACCTTTCCGTTTTCATTTCATCGAAGAATCATAATTATACAGCGCGCATTACGCTGAGCAAATTATACTATTTAAATTTTCTCGGCCACTAGTAGAAGAAATCGTTACAGTTATGACTTTTTTAATGTTGGAAACTGAATCAACACAAGCAGGACCGGTCGTAGCACAATGGTCGATATATATCATGCATAAAAAAATATAAGTAAAAGCTTGTCTTTTTTACATACTTTATTGTCCATTGCTCAATTTATCGCAACTATTGTATATTTTTATATTTCTTTGCATTTATTTACATATCCCAGTTGTTTGATAGGTACAATCGTTTGTAATAATAATGACAGTCTTTAAAATGAATTTTGCGATTTCTTTTAAACTGCTGACGTATTCGTGGATTCACTGTCAATTTTAACATTAGTTTTAGTTATTTCACTCACCAATAGAGATTTAATGAAATTTCTACTCAGAACTTCCCGCAATTCAAAAAATGTTTTGAAGGAGTGTCATTATTATTACAAAAGCATGTACAGAGAAAGTTTTAAAAGGGTGACGTCATTTGAAATATATTAGACTTCACATATCTACAGTGTGTTTTTAAATGAAAAATAAATAGATTTAACCTAACATACATAATACGTGGACATTTGCTACTTCATTTAAAAACACTCTGTATATACATTTTCTTAATTTTTATCTATTATTTTCTTACAATAATTTAGAAAATTATATTTTGAAAACACTTTGTATATAGATGTGACGTCAGTTAACACTCCTTTAAAACTTTCTATCTACCTAAAAAACCCTGTATATCAGACAGTATTCCTAGATATAGAAGAAAAAATGCGAAGTGGTATGATAAATAAAATAATGAAAAATTTAGCGATATTTCGACTTATTCCAGCCATAATCAAAACCGAATATTTAGCCAAATAGTGAATAGAAGAATTATGGCCGAATACCGAATAATTGTTGTTGTTGCAAATTGTTAATATTTTACGGTGCATAAATTCATTAATAGTTGTTTCACCTGCCTAGCGTGCAAAGATTTGTTTATTATTAAAATTATTTACTTTGCAAATACAGATTAAAATAATGCACATCATGCCAATATTCTGACAACATTATGACCTGAATTTGAGTAGGTACAATTTTGTTTAGTGACAGTCATTAGTCTTGTCCTAGGAGTTAATGATAAATACTCAGTAGTATATCAAGAAATATTCCTATTACATTTTACTTTCCGTATAATTGAATTTTTGAAGCGGTGGGATATTAGAGATATTTCAAAATGCCTTATTCAAATGAAGAATTAGCAGATATGGTATTAATGTAAGAGGAATACCAAAAATGATTTAAACACGATTTGTCGTTGGTATAAGAATCATAACCATCAAAACAACTATATCTCAGAACAACGCAAAAAGCTGTTCAATGACTGCGAAGGCCGAGGATAAGAAAGACCGCAACGTGTCTTAAATAGGACCCCCCCTCCGATATTAAGCGTGAAATGGATATTTCAAATACGACTTATGTGGCATGTGTTGCCCAAACAGATTTATATAGAGTGATTCAGTAATTATGCATTAATTTCTGTTTCCTTGATTTGTCAAATTTTGTATTTTGAAAATATAACATTTATACTACATATTGCGTAATGAAAATTATTTCTTTCCCTTTGGAATGAACGTACTATTTCAGAAACACACTGTATAAAATAATCGTACACTAATGTAAATATACGTATACCGAGAAATAATTAACAAAGTATAAACGAAAAAAAGTGGCTTAGCTTCGGGCTGTCGAAAATTATTGTTGTGTTAACTACAACTGCGAACTGACTTGGAATGTAGTCACGATTTATATAATTAAGTTAATTATTTTTGGCCGTTCTTAGGTAATTAAATGCTGTTCGCGTTGAATGTATCTGTAAATCTCTTTTTATTTAGTTGAGTTGAAATTAGATTTATACATTTTAGATACTTAATTTTTATTTAGCCGCAATTTTATTTTGTAACACATAATTATAGTAGATACGTATAGAGTAAAGCGTGGATTAAATAAAAACCAATTAAAAATGAGTCGGGCATATTTTGTCGAGAATGGCCAAGCAATATTTTCATCCTTCTATATGCCACAACCTCACTACAAAAGCATAGCTGAAAATATGTAATAACATTTAAATTACTTGCAAATAAATAGAATCCTAATTTAAAATTATTAAACATTATATGAATAAACATGCAAAAGTGCAAAATATATGTATATTCTTGTACTCTTTCGTATACGATTATAAATAGTTATGTGAAACACGAATTAATATTAATTTCAAATTACATGCAACATATCGTAATTACAGATTATAAATGTTATAAAATAAACCGTATAATTCAATAACAAATGACTCACCTCACTCGAAGAGTTTTCATCAAAATGGCGATTACTGTAAGTTCTGTATCGTTCCTTTCCACTTAGACGCGGATATTTCGATGCTGGTTCTTTGTAGCAATCACTGTCAGATTCGTCCGATGAAGTTGCCGAATTCTGAAAAAAAAAAGAATAAAATTATAAACATGCACTCAAATTTTTCTTTGTCAAAATAATTTTAATTTGACAAATAAAAATACACTAAAAATAGACTATTGGAGGTTATAGGTAATTTTAACTATAACAGACTGGATTACGTAATTATAAAAATTAAATTAATTAGAATGTGCACAAGGACTTTTAAAGGAAAAAATGCGCTAGAAAACATGGCTACCCCATTGAAAAATCTTACACTGTACAAAAAAACTTGATAGTTTCTGTCAATTCAAGTGTTACTAGTTTTTTAACAAAATTGTGCAGGGTGTGATAATGTTTATAAGTATATAGTTTTCTCAGTGTGCAGTTGACGTGTAAAATTCAGGAAACATTATGATAGGACATAACAGGAGAAAACAATTTTTCTAATTTGCGTAGTTTTTTTACACAACCTCTAAATACAACTATCAATTCGTCGAAAATTGCATATAAAAGCGGCGGTAGATGATATGATGTCATCGATTATTTTAAATGGAACACCCTGTATATTTTAACGCTATTGGAAAGAGAACCAACTGAGCTTTTGAAATGTATATTATACATGATTATATTTTACAGTTTCCGAGATACTACTAAACGTGACTAGAAAGGTAGCATGTCGGCTTACGTCAACCTAACTTTTCACTCATACATGCAGCACTCGGGTAGCGCTACGTGTATTGGTGAGTGAATATAATTTTTTTTTTGCTCCAGAGCAGAAAATTTTACTCCAAATACAGAGATGAGATGAGATGTAATAAGTAGAGAGCCACATTTCCAACGTGGAGGATTTTCTTGTATTCTTAATTCGAAAAATTTTAACGAAATACGATACAGACGGTAAATTATGAGTAATTGCCTGCAAACTGCAAAAATATAGAATATCAATAATGCGCTGTGCTTGGGTTTAAGCTCTAATGACCGAGATATATGTTTATATAAAAATCCAATTTTTTTTAAATTTTTTAGATGTAAATTGTTATTCTCCTGGGTTGTATCTTCATAGCTTTACAATCTTTAAATGTAAATTGAAAGTGTATTGGCATGCTTAAACAACTATAAATTGAGATGCTGCCAATACCTAACTCAGTCTACAAACTCTAATGATAAATGAATAAAACAAGTTGTTTAAGTCTAAAGAAAATTCGATAATTTCCGTACTCACAATCTACGTGCAATTCCCCTGCACTTACAAAAACATCATTAATGCTTAAGACATGGGGCCAGAGGTTTATTTTAGCAGTTTGAAATAAAGTGTTAGTATTACTCAGTTGGATTCCAATACGTGTTCGTCCTCTAAATGCATTTATTCTTATGTTAAAATATAATATGTTGTGCTACTTTTTTGTGTAGTCACATTAAAACTGTAATTCCCCTGGTAAGTAAATAATTATAATAAATATGAAAATTTTCTTGTGCATTTGAAATAAATAACGGGTCGATTTGAATATACGTTTGGATGTAAACTTTACAATAACACTTGGTGCCCTAGAATTTAATTGAACTTAAACTTATATTTTGTCCCTAGTGTCATTACCCTGGAATAATTATTTCAGAGTAATCTGGTAATCATCCTTCTGGTGATGCAATTTTACCTAACAGTATAACAGAAAAAACACAAGCAACATTTGTTCTATAATAAAAAAAAGAACTCAGTTTTAAAATATCTATTATATGAACCCAAATAAAACGAAAAATAACGGCAAAAATAAACTCTCCTCCAAAGGTTTGTTTTCAATTGATAAATGAAGCTTTTCCTTCAGTTTTTTTCTAAAAAATAATGTTATTCTTTCTAATTACCGATTCATTCCCAAAGTATAACATTACATTTTGAGCAATGAAAAAATCATGGTTAAAATACGAAATTGTTTGAAATTCTGCTTGATGCTGAATAATAAGAAAAATATGTTCTGTGGCATGTTAAACAAGAACATCTTCCTGGTCGACTTGGATAAATATACACACGCATGTTTGCATAGAATAAAATAGACTCCATAGCTTATTATTTGTAAATAAGAGCTACATCTATAACAAACAGCGCTTGTAACAAGAGAAATTTAAACAAGAAATAAACATTTTTACAACCCATTCATCACACAATATTTACATGCAAATTAAATATCACACGGTTGTGCATTCAGTGTTAAAACCTTTTTATTTTATAGATAGAAATGTGTGTAAAGGAACACGGTAGTACAAAACTAAAATGACCGCTTTTGTCATCTGATTTACTAGTGATATCATTCGTACGATTATTAATATTTATTTATTCATTTCCCAGTCATCCGTTACAGTTAACATACGAGTACACGGATGACATGTATTAAATTTGTATAAAACGGTGATTTAACTTGCGGAGTACGTACGTTAAAAAGCGGAAATGTAAATTGTGAGGAGCGGAATTCATTTGTTTAATTGCTGAACTTTCTAATTGAATTTCGACACTGAAAAGTTATTTAATTTAAAAAATATTTGTTTGTAAGTAATCTTAATAAACATTTTTTTTTGTTTTGTATTTTATTATTATACCGTTGTAACAAGGAAAAGTGGCATTAATTTAAAGATGCTAAGTATGGATATTACGTAGAAGCTACTTTGGGTTTGTGGCACGAAATAATGGTGATAACCGAAAAATTGTGCTCTGGAAAACATTTCCTAAAAGATGCGATTTTCGAGAAAAATTAAAAAGATCAATTGCCAATAACACATCAAAGAAGGCCGTATGTTCATTTTGTTGTACAAATAAATATTTCCAAACACTAGAGACGAATTGATATTCAGTATATTAGCATGTCATCAGTAGAACCGTTTGTAGGTAAACCATTGGCGTCGACAAGGTGTGAATGCGAATCAAAGCAAACAATAATTCCGTGTTATTCATAGCTGCATACGATGGCTGAACCGTTGAGAAGCAAGACAGAGGGGATATGACGCATCAACATAAACGGATAATAATTTTGGCAAATTTTTGGTTTGAGAACTAGAGCGATGTCGTGATCTCGGCATAGTGGCATTTTAAGATGTATCAAATATGCTCTCTTTCTAATACTAATATATGGTGCAGTGACATAATGTTCAAGATTTGTAAGAGCAATTTGGTAATATAGACTTATACAAAAAAATCGTAAACCATAATTTCCAAAATGCAATTACAGGAAAAAAAAACAACAAAAACTTGGTGCATATAACCATAAATATAAAAATCTGCTACAAACAACAATTGAAACAATGATACTAACAAGATGAAATCAACAAAATTTAATTTACAGTTAATAGCAGATAAAAATAATATGCGAAACGCCTGATGTTGGAGAAAATGGTCTGTGGAGAATATATATTGGATAAACAACATTTTCAAGCATACTGGGTGGTCCTAAACAACACGACAAATAGGACGTTAATTCCAACATGGTGAATACTTAATTTAAAATAATATACTAAGTAAATTGTGCAGTAAAATTAATTTTTGTTTTGTAACGTGGCCTCGCCGTGTTTACGCCAATGGCTTGACTAGCAACGGTCTAGCTCTATTGATCAGTATTTATTACATTTTAAATATGAAAAAAAAAAAATACATTATATTATTATGTTTTCTCTTTTATACTAGAATATAAAGGGTGGTGATAAAGTTCCGCACAATATTAATAATTATGGTATGGTTTCAACAAGACGGAACCCCTCTTCACATTGGCGTTAACGTCCGTTCTCCGGCACTGAATGGCCGCCACGTTCACCTGATTTAACTTTCTTAGAATTTTTCTTGTGAGGGACTTAAAATTGCGAATCTATTTTAATAAATTAAATACCTAGTTACGAATTAGAACTGAAATGCAAAATATCACCTAAGAAATGAGTCAACATACAATACAAAGTGTTTACACTCTTAGAAATTATGAATATTTTGCGGAATTCTATCACCACCTAAAACAACTAATAACATAAAGAAATCTTAAACAGTCGTTTTTAATAACTAAGAACTATTTATTCAAATTTGATCTGTTATCAATTTTGCTTGAAATCCTGTTCACACTTTTAGCGCAATTTCTAGGATACACAAAAAAATCGATTTTCATCAAGGTAGATAGTAGAAAGTAGATTCTGCATAACCCATTTTATTGTAATTCTATATAAATACGAGTCACCAACAATACAAGATATTTTGAAAAAGCGATTGTCATCAAGAAACATGTACGTATATTCATGAAAAGTTTGGCATCGAATTATGGAACAACCCGTATATTTTACAATAAACATTTGCATACTTCCCAGAACAAAAGAAAATAAAAACACTACTTATTAAATATGTTGTACTGCTTTATTATTGAATTGGAAGATTTCAAATGGAATAATTATTATTCAAAGGAAAAAACTTACGTAGTTCATTTTTGCGAAGCACACCACACATCTTTGGCAGATTATCTCACCATACAGACAATACACCGATACGGCGAATACGGCCAGCAAAATATGGATCACTTTCACTCTGTTTTTAATTCTTTGTTCACATATTACTACATTAATTTATTAGTTAATAGGGGCTTTCTCACACTAATTGTTCATTAGCGGAGTTTAATACCAAAGCTGAAGACGTACCAAGCCACTCTGCCGCTTTGAAATAAACTTTCAAATAAGCATCATCATGCCACTCGCATAGTTCCACCAAAACGCATAAATATAATAAAACTTACAATATTTCTGGTGGGTTCCGTATTCCGTATCAAAATATTGACTCATAATTACATACGCGTTACCGGAAGTATGCATGTTTTTAACGTACCAAACAACGTAAGGGAAACAGGGGCGCAACAAAAATATTGTATAGTAACAGTAAAATGAATTATTTCAAAATATTTGGTCATTTTCGAAAAAACATATTTGACGGCCCAGTTATTATTTTTAGTTCCTTTTCTTAATTTTTTAATTATGCTGTTCAAGTTATCAAATAATATACTGTTAAATTTATGAAAAACATTCCACGAATAATAATGCTTTTCCATTTTTGAATTTATTTTTTTCAAAAATATTTTGGCATTATTGTCAATTTTTTGATCGTTTAGTGCAAAAAAGAGATGACCAAAACATATCATGCAACTCTTTTCCAACAATTTCAGTGTGGTCAGATTTTTATTTAAAATGTTTCGTTGAAAGTACCACTAATGTTCTTTTTTTTTATGTACCAAAATTAATGTTAATAATTTTACACCTTTCAAAAACTTGATTTTCAAAAATATAGGCGACCTTTTCTCAACATCTAATATATACAGGGTATCCAGAGAATATCTTAACTATAAAGATGACGATGACAAAAAATGTCTAATCTAAATTTGACATTTTGAGAAACGATATTCCTGTAAGTATTAAAAATATAATTTTCGGCCATTTTTAAATTTGGAATTTTTGACATTTTTTAATTTTAAACGCTGTAGTGCATTTTTGAGTAAAAGTTCGAAAGAAAAATCATAGAAGCTATTTAAAAATTTTAATGTACGCTGCCTATGTGCCAAATTTGGTAGCAATCAATCATAACTGTCAAATAAACAGTTAAGGTAAGCCGATAGTTTTTCTAACAATTTGTTTCACGAAAACAGCGCAATATCCACATAGAAAAAATTTTTTACTCCTTATTTGAATGTTTCAATCTTAAAAAACAAAAATATACATATACAATGCTTAGTCATGTATGTGTTCAAATATGAAACTATAAGAAAATATTTATTGCTCCCTACAAAGTTTATTTAATTTTTAAGAAACAAAATTATACATCTAAAATGTTTAAAATAGATTAGCTACTATATCTTTATACAATACAAACAGAATTTCTAACAAAAGTGAAAATTTAATTCTTTTTATTTTTTATATAACGATTTACGTTCATTTCACCACTACGTACGCCACTGGAGGGTGACGCTACCACCACGTGCGGCTTTAGAAGTAAATTACAGAAGCATTCTATAAATGAATAATTTTCTTACTCTATTCCTGTGTGACAGTTAATGATTAACATACGTTTCGTCCTTATCGATCTGCCATCATTGATGTGTCAATGAACTTGAGGACTAGAAATCATCCACTAGATGAGAGAGCCGATTTCGGGTTCTACTTAAACAACAAACTTTTTCATTGCAATAAATCAATAGTCATAAAAGACTTGACATTATATAACTTTGAGCATGCTTACTCTGACTTCCATTTGCTCATAGAAAGCTATATATTTTTATCAATTACTGATTATTGGTTTTAAATTTTTACGATTTCCTATTATTAAAATGGCGGCTGATATGGTACAAATGGTAGTTGGTGGGTATTAGCAATTTGATTTTAGTGTTTAGTTTCCAAGAAAATAATGTCATGCCGATAACAGCCAGGAATTAATTGTACGTGCATTTTCCCATATCGAATAGGTAGAAAGAATACAGTGTGGTCAAACATCGAAATTTTGTTTATTCGAAAAATTGTCTTTTAATTTCATTACATTACAAATGTTTCCTCAAAATATATATAACAGTTTTTTCTTTTCACAATTTTCGAGAGTTTTCATTAGTCGATTTTTTTCCTTTGACCAATATCATTGAATCTGTCACTCAAATAAAATAGATTAATGTGACCTAGCGCTGAACGATATCCTGAACGAATTTTATATTGAATGGTATAGATTCAATAATATTGGCGGGTTCTCATTAATCGATTTAACTGCCTAATTCATTGAATCTGTGCCACTTAAATAAAGTAGTTTAATGTGAACATACTTTCAATGATATTTTGAATTTTGTATCCAATTATATATTGAATGACAGATTCAATAATATTGATCAATGAAGTCAACTAATGAGAATCCGCCTTAAGTAAAGCTGGGTTCTCACTAGTCGATTTAATTTTTAAGTATTATTGAATCTATGCTAATGAATATAAAATTTGTTAAAGATATCTTTCACATTAAACTATTTTATTTTAGTGGGATAGATTCAATAATATTGATCCATAGAATCAACTAATGAGAACCTTCCCTAAAACTTAATGAAAGCATAGAAGCGAATTCTACAAGTCGACTTCATTGATCATATCATTTATATAAAATTTGTTCAATGTATTGTTGAACGTATGTTCGCATTAAAGACGGTTCTCTCTAGTCAATTGCGTTGATCAATATTATTGAATTTATGCTACTGAATTGAATGCTAAATCAGGTTATCTGTAACCGGAAAAGGTAAGAAACAAGCCGCAGGAGTGACTTTTTCAACCCCTTACAACCGTAGGGAATAGCACTGAGTGCCTTTTCAATTGTAGAAAATGTCTTAGATTTGTCACTTTTTTGGTATTTTAGAAAAAAATTAAAAACTACTTTTTTGACACTCTCTTTAAGACGTTGTATCTTCACAAAGGATGTTTAAATTAGATTTTGTTATATGAAAGTGCCATCTCATTTTTCCAGAGACACACTGTATATTGACAGCACTGACTAGTTATTCCTGTACAGGCAAACTCAGTGCTTTTAGGATATGCAACGTATTACTCTTACTAGAAAAATAAATAAGCATTCATATTGTGTTGCTAGAGCTTGAAATATGTGAGGAATATCTAGGTGAACTACCGACGTTGCCGTATTGTAAATTAGTGGAAGTGACAGAAAACATTTAATTATTTTTTTAGTCAAGAAAATCGAAAATAGAACAAATAAGCAAGGTTTTAAGTAATTTTGTACCGTGGGTTTATTACATGCTTAACTTTTTTCGTCATTTTGGAATTTTGAAAATCGGCACGCAAATCAACGGAACCTGCTCCAACAACGCTTTTCATTAAATATTTGGGCAAAGATTGTCGATGATCACTTGATTGGACCATTCATATTACCAAATCGAATGGATGGCGTTCAGTATATCGAGTTCCTTCGAAATGATCTACCCGGAGTTCTGGAAGATGTGCCTTTAGCTGTCCGACTCCCAATGTAGTTTTTGCACGATGGTGCCTACCCTCATTTTCGACAAAATACTCGGAAATACCTTAATGGAGTTCAAAGTGTACGATGGATCGGACGAGGAAGACCGGTACCATGGCCGCCACGATCTCCTGACTTAAATCCTTAGAACTTCTTGTTGTGGGATATTTAAAAAATTAAGTGTACGAAAACTAATAGTTTTAGACCCTTGATTATTAAGTTCAAAATGATAGTTCCCCTAAGGGGAGTGGGTAGTAATTTTTCTTCCATTCTTGTATATTTCTTGTCAGTTCTTTTGCTTCCATCCACGTCTTTCCTCTTTTCTGTATAATTTTTCCAATTACTTGATCCCATGTTGTTCTTGGTCGTCCTATTCCCCTTTTATGTTGTGTCCTTGCCTGCCATATCTTCTTAACCGGTCTTGCACTAGCCATCCTTCGTAAGCGTCCCCACCAACTCAGTTGCCTTTTCTCAATAAATTCTAATATGGACAGTATTTTTAAATCCTCTCTAACCTTAACATTTCTTATTTTGTCTTCCCTTGTTACACCCTTTATTCTTCGTAAGTATTTCATTTCTATTGCTTGTATTTTGCTTTTTTGCCTTTTAGATAGAACCCATGATTCACAGCCGAATGTCAGAATTGGACGCTATATTGATTTAAAAACGTTTAGTTTTGTTTTCTGTGAAATTTATTTTTGTTCCTATCCCTAAAATTATGACAATTTAAAAAACTTTAATATTAAAATAACGTTATTTTCTGTAACTATAAATATTTTTATGAATTTTTTTTTCTAAAATAAATTAAAGAAAAAAATCAATTATATTTATATATAAAAAACGTTTTTTTACAGTTGAGAATTTATCACTTAAATAAATCAGAACGTAATAGTTTTTTTTTCTTATGACGAATGCGGACTTTTGTATCATTACTAATGAGCTGTCATTTCAAGACATCTGAGAAGACAGTTATTATACCTTCGACTTTCTACGCTTGACAAAAGAAAACTTTTAAGTATCGATTTACTGTTAGTTAACACACACGTACTACCGAACAGATGGAATGAAACTGATTAGATAACGTTGATATATGTGTCAATTGCTGAAGTTCTCGTACAGCTTATTGTTCAGAAACTGTTACTAATAAAATTTGATTCATTTTTATTATTATTGTTCATTAAATCGACTTTCACTCTGAATTGCATTTATTTAAAAATTGCTGTCCGATTCCATAGAAAGAAATACCTCTATATTCCTCAGAAAGACAAGAAAGGCTCTCTAGGTGAAGTAACTGAAAACGACCATAAATGACAATTCTGTTAGCTTTTCTCACAGCCATATGTATCAAAACCTGTTAATCTGTTTTACTGCTACCAAACTAACCAGTTAGTGGCATTAGTGATTTTGACGAACCTTCAGGAACGGAAAAATAACAAAGGCGTGAAATATATATGGTCAACCTTAAATAAGTACAAATATTTTAACTGCAGGTGTAGTTCGCAATATCGTCTGTAAGATTAATAATTTTTTAATATAAGTTACATTTAGGGATGCATTTTTTAGAGGACGCAATTTTATTGTTTAGATGTGAGAGGGGGGGTCAAAAAAAGCTTAACTTGAAGTTTGTGGGGTCACAACCCTCGAGGTTTAGCCGCCATCTTGGAAAAGGGGGTGACATAGTTTTTAGCATTTATCAGGTAAACTATTGGCTCAATTTTAGTCTAGTAACTTTTTGTTGTAAAATCAAAAATAACAAAGATATTAAAGAAAAACAATTAAAATTTTTGAACAAATTTTGTTTTGGACGCCATAATTTATTTATTTCTTATTTAAAAAAAAATGACATCAGACCATTTCTGTAGAGTGGTTTTTAACGAAGAATTTTTATTATATACTTTTTTATTATATTCATTAGTTTGGGTTAAGTATACATATTTATATCAATGATATGGCATAGTTTTTAATTATTTTTATAATAATGTTTTTTATTATAGACATTTCAATATTGTTATGCTCTGATATCATTTTTTTAAAATAAAAAATAAATCAGAATTTTGATTGTTTTTCTTTAATATCTTTGTTATTTTTGATTTTACAACAAAAAGCTGTAGAGGATTCAATTTGCAATAAAAAATGCTATTAAAAAAATTTTGTATGACCAATAGTTTACCTGATAAATGCTAAAAACAATTAACCCCCTTTTTCCAAGATGGCGGTCGAAGTTGGAGGGTTGCGACCCCACAAACTTCAAGTTAAGCTTTTTTTGAAAAAAAGCACGCTAAGGCCAAAATAATGTAACATTTCAATGGACTATTAAACCCAAACTGAAACTTCTTAACTGACTTTACCGTAAGGGGAAGAGATGGCCATTAATATTTTCATAAATAAACATATTTCAATGATTCTTTGACATGTCTAAAAATTCTAGTTAACTTTGTTGAAGCCTATTCCAAGACATTATTATAACAGTGGCAACGCTGTGGAATACACATCTTAAAAATATAGTATCGGAGTCGGATCAGCGGTCTTCAACAAGTTTTCGATTGAAATATCACGAAATTTATTTAAACTTTGACTTCTTCATTCCTGATTTTTTTTTAATTATTTGTTCTACACAGTGAACTGTACTGCTGGTTAAAATATTTGTGCTTAAGGTTCACCCTGTGTTTAAATATGTAAATATAAAAATATAAAACAAATATAAAACTGACTCATTTAAATAGTGTGTACATCATTTGTTTTGTGGGGGACATATTTTACGAACGTTTTCATGTGTCAAACAAAAAAGGGCTATCCTAAAACCAAGAAGTGAAGAGCTGAAATAACTGTTTTGGTCTACAATGTGACGGGATCTACTTTACACAGAGTATAAGAAATTGTCAAACGTTGTAATCATTTATGAAGGCACCGTAATTGTTTTGCCTTATGCATATACAGGGTGTTAAAAGAGTGTAAAATATTTCAGGAGGTATGAACCAAAATAAGCAGAAATGTCTTAATAAACATGGGTCCGCAAAGTAACGGTTGCGGAAATATGGACCAAACATTTTATTTTATTAGGAATAAACCGACAAAGGAAGCTTTTAACAAACAAAAAACAAAGTTACAGAAGATGTTCAAAGTGCCCTCCATCCATTTCCAAGCAGGCACGACATCTTCGTCTCAACGATATTCGAACTCTTTCGAAAACACCCTCCTTGGTTTGGATTTCTTGACACTTTTGATTAATCCGTAGCTGCAGCTCTTCCAGGCTATTTACAGGAGTACCATACACTAATGTCTTCAAATATCCCCAAACAAAGAAATCTAGAAGGTTCAGATCAGGCGATCTTGGAGGCCATAAAACAGGTCCGGCCCTTCCTACCCATCTATGTGGAAAAGTTTGGTGTAAATGCTCTCTAACGGCCATGGAAAAATGAGCTGGAGCACCATCATGCTGGAACCACATTTGTTGCCTCTGATTCAAAGGAATGTCTTACAAAAACTCATACAGTGTGTTCTGCAGAAAGTTGAGGTAAGCAGCGCCTGTTAATCGGTTTGGTAAAACAACAGGACCTAACAACCTGTCACCAACAATGCCCATCCAAATGTTTAATGAAAAACGTGCCTGATGTCCAGATTCTATTAGAGCATGAGGATTTTCGTCGGCCCAAATATGGGTATTGTGAAAATTAAACACTCCATTTCTTGTGAACCCGGCCTCATCAGTAAAAAGAATGTTTGCAAAAAAACGAGGGTCTTCAGCATCATAACGTAGAAACCAGCGGCAGAAAACCAAACGTGCTTGATGATCATTTATTGGGTTTAAGGCCTGTATTCGTTGCGTATAAATAAAGCAGTTGCTCTCCAAACAAGAGGACCACTAATTCCTACCACGGCTGATATTCTCCGCACACTCGTACCTGGATTCTGCTCTACCAGTGCTAAGAAAATACACAACGTTTTTGCAAAATAAAAAATGGGGCGAAAAAATATAAAACATTCCATATCTCCGCAACCGTTACTTTGCGGACCCATGTTTATTGAGATTTTTCTGCTTATTTTGGTTCATACTATTACCTCCTTAAATATTTGGTTGTTTACACTTACAGTACAGTCTAACCTATAAGATTTCGCTATTTGCTCAATTAATAATAGTAACACTCACTAGTCTTAATAGCCAAAGTTTAAGAAAAAAACATAATACTTTACTTATAGCAAATAAGAATTTGTTTTGTTTATACCAAAGCTACCAAAGTTTATCTATATATCTAATCTAAGTTGTTATGACACGTTTAGTACTTTAAGCTGCGTTATTAGTTTCTTATTTTAATACTATGTTTTCAAATAGACACTATAAGGAGAAAAGAGAAAGACCTGCTTCTCTAAACTTATAAAAATGAATAATTACTAATACTAATGTTACTTTTCAGTTACTTTCCATAAGTAAAAGTAATCAATTCTGTATTAAGTGTGATTTTGAGACTTGAGTGAGACGGATTATTGTGATAATTGTTCATAAGCCAGTTTGAAATAAATATTAACCTTGAATCATTGTCTTTTTTCATTCATATATAGAACATTTTCTTAAAACGCTTTAAAGGTTTCATCGCTAACACACAACCCGGCCGGGTTGGCGACGAATGCAACCGGGCCCGGCCGGGTTGAGAAACATACCGGGTTTACTATCTCTATTGCAGTTCTGTTAGTTTGGAATAAATTATAAATAATTCTGAATTATTATTTGTTATTATAATTCATTTTTATTCTAATGTCGTGTTCTAATTAACATATTTAATCAAATTATTAATTGTAGCTTGTACAAAGATGCCAAAAATGTAGCCTTATGATAATTTCTTGAATAATTTATGTCAAATATTGTTAAATGTGAAACCTGTTTAATATTTTTCGAACCATATGGAACATGATAATGGCAACTTCTGTATTTGCAACTCTCCATATAATAAACATATATGTCTCCCACACTCATCAGGCAAACATACTTGACCTAATTTCTGTGTAAATGCTAGAATATCTGCCCCATACGTTTCATTTTTCACTGACATACAAAATGTTCCTGCTTGTTTATTTTATCAGATGGAGTATACATGTAGCACATTGAAAAGCTAAAAAAAATCTACTCAAAAGTATTCCTCATTTTCCGTGTCCCACACAAGCCATCGATTTACAAGTATAACAAGTCTAAACTGGTTTAAATTTGGTGGCATGAATTTTTTATGCGTTCTTAAACTTTTGCTCTTTCACATGTTTAAAAATAGTTGTGAATTGGGAAATAATTGGCCTATTTTAAAGCGTAAACATTTTGAAGGTTATATACATTTTTTCTAGGCACACATGTCTAGAGTCTTTACTATCTGAAAATCTAATTCCGTTGAAGCCACATAAATTATTATTTAAAATAGCAAACGTTTCAGTACTAATAAGGCAACGGATATTTTGATAATGTCTAATCCTCCTTTTTATAACGGATCTTTGTGGGAGGCACATTATGATAAATTGTTCTTCTTCTACGACTAACAATGGACGGGATCTTTGTTATTTATTCATCACCGTTGTCATGCTTGCCTTTATGTTACAGCTCAAGAGGAGAATAGAAATTTTAAAGTACTCCGACAGAATTAAATAATAATTTAAACTGAATTCGTTAACTGAGTATGGACATCTGTCCTAAAACATTAAAAGTTTTTCCATAAATATTACGTATCATACCTACATTGTTACAATTAGGAAGAAGAAAATTATATACAAATTCAGAAAAATATTTCTACTGGATGCAAATTTATCAAACGAGACAAATATTTGAGCAGCAGGCATAGTTCGTTCCTGAATGAGTCCCTGAAGTTCTGGGAGCAGTGTTGCCAGGTAGCATTTGAAAAACAGAGTGTAGAATAAATTTTTAACCTCAATTTTTAAAAAGAACAAAAAGACGAAAGTGAACCAGCCCCTAAAAGTTATGTATTGCCGCTTTTCTATTTGGTAATTAATTATTTGCTTTTTTTTTGAGTTTTTGAAAATCGTTGACCTTGATTTGGCTTATCATATTTTCCATGATTTATACAGGGTGTCCGGGAAAATGTGGGAAATCTCTCGGGTGCAGATAGAACATGAAAAAATAATATGACAAGTTCCTATAAAAAAAATTTCCTACAAGCCTTCCCTACGAAGATATGTGTCCCTAAAGGACCTTTAAAAGTACTTAATAATTAATCAATTAATTTAAAAAAATTAATGTGATGGACACTAGTACGGAGCTCTTAAAACAGTGTTCTTGAAGCATGTTTAGCTTTTTTAGTTTATGGGCTAAGCTTTACAACTTAATGTCTAAATTTGTAACACCCTGTATGATAAAGACTTTAAAATAATAAACCTGGATAGCTTCAACCTTATACTAAAAAAAATACTCTTGTTTATTGCCCATAAAATGAACCATTATCTTATTTTTTCATGTTCTATCTGCACCCGAGGGATACAGTTATATAAGGTGTTTAACTGAGAAATGTACATTATATAATGGCAATATTCAACGTAAATAGTCAGGTTTTTAGCTGTAAAACGGTTTGCTTTCTGATTTTCCCATAAGATCATTTTAACGAGATTTTTCGGTAATTCAAATCGTCGGAAATGATTGATGCTGTCCTACACCGATCAACTCCAATCAGATCACGAATCGCAGACATTCGCCTCATTGATGCTTGTCCAGGATTAGCGTGTATGAGTTGTCTACCACTGAATGTCGACCATTTAAAAAAAAATGTTACACTAAGTTAGAAAGGGTCTTGTGGGTAAAGTGTAGTGGCTTTACTCATATCTCTACCTAATATAAAGGGTGTCCGGAATATCTCTGAAGCTATTTATTTGTGGCATAATTCTAGTTTAATTAAGTATTTTGCCACACTTTTGAAAAAATAAAGATTAATTGAATAAACCCTTACGCTAAAAGGATCAGTCAAGGGTTATTTTCGAAACTAAGTTTGCCTAACCAAAAAAACTCTGCTTTCGATCTCAAAAATTGCAAATGTATTAAACGTAAATCAAGTCTGACAGTTTAAAAGTTTATCTGCTTCCATGGAGATGTTACTTAAACGATTTTTATTTTATTGTCACTTACTTCTTGACACAACTGTAGCCAACAATGATCAATGTTTACTGAATAGTTTGACACACACTTATCTCCGTTCAATAAAATAATCGCGGTTTCTTTTAATTTTTTAAGTGTGCCAAAATAAATTAAACTAAAAAAATGAGTGCCAATATTCAATGGTTCCTATATCTGTCTAAAAGCAACAAAATACTCATGAAAAATACATTTCAAAAATAAAAATACAACTACTCTAAAATTAAAAACTATGTTACGAAAGTAAGGTTATAGAAAAATTAAGACTAAGAAAAACCCTATTAACGCAATTTAATGAAGTAAACAATAGAAGTTTTACCAAAAACCCTACAAACTGGAACACACTAGAACGTGTGACAACATTGCAACCCATTACCTGTCCTGTAGCTGCTAAGTGATAATTAGTTATGCATAATACATGTTTTCTTCGTTTCGTTATTTTATATGGAGTGCTTGTGTTTGTGAGCGTGTATAAACGAAACTGGAGCCTTTTAGCAAAGTTTACGTAAATATATTATGATGTTAACTTTGCTTTTAGTAACCATGAGATACATTATGTTAATTTACGGCAAAATTGGACAAAATTCTCTGGTTACGAGAGGTTTGTATGGTGAACGTTTTCCGTAAAGAGCAGCAGTCACTTTGAACGGTTAAAAAAATACGATTACCTTAACTACTTTTTCTATAACATTGAGAAATCCCAAAATTATCGGAATTTGACCACTTTATACGTAAAAAAACATAAACCTGGGGAGTGGAAGAATAATATTTTGTTTTCCCCTTCATTTCTTTATTTTCAAGTGCAAATGCCAATAATATCAAGAAAGGTTAGTGAAAATATTTTTATTTTAGCTTTTTACTTCTGAAAATAGTACAGTTAACTGAAATCTTCTGTCAGTAAATAATGTTCACTTTTCTGAAAATATAGCAAGCATTTTTATTGATATAGTGAATATTTATTACCTTGTATCTAAAATAAATATTTTTTTCTCCCGAGAGATTGCTTAAGATTTTTATTACACCCTGTAGATATGTTACACATTTACACCTCTGTAATAATTTGCATGCCTTTCACTCCACAGTTTGAAGCGCATAAAAGATCATTTAAAAACTAACTAGCATATCAAAGATCGACGTCACTGTATTAAAACAACAAAATTAGAAATCTTATACCTGGCTAGTTAACATATAAACCGAACCCAAGGTTATTTATATTCTTCGAAACTACAAAAACTGCTAATTTGTGGAAACCTCTGGAATGTATAAGACATGAACTGTAAAAAGTATAAACGATATGTCTATGAAGAATTATTGTCGACACAATAAAAGAATTTTAATAATAAATTTTTTTAGATACATTGAACTGATTCGAGAATAAGCGTCCAAATTTAATAACACGTTTTGTGTACAAATTCTATTTTCGATTCTTAAATTTCACGATTTCTTCGTTTCTATTTCTATTAGTTTTACATAATAGAGGCCTTCGAAATAAGTCAATGTTACCTGGCCCCATTGTCATTAGCTAGAAAATCTGTGTTTAAGTCGGTTTATATTTATTTATAGTAAAAATATGTTTACGTATCTATATTTACACAAGGCGGGCTCCTATTGCTTCCGTTCAGAAAGAACTATTTTCTATTTCAGTGACACCAGAGATAGCCCTGCGATGATGTACAGCTTTATAGAACTTCATTAAACTATTTGCTTTACCAGAGGAAACTGATTATAACAACTCAAATTGTACCTAATAAAAAAATCACGAATAATCCTTCTGCGGTTACTTTGAGACTCTTTGATATGAATCAGATGCATACAATCTATGTATGTTACAGAAGCTTCATAATAATAAGCTAGTTACTGTTACTAAATAATTCGCTGCCTTAAAATTTTAAGGTCCTATCTTACATTTGATATCATCTGGAAAAACGGGTTTATATTGTGGGTATAATTTAAGACGGAGTTTTGGTCCGCAGAATAGTTAATTTCAAACAATATTATTAATTGGTTAATACTTGATTAAAAACGGCAAAAAGGCAAACGTTTAAATGAAGTAGATGAATGTTTTTAATATTTATCTTCTAGCCTCTATTTAATACTTTTGACATTGTTCTTACAAAATTTAATTTATCAAACAAATTTGATTTATCTATTAATTTTTTATAGTTATTTGATTATTGAATATTTGATTCAATTTAAAGGAGGCCACCTGAAGAAGCAATCCTAAAAAGCAGAAATAAGTCAGATCTCGTCTATTGTGACTAGATTTACTAGTTCCAATATGTTCAAAAGTAAATTTGAGCTTTGAAAGTTATTGAACGATTTCATTAAGCCACCTTTTTTGTGAGTAATTTTAGCTAGATTAATTTTTATTTCTGATAACTGACATTATTTTAGACATTGGATTCAATATCCAACCTTGTTGTAATTAATACAATAAATTATTTTTTAAAAGTATGCAATTAACAATTTTAAAATCTTCAAATATTATTTTCTTGAAATTTTTATTATGTAACACCATAATTTTTCATACATACATTCGTATGTAGAATAACACGCTCTTTCAAATGGCGTGTCAAAATTGGGGGTTGTTATTTAAAAAAATTGTCGATGACTTCATATCTCGAACAACGATGACATCACAAATGTGGGTCGTATGTCAGAAAGTGACGTTTTTAAAAGCAAAATCGACGTGCCAGGGGATTTTCTCGAAAACTTCTCAATTTCAAAAATAGTGAATTTATTCGTTACTTTTCGAAAGCACTGTATGTATGTGGTCCTGAGTGGCAACGCTGCTGGATCTATATAGCTTCAATACGCGTACGCGTCATCAGAACATTTGTACGGTACCAGGAGCGTCGTGTTACCGATTGTTATGGAGTGATTTGTTGATATTTTGAAAGCTAGAGTTAAAAAAAAATGTTTCGATTTTCTGTTTTTATCCTTCCGAATACGTGGTTAAAATTAATGACATAATGACTAAATTATCCTGTATATTTTATTCGTTTAATATAGGTCACTTCTTAATTTAAGGGCGCCGTATTCTTAAAATAATGTTCTCTACAAATACAAATTATTTTATACATTTAAGAACTGAATAATATAGAGCTTAGCAAATAACAGGAATGTTATCTCATGGCACCTGCAAATATTCAAAGGTACCGAAGTAAAATGAATACGCATATAACGACAGAAAGCAGTCTAACCAACAAATTTTTAGGTACTGAAATCTTTCAAAATACCTATTTTTAACTGTCGATATAAATATTGTTATAGCATAAACTTACATGGTTCAGCATATCAGATTGTTCATTTTTGTTTATCAGTATGTGAAAATAATTGTTGAATAGTGTGGTTAGAATAGCAAAATAATGTGTGTCTTACAAAATCTTTTTAAAAGTTGTTAGTTCATCTGAAGAAAATTTAAATAATAAAAGTGGATATATTTCTGTACATTAGCGATTTTTTCACAATATTAATCGAGAAATTACATTAATTTTGCATGTGAGTAAAGCAAAAATGTAGGACAAATATTTTTGTACAAGAACAAGTTTTTCGAAGAAGTCAAGGCCAGCGCTGGTTCTATTTAAAAATTTGGTAATTAAGAGGTTACTTAAAACTGCATCCTAAAATATACGCCTAATGTAAAACGTCAGAATAAATTATGTCTGATGAATAGAAGAATAGAGTAATACTCGTTTTTAATGCAAATTGTCTTCGGCACCACCTAAAAATATAGAACAAACTTAAGCTGTTTCCTTTTCGATTGACTGCCATTTAATACCTATTTATAAATTCAAGGTAAATAAATATCACACATCATATTCTTGGATAGCTTCCATGTTGTAAATCTCTTAGATTTAAACCGATTTAGACATTTATCCTTCACTGAATATTTTTTCAAGGAAAAGGAAGTTAACATATACATCACAATTATTAATAAACTGTTTATTAACGATGTCTAAAAATGTATCCTTTCTTCTTTACCTTCCTATAACCCCCAATTACCATATTTAAAATCGTTAATTTAAAAGTCAAAACATAAAATATTAAAACGCCAACAATTACTTTTGTCATGCGATTAACTGAAGTCAAAGGTTAATTTTATTTTATTGAGGATTTTCCGATGCAGTTATAAAGTGTAATTTTTAATTTTAATGTATTCTCTTATGTGCGGTTTTGACATAATTTAACGTCCAGTTAATTACCTAGCTATACTGAATAATAATTATTATGTCAATGAATTGCCATCAAAGACAATGTGTAAATATGAGTCTCGATGTTTTAAAGCTTTACACTTTCTAATTAATTGTAATACAATTTATACAAAGCGATAATTGTGTTCTCGATTTTTTTTTCATTTCTATAGTAACCAACACCACGGGGTATGTTCTTATTCATGAATGTTAGTTATGATGTGGAAAATTAATATGCCAACCGCTGAATTGTTTTCCCAGATATTTTATACATCTGTTGCTATTGCTTCGAGTGGTATTGTGTTAAACATTTCCAGAAAAAAGCCAGTTTCTAATAAGTTAAGTTGTATACAGGGTGTTTTACAACTTATGACTATCCTACATGATCTGAGTGGCTAACGGCTAGTTTGTTGGAATTAAGGTGTTTAAAGTGTTATTTTACTAATTATTTTTCAATAAAAATAGCACGTGTACAGTACATCGCCATATAAGGGAATATAAAAAATTTCAAAAGACGCCGAAACTAAGAAGTGGAATAGAGTGGTGCAATATAATTTCAAGCGAATGACATTAGAATATATATATATATATATATGAATAATACAGTGCTTTCGAAAAGTAACGAATAAATTCATTATTTTTGAAATTGAGAAGTTTTCGAGAAAATCCCCTGGCACGTCGGTTTTGTTTTTAAAAAAGGTACTTTTTGACATGCGACCCATATTTGTGATGTCATCGTTGTTCGAGATATGACGTCATCGACATTTTTTTTAAATAGCAACCCCCAATTTTGACCATGCCATTTGAAAGAGCGTCTCATTCTACATACATACATCATGAAAAATTATGGTGTTACATAACAAAAATTTCAAGAAAATAATGTTTGAAGATTTTAACTGTGTTTTTAATCCCATTGAATTAATATGTAGCCAATTAAAAAGGAAAGGGAAAGAAATAATACCTTTCCAAAATTTGACAAAACAGAGCTTACTGGAAAAAACGCATCGAACATAAAAATTGAGGGGACTATATAAAGCTGCACCAATTAATTGGACTAAATAAAAGTGGTTTTATCATAACTGTTGATGAAGTGACGTTGTAGTGACTCTAATGAATGTTAGTGCTAAAGTCTGTTTGGAACTAAAAGAGAGTAATAAAACCCCGAGATAAGAACCGGTCATGGGCGTGGTAATATTTCGTTTCAGGTAATTATCGGGTAACACTAATGCTAACAGGATACATCATAGGGCAGAAGCCAGGGATTGGGAAATCGACTATCTACAGACTTTTAAAGGAAACAAAAATGACCAAGATACTGTAAATATCCCAAAATCATCCCTACAGGGAGGTCAGAAGTCGTTATAGATGATTTCTTCAAAAATGTCATTCGCAAAAAAGTACACTCATTTTATTATAAAAAAGAAATACCAACGTTAAACAAAATTTTAAGTGAGTTCAGAGGACAACGATTTGCCAAAAATCAGTAGAAGCAAATTATGGGCCGTCTTCGAGAGTTGAATTTTTGCTGGGAAAAGCAGAACAGGAAGTCAGTTCTTATCGATAAAGATGAAATTATCTGTTGGCGAAGATTCTACTTAAGATCAATTAGAATATTCCGTGACGAAGGTAGGAATATTTATTATCTAGACGAAACTTGGGTCAACGAGGGATATACTGTAACAAAAGTATGGCAAGATAAAAATGTAAAAAGTTTTCGACAAGCGTTTTTGGATGGACTTTCAACACGGTTCAAGGCACCTTCAGGTAAAGGGCGAAAATTAATAGTGACACATATAGGTAGTGCCAGTGGTTTTGTAGATGGCGGTTTACTTTTAGTTGAATCTAAAAATACAGGTGACTATCACGAAGACATGAACGCAGATGTTTTCGAAGAGTATTTTACACAAATGTTGGATCTTATTCCTCCGAGGTCTGTAATTGTCATGGATAATGCCAGTTAGCATTCACGGCAGACCGAGCGGACGCCTACGACTGCTTGGAGGAAAGCCGATATAATTCAATTGTTATCCGGAAAAAACGTTTCTTTTGAAACAAATATGGTGAAAAAGAAAGTTTTGACACTTGACAATCTTAATAAAGATCAGAAAAAATATATAATCGATGAAATGACAACAAATCGTCAAATAACGGTACTACGGTTACCACCTTATCACTGTGAACTTAACCCAATCGAATTAGTCTGGGCGCAGGTAAAAGGAGATGTAGCGCGAAATAATACGACGTTTAAATTAAGTGACGTGAAAATTTTGTTAAAAAATTCCTTGGAACGAGAAACTGCAGATAACTGGCAAAGATGTATACATCATGTACAAAAAGAAGAGGAGAACATGTGGGAACTCGATAATTTAATTGACGTTACTATGGAACCTATCGTTACCAATGTAGGAGACGAAAATAACTCATCAGAATATTCAGAGGATGAATTTTAATATACCTACTTTTTTATTTTCTTTATTGTCATAACATTGTTATACAACACTACATTTACTCATCATAATTTGAATTTTCAAAATACATATATTTTTGTGTGGAATAAAAGTGTATTCATTAAATTTAAATAAATATATAAATGGACCGAGAAATTGAAGCGGCATAGACAAAGACGGATTGTCGGGGACTAAATTTTAGCTACCTGCTACAATTTAGTACAACCCGGTCACACAAAGTTTTTTTAAAAGTACAATCTCATCTATACCGATAATACATAATATAAAAATATCGAATATAAGCACCAGTACTACATTTATTTACGATTTGCATACATAATAAGCTTTTATTACTCTCTTTCATTTATAAACAGACTATAGTGAGTGTTTCTTATTATAACGTACAAGTAATTTTTTGCTGTGCTTTTTTATGGTGTCGTTGTTATGTAGTACTTATATGAAATATATGGGAAATATATTTCATATAATGAAAAAATGAATATTGATGTTTTTGTGAGAATTTCTTATGCCGTTTTTTTATTCTCTTATATCGATGAGATAAACCACAGAGTAACGATGAAATGATTTAGCGTACAAAGAAGGAAGGCAAAACTCACAAGCGGCTTCTCGTCAGAGAGTGACGTTTCTCATTTTCTAGATGACTGAAGTAAAAGTAAATGTTTACTTACCCTAAGGTTCTGTTTCTTAGACAATGATTCCAGGTAGCACTGCCATTCCAGGGACCTCAGGAAGAGAAGGTGCCAGCGTCTTTCAAGGCCATTTGCAATTCTCCGTGCGTTGATTGTGTTGCATTTCGCATCCGTCCTCTTACACAATTTCACCACTGAACCTACTATTTTACCGTGATTCTCAATATCCCGGTGCAGCACCTGAAAAGAAAGATTTCGTAAATATCTTCTCCAAAAATCAGAAGGCAGATACAACAACAATGTATACCGCGGTAGGAAATATATTGTCGACTATTTCTGTGAATTCAAGTTAACTGCAAATTGAAATTTTAGGCAGGAAATTAGTTTTTTTGTTATACTGTAATTGGTAATAAATGTAAGTAATTGAAACTGAATGATGTCACAATGTAATGTTAGAGTAAAAACTTCAACCCAAGTATGTATCCCATTTTGGCCACAATAACATTTACGTTATTTCAAGGTTCAATCTTATACTTCATCACCTTAAATTGTTGGAGTATGTATCCTCCTGAAACTGTCAAGAAATAAAGGCGATGTTATTTCTTACACGTTATGCAGAATTGTAACATAGTCTTGTAAAGACAAGGAATTAAATGTAAATTTAATAAATCGTCCACTTTCATAATTCAAATAACATATATAAAATACGTTAAACTATAGCGACATCTAATTCCTTGTCTTTAAGAAACTCTGTTAAAATCTACAAAACGTGTTAGAAATCACAGCGCCGTTATTTTTTAACAGTTACAGGGTGATACATACTACAAAAATTTAAGGTGATGAAATATAGCATTTAACCTTGAAATAACGTAACATGATCAAAATGGTATACATACTTGGGCTGAATAATTGTTGAAAGAGAAGGAATGTATGCCGTGTGTCAATTTTGGCGTTTTATGAGGATTTTTTTTGTATTCCCATTCTATTGAAATGCCAGACACTATAATTATCAAAAATGATGATGTATTTCATTCACATACCAATGGAAAAAATGCATGGCACATTGTACAATGAAACAATTGCAATAAAAAAGTTATTTACACTGTTGAAATCATTATAGGCGGCTTGTAAAACATTGACATTGCACTAAACTCTTTCTTTTACTTGAATCAATTCTAGGATTATTTAGTCAAAAAATCATAAAAATTACCGATGACGATATGATGTTTAATAAAACTTTCGTATAAACATTTGTTATCGGAACTAATTACCAACTGATAAATTTGTATTCTTTCTGGGCACTGTAATCGATATTTCTGTTATCTTTTTGATTAATTTTGTTGCAATTGATACATCCAAGTGTTATTTATATATACATTTCATTATGTTTTGTTGTATTTATAATCCTTATATCTTATCTTGTGCAAACACTGCTAAAACGAGCCAAACCATGATTATGATTATTAACAACAATAACGGCTGGAAATAAATGTGAGTCAGCCTTGCTTTTTAATTGTAAACTAAGATTAAAGAACTATTTAATTGCCTTAGTACGGAATGTTGAAAATTTAAACTATAAAAGTGCTTTCACTCGGAAGGAAGACTATTGTAAATGGTTTTATTATTAATGTAGGCATGTAGGTATTTATAATAATAACAATAAAACATAGTTAGCCTCGTTGAAACTTTCTAATACAAATTCTCAATACTTAAACATTTTTTTTTATAAGACGTGCATATAACTAGAAATTTTATCACACATTTATTTTTTTTATTTCTATAATAAACTGCGAGATTAAATGACTTGCGGCAATAATTATTTATTTAACAAATTTTATTTGTGGTTTGCGTCACCATCTACCTACTATAATCCAATTTATCAATAATACAAAACAAAACTGCTAATGTTGTAACCTTAGTAATTTTGTTAACACCTATAAGATTTTTTAAAATACAACAAATAAATAAATCATATGGATAAGCCGGGTTTTTAATGAAATCTGACTGTTTAAACATTTTACTTACACGATTAGTAAGTGTTGATGCAGTTATATTTATGTTTCACGGATATTTCAGATAACTCATTTCCTGCTTTACGCATCTTTTTGCTTAAATCAGAGCTTCTGTTGTTTACTGCAACTCAAATGCGAAACTTGAAATCTTTACGGCTGTAAGAGCAAAGATTACTCACTGACAGAACGTTTTATTTCCCTGGTTTTCATTTCAGTCCCAAAGTAGATATATTACATAGTAACCATTTTAATGTAAATTTTAATTAGTATTTGAGGAAAACCACTAAATAATACTGTCGGAATAATTGTTTGTGTCATTCCATAAACAGATATTACTCTTTTTTCCGGCATTTCCATATTGTACAGAGTGTTTCAAACTCGATAGCATGGGTCTACTGTGAGGATAAAAAATTTTAAATAAAATTTGGGACACGTGGTGTTGAATGGCATGAGAGAGTCTCCATTTCCAATGTAAAGTATTATCTTTGGGATTTGACAGAATAGACTAATAACGTCATCAATTATATTGTTTCTAGAAACATACCCAAATTTTTTGTGGGTGACGGTGACGTAATCAGAACTTTCATAGACCTCTTCGTTTTTGTGATACAAGGCGAAATTTAAAAAAACTACTTTTACGACTGTTCATATCTCAGGCTTTAAATATATAAACAGGCTGTCTTATGGTGACGGTCATTAGAATATTTATTTCAGATCTCAGAGAATAGCTGAGATATCGGAATGTTAAAATTGCTTCTGATAAGAGTTTTTCACGTCCAGTGACCGTAGAAATGTTCCTTCCTTTACTAAAGTTCAGTTCTTTGAGTTGAGAAAAAATGACAATAGATGGCATATTATAAAATCGCTATTTTCAGTTACAATATTTCAGCAACAGCAGCATATCTTTTTTTAATTTGAATCACCCTGTATATTTTACTGTTCCCGAGATGCCAATGACAAGCCATGAAATCGGACCAGCCCGTATAAAGCCTCATTTTTGAAAATGTAACTTTTCTGCTACTATAACCCTATATTTTTATAAATTAATAAAAGATATTTCTTATCACACGGTATTAATACAAATTTTAATACCTAGCTCAGTAATATTACAAATAACCCTTGTTCATTTACGAAATGTTTTATCAATCTTATTTACAAATTTTATATTATTCGAATTCTTTATTACTCACATCGAAGTCGAAGGTTTTAAAGTCGGCAAAAAACAGTTTCTTAAAAAGAATCCTTGGTTGACCTTTGTAGGACAATAAGTAGTCTTTAATTTTGAAAATATTTTAATTTGCAATGCGACACACTACTTAAAAAAAAAAACACCATAGTATTAGGTAAATAAGTAATGCTATACATGTTTAGCTATTCACATAATCAGCCGATAAAGTATTCTTCAAAGAAAGACCGATGGACATTAAATAACCTAACTAATAAACAAACTGCCTGTGGAGCTAGTCTTTCCATTAAGTTAGAAATAGTTCGTTAACGCATCATTTAGATCGATTAAATGCATCGGGTAATCAACGCTCTACCACAATAAAAACATTTAGTAGAATTTAACTAAAAAAAACTCGAGTACCAGAAAGTTACGAACGAATTAAAATAAATTATTGTCTATTACAATTTATTTAAACTTTTACTTTATAAATACTGGTTCCCGTTATTTCTAACACTGGAGTCTTGTCGTTATTAATGAATGCCGTCCTTATCTGCATATAGAAACAGAAAGCCACAGACGTGAGTCAACAAATACGAATACGAAATACCTTATGTAGCGTACTCTTCCTTAGTTCTAGCCCACATGGCCCACATAAACTATAAATTCGAAATATCACTGACTGAAAGACTGTTTAAAATTTATTCAAAACACAGTTTTCAAGAGTGGACTTAAAAGGAAACGGAATTATACATTAAATACAATAAAAATAATTGTACTATACATCCATTATTTTGGGACATTAGTCAACAGGAATGAAAGTTATTTTTAAATTTATCTTACATTATCAATTACTCAATAATAATAGAGAGTGACTAATTCACAGCACATAGAAGAGTACGGGAGGTGATGGTTGCAGGGGACATGATTACCTAGGCGTACCACTTGAGAAGGGTTCAAAGCACACAAAATTACCAAAAATAAGTTGACGTCAAGCGAACCTAGCATTTTAACAGTTTACTTTAAATGTACGTCCCGCGTCATCTTCTCCACAAATTAGAATGCCGTCCTTTTAAACGGCGAAGGCCCACAAGATGACAAAATTGTTATACGCAATTGTACTTGCCACTCTATATTGCACTATACATATACACTATTCATGCACATTCTTGTTAATGACTTACATATTTCAACCACATCACTTACAGTCATATTTTGACCTCGTGCCCTAATCCCTTCATACGTCATCATCTGATATTTCTCACTTGTTAGATTAGAACGTTATTATTCTCCATTCTTAATAACACAAAACCACTAATAAATTAATTACATTTATAATTAAATTAGTAAATTGGAAATATATACCGAAAATATACAGCCAATAGAAATTGAACGTTTCATCTGGTGAATGCGTATTTGAAAACTGTGTAATCGGGTATGCTCTCAGAGCTATGCGGCACTTAGAAAAATACGGGCTGCATGTATTTCTCTTTTTATCGACTGCTATAAATTGTGACCGGATTTAAAACATGAGTCACTATCTAGATTTTCGGCTGACAAGTATAGAAACTTCGCTAGGAATAATTAAAAGCACATATTTTCTAAAATATAAAAATACGTGGAATTTTGAGGTTTCAGTGACAGTGAATCCCAGTATCTCCGTCACTTGTGGAGACTAGTACACCAATTCAGAAAATGTTTGCATTTAATTAGTTAAATCATTAGCCTAAGTTTCTTTCATCAATTTCGTTTAAATATTGAGAATAACATATATGTCACACAATATTTACTCGAAAACTAATAGTTTTAGGCTTGCGCATTAATCAAGTTTTTCGTCTAAAATTATTCATGGAACAAACATCAGTGTTTAATATTTTAAAAGGACAAACTAAAACACGTAATAAGCAAATAATTTCCATTAAAGAAAAACAATGCACAAAAGAGTTTTATAAGTCTATCTTTTTTTCACTCATAATTATGGTAAAAATAGAGTATGAAAATATAATATACAGGCTTTAAAAATATAAACAGGCTGTCTTATGGTTACGGTCATTAGAATATTTATTGAACTACTTCGATTTCAAGTTTGAAAATGTTAGCTTTAGGATGTTCGGGAATGTTCGTTTTAAATTAAATAATACAATTCTTGGAACACCTTGTATATTTTTCATTTTTTTTTTTTTTGTATACTACGCGTAATTTCAAGGACACTTTTATCAAGTTTCCTTATATCTCTAATGGTCTTTCGATATATTTCAAATCTATCAAAAAGAAAGTTACTTTTCGATAGCCTAATTCAAAATTGCCTATTTTGTCGTGCAAGCTGAATATTGATATTACTTCAAAATTAATTCTAAATGAATAAAACCAAATTGAAATAAATTAAATCAACATCAAATGTCATTTAAGATAAGAAACACATTATCATCATAATGCATTCTTTCTATTACATTTCTATAATAAAATTAATATAATTAACAAAAATAATGCATTGTTACCAAAAAAAACCCTAGGTCAAAAATAAAATTATTGATGTTTTTATCCATTTTTACTTTTTAAATTCTCAAATAATATAATAACTTTTAAAATGCATTTGCAAGATACACATTATTTTGATATTTCAACCCCACATTTTAACAACTATTTTCACATAGTTATAAACAAAAGTGAACAATCTTATATGCATAAAACTTGTAATGTAAGTAGATTTCTGTACATAAAAATATGTTGGTTAGACCGCTTTCTGTCGTTATAATAATCGTTTTACTTCGGTACCTTTAAATATCTGCAGGTGGCATGCGATAACATTGCTTTTATTTACTAAACTCTATATTACTCAGTTCTTAAATATCTAAAATGACTTGTATTTGTAGAAAACACTATTTCAAGAATACGGCGCCCTTACAAAGCATTTATGTCCTTGCTGAATTGATTCGTATTCTTTCTTTAGGAAATTTGTTGAATCAGAAACAAATTATGTACATGTGTTAT
The DNA here is from genome assembly GCA_037114965.1 of Monochamus alternatus. NCBI lineage: Eukaryota > Metazoa > Arthropoda > Insecta > Coleoptera > Cerambycidae > Monochamus > Monochamus alternatus. The sequence continues at coordinate 24,532,000 of CM073432.1, read as the reverse complement.
TTATTTAAAAAAATATGGAAAATTTTAAGTTACGCTTTGAACAAAAATGATGCAATATCACTTTGTAGTTCGCTAATCTTTCGTTCTTTCCTTCGTTTGGAGAAAATTGATATTATTCCGAAGAATTATAAACGAAACACAAGTTATTTCATATTTGAATACATTCAAAATGTTTCGTAATTATCTACCGAAGAATGTATACTTTGGTAAAAACTAATTTCAATTATAATTTACTTTTATTGACTAAAAACTGAATAATAACAGTTAAGTCATGGTTAATCTACTTTTAATACAGAACATGAGTACAGAGCTATCATACATTGTCCGTTACCTCAAAATTTGTTTTTTACATACTTTCGTGTTATTTATTTTATTCCACGAAAAGTAAATTAAATGAAATTGGTCGTTCTTTTCCAGAGGGCTGAGGTGACCCAAAAAGTAAATTTGAAAATTGAATCATGATGATCGAATTATTCTTTATGTTTATGTGTATATCTACATGCATACTGGCATTATTACTGCTTGAAATTTAAACGCAAATTATGTTCATCTCTTTTTCAGCTCTCGTGTTGATTATTTAAGATAATTTATTTAGCGTTGTTAAAATTAACTCTTTTTGGTACACTTTGGTGCTTATTAACGCTCTACTTACGGTAAAGGGTCAGCAGTTTTATGAAAAAAATTATAAGTGTCAATTAGTTACTGTAGTTAGCAACTGGAATATACCATGGAAAAAGAAAGGGAAAAGTAAAACATTAATAAGTAGGTTACTTATCATGGAGCCTGCTTATAAAGGGTGTTAAAGACATACTGTCAAGCTTTAATGGCGGATACTACGTCATAAAATCACATTTACTTAACCTTAATTGTACCTTAATTTGTAATTTCATAACACAGTTTTGCATCTTACTTATGCATTTTTACTTTTAAAATGTATTTATAGAAAAACTATTGGTTTATACATATTTTTCATAAGAGTTTTTTTTGTTGCCTATGGTTAGATTATATCAGCCCTTAAAATTACGGCACTCATAATCCGGACACCCTGTATAAAGAAAAACTGAAATAAAGATTTGAAAATTGCAATATTAAGTATTTGACAATGGGTCTTAAAGAAAATATGTTTAAAAGAAAAAATGGCATTTTGAATGGTGTGCAGATATTATGGAATGATTTGTGTCCACAGCCTCCCGAGTCCACGCTTGGTAACATCGTACTATGGTACGTATCTGTTAGTCCTTTTAGAAATTTCTCTCACCGACAAACCTGCTTCGCGCAACCCAACAATCCGCTCCCTCTCAGTCACTAAGCCGGAAAATCTGCCCAAATCTATGTACTCTTGGCATAATCAGCTGTAAAAAAATGTCGTTTGCAACAAGCTTCACAACACTTGCAACACAAATGCGAGCAGAACTTTTTAACAGAAGGTAGCAACGATATAAAAGTACGACCTATTCAGACTTAACAGAAAATCCTGAAAATTAATTCATTTTTCACTTTCACTAAGAGAAGTAAACATGCACAAAATTATCAAAATAAAATGATATTTAATGGGCGCTTACCTTTCTTTTTCACGTTGAAAAAACATGAAATTTTGAGTTAAAGACATGTAACATATCCTAGATCTAAATTCGCAATCACCATAAACAATGAGTAGAATTAAAATTAATCATTAACTATCATAATTTTCTATTAGTAGACGTGTTTGTATTATTATTATTAAAATTGATTACGTATTTACGTTCATGACTACTCGTAAAATGATGCAACTTTGACTAGAAAAAGCAAAAACCTGAAAAAATATTAAATTTAACCGTTACAAAGTTAATATCATGGAAAAACTAATTCAATTTTGCACAACATGAAGGGTGTTCTATTAAAAATAAGAAAGTTTGTCGTCTATTGAGATCAGTAAAAGGCAATGGGAAAAAACTTGCAATATTTTAAACTGCTCTTAAATATAAAAGATTATAATACCATAAAATTCCATGGTATACATAAAAAGTTTGATTGAAACACGAAAAAGGTTGTCAAAGTCAAATGTATCGATATAGTGTGTCCCGTTTTTTCAGATTAACATCTCTAGAAATGTGAGAAGGTTGTGGAATTTCGGCACGCCAATTTTTTTACAATTATTAGTATCCTCTCTCTCACTCAATATACATTTGTTGATTAAATTTGGTACATGGACATTTTGCTGGGTGGTGAATAGCCTGGTAACATTATCTTTTTGATAAAAAAATGCCTAACAACAATTTGTTTACTATATGACTCTTTTAAAAAACCGTAGTAGGCCAGGATTTTGTTACCCTTCAGGGTACTAATTGTAAAAAAATTGTCTTGCCGAAATTCCACAGCCTTCTTACATTTCCAGCATTTCTATTTCTATATGTTAACCTGAAGAACGGGACATACTGTATATAGAGTGTTCCATCTGAAAGTTAGAGTTTCTTTAAAATGTCAGTATACGAAATATACTATATAGAAATTTTCTAATCCGTACAACCAAAAAACCTTGGAAATTCAGAAGACTTAATTCCAGTAGGCTGTACGAGATACGTCAATATGAAGACATTACAAACACTTACTATTATTTTTAAAATAAATCAAAAATCTAAATCTATTGTTAAATTAATTTCCTATAATCCACCTGGTATGTAACACTAGAGTATTAAGTATCTCTAAATATCTTCCAAAAACGAGATTGCAACAAAATTTTTGTATGGTGGATCAAATGACAACGTGATAAAAATCTCAGTTCAAACTAGTGGTGTATGAAGCTCCATTTTTGTCATGTTGTGGTGTACATCATGCAAATATACATAATAATGACATTTCCTCAAACCTTCTTCTTTTTGAACTTCTGGAAGTTCTGAATAGAAAGAAAAGTTGTAAGTAGATTTCATTATAAATACGTCGGCAAGAAATCGCAAAATTCATTTTAAATAGTGTCATTATGTCAGGCAAACGGTTGTACGTATGCACATAATATGCTTAATTATTCTTTTTAATTCATTTAGTAAACTCCATTGCTTGAGGTAGTTCTGCGGAAACGTTTTCAACACTATCAATTACATTTTCAAACATATTACGTAGAGGACCATCTAAATAATAATAGCTAAACCGGTTGTAATAATGATATTACTGATGAATATGAATATAGATGAGGACATGTGGCGCTAAATAAATTATTAATAACGCCTAACAAACGCAGCTGCACTATTGTGTACGGTTGTCGACATTTTACTGCTACAATAAGGGGACGCAGGCAAACAAACACAGCGTTCGAGGCAAAACATAAACCTTTAAAATGTAAAATGCCCTGTCCCCTATGGAATGTAAAGCCATAACCCCATAACATCGGAATACTGTAAACAAAAATGCTTTCTCGAAATTTCAATACTTCAAAATGACTGTCACGCAGACGATAAAAATTCATAGATGTATTCACAATTCTCCAACTAGCACTCTGAACGGTATATGGTTTATTGTTTAGTGGTAACAGAGTAGTAAAACATGCCAGTACTGGTTATTGTCTGACACGGAATGGGTAAGTTCCATTCCTGTAGCAATACATCTTTTTGACATAATCGGCTAGGAAGTCTTCAAGCTTCCAGATAAAACAACCAAGACTAGTGCAATAAATACCTCGTCAAGACGAAGACAAGCCGTAATACTGATGGCAACCAGTCTTTCAGAATTCACAATTTGTTCAAATTAAGTTTCCTATGGATCGTTTTTTGCTAGTGCTAGCGGCATCATTCATATTCGATATGATAAAACTACACAATTGTTAAAATCACTAAAATATTCAGCAAAGGTATAAAAACATGTTTCAATAAGTATTTTTTAATTTTTGTTTTAAAAAACAAATTTGCGTATAGAAGACTAATTTATTAAAAAACTGAATTCCTATATAATTAGACCTACTCCTCAGAAGTGTAAAGTATCTAATGTTGAAGTCATTTTTATTTCTTATATTATAATGGTGAAACTGACTTCTACTATCTGTTCTGTAACAGTGGTATTTATAGTCTGTCTCCGGTCGCCGGAGAGCTGTCTCCGGTCGCCGGAGAGCTGTCTCCGGTCGCCGGAGAGCTGTCTCCGTACCGAAATTATGCGAATTTTATAATGAAATTCAAATAATTCAGGACGGACAATGAATACAGTGTACTGTAACAGTGGTATCCTATATCTTTTTCTCGAAATTATGTGTATTTCATTATGAAATTCGCTGCGATACGGAGACCGCTCTCTGGCGACCGGAGACGGACTATGAATACCACTATAAGAGTATTTAAATTTGCAAAACAATTTATACAGTCCTATCTGTAACCCAACCCTGAAACAATCAGAATAGTTTTCTTTTGAAGAGAAAAACCAGGAGCACTAGAAGGAGCATCTTGTCAAAGCAGGCTAAGCATATAAAATAACTGAATGTATTAAAGAGTGATCATATGTTTTCAATGTAAATAAAGACACTTTATGTACCAAGCTTCTCAGTATATGAAGATGTTTAGATATTTTATTGCAAAGATAACTAGTACATTCACTCCAAGTTAACTTTAGATTCAAGTAAACGTCTTGACAGTTCCAGGATTATCTGCCTCGTTCAAGCTGCAAAAATCTTAACTCTTATCAAATTTATGGAAAGTTTATTATATAGTAAGAAACCAATTATTTGCTACCGAAGCAGATAAATTAGAATTAGATGTAGATACACTGATGTGATCTACAAACAGAATATTCAAAATATTATTATCACAAATATTGGGAAAATCGTTAATGTAAATAAGAAACACTAAAGGACCCAAGACCGATCCTTACGGGACTCCATGTTTTATCTCTAATATAGAATGGTTTAGTGCAATTATAAACAACATATTGAAATCTGTTTCAAGTAAGTAGACAATAAACATACACTCTTGGATGTGAAACCATAATAGTACCACCATACCATACCATAATAAAATTTCATGATAAGTGCCAAAAGCTTTACTTAAGTCCTTTTCCTCGAATCCGCTGCTTATGTAAATTATATATATGGAATAAAAACATTTAAAATCACATTATATAATTACAAAAATTGCTTGTACACTACAAATTTGTTTATGCAAACACTCCGTTAAGATTTAAATGCATAATGTATAATTTTCAAAAATGTGATAGAATCCAGCCATTCTCATGTTTGATCAAGGTACCCACTTTAATGGTTTGCATCAAAGAACACTTACTACATTAAATGCCAATTTTAACGATCGTCTAGCTATTAGATTCAATCAGTTTAGGACATCCGTATCATTACTTTTACTATTGTCACGCAATTAGCCGTAATTCATTGCGTGGTACAATATCTAATTAAGCCTAGCATTTTAGTCATTAGTCCACTTGCACTGCGAGAAACAAGTCATTTATCCTGCGTGAGAAATAAACTCGGCTACAACTCTATTGTTGCCTGCGACTCTTTCGCTTTTGTTTTTAAATTAAACATCGAATCGATCAGAGAATTACGTTTTGGATAGTAATTATGTACAGTTAATTCTGTTTATACGGCGGCCCAAGGTAAGATTACTTCATTGTGAATATGATCTTTTTTCACCGCCAGGTACAACATATTTTTTATCTGAGGATCTATTTATTACGCGATCTACTAGTTTTGTAATTCGTGATGAAAGCATGGTTTGGTAACAATGGCAAACATCTACTGCATGAGTTCGTCATATAGATAAGTCTCGTCATTTTTAAAAATTTACGGATACAAATTAAAAAAAAAACACATTTTGAGGACCGCTGACCAGATAGAGCGCTGACGAACCGAATAAACCATATGGTCTGCTGAAGGCAAGGTTGCCATAACGCCTCTAAAATAAATATATATCTTTTGCTTTAAAATAAATCCTGAAGACAATACCATTGTACACTGTTTAGAAAGAGACATGAAGAAAAATGAAAAATTATGATTTTTACACAATACAATGTTAATTTTCTGCCAAAATTATTTTTTCTATGCCGTCCCATCCCATAACCTCAAACAACGTAGGAAGTGGCACATTTTCTTATTCTTCTCTTGTTAAATTCATCACATTATAAAAAGTCAATTGTCACATAAATTTTATATTTTTAAGTAACAGTTTTTCTGTAAAAGTATAGAAATTCAAAATAATTATCTCCGCACTAAAACGCAGTCGTAAACACGGATGGCTTGATCTTACGTATATTTAATTAATATTTTTGCTGAGATGCACTGTAATTAAGTAAACTATAGCGCATTATTCAAAAAGTGAAAAGGTTGACATGGTGCAATGCTAGTGATAACGATAGTATTATGATAAATCATTTGGAATGTAGGAAAAATGGATAATGATCAAATTCTGGATAACTATGAGTAAAGAATCTGTTTTTCAATTTCATGCAGCTACTTATACTATAAACATATTTTTTGATGAGGTATAGGAATGGCAAATTTCAATCAATCATGTGGAATACACATCCAGTCTACACAATATTGTGAGTCATAAAAGCCTTAATATTGTCAGCGGCCCTCAACAAGTTTTCTATTGAAAAATCACAAAATATATTTAATTTTTTTTCTCCCGATTTGCTTTGAAAAAAAAAAACAACTATTAATTATGTGTTATATACAGTAAACTAAATTGCTGATTAAAATATTTGTACTGATTTAAGGTTCAGTTTGTATCCAAATAAGGTCATTTTCATGTCCTAATTACATCGTTGTATGACGTATGAATTCTGTAAACATAATTCAGCTTATACACGAATCATCAATAAAATGATACATCTTTATTTGATTTAAAAGATTTTTATTTGGCAAGTAGTAATAGTAATACTATTGCCACTAAAAAACACATAATTTCTGCACCATAATCTATTTTATCAATGATGGTGACACAAACTAACTAAAAAGCGGCCTGTATAATTTTTCATTCCTAATTGTATAGCATACATATACAGTATGCGCCAAAAGTATGGAATAAATTCAATAAAAACGAAACAATTATTTTTTGGGAAAAATCCTCGAACGGGTTGATTTTTAATTTAAAAAATACATTTTTTAGCGTAAAGTGCGATTTTCAAATGTCATTTGTTTTCGAGTAATGACGTCATCGATTTTTTTTTAAATGGCAACACCAAATTTTTTTCCTTGATTCTGAAAGATCGTTTAATTCTCTATCAGACAGTATTAAAATTTTGCCTTCTTACATAGGAAAGTTTTCGAGTAAATGACGATTGAATGTTAGAAAATGTAAATTTTATCCATAAAAAAGTAACAATTCTGAGGTATGTAAAATAAAATACAATTGATTAAATTTTATACTTAAATTAGATTTTCGAATTGCCATCCACCAACTTCTTGACAATGCGCAAGTCTGTGAAGAAATTCTTCTTGCAATATATGAATGTTTTCTGGGGTAACTCTGCGTATTTCGTCCCGAATGCGATTTTGAAGTTCTTCTAAATTACGTGGTTTATTAATGTATACTTTTGACTCAAAGTATCCCCATAAAAAATACTCAAGAGGTGTAAGATCTGGCGATCTTGCAGGCCATTCTATCGGTCCGCGTCTGCCGATCCACCTCCCAGGAAAACAGTTGTCCAAAAAATCTCGTACAGGGCGCGCATAGTGCGGAGGTGCACCGTCTTGCTGAAACCATATGGTATCGACAGGAATGTCAGGGTCATTATCGTTAGGAAAAATTACTGCAAGGGCTGGAACAAGGTCATTTTCTAGAAACTCTAAATATCTTTGTCCTGTAAGGGTTCCTGGGTTTAAATAAATTTGAAAAATTGGTAACGATTCTGTATTTTATACCCAATCGTGTATTAGTACTAAGCATCGCCTCAACACAAAACTTTCGATAAAAGTCCACTGGTTTCCCCAAAATTAATTTCCACATTGCTGTGAGAATATAAATCGGCTTTACAGATTCATTAATATACATTGTCAGTACGTACGAAAGCGTGTCTACGAAAATCGAAATGGGATTTATTTTAGTTGTAGTAAATAATTATCTCTGTACATTTGAACGGACAGTAATAAACTTTAATAGCATTCCATTCAGTTACGAGATCGGCATTGGTAAAAAGATAAAAATAAAGAACCTACTTTAAACATTTACAATGCATATTTACACGAAGATTCGAACAGAGAAAATAATTCAAGCAATATTTTAAGAGAGACCATCAACCATAACCGCAACTTAACTAATTTAGTTGACCAATAGAAAGTATAAGTAAAAACTATAACAATTATTTATATTGCAGTTGCAAAGTATTAATATTTGTGTACAATAGACTAGTTCCGTCAAATGACTTTTATATGATTTTTATGGGTCTTTGTATAGTACATGATAGTCTTGTTACGTCCTTAAAATTTCATATGATTTACTTTTTGCCTTTTCGAGATATGAGAGGTAGAAACTAGTGCTGGTCTTAAAAACAGTGCGCCCTCTTATGACGTCACTACACGCAACTCTAAACTACCCGTTCAGATTATTAAAAGGTGTTTCGTTACCGTTTTGTAAATATTTTATATGTTCAATTGAAGTTGAATTTAGTAAGCTGATTCTGACAATCTACCAGATTGATATGCCCATGATTACGGACTACTTTAATAAACATAAAAACTATACAGGGTGTCATTAATAATGGTACATAGCTTAAGAGCAGATTGTTAACGTCAAAATAAAGCGATTGAGTCCAATATGCTTTTTTCAATTGTTGCTCCTTCTCTTTCTACAGGATGTTAAAGTTAAAAAAATGTTTTCGATTTTTTGCTATATTTTAAGAACGTATGGACCGATTGTTTTGAAAATTTGTAGTCTTATGTTATTTGAGGTGGAAATTACGAATATGCAAACAGTGTTGAGGGCACGACTAGGGGACGCTAGTTATACTGTACTGTCGATGTAAAAATATGTCTAACTTTTTGAACTTTACACTATTGAATTTTTTAATAAGAAACTATTGAACTACCTACCTACCGTTTTTGAAAAACAGACAATTTAAGTTTTTGAAATTCGGCGAGAATTAAATTAGAAGTCTTAAGATGAAAACTGAATTAACAAGAAGGCGAACACTACAACTACTAAAAATTGACGTTGAATAGAGTTCTATGTTGCTTGATAATATTAACAGAATCTTGAATCTTTTCCCACACTTCTTCTTGACTGTTAATAAGATTTAATATAGTCCCAAAAGTAAAAATCCAGCGGATTTAAATCAGGGCTATGTGCAGGCCAAGGAACTTCGCTGCCGCCTCCAATCCAACGGTGCGGAAAATTTTTATTAAGATATTCTCTTACTCGTCAGACGTAAGATGCAGGTGCACCATCATGCAAAATCCACAAGTCCTGCCGTAAATTTAAGGAAATATCTTCAAGAAGCAGTGGCAAGTCATTAATTATAAAATTTAAATATTTTTCTCAGTTAAGTGGAGGTGGTAATATGTACGAATGATCCCACAATATTATCGGAGAGAATTCCACACCAAATATTGATAGAAAATAGCTGAAAATGTACTTCTCTTGACAGATGAGGGTTTTCTAGTTCCCAAGAATGATTATTTCACCAATTAAAAATACCTCGTCGGGTAAATGTCCCTAAATAATATTTTATTTTAAAATGTTGGGTCATCATTTTGTTATAGGCTAAGAAACTATGCAAATCGTAACCTAAATATACAATTTTTCTTTGTGGAATATTCTGCTAACGGAAGACTGACTGATGCCAGTAGTTGCCGAAATTTGACGTGTGCTTTCAGCAATTCGCACTAAAACATCATCTTGATCCGCTGTTAATATTTTCGGCCTTCCAACGCCATATTCATGTTCTAAAAATCATTATGACGGGGCATTTTAAATATAAAAAATAACAATAGAAAAACACTGTAGAATGAAAAGTAGGAACAATTGAAAAAGGCATGTTGGACAAAATCGCTTTATTTTGACGTTAACGATATGTCCTTAAGCTATGTACTATTATTAATCCAAAATCAAAAAATTATACTGCTTATTTTTGGATTAAAAACTTCGATCTTTGATTAATATATATTCATAGGGAATAGATATGAAAAATTTTAAAAATAAAATGAGTTATTTTATTTTCTCTAAAATATTTATCAAAGGCTGTTGAATGACCGGTTCCGACCGTAATAGTCGTAATACCAACAATAGGAGGCGAAATCAATATATGGGCGGTCTCAGAGATACCGATAGCGCGTGTGTTCCCACAGAATCTAGCCCGAGAAGAACCACGGCAGGTCAAAGAATCTCGGCTAATGCTAGGGATGTGTGCTTCAATTCTGTTTCTGGCAGCGACCAGTTACCGAGGTCACGGCATAACAACCCAGAAAAACACTACGTATCAAATGGATGGATGTTGTCACATGACCTGAAGTACAAAAATTTGATTGCTAGCTATATACAATAAAAAAATATCAATTTTATGAAATTCACGTTTTTTATTTATTTTTTTCACCATTCCTCATTATTTGTCCTCAGCTTTAATATCCCAAGTTTATGTGTATAGGTTAAGAATCTCCCTGTATAATTTTAGTTGGAGAAATAAGTAAGTTATTTTGCTTTAGGTCGTCGTGAAATGATCGAAAAATAAAATAAAAGTAGGCACAAAAATAAAATTCTTGTTTATTCATTTAAAATGTCCTCAAATAAAATAATACCTAAAAAGCATTTGCGAGACACGCCATTGTAGCTATCTCACATACAAAATTAAAGTTTAATAAAATATATATAAAGCGCTTCAGGTTCGTATTTTAAAGCGTTTTTGAACGCCATCTCGCAAGCCACAAATAGTGCTAATGGGTGCAATTTACAAAGCTATAAAATAACAAAAACCACGGCATTTTCTACCAAATTTTAATTCCACTACTATTTCCGAGCAATTCAAATTCGCTACCATGTTTCAGTTTGACAATTTAGAATCTGGACACCTTGTAGATGTTTACAACTACCGTCAATGCCTCACGGAAACACGTCAGTTTTTGTAGTAAAAAAGATAAGACGGACTTAATTTATACTGTATACGTTATTCAAGCTGATTATTTTATATGGCGGATGTTCAGGTCAGTCATGTCATTAGTTAGATAAGGATGATTCTTCTTAGTTGGCTATGAACTGAACTGAAAGTATTATTCAAGATAATTCATATTTCAGCTTATCGCGTTATCTAAATAAATTATACCTACAGAGTGTTTCATTTAAGGAGGGGTTTCTCCATAAAACAAGTGATATTAGTAAATAAAGAGAGACCTATGATATTCCCATATGTTTTGACATATTGAACACGAATCGAATGCCAGATTTGACCAACAACCAACAACCAACAACCTTTAGTTTTTTGTAAATCAGTAAAAATGACCGAGAAATTTGAAAAGTAATCGATCTCATGGATCGAGAGGAAAGACTGAAGTTAACTAAACACCTGCCCAGTTACGAAAAAATTGCTAAAGTTGTGCATCTGAGTGAATCATGTAGAAGTTAAGGGTTTCATATGGATAATGATTTTTGTACGTGTAGTTCACACAATCGATAATAATGTGGTGTGGTGTGTTTTGTGTAACACCACATTCAGAAAAATCTCTAAATCCTTTTTATGGGGGCGTGGCCAGACTAAATTTTTAAAATACCGTTTTTAGGCTTATTTTCCACGAAATTGTCTAAGACAAACGCCATTTGGAAAAATCATAATTTCCCCATCGCAGATTGTAAAGCGACTTTAAGGATATTCCTTCGGGAATATTCAGTTCAAAATATGAAAAAATGTATCTATTTCTAAAGAATCTACCTTTGCACCGCACCCTCTTCTCCTCGAATGACTTGTGAAGCGGGTTTCTAACGCATTTCGAACTATGATTTCTCTTTTGGATATCCAGCAGTAATCGGTCATCATATTATATGACATCATAGCTAAAACGAGTTACAAACCACAAATTTTGCAGAAAGTATAAATTAAAAGGTCTAATTATTAATATTTGATTCTTGATCTTCATATGAAGATACGTGTTGACATGGTTCGCCTGTTCAAAGCAACTTCATTCTTCTCCGTCATTTTTACGTATTTATGAAAAAGTGAAGGGTGATGGGTCAAATCTGACGTCAGATTTGTGTTCAGCGCGTCAAAATGTATAGGAATTTCATAGTGGGTATCTTGAGCCGACTTTTTCTAATTTTCTCTGCTGGCGTCATATATACATATATCGAATAGCGATATTTAATCAATTAATATCTACCTACCTGCCACTCAAGGTAAGCTAACTCATTTTAAATATTTAGCATGCGAGATCTAATCATCATAAATGCGCATTGATAATCTAATTTTATAAGGTGGGAGGCTATTCAGTTGTATTTATTTATACAATAAAATAACTACCATATTGTCAAAGTGATAACAGGGAAATGTTTATTTTGCAATTTAACATAGCTTCACTTACGTCAAGTGTAATAAAGGGTTCCGATTTCAGAGTATTTTTAACCCTTTATTGTCTTGGAAAATCGTTGAGAAACAAAAATATCGAGGGGGTAATCACTCGTGGAAATCTTGGCTCAAATCTTGCGAAATCGCGCGAAATCCTGAAAAATCGTGCGAAATCCCGAGCAATCGTGCGAAATCACAAGGAATCGCGCAAAATACAACTGACAATACTGACACTTTGCGTCATTATGGACGTTATTATACTTATTTCATCATTATACCATGGCGAATGACCGATGAGTCGAAAGCATCGAAAGCACACGTATCACGGTTGTTTAGAACTACTGGGAGGCTGATTGTCTTCAAAGTTTAATGTTTTTTGTTTAATTTTATTGACTACGCTTCGACGTTAAATTTTGAATTGGTGTCTCCATCCACTAATTTATCTAAAAGTGTATAAACATTAAAATCGAACACTCTGTACATGAGGGGCGGGAGAAGTCGAGGGTTAACTCAAGAGTTAACCTCGGCACTTCGCACCTTATGAGACAATTTAATTATTGTACAAAACTTAGAAAAAAGAAATCGCTGTTTCTATGAAATTGTCAATTTCACATTTTATATAAATCTGAGTTTCGCGTTCTCACCCACTGGCATCATATAATTTTTCTTGTTGTACAGGATGTAATTAGGACCGTACAAAAAAATCAATTTTTTGACTGACAATGTCACAATTCTGAGCAATCTTATACAAATTATTTTTTGTTGAGTTAATACATCGGGATGTTTTTGAAATTTTTTCGATGACTCGCATATACAGGGTGTCTGTAAAAGGTTGGGAAAACATACTTTAACATATTTCGAACAAAATATCATCTATTATTAAATTAAATTACTTTAGTCCAACATTTTATAGTTTCCGAGATACAGGGTGTTGAAATTACAATTTTATTTTAGTTTTTCCTCAACAACTTCATGTACATTGTAGTAATTACATTAAATTTGGTACAGAGGAATATTGTAGCAAGGGAAATTTTTCAATTTCCGCGGATTTGCTATCAATTGTAGAAGGTGCCACCTACAGTACTTCACATGAATTTAAATCGTCATAACTTTTTGTGCCTATACAAAATATTTAACCGATCATATGAAATGCTAAGAATAATCCCTTCCACTGCTCGCCGTCCAAGCTTGACGCGTCCTCCCCTATTTTGGCGGACTAAACCAGTATTCGTATGCACACTATTCGTTTAGCGATCGGCCGTGGGCGTAGGAGAGTAGGGGAGTACTGACTAAGCCCGCCCTGCCGTGCGTCATCTTCCCACCAATACCCCATGCATTTGAAATGTATGTAAATGTAGAATAATAGAATACCTAAAGAGTTTTGCTTTCTCTGCATACGTAGTTGTATTTTTATATTAGAAAAACTTCATTTTAGACATTTTTTTAAGAATATTGGTATTCATATTCCAGACACCCTGTTTAGCAAAAAATAACAGGAATGTTATATACGGGTTTAGGTATTGAACCTACAAAAATACATATTTTTTAGATTTAACTATAAACATAAATATTCTTTCAACATAAACTTAGGCACTTAGTACTAGATATAAAATTGTATACTTATTTATAGGAATATAAAAATAATTGCTAAACTATGACGTTAAAATAGCAAGAAAAGTTTGTATTGAAACGCTTTTTAAAAGTTATTTTATTTAAGGCAAATTTAAATGAATGAACGAACAAGAGTTTATTTTTGTATTTATTTTTTTGATATTTTCGCAACCAAAGAAATTTATTTCGCGGCAAGAAATACGGCAACCTTAAACCAAAAGAATACGTGATGATTTTAGAAAACTTTATCATGCTCCTAAGGCCGGAGAGATTAGGTTTATTTATTTATATTAATCTGCTAATCTATTTAAAAAAAAAACATCAAGAAAATGGACGACTTATAAAAGCTGATCACATATTTAGTACCTATACAATCAACAATTAGTTGATAATTTTTTGCTATATTTTAGTGTAGTTATAAGTTATCCGTTTTGCAATATATATTACATAACAAAAAATTGTTCAATTCTTGCAAAAGTCCATAGATCCTATTAGTTCTAGTTATTATGACAGGTCGAAGTAACCGAATTAAATTCATTTGGCTTGAGAGTGGTCATTTTTATTAATAAATATAAAATATAGGCGCCAAACTAGTTCAGTCAAACTAATAATAAACTTATGTTAACCTAATTCAAGTGGAATTTGTTTCAAAATACAAAAAGCGTTTGGTTAAAGTGGCCTCAATATTATTAACGGTGTGGTCGGTACAAAATGTGGACTCCTATCAGAGACCTTCTAAAAAGGAAGCTTACAATTAGTTTAATTTGAAATCATGATTATGCTAATTATTACTGGGCTTTGTTATTTGTTACGACACAGATTTTTATGAAAATCAGGAAAACGTCCGAGGTCAAAGTCTTTCGCAACTTTTCAACATTTCTCTTAATTACAGTTCTCAGTAATTAATAATCTTGCAAGGGAAACTTGAATGCACAGAGTATTGTGTTTATATACAATCAACGATCAGTCTAGTTGCGCCTATTACAAGCGAAGTACAAATTTGCAAAAATGTATGCCAGACTTGAAGATAAAATGAACAATTTCAAATTAGTTATTTACTAGATTTAGAAGTATTAGTATCGTAATTCTTTTAGTTTGTCACTCGCGGTTTGAAACTGAACAATAGACAACTTAGTTCACAATAGGCATTTTTAAAATCATTTGGAAGATACGACATACTTTGTGTTAGAAAAATGATGCTTGCGAGAAAAGTTCTGCGTTTTTCTGTTCATAAAACTTTTATTTCGCATCCGAATGTTACACGATTTTGATGCGAAAATTCTAGTAGAACTAAAGAATGTCGTAACATCTCACACAGTGCTAAAATTGTAACAAAACCTTATAATTTTAAGACAGCGATATATTGATCTTATAAGAAAGTGATTCTGGATTTACAATTTCGAGGTAGGTATTTGTAGTTTATTTAAAAACATATTTAAACTATATTTGTAAACTTGTGAAAAAACCATATGGAATGCGCGGAAACGAATAAGCGTGTTTGTTAAAAAGTCAAATTTTTATTTCAAGAATATCAGGAACAATTGTAAATAATATTTTCCTAATTTAATTTTTATATCAAAATTGCTGCCAATGATTAAAATTACAAATTTCGAATAAACCACAAGAGTAATCGAGTCCTATCAAGAGTACCTTTTGTAATAAATAATTTACTTAATCAAAATTTTATACTGAAAAGTATTTTCTTCCACTGGCGTAGATTTATCGAAGATGTAATAAATAAAAACCCAAAGTCTACGCCAATGGAATGATATCACTCATAATTTTGATATGGGGTTTATTGTCCTATAGAACGGTTTACCAAATTTTAGCAAAATCGCATAAGGCGTTTTAAATTAATAACAAAAAAAAAAAAAAAACGATTTCAAAATTGCAACTTCAGGGTCGTATAGCGCCTAAACGGGGGGGCAACTTTGAACTAAGGTAAGTTTAGCTACATCGACTTATTTTGAGCCCCACTGTATCTGGTCGAGCGTTGTAAAGACCTTTTAGGGGCACTCTGTATAATTTACTATTACGATTTTTTAATAATTACTTGAATTAGTTCAACACCTTTAATAGAGAATTAAAATTATGAAATGAATATTAATTGTATTATATAGAGTTGTTCAGAACTCATGCGGAAAACTTTGAAGATATGTGCACCCTTAAATAAGAAGTCGATTATCACCAAAAAATTATAATAAAAGTCTAAAATATTTCGCGTAAAAAATTGTAACATTATAAAGGAGTACGCAGCTGGGCACCTGGAGCGCGTGTTAACACACCTGCGTGATAAATAGGGCTGGGGTGGGGATATGTTCTCTAGGCAGTAAATGAACAAGGTCACTACTGTTGTTTTATTTACCGTGGGAGTGTCAATCTTTTAATGGACACGATTCTTATTTATGGTGAAGTTAGACAATATGCATCTGCAGCAATGCGCTTGTACGCGGATCAATTTTCGACCGACATACGCCAAATCATGAAACTTTTACGGCAGTGGTGCAACGTGGACGTGATACTGGTAATTTGCGTGCAAATTGTGGAGGAGATGGTGGTCCCAGGCCACAACGTACAAGGCAGATTGCTAGACAGGTGCCTGGAGTATCCCCTGGAGTGACGTTTTGTGATCGGTGCAATTGAATGGGGCCACTTTCAACGCCGTTTTTCACTGAATAGCTAACCACGCATTTACAGTCTAGCCGTTTTTGACTGAGCCAGACTTTGTCGTTCAGTAATACTGGCAGTATGTAGAGTATGTATAACGGGGTACGTTTTTCCCCTACAGACAAAACCTGTCCCCTGTTTATCTGTTGCTCGGCTAACAGAGTTCTCCGCGTGTTAGAACTAGGACTGCCAATCCCGTAAAATCGGGATCCTGGGATTATGCTAATTTTAAATCCCAAAAATCCCGGGATGCCGTCAGTTTGGTTCCCGAGATTTTCGGGTTCGGCCTTGTCAATTTTATAAATATGTTGCGATCTAATGTGAAATACGAGGCTAGAAAATAATTAATTAATACACAAATATTGTATTTAATTTAGTGACCAAGTCTAAAAAATTGAACGTTGATCACATTTTTACAAAGTAATAAGTACTTTACAGTCTAATAGATATTTTTAACACGGCTTTGTTCAGTACATAAAAAAAGGCCTGAAGAGTCTATGTAGCCATTTCAGCCATGTTCAAATAAGAGAGTTAGTTACATTGTTTTTTATGTTAACCAAAGAAACGGAATTATAAAGACATGGTGTATCCTACGATTTTTTATTATCAATTTCAATCACAAGTGTAAAATTGGACAGAGCCTTCCCGACGGTTGGAATGTAATCCACCACATATTTGTTTGAGTTTGAATTCGAATGTGCTGGATGAATTAGTTTTTCTTATATATTAATTATAATATAACGTCTTTTATACAGTATGCGCCAAAAGTATGGAATAAATTCAATAAAAACGAAACAATTATTGCAAGGGCTGGAACAAGGTCATTTTCTAGAAACTCTAAATATCTTTGTCCTGTAAGGGTTCCTTTAAAGAAGAAAGGTCCTACTATTCTGTCGTCAACTATTCCAGCCCACACATTTAATTTCTGAGGGTGTTGGGTATATGCCTCTGCCATCCAATGAGGATTTTCCCGACTTCAATATCTGCAAGTTTGACGGTTTACTGTACCATTCAAACAAAATGTGGCCTCATCTGAAAAAAGTATTTGCCGGTGTAAATTTCTATTTCCTTGACATAAATCCATTATAATTTCGCAAAAGTGTAAGCGGCGATCGGGATCATCTTCATTGAGTTCCTGCACAAGTTGAATTTTGTAGGGATGATATTTTTCCTTCCTCAAGATACGTAGCACTGTGCTCTGACTAGTGTCATTGTTTAATGCAACCAATCGTGAAGAATTATGAGGATTATCCACCATACTTATCAAAATGTTCTGTTTCTGATTTTCATTAATGCTTGGACGTCCAGGTTTTGGAATATTTACAACATTCCCAGTTTCTCTAAATTTAGACTCTACCTTACTGACTGTTGATTGGCTGATAGGGCGATCTGGATATTTTTCATTAAATAAATCGCAAACTTCCTGCTGAGTTCTAGTCATATTCCCGCATCCGATAAGAATTAAAATTTCAATTATATGAGTAACAGTTAAATGTGCCATAATACTTTAAATTAAATAATAGTAATGTGTGCAAGTAAAGAGACAAGAATTTCGAATAGTTTTTGTAATAAGGTATGTACTAATTTTTTTTATAAATATCATGTTTCTAATAGTGATCAAGTACCGCAATTCTTCAACTTAGTGTTATCTGCGCCGGTGTCACTCCATTAGGCAAAGCGCATATTGAGACGCGTATGACGCGTGTGAGATGACATGACCCGACCAGCATGACACGAATGTGTGACACGCGTAGCGTTGTCTTTCGCATATTGCAAGACATGATGATTTAAACAGAAAACTGGATTTATAAATGAAATAGATCCCTGAGTTTGGAAAGCGATATTAAGAAAACGTAAGGACGAAAAAATTTGAAACTTGGACCATATATAGCCTGTAGTTTCTTAAATGTATTTTTTTAGTTATCAATGAAATTGCAGAAAAAATTACGGTTTTCTACCTACAAAATATACCATCTTTTAAATGCAGTTCTTTTGCAATTTCACACCAAATTTTGTTTTCTATCTTCGCTTTCATGTAATTCTCATGTCTGGTATCATAAAGCTCTCTATGCCTTCTTACTAGATCTACCAGTTTTGTTTTCATTGCTACGGTAGAAAACACAACTAACCTCAAAATTATCAACACTGCCACTGCGCCGCGCGCCTTGTGTCACACGCGAGACTTGCTGTGCAACGTCGTGGCACGAATTTGCGCTGTTCCATTACTTTCCTTAAGCTACAAAAGTACGTGCTGTGCTGTGTCACCACACACGCGTCATACGCGTCTCAATATGCGCCTTGCCTTAGAGTAGACCAAATTCCAGGGGCGTGCAATTAAATATTTTTAAATAGTTTTCAGAATGCGTATATAATTTTTTTTGCATTACCATATTTATACATGTATGTTGAATATTCCCATTTTTTTTTTTCGGATAAGTCCTGAATATTAAAAGAACAGTAATTTTGAATTTTTTCTCAATGGCTGAAATTTTAAGACTCGACTCAATAAACTGTAAAAGATATTTAAATACATGTAAAACTTTCCCCATATCCCTGTCTTACACATGTACATAGTACAAATCATGTAATTCATAATTATAACTGCTTTAATGACGGTTACTAGGGCATTTGCATAATTTCATTCAATAAATTTCACTGCGTACCTACTCCTGTAATAAAAAAATAGTGCAATAAATCATTTAGACCTCGATTTAAACACAGCCTACTTATGAGCGTACTACTATTTCGCCTTTTATATTCGTTAATAAAGTAATTAAAAAAATGGTCAGTAATAAAACAGAGTAGAGAATATTGTTTTATAAACAGATGGTATCAATAATTTCATAAATTTAGATAACACGCAATACGTAACAGGTAATACAGTTGCAATGCATAAATACAACTTAAACAAGTTAAGATACGAATAATAATAATAATAAATAATAGTGCTTTCGAAAAGTAATGAATGAATTAATTATTTTTGAAATTGAGAAGTTTTTGAAAAAAATCCCCTGGCACGTCGACTTTGTTTTTAAAAAAAGCACTTTATGGCACTCGACCCACAATTGTGACGTCATCGACAATTTTTTTAAATAGCAACCTCCAATTTTGACCGTGCCATTTGAAAGAGAGTGTCATTCTACATACATACATCATGAAAAATTATTGGTGTTACATAACAAAAACTTCAAGGAAATAATGTTTGAAGATTTTAAAATTTAATTTTCACAATACTGTGCACCTCCCCATTATGCAAAACCTGTCCGTGCTTATTTAGATGAGCTGTTCCCGAATCGTTGGATTGAATGGCCAGCCAGATCGCCTGATTTGACACCTCTAGATTATTTCTTGTGGGGATACTTAAAAAGCAAAGTATACGTTACTAGACAGGTTAATTTAGAAGATTTAAAAACAAGAATTCGTCACGAACATCGTATACCTCCTGAAGTTATCGATAATGTCCAAAACGAATTTATTAATCTTCTTGACTACTGTCAGGCAGCCAACGGTGCAAAATTTGAACATTTAATTTAGTCTATGTTTGTTACTAAAAAATATCGTGTCTTTTTATAAACTGAATGAAGTATTTTTGAGCATTTACTCAAAATCTTTAAAATGATTATTGATGGCTATATTCGGTTAAATAACCGAATAATTACAAAAAATGTTTGTAATGTCATTTGCACATTTTTTTTTCAGTTAGTGTTTTATGTTTTATTGGAGAACCAGGCTTGACGAACATACGGGAGCAGTAATTTGTTCAAAATTGAATTGAATTCAACAATATAATTATTGATACAATGAAGCAGTGCTTATTCATTATATTAGCAACAAAAATAGTAGCCTTGCATTTGTACACGTTTTTTATTTTTTTTTTTTTCAAGAAAACCACTTTTTCATTTTGAGCATTAATTATTAATAAAATTTAAAAGTAACTAAAGTAAATAAAGAAAACTCGTACATAACTTTAAAAAAATACCTATACATTTACAGAAAACAATATTATATGTTCTTTATTTTGTCTAAACTAACGTAAAATAACCTCCAATTATATATTACTAATACAGTAATTTACTAATGGATTTTGATTGGAAACGTTGTAGCATTTCCAGCGTTACTGCTATCTCATTTAGAAATTTTAGATTCAACAAAATGAAGCCATGAATGCAGGAAGAAATACTGCCTCTCTGAGATACTATTACATCCTGCGACATTGTTTTTTTTTCCCTAACAATTTCCCCAAAATATTATTTTCTAAAACTGCAATAATAAATATTTCAGTATACAGGGTGATTTACAACTTATCTAAAAAATTTGGGAAAAATGTTTGTAAAATCCTTATACTTTCCGAGTTAAAAATTATTGAAGTTATGTGTTCAAAATGGACATGAAGCAGAAAAATTCATGTTAGTTTGTAGGAACTGGATAAGACCAGCTCAAAATTTTCAGGTATGTCAAACTATTTTATTAATGAAAACCACAAATTAATTCTATTAATAATTAATAACAATAGCGGCAAAAGCAGTTGAATTTGCCGTATAAAATGTTATTTCTTTCTTTAGGATTTCTTTCAATTTTTTGTCCGGTCGCCGATTGCATGTTTTGTCGCCTTATCAGGTTGTACAATGGACCAGTTTTATGTTTGGTCATTTGTACATACTCTGCAAAACACCTTGAGAAATAACATATACGTGAATGTACTCCTCACATCACTCTTGCGTGAATTAACAAAAAAAAAGTAATTGGAAGACCCCCCCCTTAGAATTCACCAAAGATTACGAGGTTTTATTTTTGGTCACCATTTGTGAATCATCCTGTATGTCGCATTTCTTTCCACTATAAAGCAATCGAAATTAAGCAACCCATCATACCTTATTAACTGACAAATTAACATATTAGAGATGCGTATAGCAACTAAGATAATTACTTTTATTGTACAAACGACAATATTACGTGAATATTTCCTAACCTAAATGTAAATCTGAAAAAAATATATATTTACCGTAAATCTTGAGCTTTCAAAGTTAAGGACATCACAGGCAAAACGCCAAGATTTATCATCTTGGAGGTATAAGTACTATTACATAAATTTAATGCGTCAAAAAGCAAACATAAATATTTGCCGTATACCTGGAACTTATTTGTGATGTAGATAGATCAATATGATTTCACAGCGTTCGCGACACTTTTTATCATAACACTGGTCGATGACTGAGGTAAAGTTGGAACTTTGCCTATTGATTGGCACTTCCAACTTTTATCTCTATTATCTTAATTAACACAATTTATCTGTTTAAGAGACTCTATGCCATATTATCGAAGAAGGCAAAGCATGCGGGTAGATACAAATTTAGAATTAATAATCGTGGACCGTAGACGAAATTTATAATTGTACGCATAGCAAAAAATTTCAACAAGTAATTTGTGTGGATGACTGTTGGATATGTAAGAGACGTGTACATTCCTCAAGTGCAGAACATGTAACCGCAACATTTTTTCCCGCTGGTACTGATTTTCACGTGAGATATTCGAGCTTCAAGATATTCAGTTACAAATTCTATCGTCTATGAACGATACACTAGTTGAATTTATTAGAAATTTAAATACACACAGCGTCAAAAGTCTTGGACCCCCTGTAAAAAATGATTCTATTAAACCTAGTGGTGTTTCTTAATGTGGTAAAAAAGTACACGTACTTAGAGAACAAAAAAGACAATAAAAAATTGCAATTACTTTATTATCAATGTTTTTTATAAATCTGGGTCGGCTTGGCAGTGTATTCAACCAAGTGTTCCTTTGAATGACTGCTTTACATGACTCAGGACTTTCTAATCATCAGATATCGAATATGATGGGCATTCCTAGATCATCTGTTGTACGAATAGTACACAGATATGAAGAATTTGATACAGTGGAAAACAGACCACGTAGTAAACGTCCTCGAGTATCTAATGAAAGGGAGGATCGGTATTTGGTGCAATATGCCTGTAGACGGCTTCAGCTCTCAGGGCCCACTTTCAAGGTACGTTTCGCCGTGTTATATCGACACCTACCATTCGAAGAAGACTCCACAAAACAAATTTACGTGCTAGAAGACCATTACGGGTCCCCAATCTACTTCCAAGACATCGTGCTGCCCGTCTTCAGCGGGCGCGAGGGTTGGGTTTTACGCCAGTGGCGGTAGGTCTTATTTACAGACGAAATTCAAATTGACAAAAAAAAACAATATACTTTTATAAATGTATTTGGTTTTTTTGACAAAAAGATTTCTTTAACAAGAATGAGGGGGGGGGGGACTTTTGACGTTGTGTGTAGTATATAGACAGCCATGCAAGTAGCATCGCCAAATGCTCAACCAGGTGGGGATAGACCTTGTCCATGTACTTGAGGAGAAAACGCAAAAGAAAACAACTTTCTGTAAATTACTAGTTTTTCCTCGCTGTAAAATATGTGTATACATTTATTAATACTTGTGGCAGTTATTTTATAGATTCTGTTGAATGATCTCTGGCGATAAATGATCTTTTTCTAATAAACTTTTGTTAGAGATTTTTTTCTATATTACTTCCCGTTTAAAAGTTATAAGCAGTATCGTCCTAAAAAGTGTTAAAAGAAATACCACCTAAAAATCACATTAGCGGTGGAAGGATCAAGTAGTCGTTGAAAAATAATTGAATGTTTAAAGTGCATAAATGTCACAAAATACTTGTCATTACTCAATACGAACTTGATATGTGGCTAATTTACGGCGAGTCACAAAAAAAATAAGAAGAGCTGTAGAGTTATATCCAGGGAGGCGACTTTCCAACAAAATGAAGATGCATTTTCTGTTCGGAAGAATCAAATAATTATTGACAAAATCCACGAAATTCTATACGACAGCCTAGCCGGGTATTGAATTTGGATAAATCAACCGTTCAACGAATTTTAAAGACCAATGGGTATCACGACTACAATATTAACAATTTGGAGTATTTGCCTAAGGCCCGCTACAGACTATGCGTGAATTTGCGATTCGCAATGCGTGATTTATAAGTAATTCGTGCATTGTGTGTAGGGTTTTTATGAATGGATTTTTAACAAATAAGGCCCTACACACTATTCTCGAATTCATCGCGTATCACGCATCGCGAATCGCGAATTCACGCATAGTCTGTAGCGGGCCTAAGAATCGCATTGAAAGCAGACTTAACTTTATAGTCAAATTGTAGTAAATGAAGAAACTGTTGATCAGAACCTTTTTCGGCACGTTCTTTGGACGGACGAAAGTCGGATTGCCAAACAGGAGCAACGAACACTACTGGTCCATTGAAAATCGCCACATTGTAAATCCAGTCCAAAATCACGGCAGGCATATATGGTGCGGCCACCATATAATAATTTTATATATATATATATATATATATATATATATAATTTTGTTTTCATGGCTTACTTAGGTTTTTATTGAAGATTATTTGTTAGAAAACTGGTAGGTATGTACCTACGTACAAATTTGAATTTTTGTCTTATTAAAAAAATATTATTTTGTTATAGAATCATTTCATACCAGTACAATACATTATTCTGGACAAAAAATAAAGAATACATTTTATTTATTTGAGAGCCCCTTTTTACAGAGACAAATTATTTTAAGTTGAAAAAATTTGTTTTTCGACGGCCCATATATCTCAAACACCTTTAAACCCACAACGATGTAATCTTGTACAAGGGGGTTTCTTAAAGGTGCTGATTAAAAATATCTTACTAGTTTTCTTTTAAAAAAAAATCGCTAATACTTTTTTTAAAAATCGTCTCCTCTCTCCATCTTCGGACGTCTTTGACTATAATCAAATATGGCTACGTCTAAACACTCACTTTATAGCTATATATTTAAAGTATTCGGATATCAGGTGAGCGAGATACCAGGGTGGCTCCATGAAAAGTGGGACACATTGTATATAACGATTTAAATTCAAAATTGTCATGTTGTACCAAATTATAACTGCTAAAATTATTAAACAATTTTTGGATGTATTATGCATACTTTACAATCCATATCTGGTTTTTCCACCAAACCAATGGTTACCTGACGTATGCCACAATTTATTATAACTTAGATTTTAATGTTCTCAAAGTTGAAGTACTAATCGTAAATTTGTGTGCATAATCAATAATTATTTTTCCATACGTTGCAAACTTGTTAACAAGCAGAATTTATGAAACAAACAAAAAATGATTTACCATTATAAACCTTACATACCTACACTTTCGATTTTTTGATAGATGTAGCAGGAAACGAACTCTGTGCTACTATTTATTTACCTGTTGATGAGTCCACACTTTTTTCTATTCAAATTGATTACTTCCTAGGAGAAATTTAATAAATCGTATCAGCGAATTGCTTTTTCATGTGAAATATTTTAATTAAATAATTTTTGCGAAAAATTTCTCCTGGCGGAATTTAAATTATACGAAACATCAATAATAATAACTAGACACTTACGTTTTACATTGTATTAAACACCAAAAATGTTTTACTGCAAGGCACGTAGGCATACAGTAAATGTAAACACAATTACTTTTAACTTAAGTTAACATTAGGGCTCAAGTTGCTACCAGTCTTGTAATAGGAAAATTTATTTTTCAAGTCTATCTCTATATAGAAACGGCGATAAAACGGTCATGCAGCTGGATTTACATCAATGCTACTATATTTAGTTGTTTTACAATCATTATATCCGTAACATATACCTACTATTATACCAACAAGAAACATTATTATTTTACGCAACCAAGTCGATGCTATAAAATACAAGACCGCGGAAAATACCTGTGGGTTCACACGCTTAAACAAAAAGGCCTTTATAATATAATAATTGCTTACCAACATCACTAAAATTGTATAGCAACGTAATGAAACGAATGTCAGGACACAGACTGCTTCTACAGTAGCTTGTAAATGAATTGCATTGAAATCATGAGCTACGGTTTCACTAATCAAGGTTAGTCAAACTTTAGCGTTAAAAATTATCAATAGCAGTTAAGAGCAACGCAGAAATTAATTTTTATTGTTATTTTACAATCATTCAATGCTGGGAGAACATTGCATCATTGCTAGTCAATCATATGATGAATGCGATTAAATACTTAATTTTATACAGAGTATTTGATCTACTATAGCTTTCTGGGTTGTTATGCCATGACCTAGGTAACTGGTCGCTACAAGTAACAGGATTAATGTGCACATCACTAGCCTTAGCTGAAAAAGATCTGATGGCTCTGTAGGTGGAATTTGTTCTCACCCATTTTCTATAATAGCCGAAAGTGAACGTATTTTGTATATTCGTAAACTATTGTAATTACATTTCGCTCAATAATGACTTCTACATTGCGATAGGTAGGTAGAAATAATGAAATGTTGCAAAAGGAGTAACAGAAAAATGGAAATAAAATAAAATATACTTATTAATATCTTTTGACTGCAAAGATATTATTATTTGCAAGACGCGCTAAGCAGTGCAAATGCAAATGGTTAACACTGGTAACTGGTTTTGTTTTCGCCCGCTTATATTGTAAAATTTATTGAATTTATTCTGTTCATTTCTTATTTCTCATTCTTATCATGGTATAGTTCATTAGTCTGTTCTTGTGATAATTATGTGTCTCACATAAGAGTATTTTATATATATTTATTTAAGCAATTTTATTAATTCGTGACCATTAATTCTAGTAAAATGGGAACAGAGAAGTTCATCCAGACCACGAAATGCTGTCTCTTGCAGAATTTAAGAAATGTGTTTACGTCATGCATTTAATTTTTGTTCCATAGGTAAGATACATATTTCGTGTATTAAAAATCTATTTTTTAAATTTGTTTTTGTTGTGTTCTTTTATATATTAAAAAAATAAATTTATTTCTATACAATTTTATCTTAAAAAATTATCTGAATATTAAATATCGTCCAACTACAAACTTTTCAATAATTTTTAACACCGAAAGTACTCATTGGTACGTACTTATCTATTTACAAAGAAAATTATTGAAATAAAATACACCAGAAATATTAACATTTTCAATTTTCTCATACAAACATTTTGAGAGTATGCATTCGATTTTTGAAACTACTATAAATAAATAAACACGTAATTTTTAAATGTTGTACTCAATAAGGTTTAAAAAAATCCTATAAATTCGTTTCACCAAGGTGTAAAAAAAATGAGTGTTTTAATAATTTTATTTCAGAAAAAATGTTTTTGTATTTTTTAAAGGATATCATTTATTACGGCAGAAACATTGTGAACTTTTTTATATTTTTTGAAGTATCCTTTGCTTCTAAAATAGTTTAGACCTATTAAATGAAACAATAAATTCATTAATCTTGTCAGTACAAATATTTATTTATAATGTATTGCTTAAAAAATGAGACTCGCCAAAGTTCAGATACCTACATGTAACATATTATGCTAAATTTTATAAGTAGTTTTGGTGTGACGTGACACATAAAATACTGGTTCTGAAAGTCGAGACAAATTTTAATACTTATATCGTTAATTCGCCAATGTTTCTGAAAAAGGTGGATAAAGAACAGAAGTTAACGGCATACACCAAATGACATCAATATTACGTCATTGCCTATTTTGGAAATTGGATAGCAATAATGGATTACAATTTAAATGAATAGAATTAAAACTCTTCTCGTAGGGTCTTCTCTGTAACTAAAAACGTTTCTTTCATATTTCAACTATTGTCGATTACAAAGCAATGGTTCTTAAAACTTCTAGAACAAAATCTAGCACAAATTTCTTGGTATTTATTTTGCTTCTTTTAGAAACGAGTTGTTATATAAGTGTAACTAATTTTGTTTATTGGAAAGGTTTTTAAGGCGAAAAAGTGGTATTTTCAAATAACAGTAGTTCGTAATTAAACTCAAGAGTAGGATCTTACAAATAAATAACACTGTTAGCTTCTAAAAACTACGTGCTGCCACGAAAAACCTTGAAAAGACCGCGAACAGTACTGCTACATAGAAAAATTACTACAAATCATAATAATAATTAACCTTGTTCCGTATATCATTTATAATGAGAAATCGTAGACATAGATATCCAAATTAATTACAAATTAAATAAAACAACGAAAAAATTGCATCCTATATCATATTTCAGTCTACATAAAGGTTGCTTCAGAATACTCATATTCACACGGGTTACCAAGAATTTATTCTATTTTCAAATAGAAAGATGAGAACATACGAGATAATTCGGTACTGGAAAAACCTTGGCCAATTTTATCACTGATTCAAACAAGAGTGCAACACATTCCAAAACAAGGAGGTGCTCTAGTGCGGAAGTATTTATTTACAAAAACTATTTTGTTTGTAGTTAGGGGGTTAACTAAAACCATCTGGACTGACGAAACTTCCAATGCTACCAGAGGGGTCTAGCGGAATATATGAAAAATAACGAAATGTCGTAATTTTTAAATGCAAGTAAAAATAACAAAGTGTTGGAACTCTATTTATATTTTAATTAAAACAATGTAAAACTACTGCTGGCAACCGAAATCGGTTTTTGGCTAGTTCGGTTAACCGGTTTCGGAATAATTCGTTTTTTATAACACCCGAAAACCGGTTATTCGATTCATCAAATAACCGATTTTAGTGCTGACAACTGAAATCGGTTTTTTGGATAGTTCGGTTAATCGGTTTCGGACAATTCGGATTTTTACAAAACCGGAAAATCGGTTATTCGATTCTTCAAATAACCGATTATTCAATAATCTGAGTGTAAATCTGTTCATTCGAACCAAACATCCGAATAATCGGATAATCGATTATTCATATTTTAGAAACAATAAAAAAGGTGATCTTTATTTTGACAAACTTGAGGAAATTAAATGTAAATTTAATAAGCCGTCTATTTAGATTTCAAATAACTGTTAAACTGTTAATATGTTTATAATATGTTGTATAGCGACACCTAATTCCTTGTTTTTAAAAAACTCTGTTAAAATTCTACTTAACTTGAAATAACGAAAATGTTATTATGACCAAAATGGGATACATACTTGGGCTGAATGTCTAAAGTTCAGTTGCATATTAAATATGTTTCGAACTTCTCTTGTGATACAATTTTTCAGTCCCTTGATAGTGTCTGGTATGTTCATAGACACTTTGTTTTTGAGATAACCAAAAGTACACAATACACACACATCACGAGTATACATATCGCGCTTATTAGGGCAAGAAAAATTAATTTCAGGGATGGAATCAGCTCATAACGCAAAAAACCAAATAAATGTGGCCATGTCCATTTGTCCTCAAGGAAATAAGGTCCCCAGCATGTCCTACTATTTGTACAAACTTTTTGGATACTCTAATTGTAAGTCTATGGTGAAGATACTTATGCTGAAATAAGTCACAATAAGTGACTATTTTCTATTTATATTAAACTTGGCATTTAACATTTGTCTACCGAACCAGTTATTTTTTTGCAGAAATTCAATAGATATTTATACTCACTGTGCTTAAGTATAATACAAATTATAAGGTAGAACATTTAACATGTTTTTCATGAGTTCTGCGTGAAATTTTTAGACTTACAGCTGATTATAACCAATGATCGACCTAGTGTCCGTAATACTTCTGGCACATATCTAGAGGACTGTCAATTATTGATCCTGTACCCACTAACAAAACAATCAGACACTAATTATTCCAGGTAAGGCTAGAATGGGTTTTTGCACAGGTGGGTGGGTCAAAGGAGGAGTTGTCTTTAAACTAGATTGATTATTCATTTTTTCCAAGTGAGACCGGTTTGGAAAAACTATTCAGAATAAATTGCTGCTCATTAATAAACTAGAATGATTGACAGTACTCTAATGACTAATAGAGAGTTCAACAACGTGTTTAAGGTAACGGCTATTGATCGTACCTGACTTTTAAAGATCTAGAATTAGTATTTTTATTCAATAAGCAGATCCTATTGCTGACTTTGCTATTATTGCAGAAACAAAGCCGCTTAAACTGCCAAGGTGGAAGAATAAAAGGCAACATATTTATTTAATGGAACATCCAATCTGGCGTTATATATTCGAATAGAACGTTTCATCAGAATTACCACTAAGATATCATTAAAACATCCCATTAGATACAGTATGTGTTAACAAATAACTAGTTAAGCAACTAATCAATTTCTCTCAAATTTCTTTTGGAAATGTTATACTTATTCCTATTTCCGAATGGCTACATCTTCCTTACGGTTGAGAAAAATTTGTATTAACATAAGTATAATAAAATAAAAACATTTTGACGAAACATTTGAAGGGACTTATATTCAGGATCTGTACCTAAAAATCGAGCTAAAAGTTTATCACCATTTTCAAGTAAATTATGAAGACTCGAATAACAGCACCATTTTGTGTTAGGTAAGTTCCTATTTCAGGAAAAATCTTAATGAAATTATGATTATACATCGCTAATTGAAGTAATTTTGAAACATTTTGTTTAATGCTTGCGATATTTTAGAAACACCCTGTATATTAGCAAGAAATAGGTACAATTTTTAAATATTTCCCTCCTTCTGGGTTTGCATGTACTGTGATATCAGGTAAAGCACCTACTTCTGGACCCAAAACAGGAAACATATTTTTACATTATTTAAACACCTCAGTTTCTACCTGCCTTAACTGTACAGATAAGTTTTCAAGGTTCACGGTAAATAGACTTTACAGAAATAAATAATTTACAACACTTTGAGGTTATCGAAATTTAATACGCCTAATTACCCGATCTTTACCATAAAAGACAAAACTAGAACACTTGAAATTCCTTTCCAGTACTTAAAATATTAAAAGTGTAAATTAGAGGTTAGTTTCGAGCATTTATATTTAAAATAAAAACCGTTAAAGGAAAGACCGTTGGTACTACAAAAATAAGTGGTTAAGATGTCGACGACTACATTATTAGTAGGTATCAACTGTCTTGATCTTAGAAATTAATTCTGGATGACATCCACTCGGCTAAATTCTAAAAACTATTTCTAGAGGAGTCTTCGCGTAGCTACGTTTGTTTTTTTTTTAGCTAAACTATCAGAACTGGGAACCGGCTTTTAAAATGTCAAGTTGATACATGAAATAAGCATTGTGGCATACACATAACCTCAAAGATGCAGCGACTAGCCTAGCACCCTCAAGCAGTAATGTTTAAAACACCGGAGGATTATCTAGCTTTAAAAGAGGAATAAGGCGACAAAGCGATGAACAAGAAGGAAATTGTGTGGGCAAAGATGTAGTTAAATTAGTCGTCGTTCCCACATGTGTGGGTTAAAGCAAAGCTTTCAAACAGTTCAACGGCTCAAACAAAGGAATGAAGGTACTAACTTATATTTCCTTGCTGATTTAAGTGAAGGGCTCAGAAGCGTCGTGTGCCAGAGGGAGATTTCATCCCAGCCATTGGAGAACACACCTGCACTAAAACATAGCACCTGCACATGCACCACCGTTATGATACAACTTCGGCTCATTCAATCACTAACTGGTTTCGTTATTCGTCGTGTTGATTCATTGTCTTGTTCACCACCACACCACGCTGCAGATGGTACTCGCAATGGGCTGAGTTGAGCGCACGAGCGACTCCGACGAACACCGACTCGGTTAACTAGACCGAACGCGGCTCGAGCCGTTTACTCAGCCAGAATGACATTACCAGATCTCTAAAAATAAATCTCGAGCTTAAGTACAAGACACAATCTGATTCATTTACGTGATAAAAGTTTAATCGAACACTCACATCGCTATATACACAGTGATTAAAAAAGATCTATCTACCACGGGAAATCAGTCACCACATCCATTCAATAACATCGATACAGTTAAGAATATTACAGAAACAGTAGGTGATCATTTATGCAGCGACAAGCGGTCAAAATGCATAAATTTTATCTAGCTCTCCTACTTTTTAGGCTGAACTGAAGTTTTTTTATGTAGTCATCTATTTATAACCTCGTATTATTTCTACAGGGTGTATACATGTACAGCACTTGATCACAGGCCCTTGGGTTCAAAATATCGATTGAATCCAACTTAGTTACATCCAAAATTGCTTCATTTCGCTGGTAGAAGGCTTCAAAGACTTATAAAAACAATTGTTTTTTAATTAAATGATATTTGGTGTATGTCTAACAGTACAATTAGGTTTTCAAATCCCAATTTGATCACCAAAGTAACACTAATTGAGACTGGAACCTTCAAAGAGTAGCTATTACGTAACTGGCATCAAATGTACTACTTTGTCGTATACATAACTTTATGCAACAAAGTTACAGTCACTGCTACGGATTTTCGACTACTCCTGGTTATTTTACCGTTATGTTATGTCATTTCCAACGAACGAGTTTACAACGTAAGTTGGAGGTTCTTAAAACACCTACATAGTATTTTACAGAAACAATTGTTACATCCATATCACGTCCAAAAGGTTCAGGAATTATTACCGACTGATCTCAACCAGCAGCTTACACGTTGTCAATTTATTCGCAATAGAAGAATTTATGATCCAAATTCTAATAGACAAAGTTTATCAATTGACGATCTGCTTTACAAGATCCGGAATAGTTTATATCCCACAACGAACATGTCTATATGGAAGACTCCTATAAACACCAACCGAGATGACTTCTTCAGGCATTTTTTTTAATAACCTTGAGAAATTAGTCTCATTCCATATTTCAAATTGCGCTAAAAACTGTATTCAGAAAAAACGACGGCCATTTTCACATGCTTAATTAATGTTTTCTATTTATTCTTTAAATAAATTTTCCCAACATTTACTCATTGTTTTACTTTTTTTTATGTCAAAACCTGCTCATTCACCGAACATTTTTCAAGAAGTTACAAAATTTCCAAATAGACAAAGTGATAACGTTGATGGCGTAAAAAAATTGGAAAGTCTGATATAACGTCAGTTTCATAACATATCTATATTTTTACAGTCGGTCATTATGCCACTAGAAAATGAAATTTGAAAGTGTTAAGACTACACATCAAAAATCATTATCAGTCAGAAAATTTACAAGACATTTAGGAAAAATATATTTTTTTGTAAATATTATAAGTCCTATAGCAGCAAACGAACCTTTGATATAACCAAGTTGGCGTTTAATAGAATCATTTTGAAGTCGCTGCTCAAATATTGTACATATATTTTTGGGACACTTTGTATCTGTTTAAAAAATTCATGTAATTATAAATTTAATAATTGTTGGAAAATATAAATATGTGAAATTTGAAGAAAAAAAAATTTTACGTGTTAAAGTTGCTTTAATGAATGTCATACTATTGAATAATTAAATGTAGGTATGTATTTTATGCAGAAACTGTGTAAATTATTTATAAAATATATAAAACATATTCCTTCGTCTGACTTCAATAGAAGATATCCCTAGAATCATTTTGCAGAGATAATGCAGTTGGAGAAAGTAGATCACGAAAATTGTTTTCTAGTTCTAAGAGAGTCATTTTGACATGAACGGTTCTTTACATTCAGGAAGATCATCAACTTTCATGACGAAATTTTACACGTTTTTATTAATAATGATCCATGTCTATCAACCCAGAATTTCCTAGAGGGCGCTTGCTACGTGCTCTGTGTTGAGTTAATTCACTAATAATTTTTTACCTGTACAGTTAATAGAATTTATAAATGAAACTATAAAAGAGCCAACATTTTTCCGTAAAAAAGGGACTCTTGATCGATCTCGATATCTCAAGCCGTTTTCCAGATTTTGACGATTGAATGTGCCATTGCACATTATGTCGATGGCTGAAAAATATTTAATTTACAAGTGTGGATTGATGGCGACCAATCAACTAAAATACTACTTTACTTCCTTGGGCAAAGTTAAAAAAACTGTTTTGTTCCTAGTGACAAAAATGATACCTATGAATTACTTCTGAAAAATGTATTAGTGGTTACATACAAGTAGATGTTATTTCTCTACATAGTCAGCATTTCAGCTCAAACACTTTTAATACCGTAATATCAAGCTTTTCCAGACCATCCGCATAAAATTCCACCACTTAGGATTGTATTATTAACTTGTTTTGTAATGAAAGTTTCAACTTTTCAGTTTCTTCGAATGGTGACCTGTAGGACGAGTAAGTTAAGTCTATCGGGTGGAAATGTATGAGTAACCCTATGCGCACGTGTTCTATCATGAAGCTGAACAAGTCCAGTTCCCAGAATTCTCTATTCTCTAGGCACCCATATCTATGCCTCAAATTTATTGAACCAGTCGACGAAACTATTTGAAAATCTCAGTGCAGAATTGGATGCAGTTGCAGGCAGAGAAATTTGATGTGTTTAAAAAAGTTTGTACCACAATATCAGAAACGGTTCTAACGACATAGTGCTTATATAGAAAAATAACATAATTATGTATCAATTTAGAATCATTTATACAGTTTTAACTTTCCCATTTTTTATAACTTTACTTTTGAAGCAACAAAAATATAAGAGACACTTAACCAAATCGGTTTTATCCAATCACTGTGTAAGTTAACTTAACCTATGACTTATTAGACAAAAAAAAAACTTGTTAAAAGCAAAACATTCTTTAGAACTAGCTGTTCCACTTTGTATATCTTTCATTCGTGTGTTACGCACTGAAAACAATCTAAGATATGAACTTATGAAACTACAACGTTGTAAGGAATTATATTTAGTATTTTTCTTGCTAGATCTGGATTTCTTCACATTAATCTTTCAATACTTAGTGGTTGAATAATCGCTTGATCTAAATCCGCCAAAAAAGTTTCCACTTTCTCTAAATGCTCAAAGCTGAAGCCAATTCTTAGCGGATTTGTGTAAACAATAAAAATGAAAGTAGAAATATGTTATATATTGCGAAAACTAAAACAAAAACAAACCGTGATGAGAATACATTTATTTGAAATATGAGAACGCTTTTAATCATATCCACGATTTTAAAGTGGGTTAATATCACGAAAGGAGAATGTTCCTCAAATAAACGTAATTTTTAGCGTTATTTAGGATGTTCTAACTTAATAATTGCCCAGGCATTGTTTTACAGACAAATTGGGTAGTTAAAATAGACTTACTTCATCACCATATGAGTCAGTTTTAAATTTAGTTTACTCATAAAGAACATAAATAATGAACAAAGCAACTAGAACTTGTATACTGGATGATGGCATTTTGGTGTTTTTTTTTTGTAAGTACACATAACATACAAACAATAGTGAGAGATTTTATTCTCAGAATTTTAATTAGTTTTGCATTAGAATAAATAGACATTAATAACAAGCCACGCTATGAATTTTAATATTTAAATGACCAGAATCCGTGATTAATTCCGTAATCAAAAGATCAACGATCGTAAACCTACACACGTTCTTTAAAGATTATTACCATAATTAAAGATTTACGGCATGTTTATCTTTTTAAGAAATATAAATGGTTATGAAAATGAACTCTTAAAGTACAGTAAAACGCACTGCCGATCACGGAAAAAACTCGTATTTATCGATAAAAGTACCTACGTGTAACATTATCAGGTAATATCGAAAGTCCTTGAAAAATTTATTACATGATAAACTTACGTCATGCAAATATTATTTTTATTTAACGATTTTCGTTCATACACTAAAGCTGAATATTATTTATAATGTGTACACATAATAGGTAGCATGATTTATGAACTTATATCAATAAACTATCAGACACATGACACATTTATAAAATAAAATGTATCGTTTCATTTCTTTAGCTTGGACAGGTAAGCAAAACATAATTGTAGACAAAGGTGCGCAAAAATAATTTATTCCTCCCAATTTAATTTTTTGGAAATACATGTAAAGGCATACTAAAACTAAAATTTTAAATTAAACTATTTTTTTCTAAAATTATGTTGTCAGTATCTCATACAGGGTGCACTTTAAGAGATGAGACAAAGAGCAGTGGCGGTTTCTCTATGTAAAAATAAAGCAGTTGGGCTGCATCTATTTTGAAAAAGTAAAAGTAATCGAGTTATTATTTTCCCATTTTATACATATTGCAAGTACTGCAGATGCCGCTCTCTAAAAGCAGAGTCAAATAATCCCAATTTTCGTTGAATCCCTTTTTTACGTAAAAATGTTGGCTCTTTTATAGTTTAAACTTTAAAAAATTGTATGAGTATAAAAAGTATTGGTGAATTAATTTATACTTGAATATTGCAAAAAATATATTTTTTAAGTTGCTAAGCTATCACATGAAAAGGTAGAAAACGGCTTGAGATATCTAGATCGTCCCTTTTTTACATAAAAATGTTGGCTCTTTTATAGTTTCATTTATAAATTCTATTAACTGTACAGGTAAAAAAAGTATTAGTGAATTAACTCAACATAGACCATATAGCAAGCGCCCTCTAGGAAATATCTTGAAACTAATGACAAATTCGTATTTCTCGCTCCCAAGTTATCATCATTTTTCAAAAATTTATTTTAATTTCCAACACCCTGTTATTCTTTAAATAATATATTACTTAGGCAAGTTTGGCTCAAAAGACATATTTTTATGTCTACCAGCACCGGTTGCTCTATGGTCCATAAGTTATGGAACACCCTGTATATTGGAATTTTGAGGTTATGGCGAATGAAGGTAAAGTGGCGAAACAACGTTATTGTAAAATTCCAAAGTGCAACAATAACTGATTTTATATTAAATGGTATACTTCTGTATCCCAAAATGTTTTAAAACAAAAGGAAACATCTAAGTTTACCAGAGTCAATACATTTTGTAGAAAAATGTGCGTGTAAAAAACAAATTACAAAGTATGGTATTCCTATACAATGTGGGGACCCTATTGGATATTAGACTGATAAAATTTTATCCTATAGTTTCTTAGACATAGATCTTTTTCCTGGTATAAATATACATATCCGTTTTTAGTACCGTACCTTAAAACACAAGTTACACCCAATGCGTCTTACAAGTTTTTAATTTAATATTAATATATTGGTGATATCTAGGACATTTGTATTTATAGGATAATGCTGATTTAATAAAATTTATAACCGTTCACCTTGTTTTTAATATCCAGTGCATTCAATCAAAAGCCATAAATTAGTTTGTTTTATTACTGCATATTCATTGGATACTATTTTTTTCATATATCATGTACAAATTAAAAATTATATGCATATTGTATATGCGTGTACTGCAAAGGCTTTTGGTTTCATATAATCCAGTATTAATGATAAATAATGGCAATAACACACAATTGATACTTTTGCTCAATTTTTTTCGTTTCATTGGAACATAAAAAATAAAGTTAGATTTGATATAATTTGAATTTTCAAAATACATATATTTTTGTATGGAATAAAAGTCTATTTGTTAAATTTAAATAAATATTTTGATAATAATATTGAATAATTTTATTTGAATTACTAAAAACCCTCTTAACCCGGTTATGATGCTCAAAGTAGTCTCTAGTTTTGAAATGCTGTTTTTATATTGTTTACTTATAAGAGAAGTGAACCGAGAAATTGAAGCGGCAAAGACGGACTGTCGGGGATTAAATTTTAGCTACCTACTACAATTTAGTACGGTTCGATCACACAAAGCTTTTTTAAAAGTACACCTCATCTATACCGATAATACATAATATAAAAATATTGAATATAAGCACCAGTACTACATTTATTTACGATTTGCATACATAATAAGCTTTTACTACTCTCTTTCATTTCTAAACAGATTATAACTATACTTGTGATTTTTTTTTATTTCACAGTTTTGTTTGCCTTGAAATGTACATAGCAACTGTAAAAATGGCGTAGAAAGATACAGGGTGTTAAAAACATAAAAAAAATGTAAAAATAGTGTTTCAATTTAAGAAGAAATTAAAAATGTTATAGAGAATAATTGTTTTTAATTGCCAATATAACCTCAAATATGAACTTTTTTACTATTTTAAATATTTAGATGCCTGTTTGTGCAAACTTAGATTTAATAATTAAACATGACAGTCAAATCTCGTAGACAAAATTGTTCCACAATGTTGACTTCGGCAACGAATTTATTTAGATATAACGGTATAAGTGAAATATCTTATACCCATGCAATTCAGCTTCTCAAAAAAATATGCAGAACTTTACGTCTTAATAAATTGCGTTCGAGAATTAATGAGAAAGTTTATTAATAACACAGAAGATAAAAAATATATCAAAAAACTCAATTTTAATAAAACTAAAAATAAAAATGTTCGTA
The DNA here is from genome assembly GCA_037114965.1 of Monochamus alternatus. Classification (NCBI taxonomy): domain Eukaryota; kingdom Metazoa; phylum Arthropoda; class Insecta; order Coleoptera; family Cerambycidae; genus Monochamus; species Monochamus alternatus. The sequence goes on along the minus strand of CM073432.1, from coordinate 24,494,015 downwards.
TACAACCTTCGAAGTTCATATCTGAGGTTATATTGGCATTGAAACAATGTTTCTCTATCATATTTTTAATTTCACCTTAAAAAAAAACTTTTCTCATGTCACATCATTCATTAGACATGAAGAGAAAATGAATTGAAACTGCTCAGAGTGTTAGAAAAAAGTATACCTTGATAAAGTATGGTTTAGCTGACGAATAACAAGCAATTATTAGTAAATTATTTAAGCCTATATCCGATTCTTTTTCGATATATAAAAAAATTTCTAAACACAGTGAATATAAAAAAAACCTAAATCGTCCTCATATTTAGGAAATGAGGCTGACCAGCGTAAAATATAATTTTACAGAGAGACTGATAATCGAGTATCGGTTTTTATGCGGTATACGGGCTAAGAGAGTATGAATGACTGCGGAGAAAAGAGAGAGAGCTACCCGATGATAATAAAGATCGCAAGGACATTACCGAATTATTATCAGAAATTAATCAGCCCCCCTAAGTACTAAAATAGCGATTTACAGGAAAATCTGAACATAAGTAATTACGATCCGAGAGCTCCTTTGCAATATGTCAAATTACAAGTACATATACGGTCCAAAATTTGATGTTGCAGAAGAAAAGTGGAGTATATATAGATAATAAGGATTTCCAAATTATGAATAAGTTCTGTATGAGTTTATTTAAAAAAAAGTCCAGAAAATTTCAGCAAAAATAACATGGAATATTATAAACACATTGCATTACTTTTTCATGCATGTATCCTTTTTGATACTTTTGGTCCAACCAAACTAATCAGCAACTCAAAATGAGTTGAAGACAGTCTTGTAATTTTTTTGTAAAGACCACTGATATGTTGGAATTTTAAAGCAGTCAGGAAGTTAGAACCACTGTACTTCATTCTTCTAGAATACAAACGTGTCTGTCACAATCTTTTTTGCCTTTTTTGTTACATAAATATGCAGTTGCATGATTTTGAAAATGTATTTTTTAATCTCTTTTCCAAATACAACTGATCGGATTACGCATATAATAAAATCAGCTGTTCAAACCGCAATGAATCATGACCTACTTTGATCTGTTCGCGGTGGAGTGACGCATCGAGGTTCGCTGTGATGTCACGCGACGAGCTTCGCAAGTGAGTACGCGGCTTAATATATTGTCATTAATTTTAAACACTCGGTATCTCGGAAATGGCGGATTTGCGACAAATATTAATAAAGTTGGAGAAGCATTTTAGTTACACCCAAGATAATATACTTAAACTGAATACTGATAACGGGAGAAAAACAATAATTCGTCCGACTCAATGAATAAAAGTTTACAAGGACATGATATGAATGCTTCATAACTGAAAAATTAATTTTTGTTTGTATGGAAAATTAAACTTCCACATGAAAGTCCCAATTGAATAATTTAGAGCAGATCTATTGAAGTCTAAGGTAAAGTGAATTACATTCATTTATTCGCATTGACTGAAATATTTATAAATTGTGCTGTAACAAGTGTACTCGTTATTTCGACACGCACAAAAACATTTCTCGCCTTACACCTCTCGAATTAAACATTTGTTATTAATCGCTTGTGTCACTTTGAATTGACGTCAATAAATAAAAAAAATTATAATAATATAGAAAATACGTCTATATATAACCGTAAATTGTATTAAAAAATTAATATAAAAAAATATCACTTACATTTAATTCTAAAGCTTTTGTTTCAATTTCAGTCTTGGTATATTTGGCTCTAAAGTCCAGAGGTTGAAGACAAGATTCCATTATTTTGAACCACTTTCGTAGACATTTGAGCTCATGGTCAATGTCTGAAATTAAAAAAATTATTATTAACACCCACTATGTAAAAACAAATTTATAGCAGTGGGAAGATGCCATTGAAGTTATTACTTTCGCAGCCTTGATTTTTTTAAATATATATAAGGAAGCCATCAAAACATCCTCTAAGTCGATATTTCAGATGAATCATAACCAATAAACTTATTACTAATGTGTCAATTTCCACAAATAGGTATTTTTTTAAACCAAAAATATATGCCGTCATGTTCTGACGATTTTAGTCCATAGCATTTTTTATGAATGCTATGAAAATCGAGGCAAGAAGTATTGAAAAAATTATTATTATCTAAAGATGACACTCTTTAGCAGTCAAATGAAACAACTTTTGATAGAAACAATTTTCGATAAATCGTACTATTTTGACGACAACAACTGTTTAAAAATAATGGAACACCCAGTACTACTTAAATTAATATATCTATCGTCAGATGATAATCAAATTACAGAGATACGTAATACATATTCAAGGTAAATGGTAATTTGATTTAAAAAAATCCATGAGAAACGGAATGCCTTATTATATGACAGCCTATCACGTAATTACGTTATTTTCTCCATGTCGCATTTTTAAAACCGGAAAATATTCTTAACGTTACAAAGACCACCAATTCGTTGAAATGTTGCTCATAGCGATTTGTTTTCAACATATTTATTTATAAAAAAAATTTAATGAAGATATTGACCCGAACTAACAGGTTATTTACACTTGACGCAAAAATAAACTCAGATTTTGGCACATACAATAAAAGCACATGTAAAAATTGCGTCAAATTCATTCATCACTCCTTTATTTCCGGGACTACGGCTGTTGTTATAATTTAAATTTAATATCCATGACTATTTTCGTCAAACCATAAAAATTAGTTCGAGCTAAGATCACTCTAAGTGTATTATAAACGCAGTTAAATTTATATAAAGTAATTCATAAAAATTAGATAATGAATGTAGTTAGTTGCCAATAGCCATTCAAAACATAACCTTTTCCTAAACGTACATAATTGTTTGTAGAGAATGAAGATAGCAAAAATAATTCAAACACGTCGCTGATTTTCTAAAAACAATTTTATAACCTTGGTTTACAAATAAATAACAATGTTTCTAGCTTTTGATGAAAATAACTTTATGTAACGCTTCCTATTGCTTCTGGCAAAGTAATTGTAAACATTAATTTGAAGCGGATTCCTAATTCACACAATCACGGTACAGACATTACTTATGAAATATTATGAAACGTATTTCCTTTTAATAAGCTGGGACAATTTTATTTTTTATCAAAAGAACTGTAAAAATGTGATGAAAACCCACAAGTTTACCCACAATTTTAATAATAAAAGTATACAATATAAAGGATGAAATCACGATCAGAAATAATACGAGAAATTAATTATAAATTACACAGAACTCGCTTTTATTTAACAAATATTATCCTAACAATTACGTAGGCTAATGATCTCTACCAACGTCTCCATTTTGAATTGTTTGAGTTATGTAAACGGATACGTTACCCCTACAAGACGATTACCACATATACATTTACTGTCTTGTTGGTTGCATACTCAAGGCAACTTCTAAACTTATGTTTTACGGGTTGCAGGTGTACAGGCATACAGGACAATTCTGTAAAACTAAGTGTAATAAAAATATCGAAACTTGATTAATATGCAATATAAAATCGGTATTACGTTAGAACGCGTCTGATATATAAATAGATTTCTAAAAACCAAAGACATATATCAGACAAAAAAAAAACGAATTCTCTCACTGAACTAGATAAAACTGATCTTTTCATAAAATTTTGTGTGTATTTTCCCCTGTAATTTCTATCAACTTTTTTAAAATATTTTTTAAACAAAGATATGTGGAAATTGCGAAAACAAGAAAAATTGATTTAATTTGAAGAAATTCAGTAAAAATTAGCACAATGTTGTATGATGTACTAGGATTTTTTCCATAATTCAAAATTGGTTTAATTAAAAATATTTAGGTATACAGTGAAAATACTTAAAGGATACCCAGCTAATTCTTAATAAATATCATATATATTTTACTAAATTTTAACATGGTCTGATTTTACAAAATGTATAATAAATAACACCATCTTCCAAGCAAATGATATATAAACCCAATTGTATTATTTTGAAAACAATTTAAAAATATATAACAGTAGTGTATTCTATAATGAATTTCCTTATGGAACTGTCATCAATGTGCCCTTGTGAAAAGATTAAACATAATGAATTTTTCAATTTGTAAAATCTATAAATTTACTACAAAATTAGTACCACGCTGGTTTATAAATTTTAGATTGATTATAAATTTAATGAATCTAAATTAAATTTAATTAAGTCTGAAATTGGATTATCACTAATGGCTAAGAAAGGACACAATTATTTAATTTAATAAGAAATTTAATAATTACCGACTACAAACTCAACAATAATTTCACATTTATCAACTTACTTTGTTTGCTAAACTGAAATAGAAACCGAAACCATCAAATAACATTTCAAGTGAATTTAATTTATGTCTCAGCAATAATCAAATAAATGTTTTGCACCTTAGCAATCATCGAACTGAAATCTCATTAAAATTCTGAATCTGAACGCACCTTTCAATAGAACTAAACCCCTAAATGTATGCAACCACAATAACAGTAAATGTAGGGCTTAGCTTCGCTTTATCGTACACAGTGTAGGAATTCGTTCTTTTTATATATGCAGATATACATAAAACTGTATAACTAAAAACTGCTATTAATTAAGGTCTTTTTAGCAGCCAACAGCAATTGTCATTTTTAATGTAATGCAAATATGATAAATAATGACTCCATATATTTGGTATGTTGACTTATGAAACATCACACACTCGGAAAACCGTGTAACTTCTTTCTGCATTGTAGAATTTAAAAAATATATAAATATGTTTGTTTTTTAAATGTTTCTGGATTAATAAAATTATATAGAAAAGAAAAAATAATCCAGATAACATTCACAATCACTGATAATTAAATAAATTTTAATGACTAATACTCAACGAATGTATTTTGTCTATTTTTAGAGTTACTACAATTTAATATTTTGTAGAGGACAGCCATTACAAATGAAGTAAGCATCAGCTATAGATTCAGTCACACTGTTAACTAAATGTAACTGTTGCATAATTGGCTGAGTAAATCTTGCTAGTAGTTTGAAGCGAAATTTTAACCTTCAACAGGCGCACAAAATGTTATTCTTTTAAATCAACTATGGGTCGCGAACCCAAATGGGGTCGCGACGCGAAATGCTCAAACACTTGAAATACTTTTTTATATGAACCTCATTCAAGAAAATAATTTTAAATTATGTATTTATTTATATATTTCTCATATTTAATATCTGGGGTCGTGAAAAATCTTGTGATGAAAATTGAGGTCAAGAATGAAAATAGATTTAAATTAATAGTTTTACATCATTTTACAGTATACAATTAGATCAAATCGAATTCTAATTATATGTCTCTTAAAAATGAATCATTCTTATAAATTAAACTGGTACTAATTGTATAATGCTTTTCAGATATGCAAAAAAATAAACTAGGCTGAAATATCTAAGTGCACGTTCACACTACACTCTATAGGCCGATACCCATTTATGCGTTTTGATCCAGGGTGTTCATCCTGCATCACAACCTCAAGACTATGAAAAACTCTGGGTGTTCACCATTGATATTAAAGCATGTTCTATTTTTTGCAGTGGGTGGTGAGTTTTTCTTAAAAAAGCGCTAGATTTGTGGGTTTGTGACACATACCATTAGATTTGTAGGGAAGCTTATAAAGCCAATGATACATAATAAGGATTTTTTTTGTTTTATTGGCGTTACGTTACGATAATTTTATGTTATTCTGTTTTTCATAAACATGTTCAAGTATATCAAAAATAATAAAAATTAAAACTTTGTGAATTATTACAGACATAAAAATAACTATTTTGACCCATCTAGAAAATCTTTGGAAAAAAACCACAAAATATGCATGTAGCATTTCGTTCTCGACCTTGAAAAGACTCTTGCAAACAGCTGATGTATTTTCATAAAACCTCGGGGTCAAAACCCTGCTAAAAACCCTTAAATGGGAATCGGCCTTATGCGATGCTATACATTCTAGCACATAAGAACTTATATGTTAGAATTTATAGCAATAACACAGCATTGCATTGCATAGCGTGCGGTGTGAACGTGCACTATGGGTAGAAACACAGCGGAAACGTTTCTTGATCGCGCTAATCGGCGCGGTTTTCTCGCGCCGAGATCTGCTCAGAGTAGAAGCGGGAAGAAACGAAAATTTAATCAATTACGCCTTATTTTCTTGGTAAATGTCATCATCTGACGATGATCTCATTATTTTGGAAGTGCAGTTATTTGTCAGTCCTTATGGAAAAGCGTTATAGAACTATTTACGCGTTAAAATGATAAAAATATTGAAGTAATAACTTCAAATAATGAATAATTTTGATATCACAGCGTGTTCTACCGCTGTCGCTTCTCTTTTAAGATCTGTGGTCTTTGTTATTCACCCCCGGAAGGAAGGTTCTATCTCATTAGATATCGCCCACTTCGGATTGTTCCCTAAATGTTAGGTTACTGAACAGTTTTCGGTATGGTATAAACAAATCTAAAATCTACGAAATAAGTCGCATAAATCATTATTGGCTTCAAGCTACGGCTAAATGTGATTCCTCGTGAGTCAAAATATTATCGATATTATCAAAACTATCGGTAGCTACCAATATTATCAATAATATCGATAGTAGTATCGATATATTTTCGATAATATCGATAATTTTTTATCTGTATTATTATCGCTATTATCGATAATTATTGATACATCGATAAATATTCCCAACCCTAATGATGAGTAATTTTATTATGAAAATTAATTTTTAAATCGGAATATCCATATTAACCTCAAATTATATCATCACTTCTATTATCGCTAAACAAAACACATGATATTTAATTTCCCCATACTGGTAAACCATTCATACTTATCTATTTACCTAAAACAGACGTTAAATTACGTTTTACTAAAATTTGGTCATATATAAACGTTAAAAACGTGCCTTTTTTCCTAAATAATTAGTGACATCTTTAGTATATCCATGGTATTTGGACTTGAGACCTTTTGGATTGCCAATTCTCATTAGACATAACAGAAACTTAATGAAAACAAAACAACTAAAATTTTAATTATAATCACTGAAAGTTTTAAAATATTATAAACAAATGAGGAAGCACGAACCGTCTGTACAACTTTACAGAATCTATAAAACTGGCAGTATCCCATTCTAGAGGCGTGTCTCCGTAGTATTTTTTTCTCACATATATGACTATATCTATATCTTTCTCCTATCTATATACAGGGTGATTCAGAACTTACCTAAACAATATTTTTTAATGTACAGGGGACTTTACAAATACAATTTCGTAAAAAAAAATCGAAAAGGGCAGTTTGAGAAACACTTACACGGCAATGGAAATTGGGTCCACTGTTAAACCTGACAAGGCAAAGCATGTAATCGGCGCCAGGACAAAAAAATTGAAAGAAATTCCCAAGGAAAAAAACAAATAACATTTTATAACACTTATTTTATACAGCAAATTCAACTGTTTTTGCCGCTATTGTTATTAATTATTAATAGAATTCATTTGTGGTTTTAATTAATAAAACAGCAAATTTACCTGCTTTTGCCGCTATTGTTATTAATTATTACTAGAATTAATTTGTGATTTTCGATTAATAAAATAGTTTGTCATCATGTGTGACAAACAACAAAAGAGTGACCGCAAAATCCGCCCGTTTTTGCGTAGTGTGTAGTAAGAACGGGGAAGGTTGTACAGAGGTCTCCGTGGGCTTAAATTGATCGTCATAAAAAATCTAGGTGAACCCTATATGTAATTAATATAAGGCATACCTCAAATGTGTCCTTATTTATCTTATTGTCCTTATGGATGTATTGATTATTACCTCCAGTTTACCGCAGATTAATATTAAAAAATATATCAATGCCGCTGCTTATAGGTCGCTTCGCTGTGATCTGACCTATTTCTGCATTTTTAAGATTGCTTCTTCAGGTGGCCTCCTTTAAATTGATCAAATATCTAACTATAAAAATTATTATAAAAATTAAAATTATTTGAAGTTAAATATCGACAATGACAAAAAGCCTGTCAATGAATTAAATATGACAATACCTACTTGAATAATGTTCACCTTTTATGTAAAAGTTTTTATATATTTTTAGGTATTAATAATATTGTGTGAAACTAACTACTCAGTGGACAAAAGCCCCAACCTGCGTTGAATTACACCCACAATATCTACCCAGGAGGCCACCTGAAGAAGCAATCTTAAATATGCAGAAATAGGTTAGATCTCATCTATTGTGGTTGAATTGTCGTGTTCCCACTGCCAAAAAGTGAAGTTAGATATTTATAGAGTGTTTCATTAAAGCAGGTTTAGTAAGTTAGATTCATTTCTTTAGATAATTATTGAATAGAGCTTTGTCTGTGGAATTGTTCATTAGCATACCTAGATGTTTGGTATCAGAGAACATACATATGACTTCATTGATAGGAATTGTAGGATATTTGATTTATATTAGCTTAAAATGCCTTTCTAATACAGTAAAAAATGTTACAAAAGCTAATAATAAGGAATATATGGGTAGATATTGTGGGTGTAATTCAACGCAGGTTAGTTTCACAGAATATTATTAATACCTAAAAATATATAAAAACTAATGTAATATATACATAAAGGTTACAATTTTGAAATTTTTTTCAAAAACTACATGCGAGCGCCGAAATCTGACTTCAGATTCGTGATCAACAATTTTTTTGTTGAGATTAGAGAGTTTTATGCTGTTGTAAATAATTGCCTTACTATTTTTTTTAATTCATGCACCTTTTTTCCTTGAGGAAGATTTTTATATATAAGTCCACAAAATACAAATAAAATATTTCACAGTCACAGCACAACAATAACAATACCTACTTAGAGGTCCACACGTTCGCACCTACTCTAGTCTGAATCCGGATAAATAATAAAATAAAAATATAGAACAAAAGCTCTTTAGGATGGTTAACCACGTGTCGTTTTTTTCGTGTAAATATCTAATAGCGGACAGAAATATTTCAAAGCAATAAACCGGCGCGGCTTTACTAAATGGATGGTTTTATGACCCTTTAAATCCAAATATGCGACCGGCGAGTGAGATCATGCATCTCGCTTGCAGTGTCTTTCTTTTTTGCCCGGATTCTATTCAAATTTTGCATGAATGAAATAATAGAACTGTTTTACTATAAACGTATTTTCTGTAGCGACATCTATCCGAATACTGTCGTACTTTGTTAGATGCCACGGGGTTTCAATTTCTAGTCTTAAATTAACTAAATATCGAAACGCCAACGAAAGCAATAAGTACAGTACAGCTCCGGTAATAAAGAAGCGAAATGATTTCAAGTGTATACACAAACGCCATCTGTAGAGCGAGGCTCAGTTGTCCATTTCTTTTGAAAAGAACACATCATTGATAAAGTTTTTAATTTACATTTTCAATATATTTACACCGTTAGATTTGATTTTTATCCAAATAAATGTTACTTTCATTAACCATATTTTTATAGCTTTCTGGTAATTCGAATGGTCTGTGGCTTGAAATGATTCAAATTGTATATACATCTAATATATCAGCAGCACAACGCGATCGTGTTGCATACCGGCACAAAGTTAATAACTTTTCGTGCTGTACAGAGCTGCATACGGTTACGAATAATCATATATAAACTTACCCATATTATTTATCCTCACACATCAACGGTCGTTTGTGTATTCAGCTTATACCACATCGATAATAAAACCTGGCTAATAAAATTGGCTGACAAACACTTTCGACTTGAGGTGAACGTTGTACTATTTCGAAAATTAGCGTTCTACGTCTAACGACGTAATATCTGCGTACGCAAACTTTTTAAAGTCAGTTGTTCGTTTACCATGGGGAGACAATCAATAATAATAACGTTTTTCACATTTGTTTAAAATATCGATAAATTTCTCAGCAGTACGAATTCTTGAGCAATTTGTTAATGGCTAAAGGCAAAGATTTGCAGTTGATCAATTATAATATGTATTCTCCAACACTCCATAATTTTGGCAGAGAGTAACAACGAAATCAATGATAAAGATGTGGCAATAGAATTAGTATGGAGGACTCTTCATAAATTTAATAAATACAAAAATAAAAAATGTATGTATGTTAGTAACCGGCAAAGTTGCGAAAGCAGGTGCCTCATTGAAGAAACATCTTTTTAATTTGCTACATATTCTAAACATGTTCACTTCATACCTGTCACCTTGCAATAATAATTAGACGTAGTTATCCAGATGTGAAGAAAACGATATAAAAATTGTTGAAGTTTATTATTATCTCTCACGACATTTGTCCTGCTTCTTCGTACGCTAAAACAGTGCTCATTAACTTCATCTTACTATATTCGTGCCATAAGGATCGACGTGACGGGGGATACAATTTTTTAACATTATTTTGAAATGAAAATGGTGCGAATTATTATTTATTACAAGAATGCATTAAGATCGACAAGGAAACAAGATCATGTGTCGTATTTAGGTGTATATAAGCTATTGAGTCAAATTTGGCTTAAAGTAAAGTCGTCGATACGCACCTCATTATACAGGGTTAACTATGATTAAGTACAAATATTTTAAGAGGGGATAGAAAATAATAAGAATTAACGGAATTTCCTTTCAAAAAATTTCCAAACTTATTTATAAAGCGAAAACAATTTTTTTTCGATATTATATTAAATCCTTATTTAATGCCGCCAATGCGAGGATCAGAGTAGGCAACCAGCAAGCAACCGTCATGCAACAGTCGGTAGTCGGTCCAGTCCACTCGGTGTCGCTGTCATGTTATAATTTAATTACTGTGTTTACGTTGTAGTTTGGTGTTCTTCAGTTTTTAGTGCCTTATTTTAATTTTAAACGTTTTATAGTTAATAAATAAAGGAATATGTGTCGGGTACAGATATTTTTCCACAATATAGTTCGCCGGTTTGTTTTTCTAGGTTATGGGACAAGACTTCCGAGGGTGTTACAAGTTTTCTGTTATCTATTAGAACCTACCTACTCATTCCTTTCTTCGATTTTGTTATAATACATAGGCATTTTAGCTAACTGTACCTACGGGAAGTGTGTTTATCGGTAGTGAGTGAAAATGTAGTTTTACCAGTTTGTAACCAAATAATGAAAAACGAATGCAAAATACTGGAGCTAACTGGATTAACTGTTACCTACCTATCAGGTATTATTACTAATAAGAATGTTAATTTTTGTCGTTTCTGCATTCAGAAACACTGCAAACGTCCACATGGTAGTACATTGTTGACAGATGTAAAGTCAACGATGGATCTAAGTCATAAGCCATCTCAGTCGATATTTCGATAGGTGCAGACTTTCCGTAGGAAAAAAGGGTTTTGCCCCATTTTTAAAATATAAAACTAAAATTTTGGAATAACTTTTTTTATTGTCTTTTAGGCCACCCTGAGTGGTTAAAAGTTTTGTACTTAGTCATAGTTAACCCTGTATTAAGTATGACATACATACACAGTACATATTTTGCCAAAAACTGTTTAGGTGTTTGTTCAGTGTTTTATGTTCTAGACATTTGATAATTTAAAGTATAAAGATACGGTCCCTTTACTTCATTTAGTGGTATCGCATATAAGGTTGAAGATTGTCGGATAAGATGTGAAACATCCCGTATAAGTTGGAAGACCCTCTGTCAACACTTTAAATCCTTACGAATCAAAAAAACGTCCGCCGACAGATTTGTAAGAGTAGCGGCATAAGCCACGATTCATTATTGTATGATAAATAGCCTGCCAAACTTCGCCTGCCAAAACCTGCCAGGCGAAGAGGTGGATAATGATGAAAGAGTGAAAATAGATAATCCGACTTATATATCGCCTGTAAACCTTGCTACAGGCGAATAATTATTTATTATTATTTATTTTGAAACTATTAAAGCTGTTATTTCAAAATTCGATGTTAATTTGGCTGTGATGAAGTTATGAGAGATTTGATTTACTATTCACCAATATTATGAAGTGTTAAAACGACTGTACAACAATTCCTTGCCTTTAGGAGAATTTGAAGTTTTGGACCATTTAAATTGGATTTTACATACATTAACAGGGATAAGAAATTTGTGCTACTCAGAAATGAATAAAGATCCAGATTACATGAAAGTGTTTCATGACGACCGAGCATTGATTGTGCATCTGTCGCAACGATCGAGGCAAATTTATCAAACTGACATATTGCCCAACATAATTTTTATTATTATTATGTTCAAATAAATGGACAAGGCAAGGTAAGGTAAGATAAGGTGAGGTAATGCAAGGTAAATATGTACAGCGTGGCAACTTATGGAATAAATTCAGTAATTTGATAACTGTAAATACTGTAGACACATTGAAACAGATAGTAGCGACTTCAGTGGCGCATAATTTTATTTATTTTGCGTACCTTTAAAGTGATCAGGTTTTAAATTATGGCGTCATATGTATTTTTTAATGGAATGGTATATTGTTATGTATACCGTTCCTGGATATTACTTTTAAAAGCCTTTTCAGGAAATATACACTTATTACCTTACTTTTGAAATACTTAATATCAGGTATTATTCTACTTTCCATTGTAATGCGTTCTTTTAAATTGTTTAAATTATTAAGCTCGTTTTAAATACTTAATTTTTTAAATAACATCAAAGAAAAATCCATTAGGGTTCATCTTGTTGCAACCAGATTGTGTCACTAGGAATATCTCTGAATCTTTAGATTCCGATATAAAAGTGCAAAAACTGGAACAAGGTCGTCTCTGAGAAGTTCTAAGTATGTTTGTCAAGTAAGATTATCTAAAAAGACGGGTTCCGCTACACGATCGTTGACTATGCCTGCCCACACGTCGACTTGGGTGTGATTGTCGCATATCCAATTAGTACACGTAAATTAGATTAAAATATCACGAATAGAAGAAATAAATGATAAAGAAATTATTTTCGGGATATAAATTCTTGAAAATATTAAGAATAAAGATCCTATGAGTTCCCGTATCTTGTGAGGATGGAACATCTCTTTTAGAAAAAAACACTCCTAGAAGCGACTGTACTCTGGTTTTTCGCAGATTTCTCATAAACCGTTCATCGAACGAAAAATAGGTATAGTAGAAAAAAAGTTTCTCATTAAATTCTGCATAAGGTCCGGACCTTTTTCCCCACTCATATCCCGCAAACAGGGTTCAAAGTCGAGGGCAGTTTCGAGTGCGTACGGAAAAATCAGCCATACGCGAACTTCTACAGAGAATATTTCCAAATGCGCATTTTGTAGTTTGAGTCCGTTTCCTTGCTACCCATGAGATAATGCTGTTAGACCACATAATTTAACAGCGCAATCCAACTTTAGCACAAAAGCATTGTTTCTCGCAACCCTTCTTGCAGTTGCAAGACACTAGGTGAAGAATGGAAATTGGAGCCAATGCATCGGTGGTGAAAATTGGCGATAAGATGTTCCTTTTCCAACCCCATTCTGTAGGATCCATGTTCTCCCCTCGCCAAGACAGAATTTGGAGAAATACTCTATATGAATGTTGTTGTAAAGCTGCAGATGTTGGTGGCCGTCTTGTTCAAGTTACAACGTTGTTCGATTGGTCGACAAATTTGTCAAACGAGATGAATCTTAGATACATGGTTTAAAGATGTCTCTTTTCGTGGATTCTGTAGAGTGTGAGCGTACCCAGCAGCTGCAACTTCTTTAATCGATTTAGGGTTATTGAAGACGACGACGACGTCTTCTATATCCTTTCTGTTGTTGACCACTCCTGTACTTTTCCTTTGCTGAATAAAACAAAAGCACTAAACGTATAGGCAAATAAGACCACTTCCTTGCATTTTTTTTAAACTCCCGAAGACTGCAAGTCACGACAACTGTAAGCCATTTCTTTTATCTTTCCTCCAGTACCTTTTCAAAACCGGATATCTTTATTTTCTATCTTCTTAGGCAAAGCAAACGTACAGACGATCGTAGTCGTCAACAACAGAAACGATATGGAAGGCGTCGTCGGTCTCTTCAATAATCCAAAATCAACAGAGAATTATTTATTTATTATCATTTACGATCAACAACCATTTATAACAGAAAACAACAATACAAGAAAATATAAAAAACTAAACACATACACATAGTAACAGTAACAATAATATATACAATACTTAAGCAACTTAAAACTACATATAACTGTAAGTCTATATGTAAAAGAGAAAGATTGTTTAAAAGAATTTAAAGAAGTTTTCTTTGGAACCCTATTAAGAGGATTATGACGACCATAGTTCGTACTGTGGGATTAATAATAAAATTATAATTTCTAATTAGTTTTTTGGCTATAACTTTTTTAATACTGGAACAATTTTTTCAAATTTGGCACACTTTTTTGGTTACTTTTATAGAGACACAGTTTCAGGTAATATATTTCTAAAATTTCAGGACCTTAAAGAGTACAAAAGCCACATATAAGGATCGAAATTACCGTTAAAGCAATACTATGACAGTTATCATTCAGCTGTTTAACACACTTCGTAAAAGAAATGAGATGAAATTTAAATGTTGATTTAAATAAAAACATCAAATTTGTAGATAAATTATCAGTCTTTAAGGAAATGAAATCAATTTCAAAGACAAAAAAGCCCAGCGATGTAAAGGTTGGTTATAAAGTAAAGGTGCGTTGTGGAGATTAGAGCTAGTTGTACTCTAATATAACTCTAAAACTAATTCCGGACAAAAGACCGTTAAAAATTTTATATAACATAACCGTTTCAAGTTTGCAACGTCTTTTTAAAAGAAGAGGGGAGCCAAAATTAACATATTCAGGATACTAAAATAATTAAATTCACCCAATTTAGAGTTTCCATATTTAGCAAACTGTATCCCAATCATAATTCGGTGACCACACAATTGGATCATAATTCAAGGAAGAATAGTTAATTAGTTACAAAAAGAGATATCTTTAAACCAAGCATCAAAGATTCATTTCATTTAACAAATCTGTTGGCCAGTCCAACAGTTTTACCAAAACTGTTACCAACATCTGCAGCTTTACAACAACATTCATATAGAGTTTTTTATCATATTCAGTTTTGGCGAGAGGGAGGGAGCATGGATCCTGCAAAGTGGGGTTGGAAAAGGAATATCTTATCGTCAATTTTCATCACCGAGGTACCGGTTTCAATTTCCATTCTTCAGTTGGTGGCTTGCAACTGTATGAAGGGTACTGGAAAATGATGCGGTTGTGTTGTGGTCAACTATGTGCTCCAATTCCATTCTTCAGTTGGTGGCTTGCAACTGTATGAATGGTTATGGAAAATGATGCGGTTGTGTTGGTCAATTATGTGCTCCAACAGCAATGGGCAAAGATGCCTCAATTCAGAAATTGAAAACGAATTCATTGATGAACCTCTTGATGAGTAAAAATCGATAAAGTTATAGTGGAATAGGCCTATCGGGGACATCACAAAAAAAAATCGTTCAAACAACCCTACTTCACGAGTGTTGTGGAAAAGGGCTCAAAAATGCACTTTTATTTGGGGAAAATTCTTGTAGAGAAGATTCTGCTCTATGAATTCAACCATAAGCATTTTTCTTGGTAAAGTTTCAGTTTCAGTTTTGATATATACGCTGCGGAAGGCCGCATATGATCGATTTTTACGTGCGCACTCGAAACTACCCTTGACTTTGAACGCTGTTTGCGGAACATGGATGGGGATTACCAAACAGGTCAATAAGACCCTTTATACAGAATTTAATGATAAACTTTTTGTTTCCTATAGCTTTTCCTCGTTCCATGAACAATTGACGAGAAATATGCAATCGCCGCTATGGGTGATTTTTCATGAAATGGAGGATGTTCCACCATGGCAAGAGTACCCCAAAAATAATGTCTTTATAAATTATTTCTTTTAAACCATTGCCCGCAGTTCTTGACGTGACGAAATTGTAGGAATTTCTTAAATACTTAAAAGATAGTCTCAACAAATGTTGGGTTTTTTGAATGGTTTTATATGGCCATATTCCTGGAACTGTGCTTCAATTGTATATACAGTTCCTTGTGAAATTTCAAAAGTACTAAACCAGAAACGCTATAAAAAATATACTATTTCATTAAAACACCATGACGTTATAACCCAAAATCTGGTAACATCATACGCATATAAAATATCTCAAAGTAAGCGTCATTATAATCGCTAATTTATCCGTTCCAACGGGTTTACAGTGACAAAATTATTGAATTTATTCTATAAGTAGATATCGCACTGACCAGAAAGCAATTAACATTAGGCAGTCAATAACGTCATAAATTTACAAATTGTTACTCTGCACGAGTTCTCTGGTCATTATACATAATAATCAAATAATTACACGGTCTCGTAAATATTTTTTTCGTTTAATCGACAACCATTTCTTTTAAAAAAACTGTCTCCTTGCCTTCCAATGAATAGCTAATCTTACCTAAACAAGTGTCCTGGTCACAGTGGTCGCAGTCTGACGGTCCTAGAATGCTCAAAATTGAATCCCATTTTGAGTTCAGGTGTGTAGCCCTCCAACCAACTTCGTCTTGAACCTCTGGATACAATTGCACAAGTTGACTAGCTTGATCATTAAATAATTTAAGTGAGGAACTCTTCTCAAGTACCATATTCACACAATGCTGGAAAAAAAAACATTTCCAATCAAATTTCTTTTAATAATTCATCGCTTGTTTCACAACAAAGCACTAATTATTATAACATTATATTATTGTGTATGAGATTATTGAAATTCAATTTTAACAGTTCGTTGCCTTAAAATTATAAAGGTGAAGGTTACATTATCTGAGAAAAATAGATTTGAAATTTGGAGTATTATAAAAGTTAGGATAATAATACAGATAAGTTAATTTTTGATTGATTGCTACTAATGTAAGTAAGGTACAGTTTATTTAAGAAAACATACAACTTTGTGAGCACATAGATCTTATGTGAAGATCCACCAATAGATCATATGATTTATTGGCTTATGAAACATGGACAAATACTGTCAACTTCCTGCTAGGAAAAACTACTAAAATAAACTGTATTCCTGTACGCTATCACTTATTTTTTGCAAAGCAATGGAAAGACTTCAACTTTCCGAATCTGTATACGGTGCGGCGAAAAAGGCATGTCACAATTATAACATAACCTCATAATTTTAAGGTAGCGATCTGTTTTACGCATTAATACGTAAAACCTATTTTAATTTACACTAGCCTAAAATGAAATGAAAGGTAATCATTACTTCCCAATATACGTCGGCATCGTTATTGCAGGAAATTAAAATAATCAGAATTAATTTTCATACTACTGTTCAAGAAAGTAGAAACAGATTCTCTCCAATTGACTTTTGATTATCTACATGAATTTTCAAAACAATTGAAACTCTGGTTATCAAGAAGGACAATAACAGAGAAAGTACCTATACAAAAAAGAGAGAAACAATAATATATTGTCGAAGCATTGTTGGCACATTTGATCCTGCAGCAGCACGAATCACCGTGTATTGTCCGCTGCAAAGCCGGCCAAAATGTACTAGGCGAAAAAGCAAATGGAGGGATTGAAAATACAGAATGGCAAGAGTGACGCTTCTTATGTTTGTTTGCTTCTTAGATTTGTTTTAATATAAGTAAATAAACTAAGACAAAATCAAAGTGCCGTAGATTACTTTCAAGATTTAAATTTGTTTTACATTTTGAATCGGTCAGTGGTCGCGCGGTTTAAGGCGTCAGTACTTGAATTGAGGTGACTAGATCGCTGTGGGTTCGAACCCCGCAGCCGGTAGACCGTATATCGCGGTGGAAGTTTGACTACCTCCCTAATGAGGTTTTCCAGGTTTCCCTCATTCCTGCACTGAATGGTGGTTAGGGCCTACCAACATAAGTCGCTCCTGGGCGCAAATGTGACCTGCTTAATAATAATATGCCGCCCCCTCTCTCGCACAAGTTTTAGACTTCTGGGCTAATCCTCGTGATTAGAATGAGGGGTTGATATTATTATTATTATATACTATTTTAAGGGTACAGTTAGATTACAATAAAATTATTGATTAAATTTAAAGCTGCAAACTTTAAAATAAAAATCAATCATAAAAGTAGCAAACGAAACCATAACAAATTTAACTTATGCCAAACTAACAGACCTGTAAAAACGTTATTATATAAATTTAAAATAAAAAGTATCAATATTTGTATAACTAAAATTATTACTTGCCACTAAAAATTCCTAAAACAGGACAAAACTATTACTTAAGTAATGTATTAAGGTCATCGTATTCCTCACCGTAAAATTATCAAATTTGTCGTGTTTTTGGGTATAGAAATGTCCAAAAATAAAAAACGTGGAACAAAACTAATATAAAAAATAAAATTCTTGATGTTTTGTTTATCTACTTTTACTATTTTAATTCTCCGCAAATAAAATAATAACTTTTAAAAAGCGTTTGTAAGACAAATTATTTTACTATTCTAACCCCAGATTTTTACAATTATTTTCACACACTTATAAATAAAAGTGAATAATCTTATATGCAGGACTATGTAAGTTTATGTTAAAACAATACTTACGTCTACAATTAAATTTAAAAAATATGTATTTCGAAAGATTTCTGTACCTAAAAATTTGTTGGTTAGACCGCTTTATATATTCGTTTTACTTCGGTACCTTTGAATATTCGCATGTGGCATGAAATAACATTCTGTTGTTTTGTTCAATTTCATACAATCAAATAAGTAAGATAATGAAAGAAAAGTGGCACCACTGTAAACATAACTTGAAAGATTCATAGTTTATCCTTATTTTGCAAATGTATGTGTGTAAGCCTATCTTTCTTGCACGTCTCGCATCTTTGACATTTAGGTAAGCTTTCTCTTAACGACAGACGTGTATTAATTCATAATAAACAATTGTTTCTTTCGATAGTGGAAATTAATAAATTAACGTTATTGGAATTTTATTAGAACAAATAAGTTTCCATCTGTTTGATTTTTTTTCAAAAAACATGCACTACCTGATGATGAGGATGATTATGCAATTTTCAGAGGCCAATTATTTTTAAATGGACAATTTTTTTATTAGATACATTAATTTCATGAACTATTTATGTTTAAAAAATTGTTCAATGTAAAACAAGTTTTAATGGTAAATAGAATTATTAATTTTATCAATTAAAATAAAGAACCCTATACTTAATAATGATATTTCTATAATTATCTCTATTGAGTTATAGAAAAATGCTACTCTTTTATTAAAAATAACATCTTTTTTGATGTATTCTCGCAAAAATCAATGTACCAGAAAGTATTATGGATTCTAAGATAAATAATGCTGCATCTCTGCCGATGTGACTGAAGAAAAATATTCCTCCGCAAAAGATTAAAATCCATACTTTAAAGAGTTTCATTAGGATTTCAGTAATTGACATATTCTAAAACGTGCGTGCATACCCTTTTTCGATGTTGATAAGAAACGTTTTGTTTAATAATAAATATCCTATTTCAGTTTTTATCGCAGTACCGCAACAAAAGAAGAGAGTTGATTCAAATAGAGCAAAAAACACACGAGAAACTAAGAAAACGATATCTAGGACAGGAAGACAATATTGTACCCAAAAATTGGACAAAGCATAAAAAAGAGAATGGTGAACTACGGAACAAAAAAAAAAGATACTATAAAAGGTAAAATCACGTCACATAGGAAGTTGATGTAAAGAGAAAGGTGGATCTAATTTGCTTGTTCATTATTTTCATAATAAAAATTTTGAGTAAAATTAATATTCTATTGTAGTTTGCGTGACGCTCATATATTACTGCTAAATTTAATATCTGCAATTGGTGTACAGTTTAGAATGATTAAAATAATTTGAATGCTTACTGCTCGCAAAGCTTTATCTGTGATATTTTCCTCCTTCCCATAAATGGTCTCTTGAACGCTATTTAACCAAGAATAGAGTTCCGAGAACTGGGAATAGAATTCCTTGAGAGTCCAAGTTCCTGTATGACGAGTTAAATCGCCGTCCACTTCCTGTAATAAAAAAAGATTGTTCCATCAGCGCCGATGCTTTTTCATACGTATTGGAATGTAGAAACTTACTTGGCACTTATCAATAAGCTGATTATCCATAATGTAATTGTAGTTTGCTTGCAGGACAGACCAAAATTCTTCTCTGTGGTCGCTCGCGGTACTTCCCCATGATCGCCTTACAGCTGTTGCCTTTACTCTGTTTTTCGTAAGACTGTTGTACAATCTTGGTTTTACGCCCTTCTCTGGAGTGTATTCCGTTGCTGGCAGCGACGACAAAGAGAAACTGGCCTTTAGAGAAGAGTTTTCGAAACCTGCAAGAAAAATACAAATATAATAAGAGATAGTACAGATAGCTGTAAGCGCAGCAGCAGCGCAAGCCACCATTAATCGCACGTTGAATACCTGGCTACCAAAACCTACCCCGCGAAAAGCAACGAATATCAAAATTTAATTATAATATACAGTGTGAACTACTAAAAACTTGCCACCTAAATTTTCTTAGTTTTAATGCAAAAACTAAAAAATGCTCGAACCCATTAAATTTTATTTTGAGGAGGGCATATTTTATGGATGTCCTTAATCCCTAAATAAGTACAAAACGTTTACCTCAAGAAACTGGATTATTTTCACAGACATAACAACGTTTGCCGGGTCACCTAGTAATTCATATAAACATTTTGAGGTTAGTTATTTTTCTGTCTGGTTAAGGAACAAGGGTGTCAAGGAATAATCGATCAACATTGTGCATTGTGCAAGTGCTCTTACTACTTACTAAAGATGCAGAGTGAAGGGCGAAGGCAAAATATTTTATAATATGTGAAGATTGCTTACTTCCCAAACAATATTGTCAGAGGTGATATCAGATTTATTACATTTTGTTATAAAAAAAACGTTAACGTTAAGAACGTTGATACTACACTGTAATTGTTGGTACACAATGCAGCCAATTGAAATCTACAACTTTCTGTTTTGGTTTAGAATTTTTAAGAAGAAAAAAGAACTAAGAGAGATTATATACATTAAATAAATAAAACCAAAATTTTCCCTTCTGGAGAATTTCTCGAAGTTATTTATTCAAATGGTCAATTGCTAGATAATAATAAAACTAAAAGTGTTACCATATTAAGTGTAAAAAAGTTATATGTATATTTTTTAATAAAAAATTGTTTTTGAAAGTTGGAAGGTATTATTTGCATTTGTCCTCAAACCGTACTACCGATCGTCTTCAAAGCCTCAGTCTTCCTACTCTCCAAGAAATACGTAGGCAATATTAGACTAAATTAAGGTAAGTTAGGTTAGTTTTAAAACTAGGTTAGCATTATATTATACGTACATAATAAGCAAGTAAAAAAGGTATTTGTTAATAGTTTGCAAACAATATTATTTTCTTTGCTAATATGCTTTCAAAATATACAATATTTAAAAATAAGTTTAATGTTAATACTATAACACCTAGAGTGATTTCAAATTAAGTAGTATAAAAACAAAAACCATAAATTAGTAATTATTGTTCTTGACAAAATGGAACGTATTTATATGGAAAGAGAAAAATATTGAAAACTGCGTGTGTAAGGTTGCCTTCGTTTGAGGTTAAACATCATTTCCAAAATTGGACATCGACAAGAACGTTTCCATAAATACGAATAAAACAAATGGCATTCTAAACTAATCGAGATGTTTTAAATTTACTCTGAAGTATTCCAAACTGGTAGAGCTATAAATGCATCAACTAAAAATCGGAGCAAGTCTCTTTTCCATTGTCTGCTTCGGTTAATACGACAGTACTACACGGCTGAAAAAACAGGTAACGGATATCGATTTTTTTCTAGTTAAGTATAATGATAAAATCGGAAGCTTTATACAAAGTTATTATAAAACTCGTTTAAAGAAAGGTCATTTTTCGTACCATTGTAAATCATACAGGAGAATTCTCATATGGAAAGCAGAAATGCTGCCATTCGGGAAATTGTTTTAAATCTAATTGTACGATAAAATCTGTGGTTAATTAACGAAATTCTCACATATATAAGAATGATATAATTCCTTTGTTCGATTACCGTTACGTATAAATATTTTTAGTATAAGTAATTGGTTGAAAATTCTCTACATTTCTAAGTAGAATGCAGTTGTATCGTATTTTTCTATTTTCTTTTCGAGGTTATTAATAAGTAGAAATACAGGATGCAGATGCATCTGAAATAGAGGCATAGTTGTAATGCCTGCCCGAAGTCCTCAGACGGTACAGTCTATCGAGGAATCCACTTCCATTTGTTTATTAATAGATTTTTTAAATTTAGTCCTAAACCTTTTAGGAAAAGGCTCAGCTCTAAACGTATTTTTAAATTACGGTTATATTACTAAAATACATAAAAAAATAGGAACTGCCTACTCGGTCTAATTTAAGATTTTCTAAAGATATAGTGACTTGGTTACGCCTTGTCGTAAGTATCAAATTTCTTAATGAACGTTTTATTTGTTTTGTAAGACTTGATTTATAATTTTCGATGTGACGAAGCTACTTTTAATATGGCTAAATATAACTGTTCCTGAAAATACAATTATTTTTCAAGAAACTATATCTCCGCCGGACCATTATACGCTAAATGGTAACTAATGGGTCAGTGAACCGCATCCAATTTCACCCACTCTAACCGCTATTTCAGGAATCAACTTCTTGCAGATAGCTTAGATGTACCACGAAATTAATTAAGATTTGTTTACCCTTAAATTGCATTCAAAACATCAGCATAACAATGAATTTAATACACAGCATAACACGACTTATTGGGGGTTATTCGTCAGTTAATAAAAAAAAAACTACTAACTACAATTTTCCTAAATTCTCATCTGTTAAGTTATACAGGGGCTTTTTAAGTACTGTATGTAACGACAGGGTGTAATTTCTAGCGATATTTTAAGATAAAATTGGTTATACAGGGTGCTCCGCATAAGAATCGACACAGAGGAGGCCTTCAAAGTGGGGCCAAAGTTTTCGAAAAGAAAATAATATCTCTGAATTAATTTAACTTGGAATAACCAAACTTGGTTCTTTGACTGAGTTAAAGTAAACTGAAACACAGGATGTTCATTGAGAGTGAGTCACACTTACAATTATACCAAACTTTCTTTCCATTGATCGAATTTAAAAAGAATTATGATATCCCGCGCAAAATTTAATTTAAAACAGTTTTTTATTTTTGTTGAATTTAAAAAAAAAACTATATATTAATTTTCACAAGAAAATTATTTTCACTGATGAGGCTTATTTTACTTATGAAGATGAATTATAAATGACAACTTTGCCATAACTCCTAAACATTTTCAACGCGAGTTTGAGAAGAATGTTTGCATCTATTATTGATCGTTATTTGATTGGACCAGATATTTTGCCAAATCGATTAAATGGCGAAAGTTACTTGGAATTACCGCTGCAACTTACTAGAGTTTTGGTTTATGCATGATAGGGTGCGCCTGATTTTAGTACTACTGATAGACTCAAGACTTTTTGAATTTTAAGTTTCCAAATAAATGATTCCAAATTGGCCACCACGATCGCCAGATCTCAACAAATGTGATTATTTTCTTTGGGGAATTTGGTAAAATACTATGAATGTTGTCGTAAAGCCGCAGATGGTGATAGTTTTGGTAAAATTACATCGTTATTAGACTAGCCGACAAATTTGTTAAACAAAATGAAGCTTTCTGGTTTAAAGATGTCTCTTTTCGTGGAGCTTTCTACAGTGTAAACGTAACTTCTTCTTATTTGTGGTTATTGAAGGTATGGGCGACGTCTCCCATATTCTTTCTGTTGTACTTTTCATTTGTAGAAGAAACCAGAAGATAAAGATGCCAGAGGAAAGATAAAAGAAAGGGCATAGAGTCTTATTACTTTCAGTCCTCGGGAGTTTTGATGAACTGCAAGGACGTGTTGTTAGTTGTCCACGTGTTTACTGATTCTGCTTTCTTCGGCAAAGGCAAAATTCAGACGATCGGAATCGTCAACAGAAGAGATATGGAAGACGCTGTCCTTACCTGCAATAACCCCAAATCAACAGAAGAAGTTACGAACGATTGGAGAACGATTTCCGTTCGCACTGTACAAAGCTCCAGAAAAAGAGACATCTTTAAACTATCAAAGATTTATTTCGCTTAACACATCATGTCACCTACACCTACATCCGCAATTTTACAACAACATTCATATAGAACATTTCACCAAATTCAGTTTTGGTGAGGGGAAAACATGGATCCTACAGAGTGGGCTTGGAAAAGAAATCTTATCGCCAAACTTTATCACCGAGACACCGACTTCAATTTCTATTCTTCAGCTGCTGTCTTGCAAGTTCATGAAAAGTTGCAGAAAACGATGCGGTTGTGTCAAAGTTGGATTGCGCTGCTCAATTATGTGTTCCAACAACTGGAAAGGATGTCTCAATTCAGAAGAATTAATTGATGAACCTCTTGATGAGTAAAAATCGGTAGAATTGCAGTGGAAGTCTTATGGGGGAAACCACTTCATAGCTCTACCTCATGGATGGTGAGGAAAAAGGGTGAAATTAATGAAAATTGCTTGTACAGCATAATTTAATCAACGCATCTTGTAGAGGAGATTCTGCTCTATGAACATTTACACAACTATACTTTATATTGAACATAATAATTATATGCAGAATATAATAACTTACTGTGATTGTTTGTCTTAGTTTACATAAAGACTATTAAAAACTGAAGAATAAAAAATCATTAAAATATCAAGTGTCAATCTATACATAAGGGGGACGTTTTGTGCTGTACATAAACGTCAAAAAATGTGTAATCACATGAAGATTACTTGAAGCACGATGAAAATTTATGGAAATTCTTTAAATTGTCATAATAACACAAGCTTATTGTAATTGGTTAGAAAAGATTGGTGTATAATTTACACTTATGATATCCCTAATGCTTAAATTATTTCCAGAAACTTTTTCGAGGTCATGAATTTCTAAATTTAAAAATATTTGTATCTTTTGTATGGTGTTCCACATAAGCATCGACACAGAGCAGGTGCATGTAGAGGAACCCAAAATATTGCAATTTAACCAAACATATCTATATACAAAGTTGCACATAGGTCTTCAAAGTGGCCCCAAATATTAAAAAAAAAAACCTCTGAATTACTTGGAATAACCTTTGGTACATGATTTAGGTTTATTATTGGTCTTCCTTGACTGAGTTGAAGTAACTTGAAACACTATATGGTGTGCATTGAGAGTGAATCACCCCTAAAATTACCAAACAAAAAAAATGATAATATCCTGCGCAGAATGTAATTTAAAACACGTTTTACTCTTGTCAAATTTTAAAAAACTTTTAGGTTTTTAAGAAAAAGTGAATTAATTCAAAACAAGATTATAATAGTCCTTATTAGAAGAAATCAAAAAGTCAGTAGTAGGCTTCGTCTTTAAAATTTTACTGTTAGTAATAAAACTATATTTATTATTAGTTATGTTACATTTATTCATAATACGATTCTACAAATCTTCTTGAGATTCAATTGGCGAGGAATAAATAAAATCCTTCAATGTTTTACAAAGAAAATAATCACAATTGTTGAGGTCTGGCGATCGTGGTGGCCAATTTTGAGGACAATTATTTCCTGATCCTAACCATTTATTTGCAAACTTGAAATATAAAACATCTCTAACGGTAGACTAAAATGAGGCGGTGTCCCATCATGCATAAACCAAAATTGTAGTCTAAATTTTTTTTCTTTGGGATAGATACTTTTAGGTCAATTTCACAAAGTATTCCAAACGTTGTGAACAACATTAGATTAGATTAGAAGAACCGAGCGTTGTATGTGCAAAAGCGTCACAAGTATTTATGGAGGACTTGTAGAATATTTGTGTATTTGATTAAGCATTGCTTTTTGTTTTACCTCAAGAACAACTAGATTACAACAACTATTTAAATTATTGTATTTTTTAATTTTATGGGTTATTCTTCAAATATAATAATGTAACATATTGACGTGTTAGAATTTTATTATACATCTGTTACTGTCAAGATCTAATATGGCATCTATAACAAAAACAAATGAGTTTTCGTTTCGTTTTCTCAAATATTCTTAACTCTCTACCAAATATTAGCTCTTTATTTTTGAATATTTTCAGTGTTTTTACAATATTTCGGCAACAGCAGCAGATATATTGGATCTGTTGGCGTCGACTTTCAATATAAGAGAGTTCTAGATATTTTAGTTGTGTGCATCTGAAAAACTTTACCCTGTCGCCAAATTTTTCGGTCAGTATTTTTCCAAATAACAATCGACGTAGTTTCTGGTGGGACACCCTGTAGTAAATATCATGATACAAGAATAAAAAATATACAATATAATAAAAAGCTTCTGACTAACTTCTTTTCCCAATCATTAAAACTATACACTCAATGCAGACAAATATCTTAGATTCTCCTTAATTTGTTGGAAGACAAATACTCGTTGGCACAGAATCTTACGTTGGTTTAGGAATAGTAGTTAATAATAATCATGTAAGTGGACCTCGATGACCTAAAATCTAGTTAAATGTCTTCGCTACGTACAATAGTAAATAGTAAATATAGTGCATGTTATATTTAGAAGTACTTAGATCTAAAATAATCGGAGTAGAATGAATCACTAAAGATCCGAAATAGAAAGAAGCCATTATCTGATTGCGAACTATTTTAATCAGGAACTATTATTTAATTACTGCTAATTAATCGGTAAAAACAAGAAATATAGATTTGAAAGTCACTGGCACTGTCTATTCAATTCTCGATGAAATATCACAATTCGATATTTTAAAACAAAAATGTACGCAACATTTACATAAATACCTATTTCTATTAAATACTTAATGAAATATGTTTTTATATAATTGTATAATTGTAGTTATTAGCAGCTAATGAATTTTAAATTAAGCCAGCAAGAAAGTCGGTGGAATAACGGGTTGATTTTTTAAGTTCTTCTTTTTTCACAAGCATTTATGTATGCGAGTATGTATATTAATATGACGTATTAGAAAACAGATATTATTTTTCTTTCTTGTTGTAGTTAGTAAACTATTAATTATTCACCACAATATCGTGAGAAATTTACTTAAAATCAATAACACGTAGGTACAAAATACTCAAAGACTACTTAGAAAACAACAGACAACGTACACTGATAAAGATAGGTGTAAATCTCCACGTTTCATTATGCTCTTTTTACATAATATTTAATGGAAAATTTTAATATCCCTTTCCACAAATATTACATGTTTTGTTTCCACTTATAACTTGCCACAGCTTATTCCTTTGCGCTGGACCATATTTGTGCACCGGTATCAACATAACCTCTTTGTCGACCTCGACTATCAATTCTAGAGAGTGAGGCTGGTATGGGACATTTTACCTACTGCTCGTGACATCTACCTGTTACCTGTGCCTACGGCACTAGCTTATTTTTTGCATGCGATTGACACTGCTTTTAAATATTTTACTTTGCCTTCTCTTGATATTGAACGCATACATCAAGCTAGTTATTTTGTTATTCCATGTGTTCTGTTTATTTTTAAAATCTGTTCCGCCCACTACAAAACCCCAAAATACGAAATGGTTAGCACTGACACGTTGTTTGAGGTTATGTGGCGAAAATTAACTCTAAGGTGTTGTTTAAAAATCATAGTGTTTTTTCTTATTCTTCATGAAATAATTTAAGGGTATAATTTATGATAATATTTCTAGCAGTGTACAATGGTATTAACTTCTGAAATATGGATAACTGTTTAAATCGTTGGTTTTTCAGTAAGTAGGTGAGCTTTTATGCACGTTTATGGATAATTTTTGGAATCATTGAACAAAGTAACATCCTAAACACTTTAATTGGTAGTATCGAACTTGTGGAAATTCATATTTTAATCGTTTATGATATACTTTACTTATTGTTAAAAACAAGTGTTTTTAAATTAGAAACAACCGCAAAAATTGAATTTACCTTAAACAATTATTTATCTTACAGACAATATGGCAACCTCGCCTTCAGTAAACCATTTGGTTTATTTTATTAGGTTACGTCAGTTTATCTGGTCAGCGGTCTTCAAAATATGGGTATTTAAAAATAAAATAATATATCCGTAAATATTTGAAATTTTTAAAAATGACTTTCACTAGACTTATCTATATGAGGAACTGCACCTGCAGTTAAAATATTTGTACTTTAAGGTTCACCCTGTATTTCCTAATGCGAATAAAATACCTACATTGCAATACATTTTTAGATGATGGGTCAACAATACACTTTTACAGAGAAGGATGAATAATTCACATTTAGAGGATTTGGATTTCGACAAATTACACTAAAAAAAATGTTCCTACACAGAAGTTATTTCTGCTCCTGACAAGGTCTTCTTAAGTATTTAGAAATATAAATGTGACTCGCATTTGTTACTAAGAGATATCCTGTACTGTATACTGACTAGATTAAATCTGTACATTTTAACAAGCAGACTTTTTTTCCATGACATTAAAAGTAAAATCTTTTCCCTTTTTTCAACTTCATCTGTCAAAACACTTTTAAATTGGCTTCTGTAACACTAATCAGATTAAACAAAATTAAAATATTTGAATTGATTGATGAATGTTTTGGTATATACAGGGTGTCTGTAAAAGGCTGGGAAATCTCGGAGCTGGAAATACTGGTGACCTAAAAAGAAGAAGAAGAAGATCGGCGAGGTTTCATTTTGAAACCATTTTTCAACAAAGCACAAAGATTTTATCAAAGCAGGCCGATCTATTTGAAATTTTGCACGTCTCCATAATTTACCGTTCTGAACGACTTTTTCAAGTCGTTCAACATTTTGCTGTATTTTCAGTAGAAAAGGCACTTTACCTGAAACAATATCAGTTTTCAATCGCTGCACTGAATATTTCAAATACGATTATTTTAAAAATGGTTACTCCTAACGACTTCAACAAGGTATACCTTTGTCCGATATAACAGGTAGGAGCATCGATTGTTTCAATAGACAGATTGATACACTAAACAGCAAAAAAGTTTTGCCATTTAAAAGAAACATGCTGTGCCATAAGTGACGTCCTCTACTAGTGACGTCAAAATTAGTTAAAAATTCTTATTTGCCGTGCCAAAAAACATTTCAAAGTTATTGAGATATTTCAAAATAAAATTCTAGCACTGAACGCCCTGTATTTGGCATATTTGGCGCAATCGACTTTTTTTTGGTCACCAGTAAATTACAGACAAATTTTGATAATGAAAATATAATTTTCAAAACGTCACTTAATGTGTTTAGTGTTAGTAAAATTATCTATTTCTCAATGTGTGATATTTGGTTTTTAGACCAAACAAGATTTGTAAAAGTAACCTATTGACTCATTGATCATAAGCCACAAGGAGGGCAATATTTTTATATTTAAGTGGCAGGAAAACCCAATTAAATCCTGTACATTACGAAATCTTGCGAATATAGAAATCTATATAATAATACTTTTTCATGATGATCTGTACGATCCGTAATTATGATGAATAGCGGTTATTCTATCAACTGCGGAATTAAAAAAAAATATTTATTGTTAATAATCATAATTCATTGATTATAAAGTTATCACTTATGTCAAAATCTAGTATTACTGGGACTAAGCATTATAAATTGATTTTTTATCTCTAACGGAATTAATCCAAAGTAAATAGCCAGTGAATATTTTCGCGACAAAAGAAATAATAATTGTCTGCATTTGAATCTTTGAATTGACCAACTAGATAGATAGACATATTTAATTTAATTGTATTCTAACACTGCAACGTATAACCTGTGCAAACTCAAGTTAAATGCTTGATACGTCATACAGGATGCCAATATGCATAGAATAATGTTAATCAGTTTTTAAAAATTGTTAATACAAACGTTTTTAGTCAAGTTTTTTGAAATTTTAAGTTTATTTCAAAGTTAGCAATATGGTTGTCATAGAAACCAATATTTTAAATGGGACCATAATAATTTCTATCTTTATTTGAAACCAACTCTTTTATTGTACGGACGTGTAATAACATGATGATGTGTATATGGGGTTGCATCACAAAATATTAAAGTAGCATTTAAGAGCGTCGTATATTTGAAACAGTGTTTTTACAAATACAAGTAATTTTAGACATTTAAAAGCGGAATAATGTAGAATTTAGCAAATAAAAGGAATGTTATCCCGCGAATATTCAAAAGTACCGAAGTAAAACGAATATACAGGGTTAACTATGACTAAGTACACAAATTTTAACCAAGTGCTCAAAAAGACAATAAAAAAAATTATTCTAGAATTTTAGCTCGATATTTAAAAAATGGGACAAAACACTTTTCTCCTACGGAAAGTCGACGCCTATGATAAGCATCGACTGAGATGGCTCAGATCCATAGATAAATCTTACATCTGTTAACAATGTCAACTACCATGCGGTAGTTTTTTGCAAGACCCGGGAAAATTAAAATGCAGAAACGACAAAAATTTATATTCTTATTAGTAATAATACCTGATAGATAGGTAACAGTTAATCCAGTTAGCTCCACTAT
This sequence comes from Monochamus alternatus, assembly GCA_037114965.1. Taxonomy (NCBI): domain Eukaryota; kingdom Metazoa; phylum Arthropoda; class Insecta; order Coleoptera; family Cerambycidae; genus Monochamus; species Monochamus alternatus. The sequence continues at coordinate 24,463,389 of CM073432.1, read as the reverse complement.
TTTGCATTCGTGTTTCATTATTTCGTTACAAACTAGCATAACTACAACATTTTCATTCATTATAACCACTCACTATCGATAAAACACACTTCCTGTAGGTACAGCTAGATAAAATACCTTTGTACCCAACACAAATTTCTTTATTTAATAACTATAAAACGTTTAAAATTAAAATAGGGCACTAAAAACTGAAGAAGAACACAAAACAACAACGTAAACATAGGAATTGAATTATGACGTGGCAGCGACCGTTGCTTGCTGGTTGCCTACTCTGATTCTAGCATTGGCGGCGTTAAATAAGGATTTAATATAATAATAAATGGTTTTTTCGCTTTATAAAGAAGTTTGGAATTTTCTTTAAAGACGATTCCGTTAATTCTTATCCCCTCTTTAAATATTTGTACTTAGTCATAGTTAACCCTGTATAACGACAGAAAGCGGTCTAACCAATAAATTTTTAGGTACAGAAATCTTTCAAAATACATTTTGTTGAATTGAACTGTAAATGTAAATATTGCTATAACATAAACTTACATAGGTTTGCATATAACATTGATTTATGCTAAAATCTATATTATTTAGTAATAAATAAAATATTAATTAATATTGTAAAAAATCGCTAATGTACAGAGAGATTTCCACTTTTACTATTTAAGCCTCAAATGAAATAATAACTTCTAAAAAACGTTTGTAAGACACATATTATTTAGCTATTCTAACCACACATTTTAACAATTATTTTCACAAAAGTGAACAATATTATATGCAAAACTAAGTAACTTTACGTTATAACAATCTTTACATCTACAAATAAATTGAAAGAAATACATATTTTGACAAATTTCTGTACCTAAAAATTTGTTGGTTAGGCCATTTTTGGTCGTTATATTTCGGTATGTGTAAATATTCACAGGTGACATGAGATAACATTCATACTATTTGCTATAGTCTGTTTGGAAATGAGAGTAATAAAACCCCGAGATAAGAACCGGCCATGGGCGTGGTAATATTTCGTTTCAGGTAATTATCGGGTAACACTAATGCTAACAGGTAATGGGTGTACATTAGTATATTTTACTGGATACATCATAGGGCAGGAGCCAGTGTATTGTGACAGATCAATCCAGTCTTAGAACTGAATATACGAAGACATGCTAGTGCAGTAGAGTAAAATTCGACTTGTGTTTAGTGACTATTGTGCCAGTGGATATAATATTAATATAATATAATAATAAAATAAATGTCGAGCTTATCTGAATACGTACCTGCTAAACGCGTGAAATAATGTGCGCTGTAAGAAGATTATTATATTAAATGTATTTAATGCATTGAAACACGACAATCCACCAATATTGTTGACGACATCGTGGAAAAGTGTTAAAAAATGACCGAGATTGGAAAATCGACTATCTACAGACTTTTAAAGGAAACAAAAAAATGAACAAGATACTGTAAATCCCTCAAAATCATCTACAGGGAGGTCAAAAGTCGTTATAGATGATTTCTTCAAAAATGTCATTCGCAGAAAAGTACACTCATTTTATTTTAAAAAAGAAATATACAATAATTTAATATACCTACTTTTTTATTTTCTTTATTGTACATTTATACAACGCTACATTTACTCACCATAATTTGAATTTTCAAAATACATATATTTTTGTGTGGAATAAAAATCTATTCATTAAATTTAAATAATTATTTTGATAATAATATTGAATAATTTAATTTGAATTACTAAAAACCCTCTTAACCCGGTTATGATGCTTAAAGGAGCCTCTAGTTTTGAAATGCTGTTTTTATATTGTTTACTTATAAGAGAAATGGACCGAGAAATTGAAGCGGCATAGACGGATCCCAGCGATGTAAAGATTGAACCTACTAGAACTTCAATATTTTTTTTCTCAGAAACTATAAGGGTTTTACAAAAAAAAAATTCCGATATTAACTCCATTTTTCATGACGCATCTATTCCCAAATTGATTTAGATAAGCTTTGAATGACCCTGTATAATCCGAATAGGTTTATCCTGAGAATTTTCTTTTGTATATGCCACTGGACTTTAAGCAAAAAATAACAATTTAAAGATGTAAGAAGATATCTTACACAATCAAAGAGACACAACTAAATAATCGTTCCACTTTCTACCAAACACGCTGTACATTAGCAGATTGCATAAAATAATTGAACCAGTTGCCACATGATCAATATATCAACGAGTTCGTTATCTGTGGTAGTAATCTCTTGCAATATCTATCTTAATAATTAAACGATGGAATTAAATTAAAACAGAGAATTTCAGGTGGGTAGCAACGAACGATGTTTATAGACCAGCGTGTTATGCTATCATAGTTATTGCATTGTTAGTACATGCTAGCTTGCAGGTTGCAAGTTTACGACCTACAGAAGGATTCTAATCGTAGCTTGCACTATAAAACATCACGTACTTCTAACGTTAAAATTACAGAACGCACTATCAGGTGGTCCAAATGCTATTAAAATTATGACCGTTAAATTTTATTGCTGGATTAAATTGCAGTCTTGTGCATTTACAGTTTCGTTTATTGGTCAATATTCTAACGGAAGCACGCATATTTCTAAATAAAGAATATATTAGTATATCTTTTAATAACTTGTTAATATTTTGGCGTAATTAATTCATCGTCAGTATCACCATGTCTAAGTAAGAAATGCACGACAATTAGGCAACTCATTGTTATCAAATTTGAAAGTCACAAGTCTATGACTCGCAATAAACTTTTAAGTGTCGAGAACCAGTGAAAACGAGTATGCATATCGAACCCGGGCAAGCATCAATGAAGCGAAGATTTATGCGATCGGTAAGCTGATTGAAGGTAACCGACGCACACATACTTCTACTATACAGGGTGTTAAAAAAAGAGTGTAAAATATTTCAGGAGGTAATAGTATGAACCAAAATAAGCAGAAAAGTCTTAAAAGTAGGTCCGCAAAGTAACGGTTGCGGAGATATGGACCACTATTCGTTATTCAAACATTTTATTTTATTAGGAATAAACCGACAAAGGAAGCTTTTAACAAACAAAAAACAAAGTTACAGAAGATGTTCAAAGTGCCTTCCGTCCATTTCCAAGCAGGCATGACATCTTCGTCTCAACGATATTCGAATTCTTTCGAAAACACCCTCCTTGGTTTGGATTTCTTGACACTTTTGATTAATCCGTAGCTGCAGCTCTTCCAGGCTATTTATATGAGTACCATACACTAATGTCTTCAAATATCCCCAAACAAAGAAATCTAGAGGGTTCAGATCAGGCGATCTTGGAAGCCATAAAACAGGTCCGGCCCTTCCTACCCATCTATGTGGAAAAGTTTGGTGTAAATGCTCTCTAACGGCCATGGAAAAATGAGCTGGAGCACCATCATGCTGGCACCACATTTGTTGCATCTGATTCAAAGGAATGTCTTCCAAAAACTCATACAGTCCGTTCTGCAGAAAGTTGAGGTAAGAAGCGCCTGTTAATGGGTTTGGTAAAACAAAAGGACCTAGAAACCTGTCACCTACAATACCCATCCAAATGTTTAATGAAAAACGTGCCTGATGTCCAGATTCTATTAGAGCATGAAGATTTTCGTCGGCCAAATATGCGTATTGTGAAAATTAAACACTCCATTTCTTGTGAACCCGGCCTCATCAGTAAATAGAATATTTGCAGTAAAACGAGGGTCTTCAGCATCATGAGACGTAGAAGCCAGTGGCAAAAAACCAAACGTGCTTGATGATCATTTATTGGATTTAAGGTCTGAACTCGTTGCACATGGTATGGATAAAGCAGTTGCTCGTGAAGGATTCTCCAAACAAGAGGACCACTAATTCCTACCTCGGCTGATATTCTCCGCACACTTGTACCTGGATTCTGCTCTACCAGTGATAGAATTTCTTCTTCTGCTCTAGGAGTGGATACCGACCTTGGTCCTCCTTGGTCTGGAGTTATGAAGGAATCTGGCGATTTGGATAAGCGTCAACATAAAGACGTCGCGCTTCGGTGGCGTTCCCATTAGCACGACCATACATGAAATGCATGTCTGTTAATTCTGCGTTGGAGTAATCAGCGATAGCGAAAGAAAACTTATGCACTGAGAACAATTGTCAAATACGTACTGTTTGTTTCACTAAATATCAACCAACTATTTTAAGAAAATACACAACGTTTTTGCAAAATAAAAAAAGGGGCTAAAAACATAGCACATTCCATATCTCCGCAACCGTTACTTTGCGGATCCATGTTTATTGAGACTTTTCCGCTTATTTTGGTTCATACTATTACCTCATTAAATATTTTACATTCTTTTTTTAACACCCTGTATACTGCGTTACGGTATTAGGGGAATACAAGAGATTAACCAAAACTGTGGTACATTTGCGCATGCTCCATTATAAAGCGCAACTTTCAGATTCAAACTAATAACTGATTCATATCATGATCTTAGACACATTAAAGGGTTATCTGTTAACTTATTGTGAGCTTGCGGATTACTATGGCTGTCCTCTCGTAAATTTTTTAAAATGAAAATGAGCGACCAATGATCTCAGACAAGTTATTTTTCATGATAAAAAAATCATTTTGTAAGTTTATATCAACATTTTGAGTAAAATTGGAGCTTGAGGTCGAAGGTTTACCACTAAAGTAAGAATTTGTCATAAACAAAGGCATTATAAATATTTACGAAACTTATTAAATAAAAATAAGAAATGGACTTAAGTTGTTTCTGAAATGAAACACAGGTTTCAAAGTAAAACTTTTTATTATCGAAGTATTTTAATAAAACAGTTGATTTTGTCGTTTCCTTGCTTGTTCTTTTTCTTAATTTTTGATCGAAAATATTTTCGTAAAATGGTTTGAAGGATTTCTCCACCCATTTACTCAAGTTTTCTTTTTTGGCTTGTAGTATTGGTATTGGGTCCTTATATGCTATTTGAATCGGCATATTAACTGAGAAATTTGTTAGTTCTGGAAGAGAAACATTGAAAGTACTCTATATCACACCATTGATGTATTCACTAGTCCGAATACAGCAATCGAATACTGAATCTGCTTGTCAACTTTTCTGGCGTTACAAAACCAGCGATGCTAGCGGTTCTTTCTGAATTAAACTGTGTGTAACCCACAAAAATACATGTTGGTTAAGAAACTCACAATGGCGAAAATGTGACTTAGGTTGTTTCTGAAACAAGCGATTCAATTTCTGAAAAGCTTCTAGAGCGCTATAGATCAAGTGGTAATGTAACAGCAGTAAAAACGACGTGATGTGTCTGTCCTAAGCTTGGTCCTAAGTGAGATTCTTCTTTCAAACAGTGCACGGCTGTTTAGATCCAAAAAAAATTGAAAGAAATCGATTGGCAAACACTAGCAGCAAAATTATATTTGTACCTCATTTCCAGTTCGATCTTCATTGAAGGAATACAATTCACGCAGCTGTGTGTTCATTTCACTATGTTTCAATCAAATAATTTTTAAATTATGACATGGAGTACCATCTAAATATATTATGTTGTGCTTTCCTAAATGTATGACCTCATTAAGTGGCGACAAACTATGCCACACAAGACATTTATGCCAAAATGGCTCTCTTTGATTCAGTCTAATACCTTTACTTTGATTAGTAATAGGTATTTTTATATTTGCTACTCCGTGGCTAATAACATGGCTTTCATCTGTCACATAAAATGTGAGATAATAAATTAGGATTATCATCAAAAGCTAGGAAAAATTGGCAAATAAAATCCTCTCCAAAATCTTTTTAAAGAAAGTAGTTGTACGCTGTGAATTTTATAATAGTGATATTTATTTGTTTTTAAAACTTTGTGTGCGCTATATTTCAAATTTAAAGTTCTTGAGACATTTTCTATGAAATTTGCATAACTATTAAAAAAAAAATAATAAAATCCTAGCTATTTGTCGTAACAGCTTTTTTTACTAGAAAATTTTAATTGTAGATTTGATAGAAACTGAAAAAAGCATACAACGATGCACAACAAATTTGGGATTGCAATGTTATCGCACGGAAGGTTTCTATTGTTTACTATTGTACCCTTCGTTTGCAATTTCATAACACAGTTTTCCATTTTTAAAGTAGTTATATTTTTGAAACATATTTGTAGAAAAACTATTCGTTATAAACATTTTCCTCCAAATTTTGTTGCTTTTGGACAAATATAGAAGTCCTTTGAATATTGGCTCATATTCCTGACACCCTGTATAACAAGCATGTCTACTTCCTCAAAATGTGTAAACATACTAAGAACAATGGTTTAAATAATTAAAATGAAACTGATACTTCTATACAACAAACAATCAGCAATTATTCCAAGGCCTTACTGGCTATAGTTTGTGCCAAAATATTAAAGTATGTCTTAGTCAAATTTTCGAGAAAATTGTCAAAACAAAAACTGCTACGACAGATGACAATGTGATCAATATTGTGAATTATTTTTTATTTATGAAGCACATAGCGTACGTATAGAAAAGAACAATCGTAAATTTAAAATACATCCTCATCTGAGGAGTGTGATTATGTTTTATAGAAATTTTAAAAGAGTTTTGTTTTGTAATCTTTCTGTGTTCAGATATGTGTTTAAATTATGCAAATAGAGATTTGTGAATTTGACTTAACTTATCCTGTTTTTTTCTATCTTTGTATTACGTTTTAATGTAGTAAGGTCATTTGTTCATATATAAAATTAAAGACTGTAATGAAATTCCAGTTACACAATAACTGATCTGTAGGTTTTGAACATTAATAGAGGGTAAACCAGAACTTATCCGAAAAACTTTCAGGATATATACATTCTGAAATAAGAAGTCCATATCACCAAAAAAATTATAATAAAAGTCTAATATCGCCTAAAATTTATGTAAAGTTTTAACATTGTAAAGGAGTAACAAACTGAGCAACTGCACTTCAGCGGCGTCTGATATATGAATAAAATTAAATAAGTTTTTGCGCCTGAAGCCCGTTTCAACACGCCTGCCTGACGAATAGGGTTAGAGTGAGGATATGCTCTCAGGGTGGTCAACGAACGAGGTCAGAAGTGTTGTTTTATTTATCGTGGGAGTGTCAATCTTTAAAATTTTCAAAACAGCTCATGTGTACAGTAATGCTGAGACACATGATTCTTATTTACGGCGAAGTTAGACAAAATGCATTGACAGGTTCGTGTTGTATGTGGATCGATTTTTACCGATCGACACACGCCAAATCATGACTTACGGCAGTGGTGAAGCGTGGGCGTGATACTAATAATTTACGTGCAAATAGTGGATGAGATGGTGGCTTCGAGCGATCACAACGTATTTTAGCAGCTGAAGAATAAATGTTGAATGTGGTCTGTGAAAATCCGCGAGTAAGTACAAGGCAGATTGGCTACACAAGTGTCTGGAGTATCCCAATCAACGGTATGGTGCTTACCACATGAAGTTCAGTTATACCCATATCGTATCCAGCGTATTCAAGCATCAGAGGATTATCCATTACGAGTTAGGTTTTCTGAGTGGTTGTTGCAGTAAAATGCTGAAAATCTCCAGTTGGACAGCTCATTCGTATTGCCCAATCCTATGGATGGTTTACAATATCTCGAATGTCTTCGCCCTTCTTGAAAATGTACCCCTCCATCAAGTCCACGGAGTAAGATGGATTGTATGAGGTAGACCGGTAGCATGGTATCCGCAGTCTCCCGGTTTAAATCATCTTGACTTCTTTTTGTGGGGCTATTTAAAAAATGAGGTGTACCTTACAAAAGTGGAAACCGTCGAGAATTTGAGCAAGCTTATCACAGCTGCTGCAAATAATTTTTACTTTATTACCAATGTTTTTACAAATCTGGTCAGTTTGGTAGTGTATTCAGTCAAGTGTTCCCTTGAATTTTTGTACAGGACGTGAAATTTCTGCGTTTACCCGAGCAAGAATGACTGCTTTACATAATGCAGGACATTCTAATCATCAGATATCGAACATGTTGGGCATTCCTAGATCATCTGTTGTACGAATAGTACACAGATATGAAGAATGTGATACAGTGGAAAAGAGACCACGTAGCGGACGTCCTCGAGTATCCAATGAAAGGGAGGATCGGTATTTGGTGCTATATGCCCGTAGACACCGCACATCTTCAGCTTCAGCTCTCAGGAACCACTTTCATGGTACGTTACTCCGTGTTATATCGCCACCTACTATTCGAAGACGACTCCACAACGCAAATTTACATGTTAGAAGACCATTACGGATCCCCACTCTACTTCCAAGGCATCATGCTACCCGCCTTTAGTGGGCGCGAGCGCATAACGGGTTGGCTTTTACGCCAACCGAAGCCGAAGGGGGTACCGTGAAGAGGGTACGTAATGTTTTGGGGTGGAATAATGTTCAACCGCCGCACCCCATTAATTCGCATACCACATGACCAGTCAAATTTACATCGAACAAGTTATTACGCCCATTATCTACCCCTACGTAATGAATTAGGTGAAAATTTTGTCTTTATGGACGACAACGATCGACCACATCGCGCAAGAAGGGTTCAAGAGACACTCGAAGCAAGGCATATCAATAGATTAGATTGGCCAGCCAGCCAACTCTCCTGACATGAATCCTATTTAAAACATGTGGGATTTCGTTGCTAGAATCATTCATAATCATATTCCTCCACCTCAGACTGCAGATGAGTTAGTCGTGGCGGCAGAAGAGGAATTGAACAATATTCCGCAATAGATCGTTAACCGCTTGACACACATGTCAATATGCTATTGCAATGTGGTGGAGGTCATACCGACTATTAGTCAAGTAGAGAACTTGCTTTATTACTCCTTTTTGATTTAATAAATTTTGTGAAAAATATCACACATTTGCTGATTTTTAATTTTCTAAGTACTCAGTTTATCGAACATATTCTTTTCACAAAAACAAGAATCAGAAAACAATATACTTTCATAAATGTATTTTGTTTTTCTGACAAAAAGAGAGGGGGAGTCCAAGACTTGACGTTGTGTGTATTAATAAGTTCCTAAACCGTTTTCACTGAAAGTTTTGCCTTTCTGGACCACACGTTATTTTATATAAAAAAAATAATAAGTTAATTCCTTACACCTTATTTATTATTCAAAAATTGCGTCTTTCACTACCAGACCGGCGACAGAACTTAATAAAGCCTTTGCAAGGAATAATTAACAGTGAATAGAAAATGACTTATTTTTTTATACGTATTCGAAAGTACCTCGACTTATCGATGGTCTCAAAGCACGTGCACTTTGTCCCCAATTTGCTTTTCCTGTCACTTTCATACTCAATAAATTTCATTATATATTAAATACAAACAGCTTTTAACAGCTACCGCAGTAATGTTGCTACTGCCATTATTATTACTAATAACAATTATTATAGATATAAATTAAACTCAATAAGCTCTAAACATATTTCCTTAATGAGGTCGCGGGGTATACTAATCCAACTTTATATTTAGGAAGAATTTAAACGGAATATTAAACAGATCAGTGAGTTTAAAGTTGGCTGCGTATATTGAAGGGCACTGTTGATGTGTTGATTACATCACGGAGTGTTACAGAATCATTATAAGCCCACACAGTAAAACAGGTGATGTGAGAGAACTGCACTCATCCGATACAAGATACAACCGAGACAAGACCGGTCCATAGAATGCTATACGTAAGGTTGGTCAGTTAGCTACGAGTCTGGTGCAAGCGAATTGTAAAAAATTTCCTTTCACACGAACTTAAATGTCAAGTCTGTGAAGTCACTACTGCATTTTCCACATTTAAGCCCTATGGAGGATGTTTTATCTTTTAATAACGTTTTATTAAACGAACATTTCATTTAAAATTTTCAAGAAAATGGGAAAAGTTCAAAACATTGCGTTTTCTAAAATGATCAGTTATGGTCGCCGTATTTCTCGCTGTAAAATGATCACATTTGCAAATTTTTCCTAAAACCACAGCTTCCGAATAAAGTCGCATGTAAATTATGGTTTGTACAAATTCTTTAGTTTAGAAGGTTTGTATCATTAAACGTAAATACAAAAGGTAAATACAAATAGAAAACAACTAAAAAAATAAAAAAACCTTTTCTAATGTCATCGCAACCTATGAATTAATTTATCAATTAAAATTCCATTCTAAAGGTACGTTTTCATTTGGTATTATTGCACGATATTTATATCGAACAGAAATTGTATTTAATCTAAACAGGGAAGATTTTGTGTCAGAGCGAAATATTTCAAGTGTCTGCGATATGTGTCGACACATCTATACGATTGGATGTAAACACGTATTATTTCCATGTTCGGACTCGCCTGACAGAAAACAGAAATGCTCTAATTGACTAGTCTACTTTTGTGCAGCGTCGTCGGTAGCAAATCAAAAACAATGAATAACAAAATTTATACCTACTGGTTAGACATTTGGTACAATTTTATTACAAATGCGACTTGTTTTTGTTTGTTTGTTTTTTTCTAACAGTTTTAAAACAATTTTGAGATATAAATATATATTATATAGCGGGTGACGTGAAGTGAAATACTATAAAAACAGTTGGGTACATAACTAAATTAAGACAAAGAGAAATAATTCGACTCGTGTTTTTACAGAATTTTAATTATTGGGGGCTCTATATAGGGTTGCCAATTATTCCTGATTTTCCCGGAACGTCCCGGATTTAATGGCATTTTGAACCCGTCCTCCAAGACCTTCTCCGAGACGTTAATTGTTCGAGAAATCGTTCTAAGAGTACGGTATATAAAAATAACAGTATTGCAGAAAACTTCAGTTATTTTTTTTGCTTGTCAATCAGAAGATGACGGGCCTGTCGCCATAATTTGTTCGGGAATTAAAATTACAGAATGTAATTTCCAAATATACAGTGTGCAACAAAAAAGCAGGTCATCCCGCTAACGATATATTTTTGGCGGCAACATATTACGATATAACCCTACTTATCTAGTTACAAAAGTGCCTCCCTTAAAAGATACAGGGTGTTAGTTAAACTTTTAAAATTGTTGTGGAAAAGTTTGGTGTAAATGCTCTCTAACGGTCGTGGAAAAATGAACTGGAGCACCATCATGCTGGAATCACATTTGTTGCCTCTGATTCAAAGGAATGTCTTCCAAAAACACAATACAGTGTGTTCTGCAGAAAGTTGAGGTAAGCAGCGCCTGTTAATCGGTTTGTTAAAACAACAGGATCTAGAAACCTGTCACCTACAATACCCATCCAAATGTTTAATGAAAAACATGCCTGATGTCCAGATTCTATTAGAGCATGGCCGTTAGAGAGCATTTACACCAAACTTTTCCACATAGATCGGTAGGAAGGGCCGGACCTGTTTTATGGCCTCCAAGATCGCCTGATCTGAACCCTCTAGATTTCTTTGTTTGGGGATATTTAAAGACATTAGTGTACGGTACTCCTGTAAATAGCCTTGAAGAGCTGCAGCTACGGATTAATCAAAAGTGTCAAGAAATCCAAACGAAGAAGAGTGTTTTCGAAAGAGTTCGAATATCGTTGAGACGAAGATGTTGTGCCTGCTTGGAAATGGACGGAGGGCACTTTGAACATCTTCTGTAACTTTGTTTTTTGTTTGTTAAAAGCTTCCTTTGTTAGTTTATTCCTAATAAAATAAAATGTTTGAAAAACGAATAGTGGTCTATATCTCCGCAACCGTCACTTTGCGGACCCATGTTTATTAAGACATTTCTGCTTATTTTGGTTCATACTATTACCTCCTGAAATATTTTACACTCTTTTTTTAACACCCTGTATATGATTTAATCAATCATAGCTCGACTTTGATTTTCACGTTTTAGTATTAACCCCTACAACTCGACAGCTGTTACTGTAAATGTGACAGACTATAAAGCATACAAGCTACAATAGAAACAGAAACATGCTGACATGGTGTCGAATCTTGTACTATTTATTTATCTTATTATAGCGGATAAAAGTAATTGCATAATGATTTTTGGAAACAGTAAACTTTATTAGTAATATTAATTTATATAGAGTATAAATAATGATAACTCATTTTCTTTCAGCGTACATAAACAACATACAAGGTGATTAAAAATGGAACACTACTTAATGAGAATTTCTGAGGACAAAATAGGGTTATTAAACCAATTAAGTCTTCACGAAATGATGCTTCGTTTCATTATACAAAGTTATTACGTGCAAGTTTAGAATTAATTATTTTTTTATACATTTTATCTTTTTTAGAAAGCAAATCGAACGTCGCATTCCAAAGACACCGATACCAGCACAGATGGAACACTTTTCAGAAAGCTCAACAAAATATACAGTATGTCCACGGTTAGTGTCAATAAAAGAAAAAAACTATTTTATTTTACAGTTTACGGGGAAAAATACATTCGATAAAATGTTATTATAGATAGAATTAATATTTCATGCACGGGGTGTCCCTAAATGTAAAGAACCATTATACAGATAGGGGAAAATATTTAACCGATCGCCCCGGGCGACCACAACGTATTTTAGCAGCTGAGGAACGAGTACTGAATCTGGTACGCGAAAATCCGCGACTAATACAAGGCAGACTGCTTACCTGCACCATCCCAATCAACGGTATGGCGTTTTCTACAAGAAGCTCAGTTATACCCATATCATATCTAGCGTGCTTGAAGCACTGTTACCAGCGGTCCATCCGCGGTCTCCCGATTTAAACCCTCTCGACTTCTTTTTGTGGGGCCATTTAAAAAATGTGGTGTACCTTACCTATGTGGAAACTGTCGAAGATTTGTGCGAACGTATCACAACTGCCACGAATTTACGTTTACAAGAACAGAAAGAGCATTCGCCTTAGTACGGCAAAAATGGATAAAGTGCGCCCAAATGTGTGTACAAGTCAAGGGACAAAATTTCGAATAGTTTTTGTAATAGGTATGTGCTAATTTTTTAAAAATTTTATGTTTCTAATAGTGATTAAGTAAAAACGTTGCAAATCCTTTTTACACCAGTGTTGATTTAATCACAGAACTTCGGAACTTTTTTCGTGTGATATGTGACAACGCCAGTTTGCATTGTCACTCAACAACGCCAGTTTGCATTGTCACTCCATTACAGTAGACGAGATTCCAACAGAGTGCAATTAAATAGTTTTCAGAATGCGAATAGTGTTGCAGTTTGCTGTAGATAGTAAAGATCACTCATATCTCGATCAAGTTTTAAATTTCGAGCAGTAAAAATAAAGCAGGAAACAATCCTAAAGTGCCACCGCTTAAGTATTTTTATTAATTTGTGATTTAACTAAATTTAATAATATCAGAAATGAAGCAAGAAATAATTATAAATGCACTTGTGGGAGATGTATTGAACATCTGCCAACAGAAAGGAAAAAATACTACCGTGTTCGTATTTGATTCTTATTTCCTAGAAAGTAAATGTAAATAATTGCCTGTATTGTAAATATGGTCAATGGAATGATTATATAAATTGATGAGATTGATGGTAATAAAATTTATAATAATGAATAACACGCGGCCGTATAGCTAGAACAACAAATCAAGACAGCAATAACAATTTGAATTCATATTCTAAGTTAACTTTTGCTGCTTCTGAATAATTCTGTCAACTGTCAAAACAACTTGATTTACAGTCAGGTGGCTGATTCGAGCAGCATTTACAGACCTACTGGTTAGACTTTGACGAACATATGTCTGGTAGAATAGAAAATATGATGATGCGAATGTGTCTACCGTGAAAAAATTTACAATGAAGTGATTGCTTAGCAACGCACAATAATATATTTTAACGCATAAGTTGGCTGCCAGACTGAAACAAACGCAACAGGATTACTAGTTAGTTTAAATGAAATTTAAACATGAGTCTTACACAGAAGCAATATCATATCTCTTCTACGAAAATATCATCGGAAATCGACGATTATAGCTAGCGATATGCGCTGCATTTTAAAAAGCAATAAATTATCACCTCGGTGAGTTATGCTTCAACCCAATTCATGGATACCGGTGTGTAGGATATAAACCCAATAGTGTCTTTGTACATTATTATATTACATATTTATTAGAAGATGTAATTAGCAATGACAAATTATTACTGAAACATAAAATCTTTTACTATAATATCAGAATGATCATAAAAGGCATGACATAAAGGCAAATACTATAACAATTTTACTGAATTTAAGCTATTTCAAATCAACTACGATTTCTATTAATAAACTCATACGTATGATACCAAATATTTAGGTATACTAAGGAACAATTCCACTGATAAGGTTAGATTCAGTAAATATCTAAAATAAAAATTAATCTAGTTAAATTTACCAATGAAAAAATATTTACCTGACCATTAAATGATTTTCGGTCGGTCAGTAGCGCGGTTCAAAGCGTCAGTACCCCCTCTGTGGGTATGGTAGGGTGGAAGAATGTTGGTTGCTACCCCCCTAATTAATGAGGTTTTCCAGGTTTCCCTCATTCTTGGACTGAATAGTGGTTAGGGTCTACCAAAGTAAGTCGTTCCTGGGCGCAAATTCGGCCTGTTTAATAATAATATGCCGCCACCTCTCCCGCATAAGTCTCCGACTTCTGGGCTAATCCCGTGATTAGAATGAGTGGTAGAGATATAATTATTATTATTAAATGATTTTCAAAAAATAAAATTTTCTTTTACGAACACGCAGACCAGCCACAATAAAACTACGTGTGCGAATGACCGTAAACTGTATTTTTCTTCTCAAAAACCTGTACGTTTATCAAAAAATTACATAACACAAAAAATATTCTAAATTCAACAGGCATTGAAACATATTTTTTCTAATCGATAATACTCATCCAAAAGTTTCATCAGCCTAAATGTCCTACCTAATTCAATTTCTTAATTTTAAAGCGTTTGGAAGAAATTAAGCAAAACTTAAAATTTACCACCCCCTGTTAAGGGGTCGTAATTTCTCCGAGGAAGCTTAAATCAAAAAATTTCATATGAAAAAAGAAATTCCATGTTCTATGAAAAGAAGTTCCATGTTTGGTTGTTTTATTGAATGGCGTACAATAACATGTCGAAGACATTTTTATCTTTGCAAGAAAAGTGATAACATTATCCAATATGCATTGTTTATCTCTATTTTATCGATGCATATGTACAACCTTTCATTCTCGAACGATTTGACGAGGTATATTTGACATTTGGGTAGGTACACTAGCGTCGGTGAAAAATGGAGTCAAAATAGTAAAAATATTTTTTCTAAAATTACCAGTTTCCGAGAAAAAAATTATGGAAGTTCTAGTAGTTTCAATCTTTACATCGCTGGGGTACTGTAGTCTCTAGCCAGGCGATATTAAATATCTGATTACTTATAGTATTAACTTTTTTGTGATGCAAGTATTTACATTAGTTTTTTAAATGTCAAAAATGGCTTACGGCAGTTGACGGATATCGTTTTAATTTATGGCGCAGTGAAAAAGCCTTAGCAGAACGATTTCCCGATAAACATGTGCCAATCGCAGCTACTTTTACAACGGTGTGCAGTGAGTGCAAGTGTAGTGCAGACGCTGGCGTGACACGGGAAATTTGCAACCGAATCGTGAAAGAAATGGAGGTCCCGGGCGTCAACGGCGTATTGCAGCAGTGTAGCGTATCATACACGAAGCTCAATTATATCCGTACCATGTACAGCGTGTTCAAGCATTATTACCAAGGGATTGGACGAGAAACATCGGTACCATGACTACCATGCTCTCCCTACTTTGAATCATTTGGATTTATTTTGTAGGGATATCTAAAAAATTAGGTATTGTACCGAAGTGGACGCTACTGATAGTGTCATAGATGCCAATAACTTACAACTTCTAAGACATTTTCAACGTAAGTTGAAAATAAATGTTTGGACTGGTATTATTGATTGTTATTTGATTGGACCAGTTCCTTTGCCAAATCGATTAAATGGTGAAAGTTATTTGGAATGTCTGCCAAATACTCCCCCTGCTTTAATCGAAGATTTACCGTTGCAACTTAGACTACAGTTTTGGTTTATGCATGATGGGGCAGTACCTCATTTTAGTGCTACTGCTAGAGACTTTGAATTTTAAGTTTCCAAATAAATGGTCAGGACGAGGAAATAATTATCCTTAAAATTGGCCACCACGATCGCCAGACCTCAACAAATGTGATTATTTGATTTGAGGAACATTGAAGGATTTTGTTTATTCCAATTGAATCTTGGGAAGATTGATGAAATCTTAATACGAAAAAATTTTACGTTATAAGAAACGATCATCATTTATTAGATTTATGTTTCAGAGAAAATGATGCCCACTTTGAACAATTTCTTTAGTTACAATTTTATTATTTTTATTTTATAGCTTTAATATTGTCAAATTTTAAAGACAAAGTCTACTACTGACTTTGATTTCTCCTAATAAACACTACTAAAATTTTGTTTTAATGAATGCATTTTTTCTTCAAAACATTAGTTTTTTTTTAAATTTAATAAGAGTAAAAATATTTGGCCCCACATTGAAGGCCTGTAATTCCGCCTGTAATGTTTAGTTAAATTGCAATATTTTTGGAACCCCCCATGTACCTGTTCTATGTCAGCTGTTATGCGGAACACTATATTTTTGACACAGTGGTTCTCAGACTGAAATAAAAAGGAACTAGCAGCAGTCTTACTAGTTAGATTAAATGAAATTTAAACATGAGTCTTACGCCGAAGCAACACCACGTCTCTTCTACGAAAAAATCATCGAGAATCGACGATTACAGCTAGCGATATGCGCTGCATTTTAAAAACCAACAAATTATCACCTCTGTAGAGCTATAAGCTCCAACAAAATCATAAATGTGTAGGTTATAGACCCTGCTACATTTTCCAAATAGTTAATTAAGTATTATAAAATTTTCACTATGTTTATCTGAAACAAAACGAACGAATTTTTTGCCGATATTAATAATATAAGGACCACTGAAAAAAACACTGAAACCAATGTTAGTTGTTCTGCAGAATATTTCAGATTCTTGAGAGGTATTTTTGAAAATATAAAAAACAACAAAGAATTACCGAAAAAAAGCGCCGAAAAATACTTGGAATATACTGCCTGGTGGGTAATTTGCTGTGTCATCAAATTTTAGATTTCTAATAAAAATATTATTTAACATATTACTATATGTTTCCCATTACTTAGGTTCTATTAAGCCAGAACCTCATTTCATCATATAAGTGGCAATTAGATTTTTGATTCATGCGACCTTTTGCACTAATTCCGTTTTGAAAATTAATATAAAAACTAGAAAGGTGGCAAGTCGGCTTGACCTTTCTTCGGACTTGACCGACTTGACCTTTCTTCGGGCTAAAGCCCTCTGGCCGCGCTGCGCACGGCATGACCACCGCTGCGTAGTGCCTTTTATTTAATGTCCATTACTACGCAGGGCTCTACGCCTGTGAATAATAAAATGTAAACGTGACTTTGGCTGAACTCTATGGTGGGTAAAATCCGGCGCTCTATAATTTAGAGGAGTGGTTGGCATATTTTGGTAATTTTTAGTGTTTTCTCGAGTTTGGTTAATTTTTTTCAACATCCTGTATTTTAAATATTGAATCGGGTGGTCTTTATGTGATGCTAAAAGTTTCATATTTTTTTTTAATCCATTGTTATTTTTTGTTATTTGTTATTTCTTATTATTTTGTTTATACGTTTATAACTTGTTCGTTTTCCGTACTAAGAAAATGTAAATTCGTTGGTGATATAGGTTTATTTGTTCGACAAATGCACAAAACGCAAATTGAGATTGAAATTAAAAAATGTCAAGACATAAATAAAAGTTTGCAAATCAAATTTCCAACACCTAGCGAAGTAAACTTTTTTTGAAAAACTTTTTAACCATCAATTTTCAATAATTAATGTAGCTCTCCCCATAGTGGTTTTTAAGCCACAAATTTGCTGGTGCTGACTTTGGAATTTTCTCGAAAAGTTATCAAAAATTGATGTGCACCATTAGAAGCAGTATACATTTTTATATAAGTTGTGAAAAAATTATGAACATAAGTAACTGTTGATTTACAAACGCGATATGTGTTACGAAAAATATAATCAAATAACGTCCGAAACATTTGATTTTAAAAAGTTCATACACAGATGCGAGGTGAACAAAAATGTTTACCTTGCTACTATATTAAACACCAATGCGAAAAAATGAAATATTTTAAGCATTAGAGCGTAAAATAGATTGTTTCTAAATTAATTTATGACTATATTTTCTATATCACAAAAAAATAATGTATGCTATTCGAGTGTAAATACCTTAATTAGTTTATGAGATTGTCGAACTGAGAAAATTCTTTAAAAAATTTTTCCATCAACAATTTGAATAAGGAAACAATATTAATTTAAATCCATCTAAAAATCAATGTGAAACAAAAAAAAAACTTTTCCTCATTAAACTGTGACATATAAACGAAATGTTTTAGCGTTTCCAGTTTGAGACGATAAAAAATATTTTCTTACAATTTACAAATACTTACTGCTGACTCCGACAGGCATGGTTGTTGTTACAATAATCGTGATCCGTTTCTTAATTGTTAAATTACAGCTTTGTCCTGGGGTGTCCGACGTGGTTTCCTTTCATTTTCTGCAATAAAAGAGAGATAAAAGTAACATACTGCCTACTACACAACGAGGACAGAGATCATATAACCATAACTGTCGACAATACATAGCCCGTTATGCCAAATTTGATTCATTTAAAAATCGAAGCATGCATTCGAATGTAAATTACATTTCTACAAGCTCAAAAAGTAAATGAGGAGAATGACTAATATTCATAGCTGATAAATACTTAATTTTATAGTTTTATAATATATACAAAGAGTCCCAAATTTGAGACCGATCACAGAGATTCTGGTAAACTATAAAAGACCGAAAATACTTCAATTGTGGTAAAGTTGCTATTCTAACCCCACATTTTTATAATTATTTTCACATATGTAATTATAAATAAATGTGAATAAGTAACATTTTATGTAGTACTAAATACCTAAGTTTAGGTTATAACAATATTTACGTGTTCAACAGAGCTGGATATGAATACACAAAAAGTATTCAATCTATGTTAAAAAAGTGTTCAAGATTACTTGAATTTTGAATACAACATTGTGTATATTAATATTAAAATCGTTAAACGTTATCTACACACAACATATGTTAGCCCTACGAAATACATTAAAAAGGAAATGTTAAATTTGTACAGAGCGTTAATTTAACTTAAAAAACTCTAAATTTACTACGTTGTTTGGGCTGTGTTTAGTTCGTCCGTGTCTGTAATCAAAGAGTATGTTGTGTGTGTATATAAAATAAATCCCAGATTTTTTATCTTATTCGACGTATTTATTTACTTGTACTGTAAAATTTTGTAACCTACGTATTGTGTGTTTTAAGATAATAAAAGTTTAAGTTAAATAATTATAAAAGGGAGTGAAATTAAAAACTTGATATACTACGTGACAAAGAAAGGTAAACATCTATAATATCTAGATAAACAGCTATTGTTTGTTTGGCAACATGAAGTATAGCATTGTCTTGCCGAAAAGTGTCGTTTTGGGTGGTGTGAAGATATGGTATGACATATAGCTCAATCATTTCCTGGATATAGCGTTGGGCTGTCATGTTGCCTTTAATGAAAACTAGTGGTGAACTGCTTACCATACGCGATACCACCCCATACGGTTACGAAAATCATGGATAAATAATCGGGAACTGGATTAATCCGACCATCTGTCCCTAAATTCAATCATTAAAATTCCGTAAATTCGCATTAACAAAAATAAAATTAATGATGGGTCAAAGCGTCGAATTAAAAAAAATCGTTTGTCCACGACTATCCTATAAAATGTTCATTATACATGTTTCCTCAATAACAATAATATCCGATATTCACTAGCGAATAATGATATCATTATTCATTGGTTTCAAACAATCGGGAATGAACTAATAAAACAAATATTCCCGAAGTCAGCAATTGAACCTGAACCTCCTGTGTGAAGGCTCCGAATGATAGTAGAAATATATTAAATAAAGTTTTATTTGCTTTCTTAAATTTATCAAGTCAACGACAAATGTCAAACATGAAAGTAAGGCGTTTTGACAGTTTTGAATGGTATGTTCATGTAATGAGTGTCAAAATATTATATGTATACTAGGTGACCAGGCAAACGTTGTTTTGCCATATGAATTATTTCTAGTACATATTTTGGCAGTTAAATAAAAAATAACTAACTTATTGTAAGTGTGTGGAGATGTGGTATATGACTAAAAGAGGAATGGAGCACTGTGAATGATGACGGCCTATAAGAATAACAAAACACGAAACATTCATTTTTTGAATTATATAGCGTGCTTGCAATTTTACTTGTTTGACGGCCCAAATTAGCCCCTTTATGTCTTGTTGGCATTGTTCACTGTACAAAAAAATAGCCAAATAGTAAAATAACAGCCGTTGTTGGCGGGAGCTCGTGACACGTGTTGCGTACTTTCGAGGTTATGTAGATCACTTAATTAACTAATGAGAACTACACTCAAAATTAATAATTTTATTAATTATTGATAAAATAGGAAATAAATAATTATGGCCCAGCAAATTAATAATAAATTTACTTGAAAATTACACTTAGAAGGTAAAATGATAATTGTAAACGTCACTACAACGCTCGATTCATACACAATAATAATGGTCGAAAACTGTGTAGGGAGTGAGAGAAGCCTTATTATTATGTGAGAGAGACAGGAGACCGGCTTCGTTCTCATCCCTACTCCGTACTGTTTATTGGGTGAGAAGTGACACCGGTAGATGCTTGGCGGGGATAACTGATCTAGTGATAATCGATCAGTTATCGACCAGGGTTAAAAATGATTAAATTACTAAAATGGATATTAAAAAATAGAGGTTTATGATAGAAGGACAAAAATTAAGGGTTGTATGTATTTTTTAATGCCACATCATAAAAAAATAAAAAATTTTGTCCAAAAAATAAAAAAAAATTGTTTGGGGTGGACCACCCTTATCACTTAGGGGTATAAAAAATAGATTACGACCGATTCTCAGACCTACCGAATATACATATAAAATTTCATAAAAATCGGTCAAGCCGTTTCGGAGGAGTATGGCGTCTAAAACTGTGACACGAGAATTTTATATATTAGATAATAATATATAAATATAAAATATTTTCAGTAAGTTTGCTAAAACATTGTTAACAGTTTCTAGACAAAGTATATGCATTTAATGACTGAAATTCATCGTATCATACGAAAAAAACAATATATAAATTCACCCGTCATGCAGACTGATGCCAAAAAAGTTGTATATTTTATTCCCTATCGCCTTTGCTGTTTTAATTAGTAAAAAGTTTTACTTTGAACGTTGTTTACTAAACACCCGGCATGGATTGTTTCAAATCGAAACAATTTGTAAACAAAGCATTGATTTACACTATTTGTATGAATTGTTTTGTCAATTTGAGTAACAAAATCGACAAAATTCTGACCTGGCATTTTAGTTATATAGGTCCTCCCCATACATTTTAATTTAAAAGTAAAGTAGACTAAAAGCCGTATGACACTACAAAACATTTTCAGCATAATTATTTATAAAATTTTGTTGGTAATTTTCGTTAGAAAAATGTGAATTTTAGTTAATTTATGAATGCTATTATGAATAAAAATTATAAAATTCACGCGCGTGCGTATTAACTGGGTTTATTTGGCACCATCTGTTGAAAGTGATTATATTTTGTGAAATACTGAAGACAAAGGACCTATAATAATTATTGTCAAATGACAATTATAACAAAATATCAATGACGATTTTATCAAAATATCGTTATTATAACATAAATGTGTTTACCCAACAAAACACACAATAACTATCACAATTATAGTAATTAGTTCAATTTGCAAACTGGCCACTTTTTCGCGCAGATTCTCACAAAAATTTCCTTCCAAAATT
Organism: Monochamus alternatus; assembly: GCA_037114965.1. Classification (NCBI taxonomy): domain Eukaryota; kingdom Metazoa; phylum Arthropoda; class Insecta; order Coleoptera; family Cerambycidae; genus Monochamus; species Monochamus alternatus. The sequence goes on along the minus strand of CM073432.1, from coordinate 24,441,373 downwards.
ATTTGAATTGTTTTCTGTATGCAACTACAAAAATAGCGAAGAATAGAATTGTTCCAAAAATTCTATACAAAATTTTTACAGTGTCATACGGCTTTAACTTCGACATTAAAGATGCGTGGAGAAAACCCATAACCAAAACACAACTCACAGTTGCATAAAAATCAGGAAATATGTCTAAAAATGTTTACGAACAAACAATAAAAATAATGTTTTTTAACATGATATTTTTGTTTTATATCTAAGTAGCGTGTACAACATGGCACTCTCGATTTATCGTTAAAGAAGGAAACGCACTATGCGGTCACGACACATCGAGGACCCTCTCGTTTCGACTTATTTAATATTTTTAGAATTTTATCCGAATTCTTTAAACTTTTTTAAAGGTGAAAAAATGATGACGTTTTTTAAAACATTAAGAATGACAGACTGACAATTTTACCTTGTACAATATTACGTTACTGAACTGGCAGTGCTAGCAACGGCCAATAATAATGCCTAGGTGTAAATTCACAAAATATGCATTTGGTAAAAAACTTTGGGACAAAGTAGAGGAGGTTAAAACATAAAAATAAAATATAGGAACTCCTGTCTGAAAATGTATTGTATTGGCACCAAAACCTTATAATGCCAAAATAGAAAACAATTTATTATTGTGGATGGTGAAGGGAAGTTAATGAAATATAACATTTTATTAGCATTTTTAACCACAGAAGAAATATGAGGCTTCCACTTTAAATCTTCAGATGTAAATAACACCTCGAATAACACCGAAGTCACACTGAATAGATACCGACTTTAACTGATGATTCTCAGTAGCATAATTAATTCTAGAATTACTTTTGCCAATATGAAGTATGCAGCATTTATCTATATTCAGCTTTAGGAGTCAAGTAGAGCGTCAATTCTGCAGTGTATTAAGATCTTGCTGAATTTCGTATTGTGAATAAACGGATTTCCATATAGTTTAGTGTCATCCGCATAGAAGCAAAAGTTAGACTTAAGCATGGGTGGAAGATCACAGATATATACGAAAAATATCAGAGGTCCTAATATGGATCCTTGCGGCATTCCACTCGTAACAGGAATTAAGGCAGGAGCTAAGACAGAGAAGGAGCTACCCACTTTGACAAAGAAAATCTTATTATTGACATAAGCCTTAATCCATCTAAGCAGATTTCCTCTAATTCCAACATGCTCCAACTTTATAAGTGAACGTTGTAGTGCTTTGTCAAAGGCTCTTGCAAAATCTACAGCTCTTTTCCAACATGGTACCTGACTAGTTGGAAACCTGTCCAAAGTCGTCAGTCAGTTTAATATTAGATACAACTCTGCTGCAGTAAGTCGGTGAACGATTTGGCTATCCACTTCGGACAGGTTTCCAACCAGTCAGTTGCCGTGTTGGAAAAGAGCTATTATAAATAACATCTATGGGATTACCGCTACCAATTTGTTTAGTCCAGTCATTCAAACATGTTGTTTCTGTGCGTGAGTTTTCTAGAAGGAATGGGCACACTTTATCGACTATGATGGTTTCCATCGATTTAAGAGGGACTGGAGAGGACGCTAATAGATCGGTAGTTGGCATAATTGAATTTATCACCGTTTTTTTAATTGCTGCAGATATTTTATCAGTGCTAAAGATAATTTCTGCTAAAGCACGTTCATTTTTAGGTAATGACACAACAGTAGGAGTTACATCTACTTGTTTTGTGGTATAAGAGCGAAGAAAATTATGTGAAATTCAGGTTAGCAGTTTCCATATTATAATAATTGAACTGTCACATAGAACTCTCCATTTAGTCTTCCAGCGATCGCAGATCTTATACATACATTTATAAAACCTTTGATGGTCCGTGGAATTTGCAATGTCGGTTCCATTCGAGTTTGTCTAATTATACATTTTAAATTTTTCGAAATTACACGTTGCTAGCCATAATCTTCCAGTCTCAATGTACTTGCTTTTGCAATAATAATGACGCTCCCTCAAAACAGTTGTTGAACTTCTGGAAGTTCATTAAATTTCTATTAGTGAATGAAAACAACTAAGAACTAATGTTAAAAGTTGAAAGTAGATTTCATTACAAATACATCAACACTTCAAAAGAAATCGCAAAATTCATTTTAAAGAGTGTAATTATTATTGCAAACGATTGTATTTTTATATTTCATCCATAACTTATCTCTTTCCTTAAGATGTGATGCTTTGAAAGCATGGGATACGACCAGTTACAGCGGCGACTACGGAACGCCTCGGAGGACCACCATTGTCCGAGGAACGGCTCCGACCGTAGGAGTCGCTAAACCAACAATAGGAACCGAAATCAATATATGGGCGGACCCAGAGACACCGACAGCGGGTCTGTCCCCACAGAGCCTATAGGCCGAGAACAACCAGGGCAGGTAAAAGAATCCCGGTTATTGCTAGAGATGTGCATTTTAACTCTGTTTCTGGCAGCGACCAGTTACCAACATCTGGAGGACTGTCATTTTTAAATTCTTCTACCAACTGAAAATAAATGACGTCAGACGCAAAAAGTGGTTATGAAACGAGGTTTTAAGAATACATAACTATGCATATGTTTTAAAGTTTGAAAGTTTTTTTTAATCAACCTGTATTTCATTTTACAGCTGTTAGAATAGTAGTTATAAAATCCAAAAATGAAAAACGTTTTCAAAATTGTAGACACGCGAAAAACACGACAAATTCAAATTGTCTGTGTGAAATTGCTTCGACTATATCTGATAAATAGGTATATAAAAATTTCGTTCATACTAAGATTACGTAAATATAAATTGGCGTGCTGTTCAACCTGTTTCCAGTTATTTATTTATGCAATATCAGCTGATATATGAATAGATAATAAGTGACGAGGCGGAGCAGACATATTTTGGATTTTTATTTGTGACGACCGACTACACGGCGTGGTATTGCATAGCAGAAATGCCAACAACGTTTGTATACACACCGAACTAACCGTTCGAACTGTAGTTCGCTGAAATTTTAAATTTGAAAATATCATGAAGTAGGTGCGTTCTGGAATCTATTTCCGCGTCACACTACGTTTATAGAAACCCAAATAAATCTCTCTACAAGGAATATAAAGGTAAATTTATTTCTGCACCATACATCACGTGCTATATTAAAACAACAGATTGTATCACAGTAAAGTTGGCGTCTAGTTTTTTATTGAGTTCGATTTTTTATATATATATATATATATATATATATATATATATATATATATATATATATATATATATATATATATTTAGGTATTAACAATATTGTGTGAAACTAACTACTCTGCGGACTAAAGCCCCGATCAGTGTTGAATTACACGCACAATATCTACCCATATATTCTTTATTATTACCTTTTGTAGATTTTTTACTATATTGCGATGGTATACTAATGAAAAATTGCATAGACAATGCTGTATTTACTAATTATCTAAAATAAAAAAATAATTTAGCTAAATTTACTACCCTGGTTTAATGAAAACATTCTATAAATACTTACGTTCACTTTTGAAACTGTGGGAAGTCGAAAAGTCAACCACTGATCTGATCTATTTCTGCATTTTTAAGATTGCTTCTTCAGGTGGCCTCCTTTAAATCTAACTATGGAATTGTTCGTTAGCATATCGAGATGGTTGGCATCAAAGAACATACATATGAATTCATGCATAGGAATTGTAGGAGGACTAATTTATATTTTCTTAAAATACCTTTGCAATATATCAAAAATTTACAAAAACTATAGTCTGTTTGGAAATAAAAGAGAGTAATAAAACCCCGACATAAGAACCGGCCATGGGCGTGGTAATATTTCGTTTCAGGTAATTATCGGGTAACACTAATATTGTGACAGATCAATCCAGTCTTAGAGCTGAATATACGAAGACGTGCTAATGCAGTAGAGTAAAATTCGACTTGTGTTCAGTGACTATTGCGCCAGTGGATATAATATTGTTTGGGTAAAATGTCGAGCTTATCAGATTACGTACCTGCTAAACGCGTGAAAAGATGTGCGCTGTCTCAGAATGAGAAGATTATTATATTAATTGTATTTAATGCATTGAAACACCAAAATCCTACCAACAGTGTTGATGACATCGTGGAAAAGTGTTCCAAAATGACAGGGATTGGAAAATCGACTATCTACAGACTTTTAAAGGAAACAAAAAATTAACAAGATACTGTAAATACCCCAAAATCATCTACAGGGAGGTCAAAAGTCGTTATAGATGATTTCCTCAAAAATGTCATTCGCAGAAAAGTACCCTGATTTTATTTTAAAAAAGAAATACCAACGCTAAACAAAATTTTAAGTGAACTTTCAGAGGACAACGATTTGCCAAAAATCAGTAGAAGCAAATTATGGGCCGTCTTACGAGAGTTGAATTTTTGCTGGGAAAAGCAGAACAGGAAGTCAGTTCTTATCGATAATGATGAAATTATTTGTTAGCGAAGATCCTACTTAAGATCAATTAGAAAATTCAGTGACGAAGGGAGGAATATTTATTATCTAGACGAAACTTGGGTCAACGAGGGATATACTGTAACAAAAGTATGGCAAGATAAAAATGTAAAAAGTTTTCGACAAACATTTTTGGATGGACTTTCAAGGTACCTTCAAGCAAAGGGCGAATGTTAATAGTGACACATATAGGTAGTGCCAGTGGTTTTGTAGATGGCGGTAGATATTGTGGGTGTAATTCAAAGCTGTTCGGGGCTTTAATCCGCAGAATAGTTTCACACAATATTGTTAATACGTAAAAATATATAAAAAACGAGGTAGGTAAGTAGGTAAATGTCATGTCTAATTTAAAATGTCTTGGCAGTTCAACATCACTTTTGACATTGTGGATATTTAATTTAAAATAATTTTAATCTATAGGTATAATTTTTATAGTTACATTTAAAGGTGGCCACCTGAAGAAGCAATCCTAAAAATGCAGAAATAGATCAAATCTCATCTATTGTAGTCGAATTTTCGAGTAACCACAGTTTCAAAAGTGAACTTAAGTATTTATATAATGTTCTCATTAAACCAGGTTAATAATACATTTAGTTAGATTTTTTTTTTCTATTTCGATAATTATTAAATACAGCTTTGTCTATGGAATTGTTCATTAGCATACCTAGATGTTTGGTATCAGAGAACATAGGAATTGTACGTACACAATTGATTTGTTCTATAATAATAAACAAAATAAATGAACTAATATAGAACATTTTCTTTCATATCTGTTTATGATTGCCTCCCAACGTTGTCAGTATCATCTATCTGTTCCACACCTAAAATATGGTGGCTTGAATGTTATTAATTTAAACCAATTCTAAAACGCGAGGCTGGTGCTTTATGAACGAAGAATCGCATTTTCAGTTAATTGAAAATATTTACAAAAATATATACACATCGAAATATTTATAACTATTTAATTTCGCGCCATTTTCCGAATCAATAGTGGATGCCTTGAGTTTAATTATTAGATAAATAAAATTAAGATAATGTGCAACTGTTTGACCTAAATCTTTCTTAATTTAGCTAAGATTGTAAAAGTTTATTGAGCTTTTAATATTGCAGGTGACAAAACCTGTTGCTTAGGCTGCATGACTTATTGAGAACAGTAGTGAAAATAGACTTTGAGATACAAAATATTTTTATATACGTAAGGAAATATTTTCATAATATGATAAGTGCAGTTAATTCTATATTTTATTTTTATATTTAATATCACATATAAATACATGTGATACTATTCCTGAAAATGTAACCTCTGAACAGGACATATTTCATCAGGGTGTTCAGAATATGACCCAAATGCCACAAAAAACTTGAAATGAAGAAAATTTCAAAGGCGAATAGTTTTTCTTTACAAATATGTCTCAAAAACAAAAATGCATCACTGTGTTATGAAATTGCAACAATTTTAAAAGGTACCTTCAATATATACAAAATGCATACATTATAGATTGCAAACAAGAAGTTTATCATAAGAAACAAAATCTACCATTTCAGTACCGAACAGCTGTTATTATATGCTGCTGGACTTCGTATATAGCGTATGCATCATCAGAAAATTTGTAGCGTACCAGGAGCGTCGTGTTACCGATTGTTATGGAGTGATTTGTTTATTTTTTGAAAGATCGAGCACAATATTAGGCCCTCCGAATACGTGGTTAAAATTGATGACATTAAGACTGAATCGCCCTGTATATGAACAATATTAGAAGAGTTATTGATGAAATTCCGCCGGCTTTATGTTAGAATGTTATCGAGGACTGATAGACATCTTGACTGCGTTATTAGTCGACCCGTAACGGTCATCTGTCTGACATCTTTTTCTTGCATAATGGCATAGATTGCACTTACAAATAATTTTCATATTTTGTTTTACTTCAACTGAAAACGTAGGACATTCTTATTAAAACGCTCCTTACAAATTTGTTACAAGGCTGGTGAACTTTTCTCGTTTCCCTTTCAAAATATCAAACGGTTTGAACATTATACAGGAACTTTTTTGAGATACATCGATGGCATAAAAATAAATGTAATATTATTTTTCTGTTTCTTTGATATGACCACAACTTGTGTTTTTTTATAAGGAACACACATTTTATTTCAAAAACGGAAAGAGGACTAAAAATGCATTCTGAAAATATATACTTTACTTATTATTTTTTGTGCAGATTTGCGGAAAATATAAAATTTAAAAAATACCATCGATATTTAAGTTTTCTAACTGAGAAGGCTTTGAAAACAAACAACATTGACATTTAACATTATTAGAAGCGTGTTAACAGAAATCAACTACATTCTAATAATAAATACCTACAATTCTTGCAAAATCTTTTCATTTCTTAGGTAAAAAATTTTATTCAATTGGATTTGTCTTCATTTGAGTAATGAACCATTTTTGACACACACCATCAAAAGTCTTGGACCCCCTGTATATAAAATGATTCGATTAAGCCTAGTGGTTTTTCTTAAGGCATCGTGCTGCCCGTCTCCAGTGGGCGCGAGAGCATAGAGGTTGGCTTTCACGCCAGTGGCGGTGGGTCTTATTTACAGACGAACCAGAATTGGGTTGGTTACTGATGACAATCGACAAAGAGTCTGGAGTGAACCAGGTCAACAGCGACTTCATTTTGCCTGTGAAGTTGCTCCGTACGAAGGGGATACCGTAATGTTTTGGGGTGGAATAATGTTCAAGAACCCATTATCTACACCCTACGTACTGAATTAGGTGAAAATTTTGTGTTTATGGACGACAACGCTCGATCACATCGCGCAAGAAAGGTTCAAGAGACACTCGAAGCAGGACATATCAATAGATTAGATTGACCAGCCAACTCTCCTGACATGAATCCTATTGAAAACATGTGGGATTTCGTTGCTAAAGCCATTCATAATCATATTCCTCTACCTCAGACTACAGATGAGTTAGTCGTGGCGGCAGAAGAGGAATGGAACAATATTCCAATCTCTCAATGCACAGACGTGCATCAAGATATTGAGAATAATCTCAATATATTGAGTTTACTAAAAATAAAAAATATGTGTGACACCAGGGTGCTTTCGTACACATCTTATTAATTTGAATCGCGCAATAAGCAACAAATAATAACAATTTGACCGAGCATTGCAATTACTCCAGGTATAAACGGACGTGATCCCAATGCATTCGCTAGTAACGTAATTTGGAAGTAAGAACTGGTAGGCTATAAATTCGTCAAAAACATGGCGCGTAATATGTAAAATAGAACCGCTACGCAACACGTAGAAATTATCTTCAACTCACTCGTTAAATGCACGTATAATTATAAGCAATTTATTTTTAGAAACGGCGATAAATAAAACCGAATGTCATCAGGTACTGTAGCTAAATTCTCCATTATGTTTTCCTTTACATAAAAATCGATTTCAAACAATCTTTTTATGGCAACATTAAAATAAATGATTATTGATTAAAATGTGAGGTTGAGGAAGTTGTCTGAGACAAGTAAGTGCGATTCAAGCAAAACTAACTGAGAATAATTATTGAGGTTGTGCCATATGAACCTGCTCGTCAAATTTGTGAAAGCGTGTTGTGTTAAGTAAATACAATACCACCGGTAAAAATTAAGTAAATACCGAGGTAAATACATTTATAGCCAAACATAAAGCTAGGATATATGTATAAACATTTCTCAGTCAGGATTAAAAAAAGTATAAATAAGTATATGGAATTGGTCAAAATACTTACTTTACAGAAGAAACCTAAGGATATTTTTTAATAAATACCGATCATTTTCCTATGGACCATGGACCATGAACCACGAACCTACTTATTATTATCTTTTGTTGTTTATATACAGCCTTGAATATGAAGTAAGTTGTATTCAACATCTTTAGTATCTAATAAGTAAGTATTCGCTAATTATTTAATTAAGATGTATATATTTTCTAAAATTATTTTAGTTACAGCAAACTGTGAAAATAATGCAATATAGAAGAACTAGTGAAATCTAATAAAACATAACAAAATGAAGAAACTTGAATTAACTGGAAATTACACTACCATTCTGTCTATGTACAATAAATATTTAATTAAAAAATATATATTTCTTATTAAATGAAAGCCATTGAAGATTTATTTCTTCTTTAACGTCCTGTATAAAAAGCTTTTTTACTGTAGTTTTGTCAAAAATGATTAAATCATATCTGACTTTCAAAGTACAATGGCATAAAAACAAAACACTATGGGATTGGAATATATTTATTCTGAGTTGTATCTAAAGTTAAAAACGATATGGAAATCACGGAAAAAAGCTATACTAGTATTAATAAATTTATTCCAATACTAGCTTAGTTTCACTATTCCTCCTCAAATACAGTAATACTTTATTGAAAGATTGCCTTATTCTGGTATAATAAGAACACATATTCTTCTTTTAAGTATAAAGATTACTTGAAATCAAGCAAATTAATATACTTAATATGAGATGAAGATGAAAAAGATTTGTCTAAAGAATTGTTTTGTTTTATTTAGAATTTAGATAAGAAGAATTCATTCAAACAATAATTGTTATTCTCAAAGTAAAATTAAGTTTTCTTTATTTGTACTGTTAAGTAATTTGAAAGAATTACTGCAAATATTTGAAATAAGTTTGAATAAAGTAATTAACAATACTGCAGTAAGAAAAAATAAAACTGGAGTACATAATTAATTAATATTTTTGCTTTAAATATATATTGTATTCCATTTTAGAATAATACTTAATTATTTATATAACGTGGGTCACAGAAAACAGATCAGCCATTCATTAGCGGCACACCAGACATATACCGCTTTCGAGCTTGTTAGCTTTCCTCAGTATGACATAGGTGAGGCAACCGGCGACTTTTCCGACAAGCGAACTTGAGTAGATGTGAAGCAGCACATAGCGGCCACATGCTGAACCTGACGGTCCCACAAAAAACACGTTTTTATTTTTGCACACGACCACCTATATACACTGCTTTAACACAATTTGTAGCAAATAATATTACAAATTGGGTATCTATAGTTTTGATAATGATCTTAGAGGCTTCAAGAAATCTCCCATTTGTGGCAAAATCGGCGTATAAAAATATGCCAGAACTGAAAGTACTGTTACTTTTGTTTGTAATAAGATATGATATATATCTCTTTCTATGTTTAAAACTTTGTCCAAAAATTATAAACAAAAATAGTAGCACTTTCAGTTCTCCAAGTCATGGCAAAATTAGTACACTGATAATTATTAGAAGATGTACCGACGGATATAATTGATACCAGAAAAAACTACGCTTCTCACCATTATAGGAAAGAAATATTTTTTTACAGAAAATTTTGCTTGTAATGTAAAATAATAATTATTTTTAGCCTTGACTGCTACAGCAGTAATTATCGTAAAATCTTTACAGCAAAAAAATCTAACAGTACTACAGTAAGAGTGATGACAGTTATGACCACAATACAAGCATTCAACGAAAAATATCCAGGTGTACACGTGGCACAAAAATGTTTTAAGAACAAAGCCACTGATGAAAATAGTGAGACAAAAGAAAAATTATGAAGATGTCACAACTGTGCTAGTTCTACAGTCAGTAAACGAATATCCTACGATGTTACTAAGGACACACTGAGAATACTTAGAACTAACTTCACTTCACTTACTTCATCGGTCAGTGGTCAAGCGATTTAAGGCGTCAGTACTTGAATCCATGTAACCAGACCGCTGTGCGTTCGATCCCCGCGGCCGGTAGACCGTATATCAGCTATATTCGTGGGGAAGATTGGCACTCTCTCTGCGGCTATGGTAGAGTGGAAAAATGATGGCTTGGGTCAATGTGTGAGATTGATACCGGTTGACATATGACCATCCACCTAATTAATGGAGTTGTCCAGGCTTCCCTCATTCCTGTACTGAATGGTGGTTAGGGCCTACCAACATAAGTCGTTCCTGGGCGCAAAACTGGTCTGCTCAATAGTAATATGCTGCCCCCTCTCCCGCACAAGTCGCCGACTTTTGGACTTATTCTCGTGATTAGAATGAGGGGTAGAGATATTATTATTATTAATAAAAAAGTCTCATAAAAAATATCAAAATAAAATAAAATTCTGCCATTCGAATCAAGTTTCAACTACACTTTAGAAGCAGGCGATGAAGCAAAATATCTTCTTTTTTGAATGTGGGTTGGAGCTATGAAACGAATATTCATCCATCAACAGATTAGATTTTCGGACAAATCCACTTCTCCAGCAGATGACATTGTTGCTTGGCAATATTTGTCATATAGAGTACCGATAATCGTCATCTAGGCGACAATAATTCAAATAATTGGTGCCTTTCTATGAAATAATAATAATAATAATAATAATAATAATAATAATAATAATAATAATAATAATAATAATGGCATTTATGAACTACCACTGAACTACCAACATTCTTTTTCTTCTTTCTATTTCCAGCAAGACGGTTGTCTGATGCATTCTGCTTGACATAATCCATGTTACTGTTGGCGAAATTTGAAAACGTCTAATCTTGTTCTTCAAAACAATACAAGATTTTCTTGTTCTTGTTCGATCTTGCAAGAGCATGTCTTGTTTTGTCTTTCGAGTGTCTCGTAAATTTCTTGTCTCGTTTGTGTCGATAGTGGTCGATTGGTAGACGTGATAAGGTATAGAAACGACCAATAAAAATAATGGACGAAATAGAATCAGAGCTCTTTCAGTCAAGCGGCAGGAATTTATAATTGGTTCTAGTTCAGCAGAACTATATCAAGACTCAATAAATTATGATTTTAAAACAAATTTTATATGCTGGTATGCTATATGTCCTTTAAATGAAGCATATACCTACAATAGAAATACAATATTTATTTTTCCAGTTAATGCTTACTAAAATATTACAACTTCTTACATTTGCAAGATTTCTTGCCATACTAATATTTCTTTCTTCGCAAGACTTTTTTAAATTTTGTCTTGTTTTGTAATTCGAGCTGTCGTCTTACCTTGATCTTCTTGTCCAAGAAAAAAACAAGATTTCCAACACCAGCTCATATCTATTTCCCCCACAGTGTTCAGACCTAACAATCATGGATTTTTACCGACTCAAACAGATAATCTACAATAGATTTTTGGACAATGACATCGACCAGCTAAATGAACATATTAAAGAAACTACAGTTCATACCTTTAGAAGAAATTAGATGAAGCAATAATGAATTCCTTGCTCGTTTTCAAATTTGTGTGGACGTTGGTGCAACAGTGTTTATTCCAATCCAATCCAATATTTTTTTGAAACTTCTGTTAAAATAATTGAATTCCCCATCAAGCATACTCAGTTGACTATTTCTGATGGTTCATACCTCTTCAAATAAGCGAGTCAATGTGGGTGGGAGTGTTATTTGACCCACCCAGTACAAAAAACAGCCTTGGTAATCAATTTACATTTAAAATATTTCCGAAGGACAAAGCCCGGACAACTTCTGAATATATAAACTGGAGATTCAACTTTATTTGCATTACATCATAATTTATAATTCAGACAGCGGACGGATGTGTGAATTTTTTAAATTAAGCTATAATCTGACTCCATAATTTTTCCTGCAACAGTCACTTCACACAGGAAGATGGTTGAATAGAAGCACGCAGAAAATAACAAATTATACATAAAAGTAGAATGGTAACATTACAACACAAATATACAGGGTGTTCCGCATAAGAACCGACACAGAACAGATGCATATAGAAGGTCTCAAAATATTGCAATTTAACCAAACAAACAGTTGAAGATGAACCACAAATAATTAGGTACTAAACGTTTATCTCGAGAAGCTGGATTATCAAAATCTTTTGTACATCGTAATCTACTATATTCATATTACATTCAAAAAGTGCAAGAGCTATTGCTTCAAGATTACGATCGACGAGTGACCTTTTGCGAGTTTATCTTCAGTCAGTATATTAATTTTCACAAGAAAATTCATTTCACTCGTAGAGGAACTACAAATGTTCACAATTTTCATAAATATTCCGCTGTAAATCTACTAGACATTTTCAACGCGAGTTTAAGATAAATGTTTGGTATTATTTATCGTTATTTGATTCGACCAGTTATTTTGCTAATTCGACTTAATGGCGAAAGTTATTAGGAATTTCTGTAAAATACTCTCCCTGATTTAATCTAAAATTTACCGTTGCAACTTAGACTAGAGTTTTGGTTTATGCATGATGGGGTACCACTTCATTTTACTGCTACTATTAGAGACTTTGAATTTTAAGGCTCCAAATAAATTGTTAGGACGAGGAAATAATTGTCCTCAAAATTGGCCACCACGACCGCCAGACCTCAACAAATGTGATTATTTTCTTTGAGGAACATTGAAGAATTTTATTTATTCCTCGCCAATTGAATCCCAACAAGATTTGTGAGATCGTATTACAAGTAAATGCAACGTTATAAGAAACGATCTTTATTTATTAGACAGAATAAATTTCAATTTTCGGCGAAGAATAAATTTATGTTTCAGAGAAAATGATGCCAATTTTGAACAATTTCTTTAATTATAATTTTATTTTATAGTCTTATTTACTAACTGCCAAATTTTAAAGACAAAGCCTACTACTCACTTTATTGATTTTTTCTAATAAACACTATTAAAATCTTGTTTTAATTAATGTACTTTTTCTTCAAATCCTTAAAGCTTACAATTAAATCCTGCGCGGGATATTATCATTCTTTTTAAATTGGATCAATGGGAAAAAAGTTTCGTATAATTTTAGAGATGACTCACCCTCAATGAACACCGTGTAATGTTTCAATTTACTTGAACTCATAATCAAGAACCAATAGTAAACCTAAATCATGTACCACATTTGGTTATTCCAAGTTCAAGCAATTCAGAGATATTATTTTTTTGAAGGTCTTTTGAATCTTTGTCGCAAAATCGTTGTTAGATACACCCCACACATTAATATAAGATTTATTTATAAAAAAAATTGACAAAAATAAAAATTGGTACTAGAGTTTTGCAAAAAAAAGTTAAATATTACTATCTGAAACCTTAAAATATACACCATCATCAACGTTTTCAAGAATTATTTGATATTTGGAGTATTATAAAAGTTGGGATAATTAAATATGATGTTTTGATGTAAAAAACATTCTAGGGCTTCATTTGATCTACAGATAAGTCAATTTTTTATTAATTTCTACTAAAGAAAGTAACGTTTAATAATAACATAAAGCTTTAAAATACACAAATGTTCAAATAGATACCTATTGGCTTATCAAGCATAGGAAAATATAGTTAATATGTAACTACGAAAAACTACTAAAATAACTATACGAGGTGTGGAAATTAAGTTCCGGGAATTTAGTTATAACTCGGAAACTGGCAACACTGCTCTTTTAGTTTCAGTCCAAGGTTGAAGTCGATAGCATGCTTGGTTTGTGTTTTATGTGTTTTTTTGGAGCAACTTTTTTAGTGACGTCGTGAAAATGAGTGACTTAAATTACAAGCAACGTGTTGTGATTCAATTTTTAGTTAAATCTGGCGAAAAACCCTCGGAAATCCTTCGAAAATTGCAGGTGGTGTATGGAGAAGAGTGCATGTCGAAAACACGCATGTTTGAATGGGCAAAACGGTTCAAGGAGCTCCAGGTGCTTTCTGTTCATAGAACTTTTGTTTCTGTGGTTGTCAAATGTGAATTAATGGTGTTAGAATCTAATTAAAACAGTATGCTGATTATATACAGATTATATGTAATTTTTTTCCACAAACGCACGTTTCTGTCAAGGATGGATCTGTGGTTCTCAGATGTCAACTCTTAATTATGGACATGGAAATGTATTAAAACAGAATGAAAGTAAAAGTAATTGCCTGTATAAATAGAATATATAAAAATTCCTTAAAATCAAGTGCTAAACATCTTAAAAAAACGTTATACATATATTACTTTATTTCTCCACTAAATAATAAGTTATAATACAACAATTGGCTTCTATATATAAACTTCCATTTAAAGAGTAGATACATTGTTTTTCTTTTTTATTAACTTTTTTTTCGTATCAGAAATTAGTTTCTGTTGTTTATTTTGTAACTTTATTGAACGTAATAAACAACTAGTGTAAAAAAGCTTATATTGTACTACTTTTCCTTTAGAAAATTTGTCCTCGAACGAACATTTTAACTTTTGCTCTTGCTATTAAATTTGAATTTGCATAAACATCACATAAAAGTGTCCTCGTCTAGAAGCTATTTTTTAATGTGCCAAAAATACATCGCACTTCAACAGTTTTTAAAACGATTTAATTTTTGTGAAAAACAAGTTACAAAGTTTATCTTGTATCGGTTTAACATATACAAGATAATTTTCTTAACAATATGAATAAATGTTTTATCATCAAGAAACCACTAAAAAAAAAACTGTGTAGTGGCGGTTATACTGGGTGATTCATATCTTATCTAAAAAAAATTGGAATGCACAGGGGACTCTAAGAAACACAATTCTGTAAAAAAATCGAAAAAAGCAGTTCGAGAATGATTTAAACATACATTTCTGCAAGGCATTGGAAACTGTAAAACCTGATAAGGCGGCAAATGGAAAGAAATTCCCATGGAAAGAGACATACATTTTATAACACCTATTTTATACAGCAAATTCAACTGCTTTTGTCGCTATTGTTATTAATTATAAAATTTAGTTAATTAATTTGTGGTTTTAATTAATAAAATAGCTTGACATATCCGATGTTACAAAAAAATTTTGGGTCCGTCTTACCCAGTTTCTATAAACTAATATAAATGTTTCTGCTTCTTGTCGTGTAGGTGCCTACTCCGGTACGATACACTTCATTCATTAAATATCTCCACAAAAAAGAAGTGCCAATGATTTAAAGTCAGGAGATCGTGGCGGCACGCTACCGGTTCTCTTAGTCCAATCCCTTGGTATTAATGCTTGGACAAGCTGTACATGGTACGGATATAATTGAGTCACACTGCTGCAATACGCCGTGGACGCTCTTTGCCAGTTATCTGCAGTTACTCGTTCCAAGGAATTTTTTAACAAAATTTTCACGTTACTTAATTTAAATATCGTATTATTTCGCGCTACATCTCTTTTTACCTGCGCCCAGACTAATTCGATCTTTATTAAAATTGACAATTGTCAAAAGTTCCTTTTTCACCATATTTGTTTCAAAAGAAATGTTTTTTCCGGATAATCATTGAATTATATCGGCTTTCCTCCAAGCAGTCGTAGGCGTCCGCTCGGTCTGCCGTGGATGGTAACTGGCATAATCCATGACAATTACAGACTCCGGAGGAATAAGATCCAACATCTGTGTATAATACTCTTCGAAAATATCTGCGTTCATGTCTTCGTGGTAGTCACCTGTATTTTTAGATTCAAATAAAAGTAAACCTCCATCTACAAAACCACTGGCACTACCTATATGTGTCACTATTAATCTTCGCCCTTTATCTGAAGGTGCCTTGAACCCTATTGAAAGTCCATCCAAAAATGCATGTCGAAAACTTTTTACATTTTTATCTTGCCATACTTTTGTTATAGTATATCCCTCGTTGACCCAAGTTTCGTCTAGATAATTAATATTCCTTCCTTCGTCACGGAATTTTCTAATTGATCTTAAGTAGGATCTTCGCCAACAAATAATTTCGATAAGAACTGACTTCATGTTCTGCTTTTCCCAGCAAAAATTCAACTCTCGTAAGACGACCCATAATTTGCTTCTACTGATTTTTGGCAAATCGTTGTCCTCTGAAACTTCACTTACAATTTTCTTTAGCGTTCGCATTTTTTTTTTTAAATAAAATGAGTGTACTTTTCTGCGAATGACATTTTTGAAGAAATCATCTATAACAACTTTTGACCTCCCTGTAGATGATTTTGGGGGATTTACAGTATCTTGTTCATTTTTTGTTTCATTTAAAAGTCTATAGATAGTCGATTTTTCAATCCCTGTCATTTTGGAACACTTTTCCACGATGCCGCCAACACTGTTGGTAAGATTTTGATGTTTCAATGCATTAAATACATTTAATATAATAATCTTCTCATTCTGAGACAGCGCACATCTTTTCACGCGTTTAGCAGGTACGTAATCCGATAAGCTCGGCATTTTACCCAAACAATATTATATCCACTGGCACAATAGTCACTAAACACAAATCGAATTTTACTCTACTGCACTAGCACGTCTTCGTATATTCAGCTCTAAGACTGGATTGATCTGTCACAATACACTGGCTCCTGCCCTATGATGTATCCAGTAAAATATACTAATGTACACCCATTACTTGTTAGCATTAGTGTTACTCGATATTACCGACATATTACCACGCCCATGGCCGGTTCTTATCTCGGGGTTTTATTACTGTCTTTCATTTCCAAACAGACTACAGTGTAATTATATTTAAATTACAATTGCAATACCATTTGGTATTTATGCTAGAATTTTATGTTTTTTTTCAGTGTATATGTATCAAAGAAAAATAATTTTTAATATTTATATTACTGACACTATGCAAATTAATAGAATAGCAAGAATAACATTAAGTAATCAAAAACTTGTGTACTAAATTTTAGTATCATACCTGTATCCGTAGTCGTTACAGGTATTATACGACACAACTTTTCTTTTCATATTAATTAATAAAAATGCCAAACCAGAACGACAAGTTACAGTAATGTAAAAGTTTTGTAATTTTCTACCGGAGATAAATTGCCAATTACGTTGGAAATAAAACGACCAAGTTTACTCTGAAAATGTATTTTAATTAATATGGCTTAATATTAATTAAACCTTACAATATATTAGAAGAAATTTAATTAATGCATTATTAGCATAATTACCCTCTTTATTTTTTAACGTATTGCACTTAAGATTGGTTTATTATGGCGCTAAATGATGCGGAGACATCCAAGTACATACGTGTTTTTCTAACAAGGCAAACGATAGTCCAAAAGTCAATTTTCGTATATGTGTGAATATTTATTACCAGTTTTTAATGAATCATAAAACTGTGCGTAATTATGAGATTCAACAGCAAGTACACACAAAATAAGGTCACTTTCTTTTAAAATACGGGGTGTAAATTTAAATGCGGGTCAGTTTTTAGGGGTACGTAAGACAACTGTGAATATTATTATTAATTAACGGGAATTTAAATTTATCAATCATAATTACCAGTTTTATTTAATCATAAAATGTAGAGGTTAGTTAAAATGATAAATAATAATTGGTGCAGATGTATAAGATGAGCAATGGAAACACAACTTAGGCTTTGTTGGTGAGCACAAATTTGTAAAACTTACACCTAAACAGGTATATTTTAATTACGAATCAAAGTTTTTTTTCAGTTAGTTTTTAAGTTTACTTTTACCTAGAAACACAAAAAAGTAGCAATTTGTAGAAAATGGAAATACCAATCCGACAATATTATAACTGTTAAATCAGTGGCCTAATATTTTATTTAGAAAAATAAGCCACCATACCCTGTATCTCCGCCACTGAAGCATCTACATTTTAGGAAATGCTTTCAGATTTTGAACAATGTTTACAAAAATCCATGTGCTCAGTTTCAAATTATTTCACTCACTGGTTTTTTAAATGTTTAAAACAATTTTGTAAATTTAACACCTTGCGCCTTTTTAATGAAGCGTCCTTGATAAAAATTGAAAAACCAAGTATGAGTTGCAAATGGAAATTCTAAATTATAAAATGTATAATTAAAAATTTAACTGCTTACAATTCTATTAATTCTGTAAAAGATTCGAATTTTCCCAAAGTTATATTTTAATTATTGTTACTTATTCTGGTATATTCAAATCTATATAACTTTCATGGAACAACTTCTTGCAATTAGGTATGTTTAAATCGAGAACTGACATATGTGCCTAATAAATAAGATCATAGGCGCCAAAACTTGAAAATTGCTTGGAGGCAAACGTTGGTGACATAGAAAGTCATTATATTACGTTAGCTTATTGTTGTATAGAATAAATAAATAAATTCCACATCACGTCTATTACCCTGGCAAGCCCATTTCAGCGACAGCCATAAACAAGTGATGGATATTTCGTTGCTAATCGAGAAAAATGGTGGTTGCTCTAGCGTTACCATTGAAGTGTCCAGTAACTAAGATCGATGGCAAACTGATTTTTGCACCATATTTTGTAGCTCATCGAGTACCTTCGAATAATCTTCAAAAACTGTAGCTTTTTTTTTAATTAAAAAAATTGGCCATTCAACTCATACAGTCAGTTAAATATTTTAATAATATTAGTCATTTTTTTTATTGTTTTTTTAAACTATACACCTTCTGAAAGCATTCGAAGAGCAACAAAATATTCAGACTTACTTTTGGCGACCGTATTTGAATTTTCGTTTTTGTTGAAACGTATAACGCAGTAACAAATTTTTATATTTTCGAAAAAAAAAAACAATACACCTTCTGATAGTACTTGAAGAGCGACAAAATATTCAGACTTGTTTTTGGCGACCGTATTTGATTTTTCGTTTTTAGATAAACCTATAAGGCAGCAACAAATTTTTAGCTGACTGAAATGAATTCCATTTTTTTTTATTTTTGAAAAAAATACCTTCAGGAAGTATTCGAATGATCTATTAGCGCAATATTACACTAGCAGCCACCATTTTTCTTGAAAACCATCACAAGCTACAAATTTAAAATTGGTGATACAAATTAGTAACAGAATATCCAGAATTGTTTTGGCGTATTTGATTTTTAGACAAATTTAGATAAACCAATAAGGCAGTAATAAATTTTTAACTGACTGTAACAGTTGCATGGATTTTTTTATTTTTTTTTTTAAATTATACACCTCCTGAAAGTATTCGAAGAGCAACAGAATATTCTGACCTGTTTTTGGCGGGCGTATTTGATTTTTCATTACACAAACATATAAAGCAGGAATAATTTTTTAACAGACTGTACGAGTTGAATGGCTAATATTTTTTATGTGTGAAAGAAAAACTATACACCTTTTGAAACTACTCGAAGAGCAACAAAATCTGGCGCAAAAATCGCTTTGCTATCGTGCTTAGTTGTGGAGCAATTCTATGGTCTACTAGCTCAATATTGCACTAGCAGCCACCATTTTTCTCGAAAACGGCATAACAATTTACAACATTGAAACTGGTGATACAAATTAATAACAAAATATGCACCATTTGTTTTTGACGACCGCTGAAGTTGGCTTGCTAGGGTAATAGACGTTTCCATTCTAAATACCTACATACGCTATTTATTTATAGGTTATTTTACCCAAAACGTAAAATCTAATATTTCTTAGCTAAATATCTATTTATTGCATACATTCTTACTTATATATAGAAATATGAAGTACATAACAAAAATTACAAAATAAAGAGACTATTTTGTATCATACTAACCTTACAACAGATTGTTGCATCTTCTGAACAATATTATTTTTTAAATTTTTGAGCCCCCTTTAAATCGGTGCCTAAGATATTAGAAACTGGAAAAAATACAAACGCAACTATTACCTGTGCTCAGTTCTATCAAAAACTTACGTCAACAAAGATATTTTCACGACAAAATATTTAATTTAATCTCGTGACGTACGAATTTCTTCTAAAAAATGTTGTAATCTAAAAAATCCTTTGTCTTAAATTTAATACCCACGATCTGTATCAGCATAAAAGAGCGATAAAAAAACCTACTAAACATTCGCGACATGTTTAGCAGAAATGTAATATTTTTATGCAACATCTTCCACAAGAAGGCAATTCCTGTAAGTGTAGGTTGACAAGTTAGATTTCTAGTTGCAAATCAGCCATAAATTATACGCAGTCTATGTAATAACTTAAGTTGCTAATTAGCACCACTTATAAGGCCTTATAAGGTACAGTAATATAATAAATATTACGAGTACTTTTCTCACAACGCTATGAAGCGTTATGTAAGTTTATTTTCATTTGCGTTAACGGTCACCCTACCAAGAATGCGTAGTGTGTACATATGGTAATAAATAATGTAAATAAAGAACCCAGAAACCTATCGGTGTACAGACCTTCATTTGCATACATTGAACCTTATCCTCCCTAACCTGATTATGCATTCAAAAAAAAAAATTATGTTACGTAACCGTATCGCAATTACAAACAATCAGTTTTGTTTATGTCTTTCGAGGCCTCCTCCGACTTCCACGTCGTTTGATATGGGAGTGGGTAGAAGTGGGTCGAATTTTCGAAGGTGGGCAAAAATTATAACATGACTTTAAAATCTAATGCGGTGAACACAAGGAACACGAATTTTTGTCTTGGCTTAACTGATGCCGTGACTACAGGCTCTATAGATGACAGGAAGTAAACTGCCACCCTCACGTAATTTTGGAGGAAACAATGACCTTACTATATGAGTCATGCGACGTTATCTATCCTAAAAGTTATACAGAACGAATATAGGGTGAGAATTTAATACTGTTACATATCTGAAGGGCAGATTGAACTAAACAGGGTGTTAAGAATGAAGAAATATTTTCGCGCACTGTAGAAGCTGTTAAAAGCGAGAAGACATAAAATATTATTCCGTACCTCTTAGGTACTTCCTTGCAAAATATCAGCATCTGACGATGAACTGATCGTTTTGCATTCTATAATTTTTAAGTCAAAGAGAAAACAATTGGGGGGTACACCCTATTAATCGCAATAGAAGAAATTATTCAGAAGTCATCATTTATTTAAAATTTAAGAAACGTCAAGGAAAGTTCCTTTCAATATACAAGGATGACACAATAAATCTTTCACCACATTTAGATAAAGTGAAATGCCGTATAATGAAAAAAAGGTGTAATCAATATAAGCAAGCTATTCTATCCGAAGAAAAACTTGTTATTACTTTGAGGTAAGTACCTAATTTATTTACTTTAGTTTAAAAGTACCTATTAAAGAAAATTCAAATCATTTTTTTTAATCTTCGATTTATGAAATCATATCGGTATATTGGTCGGTCAGTGGTCGCGCGGTTTAAGGCGTCAGTACTTGAATCGGGGTGACTAGATCGGTGTTGGTTCGAGCCCAGCTGCCGGTAGACCGTATATAAGCTATATTCGTGTAGAGGTTTGGCGCCCTCTCTGCGGGTATGGTAGGGTGGAAGAATGTTGGCTTGGGTCAATGTGAGAGATTGATACCGGTTGATATTATTATTATTATTATTATTATTATTATATAGTTGCAAGGTTACATACAATAAATATATAAATTATAAATTAATCTAGCTAAATTTTCTAAGAAATTATTAATTGATTTTCAAAATTTCCAACTGTGAAGATTTTTCTTCAAAGTGAACATTTTTTCAGGGTTTCTTTGAGTGTTGAAGAAAAGAAGAATAATTTACAATTGTGAAGATTTTTCCTCGTCATATAAATTCGTCCTCATAATGTTTAGTTGTATGTATATTTATTAGTTTGAATAATAAAATGATTTGTTCTTCGAAAACTTTTGTTCATATCACTAGCTAGTATTTTAATTCAGTGGTATCGATGCCTACCACAGTGAAATTCTCTATTCATTGCTCTATCATTGCCGTCTGTCCATTCCATGTTCCGTGATGATTTAAATGTCATAGACACATAGATATACGGCAATTTTATCTAGGGCTCACGGCTCCACGGTCTTTTAATTGACCGTGGTTATAGCTAACTGCTAACTAAAAACAGTAAGTACTAAGTACTACAAAATAGTAATGTAAATATTAAAATAGGTAGGGCATATTATCGAAAAGAAAAATAAATAAGTAAATCGAAAATCCATACTTTTATTAATATATATTTCAAATTTCCCGCGTTTTTCAAATCTAGGCTAAAAATCTCAAACTTGACAATAAAATTATATTTAATAGGTGTTCATCTTTCTTTGTCACGTAGTGTATATATGTAGTAAGAAATGTCATAATAAAAACCACTGTAAATAAAAAACGATTACATGAAAAAAAATGGAACCAAATCAGTCTAACAAAAGATAGGTATTAGCAGCAGTGCGTCTTGGTTATATTTTATCAGAATATTCTAGGATCCTAAAGTGTCTAATTCGAGAACCAACAGATAACATGGATGTAGTATTTACTTAATAACGTCTGTATTAAAAATGCTGATAAACCGATTAGTAACACACATTATAAAACTCTCTACAAATACAAACCAGGATAGAGGCAGGTTTGTTTGAATAGATGTCATAATACTGTTTGCTTGCCTCGTGTTAAGTTTAACACTAATTAGCTTTCATGGACCCTTCCTCTTAAATGTGTAATTCTACACCTTGGCCTAAAACTATTTATATACACATATCTAGGGGGTGCTTCTAACTTAATAAATCAATAATTATTAACTTCTAGAGAATTTTATTAATAAGGTATTGTGACATAACCTAAAAATAATTCTGTTAATTTTTAAAAACATGGTTAATGAAGCTTTTTGAAGTTGCTCTGTAGAATAATCAATAGCTTTCTCTTTATTGATTTTTTACACATAGTTGGAAGGCTAAAAATTATTTAATTCGTTCAATACAGAGTGAACCTTAAATAAGTACAAACATTTTAACGAGCAGTACAGTTCACTGTGTAGAACACGTTTTATACGTTAGTGCAGCAACTCTTAAAACAAATGCGTCAAGCATTATTTAAAGAAACCATTAACTTAGTTCGGTTTCAGAAGATGCAAAAGTATCTCATAATATTAACTTTCAACGTACGGCCTAAACCATACTAGTGCTCAGATATCAACATAACCTCTTCGTCGACCTCGACTATCAATCCTAGAGGATGGAGCTGCTGGTGTGGGACATTTCGCCTACTGCTCGTGACACCTACTTGTTGCCTGTGCCTAAGACACCAGTTTCTTTTGCTTTTAAATATTTTACTTTGCATTCTCTTCATATTGAACGCATACATCAAGCTAGTTATTTTGTTATTCCATGTTTTGTGTTTTGTATTTTTAAAAACTGTTTCACTACGAAACTTAGAAGTACGACATGGTTAGCAATGACACGTTGTTTGAGGTTATGTGGCGAAAATTAACTCTAAGATGTTATATGAAAATCATAGTTTTTTTGTTATTATTAATAAAATAATTTAAGGGGATAATTTGTGATAATATTTCTAACAGTGTACAATGATATTAACTTGTGAAATATTGATAACTGTTTAAATGTTCAGTAAGTAGGTGAACTGTTATGCACGTTTATGGATAATTTTTGGAATCAAATAAAGTAACTAACACTAGACGCAACTACACCTGCAGTTAAAATATTTGCACTTATTTAAGGTTCACCCTATATAGAATTCAGTATGTCCATAAGCAAAGAGAGAGACAGTAGAAATATTGTACTTAAATAAAAAAGCGATCAGCCTAATAAAAAAAATCTAAGCTAATTGAAATCATTAAAAAATCTTGGAAATATTTAAATAAATTATAAATAAAATAAATAACATATAAATAGCACTACTTTGGACAAAGGCTAATACGAAATATAGCTAAGACACATTAGTTAATATATTTTTACATCTGTCTAGAATTATTTTGCACTCAATGGAATAAAAGTACTACATGTTTTGGATGAAATTAATGCAAACCTTAGATTAATTAACGCACATAAAACAAGGTAAAAACTTTGATATTAATTAAAATTAATGATACAGAAATCCTTCAGTTTTTTATACAGGGTGAGTCTTAAGTAGGAGTTTTTCTTTTAACACGACAGATCTCTAACAACTAGGCAAAGAACGAGTTATTAGTATATGAATGTCTTTTTCTTCAACATAACACACGTAGCGACAGGCACAATACCACGAAATACCTACAAATTGTCGATATTTCATTCTGTTACTCTTCTACATATAATCTAAATTTGTTTAAAAAAAGTTTTTTATTCAGTTGATACGCAAAAATGGAGCTGTCCATTTTTTAGGGCAAAATGTCTGGCAAAATCTGCAGTAACATCCGGCTTTTCTAGTTTTAGATATGGCAAACCTATACAGGGTGTCCCAGAGTTATTTTGACAGGTATTATCTTGGAACCTGTTCGAGATAAAAAGAAATGTTACATAGAAAAGTTATTGTGTTAAAAAGGCGCTTCTAACCATTTTACTTTCAAACACAAAGGATGTCTCAAAAACACGGTAAGTAACACCCTGTATACTTTACATTTTTTTTATTCTCCCTTTTTGCTAAACATATTTTATTAACCATCATTCATTCACAGAAATTGTGTGAACGAAACCAATGGTGACAATTTTAATGCATTTAAATAATAATAATTAAAAGTTTATTTTTTATGAATACCTTCTTACGCGCAAATTTCGGTTGTTTTTGAGACGAAAAAATATTGCTTGAAGAATTTGTTTAGTTTCTTTGACGTCCATGCCGTGCTAGAACAAAATCCCTTACTTAAGATACATCCTGTATAATGGGTCTAGTAACATGTTTTGTTTCTATACTGTTCATTTCCATTACAAACATCTTAGAATCTGTTATAATCAAGGACAGCCGTGATTTAAGAAATTAATGATGTCTAATCAACATATTTTATTCTTTTAACAAATAAAAATCTGTTTTTATACGCATTTTTATCAGTAAGATCCGGCAAGTAATACAGGGACTTAATCAGAAATATGTGCTGACTGAGAAAATAAAAAAATACATAACAATGTTTATTAAAAAATTTAACCTGCCACCTTGCATTAAATATTACTATCTACAATTTAAGTAAGCTAACTAAAATCATAAAAATATGTTGCAAGCTTTCAAATAAATTATTTCTATTCTTATTTCGGACAGCATTACTTTGCAGCATTAGGATTTGTTATCACAGGAAAAAAAAATTTTATTTAACAAAGTACTATTTAGTTCAAACAAAAAAGTGTCACATTAATATATATATAATAATATATATTATAATTGTAGTAACGTGAAATAAATATTTCCTTCAAGTTATTAACATATTTACTTGTGTAATGTAACGAAATTCTTGTTTTAGATAACAAAACAATTCATTGCATTTTACCTGCAATGCAGCTAAAATAAGAGTAAAGACAGTTTTGTTGAAATACGTATATTAACAATTTTAGGCAGTTTTGTTAAATATGGATTTATATAACAATTATGTTTACCAAATTAACCCATTAACTGGTTTAGTTAAACTGAATATTTGTTGAAGTAATGTAAATGTGATAAATCATTTTCTTTTTTCAAGGAAATTGGAAATAATGAATACACAATAATCAATTGAAACATTTACATACATATTTTTTGTATTTAATTAATAGAGATGACAAGAAAAATTCTTCAAACTGACAAACTATTCTTTTATCATTTTTTTAAATTAAGATTTGTTTAGCAGAGCTGAATTCTAGAAGGCCATTTTTCAATACCAACATTTTTTTGTTACAAGAATCCGGGGACACTCTTTATACAGGGTGGTCCATACCCGCCAAATACAGAGTAGTCCGTAATTATTTAAGAAAAATTTCCTTAATAAAATGTTGATAATATATATACAGGGTGTCAAAGTTGGAAATTAAAAAGTGATTTTTTGTAATAATTACACTATGTTTGGCTGTATCAACTTAAAAATTTGGGAAGAAATCATAATCTATTGTCTATTTTGATGTATTCCCTAGAGGGCGTCACATCCGCCATATTTGTGACGTAAATATTAGCGTAACTTTTTTGGTTCTAACGTTATCACGTTTTTTTTTAAAAAATCTTAAACCTACATTATGTTTGAGGAAAAAGATATAATCGTTTGCAATAATAATGACACTTTTGCGATTTCTTTTGAACTGGTTTTAATAAAATCAACTTTTAACATTTATTCTTAGTTGTTTCACTCACCAATAGGTTTAATGAAATTTCTGCTAAGAACTTCCAGAAGTTCAAAAACTGTTTTGAGGGAGTGTCATTATTATTGCAAAAGCATGTACCTGTAATGAAATGAGACGCTGGATCAGTGTATTTTAATATACGAGTATATAAAACAATTAAGTAAATTTCATAGCGACGCTACTGACTTCGCACGCGAATGAATATCACTCTCTAGATGTAACTATTATTAAATTATGATCGGTGTCTGTGTCATGTAAAACAAATTGTAAATATATTTGGCCGTCGTTATAACAATGGGACCACCTAGTGAAATGAGATGGGAAAACGCATGATTTCTAGCAAGAAATGAAAGGGAATACAAAGCTATATAGGTATAAACCACTCCGCTAATCTCGTATTTTTAAAACGGAGTTTAAATCTATAAAATACACATAATAGACCGTTGTGTCCTTATAGAACTTGAATAGAAAGCTGAAATTGCTGTTAGTATTATTGTAGATCAATATCGCCGACTTTAGAGACGCCCTCACATACAACTACCATCTAAGCGGGAAAAGTTGGATTTTTTTAATCTTAAACTGGAACATACCTTTGCAGAAACATCTCGAAGACTATAGAATGTCTAAACGTGTGTAATCTAATTAATAAACGATCCAAAACTTGCTTACAGTTCTATCTAAAATGAAGACACATTCACCCATAATTTGTGCCCCAATACGAACTACTTTTTATGTTTTGTTTCAGAAAAAAAACTCTTAGAAAGTTGATACAGCACCTAAGTTGCAATAAGCCTTAGAACATAGAGCACCTCTGGAGAAACAATGACGTTACTGCCAATTTTCTATAAAGTAATAGAATCATAACTATCCATGTACTGTGAATTAGTTACTCTCTATTATTTTGGAAGCCGGATATAGTATTTGTTTGACGTTGCAAGCGTACCTACATAAACAAATTTCCAAATTTTTTGGAACCTATAAGCTGCGTGACATATACATTTATGGTAAAACTGGACGAAATTCTCTGGCTCCGAGACGTTTGTACGCTGAATGTTTTCCGCAACTTACAGCAGTCATTATAAACACTTATTCAAACTTTAGGACGAGGACCAAGTTAATGGCCACCACGTTCAATTGATTTAAGTCCGTTGGATATTTCCCTGCGGGGTTACTTAAAATCGCGGATGTATTTTAACAAACCGTATCAGCACCTTTGATGCATTACGCATAAATAGCTTTGTGAAGTTTTAAATAGAACACTCTGTAAATACTTATATTATAACTAATGACAATTTATAATTAAATTTCAAATTGATTTGAATTAGTTAAATTCTACTTAAAGAAAGTTTCTTTTTTTCCAAATAACATAAAAATAGATATTATCAAAAAATCCGTTCCACTTGTTTGTGATAATCATGTTTACATTAGTGTTAAAAGGTCTTTGGAATTGTTGTAAGTGTATTGCTGTACATACATTCAGGTTATCTGAACTGACCCATTTACGATAAAACCTAAATTAAGGGGTCAATTGGTACCACTGTACAAGGAAGTAGTTACTTTCTCTAAACTGATCTATTTCTGGCACAACTTGAATCCATTGAAAGTTTACCATTCTTGGCAAAAATATAAATCAAAATTCTTGACAGCTACATGCTGCAGTAAAGTTAAAAATCCTTGCTACAATTTCTCAACTATTCAAGAAGTAAATCGTTAACTTGCAGTGATGTTCGCATACATCAAAACATATAGAGCTATTCAGAACTTTTCCGACAAACTTTGAGGATATATTCAACCTTAAATAAAAAGTCGACATCGGCAATTTTATTATAATAAAGGGTCTAATAAAAAAAGTCGCGTAAAAATGTTCTAACATTACAAAGGAGTACGTAGCTGGGCAACTGTAACAACGGCATCTTATTTTCAAAAAAAGTCGCGTATCACCACGCCCACCTAGCGAATAAAGTTGGTGTGGGGATATGCTCTCTAAGTGGTAAACGAACAAGGTAAGTATCGTTGGAATGCCAATCTTTAATATTTTCAAAATGGCTCATGCGTACAGACAAAATGCATTGGCAGCTTCGCGCTTGAATGCGGATCAATTTCCCGATCGACACACTCCAAATGATGAAACTTTTACGGCAGTGTGCAACGTGGACGTGATACTGGTAGTTTAAGAGCAAATCGTAAACGAGATGGTGGCCTCAGGCGATTTTAGCAGCTGAAGAACAAGTGTTGAATATGGTCAGTGAAAATTCGCGAGTAAGTACAAGGCAGACTGCGAGACAGGTGCCTGGAGTATCCCAATCAACGGTGTGGCGCTTACATGAAATTCAGTTATGCCTATATCATATCCAGCTTGTTCAAGCACTGTTACCAGCGGATTATCCATTACGCGTTACGCTCGAAGTTACGTTTTGTGTTGCAGCAAAATGCTGAACATCCTCAATTTACTGCTAACGTACTAGTTACAGATGAAGCTTTATTTACTCGAAACGGAATACACAATATACACGTTTGCAAACGTGAAAATCCGCATGCAATTGACTTCCAACACCGTTTCTCTCTGAATGTTTGAACAGGAATTGTTGAAGAGCGCCTAATTAGATCGTTCGTATTGCCCAATCGTATGGATGGTTTACATATTGTAAACGAATTTCTTCCGCGGTTTTCCAATTTAAACCGTCTTGATTTCTTTTTGTGGGACCAGTTAAAAGATGAGTGGAAGCCGTCGAGGACGTACGCGAGCATATCACAGCAACCAGGAGGAATATTCGCTTTAACAGTGGAATTCGTGCATCGTGAGTAGGGTTTTTACGCTACACACTATTCGCGAATTCCTCGCATATCACGAATCGCGCATAACGATTCGCGAATTCACGCATAGTCTGTAGCAAGCCTAAGAACTGAATAATCTAAGAGTCATTTCACACGGGCCACTAAGCAGCGCTGCTGAGTGGAGCCACTAATTTATGATTGACGTTTCGGTGGGAGTCGGCGACTACGCGCCACCGTGGCGCTGCTAATTCTGTGCCGCGCCCGTGTGAATAAGTCTATATAAAATAATGTTTAGTCAAAACGGACCACTCAACGGCGCTTCCGAGAAGCGCTGCACGGTGGCCCGTGTGAAAAGGCTCTAAGACTTAGCGACTAGCTGGAATGCTATCTCCTTTTTTTTCAAGAGTACCAAAATAAAACGAATAAATAACAAGAAAAATCGTTCAAAATTCTTAAGTAATTATGTAGAGAAATCTATGAAAATATGTATTTGTTTTAAATGTTGTTAATTATTATAAAATAAACTTACTTAGTATTGAAATGTGTTAGAAAAGCTTGTTAAAAGTTATTATTTAATTTGAGGAAAATTAAAATTTAGTGACAATAAACATAATTTT
This sequence comes from Monochamus alternatus, assembly GCA_037114965.1. Lineage (NCBI taxonomy): Eukaryota > Metazoa > Arthropoda > Insecta > Coleoptera > Cerambycidae > Monochamus > Monochamus alternatus. The sequence continues at coordinate 24,411,575 of CM073432.1, read as the reverse complement.
GATTTTATTTTTGTTCTAGGTCCATGTTTTATTTTTCGAGATTACTGTACCTAAAAACCACAAATTTGATCATTTTACGGCGAGAAATACAGCGAACTTGAAGATGCATTAAAGTCTTGTGTCGTTTATAAAATTTTACGAACTCGTGAAAGAAGGTTTGGCTGCTTTAGCGACAAGTTCATATCGAAGACTTCAAACGCGAAGATCTTTCAACACGACGCTAAAGTATCGTCAATTGAAGTAGTGCCAATGCCCAAGTGGAACAAAACAGTACAGTTGATGGTTAATGTGATAATTATACAATTATTTTTAGCACCAACGTAGTAATATATCAGGATTTTATGCCGACCTTAACGTAAATAGAATGTAGTTTCCGGTTACAGCCATAGCGTAACTTCAGACACGTCGCTAGCATTGATCAAACAACGAAATTGTTATGAATTATTTATTTAATTAAGTGGAGAAAAAGTTAACATTTAAATAATTATTATCAAATGTGGGTCCAGAGTTCGCGAATATCCCGCACTCGCCGAAGGTTAGAAACGGTTAGTTTTACAGGGTGAGTGAATGTTCTTGTAGCAAGCAACTTTTAACAGCGAAAAAAGAAACATAGTTTGAAATATGGAAGTTCATGTAAAGAGAAGCCATAAAATGCTTAGTTTTTACACAAGGTGATTCACAAATGATGGCCAAAACTAAAACCTCTTATTCTTTGGTGGATCATTAAAGTACCTACACCTACATATATAAAAAATTATTTTTGATTTTTTTAAATACCTATTTTAAAAACAAATGAGTGAAATAATTTGGAAGTGGACACATGAATTTATATAATATAAAGCCTTTTCTTAAAATTCAGACGCTCCAGTGGAGATGTGGTATTGATGGCATATTTTTCTAAATAAATTAGTACGCTACTGCGTCAAACATGATATTTTCGAACTCTTTTAATTTTCTACAAATTACCATTTCTCTGTGTAAGGTAAAGTAATACTTAAAACTAATGAATTTTTTTTATTAAATGTCATTACAAACACTTTTTTTATCAATCGGTTATTTCTGAAAATTAAATTTTAAAATATTTAAACATTATTTTCTTGAAATTTTTGTTATGTAACGCCATAATTTTTATGATGTATGTATGTAGAATGACACGCTCTTTCAAATGATAGTAAAACACACGAGTCAGAAGATGGCCAAGTCAATTAAAAAAAATCTATATGTGACAACAAAGTGAGAATCATCAAACGCAAGTCATTAAAATTAATAATTAAGTAAGTAACTGTTATGCATACATAGCTTTAATCAGTTAATAGTTTTTTTTATTGGCAGTATAGCATATTAGCCAATGCATATCTAATTAATAATTTTGTACATTATTTTTTTGTTAAAAACTTTTGTAAAAAATATACATATACTTATTACACAATATATCCTTTAATCGTTCTCACTTGATTGCCCAATTTCTCTAATACTGTTTAAAATTACATTAGGGAAGTGACGATTGGCATTGGGGCAGTGACGGTCAGCATTGAGGCAGTGAAGAACGGCATTGAGGCAGTGACGGCCTGCATTAAAGCAGTGGTGACCAACATTAACAGAATTATGGTCGACACTTCGGCATTGAGGTAGTGTCGCCGGGCATTTAGGCAGTACCTAGGGCATTGGTGTAATGACGGTAATTTTTTAAGAGCACTGCCTAAAACTGGCAGTGGTGTACAAATTTTTAATACGTGAAACACCCCTCGTAGAAATCGTTATTACTAATAAACTGTCAATTTCACATTTATTGTCAATCTTTGAGGTTCAGCCAATGTTGTAAAGCGCCAATATTTCACATCTTCGCCATATGCATCGAATAATTTTTTTACGTTTTTTTTTCTTGTTGTACAGGGTGTGACTAGGATCAAAATCAGTATTTTTTATCAAGAATGTCACACTTCTGAGCAATCTTAGAAAGATTGTTTTTTGTCGAGTTAATACAGCAGAATGTTTTTGAATTTTTTCACTTCATATAAATTGTAGTAAATACATCAAACTTGATACAGAGAAATTTTCTGGCACGAGAAATTGAAATATGTCTGCGGATTTGCTGTCAACTGTAGAAGGCGCCACCTATAGAATTTCACGCTTTTAAATCTTCATAACTTTTTTGTACCTGTACATCCAGTACAGATTGTCTCTAAATGATCTGGACAAAATGCTACCACATGATTCTAGAGTCAAGATATGATGATCTAACCCAATTTACCTTAGTTTAAAATTTGATAGTACTTAATTGAATAAAGTACGAAAGAAGATAATGGGTTTATGTTTATGAAATAAAACCTTAAAATCCTATAAAAAAACAGTTGTTCAAGACGTTTCTTTAAGAAAAAATGTCAAAGAATAAGAATTATTGATTAAACAATCAATACACGAGTGCACACAAAATTTATAACGATTTGAATGCATGTGAAGTACTGTAGGTAGCGCCATCTACAATTGACAGTAAATTCGAGGTCACATTTGAATTTATTGTGTCAGAAAAATCACCACTCCTAAGTTTTACGTATTTACTACAATTTATAATAAAGTTATTGAGAAAAAAACTGAAAAAGTTCAACACCCTGTATCTCGGAAATTATAATATTTTGGACTAAGGTAATTTCGAATAATTTGATTTGAATATGTACTTTTTCTCTTTTACTTTTACAGACACCTTGTATAAATCTCTAAACAAAAGCAGGGGAAAATTTTACAGAAAAACGGTTAATGTAAAAGAAATACGATGCTAATATGACGGATATTTCATTTTATAAGTAATAATGTACGTACACTATTTTGGTCTGTAGTTTCCACCTTCTTCTCTCCTTTCTTATGAACTTTACTAAGTTTTTAAATAATGATTTCAATTTTATAACAAAAATAATACGAATAAAATTAATAAATACACGAACTGAATTTATGTATGGACACGAAACAAATATTAAATCCCCGATTTCATAATTCTCCCTTAAAAATAATACAGTTATGTAACACTTTATAAACTTCCGGCACGAGACCACCACCTTTATTTATACAGAAAGTATCCCTTTAAATAGGGGTGAGTGAGTCTTAGTCATACAAAAAGTACAAAGTGTTACATTTTGTCAGCGATTAGGTACTTGTTACTTAAGAGCGCCGTATTCTTGAAATAGTGTTTTCTACAAATACCGAGACAAATACAAATAATTGTAGACATTTATTAACTGAATAATATAGAGCTTAGTAAATAACATGAATGCTATCTCATGGAACCTACGAATATTCAAAGGTACCGAAATAAAACGAATATATAACGGCAGACACCGCTCCAACCAACAAATTTGTAGCTACTTACAGAAATCTATCAAAATACGTATTTTTTTAAATTGAACTGTAGATCAAAATATTGATATTGTTATATAAACTTACATAGTTCTGCATATGACATTGTTCACTTTTGTTTATAGGTATATGAAAACAATTGTTAAAATGTGGGGTTAGAATAGTAAAATAATGTGGGTATTACAAAAGCGTTTTAAAAGTTATTATTTTAATTGAGGAGAATTTAAATAGTAAAAGTGGATAAACAAAACATCAAGAATTTTATTTTTGATATTACTTTTGTTCTATGTTTTATTTTTTGAGATTTCTGTACCTAAAAACACCTAACCTAAATTTGATCATTTTACGGCATTTTAATTTTAACATATTATCTGTAATTCTAGTTTTTCCACGGATTTGTTGTTCAAATATGAAAATTGTTTGCCATTTGAATTGAAATAATCATAAAGCACACCAATAAGAAAAGAGAAAATTTAATCTGTGTTTTTTTTTTGTTCACATAAGTACGAGTATCTTTGACTGACATTTTAGAGGAATTAGCATACATTAGGTACAAGGTCATTACCAGTGGTATTAGGAATTACAGGTATTAGGACATTAAAAGACATTATTCCAAAATTTGTGGGCATTACACTGAATTTTAAGGGCATTATAAGCAAAATTAGTGTACAACATTTGGATCAGCGGTTAGCCGAGAAATGTAGGTAGGTATATACGAGAGGTATATATATATATATATATATATATATATATATATATATATATATAATACATTATTTTGTTCTCTAAGCTATAGAATTTATTTAGTAAGGCACTTACTGTCCATTGTCTACAAATCCATTAAATCTTTCTTTAAAACAAAACAATTAACATAAAATACTGTTTTTTTTATTCAAGAACCGCTGCCTATTCAATTAAAATATGAGTTCCCACAGCCTTTCCAACTAAATTCATATATTAAAATACATATTACCTTTATTCAAACAAGCTAGCCTCCTATTTAAAAAAATTCAGAACTTATACCGGGTTAATGACATGATCAAAAACTAGATCTTGGAGATCCATAATATAAAAAGTATACATTATATTATTATACATGTGGGTGTAGGTATATTGTACATAAAGCGTGGAATAAATTCATTTTCCTCAAACATATATTTATCTTTAAACATATTCTATGTATATTTTTTCATATATGAAGCGCAGTTAACTCTTGGGCTAACCCTCGACTTGCCCGGTCCCCCAGATACAGTGCCCGGTTTTAATGTTTACAAACTTTTAGAGATACTAGTGGATAGGGACATTAATTAAAAAAATAACATCGAAGAGCAAAGTCAATAAAATGAAAAAAAACATTAAACTTTGAAGGCAAACAGTCTTTTATGGGATCAAGTTTTTTCATAAGATTAAGACAAAATGGTTTACCTTTTGTCTACTCACATACATGTTTTTATATTATAGTTTAATTTCTAGCTAGATTTATCATAATTAATATTATGAATTATTAAAATCGTCTTAAAAAATTTCCTTTTGTGTTTAAATAAAATGAAATGCATAACCACTAAGTACTTGTTATGACTTAAGCATGTAGAAGTATGTTTTAAACAATAATTGTTTTTAGCATATTTAAAACAACGAGTAACAGTTGCTTGCGTCTAATTACAAAACATTTGTTTAGAACATTTTTGTCAACCCTGGATCCACAGCAAAAGTATTCAGGATTTTTATATAACCCACGTTAAAACTTTCATAAAGCGCGTAGATAAAAACCAAAGATACCAGTAACTATAGAATAATTAGCCTTATCTTACTTAGAAAGTGTCAATCGTACTCTAGTTGTAAATTGTATAGCATCTTACTCGGCATCTTAACAATAGCATTTTTGCTTAAGATCAAGGCAGATTATAAAACACATAAAATTTCAGTATACCGTTAAATCTCTCATCACATCTAATAAATCCTGAAGAATTTTAAGCGTTCTTAATGAACAAATATGAAATTTACAAACATTTCCAAATTTAAAAGAAATTAATTGGACCTAGATCCTACTACTTACTGGAGGATTAGTGCCATAAAATGAAATATTTCTCTGCTCAGTTGAATTTTGTAGGAAATATTCGAGCGAGTTGTGGAAAGAAGTCCCAAGAAAGTAACCGCAACGTGTAGTTAGAATAAAATCGATTAAAAAAACATATTTTTAAGCAACCGTTTTAGGAATACTTATTACTTTACCATAAATTGAACAAACAAGAATGTACAATGGACGTGAGATTCAAGCGTAACAAATGATTTTATTATTGAATAATATATCAAATTACACCTTGCAGAGAAATTAAGTACATAATAACAACGTGGGTAAAAGCAATTATGGTGGTCGAATGCTTGAAAATAACCAGGAAGACACATGTCTATACATTCATTAGTTGAAATTTATTTTACAGAAGATCCAAACAAATTGGAATTTTAATGTCCCCTTTTTATTAAACTTCATAGTAGACAACAAGATAAGTAAGTAAATGACTAAATCATTTTCTAAAGTTGAACCGATAACTTCCTGTCTCACACCAAATTAGATGATATTGCTCAGAAACTAACTTAAAATATATAGGAGGTTAATAGGTGTTTAATTTAATGTATGCATAATGATCTAAATTCTTAGTTCCTGTCACAAATTTTCATAATTATATCTCTAAGGTGCTGACATACCTAGCAAATGTCAAGGCTGATAAATTGCCTATTATCATTACATAACCTTCTTAAGCAAACTTCTTTAAAAGGTTTTCCGAGGAGTTTTCATACCCTAAATTAACAAGAAAATATAAATTGATATACTTATATCTTTAAAAGTATTTTTTGTCCATATGTTCTCTACGATAATTTTATATTTACATTTTGTTAACGGTAAACGACGAATTCAATATTGATACAAATTTTTATAGTGTACAGAGTAACTGGGGTAAATTTATACAGTTTAGTTAGTGTACCTTACAAATGTAGGCTAAATACGCAGACCTACATAAATTACATTATTGTAATCAACCTTAACCTTAGCGTTCCTTTTCTAGCAAGGTATTTCCACCCAAAAAGAAAATACATAGATCCCATTCTTTTCAATGATACTCCTTATTTATGTAATTGATTATCACAACACAAACGTACTTTATAAGGACAATTTTTTTATAAAAATAATTTTCATTGTTACTACATATTATGACTTAATTTTGGAAAAATGTATAAGAATTATTAGATTATTTACAAGATTATAAACACAATATACCATCTGCCACACTTGTTTTTATCTTTGATACGTTCTGTCCAACTGATAAAACCCATATGTAAATACGTGACATTGAAAGTACCTATAGGTAGAAAATGGAGAACGTAAACGTTATTAAAAAAAATCGAGAAATTTCATTAATCAGTATATCTTAATTCGATAAATCGAGATTAAAATAATTTATGTTCAGGAAAAATGAGAATTTATAAATAAGAATGATTACATTTACAATCATAGTATTACGAAAAAAATTGATACTACTAAAAATTAGGTATAAGCATTCTTTAGATACGCGGCGCGATATTTACAAATATAGGTACACATATTTAACAGATCCAGGCAAAGCAAAATTGTTATAAAAAAATATTGCTAGCACTAATTGAATACCTACTATAAAAACAATAACACAGTTTATCAATGAAGCTGTGAAAGAGACATTGATCAACGAAAAATGAAATGACAATGGAACGTTTTTTTGTAACAAAGGTTTTATAAATATAATAATTTTTTATGTGACGAACATCAAGTAGACATGATCCAGTAAACTCGATCTTGAGATTCTTAGTCTGACTCAGTTTCGTACCTGTACTCGGCACTAGCACAACGAACACCTTAGAAAACCAATTAATAATGTATATTCTACCCACCTATGCCCATTTAAAGAATAAACAGTAAGATTACGTATTTCTTATTATTGCACTAACCTTGCATTTTATTTATATTTATATCTTCAAGGGGAAACGGTTAACAAGATACTATATATAAATTAGGCGACAGCAAAAATAAAACACATGTTGAAAAAATAAAAGTTATTAGAATTCCAGGCACTCTCAGATTAATTAAAAGATACCTATTTTAACTGTTAGTTTCGTTATAATGTGATTGCCGTCGAACACCTATAATAACCTGTGCAGAAACCAAAGCTTATATAAGATTTAGTTAAACGAGTTCATATACATTTACATACATATATGTATTACATTTACCTATCTACTTCGGATGTTCAACGGAAAAAATAAGACCACAGATCTAAATATGAGTCACACTGCGAAGTCGGTATAATAACTAGACATTTAATTGCCTACAATTATATTCGGTCGGGATTACAAAACAAACCATTTTTTGTTGCAAAAAACTTACTATTATTTGTGAACCGTTTTTAGCACAAAAAATTTAACGATACTCGAAAACAATACATAAGTTTTCTTACCTTTTATTTAAATCACAGACACGAGCACATTTTTGCAACTCTCAGTTTTCTGCAGTACAAAAATACACTTAGAACATTAGCACTTAAATCACCTGCACTCTTATAAAATCACTGTTAAAGAAGACACTTAAGTAAAGTTAGGTTAGGTTACTTCAACTAATTTGACAAAAATATGTATGATACTGCCAATCCTGACTGTATTGTTTATAATTTACCTAGTAATCACTATTTTACTAACGCTGTTGCAGGTGGTTTTTTAACGACTTAAAATCTTGTCATTGTCTCGAAAAGTTTTGTCACAAGTCAGTTAAAGGCAATGCTGTGTGAAACATGAATGAATAAGAGTGAGGGGAATAGTAATTCTCAGAGTGCGTTCTGAAAACATGCGCAGCGTCGCTGCCTTCGCCGAGCCGGTATTCAGATGTTTGTTTCCGCGGCAGTTCTGCTCAATGAAATTAAGACTATCTTCTTTTTTTCCTACTTTAGGCTCTTGAACTAATTAAATCGAATAGGTATAACGGGCAGTTATTTCTATTTATAAATTTTGCTTATTCCAAAAAATACATTTCAGTTATCTTGCTGCAAATGAAAGTAAATATGCAAATAAAAGCAAACGAATTATGAGACATGTTTATTATTCTTTATCTGTTATACTGCCAATATTAAATATATACCTAAGTACAAACTACACATTATATAAAATTAGTCATTAATTTTATTTTAAACTAGAGAACTGCAGTATAGTCTATGTATATATACTTACAAACCATATCATTTCTTCACACTTCAAACACATCAATACCTATTATTTTAATTGATTATGGTTCACTATTTTTCTGAATAATATTAAGTAACTGACGTAGGTAAGCAAATTTTAAATGAGGAATTAATACCTATGTAATGGTTATTGATTAATGATATTGTTCTATTATTATATTCATTATTATAACTGAAACTTGTACGCAGAGAAGTTTTATATAAATACATTAATTGTATCATCTAAAAAATACAAAATTAAATTACAAAATACCTACCAAAAATTGTTTGTATGTTTTAACATCTAACTAGGCAACCGACAATACACCACTGTATAAGAATTGAAAAGAGAATGAAGACGTACAAAATGTTTTCTTTTAAGCCTTGAATATGGATTTTAATTAATAAAGTTAATATATACAATCAACGAAATTAAACATGTTAAGGTTGCCGTATTTCTTGACATAAGATGACCAAATTTATGGTTTTTTAGGTACAGAAATCTCGTAAAATAAAACGCGTAGAAAAAAGTAATATCAAAAATAAAATTATTGATGTTTTGATGAGATATTGATGTTTTGGTTATCCACTATTTAAATTTTCCTCAAATAATATAATAACTTTTAAAATGCACTTGTATGACACACATTATTTTACTGTTCTAACCCCACATTTTAACAATTTTTTTCACATACTTTTATAAACAAGAGTGAACAATCTTATGTGCAGAACCCTGTAAGTTTGTTTATGTTACAACAATATTTACATCTGTAGTTGAATTTAAAAAAATACATATTTTGAAAGATTTCTGTACCTAAAAATGTGTTGGTTAGACCGCTTTCAGCCGTTATATACTCATTTTACTTCGGTATCTTTGAATATTCGCAGGCGGTATGAGATAACATTCCTGTTATTTGCTAAACCTATTATTCAGTTCTTAAATGCCTCAAATTACTTGCATTTGTAAAAAACACTATTTCAAGAATAAAGCGCCTTTAAGCAAAATAGTAGTTATTTCTTCAGTTACAAATGAAGTTATTGTATGTCTTATATTTCTCACATCTATTATTTAAACTGATTGTAAATCAAGTTGCTTTAAAGTTCTACATACAATTTGATTGCACGTCCATGTGTGCATGAAGAAAGAGGTGATCTATCTGGAATGTTGGTTGCCTACCTAGTGGGAGAAATCAAACGGTGAAAGGTGCGTTCAGAAACAAGCGAGCAATTCAATAACTAATACAAAGATAACTGCGCCTCAAAATTATTAAGCAATGACTACATAACCCAATGTATATCTACTGGGGAGAAGGATAAGCTGAAATATTTTGTGGACATTCTGAGCAAGCTATATTTTATCTTTCTCTATCTCGTTCTAAGTCGCCGTCTAACTTCACAGGTTTGTGTAAGTGCACTTGTTTACCATACGGACAAGCAGCATTCTATTTTGGGATGCGTGAGCATGTTCTCAGTTCGAATAGACAATTCTTTAGAAAATAAAGACAGTTGCTGTAGTTGTGGGTAGTTTGTGTGTATAATTTAACGTAGTATATTATAATGAATAAGTTCAACGATTTTTTTTTTAATTTCTAATGTGTTGAGTTACAATTAGTGAACTATATAAAGCGAGTTATTTTAACGGTCTGCAAAATATTTCGTATTTTTATATATTAATGTGAAAGTAGTTATTTTTGTTTGCAACGGTTTTAGAATTATTAGGTTTGGTACTCTTTGTAAATTACACCGGTTGCAATTATGGATGAAAACGAACAAGAAACTAAATCACCAATAAAGCGACTTGGGTCTACAAGAAAACTTCTAGTTTTTAATAGTGAGTACAAACTTTTACTGTCGGCTTTTTTTTAAGTATCACCTGTTTATACAATCTACTAACCTGCTATATACATATTTGATATTGCCTCAACATTTTGTTAATAGTTTGTATATGCATATGAATAAATAATAATAATTATTGAAGAATATATTTAGATAAACTTTTGATATTGAAGCATAATTATTATTGCCATTTGCTGCGTTGGTTCCACCAAATGATAATTATTTAAAATACTAGGTCCATGAACGTTGCCTAATATTTAATAAACTGCCAATAACATTTGCAGAACTATAATAATATGTTTCAGACTGAGTAATCGTTGATAAACGCATACCTGAATTTTCCTTTTCGCTCTATTCTCGAGGCCGATAAAAGGTTAAAGCAATGTTTGACGCTTATTAATATTTTTATTACTTAATATATGTACGTCCGGTTCACACGGATGTGTACAGCAACCAACTGGACAAAAGAATCGTTTGATTTGAATCTTCGAAGTAACCAAATATTTTGATTTAAGGGAACAGTTCTGTACGGCTACTACGCAAGAAAGAAATAATAATTAATTATGCCATATGGTAAAAGATAAAAAAAACTATAGTATTTCCGTTACAGAATAGTACTAACATTCGATGTGTTGAATTCTAGCCTTGGAAAAATGGGAATCAAGTCAAGATTAATAATTACAATTACGCTCATTAACTGAAGACTAAGCAGATTTGTAAACTTTTGAATTTAGACCACTTTAAGTGTCAGCGTGATATCATTCGTATTATTTCTTGCGGTTTTGAAATATCATCGCGTTTCTTGGTATACATCTAGGTTTTACTTGTAATTTCTGACAAAGACGTAAAAAGTACATTAAATTCAATGTACCTATTTAATAATTCCATATTTACTTCATTTAATTAACTAGTATTAAATTACACTAATTAAATAAGTAACATTATTGCGCATTTAGGTAAATATGGTGATTATTACATTATTGCGAGGACAGTGTTTTGTAGCCAGACAACATTAACACTCTTTTGGTACCTACCTTGACTTAAAATATGGAAGTACCTACATTCCAGTATAGCGCATTCTTCAGCTAGAGATTCAGATATCGATGCTGCTACCCATTGTTCGTTTGTAAAGTAAAAGCAACATGCATTTTTGTTCCATAAGTATATACTTATATAATACTGGATATACTTATCTTCAAATCCAGAAGTCGGTGGGACTTAGATATCTGAAAATTAGAGACATAATGTTTTTAAAATAGTTATTACTAGAACTTTGTTTGCTTGTCAGCTTTTTTATCCAATAAATTAATCATGAATTACAACAAAACTGTTTCTAATTTATTTACTACTTTGGTGATTTTTAACATTCATTCAGCAGATCGTACCAATTCAGTTACATTTCACAACTTTTATACTACTTTTAGATGTTTAAATATTTTGTATTACTTGAGATTTTTTAGAGTACCTCTCAAAAAAACATCCATAAATTCCTTGAAAATTGCGTTTAAAAACAATACCCTTAATGTTCTATCAACTCAAAAATTAATTGCTGTAAAATAGATTTTAAGATATTGAAGAGCGTTTCCGAAGTGAGGGTGGTGTCTGATGAAAACTTTTAACACTTTTGCATGCGTCCTAAACTTGTCAACATAACAAGTTATACAAGAAAAAAAGCAATACAACTGTTGAGTGCTCACAGTGAAAATGGTCCACTTAACACGTACAGAAAGAATACAAATTTTAATAATAGTGGAATAAGGGAATCGCAGAAGGACATAAATCGAACCTTTTCAATGAACTTTATCACAACCGAACCATGAACAGTTCTTCATACTGAGAGCACTCAATAGTTTGCTTTTTCTAGTATGACTTATTTTACGTTGACAAAGTTGACATTACATGCAAAAGGGGGAAAACTTTTTTGAATTCGGAATTATACTGAAATGCTAGGTTTTTTCAAAATGTAAGGCAACCCCAAGCACATTTTACACGTCTGCAAAAAAGGGTTGATTCCAAATAACACCAGAAAAAAGAGTGTTGCAATTGAAACAAGCAAAACTAGTCGCCATAATGAAATGACTGGATCCAAAACTCAAATCAACTCAACCAAACTCAAATTTTTATAGAGGATGTTTTTAAAAAGTTATAAACATTATTCTGTACATATTGGACACCCTGTATATGTCAAAATATAAATTTTTATAATGATTTAATAATTTCATTGTTATTAGTATTTTTTCTTGATAATATTTATATTATTTCTTTAAGGGCACAGTTTTTCCAAAAATATAAATAATTTCAGACATTCAAGAACCGAATAATATGGAGTATAGCAAATAACATGAATGTTATCTCATGCCACCTGCGAATATTCAAAGGTAGTAAATATAACGAATATATAAAGACAGAAAGCGGTATAACCAACAATTTTGTTTATAAGTATGTGAAAATAATTGTTAAAATGTGGAGTTAGAATAGCAAAATAATGTAGTATCTTACAAACCCTTTTTAACAGTTATTATTTTATTTGAGGACAATTTAAATAGTAAAAGTAGAGAAACAAATATCAAGAATATTATTTTTGATATTAGTTTTGTTCTACGGGTACTTACAGTACTTGACAAATTTGATAATTTTACGGCAAGAAATACGGTGACCTTAAGATTGCCGCATTTCTCGCCGTAAAATAAGCAAATTTGTAGTGTTTTTGAGTACAAAAATCTCGAAAAATAAAACACGTACAACAAAAGTAATATCAAAAATAAAATTCATGTTTTATTTATTTACTTTTACTATTTAAATTTTCCTCAAATAAAATTACAACTTTTAAAAAGCGTTTGTAAGTCATTTTGTTATTTTAGCCCCACATTTATACAATTATTTTCACACATTTATAAACAAAAGAACAAATGTAATATGCAAACCTATGCAAGTTTATGTTATAACAATATTTACATCTAGTGAAACTTAAAAAAATACGGATTTTGATATATTTCTATACCTAAAAATTTGTTGGTTATTGGCACAGAAGTACTGGATGAACTTGCTAAAAGTTTTATTCTTTTTAATAAATGTGTTTTGCTTCTATTGTTTTTTGTTTATTAATAATTTTTTTTTATAAAAAAAATCTAGTCTAGAATACTTAACCTTGTTCACTGAATCTCCACCTCCTACAACAAATTTCTGGCTACGCCACTGGATATTAAAGAGTATTTATACATGACTTCATTATGAATTGTAGGCAGGTTTCTGTTTATTTAATTGAAGAATTATATTCGTCCCTTAGATATTTTTGTTTTGTAAAAAAAATCAATCCGGATTTATTACAGACATTATTTATATGCAAATGCCTGTTTCACAGCTTCTAGACGGTGGATTTGAATACAAGACAATGGAATAAAGTAAACATTTCGGCGAGTGTAGAATTATTTAAATGCAGACCAGACTAGACTATGGTGTACGTTCACAATGGGTATTATGTTTCTCATGGATCACTGGTTACAATCAAGCTCATGGAAAATCAATAACCGGTGTCGTGCGTTATTTTATAAAGTGCTATAAACTAACGCAATTTCAGCTAACATCGGGTCTCTTAGCAGCACTCAAACAATGGCACAGTTTCAACTATTTGTTATTAATTTGTTTTACGTAAGCTCGTGTTTATTTAAGAAGTTTACTCGTTTAAGTTAATAGCCGAGCTTTTGAGGAATTGCATATCTTATTTGTTTGGATGTTCACTCTCAAAATAAACAAAATAACTAATTTACACATCACATGTCATATATTAGATCGTCTATTTAAAAATAATTATAAATACACATTCATTGACAAAAGGAATTTATAAGAAATATTTTATTAAAATAAAATAACCTATTCAATGTAGATGAACTTATTTAAAAAAAATTAGTATACAGGGGACTCTTACAAATACAATTTTGTAAAATAAATTCATAAAGGGCTCTTCGAAAATTATTTAAAAATACACTTCTGCACGGCACTGGAAACTGATCCACTGCAAAACCTGATGAGGCGGCAAAATAACATTTTATAACGCCAGTTTTATACAGCGAATTTAACTGTTTTTGCCGCTATTGTTATTAATTATTAATAGATTTAATTTGTGGTTTTAATTAATAAAATAATTTGGCATACCTGAATAAGTTGCAACAACATTTTGGGCTCGTCGGTTTCTGCTCCTTGTCCGTTTGAATTCGTTATTTGAAGTTATTGGAAGCAGCTATGACACGTTTCCGTAAATCATCAATAGTATCCACTTCGATGCGATACACTTCATTTTTTAAATATCTCCACAGAAAGAAGTCCAAATGATTTAAAGTCAGGAGATCGTCCAATCCCTTGTCATTAATGCTTGGACACGCTGTACATGGTGTGGATATAATTGAGCCTCGTGTATGATACGCCACACTGCTGCAATACGCCGTGGAAGTCCTGGACCTCCATTTCTTCTACGATTCGGTTTCAAATTTCCCTCGCGTTGCACTACACTTGCACTCACTGCACACCGCGGTAAAAGTAGCTGCATATTATATTGATTATTTTTCGTGACGCATCTATTCCCAAATTATTTTACATAAGTTCTGAATCGCCCTGTAGAATTATGTTTTATTTGAAACAGTGTAGTTGCGTTTTGCTGTTTAAACTAGGCGTTGTTTTTTAGGCGCGTTAAGTTCTTTTGAATAATGATTAGTTTATCAAGTACACTTTGTGCACCCCTACAGGCAGGGTTACTTTTTTAATCCTAACATATCATATTTCAATTTCAACTTACTATATTTTGGGTACCGTTATAATAGAGATAGGATGGCCCATGAAAATCTCCAATCTACTTAGTTTATGCCTTTTCAAATTGAAATATATAAATTGCCCTTACAGGTCAATTTTAAAGATTTTCATCCAATTATGACTGTAGAAATTGGAAATAGACACTTCTAAAACTGTAATATAATTTTTAAATTTTCGCTACTTCGTGAAGCATCGACTTTACTATATAAGAACTCCAGTGGCAGCTCGCCAGGTGACGCAGGTGACACTTCACATAAAATTACAAGCTGTACAGTCTATTGCAATAATAATGGCACTCCTTAAAAAGAATTTTACGATTTTTTTTAAATGGTGATGTATTTGTAATGAAATCTACTATCATATTTTAACATTAACCCTTTGTTGTTGCACTCACCAAAATCTAATGAAACTTACACTCAGAACTTTCAATAATTCAAAAACTGTTTTGAGAGTGTGCCATTTCTATTGCAATAGATTGTACATACTACTTAAAACTTATTACTTATTTTTTAGATAAGAATGAATGAGTTTTCTTTAGTCTAATTGGGTATTTTGCCGCACTTCTTAAAGAATAAAGATTAATTGAATAAACCCTTGCGCCAGATGCATCAGTCAAGGGTTATTTTTGAAACTAAGTTTGCCTGTCAAGTCTGACAGTTTAAAATTTGTTTATCTGCTTCCATAGAGATGTTAGATGATTTTTATTTTATTGTTACTTACTTCTTCTTGATTCAACTGTAGCCAACAATGATCAATGTTTACTGAACAGTTTGACACAGAATTATCTCCGTTCAACAAAATAATCGCGGTCTCTTTTAATTTTCTTTTTGTTGTGTTATTCTCCTTCTCTAAAATTTTTGCCGAACCCCACTGAATCAAATGACCGTTTTCCCAAGCGTGATCGCAAATTTTTAATTTTTCAAATTCCAATTCTTTTTTTATATAATTTTTGTTCCTCAACATTCGTAGGTCGAGTCGTTTCTCCAACATGTTTATTGCATTCACAAAGTATGCTGTAGATGCATTTTTTTTAAAATTTTGTATATCATTTTTTGGATGTGTTTTTGATAAAAAGGATCGTAAAGTACTATGAATGTTGGAGTTAGAGTGTCCTACCATTAAAATTTCGAGACTATTTTATGTGTGTTTTATTCTTTACACAGGCTCAGTTTACCACTAGTGTACAATATTTTTGGAAGTATTTTGGAATAGTTTTAGTAAGTTTTCTCAATAAAATACAGAAAAATATATGTCCTATAATTATTATTTTGTTGTATTAGATTGTGCTAATTGCAATTCCTGGGCAGATTTTTGTTGCTGCTTCTTGTAAAGATAGTAGCTAACCCTAAAGAAAGAATGTGTACACTTGATGTCTTATTCTCTTCCAAATGAAAATGAGTTAATATAATAATTAATAAAACTCTATATTTTATTTAGGCTAATGTAAGAATTTTGCAATAATTATAGATTTTGTAACTTATGAAAAACGAATTTTAGACATTTTTTCAGGAATACAGTTTTGTTATTGTGTTTTTTGTTAAAAATCTAGCGAACTACAAGATTTTCGAATTTGGCAAAAATTTCGAATGAAAAAGGATTATTACATACATTATTTTACGACGACATCGTAAGTTTGCAGCTTTGAAAGATCAAGAATATACCTTATATTTAAAAACTAAATGGGTTAGACTTTTTTAATATAAAATAATAAATTCACCCAATGTATTATTTATTCTTCCTCTTCACCTGTTATTAAGGCCACGAGACGCCACTGAAAAATTTGTCAGGGCTGTCAATATCTAAAAATAAAAAAGTACTAACACAACTGTGCTTTTTAATTAAACTTACTAGTTTTATAACAAAATCTGCCAAGGAGAGAAAATAGGTTATGCGTTTATTAAGTTTTGCGGTTTTTGATATCAAGAATGTTGGATGCAGTTACTAAGTAACTTTACATGCATTGTTGCCCATATCAGTGTTTGTAACTTTACAAATTTTTAAATCCTGAGATTATGAAAACAGAATTGTTTATACCAAACATTTTGGAAAACATATTATTTTTAAATGAGGCTGTATTATATTATCTTGTTATGTGTTAAAAAATCCACCACCGAAGTTAATTTCCAGTTTACACCACTCTGCAGATAATAAACTCCTACGTTTCCTGCAATTCCACTACAATAACAATTATATCGATTTATTTTCCATTCACATTTTCTGGGAATAGAGAACAATTTTCATTTCATATACCTACCACTCTAACCTATGAAAATTATATAGATTTATTTATTAGCCATTCTGAAACACATATCTTGTCTTTGTTATGAATGTATTATATTCTTGTTAAAATAGGGATTTTTATTTGTGTCCCAGACTTGTGGCAAATGTTTTGTGTTTCTATGTTATAGCGGTATTAATTTCCTGTTAAATTTTCATTGGCGCATTCTAACTCACATTAAATATAATAATTTCCCATTTACACGTTTTTAAAACTTTAAAAATCTTCAAAACATATTTTGGCATGAATATAGTAAGTCGATATATAAATGCTAGTCTAAGATCATTTTTTAATATGCTACATAAAATTCCTGATTGTATTAATATTTATATATCTTTCTCGGTGCTGTATTTTTTATGTTTGGAAACTGTTTGAAAGTTTTAATCTTCACTCACTTTTTGTTTATTTAATTGTAAGAAACACTTTTTAACAACGTGCTGTTGTAAAATATCAGGCCTCACATGATGATTTTAATCAATAGGATAAGAAAAATATTCCAAACAATTCGAGTCACAGTCAAGGCTCAATAATAAGTCGATTTTTTATTGAAATTGTTATACTGTTTTGACATATCAAAAACATTAAATACCACGCCGCTACCAAATTACACTAGCAACCATTTGAATTACATTATTGTTCGTTTTTGTAGAACAAGTCAAAGTTAGGTGACTGCCAGCATGTCATTGTTCAAATTGTTCATTCGCAGACGATTTCAACATACGTTTTTCCAGAATTCCTAAGTTTGAAAAGCAGTACTACCACGTAAACTTAATTGTTTCAGTTATTGTTCTTGTCTCGTCTTTCTTTAAACTGGCATAACACCAACTCGTTTCAGTAGAGCCAGTACCTGGTTGAACATTCTTTCAATTGATGGATTGGACGAAATGACCCTATCCCTGGCCTGCTTGATCTCCTGACTTAAATCCACTTGATATGTTTTTATGGAGCCATCTCAAATCTCCTGTTTATGAAGTAACTTTAGAAAATGAAGCGGAGAAATGAAGAAAATGTATTCGATTCAATTTAAAATGAAGAAGGCTACCTGAAGAATAGGTCAGATTTTATCTATTGTTACGTGTTGGTGTATTGTTGAAAATCATTGAATGATTTCATCGAGATGTCTTTTTTTGTTAGTTAATTAAGTTACATAATTTTTATTTTAGGCATT
Organism: Monochamus alternatus; assembly: GCA_037114965.1. Classification (NCBI taxonomy): domain Eukaryota; kingdom Metazoa; phylum Arthropoda; class Insecta; order Coleoptera; family Cerambycidae; genus Monochamus; species Monochamus alternatus. The sequence continues at coordinate 24,392,899 of CM073432.1, read as the reverse complement.
TATTGAATCCAACCTTATCTATCAAATTGTTTCCTAGTATACCTAGATTTTTACATTTCAGTAAAACAAATCAGAGATCATTGAAAAATTGTAATATTTTCGAAAAACATTGAAGCTTTCTGTGTTCAAAACCAGCAATCTCTAGGTACCTGGCTTCTGGGTCTAAAATGATATAAGAAATCATCACCTTAATTTATGGCATAGGCTTAAAATACGTCCTGTATGTAAGGTTAATAGTTGGTCAGTAATTATCATGACTCATCTCATCAGTAACGGTAATCTGCTATATTTTTTATGTAAACAGCACTGACATACCACATCTTGTTAAACCAAAGAACACAAATCGTCACACTCTCACTTTAAAAGTGACACTAAAAAGTAATTGTAATTATTATTCTGCGAAATCATCAAAAGAAAGACGACCTTGACAGTAATTATAACAATTTGTAAGCAATTTTAACATTAGATAAGCATTCTTCGCGATTTTAAAAAGTTTGACGGGATATTCGGTTATGTAAATATACTGTGAACGTATGGATAATTTTATTGTTTATTAACATTGGAAGGAACAAGTTGATAATTTTGAAAATTTGTGGGAAGATTTTCCTTACAAATTTATCTTTGAGCTTTATATTAACGTAGCTGAAAATTTAGTTACAACTTGCGGAAATAAATAACACACAGTTGGATTAAGATCTTGTACTACAAATTATCTGAATTGAATTTTGTGAAAAAACAGAGTAATTATTGCATAAAAGTGCATATTATTTTACGCAGATTTAATATTTAAAATGAATTGTTTCAGTGATTTATGTAACATTTTGAATAATGAGTTAGAATTCATTCGTTCACATTTAACAATCATAAAAACATTTGTTTTACATATAAAAGGTTGTCTCGGACGATCAGTTAATTTTTTTGTTTCATTTTAGCAAAGTTTATAGAATGTAATTTAAGTTATTTCACTCGACACGGCGATTTTGTAAAGCCTTAAAAAGAAGCACAGCCCGATGTGTCTTGTTTGCGTACCATTGTGTACCAGAAATGATAGGAAGGGGCAGTGGAAGTCGAGTGAAATATATTCTATACACTTTAGTTTTTAATTCAGTTATCAGCTATGTCTAAGATCTTTTTAGACGATTAATTCAGTTTCCCGTTCAATTGCAGTTCAGTTATCAATTATCTTTATGTGTAAACATACAAATACTTCAGTTCCCTTTCATTTTTGTGTTTACACATAAAATTAACTAACAATTCAACGAAAAACTGAACTGACTGTCTAAAACTACCTTTAATGTCATATAAATTTTAGTTTCTTATTAATTTGTGTGTGTTTAGTCCTTTTAGTTCCTTCCTTCCTCTCAGGTCATAATTCATTCTTGTGCATTTACGTATAACGGTAACGGACAACTGAACACAAAGCTGAACTGACCGTCTAAAATAACATAAAACACACAAAAATGTATGAGGAATCGTAATTTGAGTGTGTTTGCACATAAAGATCCGTATAGACGGTTAATTCAGTTATCTATTATCTTGTATGTGTAAACAGACAAATACTTCAGTTCCCTTTCATTTTTGTGTTTACACATAAAATTAACTAACAATTCAACGAAAAACTGAACTGACTGTCTAAACGTACCTTTAATGTCATACAAATTTTAGTTTCTTATTAATTTGTGTGTGTTTAGTCCTTTTAGTTCCTTCCTTCCTCTCAGGTCATAATTCATTCTTGTGCATTTACGTATAAAGGTAACGGACAACTGAACACAAAGCTGAACTGACCGTCTAAAATAACATAAAACACACAAAAATGTATGAGGAATCGTAATTTGAGTGTGTTTGCACATAAAGATCCGTATAGACGGTTAATTCAGTTATCTATTATCTTGTATGTGTAAACAGACAAATACTTCAGTTCCCTTTCATTTTTGTGTTTACACATAAAATTAACTAACAATTCAACGAAAAACTGAACTGACTGTCTAAAAGTACCTTTAATGTCATACAAATTTTAGTTTCTTATTAATTTGTGTGTGTTTAGTCCTTTTAGTTCCTTCCTTCCTCTCAGGTCATAATTCATTCTTGTGCATTTACGTATAAAGGTAACGGACAACTGAACACAAAGCTGAACTGACCGTCTAAAATAACATAAAACACACAAAAATGTATGGGGAATCGTAATTTGAGTGTGTTTGCACATAAAGATCCGTATAGACGGTTAATTCAGTTATCTATTATCTTGTATGTGTAAACAGACAAATACTTCAGTTCCCTTTCATTTTTGTGTTTACACATAAAATTAACTAACAATTCAACGAAAAACTGAACTGACTGTCTAAACGTACCTTTAATGTCATACAAATTTTAGTTTCTTACTAATTTCTGTGTGTTTAGTCCTTTTAGTTAGACGAGCGTTCATTTTCCGTTCAGTTTCAGTTCAGTTATCACGTTATGTGTAAACACAGAAACATTAATGAGAAACTGAAACTTTTATATGTTTACACAAAAAAGATAACTGACAAGTGAACTTAAACTAATCATCTAAAATGACCTTAACACACAAAAATTGATGAGAAACTGAAATCGAAGTGTGTTTACACATAAAAGTCCTTTGTCTTTATGTGGAAACACACGAATATTTCAGTTTCCTTCCATTGTTACGTGTTTACATATAAAGACAAGTGAACTCAAACTGAAGTAACCGTCTAAAAGGACCTAGGACTATAAATAGTTTTCTTTGTTATATAAATTATAACTGAAATTTCTTGCATTCATCGAAAATGTTCAAAATGTTTCTTTCAGTATACCGTGAGGGCGAAGCAATGTATCTATTATCATAGTATATATAATAATTATGTGTGGCTAGTAGACGTATAATGATATTTAAGAATTTGTGGAGAAAAATATAAATTGTTTATTGTCAGCATGCTGTCAGCTATTGTACTCTATTGCAAGAAACAGAATAGTCGTGTATATTTTTGTCACATTTGACTTTTAATAGAGACTCTAGTTCAAGTGGCAATTACGTAATGAAAATGGAGACTAAGAAACGTCCTAATAAATCTATCTAAGTAGTATAGCATGTCATCAATCTAATACTTAAAGATTATTACCATTACCAGACTTATTAAGCACGATAATATGTATGTTGTAGAATTAATCATGTTATAAAATTATTAAAACCAGCCACTGCAAGAAACGTGGGACGGATGCAGATGCTACATTTTACGCATAAAGTATATTTTTTAGATAGGATGTTACCATGTTTGCGATCGCCTGTCGTTAGAATTTTTATTAGCGAATGAAGTATTCCTTGACCGGAAGAAACTCGAATGAAAATGAGATCTCTTCGAAAGAATTGCAAAATAATCTTACATTGACCTTGGAATCCTTGTTTATGCACTGAAGGGAGTTTATGTTTTTGTAAATGTTATGCAGCTATTATGCTTTTTATCTGGAATATCGAAATAAATTGCATTTTTTTTAGTTCGAAATAAAATGTACATTTCAAAAATTTTAAAAACACAAGCGTCAAGAATAAATCTTTATAGAAGAAAATATTCCTACATTTGGACAAGGAAAACGTTCCTTCATTTTTGATACGTTTATTTTTCCCTAAAAGAATTGTTTATTTTATGGCATCAGTTCCATTATTCAATTTTGCTTTATTATCGATATGCAATAAAAATTCCTAAACTAATTTTATTACTTGTAATCGCTAATGGCTGTAATTATTAATAATTTATAAGTGACAGCTGTTGGTACGGCAACAGCTTAAAATTTTGGACCCTTTTTAACGTGTTAACGTTTGATCGTGAAGTGGAACACGAATTTTCAGAAGTTAAATATATGGAGGATAATTTTAAATAATCGATTTGGCATTGGATGCGACTTTAATAACTAGTTTAAAATAATAGAGAAAATATCACACTGTTTTTCTATTTCTGACTGGTGTAACTCCCAACCCAACTCACCAACATTTGTGTGGATCATTAGCCGCTATATTTTATTTACGAGGCTCAGTTTTTATAGATTGCTGTCTGCGAAGCAGCCTCTAAATGACTATGCCAGACAGACACATATAGCCGAAGCCGACTGAGAATTATCAGATGGTTAGTGCATTCTGTGCATTTAACTTGGGGTTCTACGAGGAAAACGAAGTTCCCCTTACATTATTTAGAGACGAAATAAAAACACGACTAGGAGTGGCTCGGTCGCCCTCCTTCGGGGAAAGCGTGATTAGTCATCAGCACGCAAAAATTCATAATTTAATGAAAAAGCCTTTTAAACCAACGTAATTACGTAACTACTTCAGGGACAGAAAAACGTATTACGTAATACTTTGTGCGTAAAATCATAATTTTGTATATCATTGTGGCGTCCCTGATCAAAGTAGGCGTTGTTTGAAATTTTTGATAAACTACCTGAAAGAAAAAAATACATTTTTAGTATGCGACTTTTATATGACAATGGTAAACAAATCTTTAGGTAACAACATTTTATTTCTATTATCTTTTTAAATAATCAGTTACAAATTTTATTTTCTTTATTTTTTTTGGTTAACTGAAATAATAACATGAACAGTATCAGGGCCTTGGGAGTGTACAAGACGTAACGTAACGTAACGTAACGTAGACAGAGGTTCGTGTACTGAAATGTCAAATGCGCCTTGCTAGAACAGAGCAATGTGCAAGGTGTAGGTTTATACTTTATGCATTTGTAGAATAAACATATATAAAGCATCTTTGAAGTTCTTCTGCAGTTGTTTTCACTTTTATTTCAATAGTAAAAAAGTCTACAATGTTTTCTTGTATACTATTCAATAAAATAACAAAACTCAATAAAAGTCAAATTATAGAAACTTCTATTCAAAATTGTTCAAATATCAGAAAATTTGTTGCGTGCCAGAAGCTACGAATTGATTTACTTCTCTTCTTTCTGTGTAATTTTTTTTCGATTTTCGGTCTATTAGACCTTCCCAATACGTGGTTAATATTAAATAAGATTATGACTGAATCACCCTGTATATTTATTAAAACCAACCTTGTGTATGGAATTGTTCCTTAACATAACTAGATATTTGGTATAGAAAAACATGCATAAGACTTCATTAATAGGAATTATAGGAAAATTAATATATATTAGCTAAAGTACACACCACAATACAGTAAGAAACAAATAATATATGGATATTGTGGGTATAATTCAACGCTGGTAGGGGCTGTCGTCCGCAGAGTACTTGACTTAGTTTCACATAACCTGATAAAAAAATATGTCATTACTCCTATGAAGCAGAAACATCCTGTATAGTGGCTAAATTTATGTTTGTTTTCAAGCAATATTATAATTAATACTATCTATAACAAAAATTATTGATGGTCTCTTTTATGACACCTAGTACGCAGGGATTTTTGGAAAAGGTAATATATACAGGGTGGCATAGGAAATTCAAAGGTTAACTATGAAAATTTGGCATCTAGCAGGCGTAGAATTTTGTTTCCTCAATTGAAAAGCTTATATTGGATAATTTAAAGTTACCGAATTGCATAACATTTATTTTAAAAAGAGAAAAGTTATGAAAGAAAAAAGTCAGTTTTCAGCAGGTATTTCAGAAACTACACAAAATATGTCTATTTTTTTCAGAAAATTGAAATGCATAAACATACTTTTTCTTAATTTATGCCACCCTGTATATATTATCGTCGTAAAAGCAACCACCCTGTATATGCTTTTCAATACATTTTAAAAGTAACTGATATTTTTGTTACTTAGTTACCTAATGTGTTAACATTTTTTATACAAAATTTTTAAGACATGATTTTCAATTAAAAATTGAATTTATTATATATGATTTGATGATGATGATTTTCCATAAAATTTTCCCTTTTTATCAGTTGTAAATTACTAATTTTTTTTTGTATAATTTTATTACTTTATTATAAATTTGCACATATAGTAAAACGATTTACTAAGTTCCACTCTGTTTGTTGTATGTGCTAAAAAAATTACGGCGTTACTCAACCGACGCTATTCTATCCAGGCTAAAATTTTGCAGAAGCAGCTGACAACAACTGAGGTTTTATAATGGCATTGGTAGAACACAAAACAAACACCTGTCGATTATTTACTTTAGTTTATAGACATTTTATACCTGAAAGCAGATGTAACTTTGCTTTATTCAAATAAAGATAAACGTATTTGATGGCATGCATTTCGCAGAGAACGTTCAAATCAAGACCCTCATATTTATTGGCTCTTTTCAAGATTCCATCTGCATTGATTTACATTTTTATCTATATCAAGCTCATGTGGATTATGGTTATTCTTTACATAGGAATTGCTATCTGATATCTTCACGAAATGTTTATCTCTGTATTCCGTAAATTTTTGTATGCATATTTAGCCATACTTTTTGAGTGATGTTTTACTTAACCATATTTCTGATTGGTAAACACTGGAGTCCACATTACACGCTTAACATTTTTTTATTTGTATATAAAAAATTCAAAACATATGTTGGACCTTGTCAAAGCTTGTTTGATATCGGTTTCATTGTTTTTAATTTATTTTCATCCAACATATCGTATTACTCTAGTAAATTATGAAAACTGTACTGCTTCCTTTACGTGTGACCGAAGTCCTGTTTATTATATCGTTTTTATTGTAATTTTTGACCTAAAGCAGCTACTCTTAGAGTATATCACATTCTTTACCGTATAAATATTATCAACCAGCAGTTTTTTGGTGCATTAAAATAAAAGATGATAAATACAAGACATAATTTCAAAATAATAAAATTTATAAATTTGTTATTAATAATTTTGTGGTCGTTTTTATAGTCAGTAGCAATGTGTTATGAAATAATAAATAATGATTAGTATAATGTTACCTTTAAACGTTAAAGTGTAGTAATACTGACAAATTCATCGAAAGAAAATTTGTATAAAGCATTTTCAAAAATTAGCATTATGTCCGCCTCAGTGTTTTATGTATTGTGTGCAGGCTTTTATTATTTTATATATTTTCTTCAGCACGCTATTTACTAAATTAACAAACAATAATAAAAGTTAAGAGTAGACATTTTTATTAATTATTTTTACATTACGTCGTTTGTATCCATTTCCATTTATTTTATTATTGCTGCTTTATTACATTTTACAAAGTTTGGGATACAAACAGGCTAAAGGCCCAAAACAGTAAACAAAACTGCAATAAGAAGTCCATAGTACCAAAGTTTACTGAATAAATATAAGTCATACCACTCTCTGTCGGAACTTTGATGTTTGGAGATCTAAGAGCCTTTTCACACGGGCCACCGTGCAGCGCTTCTCGCAAACGCCGTTGAGTGGTCCGTTTTGACGAAACATTATATTAGAGTCTTTTCACACGGGCCACAGTGCAGCGCTGCTGAGTGGAGCCACTAATTTATGGTTGACGTTTCGGTGGGAGTCAACGACTACGCGCCACCTTGGCGCGCCCGTGTGAATAAGTCTATATAAAATAACGTTTCGTCAAAACGGACCACTCAACGGCGCTTCCGAGAAACGCTGCACGGTGGCCCGTGTGAAAAGGCTCTTATATAGACTTATTCACACGGGCGCGCCACAGAATTAGCAGCGCCACGGTGACGCCTAGTCGCCGACTCCCACCGAAACGTCAACCATAAATTAGTGGCTCTACTCAGCAGCGCTACACAGTGGCCCGTGTGAAAAGAGTCTAAGAGCCTTTTCACACGGGCCACCGTGCAGCGCTTCTCGGAAGCGCCGTTGAGTGGTCCGTTTTGACGAAACATTATTTTATATAGACGCCCACCGAAACGTCAACCATAAATTAGTGGCTTCACTCAGCAGCGCTGCACAGTGGCCCGTGTAAAAAGACTCTAAGCCGTACCGCCTCACGTAAATACTGTCGCAAAAAATGGCCAAGTACGAGGGACTTAAAAAAGTAGTTTGTTTCCAATTGGGAAAATAGTTTTGGTATTATCAGAAACTCTGCTTGAACCAAAAATGCTTGAGTGTAAAATTTACATGACACAATTAAGTACCTATTTTTTTAATATATTTTTAGGTATTAACAATATTGTGTGAAACTAACTACTGTGTGGACTAAAGCCCCAACCAGCGTTGAATTACACCCACAATATCTACCCATGTATTTTTTATTATTAGCTTTTGTAACATTTTTTACTGTATTAGACTTCATTGATAGGAATTGTAGGAGGTTTGATATGTATTAGCTTAAAATACATTTCTAATACAGTAAAAAAACAATTAAATACCTACTTACATAATTATTACATATTACCATTTTTTTTAATAAATACCAGTACAAATAACTTACTTGTTGGTTCATAACAAGGTTTGACGTTTCATTTGAAAACAGGACAATCTTTCAAATAAAGATTCTAATTTTTATCGGCGTACCGCGTAAAATTTTATATCGTGACCTATTTCTTTATATTAGTTGATGAAATATAAAATACATACTTCGTACAATGGAAAAAGGAAAACCACGTTTTGAGGGACAATTATTCACAATACAATATATCACGGGCATTTTTAGAAGAAAAATAATATAAACACTAACAGACATTCAAGGTTTTTTGTCTCACACTATATCGATCGGATTCAACACATTACAGCTCTAGCGTCGGCCACCGTATAGGATCCTGGGTCCCATTTTAAAAATACAATCTTCCTTCTGTGAGTTTCCATCACTTTCCGATTCACAGTTGTACTTCTTTACCACTATTTATTTGCACACATATGCTATTCACGTACAATTTTGTTAATGAAATACATATTTCAACATCACTTACACTCATATTTTGACCTCGCGCACTAAACTCTTCATACATGTCATCATTCGATATTCCTCACTTCGATCAAATCACTAATAAAATTAATTACATTCATAATTAAATTAACGAAAAGATATACCCAAAATTTTGCCCGCCCGAACGATATACCCGCCCATGATAGCGCCGAAATGAAACAGTTGGATCCGACAATTCGTCGCAGCCAATGAAAAGCAGGAGCGCATGCGTACTAACTGCAACGCATGGGTAGCAAAAGCTGTGTAATCGGGTATGCTCTCAGAGATATGCGGCACACGATTTTGTAGGAAAAATATACGGGCTGCATGTATATTTCTTTGTGTTGACTGCTATAAATTGTGAGCAAGTTTATAACGTTAGTCACTCTCTACAATTTTGGACGTCGACTATAATAGACCATAGAATTGCTTTGCAGCTAATAACAATAGCGAAGCGATTTTTACGCATAATTTTATTGCTCTTCGAATACTACTAAAGTAGACGAGATATCGTGAACGTTATACAGTCCATGAATCTTCTTATTGAGAAATTTAACAAACTTATTTTGAATTCTTACATCGTAATAAGGACTCCATATGACATAGGCAAAATTAAATCTACTGTAAATATATGCAAAATAATTTGTTTTAATAGCTCTTCCAGACCTAAAATCTTTGCATATTCTTATAATATTTTATTACATTTACGGGCTAAATAATCAATATGAAATGTAAAACTTACTTTACAATAAAAAATTACTCCCAAGTCCTTAATCTCAAGTACTCGTTCAAGACTTACATTATTTATTCTATAATTAAATTTAATTGGAGTAACATTTTTAGTAAATGAAACACAGTGATATTTATTAAAATGAAGATGTAACTTATTACTAACACAGTATTTTGGAAAGTTGTCTAAATCGTTCTGTCATATAAAAGATATTTATAAAATTGTAACAAACTTCCAATGTCATTAATGTAGACCAAGAAAAACAGTGGGCCAAGGTGAGACCCCTGAGGAACTCCTGAAGTGAACGCTATAGAACAATAACCATTAACGGTGACAATTTGGGATCTATTAAATAAATATGACGATATTCAACGTAAAAGATTACCACTAACACCAATTTTTAGTAATTTAGTCATTCATATGTTATGATTCACTTTATCGGGCGCGCGGTTTAAGGCGTCAATACTTGAATCGAGGTGACTAGATCGGTGTGGGTTCGCGTCCCGCTGCCGGTAGACCGTATATAAGCTATATTCGTAGAGAGGATCGGCACCCTAACGTTAACTTGTGAGAGATTGATACCGGTTGATATTTGACTACCCCCCTAATTAATGAGATTTCCAGGTTTCCCTCATTCCTGCACTGAATAGTGGTTAGGGCCTACCAACGTAAGTCATTCCTGGGCGCAAATGCGGTCTGCTTAATAATAATATGCCGCTGCCTCTTCCGCACAAGTCTCTTACTTCTGGGCTAATCCCTGTGATTAGAATGAGGGGTGATATTATTATTATCGAAAGCCGTACTAAAGTCAACATAAACAGAGTTTACTTGAATCTGTCAATAGCATTTCTTATATAATTGCTATAAATTAATAAATTGGTATCAATCGATCTTTTTGGGAAAAAAAAACAAGTTGTTCAGTTATAATAAATGTCTTAAGGCTTCCGCTAAGTACATCATATGTGAGTGATTTTATCTCCTGTATTCTTGTAGACAGGAACAATAAAAGTAGTTTTCCAGATAGGCGGAATCATGGTGAGAGGAGTATGCACTTCTTTACGAAAAATGAAGGTATATGTATTATCAGGGTTAGCTGAATTGACTACTTTTCATAGTTATTTAAATAACAATTTTCAGTTCCAAATAACCCATAAAGTGTAGGCTACCGAATACTTACCTTTTTTTTTTCATTGCAAATGCAAAAACTAAAAAACGATCCGACAACTTCTGTTTTGATGGAGCCATATTTTATGGATACATTCATTCTCCAAATTTCTACTCCCAAATGGAGATGATCTTCAGAAGTGATATCGATTTAGTGCTGGCATCCTGCTTTTTCTGGATCTTGTTTTGGCTAGTAAGACAAGACTTGATAGCTGGAATTGCAAGACAAAAGATAAGACAAGATTTAAATTTATTATGTTATAAATTTAGTATAATTTCTTGAGGAGTTTTTAAAAGCTAATAAGATTTATAGTAATAAGGAATTGTGTTATGGCATTCTTTGGGAAAGGTATACTTTCTTAAGAGAAAAGGTTTTGAAGAGTATACAGGTGTATTTTATAAAGTAGATTTAAGACCATTTGAAGATTTCATGATTTATAGTTGTTTTATTAGATACAATTTTCATTCAAATGCTTTCTTAAATCCAAACTGTTTTATTAAGCCCATTTGGTAGTAATAATAAAACTTCTACAAAACTATAGTCACGGAAAGCCTAACAAGTTTTATTGTCAAGTTTTAATGTATATTACAAGGCTATTCGATAAATTATTTCACTCTAAAAATATATTTGTTATCAGATAAATCTTCTTTAAAACTAATTAATATAAAAACAAACTTAATAAAACCTTTATAAATCAAGAGCAAGGACAAAACTTTAAAGAAACTCTTGTCTTGTTTTGCAAGACACATCAAGACTTTTCCAAATTTTGCAAAATTTCTTCTCCCAGCCAACACTTCAGTTTTCAACGTCATCGAATCCTATGGAGACAAATCTGGTGAACGTGCGGACCCTTCAGTAAGCCACCTTTAGGAGGTAGATCGCATTTTTGAAATGTTTCGTTTAAAAATTGCCTGATATGCACTGCATAAAGGAGGTCCATCTTATTGAAAAATAAGTTTTCTGCATGATAACGATTGTTTTGCTCAAAATGTCAGTTCAAGCAGGATTAATGACGTTTTTGCACAGATACAAATGCATTTTTCCAACTGAATCTCAAGGTAAAAAAATGGAAACTCCAAAAAACCATGTCTAAACCTTGAATTTGGATTCCGAATTAAGGTCTGTTACTAAAGCGAAGGTTGGTGTTGGCGACACTGTGGTGTGGCTTGTTTCATTAGTGTATTTTACATATTAATGCAACATCCAGCATCTAAAGCAATAGATCTACATTTAAACGAAAGAAAAATGTCACGTTGTGGCTGTCAAATTAATAACTTTATTAAACGTTTTCATAATATACCCAGTAATGGAACAATAGTAAAAATGTGTTTGTGAAACAGTGGCTAGACATATTAAATTCAAATACATAAAAAATGCATTGTTACTGCTGGCCACTTTTCCATAGTTTACTTTTTATGTGCAGTGTATGCAATATTCCAATGTATATTGCCGATAATAGTTAAAAGCAAAAACAGAATAATGCACGGTCTAAGTAACTACAGATAAGAAAATAACAAAGCAAGAAACGCAGATTTTAATGCCTACATGGTTATTTTATTTAATTTCATATTTTCGTCCTAGTTTGTTTACAACTGACCGATAATGGAATTAAATAATATTATTGTGTATAATGAATTAAATAATATATGGTGGAATGCTTGTGGCGTGTTTTACGAATCATTCGGTATACGGATTAAATATTTAAGTAATGGTCTCTAACGACATAAAGTGAGTAGTAGGAGGATGATTAGATTCCATGAATTGTAACCAATTTTTAGCTCCTTTAGTCAGCACTGAATTTAATTTACGGGTATTTTAATTATGGCACTAATATTTTAAAAAATATATTTAATTTCAATCATATCCTATTATACCAATAAGATGAAAACTATTTTTAACAAACAGATTATTTTGATCATCTAACCTTCATTATATTCAGTAATTGACTGTGATATATGTACTTACAAATTGCTACAAATGTTTGTATACCACATCGATTTGAAATAAATATAAATGGCGAAAATTAATTTCAATACTCAGGAAAGTCGTCAAATAGTTAAAAACTCTTGAATTCATTTGCTTAACAAATGCTTAATTTCAAATAATCCTGAATTTGTATTAGCTGATTTTCCAATAAATATTAAACATTCGTATTGGAACCAGATGTTTCAGCCTGCCTGCCTCATCAGTTTAAAAATTCACGAGCCGCCACTGCAACTTAGTTTAGCAGCATACATGGTGTAATTTTGATATTGATCCTAAAAGGTGACACTTTTAGGGTCAATGTTTTATGAATATATGAATACCATGTATTCCTATAGATAAAATGTGTTAAGGCACGCAGCCGAAAGATGGAAATACAGAATCTATATAATAAACAAGGCTGGATTAAAGATTAAAAAATCTCAGTATAATTACACCGCCCACAATTTAATGTTATGACCATAATTGCCCACAAACTAAAGTACGAATTATGATTTTCCAAGTGTATTTTGTTTGATTCTTAAATCTATTTTTAGTGTAGTTTTAAAATTTTCCATTTTTACGAAAATAGTGAAGTTACTTAGTGGATACACTAAACACAAAAGAGTTCTGCCATTGAAAAGGAACATAATGTGCCATAAGTGGCGCCTTCTACTAGTAACGTCAAAATTAGAAACAAATTTTAATTTCTCGCCCGCAAAAACCCCTGATTTACAAATTTTATGTAAATATTTGGATTTATAAAAAATTATCTACAAATATCGAAAATAAAATCTTAGCTTTGACACCCTGTATCTTTTTTATTATGCGACTTGGGATGTAGGTATGTTACTTAATTTAAAAACTATAATTCTAATATATATTATTCTTTTAGATGTAGTATAACCCATTATAACACTTTTATAATAATATCTCAACCCCTCACTCCAATCACAGGGATTAGCCCATAAGTCGGAGACTTGTGGGGGAGAGGGGGCGGCATATTATTATTAAGCAGGCCGCATTTGCGTCCAGGAACGACTTACGTTGCTAGACCCTAACCACTATTCAATGCAGGAATGAGAGAAACCTGGAAAACCTCATTAATTAGGGGGGTAGTCAAATATCAACCGGGATCAATCTCTCACATTGACCCAAGCTAACATTCTTCCACCCTACCATACCCGCAGAGAAGGTGCCAATCCTCTCCACGAATATAGCAAATTATTTCTTTAAAACTGTAAAAACTATTATAAAACAATTTTACACAATTACTTTCTTCAGGAACAAAATTATCACAACAATTTGCTCTATAAAATCAAACTGTTCATTAAACTAAATTTTAATGTGAATATTTTATGTTTGCTTTTTGTTTGACATGTGTAAATACATTTTTGTGTAATAACATGAATCCATAAATAAAAAAATAGTGCTATTCGATAGTTATAAAATAATTCGCTCCTTTTAAAGTTCCATTTTGCTAGTTGGGTAATCAATTTAAATTTAGAGAGTTTGTGAAATTTTATGCACAGATTTAGCGGCTACAATGATAATGTTCTTCACTACATTTTAACTTCGGCAGTCAATGACCATTTGATACAATATGACTGAATAGTACTTCCTATATCGTATACAAGGAGGTAGGTCGGTCGTTCTAAATCTAGTTAAAAAACATCTGAAAGCAATTTTGGATATTTCTCACGTATAGGTATATTTTAGTACCCTGGTGACGAATGTTACATCCAAGGCACACTTTATGTGTCTAAACTTCCTGAGAGCCGCTAACAATGTCTATTATTTTAATTTTCTTCGGTAGAAAGCTCTCGGCTCAGCTTTATTTCGGGGCATGTGCTTTCAATCAATTTTTCTAAAAACAAATACGCCCAGCAACAAAACAATTCTTCATAACTGTTTAATTTTCATGTACAAGATTAATATGTTTAATATATCAAAATAATCGAGCGTGTAAAATTTCATACAGAATATACAAATTAAAGAATACGTAAATAAACGGGAAACGGAAGATTTCTCAGTCACTACGTTTGTAGCGCCATCACACGTTTTTATTGGGAAGTTAACTCGAAGGCAACCGCGATCACTACCAGTGCAAACTAAAACACGCGAAAGCTTCCAGCGCACCCTTACGATTTTCAGCAGAAAGTTCCTATCGCGAGATGAATCTCACTCTTTCGTCTCAAATACGACGTTGTCAATTGATTTTAACAAACGGTTGTTAAATTTATTTCATATAAAAAATGCATTTCTTGAGAAATTATTAGAAATGACAGTTTTGCTACCTACATAAAATTTATGAAATATGACAGAACTATAAATAAATTTAGACGAGATTTAGAAATGTATTTATTAACATTTCTTTCGAAATTTTACTTTGATATAGGCATGTTTATTTTTAAAAATAATAACGTAAATAATAAAATTACGAGTAAAAGTAAATAGTATTTTATTTACGATATATTATTAAAATCATTTTAAATTATTACCTAGGTATGTACTCACAATGATAACTTTACAAAAAGAATTTTGTAATGTATTACAAGGTACCTACCTGCAAGGCATTAACATAATATACAGGGTATTCTAAGTATATGTCACAATATCAGTTGGAGATTGTTTTTGGACCATTTTAAATCAAATATTTACATCCACTGGCTTGGGAGGTACAAACAATAATGTATTGGTAGTAGGTACTACTACTAAAAACGCCAAAATTTTGATTCAAAGATGTAGTTGTCTGATTTGCATTTTTTTAGGAAAGAAAATATATTTAATAGAAAACGAACCATTTTCTAGTTATTATTTTTTTTATTTAGACAGGGATGAATTTAAAACATATAAAATATATTACTATTTTATTACGATTTACCAACCATCAAAAGTTCAAAAAACAATTGCATAGAAATTTTAAAATGTTTTGTGATTTATAATATTTCGGTATTCCTTACAGGTCTTTTGAGCTTTAATATTTTATAGCAAATAAAAATTTATCCTACATTGACGAAATGAATATCTTTAGATCTCTTTGATTTATTTAATAGTGTGGCAAAAACATATTTTAAATTTAAAAAGTGGCTAAAGATAATTGCTTTTTGAATAAAGTTGAACATGCTTTAAATTTTCCAAAATACTTAGTGGCGTTGAAATTTTGGGACTGTTCATGACAATGCCCTCCAGTATTTCCACCACTGGTAGACAAACCAGTTAAACGAATTTTTGCCTTTAATGCGATTTGAAACACTTAATATTAATAATAATTTTCTACGGAAATCTTATATCGGTAGTCTACACTAATTTGCTTGGCCCACTGCAATTTTTTTTATTATACATTAATTGTGCAAGAAAGTGCAAATAAATTAAACAAATAAAAAATAAACTAATAAAATAATCAAAATAAATTATACAAGGTCGTTACATTTTAAAATTTGTTTATACATATAAGAGTTAAAATTACATATTTATAGAAATTGGTAAAATGTATAGAATTAGGAACAGTGATATGAAAAAATTTCGCTTGCTACAGATTATGCGTGAATTCGCGATTCGTGATTTGTAAGGAATTCATGCATAGTGTGTAGGGTTTTTATGAATGGATTTTTAACGAACAAGACCCTACATACTATTCGCGAATTCCTCGCATATCACGAATCGCGCATAACGAATCGGGAATACACGCATAGTCTGTAGCAAGCCTTATGCGTAATATAGTATAAAAATATTCGAAAAACATCAGGTGTGGTTTTACCAGGAAATTGTGTTTTCTAACTATCCCTAATTTGAAAATAAAAGTAAGACATGACAAAAATAAATACGACAAAGAAAAAGTTTTTTTGTTTCTTACATTTTTTTAATCGTTTTTGACAAAATTCGTTTTGAATTATTCCATATTTTCGGGTCAAATTGAGTTATGTAGAAATACCACTGATGAAATAACATTTTTTGTTTTGGTATGTTTACGGTATATTGCAACTTCAACCTAATGTAATATAGGTAGGTATACATAGAGGTTCCAATTTATTTATTTATTTATTTTTTTTTCGAAAACTAGATTCGACCGCACAAAACTCGTGTTGGGCACCCTCGAAAATAGGGGGTAGGATTTTTTAAATTAAGATTGAAGAGGTTTCCACTGATGTAAATAATTACCATAAAAATAAATGAATGCGTTTAAAATAATATTACTATTTTGTAATAATTTCGAACAATTTATGATTCCGTAATGTGAAACTGAAAAAAAAACAATTCGTTTTTCTCCTGTTTACTACCCTGTGCATATTTGCTTCTATTGAAGTTGTAGTTCCATTGTCTGGAAGATATTGCAATAAAAACTATTGACTGAGGATGTTTTTTCTTTGAAAAGTTTTGTGGGTAGGTTCTCGATTGAATAGTTGCATTTGGCAACTGCGCGCGTCGCTGTCGACTGCCTGCTGTCCCTCCTTCTAACCGAGCCCCTAGACCCCTTGTTTGCCTGTCCGCTGGTGCTGCTACCGACTAAATGCACTTCGGAGGCTAGCGCAGCATTTCAACCTTGGTCGCACCGTACACAGCACAAGCAGATTAATCCGAAGCAATAAATGAGTGCGGTACTATTTTGGTTCATATTTATAGAACTCACGTGCACCGGCTCCTATATAGCGTATATGTTTTATTTACGTTATATGCTTCCGTTTTTTGGCGACTTGGCTTTTCCTTAGTTCCGTGGCAGATAAATGTGAATGACAGAGATTTGTGTTAGTTTCCTAAGGCACAGCATCCAAAGTGATGTTTCAGTGTATCATCCAGCAAAGAAATGGTTGGATTCATCCCCACAACACCGAAAATAAAGACGTCTTTCCAGGTGAACATTTTTTCAGTCATTATTGTTCCAAAAAAACTTATTAAACAAAAATCATTGTTTTAAAATGTTTCTCAGATTTGTTTAAGAAAGTTCGATATCGCAATTTCACATAATATATTTAAGAAACAAAACATATAGCATGACAGAAACGTACAAAAAAATACAATTACTGCCCCTTAGAGACTGAAATTAAACTTGGGGTGACTAAGAGAATTTTTCCCATCGTCATAGCTACACGAAGGCGAGAAAACTTAAAAGTATCTGCTTTGTATATTTAAAGTTAAATAAAAAAAGTATTACAAAAGCGAAGAGAACGAATATTGATCAATAAAATACAATTGTTAGAAATAACTGTTTAATGAATTCAAGTTTTGTATCCCCATTGTTTCTATACGTTTATAATTAATTAAATTGAAGAAACTGAATTGTAATTAACTGGTTCCAATTTATTTGGATTAATATCCTAAATCCATATAATTAAAATAATATTTGGCTCTACAAAATCTTCGATATTAAAATGACTAAATTGGTTTCCGGTCTGATGAATGGTGTACTTTGCTACAATCTGTGCGTTTCCCATTACTAATTATATTTTTTTATCACGTACTTTCGTCTACTACAGGCGAATAATTTCGCTGCAATTTTAATAATAATCGTTTTCTTTTATAACTCGAATGTATACATTTCACACTCTAATTGCCACGAAGAAAACATTCATATACTTACGTATGTAGTCTTTTTTATTTATGAATATGAAATTCTTCAGTGAAATTGAAGTTCTTCAGAAACATTACCTAACAAAAATATTTATTTTATAGTTGATTTTTAAATGTATCACATAAAATAGAAACACAGGTATATTATTTTGAAGCGTATTAATTATTACAAAAATAAGTTTTTGAAAAAAGTCGACTCTTATTTGTGTCGTTTTTTAACTAAGTTAAATAAATAAACAAAACAAATGATAGCTGGACTACAAAGGTTTGATATAAACGAAAATATGTGTACCCAAATATGAAATATTCATTCCATGCAAGTTTTTGATATCGATTTTTACCAACAAATAATTTATATGAATTTTTTATGCATATTTTTCTAACATCTTGTGCATGGATAGAGAATTAATGAGTATGCGTATGAGTATAATTTTCAAGCTCATAACTATTTTTAGAGGGAGTTTAAAAAAAACGGAAAAAACTAAGCAAGTTCTCTTCGTTGTGCCAATTATGCAAGTTTTCAGGGGTGTATAACAATTTACAATCGTTTAGAATAAGAAAAATGCATATTTTCACCCATGTTTCATCATCATAAAGTTTCTTGAATTTTACACGCCAATTGCACACTGAGAAAATTGTATACGGCAAAGACTTGAGTTGATGTGAATTATTAAGGTCGACTAATGATGAAATTTGTCGTGTTTTTAGACAAAGAAATCTCTAAAAATGAAACACGTAGAACAAAAGTAATATTAAAAATAAAATTCTTGATGTTTTAAATTCTTCTCAAATAAGATAATAACTTTTAAGACGCATTATTATGCCGCTGTAACTCCACATTTTAATAATTATTTTCACATACTTATAAGCAAAAGTGAACAATCTTATATGTAAGTTTATGTTATAACAATATTTACATTTACAGTTAAATTTAAAAAATCGTATTTTGAAAGATTTCTGTACATAAAAATTTGTTGGTTAGACCGCTTTCTGTCGTTATATATTCGTTTTACTTCGACACCTTTGAGTATTCGCAGGTGGCATAACATTCATGTTATTTGCCAAGCTCTGTATGATTCAGTTTTTAAGTATCTAAAATTATTTGTATTTGTAGAAAACACTATTTCAAGAAAACAGCGCCCTTAAGTATTTACACTTGACACTTGTTTCATACTTTGAGAGGGATTCATTAGGTAATTATTATGAAATAAACAGACTAGTTTTAAAATACAGAATCTCCGTAAATCGCAAATATCTTTATCGAAAAACATTTGGCGCAGATTAATTAAATTTGGGCTGATGAAAACTTTAGATACATAATGTTAGCAGGCCGACTTTGAAATTTTGTAATTTTGACTGTCAAAATTTGCCGTAATTTTACTGTGAAAAAAGGTGGCTTTCTTATAAAATTATCAAGCCACCTCATTTTTAAAAATCTAAGTGCAGTAAGATTGTGGCAAATTCTGGCAAACAAAATATCAAAAAGTTTTGATAAAAAAGTTAGCATTGAAATTTGACTTGAAATTCAGCTCTGCTTGTTTGTGGAAACGATTTCCAACCTGTAAGGTCAAATGAATCTTGGAAATTCTCTATTTTTTTCGCTATGACATGCGACAAAATGTTGTCAGAGTAAAAATTGATGAAGTGTTAAGTAGCTATGCAAAATATGAATGTTCTAAACTTGAGTTTATGCTTGATTTTAAAATTTTCTTAAGTAGCGCCCTTTCTGTATGAGAAGACAAAATGTTTCTCAGAGCGAGGAATTGAGTAAGCACGCAAGTTTGAATTTGGTTTGAATCCTTCAAGACCTATTTTAATTTTTTGCTTGATTTTTAGGTCTTTCTCAAATTGGGCTAGACTAGAACATTAAAATTTTGATCATTTTTATGGTAATTAAAATATAATTGTGTTGTAACTGTCAATGTGTATATATTTAGTGCAAATAAGTAGAACTGATGTTGACGTTCAGCTTGATTTAATTACTTACATTAAAATCTAAAATGGGCAAAATTTGATTTAATCTCATATACTTATATCTTTACACGATCTACTAAATAATATTTCATAAATAAGTATGGTAATTGAATAAAGAAAATATATTAAGTATTATCTTATTGATTTTATTTTTGACCAAGTCACTTTTCCATAAGTTAATTTTAGCCCCAATTTTATTATAACACTTGTAACTGTGGTTAATTTCCATTTCAAATTCCACCGTTGTTTAAAAAAAGTCATATCGTGAAACATTCAGGAAAAATATTCAGAAACTATACTATTTTCTAAGTTTTAAAAATTTATTTTGAACTTTAAATACTAGAAACTGTCATTATAAGAAAACAATTAATTAATCAGACTCAATATAATATGAAATTTTCCATCTAGTTGTAAAGTTCGATACTTTAAAATCATTAAATTCAAATGAAATCTTAAGTAAATCCAGCAGAATCAACGAAATCAGTAGAATCAGCAAAACTAAGTGAAATCAGTAAAATCAATAGAATAAAATCATATAAATTCATCATATGAAATCTGGTAAAATCACGAAAAATCAAGTACCTAAATTAGGAATCATGTGAAATCTAATTCCGTTGATTTCCATTAAAGTAATAGGGAATCTGAAATCAAGGGTACAACATTCTTGGAAGTATCACACCCCTCGTGAGAAACCTTTCTTAACACATTTAATCATGTCTCATACAGAAAAAGCACTTTACTGGTGAAAGAACTAAGATTTTCCTGAACTTTCAAGGCTTATTTGATATCATAGCACATCATATTTCACCTTCGTTTCACCTATCCAAAGACACCCTTTACTAGTATTAAACGAATAGTTTTAAATTATAGTATAATTGAATAGATTTCACATTTGCCGTATAATCAATAATCCTAAAAAGAATAAAGCAGGGAGATATGAATTTACAGTTTCAATGTATTCATCCAATGCGCTTGAAATCCGAGTAAAACAATTGAGTAAAAAATAACTACTCAATGGTGAAACGAAAGCAATAACAAAACGATCAAGTTAACCAATGAAACAATATCCTACTGTCTGAATAACCCACGGTTAGAGTAGGAAAGCGTCAATTATTATGCCAATTGCACTTTTAACAATGCAGGAAATGCTGGATCGTACTTTTTTCTATTAAGCATCAAGCCAATGACACTTTCAAGTTTACAATGATTGCCCTTACGGATTTGATTACCTAGATATGTATTTTACAGTGACAGCATATATCGACGAAAGTACAAATACTAATTAAATCGTGTTTTTTTTTCTATACCATGAATATGAACCCCATATGGGATTTTTTTTGTTAATATATTTTCCAAAATTATTTTATTTAGAATATGATGTGACATTCCAGAAACATCATAATATAGTTATGTAAAATTTTACATTTAATAAAAATGTTATAACTTTTTTAAAAAATTATTAATGTATTAACTTTTAACAAATATATTCAAATTGACATTGACATTTCTGTCATAAACTCTTCTGTTAATTTCAACTTAATATCCATATCCAATTACAAAAAAAAAAAAAACAATACACTTGATCCAGCAATGGATTTACAAATATTACATTTTAACAAATTGACTTCTAGAAAAATGTATACACTGGATACAATTAGATACAGATTTTAACTAACCGATTGGACACTAATTTGAAAACAGAATTGTATGCAGTTGTCGATGAAATGGCATTTGAATATTTTTTGGTGTCAAATATTTATTATTTTTAAAAATAAAATTACTAATGAAATTTTTTTTATGTTATAACAATATTTATATCTACAGATCAATTTAAAAAAATATATAATTTGAAAGATTTCTGTACCTAAAAATTTGTTGGTTAGACCGGTTTCAGTCGTTATATTTTCGTTTTGGTTCGGTAGCTTTGAATATTCGTAGGTGGTATGAGATAACACTCCTGTTATTTGCTAAACTCTATATTATTCAGTTCTTAAATGTCTAAAATGACTTGTATTTGTAGAAAACACTATTTCAAGAATACGGCGCCGTTGATTAAAATTATTGAAAGTTAAATGTGACAAATTTTGGTTTATTTTATTTTTTGATTTAACAAAAATAAACAATTAACATGTGAATAAAATTATGTATTTATTATTGCCAACATTAAAAAACATTTTCAGTTAAAAGTTAAATTAATAAAGATAGGTTGTCTAGAAAATTCAACAAAACGGGTCTTTGCTTCTTTTAATGAGTTAAAAATCCATTTAATAAGGTTCCAAAATTACTGAATATTTTAATCCCAAGAACAATAACTGTACTATTCAAAAACTATGTTAGATAAAAAACGATTGTGGAAATTACAAAAAAAATGTACTTTTCTATCAATTTGCCTGTCATCAAATCCCTAATTAGGTATCACAAAATGTTTCTGAATTCAAAATCTTCCGACACTTGTTGATAGTGGCATACTATTTAAAAATTATGGTCATTATTTTTTTATCAAATTTATATTTGATGTACTTCGTAGACTTGTTTAGAGTGTCAGTTTCTTCTTCATTTGACATAATTAACATAGCTGATAACAGTATAAACCATTACAGACGTAACATTGTTTCATAATCTATTAGAGGAAGTAAGATTGTAAATAACCTTATAACCCTAATTGTAAACAAATACATATTCGAGGTTCTGTTCCTCTTTTTTCATTTCCTACACCCTCTGTTTACAATATAACATTTTATAATATTTACCGATGTTTCGATTAACTAAAAAAACACAAATTTATATCAGCTCTGGAGCTGTGGAAAGGAGCATCTGCGTTATGAATTACAAAACAAATATTTTTCTAAGCTAATATTTAATATTTATTTATCCATATGGCACCCTAATTTAAATGTCACTGATCCAGTCTGACAAATTAATTTATGGACACAGACGTTTTTTCTTAAATCTTTCTTTTAACGATGTAATTACAATGACAGTCTGTTTAAGCACTGCACAATTTGTTTTTTAAATAAACATGTACAGTAAACGTTATCTCTACATACATACATACATACATACAAGACAAGTCTCTTGTGTACAGTGAATCATGTCTGTCCCAAAATAAAAGACACAAAGGTAGACAATGGTAAAACTTTTGCGCTATAAGCATAACGTACGATGATAAAACAATTTATTCCTTATGAGACACGCATAAATAATATGAATTATTGACGTTAGATGGATAAATGTATACTACACTTTGCAGATACTTATGTCACTCCAGGTTTTAGAGTAAGTAAGTTAGAGAAAACCTCTATTTACTGTTCCAATTATGTTTTTCAAGAGTGTATAATTTGTGACAAGATTTCGCAAAATAGAGATTTCCAAAGGATTTAGCGGACAATTTAAGGAGATTCCATGGATATCGCATTTGATAAAAATTACCTCGACAATTGGGAGAAACCACATATTCCATCAGGTGCCAAAATATGATGGTCTAAATAAAGTTACCTTACTCCAAAATTTTATAGCTTTCGAAACCAGGGTATTGAACTTTTTTAATTTTTTCCTCAACTACTATAAATTGTAGTAAATACATAAAACTTGGTAGTGGTGAGCTTTCTGGCATGAGAAATTGAAATTATGCATTTAAATCGTCATAAATTTTTTGTGCCCTGGTGTATTGATCTTTTATTCAATAATTCTTATTTTTTGACTTTTTTTTTCTTAAAAAATGTCTTGAAAAGATTTTATTTCATAAACATAAACCCATTGCCTTCTTTCATACTTTATTCAATTAAATACTATCAAATTTTGGACTAAGATAAATTGGGTTAGATCATCATATCTTGGCTCTAGGGACATGTAGCAGCTTTTATTCGGATTTTTTAGACACTCTTTAAAATTAATTTTGCGATTTCTTTTGAACTGCTGACGTACTCGCATAAAATCTACTTTTAATATTAGTTGTTAGTTGTTTCATTCACCGATAGAGATTTAATGAAACTTTTACTCAGAACTCCAGAAGCTCAAAAGCTGTTTCGAGGGAGTGTCATTATTATTGTAAAAGCATGTACAGGACAAAAAAGTTATAACGATTTAAACCCATGTGAAGTACTGTAGATACAATCGTTTACAATAATAATGACACTCATTAAAATTAATTTTGTGATTTCTTTTGAACTAACATTATTTATTAGTTGTTTTACTCACCAACAGAGATTTAATTAAATTTCTAATCAGAACTTCCAGAAATTCAAAACTATTTTGAGAGTGTCATTATTATTGCAAAAGCATGTACATATTTCAATTTCTCGTGCCAGAAAATTCCTCTGTACCAAGTTTGATGTATTTACTACAATATATATGAAGTTATTGAGGAAAAACTAAAACAAAATTGTAATTTCGATACCCTGTATCTCGGAAACTATAAAATTTTGGACTAAAGTAACTTAATTTAATAATAGATCATCATATTTTGGCACTCGGAAATATGTGGTAGTATGTTCTACCAACCTTTTACCGACACCCTGTCTATGCGAGTTATCGAGAAAAAAAAATCAAAAACATCCCGATGTATTAACAAAAAGGATCTTCCTAAGATTGCTCAGAATTGTGACATTCTTGGTAAAAAAAATTGGTATTTTGCGAAATTCTAGTCACACCCTGTACAACAAGAAAAAATAATAACGCGAGCTGCGCATTATTCGCGAAATAGAGACGGTAATAAATATAATAACATCGATAATGACGCAAGGTGACAGTATTGTCAGTCTTTACGGGCAAATTTACCTCCAAATGTTGCAGAATTTTGGGCGATTTCTCGGAATTTAGCACGATTTCTCGTGATTTCGCACGATTTCTCAGGATTTCACACAATTTTTCGGAGCTGAATAAAAAGAAAATCATATTTTCACCTGTTATATTCCATCATAAAGTTTCTTGAATTTTATGCGCCAACTGCACACTGAGAAAATTGTATACTGAAGATTACTGATGACATTACTACTGTGTGTATTTGAAATAACAGAAATAGATTGACTTTTAATATATTTAAATTAATTAGGTTTATAAGTTTCGGTATATCATAAAAATGAGGATGCATAAATACATCTATTTAGATTACTTAAAAGTATTTCACTACTTAACAATAATTTCTCCTAAGTACAATTTCGTTACCTAATTTATAGATTTTCACATACGTAAAAATGTTTTGCAATTCTCTTACTAATTCTCGCATGAATTTTAGAAAAGATGAAAATATTAGATAATTTTGTATTCATTATATTCAAAGTGGTGGTGGTAAAATATAACAATAAACAAATATTAATTTTTCCTTAAATTAAATTCTGTATTTGTTGTACACAATGCGTATTTTATTCTAATTTTTTTTTTACAAATATTTGTAAAATGTATTTTTGATAACTTGCCAACATCGGTAAATGCGCCTTTTATTTGACCTGTTATTATTAACGGGATAATGGAATATGATAAATTTAATGTTAGTTTTATTTAATTTCATGAAATATTAAATGTAAAATAAATGTAATTTAATACTCCTGTAATTACGTGTCATTAATTCATTGCAAAAGATCTACAAAATGAAATTGAGTTTTTAATTTATTTTGTAATTCTGATCTTAAAGTTTTAAAAATCCGTATAAATAACTATGTGTTGTTTTTTTCAACTGAATGTCATAATTGGTACCTTTGGTGAAACCCTATATGGGTAATTTTGAGGTTCTTTTAGACAGTTAGTTGTTTCCCTTTTAGTTTCAGTTGTGAAATGAAACTGGCACTGAATAGAAAACTGAACTGATAATTCGAAAAGACTTTTAGAAGGTCCAATTTCCTTTCCGGTTCAGTTACAGTTCTTCAGTCAGTATATTATATGTAAACACAAAAATGAAAGGGAACTGAAATTATTGAATGGTCACAGGCACAGATAACTGACAACTGAATTGAAACTGAAGGTAAAACTGAATTGATGGTTTTGTCGCAACTATATTCATTTAAATCCTATTGTAAACGTCTAACAAATGTTTATAATATAGGACGCAGTTGTTATTAACTATTTATTAATATATTTTATAGTCTCGGGTTTTCCCATAGTCATACTCGTATAAGGCACGGATTTCTCTGATACCTAACAATTGGAAAACAACATGCCTGGAACGTAAGTAACTCGAGTGGCACAATAAAGGGGGTTATCAGATTACTCCAACTTCAAGAAATCGGTCCTATACGCACCCTGCTCTCGCCTAAATCATACCATTGAATAATTATATCCACATATTTCAGTTTACTTGCAAGCAACCCAAAAACCTATAGTTTGGAAGCATAGATGGTCAATTTCATTTTCCATTCAGTTTCAGCTCAATTGCCAGTTAGCTTTATGTGTAAACACATAAGAAAGATATAAAACTGAAATTATTGAATGTTTACACATACATGACAACTGAATTGAAACTGAAGGTAAAACTGAATTGATGTTTTTGTCGCAACTATATTCATTTCAATACTATTGTAAACGTCTAACAGATGTTTATAATATAGGGCATAATTGTTATTAAATATTTATTAATATATTTTACAGTTTCGTAGTTCCGGGTTTTCCCATAGTCATATAATAAGGAACGAATTCTCAGTGATACCTGGCAATTGGTAAACAACCTACCTGGAACGCAAGTAACCTGAGTGATACAATGAAAAGGATTGTCAGATTACTCCAACTTCAAGAAATCGGTCCCGTGCGCACCCTGCTGTTGCCTAAATCCCACTATTGAATATTTATATCTCCACATTTTTCAGTTTACTTACAAGCAACCCAGTAACCAATAGTTTAAAAGGATTTTTAGATGGCTAGTTCCATTTTCCGTCCATAAAAATGAAATAAAACTGAAATTATTATTATTTCAGTTGGTTATGTGTAAACATAAAACATAAAACATAAATGATTTTGTCAAACTGAAATTTTTGTATTGGCGGGGCACCTCTCGAATACTTTCCTTTGGCTGTCTGTAAATTCATATACAAATATCGTTAGTTTTATTTTGTATAGAGCCCTTCATTGGCCATATTCATAATTTTTGTACCATAAACAATTTTATCTAAAATTACTTCCTCTATAAGTAGGAAAGTTTTTGTACTGCCATTATATAATTATTTATATGTCGATGTTTATTACGTGTTTGTAATTATGATTTTTTTATTTATTACTAGGATTTCAGCGTAACAATACATACAAGTATCTATAGTCTATATTTATTGTGTTTATGATCTTTTTACATACACGCATTCATGTTATATACGTATATACTAATAGTTTGCTTTTAGATAACAATAGGGTTCCATCTGCAGTTTTCGAAAAGATAGATAAGGAAATGAGAATTACGTATATAAATAATGTTTTTTCATTGCTCTCATTTTTGGAACGGAACAAAGACATTAAAATCGTGTTATCGTGGGAAAACTACTAATATAATTAAAATGTGTGACATACGTTTCGTTAAAGTGAGGAAAACTAAAAATAAAATACCATTTTCATGTTAAAGACGTATAATGACCTTACAGGGTAGTAGTTTTCTAACGGTTTTGTATACAGGGTATCTGTGAAAGGTTGGGAAATCTCGGAGCTGGAGATACTGGTGACCAAAAAAAGTCGATTGAGCCAAATATGCCTTATCCGAATGTGGCTGGTTTCAAAAATACAGGGCGTTCAATGCTAGAATTTTATTTTGAAATATTTCAATAATTTTGAAACCTGTTGGAGTATTAAAAAAAATTGGCACAATGTTTTTTGGCACGGCAAATAAGAATTTTTAATTAATTTTGACGTCACTAGTAGAGGGCGCCACAGCATGTTTCTTTTAAATGGCAGAACTTTTTTGCTGTTTAGTGTATCCATCTGTCTATTGAAACAATCGGTTCTTCTACCTGTTATATCTGACAAAGGTATATGTACCTTGTTGAAGTCGTTAGGAGTAACCATTTTTGAAATTATCGTATTTGAA
Organism: Monochamus alternatus; assembly: GCA_037114965.1. Classification (NCBI taxonomy): domain Eukaryota; kingdom Metazoa; phylum Arthropoda; class Insecta; order Coleoptera; family Cerambycidae; genus Monochamus; species Monochamus alternatus. The sequence goes on along the minus strand of CM073432.1, from coordinate 24,364,687 downwards.
ATATTCAGTGCAGCAATTGAAAACTGTTATCGTTTCAGGTAAAGTGGATAAAATCATTCTGCTTTGTTGAAAAATGGTTTCAAAATCAAACCTCGCCGATCTCGCCATATCTTTCTATCTCTTGGGACAACCTGTACATTCCTAAAAGATAAGTTAAACGAATTCTGCGGAAAATTATTTATTACTCATCTGTTTCTACCTATACAAAGTAAAATAAATAGTGTTAAATTTCGCACCTGCAGTAAAACACTGAAAACGTGTTATCCACACTGACAAATGTAAAAAACATTTCCCTAAAAGTGTTAAACAGACACTTGACGCATTTTTTTCGCATATTGTCACATATCAAGAACTTAGTACAAACGTGTGTATTTGTGTGTGATGGCTAAAGCCCGTGGGGCAATTGCATTCCAAGTTCATACATATATATATAAATATTGTTTTAGAGAAACACGTAAATTTATACGTACAACCTTATAGTGAAAAAAAACGAGAGTAAGATACAGTAGCAAGTAAATGTTTATATAATATCTAAGTTATAAGGTTAGATTTCATTTTCGGATTAATTATAGACGGAGTGTTTCGAAAAAAGGTTATAAACGTCATAATAGATGAGGTTAAGACATGAAAATATAAGATAATAACTGTTACCAGTAAATGTGCTGTTTTGGCACCAGAGCCTTATAATTATTATTAAAAAATTTTTGGTAACAATACCTACTGGTTATGCATCCTTAGAAGACTACGACGTAATGCTTACTTGCGGAAAACTCGTCCTGTTAAAAGAAACGACATGCGGTAACAATTCGACCAATAAGCTCTGGAGACTCCACTGGCGTCTTAAGGTGCGTACAAACCAAGTTCGAGGGCGGTTAGCTAACACCTGACGAACTGAATGTGTACCAAAGGTCACGAACAGCTCGTGTTCGCTTTGCGAGTTCGGCTGAAGTTAGGTACATGAGCGGTAAGATCAAAGAAATTGTTAGCGAGCACGTGTTGAATAGCACTTGCAGTGTGGACGTTTTACCGAGCAAGTAGGTATATTGAAGTTAAATGGAGTGGAATACAGATCAAATTGTGAATTTGATCGAACAATATCAGTGCCATCCAAATCTATGGAATCCAAGAAATCCGAATTATAAAAAAAGGAATATTAAAAAAGACTCGATACAAAAAATTAGTGCGGTGTTAAACATATCGCCAATGAAATAGAACGCAAAATAGCTGTGATTTTAGCCCAATATAGAAGGGCCCGTGCCAAGGCATTAAGAATGAAGAATGGCACAGGCAATTAAAATATCTTCATCATCACTCGACATTTTAATCTTATTTCGTTAATACCGAACAACCTGCTTCGAACTCCTGGCGAACCCTAACTTCATACCGGAACATGTAGTGTATTAGAACTATACCTAGTGTGGACGTTGAGCTCTTGAAATGCCCAAGAGCTGTTCGCCAATAGCTCCTGAACTACTCGCGAACATTATCTTTGGTTTGTACGCACCTTTACAGACCATTAACCTTGTTCGCGGTAGCGATTCCGAATTAGTTCAGGATTAATTTACGGATGAGCGCAAGCGCAGTTTGCATTTCAGACGATCACCCATCTATGTGGAAAAGTTTGGTGTAAATGCTTTCTAACGGTCATGGAAAAATGAGCTGGAGCCGGACCTGTTTTATGGCCTCCAAGATCGCCTGATCTGAACGCTCTAGATTTCTTTGTTTGGAGATATTTGAAGACAATAGTGTATGGTACTCCTGTAAATAGTCTGGAAGCTACGGATTAATCAAAAGTGTCAAGAAATCCAAACCAAGGAGGGTGTTTTCGAAAGAGTTCGAATATCGTTGAGACGAAGATGTCGTGCCTGCTTGGAAATGGACGGACGGCACTTTGAACATCTTCTGTAACTTTGTTTTTTGTTTGTTAAAAGCTTCCTTTGTCGGTTTATTCCTACTAAAATAAAATGTTTGAAAAACAAATAGTGGTCCATGTTTATTAAAACTTTTATGCTTATTTTGGTTCATACTATTACCTCCTGAAACATTTCACACTCTTTTTTTAACACCCTGTATTTAAACACTCGCCTATTTAAATTGCCTGTAAAACAATACAAATAAACGAAGGAAGCGCGCGCGAAAATCCTATATCGGCGTTAATGTTATGGAATGTCAGGATGTACTTCACCGAGGCGAGCCCACTTGCGAGTGAACTAAACCCGACACTTTTATTTGACAATATTAAACTTCTTAGGTAAACATGACATAGACGATACAAGTTACACATTTTCCGATTATTGAGAAATTTCTGAACTAGATGTGACAACTCTGTTTACTGGTTTACCAGGTCATTCAACAGTACGATACAATTTTTAGATGGCGTACTATAGTTACATTTAGAAAATATATCAATTTATTCATCTTTTCGGGACAATGTAACAACTTGGTGACATAAATTTCTAAAAACAAATTATTTTAAGCAATGTTATCTCGAAAAGAACAAGATTTCCATACTTAATAACTTATTTATTTCAATTATTATCATTTTTTCTATATAAATATAATTATATAAATTATAAATATAGTGAGGTATTTGCTAAAATATGCTTGAATTAGCTTTTGATGCACATATTGTTACAGATAAATAACCTCATACACATCCTCTTCCGCTTTTTCCTATTTCTATCGTAGGCTTTGATTTGCAAAGTAACACTCGCCACTCAACTACCTTACATGGCGTTCTAGATATTTATTTAAATCAAGCGGAAGTAAGAATATTATGATATGACGTTCATTACTTTCAAAAATAGTAATCTTTCTATCTATAACTTTATATTTATTTTTGAGGATATTAATTCTTGAAATTTGTTACATTTTATTATTTAATAATAACCTGTAAACAATGACCAAGAAGTACATACAAAAATTAGAAACTAACCATAAAAAATTATACGTATACGCAGTAGGTACCTAATTTATTTTTAAATGAATAATGTTTGCGATTTATTATGAAGTGGACCCATTAAAATTGATTTTTTACAAAATGTGAACCAATTGAGACGACCCAGCTGGTCTGCTGTGATTTTTTTGGTCGGAAAATTACTTTCAAATCCTTCAAACTTAAATATCTCAAATTTTATCAGTCTATAACGCAGCACATTTTTTATACAGGCTGAAAGTTTTAAATTTATTAAGTTTCAGTTTCAGCTTAAAAGCGCTGAAACTGCGTATATTAAATTTCTTTAAAGGCGCCGTTTTTATACGGAATCTTGAACGAATTCATAGCTGTTTTTAGGCAGTCTACAAAATTTAACCATTTAGAAAAAATATAACTTCACGGTGTCAATTATACAACTTTTCTCCAGGATGTACGTCAGTTTACTGGTTGAGAAGTCATTTAGAATAAGAAAGAAAAGCATATTTTCACTTGCTATGTTTCAGCCTCAAACATTTTTCCTCCAACAGTTAAAGAAAATCATTCAATTTCAGCGTTATCGTTTGGTTTTATGCTAATATTCTTATTAGCTCAAGTTAAGCTTTTTTAGACCCCTCCTTCACATCTAAACAATACAATTGCGTCCTCTAAAAAATGCACGCTAAGGCCAAAATAATGTAACATTTCAATGGACTAACAGAAAAATACGAGCTACTATTATATGCTATAGGGAAAACACGCTCGTGTACGCTAGGCTTAAGATTACTTTTCTGTTCTAGAAAATGATGTTATGGTTCTATGTTTGCTGTAAAGTTGTGTTTTATGAAAAACAAGTTAAATTTTAGTAATTATGAAATTGAAACGCGGATACACATATTTTTATTTAATTCCATGGTATAAATTCTGCGCTTTTAAAAAATTCGTGACCTTTTGTTAACCCCCGGGGAAAACGAAGGTATTTTCTCAATTTATTACCGCTCATCGCTAATCTTAAGATATTTCATCATCTTTGCTTTACCTTAGCTATTAAATATTAATAAAGCCCAGTTCTTTTATTTCCATTGAAATCTGGCTTTTAATACTTCAGTGATTAGACTCCAGCTTTATACAAACGGGCGATTCAGAAATAAAAATATACCTCTTCAATTACCTGAAAAAGACTTGCCTGTTTGTGTGGGTGTCACTACAAACAGAAATAAATTAATTTTCTCATTGAATTATTCGCCTGGTTAGGAATTCGCAAAGCAATTAGCAGCTCTTTGTAACAGTCAAATTTATTGGAAGTTCGCCCTTTTGCGTAAATGAAAATAACAGCGCCTACGTAAATACATTTTATGTTTGTGTTATTTGTGAAAATATACTCTGCTTTCAGAAAAAATATACCGAGATTTTTAATGAAACTTACAAATATAATCACCTATGTGTTTTTATTACACGTATGCTCGTATTTATTTGTGTTTGTATCATAGAGCCAGGTAAACATCATGCACATTGAATTATAATACGGTGTCGCGTTTGTACTTCAGAGCTGTGGTTCTCCTTTGTAAAATGAGAGGGTGTTGGGGCGTTTACGCAAGATACGGGGTGTTGTTTACTCTGAAGAGATTTTCAAGGGTTTTTTTCTTAATTTTAAATCGGTTAATAATTAAAGTATCAAAATTTGTACACTAATTGATAAAAACGGTGCAAATGGTTATTATCGAGCAGTGGCGTGGATGAAGATAATTTGAGGGGTATAATTGAAGAAAAAAATATGTTACGAGTAAATATTTCTTAAACATACTGACGGCTTTTAGACCTCAAAGTATATTACAAAAAGGTATATATATATATATATATATATATAAATATAAAGCTGTTTATAGGCCTTTTAGGTCCAGAACTGTGCTATTCTCCTCCATTCCATTCTGTCCTTCGCCTTTCTTTTCCAATCCGTTACATTTTTCTCCCTTAGATCTATTGCCATTGCCTCTCTCCATTGCTTCCTCGGTCTACCTCTTTTTTTCTTGTAGTTAGGCTTACTCCCTACTAGTTTCTTAACTGCCCTTTCATCCTTCATACGTTCTAGATGCCCTAGCCACTGCACTCTTCTGGCTTTTACATATTCGTCTATTGTTGGTGCCTGGTACATTGCATATATTTCCTCATTATTCCTCCTTACATAGCCTTCCTCCGTCCGCTTACCCCCTAGAATTCTCCTTAAGATCTTCCTTTCCCACCTTAAAAGGTTTTCTCTTGACTTCTTATTGAGAACCCAGATTTCACTACCATACAGCGCTGTCGGTCTCAAAATTGTTTTATACATTCTAAATTTTACTCCTCTGGACGAATTTTTTGATTTCAATAAGTGGTTGACTGCTGCCGAACTTCTGTTTGCTTTTATTATTCTTCTATTTATTTCTTGTTCCTCATCACAGTTAGCTGTTATTAGCGTATATTACTTCCTTCTTTATCTTTTTTCCCTTTTTTATCTCTCTGTAGAAGTTACGTATTTCCTTCCTCTTATAATGTTGCTCTATTTCATCTATTTTGTTAACCTGTTCTGCTATCTTCTTTTGTCTAAACACTTTCATTGCCTTTCGTCTTTGTTCCCTGTATTTTTCTTTATCTTCCTCCTGTACTGACTGAAGTGCTTTAATTCTTAGCTTATTTCTCTTCTCCGCCTCTCTTATACACTCCTCATCCCACCATCTTTTCCTCCCTGCAAACTCTTTTTTTGGTATTTCTTTCTCACTTGCTGTTTGTATGACATTTTCGATCTTTATCCATTTTTCATTTATATTTGCTTCCAATATCTGTATGTTTTCTTTCAAACCTTTCCTTATCTCTTCTTCATACTTCTTTTGGGTTCTCTCATTTTGTAATGTCGCCATATCTAATTGTCTTTTTTCCTTTGTAATCCTTTCCTTTTCATAGGTTTTTTTATCTTCAAATCTATTCTCACTAGATAGTGATCCGAGTCTATGTCTGCCCCTCTGCATGACATTTTTTTATTATGCTTCTGTGATTCTCATCTATGCAAACATGATCAATTTGATTCGCATATGCTTCATCTGGAGAGGTCCAGGTACCCTTGTGTTTGTCTTTTCTCTTAAAGAATGTGCTCATTATTTTCATTTTTTGCTAAATAATGCATGTGTGTGTATCAACTTTAAAGACTTCTATATCAGAAACATTATATTAATGGAAGTAGAAATGGGATACACTGTATAAGAAAAAAAAACTTCTTGAATGTGCTATTTCAAAAACAATTTCCAGAGCGTTTCTTGACTCTATGTCATAACTTGGATGTAAGCAACATCCTTAACCTTTTTACAGTAAAAAGTCTTAAGGAACAAACAGCCTAAATCCATCATTATCTGAAAAGGTTCGACAGCATGATCAAACTTGGACTAGTCGTATAATGAATTACAAGTAAAGATTTACTAATTGGTATACAAATTTATGTCAGTAACGTAGATACTAGAAAGCGTTATCACTAATATCGGCGTAATTTTGGCACCAGGAAGTATTTTGAAAATTGAATAAATTTAAAATAACTTAGAACTATTTTAGTTGTAGCTCTTATTATTAATAGACGGCACAATTAAATCACAGTCTAGTACATTACAACTGTCCACCAGTCGACAAAGTTTACAAAGACAATTTATACTCTGCAACCCGGATTTTTTGTGTTAAATAAACAAATCGTGCTGAAGGATATAAAACAAATTTTCTGTCCATTTCGTGGAGCAGAGCCAGCCGGTTTTGATTACACTCTCCGTTACACTAATAATATATCCACAGGTCATTATTATCAATACAATTGGTCCATTATTATATCACTTTATCAGCAAATTACGTGTAACAAAATTATATTATGCACGCATTAGAAAATAGGTACCTAAAATAATAAAAATGCCAAGATATGTTTACATACGTGTTACATTGTTATTTAAGGTTAAGGTTATGTTATAAACGAAGCGTGACAACCAAAAACTGCGCGCGCAACTTGTCCCATGTAGTTTATCGATGACGTATTGTGAAATAATTCGTTGACTTGTTGGGGTAGGTTGAAGTTATACAGTCGGTTTCAAAATTTGCAATAATTTTAAACGCAGTTATCTTGATTATTAAGAAACATGTACGTATAAGGGCTATATTTTGTAAAATGATTTGTTGGAATGCCTACTGCCATCAGTTAAAATTAACTGATACTGATCCGGACTGAAAACCTTTATACTACGGCGAGTATACATAAAACCACACTGAACTTGATCTACTTGCTGCAGTACTGTATTGTAAACAATTTATCAGTCGATATGTGGGGCGATACAGAGTGGGCCTAAATTTTGCAACGTAATTGATTAATGTTTTGGAACACATTTCACTTGGTATTGATCCAAGATTCAATGCGTACGTGAAAAGTAATATATACTTGTATATTTTTTAACCAAGAAATATACAAGGTGTATCTGAAATAAATGCTTATAAATCAACAATTTTTATTAAGGGCGCCTTATTCTTGTGTAGTAATTTTAGACATTTAAGAACTGAATACAGAGACTGCGAATATAAGGTACCGAAGCAAAACGAGTCTATAACGCCAGAAAAAGGTCTAACCATCAAAATTTTACGTACGAAATCTTTCAAAATACGTATTTTTAAGTTCAAATGTAGAAGTAAATATTGTTATAACATAAACTTACTTAGTTATGCATATAACATTGTTCACTATTGTTTATATGTATGTGAAAATAATTGTGGGGTAAGAACACACGGCGAGAAGGTCGCTATAAAAACATTCGAATTTGTGTTTGAAAAAAGAAATATCGAAAAATAAAACACGTAGAACAAAGGTAATATCAAAAATAAAATAACTTAAAAAGCGGTTATAGAACACATATATTAATAATAATTAACTTTATTCCGTAGACACACTACAGTGTATAGAACAAGTCACAAGAAACAAGAATAGTAAATATATCACAAGCAACAAAAAATATATTTAAACTAAAGATGACATTCAAAATATTTTTGGAAATTGTAAAACGAGTTGGCCAACAACATGCCTAACAATTCTTTTAAAAACCAGAATGCTGTCAATTTGTTTGACCCTTGCTGGGAGATGATTGAATAGCCTTGGAGCCAAAACGATTGGACTATTTGTTGATTTAGTCAAATGATGTTGAGGGAAAAGAATATTATTTTGATTTCGGAGATTGTATCCAATTTGTCTGTCTGAATATTGTGAAAATTCATCATGAATCTTGAAATATGTAACGCATGCAAAAACATGGACACAACTGTCAATATTCCCAATTCATTAAACAATTGACGGTAAGATTGTAATCTTGACTTAAACAGCATGCTACGAATAATTCTTTTTTGTGCTATATATAAGTTGTAAATGGTAGAATAATTACCCCAACAAATAATTGAATAGTTCAAGATTGGATACACTTGTCCGAAATAGTACATTTTTAAAACGTCAAGACCGACGAATTCCCTTAAATTATAAATCACATCATTTTGAGCAGATAATTTCCTACAGAGGATTGATACATGCAAATCCCATTCAAATTCCTGTCAACTGAAATATCCAAAGAAGTAACAGTAAGTTTATCAGTAATGGACTTACCATTTATGGGTAAGTCCATTACTGAGGTTTGACTAAAGAATAGAAAAAGAAATCATTTCTGTTTTTCAAATATTTAAAGATAGATCACAATATTCAGCTATATTTTCTACGCATTCTTTGCTTTTTTTTTGATAACTGGTTTATATTTTCCGCTTGAAATCCAACAGTAGTATCATCAGCAAAAAGAGATAAACAACTAATATTTAAATATGATTTTAAGTCATTGATGAAAATTATAAATAAAGTTGGACCCAAAATGCTCCCCTGAGGACCTCCTAAAGAAACAATTCTGTTGTCAGAAATTGCGTGCCTATTTTCTTCTCGAATCACTACTTTTTGCAAACGGTTACACAAATAAGATCTATCCTATTATTCTAGCTCCGCCTTTTAACAATTATATTTAGAAAATTATAAACAATCTTATGAGAACTATGTAAGTTTATGTTATACTAATATTTACATACAGTTAAATTTAAAAAATATATATGTATTTTGTTTTCTGTACCTAAAAATTTGGTGACGATAGTTTTCTGTCGTATATTCATTTTACTTCGGTACCTTTGAATATTCGGAGGTGGCATGAGATAACATTCCTGTTATTTGCTAAGCTCTATATTATTCAATTCCTAAACGTCTAAAACTATTTGTATTTGTAGTAAACACTATTTTAAGAATACGGCGCCCTTAATAAAAATTGTTGATTTGTACGCATTTATTTCAGAAATACCTTGTATATTTCTTAGTTAAAAAAATATGCACGCATACATTACTTATATAATGACAGTTTTTAAATTCTGAAGATTGTTTATTATTTTAACAAAACACCAATTTTCTCTGTGGGGTAATTAACAATGTGATTTATTTCGTATTAAAGAACGGATATCACTCAAATTAATACAGTCATTGTACATAGAAAATAAATATTTTGATATTTAAATTAATAAAATACTATACTTGAAGACAGTACATCAGAAAGCATAACAAATATATTTAATTGCCTTCTTAATGTAATTTCTTTAGTCTGGAAAAGAGAACTGTTTCTTAGAAATCTATGAAGCGGTAGCAGTAAATAAGTTATTAGCACTGTGTTCAAAATATTTTTCATAAACAAACTGGGAGTTTGTGGGTGTTAGTTCCTATTAATGTAGGTCAAAGCAGAGCAAATTAAATTTAAAACAGCTGAGCGATCAAATGAAAAACCACAAGTTAGGAATAAACTTAATTATATTATATGAACACCCTGTACATACTGCAAGATGGAACTTTCATGGTCAAGAGACTTTAATGCAAAACCCTCAGGTATCGGAGTACAGTTACAACCAATTAAACACATATCCGACCAAAGTTGCTAAATAAAAATGAAAGTACCTCTCTGAGGTCATCGAACTATAAAATGTTCGATATAGTTGTGGTGAGGGGGAAAATGCATGACTTCAGCGACAAATCAAGAGAGATTTAATTGATAGCAGACACGAGAAATAAGGGGATTACTTAACGTTCGGTGACATATTTACTGTAAGTCTGAAAAATCATTCAACGAATGTAAATAAACTAACAAGAAACTGGTACAGAAATTTTTATTGTTCTATGGATAATGACCTTGCACTTGACACTACCTTAGCTTACCTACACTTTAATTTTAATAATGGACTGTTTACAATAATAATTAAAGCTTTACAATTTCTATTCTTGTTTATACCCAGAATGTTCTAAAAAAAATGCTCAAAATTATTAAGTTTACCACAGTGGTATAAGGTGGGTCAAAAGTATTATACAAAGTGAATCAATGATTGCTAGTCCGAATTGCCAATCAAAAAATAATATCTACTGTGTCATACAGTAACAGGACACCATTTAATAATATTTTTGGATGTACGGAATGCTCAAGAAATTTGTTACAAACTAAACTTATATTTTTATTACTACATTTTTGGATTCTAAAGTTTCCTTTCAAATAATTGGATAGTAAAATGCAGCGCATTCTTGCGTTTATATTTAACTGCAGCTGTCATTATTTTTGAGAATTAAAAAAAACATTTTTTGTAGCAAGTTACTATAAAGCTTATCTGAGCATACTGTGTAATAAAATTTTAATTTGCAGTTACAGGGTATTACGAGGGGTATTAGCAAAATGGTGGCAAATTTGAAAAAGTTTAAAAAATATATATTTTTTTAATCGCACACCCTGTATATTACTACATTTTTGGATTCTGAATCTTCCTTTCAAATAATTGGATTTAAATAAAATGCAGCGCACTTTTGCATCGATGTTTAACTGTAGCTGTCATTATTTTACAGAATTAAAAAAGAAACATTTTTTGCAGCAAACATTTTAATTTGCAAGTTACAGGATATTCCTAAAACAGTGACAAATTTGAACAAGGTTAACCCAAAAAAATCTTTTTTTTTTTTAATCGCACCTTCTGCATATTACTATACAGGTTGTTTATTAATTGAATGCCGATACTTAAGGGTGTGAATCCTTCGGTCATTTTAAGAAGAAAACTTAATATCAACATATGTCCTAAACCTCTTAATTTTTGAGCTACAGGTGTTAAAGTTTTAAGAAAAAATTTACTTTTTTATTATAATTTTCTTATCACTCCAGATATTTTTATGAAATTTTGTACACACCTATTAATCATTAAGGATCATTTAGGACATATGTTGATATTAAGTTTTCTTCTTAAAATGACCGAAGGATTGACACCCTTAAGTATCGGCATTCACCCTGTATTTTTGGATTCTGAATGTTCCTTTCAAATAATTGGAATTAAATGAAATTGAAACCACAAAAATATTAGTTTTTTTTTAAATCGCGCCAGCACATTTTACGTTAAAATGTTTCAAAGCATAGTATGGAGAGAAAAACACAACCTTGAATTGTTTATTATACAGGAATAAGTTACAACAACAATATACAGTTAACGGTAAAAATAGTCATAATATTGAATTATAAGTATCGAATTAACAAAATATGTTAATAATGATAATGACTGTAATAAAAAAAGATCATATCCTAGAGTTTTAATGGATCATTAAATTTTCAAATAAATCCTATTGTGAGAAAATAAAAAAATAGGAAAAGTGGGTAGTCCACTGCACAATTATGCGTATATTTCCGAAAGTATTGAGAATAGGTATAGAACATAATTATCAAAAGTTGTTAGTTTTCGAGAGATCTTAAGAAATATTGAAAAATATAGAGAATGTGCCATTAAAACAATAGATTTTTTAATTTAAACTTCTTCAAATTTGTCACCATGAATACTCTGTAAGTTGCAATTGAAATTTTATTTTGTGGTAATCTTAATTATTATAAGAAAATGTTTGAAATTCAACAGATAATTCAAAAATGTAGTAATATACCAACATTATACCTAAAGTATTGCCAAAAAATTCCATATACTTGCCAAATGATCACCAAATTGCGCTCACTATGTTGACACTACACCTAAATATTTTACTTATTCCATGTTGTAAAATTAATTGGAATCCGAAATAGTCTCTTTGAATTCAAAAAGGTGTTATATTGGCAAATTCATCATTTTGTGAAGTATAATGTAACAATTCTTACCGAGACAATATAAATAACTGCCTATTTGCGTATAGATTTCACTTCCAAAATAACTGGCATACCATATAATAATGCTTATTGACAAAATATAATTCCTGAAATAAAAAAAACATACGCTATAATGAGATCTTTTTTCATTTTCTAAAAACTAATATTACATAATAGAGACAAAAAAATTGTTAGTACTGCGTTATTTGGATGATATATTATTTATTATTTAGAAAATAGCATTTGATGAACATTGCAAGGCTGCAATATTTTTTTATATTATTACGGAACAAACACGTTATTTTATCAGGATATTATATTTGGTATCGATTTTATTTATTTAGTGATGTTAATTTTTTTTATGATTTAACCTAGGATTAACAATTTTTTTTGATAATCATTAAAATCGAAGGGTTTAGAAAATATATAAATTTAGTTTGCAGCACCCTATACATCTCGAAATATTTTAAGGTCGTGTCCTGTAGAAATTATTTTTTGATAAACTAGCAATTTTATACTTAGTGAATTTTATAGAACTCGCCAAATTGGACATAGTTCTTTTAGAAAGAAAATATTTCACCACTTCATCTTATGTTTTTCACCATCGTTTTGATTTTATATTAATATCGATTCAATGAAATCTTTGACTTGTGTATAAGTTTATTGCAATCATATTCACATCGCTTATAAAATAAATATTGACAGAAGAAAAATTGTTTAATGCAAGATTATATTAATGGAAATATGCACAAATATTCTTGATTTAAATTCTTTTTTTTTGCTGGGCCGTTTCGAATAATTTTCATCAAAAACACATTCAATTCAAGTTTCTAAACATCACAAACATTACTTAGTTTTTATTATCAAATAAATAGAAATTTTAATTGACAGTTAAATTAGATTTCTATCGAAAACTCGTTTGTAATTAATTGAATTATTTTATTTCTGTAAATCAATTTCGGTTACTATATCAAGAAGTGACATCTATGTACACGTAGTAAAAATATCAAGAGTAGCATTAAGTTTCCGAACCAAGGAATTGGGTTACAGGTTTTAGATAAATTATGTTATATTAATCTCAAGAAAGTATGGTATAGTGGCTTCACGAACACAATATTGGACACTCTGTATATGATACTAAGAAAGAAAGTTGTCAGTACAAAAGTCAAGGGCTATCATATTTATCGAAAATCTAGAAACTTTCCCAGACTCGGGCGTTAAATATGGTGAAATTTGAGACCCTCTGACGGGAAGTAGGCATGTTTAAGTGGTGCCTTTGTGGCACCAGTTATATGTGACTGTAACTTCTGTTAAGACAGAAAGCGATCTTTATGAATTCTCGGTAAATTTGTTTCACATGTGCTGGTAACTGATATGCGTTTGGCGCATCTTACAAAAGAAAGGCAAGAACAAAGATTTACTTTTTTAACAAAACGAATTATAATGATAGCGCCGTACATTTTACGATACAGGGTGATCCTTAAGTAATGGCCCATGGAGACATACTTACTAGAGTACTTCAGAATATGATGATTTAAGCCAACTTGCCTTAATAAAATGTTGATTAAAAAAAGCTATGACCCGTCATCTTTTGTTTCGTTAACATCATTTTAAAGGTCATTCGGTTGTCTCTTTACCGCTATCTAGTTTTTTAATTTTGAATTATTAGTTCTTGAGAAGAGTTTAATTCACTTACCACTAATTTTACTTCCTCCATGCAGTAGTAGAAACATTTCTTAAAATGTCTAACATGGAACATTTGCAAAATAATAAAGTTTCACTCGTGTACGATGCATTGAAACAAATCATCTAATGATTCAGGTTGTATAGCATAAATTTTTGTATTGACCCCATAGAAAAACATGCATGCAAGATGAAGCACCTTCATGATTCTTCAGTCTCAAAGTCACAGGTTCTGCATCAACCACAGCTGAAGCTGAAGGATTTAAAACTGTTACTCGTGAACTGTATATTTTCCATTTCTATATTGCACAAATCGTGGATTTTGTCTGCGTAGAACAGAGACTTGAAAATTGCAAATGTTCCCTGAATTTTTGTTTCAGAGTCGGCAATTTTCACAATTATGATTTGTATTTCGAGAAATACTAATTGATATCCATACCTACATACAACCTCAAACATTTGCATTTTTTACCTAAATAATAAACACAACTGGTTTCACTACTTTAAATTTTTTTATGGTGGCACCAACAGACAAAACTCTTTCATACATATCCAGATTACTTCAAAAGAAGGTGTAACAAACAATATTTGAATTGCTGTAAGAAACTTTCTACTTTAACAAAATTTAAAAGGTACGACACTTAAAACTGTTCTTCCTTTCGTTTCCCCTTCCATTTGTCCTTCCAGGAGTTGGATTTGAATTAGATGCCTAGATTTCCACTATACCCTATACCTTCTCTCTTCTTTTCCGACTCTACTATTTGTTGTATCCACTTGTCTTCTATATTTGATTTCATTCTCATCAGTTTAACTGCCTCTGATATTTTATTCGTTATTAGCTATTATTTTAATTGTTTCATCTTTCCAACTACATATTTTTGTATGGATAGTTTTATTTTTTGTTTTGTTTTTCAGATATCCGACTACAGTTGAACGAACAGCTGAGATGTCTGGACGTGCGTATGGAAGCTCAAGTAGCTCTCCTCACAGAGCTCCAAGATTTTTTCAGAAGAAGAGGAGAATTAGAGTTGGATTACTCCAAAAACCTAGATAAGCTAGCTAAGAGTTTGCAACTTCGGCATAAGGAACAGAAACAAAAGTAAGTCCAGATATTGAGTCGAACTCAGTCAGTTGTTTTTTTATTCAACTGTTTTAGGCGAGAACAGTGGCCTTTATTTTCAAGTTACGCTTGTTGGCAACAACTGGTAACACAAACGAAAAATTTAAGTAGGGATCATGTAGCTCTATCAGAAGTTTACTCTACACATTTGGTTTCGAGGCTGTCTCAGGTTATGGAAGACGTACAAAGGATATACAAAAGGGTGAGTTTTCCAAAAATTAACAATAAAAAACATCAGGTATTGTAAATATAATAAAATGCACGTCTAGAGGAATAGAAAAGAGAAAACATTAATTATATATATATATGCTTATGATAAGCATCGCCCGAGATGATTTAGATCTGTCAGTTACCATACGGTCGTTTTTTTTTACTTTCAATTGTAGAAACGACGAAAATGAACATTAATAATACCTGATAAATAACAGTTAATCCGGTTGGCTGCAACATTTTACATTCGTTTTTTTTCCAAACTGTCAAACAAATTTTTTTGCAAACAAATAAAACGCCCACTTATTCTAAAAAAATCTGATGAAAGAATTATTAATAGATAATAGATAACTTTGAATGCACCCGTAACAGTTTAATTATAAAATCTTGTCTGATAACCTAGCAAAAACAAACCGATAAATTTTATTATAGGAAAATATCTACCCAACACAAATTTCTTTATTTATTCACTATAAAACGTTTAAAAACTGTAGAAAAACAGAAAATCAGAAACGTAACCTTTCAATTATGACAACAAATTGTTGCTGGTTGCCTAACTCTCTAAATGCGCTCTTGACGGACTACCAGAGTCGGCAATAAATTGGATTTTAATATGGTTATGGGAAAAAATAAATTTCGCTTTATACCTAAATGAGTGGACATTTTTTGGAGAGTTATTCCGTTAATTCATATTTTTCCCTATTTCTTTTTAAAATATTTCTACTGATTCATAATTGACCCTGTATATTATATTATATAAATGCGGCTTATCATTACATATGCCTAGGAAGTTTCTTAAACAATTAAGTATTAGAACGTCTTCCATGGTTAAGCAGAATGGAAGTTTCACTTGCCTATATTACATAAAATATAAAACTATGTTGAAGAAAGAAAAAGTAACAGATACTTCTCTTAGTTCATGCTGTCATATTGATTTTAATTAAATTTAAATTTATTATACAGTGCTTTCGAAAAGTAACGAATAAATTCATTATTTTTGAAATTGAGAAGTTTTCGAAAAAATCCCCTGGCACGTCGATTTTGTTTTTAAAAAAGGCACTCAAGAATAACTCTTCACTTACAACTATAGGTAATAGGCATGGCATAATAATATTAGAGAGAAATGCAGATTTTTGAATTAAACAAAATAAAATTGACAAAAAAAATATCTTGAATGTTTTTGCCATACAGTGGTTCTCATTTAAACCATAATTAGAGATACAATTAGTATTGTTTCTATTATGGAAACTCAATAATATACTATACCACTTTAAGATACACAATAGACAATTTTGCTACATTTGTGTCTAGAAAAACTCAATTGAAAAATTATAATTTGGTAGAGATTCTACTCGGTGAAAAAATAATGTATTTTTATTTCTGAAAATTTCTGTAGATTTTATGACAGACAAACAAAATATTTTCTGTTGGTAAAATGCTTTTTCCGTACAAAATGTAATATAATTAGAGAAACTGAACAACATAATTAATTTGTATTTCCTTTGAGTTGTAATATACTCCATTGGTTTGATTTTACAATTCAGTGATTTATCAAATCAAAAAACATCAAAGCAGGCCGATTATCTGCTTTGATGTATGGACATGGGCAATTTTAATTATCAATAGCAAACATTTAAATACACCGAAAATATTTTGTTTCCTTTTTTTAAATAAATTATTATTAACAAATAGAGCTGAAGTTAGTTTGTGCTCTAAGAACAAAAGATAAATTCATCCTTTAAATGGCTGATAACATAGTAAAAACAATTAATAAAAAAAAAACAGAAGAAATCAAAGTACAATATATATTAATACTATAAATATTAGAAATTCATAAGAAATCAATTACATTGGATGTTCATTATATTTAGGCTAATATGATAATATGAATCAGAATCAAATCCATTACTCATGATCAGTACATACCAAATAGCACAGACGTACACGGAAAACACAGACGCAAATGTCTATTAAAATGTTATAAATTTTTCCACGGGTTTGTTCGATAAAATACAACCGCAGTCTTTCATTACTTCACTTTACCTAACTTGAATTGCATTTTAATTAGGCAAATAGCAAATTTCATTAATAATTATACTACGCTGGCGACACAAACATACGAAATTCACCAACCTCTACCACGCGAAAATAATGACTGATGGATGAAGAACTGAAGAAGAGAGAGAAGTCGGGCCAAAGTCGACGGCGGGCTCGCCGGCATAGGAAAACGGACCCGAACGATGTTCGACTTATTCCGTCGGAAATGTATTAAACATAAACCAACCTTTACTATAAAATTCTCATGATTTCTTAATGATTTTACCGGGTGTTTATAAAAATGCAAATTTATTTATTACTTGCTTGTTAGTATTTAGCGGTTCTACAGCTCTGCAGCACTTGTCATTGAGTAGACATTAAAACAAGGTTATTGACCTAAATACGGTAGGTCAAGACTCGGATTGCCGGACTGTTGATCACTGAATAGGTATGTCTCGGTCTATTTTGATTTTTTTAATTACTGTCTGGATTTAAACACAAAAAACATTTCAGCCCCTTTTAATAATTTAACCTAGTCACTATTGGATTTGATTTCACTACTTGTGTCTTGAAATGTGAATGGTTTATTTTGATCCATTGGAGTATTGTAATTTCAATATTAAATATTTTTTATGTTGAAATTTAATATGTTAATTGCATACTTTTAAAACATGATTTATAACATTAATTACATATTACAATAAGTAGGTACTATAGGAAATATTTAAATTTGGTAACGTCGCGTCAGACCAACACCGAGTTGAATTACCGCCAGCAGTCAGTGACACTCTGAATAGGGGGTTTAAATAATGGTTTGAATAATTCTTTCAGCGTAAATATACATTTAATTTTTTTTAAATCGCGTATTCGTATTATACTCATTTTTCCCTATCTTATAAAATTAATGACATTACGTTTACGTTACGTTTTAAAAAAATCGAGGTGGTGAAAACCGTTGTGAGTTCTCCCTTTAAATGCTACAGTGTTATAGTTTCCTTCAAATTTCATTAAATTACCTGTACCTCTACCACTGTGAAAGGAACGAAAACTATTTTTAATGTTTCTTTCCGTATTCATTCTAAACTTTTTGCACAATTTGTATTTTGACATCCTGTAACTTTTCCGTAACGACTTCGAAACTTAAAAGTATAGATTTTACTTAAAATATAATGAAAAAAGTAACTGGACGAAAGTATTCTCCGAAGACCACATTTTTAATGTTTGCAAAAGCAAATTTATGTGCTGTTAAGCACGAAAATATTTCAACACTTTCATATTTTAATTTGTATTCATTTCATTCATGATGTAAGGGAAAGAGGGTTGTAGATTAAAGAGAAATTAAACAAGACCAGTGAAAAGTTCATACCTTAATGCCGGTTTATTAATTTTATATTAATTCCCAGATTTGATAAATCTATTAAATTTAATCGGGTTTTGAAATTGTATTGGAGATTATTTTTTGTTTTACCAAGCAATTTTTTAACACATTGTTTGGCTGCATCCCGATTTAAATTAATCGGTTGCTACCAACGTTTAATAACGACCGGTGAAGAAATTAATAACACCAACAATTTTCGTTGAAATGAGTGAAAAATAATTCTGTTGCTGTTCATGCGAATCATGTCAAAACTTAATCATTTCTAGATATTTCATAATTTAAATTATGCCGTACAAGCACTATTCTCACGTATGTGTTAAACTTGGGCAGATGTTCCATTTCAATAGAAGCAATCAAATCTCGATATTGCGTAAAATCTGCCAGTCTCGTGCCCACCTGCCGGGCTGTAGCAGAATTCAAATGACACTTTTTAAATAGCTATTATCATTAGTATAACTATATTCATTTTCATATTTCCGCTGAAACGTTTCCGCTACCGACTAAAAAAATTAAAATAAATTAACTCGTTTTATGTTGGCGTTCCAGAATTAATTAATTCTTTATTTTTATCACGCGCAAATAACTCTTTCTGTTGCGTACGTTTAAATAAATATATTCACGGCAGTTGTTTTAGACTGGAGTATTGAAAAAATGTGTTTATTGTTTCCAGTGCCGCGAAATAGGGTATGAAACGCATGAAGAAATCTTACGAGTTTTACACGAATTGCACACAACTATGAAGACATATCATAGCTACCAGGCAGAACTAAGGCAGGCCGAGGCAAAATTGAGATCAGCAGAAATACAAAGAAATAAACTGGAACAATCGTTATCGCAAGACAAACTGGACCGCTCGAAGAAGTATAAACTCATGGAAAAGGAAGTGATGAAGGTAAAAATACTCGATGACTAAATTCAAAGTGATATATCAATCAAATAATTTTTAGCGCAAAAATAAGTACACAGATGCCAAGCTCAAAGCACTGAAAGCTAGGAACGAATATATTTTATGCTTAGAAGCTTCTAATACGACTATACACAAGTATTTTGTGGACGATCTCTCTGATCTCATAGATGTAAGTTCTCTGGTCATATACAGGATGTTCCAAGTTCGAGGGCGACCATTGGGAGGTCGGAAATTATAAGATACGAAAACTCGTTATTTGGGGCAATGTTACGTAATGTGATCCTCAAAGCCGTTTAAAAATTGGAAAAAAATAATTTCGGAGATATCCAGAAAATTAGTTTTATTTTTCCTCACTTTATTTTGGGGATTTTTTAAGCCATTTGCAGTTTTTCATTGCGTCTCCTCTTTATTTCTACAAATTATCATGATCTGTTTTTGAGTTCCAGTACCTACTAAACAAGTTATCCTTAAAAACTAAAAAAATTATCCAATTTCTTCTGACCAAAGCATTGCAATTAACACAAACATTTTTTATTGTCCATTCAGTATCCAATTATACAGCATATGTCAAACGTGTCCCTTTTTTGCAAAAAGTGGTATTCTAAAATAGAAGTAGGGCCATATTTAAAAAAATTAAGTTGATGATAGGCCTGAATGGAAATGTTGACCTTCAAAACCTAATACATCTTTTCGGAGAAAAGAAAAAGTGGAAAAAGTGCAATTAGTTTAAAAAAATCTATTCAAATAAAGTCAGGAAAAATGAAAACTAAAGGGTGCTCTGCATATGAACCGACACAGAGTGGGTGCATGTAGGGTAGTCCCAAAATATTGCAATTTAACCAAACATAACTATGTACCAGTTGCACAGAGGCAGAATTACAGACTTTCAATGTGGGGCCAAATATTTGGTCAAAAATTAATATCTGAATTACTTTGGAATAACCAAATTTGGTACATGATTTATGTTTACTATTGACCTTCTTTGACTATGAGTTCAAGTAAATTGAATCACTACAAGGTTTTCATTGACGGCGTGGTCCCTAAAATTATAGCAATTTTTATTCCATTGATGGAATTTAACAAGAATACTAATATCCCGCACAGAATTTAATTTAAAACACTTTTTTTACTTTTGTTAAATTTTAAAAAACTTTAAAAACATTAATCAAAACAAAATTTTAATAGTGTCTATTAGAAATCAAAAAGTCTGTAGTGGGCTTTGTTTTTAAAATTTGACAGTTTAGTTTTAGTAATAAAAGTATAAAATAAAAAAATTAAATTAAAACTAAAAAATTTTTTCAAAATGGGCACCATTTTCTCTAAAATCTAAATTTACTGTTTGCCAAAATTGAAATTTACTCTGTCTAATAAATGATGGTGATTGTTTCCCATAACGTTACACTTATTCGTAATACAATTCCACAAATATTCTCGTGATTCAATTGACGAGGAATAAACAAAATCCTTTAATGTTCCCCAAAGAAAATAATCACATTTGTTTAGGTCTGGCGATCTTGGTGATCATTTTTGAGGACAATTATATCCTCTTCCTAACCACTTATTTGGAAACTTTCAAATAGTCTCTACAGTAGCACTAAAATCAAATGGTGCCCCATCATGCCTAAACCAAAACTTCAGTCTAAGTTGCAGCGCTAAATTTTTTATTAAATCGGAGAGTATTTTGCAAAAATTCCAAATAATTTTTGGCATTTAATCGATTTAGCAAAATAACTGTCTAATCAAATAACGATCAATACCGGTCCAAACATTTATCTTAAAGTTGCATTGAAAATGTCTAGGAGTTGCATAGGGAATTACATTGGATTATTCATGAAAGTTGTGAATATTTGTAATTCCTTTACAAGTGAAACAATTCTCGTCAGTGAAAAGAATTTTCTTGTGGAAATTAATGTCATGATACAAGATCAACTCGCAAAAGGTCACCTGTCGATGCAAATCTTGAGGCAATAACTCTTGCACTTTTTAAATGTGGTATAGATGTAGCAGATTACGTTTAAGAATTCAGTGTACAGAAGTTCTTGATTATCCAGTTTTTCAAGATAAACGTTTAGTAGTTATTTGCGCTATATCTTCAACTGTTTGCAAAATATTTTCTTCATCTTGTACCCTTATTACACTAGGACGTTCTTGGATATTATTGAAACACTTTCCTGTCTCTCGAGTCCATTTTTTAACATTAGAAAATGTTTCTCGTTTCTCTATGGGGCCTGCGTGGGATATTATAATACTTTTTAAATTTGATTGATGGAAAAAAGTTTGGTTTGGTATAATTTTAGACGTGACTCACCCTCAATGAACACCCTGTAGTGTTTCAATTTACTTAACTCATAGGCAAAGAAGATTATAATAAACCTAAATCCTGTACCAAATTTGGTTATTCCAAGTTAAAGAATTCAGATATTAATTTTGGTTAAACTGCTATATTTTGGGACCCCTAAATGCACACTGTATTTTAACATTTCAGTTTTTCCAAATATCTATATTCAGAATTTCTTAAATTTTTAAACAGCATTTGATTGAACACCACACTGCACAATTTTGCCACAATTTTTTTTGTATCTATAGTTTCCGAGGTCATAATTGCCACCCTCTAGTTTGTAGCACCCTGTGCTTTGTCTTGAAATTAGCCTGCAATATTTTACTAGCATATTCTGTAACAAAAAAGTTTGTAAGAGATGGAATAGAAACTGAGACTTCCTACAGTATCTATCGTATAATTTTCTATTCGACAAGCAATACATGGTAGCTTGCGCCTGAAAATTGATTTTCCAGATACCTTTGAAACCATTAAAATCAATAATTAAATTCTGGATTTAAAAAAAAAATATTTTTATTGTTTAATCCAGAATCTAAAAATTTTAAACAATTTTATTTTTGCACCATTTTGATAAGTTACAATATTTGGAAGTATGTAACAATGATTTAAAAATGATGATATGTAGCATACTGAAAAAATGAGTATGATCAAAGTAACTAGTTCTGTTATGTTTTTCATATTGAAATTACAAAAAAATATGTTTCTGGAATTACAAAAAAAAAAAAGAGTGTTAAAGTATTGGGTATACAATTTTAATAATATTATTAGCAGCCTTAATTTTAATTATTTGGTGTTAATAGTCTATCTAATTTCCCACCTTGACAATTGAGCGATTCATTTATTTTTAATACTATTTTATGGTATTTATACTTTTTTATCTCAGGGATGTAGAGATATCTGGAAAAACTTTAAGGGTTCTATCTTTAGGATTTTTGAATGTGCAGTGTGCAAGTAGAATATCACAGATTGGTTTCAGGACACCCTATATAAACGATTTATCTCTTTAGTGTATGGACTTTGGTTTTCATAACTGTATATCAAGGGCACTAATGATGCATGTGACCGCGGAAGAAGGAAGGCAAAAGTCGGTGCAAAATGGCTTGGACACGCTATCAGCATGCATACATTCTTTGGATTCTAGATTGGACAAGCAAAGATTTTTGGAGTATAATCACAGCGCCTTTATGATTCCTAAGAAACTGGAATTCCAAGGGCAAAAATCTGATGAGGTAAGAGAATATAATTATATAACGAATTATAAACAATCAGCTTTTCTGTTTTTGTTTTCAGCCTCCTGAGCCAGAGATTCAGAACTTGCTCCATAGAGAGATGGAGAGCAGACTAACTCAACTGCAACAAAGAGTTACGTCGTTGAGGGCAGAATCTGAAGAAGTGTGGAAAACTTTAGAAACTGCTGAGAGTACTTTGTTAGAAATGTTGAGTGCTAAGGACTATGATTGTAGTGGTTACTTTGGTGAGAATGCGGTGCCTGCTAGTAAACCTCCTGAGACTGTTTCTATTAAGCTTAGAGCTGACAGACAAGAGACTGAAGAATTTTATTTAACAGTAAGTAGTCGATACTCTGGAAAATGTTTCATACAAAAAAGTGAACTTTGGACAGCAAAATATATAATTGAACATTTTACCAACAAATGAAAGTAGTTTTTAAAATGCAAATTGACAATATCTTGGGTTGTTTGGATGATGATATGGTGGAGCAGTTTATGTGCTAGTTGCTACTTTGTTTGTTTTGGCTTCTTAACACTTCAAGAGACATCACTCTTCCTCAGAAGTAACTCTAAGACTGAAGTTTCCTGATCGGTATTAATATTTGGTGTGAGCACTGGTTCATCACGTTCTGGCGCATGGTTTGAAGTCACTGGCTTTGACTTTCTGGAACAGTTTTTTTTTGTGGGTAAATCTCTTCCAAATTACAAGTAGTTCCCAGCCCTCATCATGGTTGAAATTATGGATTTCTATTGCCTGTATACACAAAGGTCTTGGAGTTGGTTTTAAGAAAGGTTAGCTCTTTCTTTCTTGAGGTGTGATGTGGTATTAATGTGATGTTTTCTTAAGATGCAGCTTGTCTTGTCAGTACATCCTTATATATAAGGTTGTTGCCAAATGTCTCTCCTTTTCCTTGGATTTATACGTCCTCATTCAGTATTACTGTTGGTGTATTCATTTTCTTTAAGATCATAGATGATGTAGTTCTTACTTCAAGTGTTTTGGCTTACAAATGGTTAGTGGTTAGGGCATTCAAATACCTATAAGTGTGGATTGGCTTTTCCTAGACGCTGTATTATAATGTTCCTTTGGGTTTTCATTTCATCTAAGGACGGAAGTCGACCATTTTGGATGATCACATACCACATACACTTCACTTGATATATTAATTAATCAATTAACCTTTATGCATTTACTACCTTCATTCAAAAATGTATTCTTTTTTTTTCCTATTTCTCTAAAAGAGGTGTACAACTCAACATGGCACACCTTTTTTTACTAAACTAATAAAATACTGCAATATTTAAGTTTTGTTTTTACTACTTTAAATTTCAGAAGTTTAGAGAGTACCTATTAGGGTCGACTAGGATAGCACGCTTAGATGCAAAACAGGAATTCTTAAGGCAATCTCTATTAGCCGAAGCTCCTGATTTTTGTAACTCGATAAAGCCTGTTACGAAAACTCCGAAAAGAAAACGAATAGGCAGATTACAGATGAGCGGTCAACCGAAACTTTTTGGCGGATCTATAGAGGAATACCAAGAAGCAACTAATCAAGAGATACCTTTAATAATGAGGTCATGCATTAGGGTAATTAATTTATACGGTAAGTTCACAAATCAAATTGATGTATATACTAGTTTCAAACTTATTCTCATCGGTATGTTATAAATGAGATGGACGATGAAAGATTTAGCTATTTTGATATCTATTTACTGGCATATTTTAAGTGAAGGTTAGATATAACACAGACAAAGTGGACACTGCTACACAATGCTTGGTTCTTGTGGTACAGCGGTCACCCCTTCCAGTTGAGCCATATTCAAGACCTAAGCATTGAACCACATGACCATTTAAGATAGAACAGACTTTATGTGTTGTTTTTCACCCACTCGTTTTCATTTCAGTTATTTTTTTGTGCTTTTGACCAAATTATTGAAATAATATTCATCAGCTGAATGTACCTTATATTTTTTATGTGGCCAATTGATTAGTTTAAAGCAGTGAATGGGTGTAATACGTATCAAAAATGAGAGAAGGAAGGAACATTCCATATATCTTCAGACTTAATTTTTTGAAAGAACTATTTTCTTCAAATCTTAATTAACCTACACTATGTTATTTGTTTAAGGTTTACATCATCAGGGTATATTTAGAGTATCAGGCTCTCAAGTAGAGATTAATAATTTTAGAGAATGGTTCGAAAGAGGCGAGGATCCTTTGGCAGATATGACTGATGCTTCTGATATAAACAGTGTGGCAGGTGTGCTAAAACTGTATTTAAGAGAATTACGAGAACCTCTTTTCCCTATTATTTATTTTGAACAGTTTATGGAACTAGCACGTAAGTGATTTCATTATAGCTTTTAACAAATTTAATAAATATTTTTAAATTTTAGAATTAGAATCTAAGAGAGAATTTATAGGAAGAATGAAGGAACTTATTAGCAACCTGCCACGTTCGGTGATGGTAGTGCTCAGGTATTTATTTGCCTTCTTAAACCATTTGTCAGAATTTTCCGATGAAAACATGATGGACCCCTACAACTTAGCTATATGTTTCGGACCTACATTAGTGCCAGTCCCTGATGACAAAGACCAAGTTCAATACCAGAACCAAGTAAATGAGCTTATTAAAAATATAATAATGTTTAACGATGAAATATTCCCTAATGATGGAGGAGTTGTCTATGAAAAGTACATTTCACCCAATTCTGAAGACCAGTAAGTAAAGTTACTTATTATATACTTTAGATATGCATAAGAAAGTTTTATAGGGATGTAGGTGATTCACCTTCTGATCAAACTCAGGAAGACATGGATTCGGAAGTCTATCCATCGGAGGATGACTCGGAAAATATTGAAGCTACAGCTCAATTTGATTTCATCGCAAGATCTGATAGAGAATTATCATTAAAAAGGGGTGATTCAGTTACTTTATATTCTCAGGTCTCTCACGATTGGTGGAGGGGAGCTGTAAACGGTCAAGAAGGACTTATCCCAGATAAATATATTTCGCTAAAAATGAAGTAAGTATTGTGAAATATACATATTTCTAAGATTCTTTCTCAATAGACAACATTTCTAGTGACGTCACAATTTATGCAACCAGCATTACAGTTTTCTAAGAAAATTGGCAGTAATAATGCACCTGTGAAATTTGACGTTATACAGGGTGTCCGAAAATGATAAGCAAATAATTCAGAAGATAATTCTAGACCGAAAATAAATACTACCTCTTTCTATAACATTTTTTCCAAAACTGATTATTAACGGAGTTACAGGGTGTTAAAAATTTTTTTATTTGTAAATAACTTCTTAATAAATCCAAATATTTACATAAAACTTGTAAGTCAGAGTTTTTGCGAACGAGAAATTCAAATGTGTTTCTAATTTGGACGTCACTAGTAGAGGGCGCCACTTGTGGCACATCATGTTTCTTTTAAATGACAGAACTTTTTTGCATCTTAATGTATCCATCTGACTATCGAAACAATGGATTCTCCTACCTGTTTTATTTGAATAAGGTATACCTTGCTGAAGTCGGAAGGCGTAACCATTTTTAAAATAATCCTATTTGAAATGCTCAGTGTGCCGAGTAAAAACTGTTTTAGTTTCAATTAAAGTGCCTTTTCTGCTGAAAATACAGCAAAATGTTCCTTGAAAAAGTTGTTCAGAATGATAAATTATGGAGACGTGATTTTTTGTTCATCATTTCCGGACACCCTGTATACCTAACAAACTTCACTGTTTGACATATATTCTTGAAATAGTGTTTTCTACAAATACAAGTACTTTTTAGACATTTAAGAACTGAATAATATAATTTAGCAAATAATATGAATGTTATCTCATGCCACTTGCGAATATTCGAAGGTACCTAAGTAAAACGAATATATGACAGAAAGTGGTCTAACCAACAAATTATTAGATACAGAAATCTTTCAAAATATATATTTTTTTAAAATTAACTGTAGATGTAAATATTGTTATAACATAAACTTACATAGTTCTGCATATAAGTGTGTTCACTTTTGTTTATAAGTATGTGAAATTCATTTTTTAGAATGTGGGGTTAGAATAGCATGTCGTACAATCGCTTTTTGAAAGTTATTATTTTATTTTAGATATTAGTTTTGCCCTACATGTTTTATTTTTCAAGATTTCTGTACTTAAAGAACACTGCAAGTCGATCCAATAGGAAATTTTCAAAATATTCGAAGAAATAAACAAAACATTTGTTTTGTTATATACCTATTAGCCAAAAATTTTAAGCTTGGTTAATTTAAATTTTGATTACTAATTATGCAGGGTGTGTAAACAAACCTTCAAATTTATTTTTTCTGAAAAAAATTTTATTTCAAAATATAAACTGTCTAGAAAATGATTCTGTTTAAGATCTTCTAAAGAAATCCACAGAGATGCCTTATTTTTATATACGGTGTTTTTAAATGAAGTAGCAAAAATGAGACCACAGATTCCTTAGGTAAAAATAAATCGATTTAAGCTAACATACCTATATCCCAAATCACATAATAAAAAAGATACAGGGTGTCAAAGCAAAAATTTTATTTTTGATAATTGTAGATCACTTCTTAAAAAATCCAAATATTTACATAAAATTTGTAAATCGACATTCTCAATATACAAATTTGTTAGATGAAATTTTCTGACGGAATTGACAGTTCAATCAAGCTGTTTTGCTATTGATGGAGTAAGAAGATTGTTTTAAACAGTTTACTTAAAATTTAAGAGAAAAATATATTTTAGGATTTTGCTATTAGATTACTATAGAAATATAGTCCATTTGGAATTATACAGTTGAATGACTTAAGCCCATAAGCAAAGATCCACTTCAGAATTTTCCATTAATTAGGAAATGTATTAATTACTTACTACATTACATATTTAATAATACAATATAAAAGTTTCATTTTTTTTTTCATTTACATTCGCAATGTAAAGTATTGTAGGTTGCATATCTTGTGACATCACACTAATTGTGATCATTATTCCCTTTCAGAGATGACGATAGAGATAAAATGGGTCTATTAAAGTCCAGTTCTTCAGAAGAGTCAGTTAGAAGACGTGCATCAAGTTCTAACGACTCGATATTATCTGAAAGTTCCGCGTCTGCCAGTAATTCAAATTCACCTCTTGTGCAGTGTATGCCAGTAACATGGACTAAAGTTTCTGATATAGCTGAAGTTAACTCAAATGAAAATGCTTCAATCGTGTTGAATCAGTCTAGAGAGGTATTGGAAACAACTGTTTAAATATTGTTTTATGTATAGGTGACGGCTGTGTCTAAATAATGGGCTTCTCAAAGTTATAAAAAAGTACTAAATGCATAACTGTCTATTTCTAAACTTGCCCTTGAATAGACAGTCGTGTACGATTTTGAAGAAGCCTAAAATTGACGATTATAGTTGTAGATGTTGCTATGCTATGCATTGGCAAATTATTTTTAACATTTTCTCAAAATGCAGTTATTTTGTTTTTAAATGTGACACCTGTAAACTTACATTTATTGAGATTTTTTGCTTTAATCTTTAATACTTATGCATGATTGTTGTGTTTATTTTTTTATTTTAGTTTATGAGCATGTGCATGCCTTACTATTTATATGTGCTTGTATTATACAAGTGACTAGAAAATTAAAGTAAGGAAAGATGTGAATCTTTTATACATAATTTTATTTTTCTATTTTTCTACTTGTTACAAAATCGCACTGAAAAAGTGTGTAGTAATACCATGTATGTTATTTTGTAATTTTATTCAGTATTGTATAAAATTATTTACTGTTGTAGTTAAATATATTAGTTTAAACAGTGAAGAAGTAGATAAGACTGTAATACCACACATCAATATGTGTATTATTTAATTATTAGGGTATTGTTTAGTTCGTAAAATACCTATGCATGGTTTATTTGTAGATTTTTTTTACAATAAATATTATTATTTTGACATTATATTTTAATTCAGTGATTTTAGAAATGTTTGTTTGTAACCCCTGCGAAATAGTGTTTAATTTTATTTAAGCTAACATTTGTTAGTACATATTCTTTCGTCAACTATAAACATACAGGTAAACCCATTAAATTTCTATTTATTAACAGTATCTGGCATCAGAATAGACTTATTGATCATTTAACACAAAGAGTCATGGTGATCAGAATAATATATATGTTTATTTATTTGTATGTAAAGAAATGATTTATTATTTTCCACACATTATTCTGAAACCATAGTGACTGAAGTATTTTTTAAAATGGGTTTTCTTAATGCGATGTAGCTTAGCATTGTCGCTTAATGTGTAGAGTATTGTAGGAATATTTTATTTTTCATATTTTTTTTGATTTCATAGACAGTTACTAGTCCGCAAACTGAGACAACGAACTAAAAAGGTGAGCATATCTGCATGGTTTTATTTAGTGTTGTTTTGCACGTTTTGCATCTTTAAGGGATAACATTTCTCTATTCTCACAGCTGTTACAGTACCTGCCCCACAATAAGCGCCAAATATATGTCTTAGATACACCCGTATTCACCAGCAGTCTAGTTTACAAGATAGATGTATGTTTATTTTTTCTTTTATGTGATGGCCACCAACTAAACTTAATATCTGTAACTCCCAACGTTACCACTTCTAAAATAAATTATAAAATCACATATGATTACCTATATTGTACTAATAACAACCTAACCTGCATGTACCATTTCATTCATCGGAGATTAAAAGATTCACATATTTCTCTTCCTCGACCCTATAAGTTAAAGCATTAAAAAGTTCCAGTGATATTTCAGGTAATTTTCAAGGAAACTTTTTACTTTTATAACAGCTAAAAGGTGATTGAAGAAATAATAAAGAAGATAGAGATAAAATCCAACCTTGAAACTGCCACTGGAATAGTAATTTGTTGTTTGGTAAAGATATTTTTAATGCGTTAACGTTAACAATATTTTTGTTTCAGAATGAAGCCATAGCAAAACCAGATTCAACTAACAATAATGCAGCAATATCTCTTCAACCCACGACAGAACCCGATAAATCAAAATTAATAGACTGGTCTTTATTTCCTAATAAATCTTCTGTAGAACAGAGAACTACTGCTTCATCTAGTGAAGTTGAAAGTACTAAATTAGATGAAACTGAACAGCCTTCCAAACAAATAGATGAGTCTAATGTCGATTTCACACAAAATCGGGAGCTTTGGCAAAGAAGAGCTAATCTAGAATCTACACCAGCTTCTCCTTTACTAAAAACGCACAGATTTTCAGAACCATATATACAGAGACAACATCATACTCCAGATCTAGTAATGGACTTGCCCGTTGTTGGAAGTTCAAGTCCTAAAGAACTAGCGAAGTCAATGTCTGTTTTAGGTACTACCTATTCAGACAGCTCTCCAGAAGAGGACGCTGCTAGCCCTACAAAATTGGTAGAGAATAAAACTGGTGCTGATAGCCCAGATATGCAAACTGCAGCAGAAACTTTTGCCAAACAGAACCAGTGCACGTTGAAGAAGAATAAGAAAATCCAAATGGAAAATTCAGAATATGTTACCATAACCAGTCCTATGCTTGATCGAAAGTATGCTACGTTGGGAAGTAATACAAGTACGACTACAACATTCAAACCTCAACCTAAAACGAAACCTATGGTGCTCAAAAAACCTGTATTCTCTGTGCCACTAAGATCTGTCTCTATAGAGATGATGTGTAAGGACCCCCCTGATCTTCCAACATAAATCTGCTCATAGAGAGGTTTACCTCACTATTTTATGTTATTTTTTTATATATTTCAAATAATGTAAGAATATTTACGTCTTATTTTACTAACTGACTGGTTTAGAATAGAATTTTTAAAACAAATCTAGCATGTGATCATATAGAAATTATGCTCTCTTACAATGTTTTGTGTACTTATGCATGCAAGAGGAATGATTTTATCTGGAAATTAACAGTTTGACAAACCCACGAAGTTAAAATTACTGCATCACTGTAGAAATGCAAAACATTTCGGGCATTTTGAAGCAACATCTGTTTTAAGTTTCGTGAAGCTATTAGCATATATTTATACTTTGAAGATTTTAAATAACTATCCTTGTATGAGAGTTTAATAGAATAATAGACTGATTATTAAAACCCAATAAGCACAATGTCACATTAAATATATGTATATCTCGTAATATTACCAAAGGTCTACTAAAGCATTAACAATAACATATATCAAGGTCAAAAAACTGTAATGTATTAATTCTGGGTATTTGTGACATTGTATTTGGTGGGGCAATGTATTCAACGACTTATGTGTAGCTCTCTAATCTTTTTTGCAATTGAGCAATTTGGCTTAATGAAAATGTGTAACTACGATATTTAATTTATTAAAAGTTGACAGATTGATATTTTCCAAGTTGTATTGTTCATTGGCCTAATCTGAGATTTTGTTTAGTTTAAATTGTTTTTAAGATTAACAATAATTTATATTGTCTAGTTTTAGAATTACTATAATTATTACTATATTTTTATAACGTCTGATGTTATTGAGACCGTGTAATGTACATAATACACGACAATATAACTATGAATCCATTTACACAGTATACATCACATTTAAAGTCTTGAATAGTTTAGGAATGCTTGTATACATACATTTTCTGCAAAATATATACCTGGTGTTTATTGTTTTGTAGTCATAATTGAAATTTTTTATCTTCTGATGTTAACTGTAGCCTCTCCAAATATAATTTCGGGTATATCAGATTTTTATGTGCATGTGCATATGTTATGTTGAAACTTGACCTTTATATTATTGATTGAAGTTACATTACAAATTTCACCAAATATATAGCGAATAATATGTATGTTTTTAATAAAGAAGCTAAAATAAAATCTGATATGTCCAGCAGAAAGTTGCATCTGGTTATGTTAAAAAGCCCCTATACACAGTTCAAAAATGAAATATATAACGATGTGAAATTGTTTTTGTAATGTTTTAATTTGATACTCAGTTTTCACTTTTAAAACTAATATTTGTTAGGAACATGTTTATATTTTGTTTCAAAATATATGTGATTATATCTGATATTGTAATTGTAAACTCTATCAGTGATAAATTATAATTTGATTAATAATTAACATTTGTTTTTTATACTTATTTAATTTTTCATTAATTCCGACATTCATACATATACTACCTTTCTGTACTTATTACAGGTAAGTGAATTATGCTCCAATGTATTATTTGCAATAAATTGTACAGTATTTTTTTTTTGTAAAATTTTGTCGTACATCTAAAATTACAAAAAAAAAAAAAATGCATAAATTTAAATTTTGAAATTTCTAGAAAGGTTACACTATACAGGGTGTCCCATAACTTATGGACCATAGAGCAACCGGAGATAGTAGACATAAAAATATGTCTTGAGCCAAACTTGCCTAAGTAATATGTTACTCTTTAAAGAATTACATGATGTTGAAAATTAAAATAAATTTTTGAAAAATGATGATAACTTTGGCTATAATTTGGCATTAGTTTCAAGATATTTTCTAGAAGGAAAAGAGCCAACATTCTTACATAAAAAAGGAACTCTTGGTTGATCTCGATATCTCGAGCGGTTTTCCAGATTTTCACGATTGAATGTGCCATTGCACGTTATGTCGATGGCTGAAAAATATTTAATTTACAAGTGTGCCTTGAATGTTAACAAAATTTGTTACAGTGACAACTGTCAGTGTTATCTTACCTTTTTATGTGATAGCTACTTAAAAAAGATTTTTTTTTTGCAATATCCAAGCACAAGAATATTTTTATTTAAAAATGTCCAAGCTAAATAAATTTTCCAACCGTGATTTACGAGATATGCTCTGCTTTATGCTCAAGAAAATTAAAACAGTCGTGCAGCACTTAGAAGATATGAAGACCTCTACCCAGCCAGAACCATTCCAGACCGAAAAATATTTCAAAGAATATTCAATCAGTTAGGTGAAACGTGTTCGTTTTATACTAAAAATTCTGGTGGGCGACCGAAAAGAAGAGATATTGGTGCATATCGCAGAAAATCCCGAATTAAGTACTAGGCGTTTGGAAGCTTCTACGGGAATTGGTAAATCGACCATTCATGCAGAAAATTTGTTTCCCTACCACTTTATGCCCATTCAAAATTTATTACAAGGAGACTTGCAAGCTACATCAGAATTTTGTCAAAATCTACTAAATAAAATAAACGAAAACCCCATGTTCCTGAAAAGCATATTATTTACTGACGATGCAACCTTTACACGATGTGGAATTTTTAACTGGAAAAATAAGCATTGCTATGCTTTCGGAAATCCTCACCTACCTAGGGACACATTTCCAACACCAGTTTTCATAAATATTTGGTGCGGAATTATCGACAATTTCTTTATCGGCCCATTTCAGCTTCCGCAGAGACCTAACGGAGAACAATATTTGCAGTTTTTAGAGAACGATTTTCTTGATCTTTTGGATGGTATACCTCTGAACGTAAGACAAAATATGTGGTTATGCAAGACGGTGCCCCACATTTTTCACTTCCTGTGCGAAATCATTTGAATCAGCATTTTCCACATCGATTCTTACTCAGCGGCTGAATTGGCTGCCATGATCGCCAGACCTCGACAAATGTGATTATTTTTGGGGAACATTGAAGGATTTTGTTATTCCTCACTAATCCCGAGAAGATTTGTGGAATCGTATTACAAATAAATGTAAACGTTATAAGAATTCATCATCATTTATTAGACAGAGTAAATTTCAATTTTCGGCAAAAAATAAATTTATGCTTCAGTGAAAATGGACAATTGAACAATTTCTTTAGTTCTAATTTTATTTTGAGTTTCAAATTTTAAAGACGATGCCTACTAGTGATTTTCTGATTTCTTCTAACACTATTAAAATCTTATTTTAATGAATGCATATTTTATTGAAAACCTTAAAGTTTTTTTAAAATTAACAAGACTAAAAAAGCGTTTTAAATTAAATTGTTATTTTCAAAAAATGTTGACTATGAACTATGAGTTTTAAATATAGGCAATATAAACACAAAATAGATATGTTTACTAAATATAGGTATATTAACGATAGAAAGTTATGATAAATTAAGAAAATGAAATAAATTGCTGCAATTCAGAAGCCATAAAAACTGGATATTTAGACATTGCAAATGAGAATTTTATTATTAACATTTAAATGTATGTACAGTATTTAAATTTCCACCACTTTACCTACCGATTAAAACTTCGTGGCAGTTAATTGTTTTAGTGGCAAAAAATTTCTAACCTACAGGCAAATCTAATATCTAGCGATTCAATGATAGTTGATAATATCAAACTATTGGCGATATTCTGCTTGTACCTACATATTTGTACTCATTAACATTTCGTTACTTAAATTATAAGGTTTGTTACACTAGACATCATCTGATAAAAACATATTTGAAATTTGTTGTATTATAAAAATTAGGATAATTAATAAATATTATTACATATCTTAGTTGAAGGAAATATTCTATAGGACTTCAGTTGATCTACTATCTGTAGTCAATTTTTGATTGGCTTCTATTAACGGGTACAGTTTAAAAAAACAACTTTGGTTTACAGAAATTTTTAAACAAACATATCAAATATAGGAAAATATGGTTAATAAATAACTTCCTATTAGAAAAAACTACTAAAACTATATTTTTGCTCACAATCATTAATTTTCTCGCAATAAAACTAAATTTTTTGTCAAATCTGCAGCAAAATTCTATATGCACTGCTATTTTTACGTACCCAAGTAACAATTTCCAACATTTTGGGAAAAGTGTTGACATTGTAATTTGGACAAGACACATTTTTAAGGCAGATTGTTGACTATTAGACCATTATAAGCAGGAAATGTAACCAAAATGGTGATTAAAATGTGTACTAAATATGGTCTAAAATTTGTCCAATAGCGAGTCTGAAATATACCTACAATTTTTCAAAAATGTGTCTAGATTGTGCCTTTCATTTCCAATATGTATCTAAAATTGAACGTTGAAGTGGCCACAATATGTCTATTTTATTCCTAACTTGCCCAAAATATGTGTCGATAATGTGTCTAAAAGTTATTTTACATGTGCCTCGTATGTGGTCATGTTGTTTCCAAAATGTGTTCGTTATTGTACTCTAATGAGAGCCACAAATTTGACACAAGGTGTTCTCAATTTTACCGAAATTATTATTTTCTATTCATTGTGTACCAAAATAAATCTTAATAGACACAAATGATATTTCCACATTATGGATAATCATGAACACAGACTTGAAGGCATTCATCTCCTAGAAAACAATGGGATTTTAATTTATCTTGAGCATTTTTCTATTTCTCGCGTAGGTACACCTGCGAACTAAAGTTTACCGATAATAGTTGACATGGTACTTCTCAAAATTAAACAGGCCTTAAAAATACCAAGTAATTATAATTAGTCGATGTTTTTTTCTTTTTTCGATAAAAAATATATTTTTGTAATTCTCAAAAAACCAAAAACCAATGATATTTTATTATTTAGGACATCATATTTAGTACAGTTGTGGCTTAAATAGTTCTTAGAAGCTTCAATTTAAAATAATATTTTATAGGCCGCCATTTTTGCCAAGTGCATTCACGTTGAAGTACTTGTTGAAATATAGCGTACTTATAGGTGGTGTCCAAATAGGACCATGTTTCCATAATGTGAATAAAATATGCCCCCAAATTGTCCATCCCAACACATTTGAAAATAGAAGAAACAATTTAGAGTAATGTTTCTACATATAGACCAAAAATTCACTGAAATATCACCAACTACAATGTTTTTCTTTTTGTTGTTTAATAGAAATGGTGCACTTGCTCTTGCTTTGATAATTTCACTCAATTTCCTCTGAGTAATGTCTATTTCTTTTTTCACACGTCGATAGTAAGTGCTAGTGTGCACCTTTGGAGTAGCACCTTTTTCATTTTAATCATATTGTAACTGTAAAACTAACACTATCACAGATCAACGTTTATCATAATATGCGCCATGTCAAGTACACAAACACTAACCGGATGAACTAAACACATTATAGAAACAAAATGGAAATTATGTGTGCAAAATGTTTTTACATAGATACATGTGTGCCTGTACGACACATGGTAGAAACAATAAAGAAAATTTACGTTTAAAATGTACCCAAATGTAAATTATTGTGTCTACTCAACTCATTTCAGTAACAAAATAGAATCATCCTGTTAAGAAACAAATCAGACAAACTTGAGTCTATTTACTGTCGACCCGTCTGTGTCTAAATATATTTGAAGTCCAACCTGACACAAAATAGATACATTTTAAATACATGTGTTTAAAATGTATCTATATATGTATATAAAATGTGTCCACACAAACTTGAAAATTTTGGACACAATTTGAACGGCGGCAGAAGTTCTCCAAAAAGAGTCGACACAATTCAGGTACAAGAAAATTGTGCCCGAGTTTTGCCATAAATTGCTACTTGGGTATAATATAGCACTTCGTAAAAAAATTATCATTTCAAAAATTCTGTTGGAAGCGATTCAAAGTGAGTGGGTTAAAAAAACTAGCCCTCCACTGCGACTCAACCCTTTGTATTAGTAACATATATGATGCTTTCAAAGACAGTTTTATGGTTCTACTTGGCTTGAAGAACCTCGCAACATACATAGTGTCAAAACTGTAACATAGAACCTAAGGCAGCGATTTAATAAGTATTTAAGTATCTACTTAACTAAATATGTATCTAGATATTTAACTGTCTAAACATCAATTTAATAGATGTGTAGATGTTTTAATTTTGATAACTATGGTTAAGAATTATTTCTTACCTGAAATAATGATCCACACTCCTAGAAAAACTCTCTTCAAGACAAATTACTTGTAATTAACAGTCATCACTTCACTGTACTTAACTAGACTTTTAATTTAACATAAGTATTTAAAATAATCTGCCGGCACAACAATGGTACACCTGCGCCATCTATATTAAAGTTTTATAAGGGTTTTATTCACGAGTTCACAAAAGTATATCACAGATGACGCTATCATTAATTAAGAAAAAAATAGAAGCTGACATAGAGTCATATTAAATCAATCAATAAAATAGGTGATGGGCAAAATCGGATTATTTTAATAATCGAATTTTAGTGATTTAATAATAAAACGCATGCTGATGCAACCAGTATTACGTTCAGCGTGTTGGATTTGGTGTATATCGTATGGGGCGAGGGGGCTATTTTATGTTTCCGATTGTATTTTATTGAAAATATCGTGTTGCAATACCAAATTTTTCTTGCCTAAAAGAGTTAAAACAATGAGAGATATCAGAGGTAAAGTTTGTAAAAAATTTGAAATGAGATAAATTTATAACCATTTTACGACTTCATCGATAAGTTTGCAGGGATCGACTGAGTTGACTACCTCGATTTATTGTACAAGGGATACAGTAGTGAGCACAAAACATATAACTATAGTTGTGAGTGTTGCCGAAACAGCAAAACATAGTGGATCAAATAAACCGGAATTAACAGCCTTGTCTTTGGTTTAGACAGCAAATTGTTTTAAACAATTCTAAATAACTATTTCATTAATAAGGAATACCAAGCTGAGAATGCAACTGGTTGACTATTTACAACTGTTCTGGGATAGTTCAAATTCGAACCAAAACAAGCCTAATACATTAACGTTCGCTAAGTAAAGCGAGTGACGTGGCAGCTTGATATATATTAGGTGGAGATGTGATAAGCATCGATGAGGTGGAGATTTGTACGATCCGTGATCTGATTGAAGATAGCTCGTGCAGAGCAGTATAGGAAATTCCTGCAGAAGGCAGAACATCGTACAGAAGTGCTTAATTAATTATTTCCGATGACTTGGTTTACCAAAAAGTCTCGGTAAGATGGATTCTTCGCCTCCAGATGAAAGTAAACTGCCTTACAGGAGCCTTGCTGCTTCTGGAATGCTATCGAGCAAGGTACGTGATTTTTTAAATCGCATTGCCACTGGAAAACACTGGAACATCCGTCATATAGCTCAGATGTATCACCATATGACATGACACTCAAGGAAGAACTAAGAGAAAACGCTGTTTTGATGATTGTGTGGAAACGTTTGTGCGCAATTGGTTACAGACACGACCAACTTTATTTTTCGATGACTTCAAATCTGGTCAGAAAAATGTAATAATAAAAGTAGTGTGGACAGATACACACTCGATTGTCCGAGTATCGCAGTATCGATATTATACATAGACGGACAAAGTACCGCAATCCATCGTCATTTTTGGGTAAAACTCTTATTGCAAAGATTGAAATATAAATTTTCAACACATTTTTGTCCATAGTGCAAAAAATGTGTGTGTGATGGAAAATAATCAATACTTAAGTGGAAAACTACTCAAATAATTCCAACCTTTATTATTTTATTGAAATAATGCCAGGAAGTAATGCAGGAATGCAACATGTATTTGTTTGTCTTTCTCTTGTTGGTTTCTTTCTGCAACAATTGGAAACGATTTTAACCAACTCAATTTTGATTTTTAATTGCATTTCCCGACAATTAAATTGACTGGTTAACAACTATAAATGGTGCAAAGAATTTGTTAATTTTTGTAGGGTTTTTAATAATTTTGAGTTGAGACAAGATTAGGTATTTTGATAGGTATTTTTTTATTTACAGAAATGCTCAAACTTAAAAACCTAGGATGTGTGGGTGCAGTATCCAGTGATAATGATTATCTATTAAATATCTTAGAAATCGAAAGGGCGCATCCAAAAATTTATTTGTGTGTTTTTCTTTCCTAATCAATGAATTATTAGTATTAATAGTAGTAACTTAGTAACTTCAACTATTACTTTGTAGATATTTCATCTACAGGTCAGAAACATTTCAGCAGTAAAATTTACTTACAAATTCTCAATTGATTGGTAACTAATCATGTGTATAAGAAACCTATCAAGAACCGTTACTAATTCATTGCAGAAACTAACCTTGATGGTGCTTAAGTACAATGTATTCGAATTTTGTGGCAAAAGAGTACTGAAATAGATAACAGCCATAATATGACCTGGAAAAATGATTTTGGTGGTATTTATTACTTGCACTAACACTGATTTCGGTTTCGCCTTTGAAATTGAAATGGAGTTTCATGATGAGTTTCTTAAACTCTAAACAGATTCTTTGTAAACAGTGGACATCAACTGAGACAAAAACTTGAAAATAATTGAAATAGACCTCTATTGGCGCGAACACATTGTCCATGTACAACCTATTAGCCATAAGTGCCTCTCACCTCTCCCCACGTTTGTCAATACGTGTACAAAATAGCAGTACATAAGGTACTAACTGACAGTATCTAGTAGTATCTAGGCAGGATATGCTAATAGATATTGATACAGGCACGGTATTACGAAGGCAGGACCTGGCAGTACCAAAGCAGGACCCAGCAGTTCTAAACCAGGATCTATTGTTATTGGCAGGACCTGGCAGTATAGAAACAGGACCTTAGTCAACCTCGGGACATTATTGGTCATTTTAAACGTCTATTACCATTTCAAGTCAACTACAGCGCCAAAAATATGTGAATATTTTGTGTCACCAATTCAAAATTTGTAGGTTGTGCCGTTTTCGAATACAATAGCATAATGTTATGGTGATCGATGTATACTTTTAACTCACCCAGTTGCTTCTATAATTTTGGTTCCAGTAATAGAATCTATAAAAAAAAAGGAAATAGATAATTTGTTGTTTATATTGTAATAGGCACTTTTATGCAGTCGCGGCTAAGACCAAGGGCGGATTAATTATATTGAGCCTTAGGCTTAAACTGACGTAGGTACACTGTTCAGACCATACAGTACGTTTGATATTTTTTTTATACAATTTTAAACAAAAATGGTTAGATTGTCTTTTTATCAAAGTCTTATTACATCAAAGGATGACAAAAAACATTAAAAGATGGTTATTTTATATTGAAAAAAAATGGGATATAGTACGAGTAGATGCTGACAGGCTGCAGAACTTTCAATAATTTTTTTAGTAGAACTTTTAAGATTATTTTCTGTGGTCAACAAAGAAGAATCGTTAGTTTTTTCATCACATAATTTCATTTATGAAACAACCCACACACATTTCAGAACCGAAATTAAAACATAGTCCACCCGGGAGTTTAGCCTAAAACCCCCCCACCCCCCCAGATTTGATGACCTTACTTCGCCGTAAATAAACATATTTTCAATGCAACAGCTACGTTTGTAAAACTAGACGTAATTTTTTTTCACTTCTTTACTTTTTTCGATATTGCTCCTAGAGTAAATATGCTTAAATTATTATTTTTAATTTGGTATTATTATATTATGATAAAAAGTAAAAATATGTGATATCTATACCGTTTCCTTAATTAGATAAATTTACTTTTCCTAGCAATTTTTGTCTTAACAAAACTAACCCAATGTTCCCCAAGCCATGGGTCCCTACTCAGCCTAATGAATAATCTAGCGCTGGAAATATTCTGCTAGTGTTTAAAAACTTCTTACTCTTTTAATTTCTGTATTAAAGCATTTTTTAAATTAAGATCTGCCAAATACGCACTTTTATGCCGTAGCGTTAAGATTTAAGGTATTGAGGTGGGGTCTGCAGAAATAAAACAGTACTTGGCAGTACTTGACAAGATCCATCAAAACTATGAGCAGTATTTTATCATACCATTCAAAATAGCAGTAAGTGTACAAAATTTTGAGCAG
This sequence comes from Monochamus alternatus, assembly GCA_037114965.1. Taxonomy (NCBI): domain Eukaryota; kingdom Metazoa; phylum Arthropoda; class Insecta; order Coleoptera; family Cerambycidae; genus Monochamus; species Monochamus alternatus. The sequence continues at coordinate 24,323,888 of CM073432.1, read as the reverse complement.
TCAATTAAAACTTTATCTGAACGTTCGATAGTAAATTCATTTTAGTTATTTTATTGTAATAATTTACGCACAAATTAAAATATTAACTTTAAAAAATTTAGAAAAACATTTTTTTTAACGTGGGTATTCGACAAGACGACAAGTAATTCTTATTAATTACTTTATGTAAATACTAGATTCGTAATTAATGGCTAATTCATAAACTTTTGCCTCAAGATTTCTTAAATTTTTAATATTCAGTGATGCTTTAGTTTAGAAATTTAAACTAATAAGAAAATGCCAAACCATCTGATATTTGCATAGGGTTTTGAAGGCAATGTTATGACATGACACCATCTAAAAACATTCTAATAAAAATAGGATTTTGTCATATATCAAGTTTAAAATTCGATGACATGCCGTTGCGTCGCATACCACTGCCGCACGCCGTTTTCTGAAGGCTTAAAAATCCTACTTTATACGTATTGGACATATTTCGATTCATATTTAAAATGCTTAAAGAAATATGTGAAGATGGGACTTTTTCAATAAGATGTTTCGATTCCAAGTATTATCAAGTTTTATACATTGTAAACGTCACACGCTGTATATTCGAGCTGTACATATATACATTTGGATACCTGGTACAGTTCTCTGACGCTGTCTCACAACTGTTTAAATGACACACTTCTCTATAACTATAAAAGTACACTTGTGTCTCTTCAAGCCAAGTATACCGCCACTTTTGAATTAAAAGTAATTTTTCAAAATCTCCGTGATAGTCCGTGAAATAATTGGTAATAATTGCTGTAAGTAGGAACGTTTTCGTATTCGCGCTTCCCGAAACTCTGTCGCGGGACAAAGTACGCAAAGTACCGACTCCAAACAGGGAATAACGCGCGAAGCTGCGTAGACGTAGACTACGAGAAGATATCACATCCAGATTCGCGCCCTCTCATGGGCTTTTGCGCCTCTAGCGTAGAGCGGTCATAAAAGCGCGTTTCCACGATTCGATTTTCGTAGATCAACTTTTGTGGATCAACTAAAATTGGTCAAGACTTTTGGTTCGCAAAACGTTCGTTCAATCGAAACTTGAATCAACAGTTCATCTAAAATGACGACAAATGCAGCGGTGTGTGTGGGTGTGATATTTATGGATAAGTGGACTGACAAATATTCACATGTTTCAACTCGTCTGAAAACCATTGATGATTTATAACTTGAACGGTATTTGAATGCGTCAATTATTATTTTTGGAATCTACTTAACTTGATCGACAAAAATTGAAATATATGTTCTCACACCAATTGTCTTTCGATTTTCGTTGATCCACAAAAGTTGATCAACTAAAATCGAATCGCGCCTTAAGATACAACATTGATCTTCAATGCCTCCAATAAAGCTTTTAAAACAAGAAAAGTGATTCAAGTCTATTTTTTGAGATAATGTATAAACAAATATAATGTCCCACTATTCTACGGGTACAATTGTTGACCAAGTGGTATTGGTATTGAGTAGATCAACATTTTCTTCTGAAGCATGCAAGTATTCTAAATAATGTGGATTCTTCACTTTTTAGCCAACTTCTTAAATAGTATGATTTCCTTAACAAATTCAAATTGTAAACTAAATTAGTAAGCAAGTCTTTAAAGTTATGCGACTTATTACATCCTTGAATTGAAGTAGATCGATTTTTGGCATACCTAAATCATTATTTGTCATTGCTATATTCTAAAGACATACATACGCTGTTGCAAATGTAAATTTTGTGAATCAGAAATAGAAAAGTTTCGAACAAAACAAATTTCCGGCCTTTCATCGGTATTGCTTCAAGAAAATTGTGGATTTCAAGCTTGAGCAATTGTAACTCTTCTATTAAATGCAAAATATATTTTGCACATATATGTGCAACTCATTTTGTGATCTGTGAACTGCCTCTATTTCACTTTTTTATTCTGAAAATTTCACTTGAAGAGCTTTTATCATACGGTACTACACACTGACGGGTGCACTGACTTCACGCTGTATTGACCAGTTCTTTGAGTACTGATCTCATTTGAAAGTTCAGACAAGCAGATTATAATAGAAGCCGCAAATATGACAATAGCTATGCAACCGTCTGAATGTAATCTGAAACAAGGAACAAGGCGTGTTTGTTGTCACACAAACCACTGACAATCAGTAACAAAATTAATTTAGACGAAGAAGTAGGTACTGACAGCTACTACTAACTCTGCTATACCTGCAGTGCATATCCAGCTTGTCTACATTTGCAGTAGTCGCGATCTGCGTTGCAAATATATTTGCAACTTTGTGCAAAAGTTTTGATATCAAAACTGTTCTACAGTTCATCTTCCAGCATAGTTTAGGATTAGTTTCGAATCATAAAAAATATTTGATCACTTAAGTTAATATATGTAGGTACTTTCAGTGACTGTAATGTAAAAAGAAGTTAAGACTAACCTTTCTTCCTAGTCAATGATCGATGCTGGAACAAGCTTCTTGGGGTCAGTACTTTAGTACCGTTTAAAACTTGGTTAATTATAATTATCACGTAACGACTAAGACTACGTATGTATATTTCATATTTACTCACAATTTAATTCTAATATTTCGATTAGTTTGCCTAAAAGCTTTAAATTTGTATATCATCAGTGAATTTCATATGTTGTCGTCATTTGTACTTATAGTTGCATATAAAACAAAAATTAAATATAAATATTCAGTTCACTTTGTATATAAATATACGAGGGTTACAAAATAAGTTTCCCACTTTCAAGGTAGTTTTCTTTTATCAGGTGTTCGTATTTTTGAAAAAGCGATTATATAATATGCAAGTCGGAACATTTTTATATGCAAATATGCATATCAAGAAAAATTGAATTCCTCACGGCGCAATCGCTTAGTATGTTAAAGAATAACGATCTCAAGCAAGTCGAAACATGCGCTTGCGGTTGCGCATTTGCATTGGCGCATTCGTAGTGATGCGAAACTAACTGAGAACGCGCTTTTCTCTACTCCTAACCACAAAGAAATCAATACTGAAGTTTTTTGAATACCTATTGCCCCACTGGCGAATATAGTCGTTGCCAGTTCTTCGTCGCGTTTCGTTGTCAGCGCAGTTTCCGCATATCCGTGCTCCCCTTGCCCTGCTAGGGCGGTAACATTATACACGTGGCTGTATAGTATTATACATATAGACAGTTTCCTCACAGAATGGGATAGCATAAAAAATACTGATCCTACGCATCCACAGTTTAAGGTCAGTGTGCTATACTTCGCGTTTTAGCAGACTAGTTTTCGAATATTGTTCAAATAAATAAAATAGAGCGTCATCGATTCTGCATATTCGCATGTGCCAATGCCTTCTGGGACTCTTTTGCGCAAGCGTCAATGACGTAACACGTTATTAACGCTATTTACATACATCGTTTCATTTTATTATTTCATTAATTACCCCTGTATATTAGTTTTCACTATTTCTCTATAAATGCAATAAGTGGATTTACTATCTTCTTAGTATTTATAATATTTTCTTTCATATACAGAAAATTTACACTGCTTATAAGCTAGTATTTGCGAAACAATGCAATAATTATGTAATAAGTTGCCACCAAATCAATTAAGTATATACGCATCGCACATACACATATTTCTCACTGTCTTTCGAAACTTTTGAAGCTATCCCAGCAAGATGATCATAAATTTAATGAAATTATATTTTGAAGGTACATATATCGATTATTTCCTCTTGAAAGAAATGCATAGAACACAAATTTACACAAGCAGAAATACTGTATGATAATTTTTATACTATACGTCAATATGATGTTTCTTGCAGAAAATTGGAGCATTTACGTAAATACTAAAACATAAAACACTTTCCAATATATATTTAGAATCCTTACTAATACAATTAATGAAAACGTTGTAAATTGCGTAATAGTTTTAATTAAATAATGAGTTGATGCAGGTCATTATGTCATATGTCGACATGTCATTGCCAGGACGAAGTAAAAAAATATCGATTTGACCAAAAACAGCTAAGCTGAAACAGTACGGCTGAAGCTTTACGTTTTGCAAATAATTTACTATTGAATTGAATCTATTATTTATAAAATATAAAGACCAAAAAAAATATTATTTATTTCTTTTATCGATATTATAGAAAACACCTTTAAAGTATCATAATTATTATTTGTAAATAATTTCTAAAAGATATCATTATTACTATAATAGGCAATGCTAACGAAGTAGGAGGTCATTAAACGATATTTATATATATATATATATATATATATATATATATATATATATATATATATGCCTGTTCCTACAATATATTTATTGATTAAACAAATTAGTATATACCGACACGTCCCCAAATCATAAACCATCCAAAATTTCAAGTACGTAATAATATTAGAATCATTAATTATTCAGTAATTAAAAATAACATGTCTACAGTAAACATAAAGCTTCTTAGTTCTCCATAGTGTATATTGGGACTAGGTTTAATATCATTATTAAACAACAGGTAATTTCCCCTTAAAATTATAATCCTTTATATCAATTCAAACTGAAAATGCTTATTGTCTAAGGGTAGGTTAAGTATATGTTATTAGTATTACTAATGCTCCCATATGACTAATACACTAATACTGATAATACATGCGTGTGGAAAACAACACCTGATATTTATTTTAATTGCGACCTGCGATACAACAAATCAATACCTATTTATATTATACGAAATATGCCATGGTGATTTAGTTTGTTGTAAGTAAATGCACGAGTGAAGTAGGTCATGGAATTGAAATCGATGGAAATCAATGAGTTTTGTGAATTTGATAAAAGAAACTATTTCGCGATAAGAATATAAACTAGTCATCAATTATTATAAAAATGTATAACAAAATAAACTGATAAATGATATGCCTAACAATAATTTTATATCAAAAAGCAAAACTGTTTCTTTTAAGGTCTTTTTAGATGCAATTTCTATGGGGTTAATGCCTTTAAAATAAATTCAGTACAAAATCGAATAATAAAAGAAGAAGTAAAAAAAAGGTTTACGGTAATTCCTACGCATTATGATTTATATTCCAGTGTGGGCCATCGAATATTTGCCACCCAATTTGCTTCGTTTTGATGCAAAAACTAAAAAAAACCCTTAGACCTGTCCACTTTCATTTTGAAAAAATCAAATTTTATGAATGTTTCCCAAATTTCTACCTCTAAGCAGGGGTGATCTTCACCCTTAAAATCTTGAATTAAATGTGGCATTGTATGTATATTATTTATCTAACATTATATTCAAGTTCTGTGACTTCATAGAAAACATTCCAACACATACAAATCTAGTGAACGTGCAGACCATTCAGTAGGTAATATGGAGGTCTTGTTAAAAAAAAATTTAATTTTCGTCGTAGTAACGATGGTCTTGACAAATATCATAGTAGGGGTTTAATGGTGTTTTCCGACAGATCTATATACATTTAAAGTTAAAGTAAAAAAAGGGCTAACAATGCATATCTCCAAAAATTCCTGCCCATTTTTCTGGATGATGGGTGTGTCATCATGAAATACTCGTATTCTTCGATTCAACCAATGGCGATAATTGTGTCAAATTTTTTCTGTTTAAAGACAAAAATTTATGCCAACAGGCTGAATCGTTGCAAGACTTGCCGCAACGCATCGTACACGAGTGTAGTAACTTTATTGTACCACAAACATCCCATAATGTTAGAGCAATATCTGCATTGAAGTTGGTGGTAAAATTTTAATTTACTTTAATTTCTCGAGATATATGATCAGCCAAAATTAAAAAACAAAGGCGTCGAAACGATAATCGAATACCCATTAAAATGATGTATCACACGATACCACTTTCTCTTTAAGGTTCAAGGTCACCTTAGCCTAGGGAGGGGTAGAAACTTCATAAAATATGTAGCCCTCAAAATAGAAGTTGCAGGGTTCGAGGGTTATTTTAATTTTTGCCCACACTGTATTATGATACTGTGTATGTCATAATATCTGCATCTAATATTAGTAATGTGCTGCAAATTTGTGTATATTTGACATGACGCTTAATTGAATGGATATTGTTTTTACATTTTCTTAATACGTTTATGTGGCATGTGTTACAAAAATAAAAGATACAGTTAACAGTAGTTATTACAGGGCTACACCTTCAAATTCTTATAAGTCCAACATTTACCTTAGAAACTGTCCTAGTACGCTTTTATTGATTTTCTAGGTAATCTTTGAAAAATATATGAAATTAGAATTTTACACAATAACTATCTATTACGACTCTTGTCTCATTTCGTAAAGCAAACTTAAATATATGTGTATTTTATTTTGCACCATAATTAATCAAAATTTATTATAAGCTGATATTATTTTATATACCGGTTCTAAAATAGTCCTGACATTATGCTACAATTACTCTAAGGCCGTGGTTACAGGACAAACTAAAGCTACTTCACACAAACAACCGTCGTTTAAATTCGCGCGAACAATCCCATGAAACCAATGGAGGTGGTTACATCACAGCTTAAATTAGCAGTCCCACTCCGTTGTCAAAACTTTCATCTTTTTCAACTGACTTAGGCCACGATATTCTGACGCATACGTCAGAACTTGTACAATTTAATCAAACAAATATTTTGTTTCACGTGTCAAATCTATGCTTCTGATACAATTTCTGGCATCAATTATTGTTTTAGAAAAGATAGCTAGGAGCCTTTCATCAACCGCAAGATGGTTCGCTTTCTAAAGCAGAGTACAGATCGTATGAATGTTCGCCTCATTGATGCTTGTCCGGGATTGGCTTGCATGACTTTCGTTTTCCACTGATTCTCGGTTATTTAAAAATGTGTTATTACTTGAGACTGACTTATAATGCATTGCTTACCACAATTGTGTACATCTTGCTCAGAGATGTTGCTACTGACTGTGAATTGTCTTGGTGGACCGCGTCAATAGATTTCCCCTCATCGTATCCTTCAAATATACAAAGTGATTCAGTCATAGTGTAATTAATTTTACGCCGAAAAAAAATATTTTCAAGCCATTATTTAAACCCCAGTCACTGACTGCCTGCGGCAGTTCAACGCGGTGTCGGCCTGACGCGACGTTGCCAAATTTAAATATTTTCCTAGTACTTACAGTAATGTTAAAATATGTAAAGAATGCTATAAATTATTCTTTGATAGTATGCAATTAGCATATTAAGTTTTAGTTTAAAAAATATTTAATATTAATTTATTTAACTCCCACGAATCAAATAATAAACAATTTACATTTTATTACATAAATAGTAAGATGAAAACCAATACTTACCAGGTAAATTATTAAGAGAGGCTGAAAGTTTTTCGTATTTAAGTACGACAATAATACAAAAATACTCGAGTCGGACTGTGCTACTCGAGATGTAATCTCGAGTAGCACAGTCCGACTTCTCTCCAGTTACAATCTTCACGATGTTTACGAAGGGCCGTTTCGGTGCTGTTTCTTGTTTGTGTCACTAGTGTTTATAATAATTAAATTTACTATTTACCTAAATAAAAATGCAATTCAAGTTGGGTCAAACTAAATTCCACAAACTTTCCTATCAGGAACAATTAAAAGTGAAAGACCGCGATTGTCCCATGCTGAACAGAACAAGACATTTCAATAATGACATACTTTAAGAAACAATTCTTTATTCGATTTTCTGTCTTTATTATACTTTCTGAACACGTGGTTAAAATTAATGACATTATGACTTAATCACCCTGTATGTGATAACATCACACCATACTATTTACCTAATGAGCGTCAAAATAGAAATTTTGGTTTATATTTAATTTAACATCGTTAGTGTTTCTAAATAAAACAGAAAATTACAAGCAGAAATATAATTGTATGAGCCTTTCAAGCACACATAGCACTGAAAGGTTAATCTATAAAATTCTCGAAATAAACTTCGTATAACACATTTTCAAAAATTCTTGACATTAATGCCTGCACCAGTATTTATATTATTCTATTGCTTAAGCAAATTTAAAATAAAGAATAATGAAATTAAGGTCAGATATTTTTATAAAATATTTTCACATTACCATATATAAAACTAATTAACGCTTATCTCGCTGAAATGTCTGTTATTACTCGAAGACCCGTAAGGGAAATATGATCGGAAGGGTTTCTTGCTCCAATTATAACGGGTATGTAATGTGAATCGCCAGAAAATTATTTACTGACGCTGTACGAACATTTCCAGATTTCATTCTGAATTTGTAAATACGGTTTCACGGTTTCCAATCTCTATAATTTTGAAATATATCTTTTCATACACATTTTTTTTACAACAGCTGACGTGTCTGTAGTCTGAAAAGCATGCTATGCGCAACTTTGGATCATCTGAATTAGGTGGTTTGAACTGTACTCAGGTTGTAATTTTATGCACACTCTTCCTTCCCTCTTTCATTCTTCAAATGCTAGCAATTTCAGTAACGAGTTTTCAGATAAATAAAATTGTTTATGTGTTAATGTCAAGTTTTTAAAACTCACGGTCAAACCAGACATATTTAAGCTGCCATGGCAAATGTTTTTTTGCTAATTTTAGAGGGATTAAAAGTATTTTGAGGATTAAACGTGACACTCTACTCTCTGAAATTAGAAGCTAAAAAACAGTACTTTTAATAATTTTAATCTACTAAGTGCAAACAACATTTCAGTTCCTTCCAAACATGAAACTTATTATTTGTACAGAGTTACCTATTTAGGTCACTCTTTATTATCGTTATTATTAGAGATACAACATAAGGTTTCCAATAAAAGATAACTTATAGAAATCTTATTACTCCCTTAGACATCTTCAATGAGAATATTAAGTAAAAATTTTTTTTTTCAGTTTCTTCTAAACATGAAACTATGATTATTTGTACATACCTTACAGAAATCTATATTACTGTCGGAAACATCTCCTTCAATGGGATGTAAAAATAAACAATAAACAGAATGTATACAAGGCGTTTAGACAATCTATAATAATCTATATTCAGCGCTTCATTCTGATTCCACATAACATGTTCTGTATTTATTATATCATTATAAAATATTGTTCTCTGATTTCACTACATACATTACATTATTTTAAAAAAGAAATAAGTTACGTTCAACAATATCGTATATTCACCACATCACCAGTAATAATTGTGGTGAGGTTAAAAACGGAAAATAGACAACCCGTATTTCTGCACTAATGTTGTTGAAATCCACACCAATGAAGTTCATAAGCATAAGATTAAATGACACTCGTGGCAAATTGTTCGATTGTGTTCGATATATGACACAAAAATGCCAAAAAATGCAAGAACACAAGAAATGAACGCCTGTTTACCAACACCGTAACAATGCACCTGTATCTACGGAACATATACCGCGCTGAACGTCATGTGACGTCACACCAATGATGTAGTGTTTTCGATCACTTGGTTTTGTTTACATTCCATGGCAATTTATTAATGTTAAAATTTTAATTATTATACGATTATTGCCGCCAGGCACATGATCTGACCTTTCAATATGTTCAAAAAATTACGTAATATATTTCAAACCAATATAATGCAACTTCTCCATTAGCAGATATGATGTATCTGTACTAAATGGCTTGATGTATACATGTTATGGTTGGTCAGTGGTCGAGCGGTTTCAGGCGTTAGTATTAGAATTGGTTAGAAACGCACAGTCGGTAGATCGTAGATCAGCTATACTTGTGGAGAGGATTGGCACTCTCTCTGCGAGTATGGTAAGATGGAAGAACGTTGCCTTAAGTCAATATGAATGATTAATACCGGTGGGCGTTTGACCATCAGCCTAATTAATGAGATTTTCTAGGTTTCCTCCATTTCTTTCCTCCATAGTGGTTAAGGCAATGTCATTCCTAGGCGCAAATGCGGCCTGCTTAATAATAATATGCCGGTCTCTCTCCCGACTTCTGGGGGCTAATCTTACTGTGAAGGAATCATGAAAATATTTCCTATTAAGTTTGTTATGACAAAATTCAGTTCCTTTTGATTTAACATGTCAAACAAATTTCTACTTCGCCTAAACCGCGTGGTACAATCGCAAGTGTGTTGCCGACTTACTTCTCCAATTATAAAGTGTTTCCTTTCGTCTGGCTTTGTTTACTTACTCATTACGTAACTTTATTTACATGTTTACAGAATGAAGATATAAATAATATCGGAAATATGTCTTAAACCGAACACGTCTATTTGTGAATGAGTTATTAACCCAGGTCTTCCAAGATACTACATAGGAAATTGAAAATCTGCGGAACCTGTATATGATGGGCACAGGTTTATGTGACAGATACTCCAAAGCGGTTACTCAACATCCAGCTGATCACAAGATAGTAGCATCAGGATCGGTCGATACAGACCAGATACATGAAAAGTATGAATTAAACCAGGCTGCCATGGCAACCAACCTATTTATTACTTCACGTAGCGCGCTTCAAACAAAGGCGGAGCGCTTACGGGCTTATTCCACCGGAATGATTGGCTCATTGACTCAAATAACATATATACATATGGAAATTACGGATAGAATTAATTCAGTAATTTGATAACTGTAAATATTTTTACATGTCTGTAATGTCACCTGGTTTTAGGTTATGAAATCATACGTCTTTTAATGAAACGGCACATGAAATAACTATATTAACACAAATTGTAAAAACTGTAAAAGTTGTAAAATAAAAATATCAATAATTATATGATCTATGAATCTGATCTAAATGTACAAAGATATGCTCAATTTACTCAATTTATTTTACACAAATGCCGTTAAAATATTATCAAATGTATACACAAAAATGTTCATATACGTATTTCTTGACTTTACAAAGATGGCAAATAAATTTAGCTGGATCGATCAATTCATACAGGTAATGGATACATACCAGATTTTCTGCTTCGGAACTTACTTTAATAAAATATTGATAATAAAAAAAAGATACAGCTGGAATTTAAAAAGCGTTTTTTTGTAAGAATTACACTGTCTTTGAATGTATCAACCTCGGTATCAACTTACACATTTGGGAATAGATGTTTTTGGAAATGAGAAATCATAATCTGTTTTTTGACCCTAACGTTATCACGTTTTTTAATAAAAAATCTTAAACGTACATTGTTTTTAGAAGAAAAAAAACGATATACTTGTCAATAGTGTCAGAAATTGACGATTTTCGAGAAAATAGCTTTTCAACAATCAGCTACATATAGCCATACTGATTCTTGCAGCTTCGTAGTCGTCCTGAATTAGTTAGTAGATAATCCGCAATATGAACAAATTTTTTAAAGGTTAGGTTGTAATCTATTTCGAAAACCTCTCAAATATTCTCATTGCCCAGCACGTCCATTGAAATTTCATTGCTAACAAATACATCTCTCATATCTGAATATGAAAAATTATTGTGTTTCGAAATATATCAAGTTTATAAGGCAAATAAATACCTTTCATTTAGAAATACTTATTAACTTCAACATAAATTATGCATAATAATTGTTAAAATGTAACTTGCTATTGGTGCCTACTACGTTAAAATATTGTACAAGCAAAGTAATGTGAAGTATACCTTTGTTCTTCAAAAACAATGTAGGTTTAACATTATTTAATTAAAAATGTGATATCGTTAGGGCCAAAAAAGTTACGCTAGCAAATATGGCGGATGTAGCGCCCTTATGATTCCTCATATCCAAAAACATCTGTTACCAAATTTAATTTAATAAAATCGTAATATCTTTATGTCAAAAATTTAGCAGTCCTCTATGGGACATCACTTACGGAGCACCCTTTAGTAATATGGAAAAATATAGCCTATTATAACAAGTTTTTTTTAATCTAAAGTTGTTATATGTTTTTCTATATCTCCTTGGAACTGCGCGTTTTATATATTATATTCAAGATTGCTAAAATTTACGGCTCGGCATATCAACCAAATAAATACACAGAAAAGCTAAGGATGTCCAACTGAAAAGCTTTGAGGTCGTATTTCAAAGCTCAAGATCAAAATTAAAATTAAACAAAAGCCCTTAAAGACTCTTTAAAAACAATTTAATTAGGAAAGTTAGTATATGTTGCGATGTGTCTACAACCAAATTTAAAACAAGAGCCTTGTTTTTTTTAACAAGAGGCAGTCATAAAAATCGTTTACATAAACCTACGTGTATAATTATACTCGACATTTTTTCTTTTGTATATAATATATCTCGAGGCCTTCTACTGCTTTAAGGGGAACTTAAAGGAATATTTCAAAAAGAAAAACAAATGAGACTACAAATAAAAAAGATTTAACGTCAAATAATATGAACACGATTTAGAATATTTTCATACAAAATTCCGCCTTTTTGCCCTCCTAAAATGTTTTTTTTAATGATTGAACATTTAAACATTAAAAAAAGTTTAAATACCAATTTTCACGACTGTGCCTTGGCCTCACTACTTCAGAATTTCATTATGAGTAAATTTAGTTAATAAAAAATATTGACAAAATGTTTCAAGGCCTTTTCATGAATTCAGTACAACAAATGAACTTTCGATACACACTTTTATAAGATAGACGATTGCAAATTAATCTGTAATTTTCTGCATTTGTATTTGTTTTGCTATTCCAACAGCGATTGCAGGAATAAACACAATAACACAATTAAAATAATTCATCGAATAAGTAAGTACATTACACAAAGTAATACAAAAATAAACAAATAATCATAAGAAAGAGACTGATTGAAAATAAACTAAGTGCGTGACATGGTTATAAACTACATATACAGGGTGGTCCACTTTCGAAAGCAGAAACTTTAGAGGCAAACAGAGAACCAAAAAATACTATCAGTTTATATTATAAACTATATTGGAAAAATGCTTTGTTACAAAGATAAAGGGTGTCAAAATTTCTATCAAAAGTTCCAAATTTATTAATATTTTTAAAACTACTTTAGATATTTAAATGAAATTTGGAACCCTTGAATAGATAATCTAGATACATATTTTTACGTTAAAAATATTATTTTTCTTCCACCAGTGGCGTGTGTACGGACAGATCTTCGGGAAATTTTAATGAAAAAATTGTTTCTTAAAAAACATTGGCGTACAATTTTTTTCATTAAAATTTCCCGAAGATCTGTCGAATTCATGTTATTTTATAGATATTAATTGGTTAGTAACCAGATATATCTCACTGCACAACGTTGCTTAAAAATGTTTAGAAAAGTTGTATAACAATGAAATGGATCTATAATTTGTTATAATACTCTGATTGCCCTTTTTGAGTATAGAACATACATGTGCCTTTTTTCAAAGAGAAGGAAAAATAGACTATTTTAATATACAGAGTACACCAAAGGTTCAACCAACACATAAGCACAGTCCTTCACGATAAAACCCAGAATACCATCATCATGGTCATAGTTCTTGGTTCGCCCAAATATTTGTAAGACATCCTGCCTGATGACTGGCAAACCGATAATACACTGAATCTGCCATTGTATGAAAAACTAGGTGGGACTGTCAGATTAAACTGTATAAAAAGACTATTAAAATATTCATCAAAAGCATCTACTATTTCAGTGGGATTAGAAATCTGGATATTATCAAGAATCATAACAGGAGGAATGCGTGATGAAAGCTTGTAGAATTGTAGGAAGTATCTTAACAATTCAAACCAAATTGATACTGTGATAACGTAGTTTCTTACTAAAGGTAACTAAACTACCTTATTGACTAAAGGGGGCTCAGATCTAACAACTATTCACTCGAAATTAGCAAATAACTGGTCCAAAATATGACTGTTACTATTGCAAACGTTATTATATTGTTTATATCCATAAAATTGCTAAAAATCATTGCTAACAATACTACATCGATCATGTACATCATACCTGGTAAATTGGTTTGGAAGTTTTTTGACTGGCCGTACCCAACAGTTTAAAATTTAGGGATACAAATCGAACAATACGAGTCATCTGATGTGTCACAAGAGTCACATTGTTTACCACTGTTGTTCAACATCTGTGTGAATGACATTGAATGCTGTTTTGATAACTGTGAATTTTTTATGTTTGTGGATAACCTGAAGCCGTCATCCAGTGACCAAATTCTTCTTCAGGAGGATCTGGATAGATTATCTGAATGGTGTTACAACCAACTTGTGTCTCAACGCGAATGAATGTCATTCTATTACCTTCTCGAGAGTTGGTAAGAAATTTGATACATCTTACAACATAAATGATCTACAGTTGCATTATACATTGTTTATAAAAGATTCGGGGGTTATTTTTGATGAACAGCTCAGATTTGTTGACTACATAAGCGAAATGAGTGTGAGGTCGTCTAAGACACTGGGTCTTATTTTACGTCACTGTTCAGGTCTTTCCATGGAAGCTTTGAAAAGGGTTTATTTAGTTCTAGTGGTGTCTGAGTTAGAATATGCTTGCATCATTTGGTCTCCGTTTTATCACGTTCATTGTGTAACTCTAGATAGAGTGCAAAATAAATTTTTAAGATTTTGTTCATTTAAATTGGGTCTTCAAGTTCAGCACCATGACTATTTTGTTTTCTTGCAAAGGTTAAAACCATTGCATGAAGAATTCACGCAGATCTATGTTGTCTATGTTGCTTAAATCTGTCAACATTCCATGTTTCGAATAGAGATTTCAGACAGCTACTTATTTCAGATACTCTTCCATCGTATGGTAAGCATACACCCTTGGAAAGAACTCTAAAGTTATTGAATGACAAGAACATCAGTATTTTTGGAATCTCTTATGCCAGTTTTAAAAAATCATTGGACAGTATAAGATGGATAATTTTAGTTCATATTATGGTCATTTTTATAGGTAGGTATTTGATTCGATTTAAAATAAAGGAGAACCTGATGAAACAGTGCTGCAAATGCAGAAATAGGTCAGATCTCATCGATTGTGACAGAGTTTTTACGTGTTCGTATATGATCAAAGGTGAATTTGAGTTTTGAAAGTTACTGATGATTTCTTTAAGCCAGATATATATTTTTTTGGTAGTAAATTTAGCTAGATTATTTCTAACCTTGTCTATGGAATTTTTCATTAACATACCTAGATACTTGGCATCAAAGAGCATACATATTACTTCATTAACAGGAATTGTAGGAAAATTGATTTATACTAATTAGCTTAAATACCTTTACAATACAGTAAATCTGTAATATATGTCTACCAAACATAAATCGGCTATTCTGGCTTTAGTAATATATGTATGAAATGTAACAGATGTACCTAATAACGTAAAGTGCCCGCATAATTCCAACATGACCGCATTAGCTTTTCAGGCTAAAAGATGTCTCAATAACGTTTATACAGGTTGTTCCCAGATAGGTAATCTAAAATGAGGTGATTAGTATGACCGTTTGAAAAAATGTTACAATTTTCTACGGCCAAAAATAAGTTTTTTTCGTTGTATAAATTTAGGAGCAACCGTAATAGACACAAGAAAAAAATTTAAAAAAATTACTTTTTAATTTCTAAACCACTTAAGCAGTATCGCCTTGTACTCTTACAACTATTTTATTTATAAATTTTGTAATTTTTATAAAATTCATGTCGCATACTGTTTGTGTTTCAGTATGAGTGCAACAAAATAATTTTAAGTAAGTACGTATTGCATAATTTCAGAATATACAAATATAAGTCCAAATGCTTCGAAAAAATTATTTGCTTATTAATCGACCAAAAGCAATGTACGATATTTTGTTAGGAGGAACACTGTATCACGTTTTTATAATGTGTCTATAATGTGTCTCTCGTTTTAAATATAGGTTGAAGGACATAGAAAATTACCTTTATTTAAACCCATGAAATATATGGGAGGATGTAATTGAAATCAGAAACGTTTCATGTTACACAATTTTAAGTATCGATCATATGCACAGAAAAAAAAGTCGTTGTAAAGAATTATTGCGTGGATTTTGCAAGTTCATTTGGAATAATGCTTTTGAGGCTTCCACGGCCGGTGGTGTTATTTGATCTATAGTGATTTTCAGGGTTGTTAACGCTAGCGTTTCAAGGACAAATCATCGTATCTAAATTATCATAAATAACATAGCTATACTAGATTTTATCATTAAAACAATACTAGTGTTTTTTTAGACCGAAAAATTGAAATTTTTTAGCTTAGAAATCTCAATAGGGTCTTTTTACACTATATCAAAATTTGTTTTCTTCTTATTAATTTCATATCATATACCCAAGCATAATGCAAATTATTTCATTAACACGATTTTACCAAGTTGGCGCTTTGCTGAAACAATAGAATTCGTATATTAAATAAGTACATGACAAGCAAATCATTTAGTAGCAACTAAGTCATTTACTTGAAGTAAAAAGGCTGGTATTATTACAAAATTAGTCATGAGAGTCTGTTAGCATTAGTAGTACAAACTTGTGGTAGAATAGGAAATACACAATAGCTACTGTGATAATGTTGAATTGCATGTTGCAGCAATAATTCAAATGTTAAAAAAACTTTCTTAAACACTAGGTTTCTTTACTAAAATTGTTTTTGTTATCATAGCAACGTACTCTTTCTGAAACCTATTTAATTAGATATTTTGCCTTCGTTAATCAATTTCTACTAATGGCTAATAAATATATGTCTCAGTGTAATCTATTTTATTCCATAAAACAGATTCTTCATATTTTATGACTATTGTGTAAATATAAATATTAAAAATAATTTTCGTCATGAATAAAATTTCCTCAAAAATCAACAGAAAAGATAGAATCATTGAATGCATTAATGTATTATACTCGTACTGTATCAGTAGCTAATACAATAAAACAAACACAACACAATGCAAATCCATAAATACAATAACGTAATATTCCGATCTTTTTCACGGACCTTGATTTGACAATTTGAACATTTCTTCAAGTAACAGAAACCTCAACGGAAAAGCGAAAACAATGGGAATGCTTATTAAAATGCAGCTTTGCTCATGCTCACAAATTAAGATATTATAGATTACAAAGGCTTATTGTTCAATATAATGTCATTATGTCATTTAACGATAACAACGAACGTCTACTCTCCACTAAATAGTTGTAATACATTTTACTATGACACTACATTTGGAACAAAGAGTGTGATATCCGACTATTCATAAATAAAATACCTGAAACGAAATATTACCACGCCCATGGCCGGTTCCTATCTCGGGGTTTTACTACTCTCTTTCATTTCCAAACAGACTATAACAATCATTTTTGGCAATAATTAAATTGTTCGAACAAGTTCTTCTTCACTAAAAACACGTTTATCAAATGTTTAAAGATTGACAGATTTCTTTTATTTATAAAATCAAATTAAAAAATACAAATATTCTCTGACAAATTACGTTCCACTATCAGTCAATATTTTCACTGTGGGGTCAGTCTTTAAAACTGATGCCAAATTAATGAAAATTCATATCACCACATTTAAAATCCTGACTACATTAATTGCTTAACAACAAAACATTTACTAACAGAATTTTTCGTAACAATTAAACATGTAAATTTTTCTTTTCAAAACAAGAATTATTCACTGAAATTGGAAATATTTACCTCGACTGACTCATTTTGGCAAAAACGTATTTATGAAAGTGCTAAAATAATATAATTTTACAACATTTTATTGTAATCGAGGTCAAACATAAAAAAGTACTCTGATAATAGCTACAAAATTTTGTTATAGTATCAATCAATACTTTATTAACATATCGTAACTCATTTTATTCAATTTTAATAAACCTGCTCGCAAAGTTTTGTTATTTATAAAATTAAGTTAAAAATGACATGGGATGTGTTCCATTATCAGTCGGTGCATTGAATGGAAGTCCAGCTTGCAACAAATTAGTAAATATTATTTGAAATTTTTTTTTCATCAAAAACTTTTATATAAATATCTTAAAAATTCAATTTTATTAACAATAAAATAATTATATGAAAATTTAAAAACAAAGTTGATGACTAAACTAAATGCACATAGTAATGGTAATAGATTCAGTGACTAAAAAGTCACTTATTAGAAATAATATTTGGTGGTATTATAGAACTAGTCGTACTAGGATGAAAGCCCTTCAATCCGAGTCAAAATGTTTGATAGGGTAAGAAACTGCAATAGCTATTACTGAATGTCGCATTGAATCAAAAGTTAAAATAGCACTACTAGGTCCCTTTAGTAATACTGTTTTTATGGAAGCAAAGTAACATCTTTGAGCCTATTTAATGTAGATATTTCACTGGAGATAATCAATTTCTACTAATGGCTAAAAGATATTTCCCCGAGTATATATAAATAATAATGTTCCCTCATTTTAATTGGCTTATACGAGTATGAGAGAAGGTAAAGCCTCGGGTACGGCATATTATACTGTAGATTGTAACATTTTACCTTATTATATTCAAAGAGCTTACTCAGTTTTCCCTTTAAATGCCTTTTAATTTTTTAGCATTATTCATTACTGAACTTTTGATTATTCTTTTATATACTAATGATGTCTTCTATTGTCGGAGATAAAAGATTTTTAACATTCAAATATTATACCAAAAAAACGTTACCTTTGACTTAAGGGCGACTAATATAGACAACAAGTCAACGAGTGAATTTCAAATATTTAATGAAATATTGAACTTGAAATTTCCTCAAAAATCAACAGAAAAGAATCATTGTATGCATTAATGTATTATACTCGTACTGTATCAGTAGCTAATACAATAAAACAAACAGAACATAATGCAAATCCATAAATACTCCGATATTTTTCACGGACCTTGACTTGACAATTTGAACATTTCTTCAAGTAACAAAACCTCAATGGAAAAGCGAAAATAATGGGAATGCTTATTAAAATGCAGCTTTGCTCATGCTCATAAATTGAGATATTATAATTTACAAAGGCTTATTGTTCAATATAATGTCATGTCATTTAACGATAACAACGAACGTCTACTCTCCACTAAATAGTTGTAATACATTTGGAACAAAGAGTGTGATATCCGACTATTTATAAATCAAATAGTGTCACGGAATTTGCCCCACTCACACCTAAATCAACGACTTTGGTACCGCGAATTACTAAGATTGCCCCGATCGCCCCTACACGATTCTGTTAAACAAACAAAATGCCGTGGATCGAGACGGGACTAGAAAATTTGAGAAACGACGAGAAGCGTTCGAGAGATGCTAGAAAATAGATCTAGAGATGCTAGAATATACCTGGAATATTCGTTGGGTCTATAAAAGAAAAATAAACGGCCGATTAAGTTAGTCTTGTATAAGTCTTGTATTACAGTGTTGAATTGAAGTGTTTAGTTAGAGAGATCAAAGCGATTTAGATAGCGATTAATTAAATAAGTGTCTAGTTGAGTTCTAATTAGTGTTCAGTAGTGTACTGAGTATAGTTAATAAAGAAGTAGTTAATTAACGGTTTGTTTTTCTGGCAGTAGTAGAAAATTCGGATTGGGAAATCCGTGACAATAGAAAATGTATAGAAAATATAAAACTTTAAAATTAAGTAATCGAGGATTTTCTTCACATTTTCGTAATACGAAAAAATCTTTTCTTCACAGGGGTCAAATTTTAGGTAAAAATTTACAAAGTGAAAAAGATATTGAC
This sequence comes from Monochamus alternatus, assembly GCA_037114965.1. Taxonomy (NCBI): domain Eukaryota; kingdom Metazoa; phylum Arthropoda; class Insecta; order Coleoptera; family Cerambycidae; genus Monochamus; species Monochamus alternatus. The sequence goes on along the minus strand of CM073432.1, from coordinate 24,304,220 downwards.
ATCTAGTACGAGATCGGTACGCGCCCATAATTAATTACCAGATCGGCATTCATTTTTTGTCACTTTTTGTAATTATTAAATATTTTTAATATTCAAATCTCATAATCGACCTATGATATTATTTTACTTAATTTGCTTTTAGGAATCTATATTTTTAATATTCTGCGTTAAAACTGGTGAACTGGAAACACACATGACCCCAGGCATGGAGACACCACGGCATAAACAATGCGTAAAAATCCACTCACAACTGCGGTGGTGGGTCGCGAAATGATTTTTACGCTGAAATCACGAGAGCGAGAACACATTCATTAAATTTCTGGTACAGCAACAGAGTAAAGATATCGGGTAGATCTGCAAGTTCGTATTGTACCGTTTTTATTGAATTCAAAATTGAATTATTTTTAATACATCCATAAACTAAACAAAAAATTAATAACCATTGTCCACGATGATTGTCCAGCTAACTAGTAGTTTTTCTATTCCACGCTGAAGAAATTTGGCGGTTTGAAAGTGAATAATTTACCCAGTTGCAACATCTTTATTAAAGTATCAAGACGTTGAAGTTATTGGCAATAAGTCCCAGCAATTATAGTTATATTCCTTAATACCAATTTATAGACAACAGCAATTTACAAGGACGGAAATCATGTTTTCTTAGGAAGTTGTGTTTTTATTAGGGTTAAGCCATTTTTTTGTGTTCTTGGAACAGGGAGAATTCATTTTTTGTCATTAATTTTGGACAAACAATTAAATGTAGTTAACAACAAAGATACACAAACGTTGAATTGGTTTGGTTAGATGGACACAATTCACCATGCTGGACAATTTCTAGGTTGATTTCCATCTATCAGTAATTAAAATGATTTTGAGACGAAGGAGTTGTTGGCAATAAATCCCAGCATACGACAGCAATTTATGCAGATAGCAACCATCTATTCTTAAGAAATTACTTTTCTATTAGGGTTAAGCCATTCTTTTCTGTTCTTGGAATAGGAAAACATCTTTTTATGTCACCAGTTTGGGATAGAAACAAAGATGTAGTTACCAGCAAAGTCGCAAAAATGTTGAATTAGTTAGCTGATCACAATTTATCATACTGGTCAATTTCCAGGTTGATCTTCATCAAAGTCAGATGTCTTCCTAAATGTGGAGAATTGTTCATATCAAAAACAATGAAGCAAAGCCTCAGCAATGATAGTTATATTACTTGAATATAGCCAATTTCTAGGTTGATTTTCATCAAAGCAGCCATTAGAGTGGTCTCAAGACGATGGAGTTGTTGGCAATAAGTCCCAGCAATGATAGTTATATTCTTTGAAGACAATTTACACAGGTGGCAACCATATTTTATTAGGAAATAGCTTTTCTAAGGTTAAGCTACTCTTTTCTGTTCTTGGAGTAGGAAAACATAATTTTCTGTCATCAGTTTGGGATAAAAACGCACAAATGTTGAATTGGTTAAGTGATCATAATCTATCATACTGGTTGATCTTCATAAAAATCTGATGCTCTTCCTAAATGTAGAGGACCTTTCATGTCAAAATTAACCTTTTTGAAACAAGGAATTAAATTCGTGCTTTAGTGTAGTGTTTTAGCTTAACTTCCCTTGACATTATATTTTCTTTTGCAAATCCTTCTCTCTGCATTAAAACGAACATTAAAACTTTGGAATATGGCTAACAATTTATTTCCAAAAAGACACACACACACACACACACATAAAAACCAAAAACACTACGAAGCTACTCTTCCTAATATTGTGTTATATCCAGAATTATTTATAATAAATATTTTATACAGATTTGATCTATAATGGTTTTTAGAATTATTATACCGGTTCCTGCCACCTGGGATTGTTTGATCTACCCCTGTTATTCTCGGGCTAGGCTCTGCTATATGCACCTCAGGGCTAGTCCATATATTCACTGCTGTTTCTGCTGTTGGTATTACGGCTATATGGTTGAATCTGCAACTCAGATAACGATGGCATTCTGAAACGTCTCACAGTAGTCTTTGTAACTGAGTATCCCATGCTTCCAAAGCACTTATTTCAGAAAGACCCTACATACAATAAAATATTAAATATTCAATTTAAAAAAAACTTCATACAAACATAAAATAATCTGTTTCTGATATACGAGTAATGTCAAAATTATTTGTTTATTATTTGTTTCATAACAGATTCCTTTTTCTCTCAATGTCAAGTATAATAGCCGTCCATATTTTAAACTACTTACGAAACACCCGTTTGGCTAACATTTGCTGATAATACAACTTTCCCTCTAATGGAAAATCCTATTACTGGAATATTTCAACTGGAATTTTCATCAGATAGGTACCTGAGAATAATTTCGGTTAAATTCCAGGGCTTCATAACGAACATATTCTGCCAAATTTTCAAAATATTATAACATTTTTAACTAGCGAAACATAAGAACACATAGATGCTTTGAGAGGAGCGCTACAAGCTAAAATATTTGCCATGTTTGCCATCTTTTGAAATGCTAGAAAGTCTTACGCTACGAGTAGACGTAGAATAAATTTAAATGCATTGTTTTTTATGCCGCAATTTTTCATGTGGAAAAATTCGGTAAAAAAATTCTATTAAATTAATTACCATAGGAAATAGAAAAAAATCTGAAAGAATTGCGCAATTAATTTATTAAATGTAGACAACATGGCGATTTAATTTTTCTACTCATGACTTACTATAAAAACAGTAACATAACAACTTTTCTTCTGATATAAAATACATTTTATCATCATTTGGCACAAATATTTACTGAAAATTGCGTCTCTACCGATCCGGCAAATTAAAATATCTAGTTCTGGCGTAAATTACCTTTTAATATTTTAAATTAATTAAAATTGATAATTTTCTGTCAATACAGAGTGACAGTGAAATAAATAGATACGTCTGTTGGAAGTAGTGACGGCTCGTGGGAGGGCTGGATGACATACGGTGCGTACACGGGGTTCGAGATGCGGAATTTCAAGGTCATGGTGTTTTAATACGCCCTATGTAAGGTGCTTACCTACATAAAGAATTATTAGAATCACTGAACAGTCCGCAAATATAAATTAAAGCAATTCATTGAGTATTCATCAATGTTATTTTTAAAGAGAAATTTATTTTTCTATTTTTGTTGGAGATAAACTTTTCAATAGCTTACAGATTATTTCGATGTTTGGCACTATTTTCGTGTTTTTTATATATAGGTGTTTTAAATCGTTTACCCCCTCTTTTGTCCAGTTGCCATCGCCTCCAAAAAAAAAACAGACATGCAAAACAAAGGAATGTGTTTTTCTCCTCGCAACCACAAATCCAAACAGTACTCATGTAAATATTTTTGTCAAACTTAAGTGTAAAGGCATTTTTATTTGTGCACTGTCGCTGCTTTTCATTTAAGCTCAAACGGCTAACTACGATGTTTAAACAATCGATGAGCTCTTAGGAAAAACCTCATGTCCATTTTTAACGAATTCAACATTAGAGCGCCATCTCCAAATACAACGGCCAATTCGTCGTTGTATAAAACTAGATTCTGCAATAACCTCATAGAAACGCAGATAGACGACTTCAAAACACATACAGGGCCATTCAAAACTTATCTAAAAAAGTTTTTTGTAAAATCCTTATAGTTTCCGAGAATTTTTTTTGTAGAGGAGACTTACAAATACAATTTTGTAAAAATAAAATCAAAAACAGCAGTTCAAAAATGATTTACAAATACACTTGCGCACGGCACAGGAAACTGTACCACTGTAAAACCTGACAAGGCGTATAATCGGCGACCAGACAAAAAATTGAAAGAAATTTCCAAGGAACGCAATAAATTACATTTTACAACACCTGTTTTTTAATCAACAAATTCAACAGCTCTTACCGCTATTGTTATTAATTATTAATAGAATTAATTTGTTGTTTTAATTAGTAAAATAACTTGACACATCTGATGTTACAACATTTTGAGCCCGTCTTACCCAGTTTCTACAAACTAACACAAATGTTTCTGCTTCTTGTCCGTTTTGAACTGAAAGCTATTAAGCATTAGAATATTAATCATATATATCATGTTAATATGCGTTGATGAATTATATTACTAAATAATAACCAATCTTGTTGGTTTATCCATATTTTCAATTTTTTTTGTAAATATTATAAGAGCGTATATCTCGTATTTCTCTAGTGATAATAAGATACAATCTAGACACCAGTTAATTAGTACATCTTTTACCAATTGTTTTATCACAACGTGGGTATAATATAGTTAGAGATCGGCGAGTATTATGAGGATGTTCATAGGGAATTAAACTAATCTTGCCTCGCTTCAAAAAAGCATCATTTTCAGAAAATACAGTTGCCTTAAATCCAATATATTAGATTGTTCATACAATTACTAGAATATCATTTATTTCTCCAATATATCTCTCTCAAAATGCACTTTTGTACAACATGAACATCATATAGATAACAGTCATACACACCTCCCCATCCTAAGATACCATATGTTAACAATGATTGTACTAAAGAAAAATACATAAGTTTCAACTGCTGCACATTTAAAAAGTCTAGCAAGTATTTAAATGTAGGTATCAGACCCCTTATCTTTTTTACAAGCTGTTTCATTTGTAATTCCCACCTCATATGTCTATCAATATAAACACCAATGTATTTTACCGAAGAAGATTCCAAAATTTGCATATTGAGACCCAAATCAGGAAGACCTGTGCTATAAAGATACGATCAGATATACGATAAGTAATCGGATATTTGAAATCGCCTGGCTAGAGACTATAGTAGCCGAGCGATGTAAAGGTTGAAACTACTAGAACTTCATTTTTTTTATCGGAAACTATAAGGATTTTACGAAAATTTTTTTTACGATGTTAACTCAATTTTTCATGACGCATCTATGCCAACATTTTTTAGACAAGTCCTGAATCACCCTGTATAATGTTACATTATCTGTATACTTCCATGGGCCACACTTATTTGATGAAATAATTGGTATCTTCTCAGTCGGACGTCATTCCCATTTACCTAATGATCAGGATTTTTCTTTAATTGAGAAGAAAAAACGAAAAATATAGAGCATGTTGAAGTACCACAAGACTGGGAAAAGCTAATAGTAAGTTCCAGATCTAAACCGCCTCCTTTTACTGTGAATGTTGATTCTTCCATGATTTTTGATATAAATGCAGCTACAGATAAATATTTTCTAAAAAATATCAAACCAACAATTTAAATAAAGAGTGACAGACAGATTAAAATTAACAAGTAAACTTGTACTGTAATGATCAGTGATAGTTATAATGGACCCTGGCGTTCTTCTTTAGTACGTTCAAAAATGAAAATGTCAAAGAGGTTCCTATTTCGTAATGCTTATGACAAACCTCTGCCTATTAAGAAGCGAAAGGTTTATAATTTGCATGAACTGCTGAAACTTTTACACAATCCAGATAACAAAAACATTTATGGTAACTTCTGGAACTTCTGGTGGGGAGGGTAGCTTAAGAGACTACAGCACTTGAGCCTATTGGACCCCTTGTACTTCCTCCCATTAGATCAATCACCTGAGCCGCTAACCAGCCTAATAATAAGAAGAAGGTGATGACATTACTCAGGGAGATCTATCTTATATAGGCCATCGTTGTCCCAACACGGATTCTCTTATTAACCAAATGGCACACAGAGTGACTGTTTCGGCTCTCTGTTTACAACCCCTACAAAGAGTGTTTCACACTACCTCATATAATAAAGGTGCTTCCTTAACCAACAGTGTCCAGTTTGAATACCTGTCAACATGTGACGATTCGTCCTAGACATGGCCAGGTACTTTTTCACTGTACCCTTGCAAGGGTACTCTAGGAATTCCTTAGCAAATTGCAGGTATTTGTTTCATCCTACCGTTTCCTAAATTCTTTGTGGGTGTCCCCCTTGATAATTCCAACAAAAACTGACAACGGAAGCATACTGGAGGGACAAGGTCCAAAAATATTGAGACCCCATGCACTCCTGGCTAGCTTGTCAGCTACTTTATTGCCATCGCACCGCCCGTGTTCCTTCACCCATCATACAGATATGCTATTGTCGGTTGAGGCCACTACCAGTGCCTGATGGCATTCCCATATTGATCTAGTTGTTATCTTATGAATACGTAAGATCAGTAGTGATTGTCTACTATCTGTGTAGATTCTGTATACGGACAATTTCTTTGGCGGCCATGGATATACCTGCTAATTCCGTTTGTACCACGGTAGCATGCCTATCCATTGCCCACTGATATTAGATGTGTAAGGATCTTTATGATGACTTATTCTTGTTTTTCTCCGAGACTGGGCGAAAGTTCTGATGATGAAGATAATAGTAGTGGGTGCGATGATTATATAGTATCTGATCTGTTCTACCTAGAAACAGACAGAGTTGTATTTAAGAATAAATGTACATTTACTTTCTTTTAAAATTAATGTTGTACCGCTGATTTTTTTAATGAATTATTGTCTCTTAATAATATAGTGTTTACAATTTTTAAAACTCTTTTTATTACTTTTTCCAATAACAATATCAAGTCCTTAGTTTTTCCATCACAGTAATTTTTTCGATATTGATATACTAATGAACCTTCAAAAAATTCAAAAGTGGGGTATTTTAAAAACGGAAAATATATATTTTAAACATCATAAAAATTAAAATTTTATGTTCTATATATATTAACCGATACATACCTACTGTACGTGTTAAATCTCTCATAATATGAAATGGAGGTAGACATATTAAAATTATTTCTTACTCATTTCAAATAACCCAACCTGGAATTTTAATTTCATTTGATCCACAAATATTCAGATTCCAGAATTGCCAGAATAGCAGAGATATTAAATGTTTAATTTTACATATGAAAGGAAACCAAGAAATGTTGAATTAAAGTATAAAGCAAAATCCGTTTGCCGTAACAATTTAATATGTCTGCCAACAGCGAAAAGAACGGCATAATAATAAGCCCCAAATGTATTCTAAAATTTACATCCTTTTGAATACCAATAGCATCTTTCATTATATTAATATGAAGGCGATAATTTTAAAATTAATTATTATTTAGCTTTAAAAAACAAAATCGTGTCGTTGGTATACAGCTTAAAAAAGTGCCAATGCTCCCTCTGGTCTAGAATAAGAAAAAGTAAGTACTCTTGTGTTGAGACAGTCAGACAAAAAAACACTGCCAACATTGCCAGACTGTGGAAATGTCTATTTCCTTAATATTATGATGTTCGTTCATCTTTATTATTCATATTCGGTAATCAGTGAAACAAATTTTAAAAATAAAGGTACACACAATATTAAATAACAAAATAGCAGCTTGACGAATGCGTTTAATATCAAGAAAAGCAAAGACATTTATGTAACATTGGCAATACTGTGAAAAAAACTATTAATTATGTATTCTACACAGTGAACTATACTGCTGGTTAAAATATTTGTACTTATTTAAGGTTCACCCTGTATAAACATAGCTATAATTTTCATTTATCGAAAACCGATCGAGATATTGAGATGAGATTTGAAACACAACAGTGTTTAGTGAATTTATTTATTTATTTTCTGCTTAAAAAGTGGCTCTTGGAATTTTTCCTCGTGACGCATCGTTGTATACCAAATCTGATCTTAATATCTCGATCGGTTTTCGAGAAATGAAGACTAGAGTATTTAGGACAGAAAATTTTAAACAACCTGTATCTTGAAAACAAGGCATTTCCGGACCCATCCGCATCATTATGTAACACTCTGTATACAGGGTTAACTATGACTAAGTACAAAAATTTTAACCACGTGCTCAGGAAGACCTAAGGAGCTTTAATAAAAAAATGTTGTTTGTAACATGCACCTAGAAAGTTTATTCGTACTCATTTGCTAGTCTAGCAACGACTCCGAAAACTGCACTTGTAACAAAAATAACTATTAAAATGATCAATTGTATACAACATTTCCATAACTTTGGTAAATGGCAACCAACTTCTAACTTGGTCACTGCCAAATTACAGCTAACTGTATTTAGCAGAAATTACGTGTTAGAATTTAAGTTTGAAATTATAAATTTGAACGTTTAATGTTTACTACAATAAAATGACCTGTAATCATGTCAGTATCAGTTGTGGAGGTTCGGAATTTTAAGACATGGTTGAACATGTTTTCCTTACTTCACAAAAACTATTGTTCTCGCTATTAATTTCTCCACATATAGATACGAGTATCTATTTTTAATTCGTTCTGCCACAAGATGACAAGCATGAAGTAAACATGTTATATGTAGTAAATAACAACAATGTTTTTTCAGTGCTGCACCTGCTTCTATAAGCACGTCCATTCATCACTAACGTTAAGACATTAGACACTTGCAATTTGGTCACTCCGCATTTTTCTTATTACATTTTGTGAATGATTTTGAAATTGCAGTGCGATCGGAAAATTATAATTTTATGTCGCCTGTAAAGCCTTTAAAATAATTTGAGATGATGGACGCGTAAATCGCTGTGTGACATCAATGTCTTCTATGGCATGCCGGGCAGCGCTGGCTACCGTTTTCTTGTCTTTTGAATACGAAACGTAGGAGGGCCGTCGATGTCGTTAAGATTGCAGTTTTTATTTCGAATATGGAAAATTCAAATATTGAAGATGTTATTAGATACACTAAAAGAAAACAATCAAAATTTAGATATCGTATTGTACCCAAATGTCTCGACGATAAAAAGCCCAGATAAAATATTTATTATAGTTGACGCCAAAAATCTAGAGAGTGACTCATGTTATAAACCTGCTCACAATTTATAGCGGTCAACACAATGAAATATACAAGCAGTCCGTATATTTTTCCTATAAAATCGTGTGCCGCATATCTCTGAGAGCATACCCAACTACACAGCTTCTGCTGCAGTAAGTTCACATGCGCCGCTGCTTTTGATTGGCTGCGACGAATTGTCCACCTGTTCCATTTCCAGTACTACCATGGGCGGGTATATCGTTCGTGCGGGCAAAATTTTGGGTATATCTTTTCACTAAAACAGCGTACCTACGTGTATTCATTTTGATATAACACTAATTTATTTTTGTCTTGATCCTCAGAAACATCGTACGTAAATGCTTCTGAGCATAAAGCTCGTTACGGAGGGTGAGCTATAATATATATTTGATTATATTGCAAAAATATCGCTTGTGACTAAAATCCATAGCACGCTATGCACTGACGCTATAATATATATTTATATCTATGCGGTATACTTGTCTGTAGGAATATATCTCATTACAAAGAAATAGATATACAGGGTGATTCATTAAGAATGGGCAATCTCTGAACTGGAGATACTACACACCAAAATATGGCGATTGAGCCAAATATGCCTTATCCGAATGTTGCTGGTTTAAAAAATACAGGGTGTTCAATGCTAGAATTTTATTTTGAAATATCTCAATAACTTTGAAACCTGTTGGAGTATTAAAAAAAAATGGCACAATTATGTTTTTTGGCACGGCAAATAAGAATTTTTAACTAATTTTGACGTCACTAGTAGAGGGCGCCACTTATGGCACAGCATGTTTCTTTTAAATGGCAGAACTTTTTTGCTGTTTAGTGTATCCATCTGTCTATTGGGATAATCTATTCTCCTACCTGTTGTATCTAAAAAAGGTATACCTTGTTGAAGCTGTTAGGAGTAACAGTTTTCGAAATAATCCTATTTGAAATATTCAGTGCACCGATTGAAAACTGTTATCGTTTCAGGTAAAGTGCCTTTTCCACTGAAAATACAGCAAATTTTATTTGAAAAAGTTGTTCAGAACGGTAAATTATGGGGATGTTCACGAAGATCGGTCTGCTTTGATAAAATCTTTGTGCTTTGTTGAAAAAATCTACCATTGATAGATTAGACGAATATGCTTTTAAATAACGCGTTGTGACAGGTATTTAGTATTTGCTAATCTGTCTTAATTTAATGCAGACAGACCCTTTCCCAAGTACTCTTGTATACAGGATGATTCAGAACAAAATAAAATTTTGTTACACTACTTATGAAGAAAAATCGCGGGTGATCACTATTAGAAACATGGAACCTATAAAAAATTAGGAAATATATTACAAAAACTGTTCGAAATTTTGTCCCTCGACTTGTACACACATTTGAGCTTGCTTTATCCAATTTTGCCATACTAAAGCGAATATTGCTCCTGGTTGTTATTCTTGTAAACGCAAATTATTCGCAACAGCTGCGATAGGATCGTGCAAAACCTCGACGGCTTCCACGGCTTTTAAATGGCCCCACAAAAAGAAGTCGAGAGGGTTTAAACTGGGAGACCGTTGAGGCCATGCTATCGGTCCCTCCCATCCAATCTACCGTACGCCATGCACTTGATGGAGATAATCTCGAACAACTAGCCGAAAATGATATCATGTAAAACCCACATGCATTGTCTACAGCTAGGGGTGCATTTTCAAGAAGGGCGGGCAGGTATTTGCGAAAAAAATCGAGATATTGTAAACCATTCATACTACTGGGCCATATAAACGGTGCAATTAGGCGCTCATCAACAATTACTGCCCAAATATTCAGTGAAAAACGCTGTTCGAAGTAATCCCGTTCAATACGTGCGGATTTTCAAGTTCTCAAACTTGTGTATAGTAAATGTTTTGTATTCCATTACCAGTAAATAAAGCTTCACCTGTAACTAGTAGATCAGCAGTACAATGGGTATTTCCAGCATTTTGCTGCAGCAACCACTCACAAAACCTAACTCGTAATGGATAATCCGCTGGTAACAGTGCTTGAACACGCTAGATATGATATGGGTATAACTGAGTTTCGTATAGTAAGCACCACACCGTTCAAGGGATATTCCCGGCATCTGTCTAGCAATCTGCCTTGTACTTATTCACGGATTTTCACAGATCACAATTCAACACTTATTTATCAGCTGCTAAACTACGTTGTGGTCACCTGGGACCACCATTAATACCACCAATTAATAAATTACCAGTATCTCGTTCACGTTGCACCACTGACGCAAAAGATTCATGATTTGGCGTGCGACGATCGTAAAATCGATCCGCATACAAGCGCGATGCTGCGAAGTTTATTAAACTTCTATTACAATTTTTTTTGGTGATATCGACTTCTTATTTAAAAGTGCAGTATGTTAAATTTATGAAAATTCCCCATTACTATACTCGTTCTATTGCTGCAGTGTATCATTATTTTCTCGTCTTTTATCAACTTTCAAATATGGTTTTGACAATTTATCTAAATGCAAAACGGTACACACTACAACAATTCTGTTTGTGTTCATAGTTTCATCAACAGCTAACCACAATGGTTCGAAAATGTTCTATCCGATACATACTGAGTAATTCCACAAAATTGAAATCATAGAGAATTAACCATTGCGGAAATTGTTGATGCATGTATTTTATGATGTGTATTTTCAACATGTGTACTGCATGAACTTCGTAGAATCAAATTGTTCTGGCAAATATGGCAATATAGTTAGTAGTTATCGAATTAAGCAAATGATTCAGGTGGAAATGTTTTTCTTAGACCACCCCATATCGAGTTGTACATTATATTATTTTGTAAACAATATATGTTTTGCATTAATATGTAAATATTTTCATTTTAAGCTATATAATTTTCATGATAAATTTTGGTCGTATTATTTATTAAAAAGTCGATCAAAAACTTCAATCTTTAAGTATTTTCGTTGCAAAAATTACAGTTCAATTTACATGGGAACATGTAAAGATCAAACTTTTTTATTAAATTTATTTAAATTTTTTTATCGTAAATATTGTCAAGAAGCTGTCGTATAATTTGTCTACATTATAAGCGTCACACCCTGTATATTATGTACTGCATCGAAATTTCGTACAAACAAGTTTTCGAGAATGCTGAAAAATCAGTACTGTTAGGTTTCTACTGTTCAGTAGATGTTGCGATCATCATGTTTCAAGATATAACTTTTTTAAGGTTGCCGTATTTCTCGACGTAAATTGATCAAATTAATAGTGCTTTTTAGGTACAGAAATCTCGAAAAATAAAAAGAGCAGAACACAAGTAATATAAAAAATAATATTCTTGATGTTTTATTTATCCAATTTTACTATTTAAATTCTTCTTAAATAAAATAACTTTTAAAAATCGTTTATAAGGCACATATTATTTTGTCACATTATAACAATTATTTTCACATACTTATAAACAAAAGTGAACAATTTTACATGCAGAACCATGTAATTTTATATTATAACAATTGTTACATCTACAGTTGAATTCAAAAGAATAAAAGGAAATTTCTGCACCTAAAAATTTGTTGGTTAGACCGCTTTCAGCCGTTATATATTCGTTTCACTTCAGTACCTTTGAATATTCGCAGGTGACATGAGATAACATTACTGTTATTTTACTGTTACGAATTTTGTCAACTATAGTCTGTTTGGAAATGAAAGAGAGTAATAAAACCCCGAGATAAGAACCGGCCATGGGCGTGGTAATATTTAATTTCAGGTAATTATCAGGTAACACTAATGCTAACAGGAAATGGGTGTACATTAGTATATTTTACTGGATACATCATAGGGCAGGAGCCAGTGTAGTGCGACAGATCAATCCAGTCTTAGAGCTGAATATACGAAGACGTGCTAGTGCAGTAGAGTAAAATTCGACTTGTGTTTCGTGACTCTTGTGTCAGTGGATATAATATTGTTTGGGTAAAATGTCGAGCTTATCAGATTACGTACCTGCTAAACGCGTGAAAAGATGTGCGCTGTCTAAGAATGAGAAGATTATTATATTAAATGTATTTAATGCATTGAAACACCAAAATCCTACCAGCAGTGTTGACGACATCGTGGAAAAGTGTTCCAAAATGACAGGGATTGGAAAATCGACTATCTACAGACTTTTAAAGGAAACAAACAATGAACAAGATACTGTAAATCCCCCAAAATCATCTACAGGGAGGTCAAAAGTCGTTATAGATGATTTCTTCAAAAATGTCATTCGCAGAAAAGTACACTCATTTTATTTTAAAAAAGAAATACCAACGCTAAACTAAATTTTAAGTGAACTTTCAGAGGACAACGATTTGCCAAATATCAGTAGAAACAAATTATGGGTCGTCTTACGAGAATTGAATTTTTGCTGGGAAAAGCAGAACAGGAAGTCAGTTCTTATCGATAAAGACGAAATTATTTGTTGGCGAAGATCATACTTAAGATCAATTAGAAAATTCCGTGACGAAGGGAGGAATATGTATTATCTAGACGAAACTTAGGTCAACGAGGAATATACTGTAACAAAAGTATGGCAAGATAAAAATGTAAAAAGTTTTCGACAAGCATTTTTGGATGGACTTTCAACAGGGTTCAAGGCACCTAAAGGTAAAGGGAGAAGATTAATAGTGACACATATATTTAGTGCCAGTGGTTTTATAGATGGCGGTTTACTTTTATTTGAATCTAAAAATACAGGTGACTATCACGAAGACATGAATGTTTTCGAAGAGTATTTTACACAGATGTTGGACCTTATTCCTTCGGGATCTGTAATTGTCATGGATAATGCCAGTTACCAAGCCGATATAATTTAATTTGTCAAAAGTTGTGATTTATTTGTCATAAATAAAACAAACCCTGCGAAATTCGTGCAAATATCCGCAAATTTTGCGTCCATGAGGACAACGCTTAAGTGTTCAAGTGTGATATACGCGGAGTGCGCATCCGGTAGGTGTAAATGGGTTGTGGTGGGCCATCGGCGTTCAAAAGCATGGCATTCTAACTTGTGGGGAGGAATGACACGGGTGGGGACATTTAAAGTAAACTGTTAAAGTGCTGATTCACTCGACGTCAACTTAATTTTGGTAATTTTGTGTGCTTTGAACCCCTCTCAAGTGGTACGTCTAGGTAATCATGTCTCCTCCTAATGTCCCAAAATTGGAAAAAATCATTATATCACTATATTTACTAAAAATAATGGATGTTATATAGTACAATTATTTTTATTGACTTTTTTATACATTTATTATATATGAAATGAATTTATTATATATGAAAACCGAATTTTAGGTTCACCCCACCAACGCAAATATCTCTGCATGGAGGGCTCAAATCGAAAAAAAATATAGAAAAGACCCCTCCTAAATTAGGCCATAGAATACCCCCCTTCAATATTTAAGTGGAATTACGGGAGACCCTGTAGATAGAAATTTATAAATCTGTATGGGGGAGATATAAAATGTGCATTACATTTCACCCACTCAGTGCGTCAGTTGTCTTACATATGGTCATGTTGATGGGAACTAATAAGTGGAAACTGGTATATGTTTGGTGGTTTACGACGAATGATTTTAGCGATGCTGGTCGGGACATTATCCCCCAGAGTAGCTGTTTCGCACAATGTACGTAATGTGTAATATAATAAAATAATTGCTGGTCCGACGGGAAAGAAGCCACAGATATCAGCCGTTTTTAATTCTTCATAAACAGACACTTTGTGTGTTATTTAGGATGCTATTTTCACTGCTTTAGGCAGAAAATCAATATAATTTATATCTGAAATATAAAGCAATAAAATTACCTAATGGAAAATTCCACAAAGAAAATTTAAACTACATAAAATTAATTTGCAAATTGTTTCTATCTTTATTATCTTCTAAATTCCATTAACTAACCTTTTCGGATGTTGATCCTTCTTTAATATAATACATTTTTAACGAAATCTACTTCATTTTGAAAATCTGCTCGATATTTCGAAAAGATCAATTTGCTATATCATATAAACATCTTGTTACACCTTCCTTAACATGTGTTTCTAAAGTGTAAGCTTGGTTAGTTTATAATAGTATAGGATCCCACTATAAAACGACCTTCACCGAGCTGGTTAATGGATGAAAAATATTTTATATCCAATTAAATATGTCAATAAATACATTGCAAATGGGTTGTCTAAAAAATTTCAGTCCAGAATATGAATAATTAACAATTAAAAATTATTTTTTTTAAATATTTCACTGGTTTGGTTAATAGACAAATTCCATATCAATCGAAAGTATGAAGCCCATAGAATATGCAAACGTTAGGTTGACTATTTTTTTCCCGTCACAACTCTTGGGTAGGCAGGTATAAACAGGTAAATCGATACTAGAAACTTGCACCGGTGTGGTTAATAAATTAAAGTTAAATTAAAATAAAGATTATTTCATTACCAACGCGGTGGTATAGGGTTGTCTGCGAAAAATCAGTCATGAATTCCGGTTGTCGAGTTTTAAAAAGTGAAATATTCTCCAATTATTGTCATTGAAGCCCCGTTTCTAGCTTTATTTTTTAGACATCTTTTACAATAATACTCTTGAGGATTTGGTTAATAATAAGAAATATCTCTATAAAATTTCAAAGTGACACTTGAAAACCTGAAGAAATTACAGCGAAAAAAATAATTTTAAAAGTTCAACTTTAACACTCTGTATCTTAAAGAAGGCATTTTTGTATATAGGTAAATAGGGCTGCTTTTTTGTTAACCCTGTAGAACAAAGTTTACTTATTTTCCTATAAGGAATCAATTTCTGAAATATTAGTCGGTAGAAATTAAAAAATATATATATCGCAATTTTTGTTCAAACAATCTGAATAAATGAAAATAAATTGGTTTGCATTCGGCATAACAGAGTAGAACTTACCAGTTTTTCTGTCGATTCAATCGAAATCAGTCATATTTGGTTAATAACAAAAAATATCAAAAATTTCAAAGTTCAAGAAATTATAACGAAAAAACAATTTCAAAAGTTCAATTTTAACATCCTGTATCTTTTAAGGCATTGTTGTATATAGGTAAGTAAGATTAAAAAGTCATATTTTGCCGCAGTTGGCGGAATGATCTGCTTTTTTGTTACACTCTACAGAACAAAAGTCACTTATTTCCTGTTAAGGTATGGATTCGCTGGTGCGACTGCGGCTACGGCTCGCGGCTACGACTCGTAGCCAACCAATAGACAGTCTGAATGTTCTCATCAACTCCAGCATTTAGACTGCCTATTGGTCGGCGACGAGTCGCAGTCGCCGACCAATAGGAATCAATTTTTGAACAACAATCTTATATGCAGAACTATGCACGTTCATGTTACAATAATATTTACTAACAAGAACGCAACCTTTAGAAAATAATGAAGTTATTAAAATACCGGATGATTAAAAAATCTAAATATTTATTTCAATTGTTCAAATCTTAAAAGCTAATTTAAAGTTACGGTGTAAACATTAAATGCAATGTTTCTATTAAATAGCTTGGTATGCCATGAGAAAACAATTGTCTTTGGTTTCCATAGCAACCGTAAATGTAGATCAACTGTCAAACTATACGATCGAATCTCAGTTAAAGTGTAAAGTAAAGAGCAAATATCTTCATATCAACTATTTTTATTGCATATTGAACGGCTGTCCTGTTTTGGCGAATGAGCTCCCTGCATATTTAAACGTGTTAAGATTAATTTCCCTAATTTTTAGAATGTTTATCAAGAAACTTTTCCTAAGAACTGAAATAGCATTGCTTAGGTAAGTTTTTAATAATATCTGAATAAACCTACACAGAAAGGTTTAAATAAAATCCACGTTTAAATTTGACTCTTCGCTTTTACAAAGTAGAAAAGCCATGTTTGTGAAGTTCTAGGTAAGTAACGAAGTCACGCATTTCTCTTATCGTCTGTCATCTGGCTTAATAGCAGCAGTGAAAAAGCAATGTGATTTGGGTATTGTAATTAATTCCAAATTGAGTTGGTCAGAGCAAACTTCATGTGTGGAGCTAACACACAAATGTACTTGCTAAGGAAATGTTTTCAAAATCCTAACCCTGCTTTGTTCCTTCGCCTTTACAAAACATATATTCGGCCTCGTCTAGAGTATGGTATATCAGTTTGGTGCCATATCTAGTTAAAGACATTATGGCATTGGAAAAAGTTCAAAGAAATGCTACAAAGATGATTCCAGTGTATCAAAATTTATCATATGAAGACCGTCTACGTCTGCTGAAACTTCTCTTCCTCTCCGAGAGACGAAAAAGAGGTGATTTCATTCAGTTATATCGTTCTACCCATAATCTTTTCTCCGTCGACATGTCTTGCTTATTTGTTTTAAATCAAGATATACGCCTGAGAGGACATTCTATGAAACTTCTGCACGAAAAATACAATACAACCGTTAGACAGCAGTTTTTAACGAAAAGAACTTTTTATCCATGGAATTCCTTGCCTGATGACATCGTAAGTGCCCCATCTCTGAATGCCTTCAAGAACAAGTACGATCGTTTTGTGTCTAGTGTGTTAACTTAGCAGTTTTTTTTCTTTGTTATTGTTTCGTTATTTGTTTACTTATGTACTATTACTTACTTGTGTACTCTACTATTTTGTCTTTGTATTGTATTTCTTAGAATAAGGTTTCTACTTTTGGGCATAATAGATTTATTTTTCTCTGCCCTTCTTATATTGTAATAATAATAATAATAATAATTCCTAATAAAAAGTATAGAAATATTTGTTATAAAAAAAAAAGATTTGTTTTTCCTCTACACTTCAATAATTGTGGAAAGGCACGGTTAAATTAAAAAATATTAAAAAATTTATTATCACAAATATTGTAACACTTGGTATATAGGTATGATTGTTTCAATCGACTCAAAATCACGTATTCTATCACCTCCTAAAATTATTGTAACGATTTACAAGATACTCTGTATATTCATTTTATTTCGGTGAATATTCGCTGGTGGCATGAGATAATTATTTGTTAAACTCTATTTTTTTTGTTCAGTAAAATTATTTGTATTTGTAGAAAACAGTATTTCAAGAATACGGCGTCCTTAAAGTCAAATCATCCTGTATAATGGATATTAGTCAGTTGAAATTTAAAAAAATAAATCGCAATTTCTGTTTGAGTAATACGAATAAATGAAAATTGGTTTGCATTCGGCATAACCGAGCAGAACTTACCTGTTTTTCTGTCGATTCAATCGAAATCAACGGACTTCCTCTCAATCAACTCCGCTGAGAATATTAAAAACGCCTAGATCTCCCCCATTGAAGAAAATCAAATTTTGTACACAACTTTAAACTGCACCCAATGAAAGGCGGCAATTCGCACAGCGCAAGTGCGCGGCGATGCACTTGATCTTGATATAAAAGCGTTTTCCGCTGCCAACAGTCAATTGCGAGCGTTCGTTCGTAATAGGCTTCAGGCACCAGTGGATGATCATCGAATATATTGTGCAGTTGTGTACGGTCAACTTTTTTCCAAAGGGTAAGATGTTCGTGTTCGGATATAAAGTCTCAATATTATTCTCCCAGTGTTTCATATAAATTATGAAATGTTGACTTCGATAATAATAAACTTATTTTAATTTAGATACCGGGTACCTAGATATAACTTTATCTTTTATCTCCGAACTAATAACTTTCAAAGTAAACCTTTTCTGTTACATTCTGAAACTGGCGTAATATAAAAATTGTGCTTTATGTTTTCACAGTAATAATAAATTGTCGCTTGTGTATTTATAATAGTTTGTTATTTCTAACGAATGGAGTAATAACAAATTAGTGAGCTTTATTAATTGTTCCAAATATATAATTTTTTAAGGGTTTCCTGTAAAATGAGTCCCCAGTTTGGGAAAAAATTCGAGGTAAAGATAATTTAGCGGTTGAAATAAACTTTTGAAGTACTAACTGTTCATCCGTGTTATTAATATTATATCGACAACATAAGCTTTGTTTAATGTTAGCTTTAATCATAGCGTATTGACTCTTCATGTTGACGTATGCATATGTAATAATAATAATAATAATAATTACAGTGTGACCCATTTCAAACGGAAAAATTTATTATCTGAATTAGTTGGTTTTTTTTTAAGTAAAAAACTGTTTTTTTTCAAGACCTATTTCGAATTTTTACAAAAACTGTTTAGCGTTTTTTTTTCTTCAGACCCAACTACGATACTAGCGTGTCCTAAAATGATTATATAGCAAATTTGGTAAATAAATTTCAATGATTATTTATTATAAATACCTAATTATTATTAACCGTTACTTATAAATATTTACATTTAGTGTGATTAATTACAAGTGAAAAATTAAGTTCACTTTTTTAATTAATTTTTCATAGCCAACATTTTTTTTATAAAATAATTATAAATGTATTTACTAAAATGAATCCTTTATCAGAATTTTTTTTTAATAAATAATGTTGAATCCAGTGCCGCAGTTAGATTTGAAGAAGAAAGACATCACCTCAGTTTTTGTAAAATTTGGCAGTGAAAAAAATTCGAAGTTGGCCTTGTTTTAATATTTTGCACCAGAACAAAGTTTTTACTGCTCAATCTTTAAAAAAAACTAAATACCGTTTCTATAGGCCGTTTCCATTTGTAATGGGTCATACTGTATGTACGTTAGTGAATAAATTTACTCTCGTTATATCAATATAATTTGGTCAAACATGTAGCACAATTGGCTGCAATAATAATGACACATAAAATTAATTTTGCGATTGAACTGCTGACGTATTCCTAATTAAATCTACTTTAAATTTTTAACATTAGTTATTAGTTGTTTCACTTAGAAATAGAGATGTAACGAAATTTCTACTCAGAAATTACAGAAGTTCCAAAACTGTTTTGAGAGTGTCACTATTATTGTAAAAGCATGTACCTACTTACTGAATTCTAATATCCTTAATAACATTTCACTATTTGATAGTTTTTATGTGCTTTTATAGAATAGATAAATAAAAAACTTTACTATTCGTACACATTTATACAATGTCTGGTTTGTTTCTGAACTTTGACAAATATTGTTTTCTTGATTTGATGTGAAGGGTAGTAATTTTTTGAAATGTCGCATAAAAACTCTTGCTAAATTATTGAGAAATCCGAGGTCGAAAGTATGAACTTACAGTTGTTTTTACAAAAAAATAATTACCCCATTTCATACCAGCTACAAGTCTTAAGCTTCTGATTCTCTTAATTAAGCCAGGAACTGATAAACAAGTGATAATTAATTAAAATCCATTGTTCTCTCGTCGGTACTTCTAATAGGCCGTAATATTGGATTGTATTTTACGGATCCATTCAGAACTGAAGTTAATCTAAAAATAGCAAATGCTGTATTATAACGTTCAAATTCAAGACGTGTCCCAAAACTGGGATTATATACACTCAATCGATAAGTATTGAACATCTAGAAAACAGTATTATTATTAATGTTGCAGTATCAAGCACAAACTTAATGATTTCAAAATTTCGTTGGTCGTTAATTGATATGAAATAAGTTGAGAATATTTTTTACAAAAATAAACTTCACATTTTCCTTTCGATACTGAATCATATCTGTTACTTTGTCAATGTTATTGTCTGAAACAATGTATTTCTGGCATCACGCATCATCGTGCAAAACTTAACCAGCTCTTCGAGGATTAAGCACATTGAGGCCCTTGAAGCAGTATGGTTTAAAGAGTAGGCAGATTGAGGGAAATATTTACACCTTTTAAATGTTTTACCTTCAACATTCACCCGCCCTAAAGAGTATAATCTTAAAAACCGGGAACTCCGAGGAGTAGACAGATCACTTGGTCATCCATTCCCATCCATTTTCTCCAAATATTTAACCAACTTTAACCTTGTGGTCATAAAACCTCAGAAATTTTAACCATGTTTCGAATACTTCTGTTAGTTTTAGTTAGTCGTCATCATGTAGAAATGCTTACTTCGATTAACGTTTTCTGAGCGTAATCGTGGTATTCATATTTATAACATTAATTTGGAATGATCTTATCAACGCAAACGCGTTATATTACAGATTGGGCGGCTGAAGGCAGATAGAAGATGATAGATCCATCTTCATCTGAGGAAGACAGTGAAGAAGAACATGGACCCGGCCACCATATGGGACATCATCCGCCGTCGCATCACCATCATCACTCGACTGCTCATCAACACCCTGTAAGTTTAATTTTTTAAGGAGACATTGCACGCGTTTTGAAATATAAACATTTGAACGTACATCGCTTGGTTTTTTTGCCCAGTATTTTAATGCGTTTATAATAATGTGAAAGGTTTTATGAGTACTTTTTTCAAAAAAATCAGTGTGTTCAGCAATAATTGGTGGACATATTATCTGTATTTTATATTCAACTGCAGAATATCTTTGATGCATTTGATGAATTTTTTGATGATTCTTATAATTTGTCTTCTTTATTTGCTGTTACTAATTATAAATTTTATATTGTCTCTTGCTTGTCCGCGCCTCATATGTTAGAAAGTGTGTAGTTAGAGCACTTAAACTTAAATTTAAAAAAATTAGGGGTTGATAATATTCCTACTTATCCTTCTTTCCACTTCAATTAATTGATCACATAAATTTGAAGCTTTTCCTGATGTTTGGAAAAAATAATAAAATTATTCCAGTGTTTAAAAAATATGGCACAGAAATTATAGAAAATTATAGAGCTGTTCATGCCCGGTCGGTCTACAGCTACTAATTTACTTTGCCTGACTCGGTATTTATGCGAAAAACTTGAGGGTGGAAGTCAAGTTGATGTCATTTATACATTCTGCTAAGCACACTATAACTATAGGAGGATATAGACTTTCCTAACATCTTCAATCTTTGCCTGCCTCGTATCTCTTATCGCCTGATTCTGTTTGAACGTAGGCGGTTACTTTGCACTTTCTTAGAGCCAAATTTACAGTTATTATCAATTATTTTCAGAAACAGAGTGTATATAAATTAATAAATAATTTGTCTCTTCTAGGATGCCCATTTATTTTGTTCCTCTTACGTTTTAAACTGTAGTTTATTTGTATCAAAAAATATGATTAAGTGCATCTTAGTCTAGATTTCTAGACTGGTGCAAGCCACATCGAAGTCGGATCATTATTACGGGAGTTATTTTGAAATTAGTTTCAAGATACCTAATGATGCGCTTTAAATACAACTTTTTTGAGTTTTTTTAAAATCATATTTATGTAATAGATGTTTGTCCGTGCACTGCCGTGGTTTCAGTTCCGTCGAAATAAAAGCGTCTTCAGGAGTACCTCAAAGTTCTATATTGGTCCTCTATTGTTTAATGTTTTTATAAATGACATCACATACGACTTCTCTTGTCGATCAAACTGTATGCCTATGACTTTGATATTATTTACGACACTTGAATCTCATGAAGACTGTATAATGTAGTGTCTAAAGCTAGCACGAATCTAGATTTTCTAGATTCATCAATTTGAAAGTACTCTTATAGAGAGGATAACGCATCTGTTAGATATAAGTTTGAATGTGCTTCTGTTGTTTGAAATCCTTGCTATGAATTGTCATTTAAAGAACATTGACAGACCCCAAAGACGATTTGCTAAATACTTATGGTATAAGTATTTTGGGGTATATTCCCCAGTTTCCAGTTTTTCCAATGAACAGCTGTAATCCGGATTTAATATGTTTGAACTGTCGACGTCGCATATATTACTCGGTACTTTTTCTGTTTAAGTTATTGAATAATCTGATTAAATGCTCGGAACCTCTGTGTTATACTAAATTACGACTAAAATTTAGTAACGCGTTTCCATTCTTCTGTTTCATATACCTACATATAGGACTAATGCTCTCAACGCTCTAATCCTTGTTATATACTACAATTATTTCTTAGTCTATAATACATTAGATATTTTTTTGTACAGGGTGCCTCAAACTCGATAATATGTGAGGATACATCCATTCCATTTTTAATCGAAAGCATTATCTTTGGGATTTGACAGAAACGACTAAAACAACCCAAATTTTTTTCCTGTTAAAAAGCTCTCGTTTTTCTAATAAACTTATATTAGAGACTTTTTTTCTGTATTACTTCCAGTTTAAAAGTTCTAAGCAATATTATCTTTCTTAAGTAGTCATTGGAAAATGATTGAATGTTCATTGTTTAAAGTGCATAAATGTCATCAAGAATAAATAAAAGGTTTAAACTCGATAATTCTTTAATACAGTTAACACAAAAGGTGATAATAACAATAACTAAACTTAAAGAATGAGGAAAATGCCCTCATACTACATGGATATTACAATTTAGTTTCTCCTCCTCCTCCTCTAATGTCAAGACACATATCCAATCTTCGCCTGATTTCGGATGTTGATCCTTCTTTAATATAATACATTTTTAACGAAATCTACTTCATTTTGAAAATCTGCTCGATATTTCGAAAAGATCAATTTGCTATATCATATAAACATCTTGTTACACCTTCCTTAACATGTGTTTCTAAAGTGTAAGCTTGGTTAGTTTATTATAGTATAGGATCCCACTAAAAAACGACCTTCACCGAGCTGGTTAATGGATGAAAAGTTATATCCAATTAAATATGTCAATAAATATATTGCAAATGGGTTGTCTAAAAAATTTCAGTCCAGAATATGATTAATTAACAATTAAAATTTATTTTTTTTTAAACATTTCACTGGTTTGGTTAACAGACAAATTCCATACCAATCGAAAGTATGAAGCCCATAGAATATGCAAATGTTAGGTTGACTATTTTTTTCCCGTCACAACTTTTGGATAGGCAGGTATAAACAGGTAAATCGATACTAGTAACTTGCACCGGTGTGGTTAATAAATTAAAGTTAACTTAAAATAAAGATTACTTCATTACCAACATGGTGGTATAGGGTTGTCAACGAAAAATCAGTCCTGAATTCCGGTTGTCGAGTTTTAAAAAGTGAAATATTCCCTAGCGAACCATTCCATGCGATAGAAAAGTACACAGCATTGCATCTGTGTGTAGTTCCTACCGAAAACGAAGACG
This sequence comes from Monochamus alternatus, assembly GCA_037114965.1. NCBI lineage: Eukaryota > Metazoa > Arthropoda > Insecta > Coleoptera > Cerambycidae > Monochamus > Monochamus alternatus. Next base: position 24,280,352 of record CM073432.1, on the reverse strand, counting down.
ATCCGTTTATCCGTTTCTCCAAAAAATCGAATAAAGTAGGCGGTATTATTATTAATCTGCCCCTAGGAACCCCTAACGAGTGCATATTCTATGGGCTTCATATTTCGATTGGTATGGAATTTGTCTATTAACCAAACCAGTGAAATGTTTAAAAAAAAAAAAATTTTTAATTGTTAATTAGTCATATTCTGGACTGAATTTTTTTAGACAACCCATTTGCAATATATTTATTGACATATTTAATTGGATATAAAATACTTTTCATCCATTAACAAGCTCGGTAAAGGTCGTTTTATAGTGGGATTTTAGACTATGACTTCCTTGTGGGCTGCGTTTATTAACTTTTCGCCGGTTAACTCATTACAAGGGTTTATGATTTTTTCTCTCAAAGGATTAATATCTCGCAAAGGTGCTTTGTAAACCTTATTTGTTAAAACTCCCCATAAAAAAATCAAGGGGTGTTAGATCTGGTGACTTTCTGGGCCACTGGATAGGTCCATTAATCCCAATCTATTTTTCTGGGAAAGTCTAAATGCTGCTATAGGTTTTTCTTTAGCTGCAAATGTGGTTCCGCCACTGACTATTAGCCACAAGAAATCATAGAAAAACTATGGAGTCTAGGTTAAAACCAAACTGTAGGATATTTTCGAGGAACTTCATTATTAAATGTTGAAGTAAATTGTTTGTGTATTATTTCACATTTATCTAATACATAACAGTTCGAAATACTATAACAGTCTAGCAGTATTAACATTGTTTCTTACCCTACGGTCAATTATTTGATTCTTCCGAACAAAAAATGCGTCGCAAGATCGCCTCCAATCTTGTAAAGGTTCTATGATCAGGAATGAGGCGCTCTGGTTATCTTCCTCGATATAACTCTACAGTTGTTCTTCTTGAATTTGTTTGTAACTCGCCGTAAATTAACTACATAACATTTTCTGAATGAAAAAACTTTGTAAGCATAATAGTTATACGTTTGACGTTCGTGTTGAGTAATGACAAGTATTTTGTGACATTTATGTACTTTAAACAACAAACGTTCAATTATTTTCCAACGACTACTTGATCCTTCCGCCGCTAATGTGATTTTTAGATGGCATTTCTCTTGAAACTCTTTAGGACGATATTGCTTATAACTTTTAAACGGAAAGTAATACAGAAAAGTTTCTTTGATAAAAGTTTACCAGAAAAAAGAGAGCTTTTTAACAGGAAAATTGGGTATGTTTCTGGAACACATTTGCGATGGATTGAATCCTATATAAAAAATAGATCTCAGTTTGTGGTGGTAAATAATTGCAGGTCTACATTATTTAGAACGTCCTCAGGTGTCCCGCAGGGTTCCCATCTGGGGCCATTACTATTTATTATTTATATAAATAATATAAAAAATTGTTTTAGACACTGCAAATTTCTGCTGTACGCTGATGATCTTAAAGTTTACTCTAGAATCGAATCTATACACGATTGCCTGCTTTTACAATCTGACATAAACAACCTTTATAGCTACTGTGAGGAGCATTCCCTGTTTTTGAATTTTTCCAAATGTTACACTATTTCGTTTAGCCGTAATATTAACCCTCTTGTATATGATTATAATGTTTCTGATTCAAATTTGAACAGGGTCAATACGATAAGAGATCTGGGTGTTCTGTTTGATTCCAAGTTAGTTTACTGTGATCATATTAATTCGATTATCTCTAGCGCATCAAAAATGCTAGGCTTCATACTTCGTAAATGTAAAGATTTTCATCATATTAATCCAATTATTCAGCTATACTATGCATATGTATTTAGTAAATTAAATTTTGCTTCATCAGTTTGGAATCCCCTGTACAATGTTTACATTAACCGTTTGGAGAGTTTGCAGAATAAATTTATCAGATTTTTATCTTTTAAAACTAATTTCACCATTTTAAATAGTAATTATAATGATGCTAGAAAACATTTTAATCTTATATCTCTTGAGAAACGTCGGGTTATAAATGACATATTAATTTTACATAAAATATTAAATAATAATATTAACTGCCCTGATCTCTTATTCGCAATAAACTTTAATGTACCTAATCACTTGTTAAGACATCATGAGCTATTTAATTTACCTTTTAGAAGAACTAATTATACGAGCAATTCACCCATTTGTAGAATGATGCGTTCGTCTAATAATTTTTGTTCTGATATGGATTTTTTTATGATTTCTGTTATATCACTAAAATTTAAATTAAAAAAGTTATTTTTAAGGTTATAAAATTGTTTAAGTAGGATACGATGTTAGGTTATGTTTATCTGTGGATGCTGTTTATGGGTTTATCCCGTTTGTGTCCCTAAATGTTTAAATGTTTAAATAAATAAATAAATAAAGAAACAAAAATGAATGAACAATTAGAGGAATCGTGACTGATGTGGGAGAAGCTTTGCTAAAAGCAAATAATTTGTGGCGTTTTCTTTTCTAGGCAGAGTCATCACCATATCATCATTCACATGGGTCGGAGTTGGGCAGTGGGAACCTTGAGGTACCCAATAACACAGCTGTTGCACAGCGTTCATTGTCACCATCTAGTGCCGTATCGGCTGAAACGCTCAGCCATAGTATGGGGTCTTCCAGAGCAAATTCCTTACCCCGACCCACGAGTCCATCGCCTTCAGTTGCCTCAGAAAAAACCGAAGTAGATTTACAAGAGAAACAAGAGCGAGAAGAAGAAGAACGAAAGAGAAGAATCCAGCTTTATGTTTTTATATCGAGATGTATAGCCTATCCCTTTAACGCGAAACAACCTACTGACATGACGCGCCGTCAAACCAAAATTACAAAACACCAATTAGAAAGTATCGTCAACAGATTTCAAGTAAGTTTTTCTTCGTCAAGGCACACATATAATGCAAAACAGACTGCAAATAACAATCGTTTCTTCAAATCTCTTTACGATCAACATACCAGTTTAAAAATTGTTTGTGGTCTGTCTTTCATGACTTTTGCACTATGTAGTTTGTAGTTCCTGCGAATTTATACAATACAATCTACAAGACAAGGCTATAAATTGGTTAATCGTACATAACACACACATTTAATAAATAAATACACAAAGTAGGTATGCACGCGTAGAAGCTGATTTGTACTTATATAGGTATAGAGTTCAACGGAAATGTTAGAATATATCTTGGAAGTGAAGTAACTTATCAAAATAAAAATTTGATAGAGACGTTGTTCTAAAACCTTCCGTTTTCTAGATGCAGGATATTAAATGTATTTCTGAAGAACAATTTTCTATGAAGGCACCTTTGGAAAACTTGATTTAGATAAAGTTTAACTTACAACAGTTTTTAGCTCAATTATGATATAGAAAAGTACCTACCTTCTACATTATGAAATACTCTTTCAAAAAAATAATAGCATTTAACACCTTATTAATTCTAAATAAAACGACTTTTTTATTTTGATGTATTACTCAACCTCCAGACAGATTTTCTAGCATAATCCATAATCGATATATTATACATCGTGTAGCAAAGTATGTGCAAGAAATGTAGGATGTGACTCTACTCATAAAAATGGTAAAACACCCTACACTTTTTCGAAACCTCAATATTAACAAATAACCTCAAAATATTTCAATTAATGTTTTGTTTAAACTTTTTAATTTTTTTTCAAATTTGGTACACTTACCCACTATTACTAACAAATACCAAAAAAAAAAAACTAAAGCAGAGGCCTTTATTGAGTAGAAAATTGATGACTTTTTTAAAGATATTGAACTACTCATAACATTGACTGTTTTTAAGAAGAAAAACACAGATATTTATACAGAAGTTTTCCCGAATATTTAGATTTCACAATTTTTATAAATTAATCAATACATGGAAAGATCATTTATTAAATTTAAATAATTTCAATATGATCTTCACTTATGCTACAAAATAGGGACTTTTTCCTATTTTTTAAGGTTGTCCCAAAATATTATATGCGTTTTCTTCCACTATTTTTTTATAATATATTTTAATTATCTTTAATATTAAGCTATTTATTTAACTATTTGAAAAGTCACAAATTACAGAGTTATGATAAATTTTCTATCCAAAAAGCTTAGTCGTAGTAGCTAAGCACTAGAAGCCTAAAATTTTTATGATTTTCACATATACGTAATTTGTTACTGATAGCAAATATATCAAATATGAAAAATATCGGTCAAGATTAAACAAAATATTGTTTTAAAAAAAATTCTTTGAGGTTACTGCTGAGTTTCGAAAAATTGTTATATGAACTGTCCACTTTTATGAGTTAAGTCGCCTCCTTAATTTTATGTACCTACTTCCGCAACACACTATATATCGTTTTGTTCTCTTATTGATTTGTGGTCGTTGCGTAGGTATACTGTTCAATGTACAACAAACAAACAATGGCAAATATTTTCGTAATTAATAATCAATGCTGAAATTAAACTACATCGCAGTTGTCATTCATCGAAAGGAAAGTATGTTGGTATTTTCTGATACGAAAATACCGAAATAAATACCAGCATTCTTTTCTTCTGCCTATGAAATATATCAAGCAAAAATAATGACCATGTATGCTTAATAAGATGTCATGTAAAGCTTGTGATATCATTTTATAAGTTATTTTTGCTTGCTTACAGTCTGTTGAATAAAAGTCGAAAAATTGGAATCATGGATTAAACTTAACTACACATAACTACCAACATACTAATGATGCCCAGAGAACATGTTTTAGAGGAGGTCTATTCAAATAGGTAGCGATTTATGTTTTAAAATGTAGTAGTGCAGTTTTTGTTGCACTTCTTAACCTCCTCTAAAATTATCCACATTAAAAACGAATGTGATTCAAAGAGAAATTTTGTGTCCCATGATTTTTTAAACAGACTGTAATTAGGTTACGTTCATCTTATTGTTGTAGAGGACATTTTTAACACGTAGCAGAGTTCAACGATTTCATGAAACCCAACAAGAAAGAGGTTTTGGTTTTCAGGTAACTTTATGTCGTTTGCGAAGCTAGGAACGACATTGGTGTCTTCCAAAATTGATGTCTAACCTGCATGCTCTTGTCAAAGCTTAAAATACTCTTAATGCCAAGCAATTTTTTTCATAAATCATACAATATTCGGAATATCGAATAACTCGATAATTAGTCAAAAACTTTAAAAAAAACTACGCAGATGTATTACTATTTTACACTGAAATAAATATATTTATGATAATAACCTGCATTTCAGTTAAACGAAAAAGAGTACCCTTATTCCATTTTACCTTCATCGTTTGTTTGCCGCTGTTTATTAAAAACTCAATGTCAAGAATTCAGGACAAGACGAAGCTTAATTAAAATTTTGTTTATTTCACGGATTTTGGACAAATATAAATAAGACATGTTTGGAAGATATATTCCAGAAAAGCCGTTTATTAATTTTTTTCATTATATTCATTTTCAGTGTTTAATGAGCCATTTTAAATATGTTTACAATTCGCTGAAACTCTCAAACAAGGGACTTATTAATATATAAATTTAATATTCAGTGTAAAAATACTAGAACGACGTATCGACCCATATCCTCTCTAAATAAAATATTCCTTACATAATTCATCTTTTTTTCGTATTACTCATAAGCAGTAGAAATTTCATAAATATGAACAAGTGCAAGTTTCGAACAAGCGCAAAATATCCGTACAATACTGGATGCCAGTTTTGTTATGAAAAAGTTGTTGTAGTGCCTCCTGAATGTTTCCCCGACATTACGATTGCACAATCGTCACCTTTTACTACAAGGGTAAATTTTTATGATATACTTTGGATGTTAGCTACATATTTTCGCAGTAACAGTAGATTCACGTAAACGATCCGTGTTTTTATTTTTAGAGCCTGTTTTGAAAAAAAAAGATGCCATAAATACGGAGCCTTTTGTTGTGAAACACAGGGTCCTTTTTTTCAAGTCAAATTTTGATCATATTTCATCATTTAGTAATTCAGTAAATAAAATGGTTTCTTCTAAATAATTCTTGAGTAACGTATAAGCAAAATTCTGGTATAGAACTAACGAGATATACTTAAAAAGCGAGTATATACAGGGTGTCCGGGAAAATGTTGGAAATTCCTCGGGTGCAGATAGAACATGAAAAATAAAATGATGATTTCCTACAAGCCCTCCCTACGGAGATATGTGTCCCTAAAGGACGCCACTGGAAATCGGTTTTTCTTGGATAACTTTTAAAGTACTCAATATAATTTAATAAAAATTTAATGTGATCTTGAAATAGTGTCCTTGAAATATATTAAGCTTTTAGTTTACCAGGAGCGGGTTAAGCTTTACAACTTAATGCCTACATTTTTAACACCATGTATGATAGAGACTTTAAAATAATAAATCTGGGTAGCTTTAACCTTAGACTAAAAGGTACTCTTGTTTATTGTCACAAAATGAACCGTTTACAAGAAAAAGAATAATAAACGAATTGATGTTTTATTTTTAATAAAAAGAGCCATGATTTCTATTTTTTTCTCGACAACAAAGTGCGAAAGTCATTCAAACAACAGGAATGTTTTATTTCAAGATGTTTAATCCGAGAAAATACAAAATTTAAAAAACGCGGTGGTGTCCCTGGAGGCACCTTAACGAAATTATTGAAAAACTTCATAAGAGGAAGGTTCAACATGCGAACATAGATCGACAATACACAAGAGTACCTTTTTTTAAGTCTAAGGTTGAAACTACCTAGATATATTATTTTAAATTCTTTATCATACAGGGTGTTAAAAATTTAGGCATTTGGTTGCTTAGCCCGCCTCTGGCAAACTAAAAACGCTAAATATGTTTGAAGGACACTATTTTAAGAGGTCCTTACTACTGATTATCACATTAAATTTTTATTAAATTATATTAAGTACTTTAAAAGTTATTCAAGAAAAATCGATTTCCAGTGGTGTCCTTCAGGGACACATATCTCCGTAGAGAGGGCCTGTAGGAAAAAAATTATAGATACTTTTCATCTTATTTTTTCATGTTCTATCTGCACCCGACAATTTTCCCACATTTTTCCGGACACCCTGTATATTTTTTTAAACTGTGTCCTAACTTGGAGCAGGTTATTAGCATAGAATACATACAGATTTGCCCTTAGACGAGCAATAAACCTCACCTTTCATGAAAACACGGTGACAAATGTACAATTACCTATCTAATTATAGTTGCATGCCAATCTTCAGTCTATGTAATGTCAATCCTCAGCAGACGCCTCTTTCGTTCAAAACTGTCCAATAATTCGTTCAAAACTTTCAGTGAATGAAGTATGAAAAGTTTTGAGCGTGTTTAGTTCTTTTCTCAGTAATGTGCAAGTTCTACAAAACTATTTAGGAATAAACATTTGTGCACCTTGATCACAATCTCCTTAATTTGCTTGAGTATCAGCTCAGTCTCAACTCAGAAATTATCCCTGTACATATCAAACCCTTCGATGTGGAATGAGGACCCCATAGCATGCTTTCTTCCAAAGTTAACCCTCAGTAAAAGGGTGCATCAACTGTGCCAATCTGGAACCTAATAGAACTTCACGGCTTTTTGTATCACATAAAATTAATATGAATTTTTTTGTGAACAATCCTTTCAATATACACACGGGTGTATATTTTCTATTATCTTTCATAATTCAACTAAATTATTGCCAAGCAAAATATAACATAAAAATGTAAAAATAATAAGACTTGTGTGATTAAGATAATGCACAGGGTGTTCAATATTCCGACTCCAAAATTGAAAAACTTATTATTATTTTTTATTTTCATTTGCTTTATCGGTTCTTGCTAGGTAGATTGGTACCAGTGGCCCCAAAACTTGAAACAATGTTAAAACACAATAAAAAATGAGATTTGGTAAAAAAAAAATTGTAGTCAGATATACAGAGCCTTCAGAAATGATTACAAGCCACGTGACCTACGCGTATATGCAACCAATATTGCTCTGTTGCCAGCACTTTCAAGGAAATCCCTAAACATCAATAGTGTGGTTGAAGGGATTACTGATGTAAATAAATTTGTTTTTGAAATTGAGTACATAACCTAATAAATTGCTCCACTACTGAAATTTAATACATAAAATTTAATATTACATAGTTACTGACGAAAACAACGTTTATTTGTTTCGTTGGAAATGTTTTTAACTTTATTAGAAAGAGAAAACTACCAATCTTCTCTTGTTAATGAACAAATTGAAATTTTTATGAAAACAAAGAGTATATAATGTGAACAAAACTGATTTTTTTATTGTATTGCAGGGTAAAAGAAACATATTTTACTGTATTAAGATTTATTTACAATATTTGGGATACATTACATATTGTAGTGTTTAAAAGAATTTATTTGTGGAATTTCTTAGTTATTTATCTTCGCTTGGGTATTTTGCCACTTGAATAAAAATTAACAAATTAAAATAATTACATGTTGTGTTCAAAATGGTGCCCTTCACTTGCTATGCAAAAATTTACCCTCCTGTGCATATTTTCAAATACATTGAATGAATTGATAAAAGCAACCTACTTGCAGCTCGTCATCATGTAACTGTTCTAAAAACGGCTCTAAAATAAGGGTCCGATATCTTTGAGCATTTATAGTTTCGTAGAAGAATATACGTCTTTTTGATATCGCTGTCTAAACACCAACTTTTACGAGATGTAAACTGGTTTCTACAAATGTACTCGTATGAGGATTCTCTGCAGCCCAGGTTCTATAATTTTGGCTATTTACATAACCAGATAAATGAAACCATCCTTCGTCATTCACAATAGTGTAATCGTCTTCCATAGTCAATGGGAAGTAATTCTTGCACAACAGTTCCCTTGTATGGGTGTAAGTGCAACCGTTTTTTTAAAAGCTTTGTGACATGTTCCAACTGAACTTAAATATAATTCGATACCGGTTTCAAATAAAAATTTCAAAATTGATATATTTTAGGGATGCAACCTAAATGAATTTGTGAATATTTACATCAACTTAATAAAAAAAATTACCTGTCTGAGCAGAGAATTTTGATATAAATTTTGTAGGACTTTGAGTTATTCGTTGCTGTATATTATCAACGATTTTCCTTTGCAAATGCATTGTTTATTTTCAAATCGTTTGACGATAGTACACTTTCGGTATGAAAATGTGTCACAGTCAATGTTTCCGATTGGGAACTCGGTTATAAATTGCTCAATGCAAGATTGTAAGAGTATGTCCACAACCCGTCTTCACTTCTAGTCCCACTTCGAAAATGAGCCATTAAAATAAAGGCATCTTGCTCAACAGTAAAAGGCATACTGTTCTGAAGTGAAATAAGAATATTATTAACCTCAAAATTTTGTTTTTGTTACAACTTACCAGTAATACGACGAAGGACCAAAAGTTTAGCTATAAAACAACCGATAAGTTTGAAATATGTATGATTTATTAATTTAGGCAAAGGAAAACAATAAGACACTAGAAAATCGCAAGGATAAAATAAATCAACAACGGCGCGGGAAATAGCGGGAAGACGAACGCCACTGAAAGATACAGAAGTACCAATTTTGTGTCACACGCTCTAATGCTTCGTTTACAATGAGCAATGCGAAACGGTTGTGCCACGCGGGAGATGGGCGATCGCCGATTGGTTGAATAAAATGTCAAGAATAAATTACACTGATCACAGCCGTTGAAATCACAGCCGCGTAATACTGTGTTTTAATGTAACCTTGGTCTTATTCTTGTAGTAAAGTTAACAGAATTTAATTCTAACACCAAGGAAATAAAATAACCATTTCATGCAAAATTACTGGTCACGTGGCTTGTAATCATTTATGAAGGCTCTGTATATTTCATTTCATCATATTTAACAAAATTCGATTTAAGTACCGGGATATCGTACTGATGTCTTGTTTTTCTCACATTCCTGATTTAGGGACTTCCATTCATATGTGAATAAAGAACCTATATAACTATATACTTACAGTTATTTAAATATTTCACAAATTGACCATTTCATGCCATAGGAAATAAAAATAAAGATTTGTAAAAGAATACGATCCACAAACTAAAGCTTTAAGATTCAATATAGGTAGGTACTACTGCATTAATGAGAACTGTTGATTAAAACAAGTTTTGGTAATTACATAACATAGAATTGCTTTTATTTATTTGGTAGGCGAGTATAAAAAGTAATAATCAATAAATGGATATATGTATAACGTATAAATTATAATATATCAAAGCTGTATTTTTAGTTATTTATAATATGTCGTAAATATATATGTATATGTACGAAGCACAACTGTTTATGTCTAATTTGCAGTTAAGAGCAGGGTAATGATGGATTGCAATATTGTTGCACGCTACAGTACTTACAGTTTGAAGACTTTTTATTAAACCTATTGTTTACTTCATTAGTACTAATACAAAAAACAAATTACGTTCAAAGGATTTTTACTTAACCTTTGTCGTACTTTAGTTTGCATTTTCGTAACACAGTTTTGTACTTTAGCGCAGTTATAATGTTATTCGTTTCAAACTTTTCTTTCATCGAAGTTTTGGAGATATAAGCCAAAGTTATTTTAAAGGCCCGTTTGCACGTGTCAAGTCACGAGTCAAGAAACTTACCTTCACGCTTGCGTGACTTCTACTTGACTTGATAGCTTGGGAAAGCCAACTGTCAAGTAGGCAATCAAGTGATAACATTTATGGTACAGGTAACAGTCAAGTCAAGCTACTTGTCCACCGCGCAGAACACTTGACTTGCCTCCCTACATGACATAAGTCACTACTTGACTTGACCGAAATTGTTTCTATGATGCAAGTAGAATATTTCACTTGACTTTACCGCTTTACATGATCGTTTACTTAACCCGTGTAAATTTATTTTAAAGGCGCGTTTACACGTGTCAAGTCGCGAGTCAAATAACTTACCTTTCATCACACTTGCGTGATTTTTTTCTACTTGATGTGACTCATCTATAGCTTGTGAAGGTAAGCGGTCAAGTAAGTAATCAAGTTATAAAATGTATGATACAGCTAGCAGTCAAGCAAAGCTACTTGTCCACCGTGCAGAACCACTTGACTTGCCTCACTACACGGTGCAAGTCAGTACTTGACTTGACCGCAACTATTTACACGATGCAAGAAGAATATTTCACTTGACTTTACCGCTTTACATGATCGTTTACTTGACCAGTGTAAAATTGTTATAAAGATGCGTTTACACGTGACAAGTCGCGATTCAAGTAACTTACCTTCACATTTGCGTGATTTCTACTTGACTTTATTCAACTATAACTTGTGAATGTAAGCGACCAAGTAGGCAATCACGTGATACAATTTATGATACCGGTAGCAGTCAAGCCAAGCTACTTGTCCACCGTACATAATCCCTTGACTTGCCTCACTACATGACGCAAATCAGTACTTGACATAACCGAAACTCTCTACATCGTGCCAGAAGAATATTTCGCTTAACTATTTTACTTGATCCGTGTAAACTTCCTTTAAAGGTACGTTTACACGTGTTAAGTTGCGAGTCATGTAACTTACTTTCATTCACACTTGCGTGATTTGTTGATGGAATATTGCAACATTCTGTATTGTCATCAAACATCCCAATAATAAAATATTTTAACTTTGTAGACGCATATGGCTTAAATTTTAAGTAACCTTGGTGCATTTTTACTACAGCGTGAACATGGCTATAAAATAAACGACAACCGCCCTTAAGGTTTTCAGATAGCTGCAAAATATTCTTATTAAGGAAATGTAGGATCTTGCACATTTAATAAGTCAACAATACGCTTATGCATTGTATTATAATGCGGTGCGATAAAGCAACTGACAACGACAAATTCTAGGAATTATTCAGTGGAAGAATGGACGAAGTTAAGAAAATTTAATAAATTATAAGCTAAGAGGAAAACCTTCTGCATAATACTGACTCAAATTAATATTTCATATTGTCCGTACTAAGGTTAGTACAAATCCGTAAAATTCAGGTACGGATTTAGTCTTTACGCTAATGGAAACCTGAGTGGATTTTCTTTTTTCTATTAAACGCGAGTCGTAACCGTAAGTGTAACAGAAAATATAATAAGAAATAAAAAAGAAAGTACTCAAAAACATTTTCTATTGCCATTGTTGTATTCAGGTGAATAATGCGAAGAATAATAACTGCATAATTATATTCTGCGTAAAAAGTATTCAGTATTGATTATTGTAAGTGCTTAAAGCAGGTTACGGACGGTGAGCTATAATATAGGTATATCTGATATATTACAAAAATATCGCTTGTGATTAAAATGCATATGCATATATTTATATCTATGCGGTTTACTTGTCTGTAGGAATATATATATCTTTACAAAGATATACATTATCGATTGCCGTCCGTAACCGGCTTTATGGGAATACAAATTTTTATCATACAGATGGCAGCTGTAACAATTTGGCAGGTTTTTTTGTCAATAACCCCGCAATATTTAACAGTGTAGTATATCCTAAATTATTTTTTGCAACAATTTACAATTTTATATCGTGAACAACAAAAAATGGTGCTGTTTACTTCCAGTTCTTTCAGTGAAAACAAAGTATCACACATAAATCAAATAAAGACAGTACTGCATTATACAGGGTGTTTCAGGAGGAGATGTACTATCGTTTGCAATAATAATGACACTCATTAAAATGAATTTTGCGATTTATTTAGAACTTCTGTATTTGTAATGAAATCTACTTCACATTTTTAATATTAGTTATTAGTTGTTTCACTCACCGATAGAGATTTAATGAAATTTCTACTCAGAACTTCCAGAAGTTCAAAAACTGTTTTAAGAGAGTGCCATTATTATTGCAAACGATTGTACATACTTCGGTATGTTATTCTACGTTCAATTCTAAGCAAAAAAATTCATATGACTTAGGTCTGGAAACGCTTCGTTTAGGACATACAGGATGTCAAATTTGAAAAAATTCTTTAATAATTTTCGACTACTTTGAGTTAAATTCATGAAATTTTGTATGCGGAGGTTTCTTGGGACGGAATATTCAAATTTTATACACAATTGGCTGTATATCCAAGAGGGCACCACAAGCGGCCATTAGAATCCTTTTAAATCGCTTCAACTTGTTTGTGCCACGGTGTATGTCATTTTGGAATAGATAAACATTTTCCCCTACCTTAAAAAATTTATACCTTATTGAACTCTGTAGGAGCAGCCGTTTTCGTTAAAAACTCATCTAAAGTTGATGATGCATGCAAATTATGTATTAGAATGCTATTGTCAGGTTTTGTACAATTTGTTTAGAAATGTTATTTTTGCATTTATCACAAAACAGTCAGGCTGTTTTGATTAAAAAATAATAGTTCTTGGTACCTAAAGTGTTATGCCTTGTTTTTTAGATAAAAGTAAAGTAGTACTCTAATACATAATTTGCATGCATCACCATATTTAGATGAGTTTTGAACGGAAACGGCTGCTCCTAGAGACTTCAATAAATGTTTTTTAAGTAGAAAGGGTAGGGGAAAATGTTTCTCTATTTCGAAATGATATACACCGTGGCACAAAAATGTTGAAGCGATTTAAAAGGATCCTAATGGCCGCTTGTGGCGCCCTCTTGGATATACAGCCAATTGTGCATAAAATTTGAATTTTCCGTCTCAAGAAAGCTCCGCATACAAAATTTCATGAATGTAACTCAAAGCAGTCGAGAGGTATTAAAGAAAATGTAATTATTTTTTTTTAATTTGACATCCTGGATATCCTAAACGAAGCGTTTCCAGATCTAAGTTCATAGGAAATGTTTTGCTTAATTGAACGTAGAATAACATACTGAAGTATGTACATCTCCTCCTGAAACACACATACAAGGTGGTGCAAAATGAATGGGTAGTAACTGTTGATTGTACACGTGAAATTAATATGATTTAGCCTTAGTAAAATGTTGCTTGTGTGCAGTATGGAAGCTTTAGCAATAATACACACACCATCAAAAGTCTTGGACCCCCTATATATAAAATGATTCGATAAAACCTAGTGGATTTTCTTAATGTGTAAAAAAGTACATGTACTTAGGGAACAAAAAAGACAATGAAAAATTGCAGACCATGAACCTTTCCTGAACCTGTATTCAGTCAAGTGTTCCTCTGAATTTTTGTACATTATAATGTCAGGATGTGCGTATACCCGAGCAAGAATGACTATTTTACATGATGCAGGACATTCAAATCATCAGCTATCGAACATGTTGGGCATTCCTAGATCATTTTTTGTACGAATAGTACACATATATGAAAAATGATTTGATATAGTGGAAAACAGACCACGTACTAGACGTCCTCGAGTATGTAACGAAAGGGAGGATCGATATTTGGTATAATATGCCCGTAGACACCGCACATCTTCAGATTCAGCTCTCAGGCCCCTCATTCAAGGTACGTTTCGCCGTGTTATATCGACACCTGTTATTTGAAGACGACTCCACAACGCAAATTTACGTGCTAGAAGACCATTACGGGTCCCCACTCCACTTCCAAGGCATCGTGCTGCCCGTGTCCAGTGGGTCTTATTTACAGACGAAACCAGAATTGGGTTGGTTAATGATGATAATCGACAAAGAGTCTGGAGAGAACCCGGTCGTCAACAGCGACTTTATTTTCCCCATAAAGTTGCTCGGTATGAAGGGGTACCGTAATGTTTTCGGGTGGAATAATGTTCAACCGCCGCACCCCATTAATTCGCATACCACAGAATATGACTAGTCAAATTTACATCGAATAAGTTATTACGCCCATTATCTACCCCCTACGTAATGAATTAGGTGAACATTTTGTGTTTATGGACGACCACGCTCGACCACATCGCACAAGAAAGGTTCAAGAGACACTCGAAGCAGGACATATCAATAGATTAGATTGACCAGCCAACTCTCCTGACATGAACCTTATTGAAAACATGTGGGATTTCGTTGCTAGAGTCATTCATAATCATATTCCTCCACCTCAGACTGCAGATGAGTTAATCGTGACTGCAGAAGAGAATTTGAACATTTAATTTAGTTGATTTTTTACATAATCATTATCATTTTCAATATTGTGAAAGTTAAATATTAAAATCTTCAAACATTATTTTCTTGAAATTTTTGTTATGTAACAGCATAATTTTTCATGATGTAGCATAACACGCTCTTTCAAATGGTATGGTCAAAATTGGGGGTTGATTTTAAAAAAATTTTTGATGACGTCATATCTCGAACAACGATGACGTCACAAATGTGGGTCGTATGTCAAAAAGTGCCTTTTTTAAAAACAAAATCGACGTGCCAGGGGATTTTTTCGAAAACTTCTCAATTTCAAAAATAATGAATTTATTCTTTACTTTTCGAAAGCACTGTATACTGGGATACAATTAATTTGCTTACTTTAAAATGAGGAACATGATTCGTTTTTATGTTCATTAACGTCGGCTTGTCAAGACGAAGCCTACTTAGGTTACTGCCGGAATAATATTACTAGTGGTCGGAAAGCACGCGCCAGAATCGCATGATTAAAGCAGAAATATCTCGAAACCGGAGCGGTTTATCGATATCAAACAGGTATAGCTTTACCCTTAAAAATAATAGGCCTATTAAATTATTTAATCAAAATCCAGACAAGCTTTGCATAAAAATATTACGATGAAAAACATCAGTGTGGAACTAGCGCCCTCTACAAGATACACGTATAGAAAATTATTGTTAATTCAATTAAATACAGGGTAAGTCATTGATAATGGTACATAACTTAAGGGTAGATTGTTAACGTCAAAATAAAGCGATTGAGCCCAACATGCCTTATTTAATTGTTACTCCTTTTCATTCTACAGGGTGTTAAAATTGAAAAAATATTTTCGATTTTTTTGCTATATTTTAAGAACATATGAACCGATTGTATTGAAAATTTGTAGTCTTATGTTTTCTGATGTGGCAATTACGAATATGCAAAGAATATTGAGGTCACGACTAGGGGCGCTAGTTATACTGTACTGTTTATGTAAAAATATGTTTAACTTTTTGTATTTTACACTTTTGATTTTTTTTTTATTAAGAAACTATTGAACTACCTTCAATTCTAAATAGAAAAGGTATATCTGTTACAAATCGATAAACTAGCGCCCCCTAGTTTTGACCTCAACACTGTTTGCATATTCGTAATTGCCACCTCAAAAAACATTAGACAACAAAATTTAAAAACAATCGGTCTTAAAATATAGCAAAAAATCGAAAACATTTTTAAAAATTTATCACTCTGTAGAATAAAAAGGAGCGACAATTAAATAAGGTATGTTGGGCTAAATCGCTTTATTTTAACGTTAAAAATCTGTCCTTAAGCTATGTACCATTATTAATGACTCACCTTGTATATTTTCAAAGAAATACAGTTAATATTCAAATATTTCTCTTGTTTCTCATCATAAAATGTATTCAAATGGAAATAAGAAATGCTCAATTCCATTATACATTTTAACCAAATTAATAGTAAAAGTGATTTACCGAAGATCCACAAGGACAATACACCTCTTTGACCAATTGCCTGCACCATTGGAAGCCCCATCTATAAACTAATACATTAGGTAGCTAACTTAACGAAACCACTCGTAGGAAAGTCTGAACATAATGTGAGAAACTCCCTACAAGAATTTTTAGATCGTATTAACCAGCAACATAACAAGATCAACTTTACCATGGAAGTGGAGCAAGACAATGCCTTATCGTTTCTAGATATTCTGGTAAAAAAAAACCTCTGGCGTCTTGAGATACGGGATCTACAGCAAGACCATACTAATAGATATCTGCATGGAAAAACTAATCATAATTCGACACAAAAACGCAAAAACGTTGGCTGATGAGGACCATCGACAAGAAGAAATAGATTCGCTCCGATTTGCGTTCCTAGCAAATGAATACTCTAAGAAAGACATCGATAGAGCCATTAGGCCTTGGCGTGCGCAAGCAGCAAGGCCCAAGGAGGAAGTCACTACAACCACAACTTATAAATATTACGCAAAAAGACATGCTGACTACTTTGACATCAACATGTAAATCCGTCGTTCCTGAACATGTTTGGAGACAGGGACACAGAATCTCACTAGACGACACTAGAGTGCTGGTTCGTATCAATGGGTATTACAATCTAGCACGAAGGGAGGCTTTGGAGATTCTTCAATACCCGAACAACATGAACAGGGACGATAGATTGTTGGTTGTTGGTCACACTTGGATGTCTCTGCTTAAGAACAAACAAGTGAACCGGAGCTTACCTGAACCAGCCATCCGTAACACGTCAGAATCAGTCAACCTAAACACTGATCTAACCAACCTTGACGCACCGACTAGTATACACGTTTTTCAGGATGTAGGGAACAGCAGAGTATTTGCACAATGCATACTGCATAAATTACGTTTTGTTTTAGTGGGATAGTAATCTCACTAAATAGAAAAACGTAATTTATGCTATGCTAAACAACAATAATGTTTCGTAATTTAAAATTTTTCTTGTCTTTAAATTAAATGTTATAAATTTTTAATTTAATTTATACGAATAATCAAGTGAATGTTAAAATTAAAGTCCTACAAAATAATTAATTAAAATAATGGCGTTGCTGTGAGACGAATCGTCTTGATTTGAACAAAATATATTTTTATGTTAACAACATTTGTATTATCTTAACTAAATAAAATGGTCAAATTGATTGAAACATATTTTGTTATGAATAATTTGGTTAATGGAATCAAAATTTCTTTGACTTTACGAACTAGTTCCCATGTGTATTTAAAAATTAAGTTCAGACTTAGATTTCTCACTATCAAGAATGAATCAAGTTTGTACGCCTTTTCACTAAAGATGTCTGAAATGGCCATATGCCAAATAATAGGTAACTAAATAGTATACACTGTGATGAAGAATTTCTAATTATTTACTAGATTGATTTTAGACCTTATGTAAATTGGACATTTGTGTCTCGTGTGTATAATTTATTATACAGGGTTAACCATGACTAAGTACAAAAATTTTAACCACGTGCTCAGGGAGGTCTAAAAAACAATAAAAAATTTATTTCGGAATTCTTGCTCAATGTTTAAAAAGTAGAACAAAACCCTCTTTTCCTACGGAAAGTCAGCGCCTATGACAAACAAACATCGTCCGAGATGTCAACTACCATGCGGTCATTTTTTGCAGCGTTGTCCATTGTTGAAACGACAAAAATAAACATTTTTATTAATAATAATAATGCCTAAGTACCTGATAGATAACAGTTAGTCCGGTTAGATGCAATATTTTGTATTTGTTCTTTGTTTTTTCGTCGCACACTGCCAAAACTACATTTTCACTCCTTGCAGATTCGACATGATTATTCACTAACATATCCGATTTAAAATACTTTATTTAATTATTATAAAACGTTTAAAATTAGTCACTAAATAGTGTTCTAAAATAACATAACCTAGAATACTGCATTGCTAGTTGCATACTATGCAAAGCTCAAAGAACATGCGAAGCTTAGTTTTATTCTAAGGGTCTAAGAAACATTTTTACAGAACACTGTAAACATCTTGGGATGTTATAGTTTAAAATATTACTAATTATTTTATGCAAACATCGTCGATTACTGTCAATATTGCTGCTATTATTACTATTAACAGAATTTAGTTCCTCAATAACACAAGAAGTTTAAAAATCGCCGTGAAGTGCACCTTGCATGAGTGGCCTACAGATGGCAGATGGCGTCTGTAGATGTCAAAAAATGATGCACACGACTGCGGTACTCTGATTAGTTTGAAATAATTTTTCAGTACTTATTTTTCGCAAATTTAATTGTTCGCGTATTTTTTAGTGTATTTAGAAACATGTCATATTCAAATGCCAAGATGACGGATAAGGTGCTGATTTATGGGAGTGTGACAAGTGCATATTATCGTGTGGCAGCGTAATACCAAGGACGTTTTCCGTGTACACAAAATATATGCTGAAAACTTTTTCAACCACATTGAACAACTGTTATATTGCCTTGGCGGTAAACGTGTGACAGTGTTTTTATGTATTTGTGTACATTTGCGTGTATTTTTTGTTATCCTTTGTAGTTTTTTCCGACGTAAGTAATCCACAGTCATGAGCGCCGGACCAAGGTGCCTCGTTTTAAATAAAAAGAACGGTTGAGGGAAGGAGGTCCACAGCAAGTACAAAAATTTTTGCAATGGCAGGTTTTAATTGAAACAAGCAAGAAAGCAGAAAATGATACAACGTTCTTAAAATCTCTCCAAATATCAATCCTGGAAGTAAATATTTGTGTGTTTCTCATTAAATCATTAAATAATAATCTACATTCCGTAAATATTTTTTTTTCTTTTAAAGTGGCGTAAACTGTCACTACGTTTGACACTTTTGACTTTGGCCGAATAAATCTAACCTCGCGGCTGAAGTGAGACGGCCAGTGACGGCGATAAATAAGGATTTAATAGTTTTGAAAAAAACATTTTTTCACTTTATAAATAAGTTTGGAAACTTTTTGATAGATGATTCCGTTAATTCCTATTTCAATGTAATTTACCACCATCCTCAGGGCTCTACAATACATACAAAAATGTTTCATATAAATTTGTAAAAAAACGCTAGATTAAAATTTGTTAAAAATCACGATTCAGTTATCACAAATTAAAATTTTCTTTTTTTTTTGTTTTTTTTTTAAAGAAAGTCATTAAAATATTCATTAATGTTCCTGTCCTGTCACGAAACCAAAAAATTGGTTACAGATATTAAAATTTATTATTGAATTTGCATTACTTCCGAAGCATCAAATGAAACACCCTGTATATTCAATCAAAACCTGTAATTACCTTCCCTATACCTACTTCTTTTAAGTCTTCTGTTATTGACGGTTTTTGTGATAAGTAATTAAAATGATCCAATTTCTTGCGAGATGGCTGTGAAATTGCTAGGTAGCTAAAACTATCAAGCAAATGATGACTTAAGACATATTGGTTTTGTTCTCAAAATAAATGTTTTCTTTATCTGTACTTTTAAGAGATTCGAAAGGATTACTGCAGATCTTTGATATATTAAATAGTAACATTGCATTAACAAAAAATATAAAAATAGAATACATAGCTAGCATTTTTTTCAAAATACCTATATAGTATTCCTCTTTAGAGTAATATATAATTACACACATCATCAAAAGTCTTGAAGCCCCTAATAATTAGATTAAACCTAGTGGTTTTTCTTAATGTAGTAAAAAAAGTGCATGTACTTAGAAAACAAAAGAGACAATAAAAAATTGCAGACTATGAACCTTATTACCAATGTTTTTACAAATCTGGTCAGTTTGGCAGTGTATTCAGCCAAGTGTTCCTTTGAATTTTTGTACATTATAATGCCAGGACGTGAAATTTCTGCGTTTACCCGAGCAAGAATGACTGCTCTACATGATGCAGGACATTCTAATCGTCAGATATCGAACATGTTGGGCATTCCTATATCATCTGTTGTACGAATAGTACACAGATATGATTAATAAAGAACATCAATACTTTGTCCTGCACAAAAGTAACAATTATTTTGCTGCTAGATCTAGACGTAGAGTATAATATACAAAGCCTACGGAGCTACAGAAGTCAGGGTGCTCACCGATAATATGCATGAAATTAAAACAAGCCCCGATCTTGATTCTACACGATAAATTTCACAAGTGTGCGGACCAAATCGTCGAAACTACCTACCGTTAATGAAGTACAACTAGAAAATTGCAAGAGAATGAGAAATAATTTTTATTGCACTCCACTTTCGATTCACCAGAAGTATTTCTTAATGTATCGAGACCTTAGCCTTAGTATTTGCTCTGTAATACACTATATACAGGGTGTTGTATATAAGAACCGACATAGAGCAGGTGCGCAGAGAATCCCAAAATATACATAGTTGCACACAGGCCTTCAAAGTAGGACCAAATATTTCGAAAAAAAAATATCTCTAAATTACTGTAACTTGAAATAACCAAATTTGGTACATGCTTTAGGTTTATTATTGGTATTCTTTGACTATGAGCTCAAGTAAATTGAAACACTACAAGGTGTTCATTGAGGGTGAGTCACCCCTAAAATTATACCAATTTTTTTCAATGGTTGAATTTAAAAATAATGATAATATCCCGCACAGAATTTAATTTAAAACACTGTTACTCTTGCTGAATTTTAAAAAACTTTTAAAAAAAAAATTCATTAATTTAAACTAGACTTTAATAGTGTTTATTAGAAGAAATGAAAAAGGCAACAGTAGGCTTTGTCTTTATTTTTGCTACTGTTTGTTGCTGAAAATGGATGGAAAATTTACATTCAGCGAACAAGTTGACATGTTACGTTGTTAGATTTCTGTGAAGGAAACTGTAGAAGTGTGGAAGAATATGGTAGTTTTCATACAGTGGAAAACAGACCACGTAGTGGACGTCCTCGAGTATCTAATGAGAGAGGATCGGTATTTGTTGCAATATACCCGTAGACACCGCACATCTTCAGCTTTAGCTCTCAGAGCCCACTTTCAAGGTACATTTCGCCGTGTTATATCTACACCAGTGGCAGCTCGTGATGTTTTCAGTAAAGGAGGCTTGAAGTGAAAAACCTCAAACTATCGTTTTATAATCACACTAGCACATTTCCTCACCACTTTTAAGAAGAGCATGAAATTCTTTTAATAGCAAATAGGTAATCTACAATGTCCATGCAACTAAAGTTGTTGAGGTTATTGTCATTTTGAGCCTCATTTTGTAAATAAAGTTGCAGATGTAGATGAGTAAGTCGTTATGGCAGAAGAGGAATGGAACAATATTCCGCAATAGATCGTGAACCGCTTGATTATCTCAATGTACACACGTGTCAATATGCTACTGGAACGTGGTGGAGGTCATATCGACTTAGTCAAGTAGAGAACTTGCTTTGTTACTTCTTTTTGATTTAATAAATTTTGTCAAAAATATTATACATTTGCAGGTTTTTAATTTTCTAAGTACTCAGTTTATCGAACATATTCTTTTCACAAAATAAAGATTCAGAAAACAATATACTTTTATAAATGTATTTGGTTTTTCTGACAAAAAGATGTCTTTAACAAGAATGAGGGGGAATCCAAGACTTTTAACGTTGTGTGTATTTATACGGTGGGACACAGAGGACAGTTATAAAATACAAAATTATGCATTATTACACACGATTTTTAGCTGTTTAATGTACGAAAATTTATAGTTGCTCTTGATATCCTGATCAAATGCTTACAGCAACTGTCAATTTTCATTCACCAAAATGATCACGATATGAAAAAATTTAAGTACATAAGCCGTCTAAAATGGAATGCAATAACACATATTTTTTGAAATTATCACAAAATGCAAATTTAGTGCCATTAAAAAAAAGTCGTGAATTAAACACAATGGCTGGATGTCAAGAATATGTAAATACGTATATTAAATATACTTTATTATTGAATTAATACATATATACGTATGTATACATTTTAAAGGCTTCAGCAATGGAAATATAATTTAGGTTTTATCGGAGACCATTAATGTGCTAAAGTAACACCTGCAGAGGCCTATAGGCTTATATGAATCATTCACTTTCTTAGGGAAATCTGCGAAGCAATGTTCAAAAGGAAGTTTCCAAAAGAAAAATGTTTTTAGTTTTTAGAAGAATATTTTAGTTTTTCATTATTAGACATAAGTTACACACACAGCAGTTTTCACAGCTGTGACGTGTGGTTCATATCATTTGGCTAAGACTTTTTCAAAAAACGAGGCGGCGAAAACCTGCATTGGTCCATCTAGCGCCACAGACACAGCGGTTTGTGTGGTTGTTTACTAAGTGCTAGGATAAATCAAAACACACACGAAATCGCTGTGTCCGTCATCTCCCATAAATTTTGCCGATTCGGCTGCCGAGGCGGCATCAACTCGTGTCTGCGATTGCCTTTAACTACAACTTTAACGAAAAAGTATGTTTAGTATGCCAATGTCCGGTGGAGAAGTCTTAAAAATAAGATATTAGTTTTTTTTGTTGCTGTTTTATTTGGTTGAAACGAAGCCAGTATCTGCTTCTTAAATTAAAGTAGTAAATCCTTATAAATGCGCTGTCTTAGGTTCGATGATGTTTAATTAAAGTATGATTGTACGGTTACTTTGATGTTCTAAATAACTCTCATCAGACGTTTCTTTAAAGTTCCTGCAACTTCAAACGTTCTTTATCTTTGAAATATAGTTTTTTTCATTTATTTTTGATATACATACCTAAATTAATCAGAAACACTCCTGGCTAAAGGAAGAGCAAAAAGTTTCTTTGGCAGTTATGCAGTAGGGAACGTATTCTTCCCACATATTTCCTCCCCATTAATTTCCTGTTTGATCTATTTTCGCAATATTTTGCCCAGCCAATAAAAATATTAATTTACTGAAAAAAATCTCATTACCGTAAGAAAATATATTTCTCAGATCAAGTGGATAAAAATACTTGCTTCGCAGGTGATTGCTGTGAAAGCTAAAATAGTTATTATCTTGTTGCACTATTTAAAAAGGGATCTAGTTCGAAAAAAACAATGTGGGTCCATACAAGTTACTTACTTCCATGCAAGTTGACTTACAGAATTTTAGTAACAATAACTTACCATTTATTAAGTAAATAATTGGCTACAAGATCATTACACCTATGAAGGCGACATCCCAAATTCTCCTCCACACCTAGCGTCTCATAGACTACTGGTTTCATGTAATCCCACATAAAGAAATCCATTGGTGTTAAATCAAGGCTTCGGGTTGATCAACGGGTCCTTCCCCATCCATCTGTCAGGGTTCTGTGTGGTTATTACAAAAACTGTTCGAAATTTTGTCCCTCGACTTGTACAACATTTGGTACGCCTTATCCAATTTTGCCGTACTAAACCGAATGTTCCTCTTGGTATCTAGCCGATAGTGAAGAGTTGTCCCCATCATGTAAAAATCACAATGCATTGTCGGACATCTAGAGGTACATTTTCAATAAGGACGGGCAGGTCATTGTGAGCAAATTCGAGATATTGTAAACCATCCATACGATTGGGCAATAGGAACGGTCCAATTATGCCTTCATCTACAATTCGTACTCAAACATTCAGTAAAAAACTGTGTTGGAAATGGTACCGTTCAATTGCGTGTGGATTTTCGAGTTCCCAAACGTGTATATTATAAATGATTTGTATTCCATTGCCGTTCGTTTACTATAGAGAGCATATCCCCACTCTTATTTGCCAATCAGGCGTGTGGACGCGCCCTACAAGCGGAAAAACTTGTTTACTTTTTTTGTATATCAGATATCGTTGAAGTACAGTTGCCCAGCTACGTATTGATTTATCATGCTGGAACTTTAAACATTTTTTACGCGAAATCTATTAGACTTATTATAATTTTTTTGGTGATATCGACTTCTTATTTAAGAGTGTACATAGCAAGTTTTTCGAATAAGTTTTGAAATGGTACAAAGTTTTTCGGATAAGTTCTGAAATGTTAAGTTAACATTGTCAATATTCATAAATATTGGCGCGAATTTTAAATTGTCAAAATAAAACGAGTAAAATTAAGGGTTGTATGAATACAATCCCACCCTAAAAAACCTTTGAAGGATGCGTAACCATAACTGAAGACAACATTTTTTAGCACCACTGATACCAAAACGGCCCATTTCCGAATGGCAGTTCCTATATTATACAGGGTATGTTTAAATGAAGTAGCAAAAATAAGACCACAGATTCTTTAGGTGAAAATAAATAGATTTAACCTAACATACTTATATCCCAAGTCGCATAATAAAAAAGATACAGGGTGTCAATTTTCGAAATGTGTAGTTAACTTCTTAAAAAATCCGAATTTTTATATAAAATTTGTAAATCAGGGGTTTTTGCTGGCGCAAAATTCAAATTTGTTTCTACTTTTGACGTCACTAGTAGAGGGCGCCATCTTATTGAAGTCGTTAGAAGTATCAGATTTCGAAATCCTATTTGAAATATTCAGTGCACCGATTAAAATCTGTTATCGTTTCAGGTAAAGTGCCTTTTCTACTGAAAATACAGCAAAATGTTACTTGAAAAAGTTGTTCCGAACGGTAAATTATGAAGACGTGCAAAATTTAAAAAGATCAGCGTGCTTTGATAAAATCTTTGTGCTTTGCTGAAAAATGGTTTCATCAGCCATCGCCGATCTTCTTGAAATTTTGCTCGTCTCCATAATTTACCATTTTGACACCCTGTACCTTTTTTATTATGCAACTTGGGATATAGATATATTAGGTTAAATCGATTTATTTTCACCTAAGAAATCTGTGGTCTCATTTTTGCTACTTCATTTAAAAACACCCTGTATTTTCGTATCTAAACCTACTCTACTACTATTTTTAGGTATTAACAATATTGTGTGAAACTAACTACTCTGCGGACTAAAGACCCGACCAGCGTTGAATTACACCCACAATATCTACCCATATCTTCTTTATTATTAGCTTTTGTAACATTTTTTTACTGTATTGGAAATGTATTTTAAGCTAATATAAATGAAATCTCCTACAATTCCTATCAGAGAGCATATATATGACTTCATTGATATGAATTGTAGGAGATTTGATTTATATTAGCTTAAAATATCTTTCCAATACAGTAAAAAAAAACTATTCGATGCCAAACATTCTAATCCAAGCCATAACCAGAGGGATAAGGCATGGTGGGGATAAACTTCTTACCACATCTGGAAGTTTATCTTGCATATAATTTTAATATAACTTATCATTATTTATCCCTCAATTCTCGAATTCCTTATTTTTCTGCCAGGAGAATCTTTACGCCTACTTCAATTTTCCACCTGGCTACATGCCTGACATTCAGGTCAAGACATACTAATTAAATAAATAGATCTAAAAATAAAATAAATAAAAATACTTGATCCCAAACTGGTATGTACTAATGAAAAACATATTAAAATTTATAAATATTAAAACATTCCTATAACTATCTTTAAGGCAAAGATATACAAGTTCAGCCAGGATATATCAATAAAAGTATTGATTTTGAAGTAATCCCTTTAAAACTTGACTGTTAGATATTTTAAATATAACGTATTAAACTATAAAATAGATTTTTATACAAAGTGTTTCAAAAAGACATGGCAATATTGCCAGGGTTGACAGAACGTTGGAAAATAAACGTATGTCCTAGAGCCACTCATTTTTGAGATATAGAGCGTGTAAGACAATTTAAAAAAAACAAATTTTGGATGTAATTTAAAAAAAAATAACATTTTAACCAGTTTCTAGCATTTCCGCTGACATTTTATTCTTTTCCTAAGTTGGGGTTTTCCCATTCTAAGTCTATTGATTTACACAAAAAAGGAACTTCGATAATCAGCTAACAGAGTACAACTCTTCCATTAATATGCCATATTTTGTATAATAGTGTGTTTTCATTTAAAAATATAGAAAGCGTTGGAAATGCGTGAAAATTACTATTAATCTACAATATTATTCCTCTAATTCTTTCATAAACTAAAATATTAACGTAAAACAGTATTTTCTAATAGCTCAAAACATTTATTTCGACAAATTTCATCAAAAAGGTAAGGTAAACGACGAAGAATTGGAATTTTGAAGTATTGGAAAATAAACAAATAAAAACAACTTAAATATCCGATATCTCACAAGCCCTGCGTTTAACTGCCTCAAAGTATTTCGTTTTCGTGCCGCCTTCAAATATTTCTTTATACTTTCTCAAGTGGGCTTCGGTTGATTTCAGCATTTTGCTTCCCTTATTCCGAAATGGGCACTTGTTTACTAAATTTTTAGCCGTACCGCACAAGAAAAAATACAGGCAAAATTCGCGGATACTTGCGCGAATTTCGTAACTTTTGTTTTATTTATGGCGGGAAAACCTCAACTTTTGACAAATTTTGCAAAACAGTACAAATATTATTGCTACTTTCATTGTTATGTGGTGTTAATAAGTTTGTTTTGAGTTTCTGACAATCTACCATGACAGTCAATGACAGTTTCATGATGAAAATGTTATAGTTGACAAAATTCGTTAAAAATATATATTTTCCCATCATTAAATAAATCGCGCAAATATTCGCGAATTTGGCATCCATAAGAACAAAAGGTTTTAGAATATTTATTTATTTTATTTATTTATTTACAGTACAAGGCGACCCAAGACAATGAGATAACATTGCAATTTACAGGGTTGCGCGGAAGATACAATAAAGAATTGAGGCGTACAAAATACTTAAGACTAAGCTAGAGCTAACTTATGTGAGCTACAGGGAACAAAAAAAGAAAAAAAAAATAAGAACAATAGTATAACAAAAAAAAATACAAAGTGGAATACAAACGGTTAAATATTAATCTAATTAAAAGTATCAATAGCTAAACGTCTAGATGACGACAGTGAGAGAGAAAATATATCAAGGTTGAAATATAGATTGCAGTTTTGTTGCAATTGGTCACCAGGTGAATTACTAGCAGAATTCATGTGAAACGATCTGGATGGATAATGTGCAATATTAATCATTAGTTTTTGAAGGATATTACTACAGTCGATGACGCTATTAAAAAATTTATGAGTAAAAATTAAATATGTAACACATCTTCTTTCATTTAATTTAAGTAATCGGTAATACTTAAGATTATTATCATAAGTTTCGAAAAGCAATTGTCGGTTGAATCCAAGATTTAGGTGGTAAATGAACTTCATTTGAATCTTCTCAATTATACTTATATACTTTTGATATTGAGGGTTCCAGACGATGGAAACAAATTCAAGGGCACTAAGAACAAGGACATTATATAAAATTATGAGAGAGGCTGGTTTCGAAAAAGATTTAGTTACTCTTAATATAAAACCAAGAAGAATATATTAGAATATATATAAAGCTGTTTACAGGCCTTTTAGGCTCACAGCTGTGTTATTCTCCTCCATTCCATTCTGTCTTTCGCCTTTCTTTTCCAATCCGTTACATTTTTTCTCCCTTAGATCTATTACCACTGCCTCTCTCCATCGCTTCCTCGGTCTACCTCTTTTTTTCTTGTAGTTAGGTTCACTCCCTACTATTTTCTTAACTGCCCTTTCATCTTCCATACGTTCTAGATGCCCTAACCACTGCACTCTTCTGGCTTTTACAAATTCGTCTATTGTTGGTGCCTGGTACATTGCATATATTTCCTCATTGTTTCTCCTTACATAGCCTCCATCTTCTTACCCCCTAGAATTCTCCTTAACGATTGGAAGCACCCTTGGTAATCCTCCGCAGTTAGCCCGCTTAGCACCACGGTTACAGCTTCTTTGACCTCCTGGACGCCGCCATGATGAGTTTCCTTGAGGTGCAACTTCATCTCGGGGAATATAAAAAAATCGCAGGGGCAATATCGGGGCTATAGGGTGGGTGAGGCAACGTTGGAATGCCAAAAACTCTTGCACAATGAACGAGGAAAGGGCTGGCGCGTTGTCGTTGTGCAAGATCCAGCCGTTCTCAGCGAGTTCAGGTCGCACACGGAAAACGCGGGTCCGCAGCTGTTCCAGGACGCCAACATAGAACTGCCCAGTCACTGTCTGGCCGGCTGGAACATATTCACGATGAATGATGCCGTGCATATCGAAAAAAACGATCAACATTGCCTTCGGTCGTGACTTGGACATTCTCGCTTTCCCGCTCTCCACCCTTTCCACCCACTGCTGACTTTGTTTACGGGTATCGAGGTCATACTCAAATATCCAGCTCTCATCTCCAGTGACTAACCGACTCATCCAGTCTCTACCGTCGCTCCGAATGAGGGACAGCAAATCCTCGCAGATTGATTTTCGCATGTCTTTCTGTTCACGGGTGAGAACTTTTGGCACCATCTTTGTGCAAATCTTTGGCATATTCAAATTTTCGTGTAACATCTTGCGAACAGTTTCTTTGTTGACGTTTAACTCGTCAGACGGATCAGTACTCTCAAACGGTCAACATTCGCGTCAGTACGGGAGGTGACGGGAGATCCTTCACGTTCTACCATTCACGCCCCTCCTTTAACCGTTTTGACGTTTCGCGTGTTTTCGAAATGCACTCGTCTTCATACACCACCTGCAATTTTCGAAGGATTTCCGAGAGTTTTTCGCCAGATTTTACTAAAAATTGAATCACAATACGTTGCTTGCAACTTGAGTCACTCAATTTCACGACGCCACTAAAAAAGTTGCTTCCAAAAAATTCACATAAAACACAAACCAAACGTGCTATCAACTTCAACCTTAGACTGAAACTAAAAAAACCTCCCCCCTCTCTAGAAAAACGTTGACGAACGACAATTACTATTTTATATTTCTCGAAAACAAATGACATTTGAAAATCGCATTTTACGCTAAAATATGTATTTTTTAAATTAAAAATCGACCTGTTCGAGGATTTTTCCCAAAAAATAATTGTTTCGTTTTTATTGAATTTATTCCATACTTTTGGCGCATACTGTATTTTAAAATATCATTGGGATATTCCCTCTGCGCCAGAGACAAAACTCCAAACGCTTTCGGTACTACTCGATGGTAAAGTATGCAGAAACTTCGGATTATATGGCTTTCTTTTGTTCATTTTTAAACATCATAGGGTTTCTTTGGGTATATTTAATTCTAAACTGATTATTCTTAAACTTTACATTCAGGCATTTCCAATGCTTCCTTCATTTTTTTTTAAAGGAAACACAAGTTTAATCAATTTAAAACTTTCAAGGCTCTATAAAAAATTATTCTTCGATGTAAATTGATGAAATTTGAGCCATTGGGGTTTTAAGTGATGCTGAAGAACGCTACGTCGTCACATTTTTAATAAAAAAAAATCTCTAAAGTACTTATCGAAAAAATCGATTGCAAAAAAAATTGTAGCATACTGTAGATAAGCAGCTGTATCGTAATAGGTTCAACAATTACATAAAGTAAAGAACTAATACTAAACTAAAATAAACCCTACAAAGTCTATATCATACATAAAATAATTTAATAAATATTTAACGCACGACTTGATGTAACAAAATACAAGGTGTTCTTTTTGAAATAAGAGAGTTTGTAATAACGCGAATTGATAATAATATGGCGACTGGGTTTATGCTGGATATTTTCGGCTCAAAATTTCATATCATTTCCAAATGTGCAACAATGCATTTGCTCCATTTGAAATAAGTTGTCTTCATATCTCAACCCATTAAAATTTTTTCTGTGGGGCTGTCCTAAAGATAAAATTTATTACAGTCTACGTAAAAATATAGTAAAGATCTACGCTCTATCTACGCGATAGAGGTACAGGTTGCTGTTTATAGGTCTATTTCACAAAGTACTTAAAACGTAGACATTTGATAGAGGACTGAGCATTGTCAGTTTGAGTATTTATTAGGATTTATACAATATTTGTGCTATTTTGTTTGGTTAAGTATTGATTTTTGTGTTACGTTAAGTATAATTAGTTTCTTTAATAAATGAATTATTTAATTTTATGGATAATTTTTAAAACAAAATGCAGTGTTATATATTGACATATTCATAATTATATTTTACATCTTCTAGAAGACATAATTTTCAAATTTGAGCCAACTTGATTTTCTAGATGCCAATGGTGAGCTATAAAAAAACGGACCACCCTGTATAGCTTGGACTAAGGTCGTTAAAAATGCCCCCTTATTTGTGTTTGTATTTACTACACTTTTTTTTATTTAACTGAGTTTGATGGCTTGTTTTATTCTTTTGATACAAGAGGTTAGTTATTTAAAATTCCTCTTTCTTTTCAATATGCTTGAAACAGCTAGTTAAATATAAAAAAAATACATAAACCAACTTTATGTTTTCTCAAAGAATACGATGAATATTTTTACATATTCTCTTAGAATGCAAGAAATATAAGGAAGATATAGTGAAAAAGTATATCGTAACAAAGAATTTTGGTCATGTTTGTATTATATTCCATATTATAGAAATATTCCTACATAAATAGGCATTTAGAGAAGCTTATTATTTTTTAAACAAGTTCACTAAAGTAATTATTTCATAAATTTGATATAAATTAATATCTTGTGGCGTGTCAATAATGTGCGTGGTTGTGTTTTCTTAGTGTATTTTGCATATAATATTTTTATTATGTATTTTTGATAATCGTTTAGGTACAAAACGGCATCTAAAAAATTGGAACTCCTGATCGCTGTTTAAGAATTAATAAAAGCACCTGCAAACCCTCAAAGTCATTTTTGAGTTGGAAGAAATTTAACCAAAGTAAGCACTTCCGAAGTGGTTAGAACCAAATTTTAATTTACACAGTGCTTTCGAAAAGTAACGAATAAATTCATTATTTTTGAAATTGAGAAGTTATCGAAAAAATCTCCTTGCACGTCGATTTTGTTTTTAAAAAAGGCACTTTTTGGCATACGACCCATATTTGTGACGTCATTGTTATTCGAGATATGACGTCATCGACAATTTTTTAAATAGCAACCCTCAATTTTGACCAAATGGCATGGTATTTAAAAAAATTGTCGATGACGTCATATCGTCACAAATATGGGTCGTATGTCAAAAAGTATCTTTTTTAAAACAAATTCGACGTGCCAGAGGATTTTTTCGAAATTTTTTCAATGTAGAATGACACGCTCTTTCAAATGGCATGTTCAAAATTGGGGGTTGCTATCTAAAAAAAATTGTCGATGACGTCATATCTCGAACAACATAACGTTACAAATATGGGTCGTATGTCAAAAAGCGCCTTTTTTTACAACAAAATCGACGTGCCAGGGGATTTTTTCGAAAACCTTTCAATTTCAAAAATAATGAATTTATTCGTTACTTTTCGAAAGCACTGTATATTAAAAATGTTGTTTGTGCTTCATGATATGTCATCAGCTAGAGGATACTCTTCGATATCTATGATATTCTTATCTGTAACAGTCCAAGGAAAAATTCAAGAACGAAACCAGACACTTCGCCCAATGCTAGAAATACACACCAATCGTCTTTGAAAATCGCTAATGGAAAAAATATTGAAATGTGAAGAGGAAATAGCCAATCGAATGGTTACCGGTGAATAAATTAATAAAGAAATGATATTACTGACTAACATACAGGCTGATTTATACAAAACTTCTTAAGTAACGTTCAGATAAACGTTAGTGCAATGGCACTGCAGTTGTACTGTTGTATTGTAATTGTATGGTGTTAAATATTATTTACTCTGTTTACATAAAATTACTGTAGACTTAAGAAGTTGGGGAATTTATCCGCTGTAAGTTGGCGACATGCAAAAACTCAAGATTCTTGACCTTCAGAGAGGTTATGTTTATGTTTTGTCAACTGTTGGTTTTTATCATTTGCCGAATAATAATTAAAAGCCTACCCTAGATAAAATATAAGCCTACAATCTGCATGAATAGATCGTCTATTTGAATGTTTGGTTAAATCACAGTAAACTAGCACACTGTGGGTTAAATGAGGCCCCACTAATTTCAGCAAGTCATCAAACACTGCCACTGTAAGTCGGGTGAAATGAAATAATAATCGGCATTCTCATTTCGCATTTGTTTATATAAATTATAAAAATCACCTTGCATGTGCTATCTGCG
Source organism: Monochamus alternatus (assembly GCA_037114965.1). Taxonomy (NCBI): domain Eukaryota; kingdom Metazoa; phylum Arthropoda; class Insecta; order Coleoptera; family Cerambycidae; genus Monochamus; species Monochamus alternatus. The sequence goes on along the minus strand of CM073432.1, from coordinate 24,247,702 downwards.
GTTAATAGGTCGCACCCACCATCTCCGAGTTCTTCTTTTATTTTTTTTTGCATGTATAGTTTTTATACATATTGACGTCGCTGCGAATAAGAGCAGCAAAAGTAACTGTTTCTAAACCAAACAGTCCTCTTCATATATTTTTTTATAAACAAATCAATTCTAAACTAAATATCTAAATTAGAATCTAATTTAAAAACTTAACCTGCAAAAATGTGAATCTTCTGTTTACTGTCAAAAAAGCAGTTTTCTGATTGGTCCTTGTATGTTGCAAAAGGATTGGTAAAAGCTAAAATGCTTTTAGCTTCTACCATACAACTGCAGTACAAAGGCGTTACTGTTAAGTTTATCTGAACGTTACAAAAGTCACCCGTATTTCTCGCCGTTTTACTTCAATATCTTTGAATATTTGCAGGTGGGATGAGTTAACATTCCTATTATTTGCTAAACCCTAGATTATTCAGTTATTAAATGTCTAAAATTATTTGTATTTTGTAGAAAACACTATTTCAAGAATACGGCGTCCTTTTTAATAACTTTTCTGCAGTACCAATGCAACCGCACTAATCTTATGTGAATGAAGCTTTAGTCTGATAACTTAATAACGGAAAGAGATTTTTTGCTTCTGTAAAAGTCAGATCATAGAGCTCGATGGCGAACTGGAGTAGAATTTTTCCAAAGTAAATTATAGATGGTGTTGGAGGCAGAAGATTTTTTTTTAGAAGTTTGTGATTTGTTTTGTGTGCAATAATTTCAATAGTTTCCCCAGAGTTCCCTCCCCAGGCATTTTTCTCGAAAAAATACTTTTAGTAGGTGAAGACAAGGCAATATCTTTTAGGCATAAACCAAAGCTTTGTTTGTGTGTAACAGGTTGATAACGGGAAATATATTTATTTCTGTGGTCCATTGAAAAATACATTGCATTCAAATAAAAAATTTTTAAAAAGTTTTTACCTATTTGCACTCGTTAGAAAGTTAAATATTATTTAGTAATAGTAACAGTAACAGTGTAATAAAAATAGAGAATAAACACATCCTTATGAATAATTACAGACAATTTTCAGTTTGTCGTCCATATTGGTCAGCGTAGTCACTTCCTTGCCAAATGTGAGGTTCTGCTTGCTTCTCCAAATACCAGTAACATATGCACTTTTTCATTGTGAGTAAACATTTTAAATTTTGAATGAATGATTAGGTATTTTAAATATTGAACACAAGACTTTATACTTACAACTGACAAACAGAACAGTCAAAATTATTTAAATGTTTCTGATACGCGCCCCTACTTGTATAAAAGCGATAAAGTGTAACTTTCTAATGAGTGCAAATAGGTGAAAACTATAAGGTTTTTTTTTATTAGAATTCAATGTATTTTTCAGTGAACCACAGAAATAAATATGTTTCTGAGAAAAAAATTGTCAACCACATAAATTAGACACAAACAAAACTTAGGTTTATGCCTAAAAGATATTGTCACTTGTTTTCGCCTACTAAAAATATTTCTTTGAGAAAAATACCTAGTGACGGAACAGGGTGTATTTTAAGGGTGAGACCAGTGGCGGAGATTCGGAGAAGTCTTGTCATTAAAATTCCAGAAAAACTACGCCACGGATTGTTCAGAAAAATTAATAGCACATTTAATTTGCATCGTATTTCTAATTAAAAAAATTCTTACATTTTTCACATAATTGACCATTTCTTAGCTATACATTTTTCGTTCATATTTAATTTTAAAATAAATTTATATTTGATAAACGTTATATTAAATTGACAAATGATTAAATTATTCAGTTATGTACACCAATTTAAATATGACAGCTATGCATTTTATTCAGACAGACACAATCATATTTATTGTATACATATAAATATTATTTGGTTGATAAGAATTTAAAAAACGTCTTGGAATTCAGTTCACTGAGTAGAAATACTGTTAAAGTTATGCAAACGTAAAAAGCTAATATAAATTTTATAATCAAAATAATATCACCTGATATCTTTAACTTAACATTTGAACACAGTGAATTCAAAATTCGACTTGTACTTTATTTCCTTTCAGTTACGCATTGTCAAATATTTTATTCAGTCTAATCCATTAAGGTTTGACAGGCATTGTGCATTATCATCTGATTCAGAATTTACCTTAGATTGGATATCTGTGACAAAAATATTCTTCAACACTGAAGTAAAGAAGATTTGATCAGAACAAGAATATGGAAGGTAACAACAGAGCGCGATAAGAACCTGGGAATATTTTAGCATACATATTGTAAAATTGCAGAATCATCTGCAGCATTGCTCATTACTTTAAACAAAAATATAGTTGAGTGACACTGTCTACAACCACTTAAGCTTTTAAAGCATGTCTCTGAAGTAAAGAATCATGAGATATACTAATATCAGGGTAAATGTCATCTGTTTTAAAAGACAACAGTTTGAGGAAACGTCTTTAAAATACACGCTTGATAGTGAGAATTGCAAGCTACTGAGGCGTACTCTAGCTTATTAATATGCTCATTGAAATACAGATGTTTATCAAATATTACCCCTAAATCCGATATGATTTCCGATCTTTCAATACTATTCAATACGTATGATTTAATTTTTCTTTAATAATAATACTATTTTAATGGAGTAATTTATTATTGCCAGAAGATTCAAAAGAACTACATTTCGAACATTTCCTCCATTAAATTAGTATTACTATTGTTTTGAAGAAAAATTAAATCATTTGTACCATATCATCTGACGATATCTGTAACAAAAATATTAGGGTTCCATTTAAAATAAGAGAGGTGACGTCATTTTCAGGGATAACCAGAAGTACCACATAAATGTTGATAACTTAAAAGGTGGTCATTACGAAAATAAAATTCGATACCGCATCGTATAACAACAGAAACAACACTAATAATGTTTAGGTACAGAAATCTTTCAAAATACGTATTTTTTTAAATTTAACTGTAAATGTAAATATTGTTATAACATAAACTTGTATCGTTCTGCAATTAAGAGTGTTCACTTTTGTTTATAAGTATGAGAAAATAATTGTTAAAATGAGGGGTCAGAATACCAAAATAATGTGTCTTACAAACGCATATTGAAAGTTATTATTTTATTTGAGGAGAATTTAAAAGTAAAAGTGGAAAAACAAAATAAGAATTTTATTTTTAATATTATTTTTATTCTACGTGTTTTATTGGTCTTATTTAATAATAATAACTGTGTAACGCACGAATTTAATAATAATAACAGTTTTTTTTCTGAAAAAATCTATTTATAATAAGCGTTAATTTTAATAAAATATATTACAGCAGTATATCCTGCAGCAGGTTTAAAACTAGCTTAATTATTGGACCAATTTAAACTATGTACCTACCTACTTTGTGGGTACAACGTACAAAAATTAGAGCAATATTTCTGACAGTTTTAAACTTTTTACTGACTAAGGCCCGGTACAGACTATGCGTGAATTCGCGATGCGTGGTTTGTGAGGAATTCGTGCATCGTGTGTAGGGTTTTTATGAATAGATTTTTAACGAACAAGATCCTACACACTATTCGCCAATTCCTCGCATATCACGAATAGCGCATAACGAATCGCGAATTCACGTATAGTCTGTAGCAAACCTAATAAATATAGCATCGAACCTAACCCCACGCAGAAAAAAATTGTTATTCCCAGCTTATCTGTCTTCTTCGCTTACATACCTACTATAACTAGCAATCATACCTACTTTGTGAATATATAGATTAATCTGTATGTTTTTACAATACTAGCCATGTCTTTATTACAAAGCATAAAGAGTCAAAAATAGATGTATTTTTACGGTTGTTGTTTAGTTTTTGTTTTCAGCATTAAAGGGGCGCGAAGAGAATCAAATAACGTAAATTTTAACTCTCTTTAATCATCGGGGTTTCGGTTATCCATTGCTTTTTTTCATTTTAGCGAACGTTTGTAATCTGAGTCATGGCTAGCAATATATAGGGCGTTCAGTAAAGAATAGGCATACTTTAAAGCCAGCTTCCTTGGACGAAAGATGATTTAAATCAACTTAGTACGATTTTGCTTCCTTATTACTTATAAAGGTATGGGTCTAAGAAAGTATTCTTTTTATTTCATTTTTTACGATATTTGTTGGGTAATTGTACTCAAAAATGGATTTTTGTGTGTGATAAATACGAATATCTAATTGATTGGTGGATAAAATGTACAGAGCGTTCTCACCGCCTGTGCCGCTATATTATTCGTTTTAGATTTTTTTTAAGGATAGACATTTTTTCAAAATAATTCTGCATGTCGTTTTCTATCATTTTTATTCTTGAAAAAAATCGGAAAGGAATAATATAGGGGCACAGGCGCTCAAAACGCTCTGTACGGGGAATCTCGCCGCCTACTATGAGGATACAAAAAATTTAAATAAAATTTGGGATACGTGGTGTCAAATGAGATGAGGTAGCTCCATTATCTTTGGGATTTGACAGAAACAGTCATCAATTGCATTTTTTCCAGAAGCATACTCAAATTTTTTTCTTTGTTAAAAAGCTCCCTTTTTTCTGATAAACTTTTATTAGATAATTTTTCTGTATTACTTCCCGTTTAAAAGTTATAAGCAATATCGTCCTAAAGAGTCTCAAAAGAAATGCCACGTAAAAATCACATTAGCGCTCCACGGATCAAGTATTCGTCGGGAAAGAATAGAATGTTCGTTGTGTGTGTATATGTCACAAAATACTTGTCATTACTCAATACGAACGTCAAACGTATAATTTTTGTACTTACAAAATGTTTTATCATAAAGAAAACGTTGATGTGTTGTTAATTTACGGCGAGTCATAAAAAAATTCAAGAAGAGCTGTAGAGCTATATCGCGAAAGGAGCCCCTCATTCCTGATCATAGAACTTTTACAAGATTGGAGGCGACCTTGCGACAAAATGAAGATGCATTTTCTGTTCTGAAGAATCAAATAATTGACTGAAGGGTAAGAAACAATGTTATACAGGCAAGCCGGGAATTGAATTTGGATTAAACAACCAGTCAATGAATTTTAAAGACCAATGGGTATCATGACTACAAAATTCACAATTTGGAGTACGTGCTTGAGCGTCACATTGAAAACAGACTTAATTGATAGATAGATAGATTGGCACGTTCTTTGGACGGATGAAAGTCGGTTTGTCAGTAAATCCAGTCCAAAGCCAAAGCCATTTTGGAGTAAATGTATGGTGCAGATCTAACACCCCTCGATTTTTTATGGGGGTTTTAAAGATATAATTGATGACGTCATTAGTCGTTTCTGTCAAATCCCAAAGATAATACTTTCGATTGAAAATGGATTACATCGTCTCATTTTACACCACGTGTCCCAAATTTTATTCAATTTTTTATATTCTCACAGTAGGCCCATACAATCGAGTTTGAGACACCCTGTACATTTAATGCAATAATCGTATTTATCACACAAAAAAATCTTCTTTTCCATATTTTGAATACGATTATCCGAAAAATAAATAATTTATCGTAAAAAAAAATGAAATAAAAAAGTACCTTCTCAAGTCTATAACTTAAAGTGTGGGCCATTTTTTACCGAATACCCTGTATATATTATATATGGTGTCTCTAGCTTAAGATGGATAATAAAGTAACATAAACAATACATGACATGCTCATGTAACAATGAAATCAATTTCTTTATATTTTAAAATTGTTTAGATTATACAAGGTGTTCTATTTCTGCTGGGCGTCATCGAACTACATTTATTCAAATGGAATAACTTTCAAAATACGCCCTCATACTTTTTTCTATTATAATGTATTAATATTACCAAATACATAATCCATCTTAAGTGGAACACTGTACATTGTACATATTTGTCCAATATTTTATTAGATATGTCTTCGTTGTAAGTCAATTTACGACACGTTTTTTGACTGTGACCGAAGATGTACTTCAATAAAACTTTGGTTAGATGTTCACCGATTAAAGCATAACGTATATGTTTCTGTTACAGAGTTTTTTAAAAGGCGAGACCCAAATAATGGCAGACGAAGCCTTTCAGAACGCTGTACAAAATTATTACGATGTTTTTTTAAAATCTGAAAGGGTCGTCAAGATGGTGCAATCTGGAGCTTGTTCCCATTACGACTTTAGAGAAGTTTTTCGAAATAATATAGAAAAGAGGGTACGGTAAGTACCTGCAACTGATTACAAAAATTGTTGTTAAAAAAAGTTGGTGAAGTACACTACTAGCACACGATAAGGAAGTAATGGTGGTTCAGATCCCTCTCACAATTGGCTATGATTTAGGATTTACAAAAAAGCAACGATAGAAATTAGAAGTACTGTCAAAAAAAAATATGAAACTCCAGTTTTTTTATTTACTGCGTCTGGAGATTCGGCATATAAAACATGAAGTTGATAGCTATTTTGAATTTTTTAAATGAGAAATCTTCTTGTTCTTTGGGAAACATGCAGGTTTAGTATTGGGTAAGACAAGAAATCTTGCAAAATTTGAAAACGTCTGGTCTTGTTCGGCAAAACGCAGTGTCTTGCTCTTGCTCGATTTTGCAAGATCATGTCTTGTAGCTCTCATGTAATTATCTATAATATGGTCGATCGTCGATGTGTGCAAAACAATGAACCCGTGCCTGGTCTTGGTTTCGTAACAATAAAATAAGACAAGACCAAAACAATAATAATAGATTTATTTGTCCAACAGGGCAAAACAAGCAAAAGAAACAAAAACAGTATCATTAATAATATACAATTGATGAAAGTAATGTATTGAAGATTAATCAACTAGGATTACCAAAATAACAGATTACGGTTCATTACCATCTTTAAATGCGACAAATAATGACTGAATATTACAGTCAAATATATCACAAATATTAGATATAAGGTTACCGTACATCTTGGAACAAGAAAGTTAAATTGACCCACGATATTTGAAGAATCAACATTACTGTGCAATACAAAAATTTAACACTGTAATTTTTTTTCTAAAATAAAATGAATTAATGTTAAATCTGCCTCATAGTTGGTTGTAATCATAGCCTCTAGCCTGGTACGTATGTACATCAAGACGAAATGGTTGAAATTTTAAAAATTTGCTTTGAACTGAACAATATGACACTTATAAAAAGGGTTCGATATCCAAGAACAATATTGTATTTTAGATTGAACATAAGTACAAGAAAGTTTATTAAGGACATTATCTTGAATTTCTTGACCTAATCTGAAAAAGAACCCCAACATTCTCATAAACGATGAAACAATTAATTCAATATGTGACACAAAACAAAGCTTATTATCAAAAAGCACTTCCAAATCTTTAATTTCACTTACCAGAATTAAAATATCGGAACTAATTTGATAATCAAAGGCAATATTGATAATTTTGCCTGAAAATCTTACAGATTTATCTTTAGAAATATTCAGGTTGAGATGGTTCAATTAATCTATAAACGTACACAGTCGGCTCTGGATGTAATCGGTGTATATATTTTTAAATTATAGGCGAAAAATAATTTTTGACGCATAATGGTTTAAATCGTAAATAAAAATAGAGAAACGAACAGGACCAAGATAGGAACCTTGTGGAATCCTTGACGTGGCAGTGAAAACATTTGATTTAAAACCGTTAAATGTAACATATTGTAAACTAATGGTCCAAGACAAGGCCAGATCAAGAGAAGGCCAAAATTTGACAACTCAAATTGCAAGACAAGACAAGATTTAGCAAAAGCCTTGCTGGATAAGACAAGATATATTGGTACGGTAAGAAATCTTGCAAACATAAGAAGAGGTACTCAAGTGAATATTAGCTGAAAAAATATATATCGCATTTCTATTGTAAGTACTGTAGTGGATTACGCGTGGCAACAATGCCAGATTAGTAGAAATATAAGTGTGACACTAGTAGTTCAGTTGAGGGAGCATTCGCTCGGAAAGTGAGACACGCAAGAAGCACTTTTTCATTCTACTACAACTTCAGAAGTGGGATAGTGAATCCTCCCGATAGCATTAGATAGATTATATATGGCAACAGAGCCAGTAGAATGGAAAAGTGGACCGTAGTAGCTCAGTTGGGAAAGCATTTGTTCGGAAAACGAGATGTCTTAGGTTCCAATCCCGACTACGGCAAGCACTACTGTATTTAAATGACATCCAGCATATGTGTATTTTTTTTGAAAATCAAAGTTTATTGAGTTTAGGTTCAGTTCTGTAGAACTACCAGTAGAACTAATTATAAATTCACTGCTATTTCACTGGAAAAGCTCCCCTCCGATTCTGTTTCGCCTATTTCGTCAAATACTTTTTTTCTGTACTTTATAATATCTAGCAATCGATCACTATCGACGATCGACCATATCGATAATTACGTGTGAGCTACAAACGAGACAAGAACTTTGCGAGACTCTCGTTAGACAAGGCAAGACATGATCTTGCAAGATCGAGCAAGAGCAAGACTTTAAAAAACTCTTGTCTTGTTTTGAAGAACAAGACGAGACGTTTTCAAATTTTGCAAGATTTCTTGTCTTAGACAATACTAAACCTGCGCGTTTCCCAAAGATGACGCCCAATATTCTTAATCGTAATTGTCACGGCAAGAAAACCACTAAAAAAATTATAGTTGCAGGTAATTAAAAAAAAAATTCTCAAAACCGATTATCCAACTCACATTTTTTGTTGAGGCAAAAAGCTAGCATTTTTTCAACATTATTTCGTAAATCATTGAAGCCTTCGAGACAACTTTAAACATAACTAACTCTGTTTTGAACCCAAGTGCCTGTGATCAAATGTTCTACAAGTATCTGCGGGACATTCTGTATAATTATTAGTACACATTCTGTAAATAAGGCAAGATTTACACACATTTGTTCGTGTAGTCGTTAAATAAGAAACTGTCAGCTTAAATATATGGAACACCTTAACTAATATTGCTTAAAATATACGAACAATTATTCCCTTAGAAGTTTATACAGGGTGTCCGGAAATGATGAGCAAAAACTTAAGGAGATAATTCTAGACCGAAAATAGATGCTACCTCTCTATAACATTTTTTCCAAAGCTGATTATTAACGGAGTTACAGAGTGTTAAAGTTAAAATTTTATTTTCGATATTTGTAAATAACTTCTTAAGAAATCCAAATATTTACATAAAATTTGTAAATCGGGGGTTTTTGCGGACGAGAAATTCAACAATGTTTCTAATTTTGACGTCACTAGCAGAGGGCGCCACATATTGCACATCATGTTTCTTTTAAATGGTAGAACTTTTTTGCTGTTTAGTGTATCCATCTGTCTATTAAAAAAATCGATTCTCCTGCCTGTTGTATCTAAAAAAGGTATACCTTGTTGAAGTCGTTAGGAGTAACAGTTTTTTCGAAATAATCTTAATTGAAATATTCAGTGCACCGATTGAAAACTGTTATCGCTTCAGTTAAAGTGCCTTTTCTACTGAAAACACAGCAAAATGTTACTTGAAAAAGTTGTTCAGAACGGTAAATTATGGAGATGTGCAAAATTTAAAAAAAATTGGCCTGCTTTGATAAAATCTTCGCGATTTGTTGAAAAATGGTTTCATCAAACCTCGCCGATGTTCTTGAAATTTTACTACACTTTACCTGAAACCAAAACAGTTTTTACTCGGTGCACTGAGCATTTCAAATAGGATTATTTCAAAAATGGTTATGTCTACCGACTTCAGCAAGGTATACCTTTTTCAAATAAAACAGGTATGAGGATCGATTGTTTCGATAGTCAGATGGATACTTTAAGATGCATAAAAGTTCTGCCATTTAAAAGAAACATGGTGTGCCACAAGTGGCGCCCTCTACCAGTGACGTCAAAATTAGAAACATATTTCAATTTCTCGTCAGCAAAAACCCACCAATTTACAAATTTTATGTAAATATTTGAATTCCTTAAGAACTTATTTACAAATATCGAAAATAAAATTTTAACTTTAACACACTGTAACTCAGTTAATTTTTGAAAAAAATGTTATAGAAAGAGGTAGCATTTATTTTCGAGATATTTTGTCCTCATCATTTCCTGACACCCTGTATAACAAAAATCAAGGGGCGGTAAATACCACGCAGGGCTAAATCTTTTAATTAAATCGCTGTTTAATAATTCCAACTGTGGAGTACCTTTAGGTAGATAAGCACCATCAACCCTAGAACTAATATATTTAAAATATCCTTTGAAACCTTTTACAGATAGTAATATGAATTTCATACTGAGGCTGCCAAATAATTCTCGTGCATTCTAATTTTGGCCTGACAAATGCGTTAAAACGTAGAGAGAAGGTAGAGATCTCCTTAAAATGTCGAGAATTTCTCATAATAAAACCTAAAGTTTTATAGGCATTACTGCTTTTCCAATGTTAGGGTAAGACATTACATCCAAAATTTTAAATTGAATATGTAACTTATATAATAGTACAAGAACCGAACTAAAGTCGTCCTTCGCCCATCTGCTTACCGGATGAAAAGTATTTTTTATCAAACATAATATGTAAGCAAATATATTGCAGATGGGTAACCGAACGAAATATGTTCATAGCTACCCTTAAATATTGTAATTAATTTTTTTGGTAATATTTCGCACACTCGTTTACCAAATAAATTTAATTCCAATCGAAAGTACAAAGCATAAGGAACATGCAAAAGTTAGGCTGCCTTAGTTTTTCTGGTCCCTATTACCAGATTGCCAGGTATAAACATTGAAATATACAGGGTGCAACAAAAAGCCGGGCATCCCATTAACTACATATTTTGGCAACAAAAGATACAGGGTGTTGAATTTGAACTATTAAAAATGATAAGTTTGAAATTTATCGAGATACGCGTTGTGGTTAAATCCTTAAAGGTTTTACTGTAAACGACGCCTCAAAATCAAACGTAGACATTCCATTTTTTTTTTGTGTTCACCATGGACAATTTCTCTCAATATCTTAATAATATAATGATATTAATAATAATATTTTATTAATAATAATAATATTTTAGTAAATTTCAATTTAAAATTAAGTAAATTAACAATATTTTATTTGGATTATTTTATCAAACTTGATAATTTTCCATAAAACTTCTTTTTCAAAATAATTTCGATTTTCAATGTCATGCAACGTTGAGATAGCTGTAGAATGAATGAATGAATGAATTCTTGTAATTGAATATTGCAAAAAAAATATTTTTAAGTAGCTAAGCTATCACTGACAGTTGTCATTGTAACAAATTTTTTTCGAAATTTTGTTAACAGTCAAGGCACACTTGTAAATTAAATATTTTTCAGCCATCGACATAATGTGCAATGACACATTCAATCGTGAAAATCTGGAAAACGGCTTGAGATATCGAGATCGACCAAGAGTCTCCCTGTTTTACGTAAAAATGTTGGCTCTTTTATAGTTTAATTTATAAATTCTATTAACTGTACAGGTAAAAAAAGTATTAGTGAATTAACTCAACACAAAGCACGTAGCAAGCGCCCTCTAGGAAATATCTTGAAACTAATGCGAAATTCGTATTTCTCGCTCCTAAAAACCTAAGTATACCAATTTTGAATTCGATATATTCAACTGTTTTAAAGTTATCAGCATTTTTCGAAAATTTATGTTAATTTGCAACACCCTGTAATTCTTTAAATAGTAACATATTACTTAGGCAAGTTTGGCTCAAAAGACATATTTTTATGTCTACTATCTCCGGTTGCTCTATGGCCCATAAGTTATGAGACACAGCCTAAACTTTTTTATATACATTTTTGCAATCGGGCAAGAAGTAAATGTAATTTTTATAATTCGTCATTATTAACTATTTGATGTATACAGGGTGTCGGGAAATGATGAGCAAAAAATTCAGGGGATAAATCTAGACCGAAAATAAATGCTACCTCTTTCTATAACATTTTTTCCAAAACTAATTATTAACGGAGTTACAGGGTGTTAAAGTTAAAATTTTATTTTCGATATATGTAAATAACTTCTTAAGAAATCCAAATATTTACATAAAATTTGTAAATCGGGGGTTTTTACGGACGAGAAATTCAAATATGTTTCTAATTTTGACGTCACTAGTAGAGGGTGTCACTTATGGCACATCATGTTTCTTTTAAATGACAATTTTTTTGCTGCTTGGTGTATCCATCTGACTATTGAAACAATCGATTCTCCTACCTGTTATATCTGAAAAAGGTATACCTTATTGAAGTCGGTAGGAGTAACAGTTTTCGAAATAATCTTATTTGAAATATTCAGTGCACCGATTGAAAACTGTTATCGTTTCAGTTAAAGTGCCTTTTCTACTGAAAATACAGCAAAATATTACTTGAAAAAGTTGTTCAGAACGATAAATTATGGAGATGTGCAAAATTTAAAAGAAATCTTCCTGCTTTGATAAAATCTTTGTGCTTTGTTGAAAAATGGTTTCATTAAACCTCGCCGATCTTCTTGAAATTTTGCACGTCTCCATAATTTACGATTCTGAACACCTTTTTCAAGTAACATTTTGCTGTATTTTTAGCAGAAAAGGCACTTTATCTGAAACCAAAACAGTTTTTACCTCGGTTTTTACTCGGTGCACTGAGCATTTCAAATACGATTATTTAAAAAATGGTTACGCCTACCGACTACAGCAAAATATACCTTTTTCAAATAAAACAGGTAGGAGAATCGATTGTTTCGATAGTCAGCTGGATACATTAAGATGCAAAAAAGTTGTGGCATTTAAAAGAGACATGATGTGCCACAAGTTGCGCCCTCTACTAGTGACGTCAAAATTAGAAACATATTTGAATTTCTCGTCCGCAAAAGCCCCTGATTTATAAATTTTATGTAAATATTTCAATTTCTTAATAAGATATTTACAAATATTGAAAATAAAATTATAACTTTAACACTCTGTAACTCCGTTAATAATCAGTTTTGGAAAAAATGTTATGGAAAGAGGTAGCATTTATTTTCGGTCTAGAATTATCCTGACCATGTAATCAATATTATAGATTCAACATCCTGGGGTAGTAGTAATCAATATTATAGATTCAACATCCTGGGATAGTAGGTCATTTGAGAAAAAAAAACAACATACAACAATAACTTGAATTTTACGTACGTTTCGGGTTTATTTCGTAATACCCATCTTCAGAAAAATATATATTCTTATGCTAACATCGTATAAGAATTTTAATTTTTCATAATAATTCTTCTAAAAATATTATTTTAGATTTCTTCAAAACATATAAATTTTTTATTGTCTGGCGGTACAAATAATTAATAAATAATAATAATAATAATATATTTATTTCAATTTGTACCGCAAGACGAACTACAATAAAAATGTATATGTTTTGAAGAAATCTTAAATAATATTTTGGGAAAAATTATTATGAAAATTTAAAATTCTTATACAATGTTAGCATAAGAATATATATTTTTTCTGAAGATGGGTATTACGAAATAAACCCGAAACGTACGTAAAATTCAAGTTATTGTTGTATGTTGCTTTTTTTCTCAAATGACCTACTATCCCAGGATGTTGAATCTATAATATTGATTACATGGAAAATTCAGGAAAATTCTATTGATAACCCAGGAAACGAAATTTCCAATTCTTAAAAAATAATTTGTTTCATAAAATTATATGGCTGGCTTAGAAGTCCTTTAACATACCTACAAAGTAATATCTCGATCGCTAAGATATCTTAAAGAATACAGATATTGGCCTGGGGAGTTTTAAGTGGCGAATTCTGTATACAGAGTGTTACAGAATGATGTTAAAAAAATCTAGGGGCAGGTTCTATGTTTAAAAATAAGAAAAGAAGTTTATATAAACAAGGGTCCGGAAATGCCTCGTGTTCGTGTTCTGTAACAGCCTGTATAGTACGTATACTGACAAAAAATATTAATGTTCAAATACGGCCTTGTGAGATTGATTAGGTTTTTTTTTTGTGAAATCAGATATACGATTTTAAATCCGTAAATTCTAAACTAAATCTTGCAAATTTTGAAAATCAAAACATTTTCAGTAAGTACAAGTAAAGTTACGTACTCTACGAGATGTGAGAAAGAAAATATTTTGATACAATGAAAAATTTAGCAAATGTGTGACATTTCAATTTTGTCATTATAGGTAGTAGTACAAAATATTATTAAGAAAAGTTTCGAAAATCAATAATTGACAATTGTGTGTTACAATTTAATGTTCCTAGACCCCTTTCTGAAAGATCTAAAATCAAGCAAAAAATCAAAGTACGGTTAGAAATTTGGAACTGAATTGTAAATAAATTTTATAACTAACCTTTCAGACACAGTTTTTCTAGTGTTTAACTGTTGAATGCTGCTACTCACATTTAAAACTGTAAAATTTGTTCCCAGAAACCACACTTCACTTCAATAATTATCTAATACACTTACGTGTAAGTTTTGCAGAAAATATACCGAAAAACATTAAATATAATGATAAAAACATTGAATAGTTACGACGGCTTCTTTGGATAATACTGTCGTATTGCTTTTAACCCTAAATAAATGGAACATGGGATCTCATTTTCAACAATATCAATTTCGCTACTATTTTTCTTAAAACTCCTCACTTGATTTAGACAAAAAAAAGGACTAGATAATTTTATCACAATAAATAAATAATAACAGAACAAACCTCTTGACCTTTTTTAAACATTTTTCTACAAAACAGAATGATTATTGGCACGGAAATATTACTTGTGTAATGAAATTTAAAAAAACTAACCTTTTTCCACGTTGCTGCAAACGAAACTCCAGGTTTTCGCTTTTTTAACCGTTGAAAAACTTGAAACCCCAGTTTTGAAGTCATTAAAACACTTCATAGTATTATTTGAAAGCACCAAACGCACTTCTCTTCACTTTTACACGCATTGTACCGAAAATTATAAAATATAACGGTATAAATATTAAAAATTCACGCCGACTTCTACGCACCACGCTCTATTGTTGACAAAATCTAGCATTATAAAAGTTCACGCATGCGCATGGCCACCTCTTGCAAAAATGGGTAGTGGGGAAATATTTTTTCCTGGAACCCGGCACGTTGGCTGAAAAGAAATTAGAGATGGGTGCACTTTAATGCAATAATAATTATATTTAAAAATTACGATATTAATATATTTAAAAAATAAAATAAATGAATTATATAGCAATATTTAACCAATACAAAAATTTAAAACAGTAAATAATAAGGATACCTATATACAGTGTGGTATTTAGAAAACTTACCACTCTGGATTTTTCGTTTTGATGCAAAAAATAAAAATACTCTTCAACGTTTGATTTGAGGGGGGCATATTTGTGAATGAATTTATTTCTCAAATTTCTACCCCTAAACGAGCGTGACTTTACCCTTAAAATCTTAAATTGAATGTGGTATTGTGTGATACATCATTTTAAAAGGCATTCAATGCCTTCGAGTATTTAAATTCTGAATGATCAGTTTTCGAGAAATTCAAGGCGAAAATTTTTTCTTATTTTTAAACATAAAACCTGCTCCTAGATTTTATTAACATCATTCTGCAACACCCTGCATAGTACATATAATGACAAAAAAATATTCATGTTGAAATACGGCCCTGTGAGGTTGATTAGGTTTTTTTGTGAAACCAGATATATGATTTCAAATCCGTAAATTCAACTAAAGCTTGGAAATTTAGAAAATCAAACCTTTTTCAGTAAGTACTAGTAAAGTTACTTACTTATTCACTGTGAGATATGAAAAAGAAAATTGTTTGATACAATGAAAAATTTAGCAAGTGTGTGACATTTCAATTTTGTCATTATAGGTAGTAGTGTCTTTTTTATTGGAGACGAGAAAAGTTTTTCCAAATGAATAATTGACAATTTTAACAATTTAATGTCCTTAGATGTTTTTCTGAAAGATCTAAAATCACGCAAAAAATCAAAGTACGTTTAGAAGATTGAAACTACGTGCTTACACAATTTGTAAATAAATTTTATAACTAACCTTTCAGGCATAGTTTTTCTGGTGTATAACTGTCCAAAAACCTGTTGAATGCCGCTACACTAAGTTTTATAAAAAATATACCGAAAAACATAAAATATAATGACAAAAACATTTAAAAATTACGACGGCTTTTTTGGATAATATGGTATTATTGCCTTTAACCCTAAATAAAAGGGGCATGCGCATTAGCGTCATTTTCAACAATGGCAATTTCACGACTGTTTTTCTTGAAACTCCTCACTTGATTTAGACAAAAAAAAGATAATTTTATCAATACTTATATAAATAACAACTGACCTTTTTTAAACATATTTCTACACAACAGAATGATTATTGGCACGGAATATTACTTGTGTAATAAAATTTAGAAAAACTAACCTTTTTTCTACGTTGCTGCAAATAAAACTGCTGGTTTTCGCTTTTTTAACCGTTGAAAAACTTGAAGTCCCACTTTTTAAGTCATTAAAACAGTTAAAAGTATTATTTAAAAGCACCAAATGCACTTATCTTCAACAATTATCACAAATACATTAACTTTTACACATTACACATATTGTACCGAAAATTATAAAATATAACAATATCCTTAAATATTAAAAACTCACACTGACTTCTACGCACCTCGCACTCGCTCTATTGTTGACAAAATCTAGCATTATTTAAAAGTACACGCATGCGCATGCCACCTCTTTCAAAAATGGTAGTGGGAAAGTATTTTTCTTGGAACTCTGCACGTTGGCTGAAAAGAAATTAGAGATGGGTGCACTTTAATGCAATAATAATTATATTTAAAAATTATGATATCAATATATTTAAAAAGAAAATAAATGAATAATATAGTAATATTTAACCAATACAAAAATTTAAAACAGTAAATAATAAGGATACCTATACCTATACAGTGTGATATTTAGAAAACTTCGGGTTTTTCGTTTTGATGCAAAAACTAAAAAACTCTCGGACCCTTCAATTTTTAATTTGAGGGGGACATATTAGTTTAAAAAAGTGAGCAAAATATTAATAAAAAATATACATTACAATATTTTTAATTTAGAGTAGCCAAGAACATATTTCATTAGGCAACCCATTTGCGATATATTTGATTACATATTATGTCTGATAAAAAATATTTTTCATTCTGTAAGTAGATGGCCGAAGGACGACCTTAGTTCGGATCTTAGACTATAATAGTTATAATAAACAGAAGCAATTTTCTTTGTAAAGCTCGTTACATTGTACTGTGATATATTCATCGACAAATTATTATTTTAACAGCATAAATTAATTTACACCACAAAAAAAAATATGAAAATATGAAGACAAAACAAAATTATATATGGTATAAATAGTAAGAGACCATCAAGCACGTCAAAGGCTTTCGATAGGTCCGTGTAAATAAAATCAGTTTGACTACCCAAAGATTTAGCGATATAATATCGTACATAGGTTCGTTGTTGTAGATCGGCCAGACATAGATCCATGTTATATCTGAGGTTTTGTATGAAAACACAGAAAAGAGTATAAATAATCAGATACGCTAAATATACAGGGTGAGTCATTAATAATGGTACATAGCTTAAGGGCAGATTGTTGACGTCAAAATAAAGCGATTGGGCCCAACATGCCTTATTCAATTGTTGCTCCTTTTCATTCAATAATGTGTTAAATTTGAAAAAATTGTTTCGATTCTTTGCTATATTTTAAGAGCGTACCGATTGTTTTGAAAGGTTGTAGTTTTGAGGTAGCAATTATTACGAATATGCAAACAGTGTTGAGGTCACGACTAGGGGGTGCTAGTTATATTGCACTGTCTATGTAAAAAAATAAACTTTTAGTATTTACACTTTTGATTTTACACTTCTTTTTAATAAGAAACTATTTAATTCAATTTTAAATAGAAATGGTACACCTATTGCAAATCCTTAAAATCAACCGTTTTCGACAAACAGACGATTTCAGTTTTTGAGATTTGGCGGGAATTAGGAAATTATTTTTTCCAAAGTAGTAGGCATGGAAATAATAAGTAGACAGCTGTCACTACAATGCCATATTGTTTCTTCTGTCAATGCCACTCAATTCATAGATTAGGTAGTAGTACTATTTATTGTTTTTTTTATATTTAAAATGCGCCGTCATAGTAATTTTTCGTTCACATGTGTATATGTATGCTCAAGAAAATGTTTGTGGTTATATCGAGATAACAGACAACCCTATCATAGACTATTTATGAGATTGTACGACAGATTAGGTGAAACAGGATAATTTCACCCGAAAAGAGAAGTTGGAAGGCAGCTACTGGCATCAGTCAGTCTTCTGTTAGCAGAATACTTCACAAAAAAAAAATTGTATCCATATTATTTTACTCCAGTTCAATATTTAACGCTACAAGACCCTCTAGCTAGGTTACGGTTTGCACAGTTTCTTCGCGTACAACAAAATAATGACTGACGAGGTATTTGCAATTAAATAGTCATTCTTGGGAACTAGAAAATCCTTATCTGCCAACTACATTTTCAGCAAGAGATCTCTATCAACATTTGGTGTGGAATTCTCTCCGATAATATTGTGGCTCCGTTCGCACTACCACGTTCACTTAACGGAGAAAATTATTTAAATTTTCTAATTAATGACTTGCCACTCCTTCTTTTACGGCAGAACTTCTGGCTTTTGCATAATGGTGCACCTGCACATTACCCCCGACGAGTAAGAGAATATTTTAATAGAAATTTTCCGCACCGTTGGATTGGACACGGCATCGAAGTTCCTTGGCCTACACGTAGCCTTGGTTTAAATCCGCTGAATTTTTACTTTTGAGACTATAGTAAATCTTTAGTTTACAAATACATTTTTAATAGCCAAGAACAATTGTGGGAAAAGAATCAAGAATTGGTTAATATTATCAAGCAACATAGAATTTATTCAACGTCAGACAAAATTTAAGTGTGTATGGCGCTGATGTCATTAGGATTAAATATACCATTAATTGGCTGTCGTTTCTAATAAAATCTCATCATTTGATAAAGGTATACATATTGCTACGATCTTAAGTTTAAAACTGCGGCCAAACTGTTATAACATTGAAATTTATAAACTAGAAGAGTCCCTGACGCTTCGCTCAAACATAAACACTATCGCACACCTGCTAGCTTTTGTCGCGGCCTGGTGTGTCGCTCCATCATAAACGTGCACTAAGACCGTATCGTTGCTGCTGCCTTCTTTGCTTCGTTGGTCTGAATGGTCCTTAAAATTAACATATTTCTTGATTAATGCCCGGACCTAGACAACATTATTCTGTTAATCGTACCACTCACATCATTTTTGAATGGACCTTACTTGTATAAAATCTATAATGTAAATTTTATCCCCAAGATACTATTAAATGACCTACTTCCTGAACTTAGGCCCACAATAATTTAAAGAATGAAAAAAAAAAGAATGTTGGACATTGAAAAATTGTTAAAATACTTTTGCATAACTGGGTTAAAATCATGAGACGAACTTTTTAAGTGAGGTAAATAATATTCTGTTTGGAAACACTGCTTCAAGAGATGTTTTTTCAGCGCTTATCTTTGTAGTAGTATCACAAATTTTTTGGGTTCATTCAAGATAATGCTAAACAATAACATATGTTATTATTTCTTGACTGAAGGGAAAAGGTCTTGCGTAAAACACTTGTGGTAAATTTCATTTTACAATATACATATCTCTTAATTCAATTGTTAAACCTATACCGATCAGAATAAGCATATAAAGGCCTTCTTAAGAAAGGTTAGTTTTGATTCATTATGAAGATCTAAATATCGAATCATTTTGAATACGCTACAGTAAACAATATGTTTAATTTTTTTTTAAAACAAACAGCCAAAGATGGTGGTGCAACATTTGAAAATGAATCTAATAATTGATTAAAGATGTAAAATAACCTGCACATATAATATTTTTTAATAACTCCATCACTACAAATATTTGAACAAAAAATTCAAATAATGAGCGAAGCAAGATTATGTAATAAAAAATATAAATTACTATTTAGAAAGTTGTCCTTCAGATGTCCTTGAAGGACTAGGATTTCTGGGAAATAATATAATAAAAATGGCACACAACATTTTTTAAGCTTTTAAGATATTAAGTTGTGTCAAATACACATATACAACAAAAGAATTCATCAGTCAGGTCAAATATTTTTATTTTGTTTAACCCGGGTAACCCAGAAGCCAATTTAAAACATATTAATATTATTATTACAAGAATAAAGAGTATGTCGACAGATAAAGTTGGAAAGATGAAAAACTCTTTTACTTCTAATGTCATGGAGATCTCTTACTAACAAATTATTAGAAATATAGTAGATTCAATAATAAATACACTATGCGAATTAAGAAATACGTACACAGCAGTTACATTTTTGTTTTTAAATAGTTAAAAAGGCCTTGTCAGGAGCAGAAATTGGAAGTCTTTTCTTATTGGAATTTGTCTATCCATCCTCTAAAAGTGTATTATTCATCAATCATCTAAACATGTTTTGCAATGTATTTCATTCGCATTAGATGTGTTAAAAATGTTTTCGCTGAAAATTACATCTTATATCTGAAACATTAATATATATTTTTTTGCTTGCAAATATTTGTAGATATACGTAAGTAGTAAGTAAGTGAAAATAAATAGTCTTAGACCCATTTTTAGTTACAGTGAATTTACAGTTAACGTAACTAAAACCAATGTAAATATCTGTTGCAAACTATGACTATTTTTATTGTCACAAAGGTATATATGCTGTTTGAAATAAATGTTGCTGTATGATTCAGACTCAGGTAATGGCGTAGTTTTAATGCAAGCATCTAAGCAACGTACCGTTTCAGTTTCTATTATATTTAATTGCAGATATAACATTTAAATTGGCTGCAAATGAACACATTGCAAAATATAATCTCATATATACCTTTGAATATGCATATGGCACCACATGAAGAACCTGATTTAGGAAGAATTTTATAATAAATTAGATGAAGCAGGCAAAGAAAAGCTGTATAAACCTACAATAGGAAACCATAACAAGCATTCAATAACTAATGAAATGGGAAATTTCTAATAGACTTTGCGAAGGAGAAGAATATGATTCTGATTATAATATATTTCTAAAGGAAAGAAATACACAAATGAACATGGCGATCACTAGATAGGAAACAAATAAACCGAATCGATCATATTGCAATAGAAGCCAGAGGTAAAATGCATTAAAAACGTAAGGACTTACAGATGTTAACCACTTAATGGTAGGAGCCAAACATCTGAGCAACAGTTACCAGAAATTAGAAACCAAAACAGGAAAAAAATAGGAAATAGCATAGTGAGTATGCCAAAAACCAATGAAGAGAAAATATAATTATACCGAGTGGTCCACTTTCGAAAGCGGAAACTTTAGAGGCAGACAGAGAACCACAAAATAGTATCAGTTTGTATTATAAACTATATCCGAAAAATGCTTCGTTACAAAGAACTTTCTATCAAAAGTTGCAAATTTATTAATATTTTTAAAACTGCTTTAGATATTGAAATGAAATTTGGAACCTTTGAATAGGTAATCTAGATACATATTTTTATGTAAAAAATATTATTTTTCTTCCACCAGTGGTGTGCGTACGGACAGATCTTCGGGAAATTTTAATGAAAAAAATGGTACGCCAATGTTTTTTTAGAAACAAAAACTATTTCTAGAATCTTTGTTCAATTTACAACAGAAAAAGGCTCCTTATTTTTTTTTTCGTTTGACATACCGTTTGTGAGTAAAAATTTAAATTACCTAATAATTTCTGAAAAATAATTAAGTAAACAAAATTTATTTAGTGGCTTTCAACAAAAATAACAAAAAGAAAGAAAATTAAGGGTAAAACCACAAAAATTGCTTGAAATGTAGTCCACTCACCTCAATACATTTTCGACATTTTCTCACTAACGCATTTATTGCAGTAGATACTTCATGCGGATTTCGCCGCATATGATTGGAGGCTTGCTGAATTCTGAAAATTAAATCTTCCCTTGTTAATACGGGATTAGCGTAGACTTCATCTTTAATAGTGGTCCAAACGTAAAAGTCTAGCGGATTAAGATCTGGTGATCCAATACCATTAACCACATCATTATTCATGTCATTCCTCCCTAGCCGGCCAATCCATCGTTGAGGATAATTGGTATTGAGCCACTTACGCTTACAGCTATTCCAAAATGCTCCATCCAGTTGTACCCAACTCTACTACTACCTTAAATTAATGGATAAATCCTCTAGGTAGTCCTGCAGATTATTGTTAAGAGTTCAACCTTGGGGGTAGAAGCCTTTTTCTGTTGTAAATTGAACAAGGATTCTAGAAATAGTTTTGTTTCTAAACAAACATTGGCGTACCATTTTTTTCATTAAAATTTCCCGAAGATCTGTCCGTACGCACGCCACTGGTGGAAGAAAAAATAATATATTTTACGTAAAAATATGTAACTAACAAACATCGGTAGTAAAATTAAAGAAACTAGAAATTAAGAGGAAGTATGAACGGAAATAAAAATAGGGGGTCAGAAGAACGAATGATGAAGTAACAGATTTATACAAAGAGGAGAGCATAGTGAACGTGGTAAAAGCACAAAGGTTAAGGTGGCTAGGGCATATTGAGAAGATGGTTGAGACAAGGATAAAAAAAAATGGTAATGACACGAACAATTGGGAGTAAGAAGAGGAGAGGGCAACCGAAAACGAGATGGAAAACAGAGATGTAGAGAGACCTACAACAACTACAAATTGTAAGATGAAAAGAAAAAGCAAGAAAACGAAAACGAAAAGGATAGTGAACCAAGCCATGAACCTTCTAGGTTTGCAGAGCTAGATTATATATGTAGATGTTTGTTTACCACACCTTAACGCAACTAAAACGCATTAGATTAGAGGTTAGACTAATGTGTATCTGCGCATATGCAACAGAAATCACATGAACAATTCTGTAAAATTTCATAATAAATTGAGTAAAAGTAAATAGTTCTAATATAATGTATTGTATTACCACATTATTTTTGAAATTTCTAAATTTTATTACCTACGTAAAAATACATATACATAATTGAGTTTTCCTTAATTCTTAATGTGAATTGAAAAATTAATGTAAATTAAAAATTACCAGTAAATATTATGTAAAAAGAGCACAACACAACATAGTAATTTCCACCCATTTTTATCAGTGCAGTCAATTTAGTATCAAAGAACATTAACTCTCTGTTGAAACCAGTAACTTCCTCTCGTTTATTAATGCTTATGAACCAAAAATAACCCAAGGAATCACCCTATTAATATGTGACATAAACTTAAAATAAGCCCTATACATAATGAATGAAACTGTTTGAATACTGCTATTTATATTTTGTTTTTAATTTCATTCAGAAAAAGTTTTAAATCGGGAACAGAATATCGAATCACATCTAATTAGCAAAAATCTACAAATATTTTAATATTGTATATCTATATGATTGCCAAAACTCACATCAATTATTTACAGTGGAAATTATAAGTTTTAGTTAATATTTTGTTATTCGTATACTACGTGACAAAGAAAGTTAAATATCGTTAAATTAATGAAATTTAACGATGTTCAACATATTTTGATAATTTTTTGCATGTTTACTGCTCTCTGAGAAAATTTGTTAACGCCTGATAACATCGTACCATGATACGTAAGGATTTGTTAGTCCTTCTAGAAATTTCACTTACCGAGAAACTTGCTTCGCGCAACCCAACAATCCGCCCCCTCTCCAAGTCACTAAGCTGGGAAATCTGCCCCAATTTACGTCCTCTAGGCATAATCAGCTGTAAAAAAATGTCATTTGCAACAAGCTTTACGACACTTGAAACATAAATGTGAGCAGAAATTGTTAAAACACATTGCTACGTTATCAAAGTGCGACCTATGCAACTCCAAAAAAACTTAACAGATAAGCCTGAAACTTTAATCATTTCTTACTTTTACCGAAAGAAGTGAACATGCAAAAAATTATCAAAACAAAATGATGTTTAATGGCTGCGTATCTTTCTGTCACGTTTTGTTAATTTATGGAAGCTTTCAAATATAAAATTTAAAAAGAACAATATTCGAACAACATAATTTCTATAAACCTGAAGAACGACAAATCAACCGGTCAAGTCAAGTAAAACCAAAATACATGACTTAATAAAATATTATTATCAAAATACTCTACAGAGGTTCGATTTTTTTTAAATCCTTTACCGTGTGCTTTATTTTCATCTGACGAAGTGAATACACGAGGCTATATTCGTTTAAGGTCCTTACCGGAAATGGAAGGTTTAAGTAAGGAAACAGTTTTTACATCATGGATGGCTAAATTCGACTGCATTCTTAAAGTCACAGACGACGATTCCAAACGACCATCCAGAATGCAACAAAATTTGAATTCCGAATTGATCTTGTCGAAGGAACAACTTTATGACATGTTTCAACAAATATTAGGAGTAAAAAAATTCGAACATCAGTTATTATTTAATGCGTTGATGGTGAGTTGCAGTAAGTGAAAAATGTAAAAGGCGTCACAAAGGCTTCTTTTCAGCTTGATTCAGCGGACGAACAGGCTGCAGCTATCAGGCGAGAGCTAGACGGTAGAATGCAGAGAGTCGCTGAAATGGAAAAGGTAAAGATATTGTTCTTAATATTCCTGCCTTAAATTGTGCCTTACGGCGATGTTTTAAATTTACAATTATCTTTCTCTTACCGTAAACAATTGCCGTAGATGCATCCATTGTTTTAAATTGAGTAAAAGCAGAAAGTAACTACACAAAGACTAAAAGTTAGTTAAAAAGACCAAGACTACATACATGACGAGCTCTAGATATTTTAATGGCAGAGTGGAGCAATCTAGACGATATGGAATGATTTTAAAGTCTTTTGATATAATTTAGAAAATCTCTTCACGTAAAACAAAATTACTAATTTCTAATTTTTTATAACGATTCGTTTCTGAGGAAGCAAAAAATATCACGTTCAGATACGTGATGAGCCATTTTTGTAGGTTGCGTGCAAGATCATTTGAAGGTAAACACTTTTTTTGTGATAATGCAATTTTTTGTCTGCGTATTCTGAAAGACCGACAAATTACACGTTTGAATGCACGATGGAGTTATTTTTAACAATCATTTTCAAGATCACCTAAAGGTCTAATTCTCTTTTTGAAGATATTGGTATTCGTATAAAAGTTGTTTAGGTCATCCGAGAGCAAAATCTGACGACCTTGGATTTGACCTTATTTTTGCTTCAGATATGGACGTCGATGTGATGACAAATTTCTGCTGCTGGAACTTGAAGAGAGAAACGAAGAAAAAGGTGTCATAGGTAATAGAGAACCACCCCTCAATTTGTTCAGAAATTGTATTACCATTAAACAAGAAGGGTTGACCTTTGCTTGTCTTTGAATATGACCTTCTAGGTTAAATTCAAGATAAAGAGATTTTGCTCTCGGATAATCCAAACAGCTTTTATAGAGGTAATTTCCACGATATCTCGCCATACCAACATGAAAAGTTCTAAAGGAGAACTAGATCTTTTAAATGACCTATATAACTCAATCATATATCCGAACGAGAAATTCCTTGATATTTCAGAATACGCAGCAAAAAATTGCATTATCATAAAACAGTGTTGACCTTCAAATAACCTTGAAATAGTCCTCCAAAAATGACAACCACGTATCTGAACGTGAAATTTTTCGTTCCTTCTGAATAGGCTTATAGAAACTGCATCACCATCAAAAACAAAAGTTGACCTTCAAATGACCTTGAAAATGAACTTCGTCAAAGAGACACCAGATTCGAATTCAGCAACCTCGAAAACGTATAGAAGTAAAGATCTATAATCTTTCGCGCATGGTACTTTACCATGGAACTGTGTAATCCCTAAAAATCCTTTTTATACTGAATATTCAATCTAACCTTTAAAACTGAACCAATCACTATGCTTAGCTTTAACATCAAGATTTACCTTCCATATGTACTTAAGGAAATAAATACCTTTGTTGTGCAGTACATTGTATTATGTCTGTAGTGTGTATTTTGATTGTGTTCACAAATTCTCACTCAAATCTTTTTTAAGTAGTTGTTTTGTATTTGTTCCACTCTGCCATTACATTCGGTAATGTAGAGAAATATTCATAAATTATTTTATCTACAAATTATGAAGAAAAAAAATGCTGGTTTTAGTATAGTGAAGTAGAATGTTAAGTGAATATTTCTGTACAATGCAATAGGAAACACTCTGTGGTTCTTTAAAATTCGAAGTGGTAAATTAGCTTTATTTTTTAACGAAATCCCAAGACATAAATAATGACTTGATCTTACCTCCTTTTAGAACCGAAAATTAATGCCGAAATTCGTTCTGAAAGAAATGGAGTCCCTTTACATTGAAGAACTTAAATCATCAATAAATTTATTAATGGCAAATTTAGAGTCGCTGCCCGTTTCGAAAGGATCGATGGATTCTAAATATGGCTTACAAAAACTAAAACGCTATAATCACAGGTTGCATAACCATAATAATCCGTATAATGTGAAGCACATATTGATGAATTATGTTACTTCTTTTAGATCACAAGGGTCTTTAGCAAAACTAGAAGGGGACTCTGCGGACAGCGATACACAGCTTACAAAACTTGACGTGGTTCTGACATTCCAGTTAGAGGTAAACACAAACATATGCTCTCACCATAACAACTAAGCACACCAACTAGGAATACTGTCACTGAAAACTAAACAGAGGAGGCTTTTTTCTCAAAACAGTTACCAATCTTTAAACGTTAAAAAAATTTGGTAACTGCAGTTTTATGCCACCAGGGCCGCATTTAGCATTAGGCGCAAACTGAGATCCCACCAGGACGTCATTTCATCATAAAATTGTTACCTAAAATACAGGAATTTGACTGCTTGAAAAGCAAAACGAAGCTTAACATACTAATTAAATTAAGGTATAGTAATCAAATGTAATTGCTTATAACGTTTAGACTAGGCGGCTCACAGGCAGATCGTTAAAAACTGTAGTTTCTTAAAAATCTAGTAGACTTCGCAAAGGTATACACCAGATGGATCTTCTTCTCCTTTAAGAGAAACAACAAATACGGGTTTAATTTTATGCAAACTTTGGCACATATATGGAAACCTTCAAGAAACAGACTTTTGAACTTTAGAACAATCCTAAAACCAAAGTGTTGATTCAGATACGTTGACGATACATTCCACATTAGTGGAATATATCAGGGCACCAGCTTCACTGTAGAGTTGGAGGAAAAGGGTTCCCTTCCATTCCTAGATCCCTTTGTGAGGAGAGAACCAGCATGTTAGGACACAGTGTTTACAGAAAGCTTGCTCATATTAACTCGTATTTGAAAGCTGAGTCTCATCACTATCTGATCCAGAAACAAGGCATCGTCCAAACTAAGAGAGAGCTAAGATCAAAGAAACGAAGGAATAACTAGCAAAAGTAATAGATCTAAATCAAACTAAGAGTCTGGTAAGAGGAAGATTTTGGCCAAGGATTAACAAAAAGGCAATACAATAACTAGTAACTTCAGAGTTGCCGTTGAAGATGAGAACGATATGTCTTTCGAAACGCCAAGAAGCCTAAACCTACGACATGACAACCAAACGGAAATTGTTTTCTATTAGTGAAAAAAGGCATTTTTAAATTTGTAACTTTTTGACCTATATGCATTTTAATTAGTGATTCTGAACAGAACTATAGCAATAAAATTAGCTTTGACAGAAAAAGTACTATAAAAATATAGAGATGAATGGATTATTACCAAGATCAGATAAAATATACCTAATTCTAGTTTATTGAAATAATGTATCAAAATAAAATCCGTTAGCATTGAGTAAATAACCATGTATTTAGAGCCATTATATAATAAAAATGCTGGACCAAGAGCCCAAAAGTAAAAATGCGGCCCTGTTTGGTGCAAACCATTTTCTATTCCTGTAAAATGATCAACAGACTAAATGCCTAAATATATACAGGGTGTCTTTGGATAGATGAACAACTCTAGTAAGAGACAAAGAAAATAGTATTGGATGCAGATTTGTAGTATAAGATGCTGATTTCAAATTCGTAAAATCAAGTTTGTTTTGGAAATTTAGAAAAATCAATTTTTTTTATTAGTACGGTACATTTTTCTATTAAGATAGGACAAAATATTATTAAGAAAAGTTCTGATTGATTAAACACACACAGTTTAAATTTTGTAAGCCTACTTTGATTTTTACTTTACTTTAAATCTTTCTCAAAGTAAGCCTAGGACACTTTCATTTAGAAATGAAACCAAAAATTAAAACCTAGGCTGAAAACATTTTAGGCCGTTTAATAAACGCACTTATTTTAAAAACACCCTGTATAACACAAGAACGACAGATAGGCCTATGCGATTCACGAAAAATAATGATTCGATTCACCAAAAAATGTTTCGGTATCGATTAGTCGAATTCTATAGTTTTATTTCATTCGAGTCGAATCGATTTGTGAAATAAAATGATATATCGATTTGAATTGATTGATTTCGATTCGATGAGATATCTCAGTCAGATTCAATTTTTCGATTTGATATTCTAATTTGTGATGAATCGATTGAAATATAAAACTGATACGAATCAATCAGGCCTAACCAGTTTCTTATCGAATATAAATCAAGTAAGGTTATCATACAAAATAATCGAAAATTATTTTATAATTGTTTATTTCACGAAGATTTTCTCTTTGTTGCAAGTGTAATTTTGTATGAATTTTGGAGAATTGAGAATTTCCCCGATAATTATTGAATTTTTAATAATGATTACCCTGCTTTATTTGGTAAAACGAACAGTGTTAGAATTATTTTTGATTAATTCAAATTGATTTTCGACAAAAACAATATTTTCTCATTTTTTAATACAACGATTAATCATTTGGACAAATTAGGTAAAAAATCATTTTACACACTGTTCATGGAGTACTTACGTAATTATAAAGAAAATTAACTTAGTATAGCCCCTCTGTTGAGAAAATTGACAGACATATTATTAGATTCAGATAGTGACCCCTATTTGATGCTGTTTAGTTTACACAATTGAAATACTCAGTATCGAACAAAGTAAATTTAAAAAATCTACATACTTTCCTCATTTCAATGATTTCCATTGAAACCTTGTTTAAACGCGTGCGCTATTTATTTTAAATCGTTAAGATTCACTTTGTTTGATATCCACAATTAATGTATTTTTTAACACACTGCTATTGCACCTAGATGTGAGCATGATTGTTAATATTTCTTCGCAAATTACCACCACCTGCATTGACCCCTCCCAAAAACTACAATATCGATTCCACGGAATGATTCAAACTCCGAATTTTGCATACCCTAAACAATGATATTGTCTCGATGATATCTACAGGGTGTCCGGAAACTAAGGCCAAAAAATTTAGGGCTGATTGTACTCATAAAATAAGCTTGTGTCTCACTTTCAAAAACTCAATATTAACGCTGTTACATAAACTGTTTTATTTTAACTTTTTTTAAATAAAGCGATTTTAGTCAATTACATTTACACTTATACAGGGTGTCACCGTTCCTTCGTTTTTTTTTCAGCTATCCAAAAAAATAGGTATGATACGTCATTTTCCGTCAACATAAAAGTAAATATCTATTTTCTACTAAACAAATAATTTTGTATCCAAACTTGAAATACAGTAATAATTGTATTAAAACGTTAATTTTGACGTAACTTTTTTCAGCTAAGGCGTTCAAATTTTAAAGTATTTTGTTGTTTATTTTTATTTAATATTAACTTGTTTATTTTAAAAAATAACGCAAACACAAATTTAAAAATATACAAATGATTTTTTTTGTGGGAAATCTTGTACAGGGTATGCCGCTAAGATTTGCCAGCGGCTGTATTTCAGAAACCACTCGTCCCACAATTTCCGGAAAATAAATGATGACCAGAGTGACCCAGAGAACTACATTAAAATTATTTTCCACTTTCAAATTTTACCGCTATATGGCGAACTTTTCAATCCAAATCGAAAAATGAGATTTTGTCTATAAAATCAATAATGAAAGTATGTTATGTTGTTTTGATATCTCCTATTGATACTTTAAAAAGTGAAGGGTAGGGGAGGGTAGAATCACATCGCAGAAAATTTCCGATAACGTTAATCAATTTTAGCAATCTTGGTCTGGTTTCAAGCTGTTTAATATCCGAACCAATAATGTTTAATAATATTTAAGTTTCTGTACCGTTAGATGGCGTTATTTGATATCTTTAGAAGCTTACTCAATTTTCTATGAAAAGTTAAATGGAATACTATGTTTTTTATTTTACTATCTTATTGCTCCTAAAATTGTTTAAAAAATGATACAAACCGGAAGCAGCTATCATTTTCCAAACTTAAGTTATGGGTGAAAATATTTTATAACTTCTAAAGATTCCAAATTACGCCATCTGGTGTTTCAGGCTTAAACAAAGACTTAAGTATTCTTACAGGTAATGATTCAGCTATCAAGCAGCTTTAAAACAAAACCAAGTTTGCTAAAATCGGTTAACGCAGTCGAGAGTTTTTGTACTTTTTCTGCAATATGGTTCTGCCCTTCCCCTACCCCTTACTTTAAGAGATAAAGCAAAATGTCAAATAAACAAAACTTACCTTTCTCTCATTTTTCGATTTGGATTTAGAATTTCACCGTCTAGTGGTAAAGTTTGAAAGTGGATAATAATTTTAATAGACTTTTATTATCTAATAATCTAATTATCTAATAACTTTTAAAAAGCGTTTGTAAGTCACACATTATTTTGCTATTCTAACCCCACATTTTAACAATTATTTTCACATAGTTAAAAAAATACGTATTTTGAAAGATTTCTGTACCTAAAAATTTGTTGGCTACCGCTTTCTATCGTTACAGAAGGTGTCTGGGAAAATGTGGGAAATCTTGAATATTCGCCGGTGGCATGAGATAACATTCCTGCTATTTGCTAAGTTCTATATGATTCAGTTCTTAAATGTCTAAAATTATTTGTATTTGTAGAATACACTATTTCAAGAATACGGCGCCCTTAACGGGACACCAATTACATTCGCCGCAACATAACTGTTTTCAACCCTAGTATCATATGTTGCTTAAATTATAACGGCTCAACCGATATCTGCCACACGTGTTCCTAGACAAAAACAGTTATTGATTGCCATGTATTGACACAACCTCATCAATGACGCCTCCCAAAATCCCGATTAATGACTGGCTCATCCCTTTCAAAGTAGTATACGTGTTAGGTTGGAAATTGCAGGTATTTTCGGAAACTATACGAGATAGAAGGATACGGTTTTCTCAACACTGGGCTACTTTTTCGGGAAACTTAAGATGTCTCAGTCAGAATTTTCATAGGCCTCTTCGTTATTGAGATATAAGGCGAAATTTAAAAAATCTACATTTAAGGAATTCTGCGTATCTCAGTTAGTTATCGGAATGGTGGAAATTGCTTCTGATAGACTTTTTTACGTAGAGTTCAGACGTACTTGTAATTTTTCAACCAGGGCGAAATATTCTGTATATTTTCATGCAAGTCAACTGGATTACTTGCTGTTGGGTAGTGCATAGTGTGCCATGCATTTTTATATATTTATATAAAATTAATTCATGAATTAATTCAATAATAACTGAAAACATGATTCTAGCAATAGTATGTATTTTGTGTTTCCATTATATATTACTCTTAACAAACATCGTGTTATTATACAATGCTTTCGAAAAGTAAGGAATAAATTAATTATTCTTGAAATTGAGAAGTCAGGCAGCGAACGGTGCACAATTTGAACATTTAATTTAGTCGATTTTTTGACATAATCATTATTATTTTCAGTATTGTGAAAATTAAATTTTAAAATCTTCAAACATTATTTTCTTGAAATTTTTGTTATGTAACACCATAGTTTTTCATGATGCATGTATGTAGAATGACACGCTCTTTCAAATGGTATGGTCAAAATTGGGAGTTGCTATTTAAAAAAAATTGTCGATGACGTCATATCTCGAACAACGATGACGTCACAAATGTGGGTCGTATGTCAAAAAGTGTCTTTTTTAAAAATTGTAAATAAGGTAGAACTTAGTCCGGGTGTAAGTACAAAGCGCGTACCCGTCTCCAAATTAATCAAACTACGGCATGTAAGTCATGGTTTAAAACCTTTCCATATTCAGCGCGTCCAGAATCTTCAGGACGGTGATAATGATTTGTGGTTGCATTTTTGCAATTGGATAACCGCAAATCATACACTTTACAAATACATTTTGTTCACTGATGAGGCTCAATTCATGGAGAAATAACTGTCACAATGAACATCGTTGGTCAAATGAAAATCTTCCCACCACGGTGAAAAGTAACTGTCAGCATCGGTTCACCAAGATCACCAGATGTGAATCTCTACTGATGCATTACAATAATTAACTCGGGTAAAAATATTTTCATTGCTATCTCATCAACCGTTGATATTCGACCATATGTTTATTTTACCTTATTGTTCACTTTTGTCCCCTGAACACCCTTTCGAATATTTGGGGTTCCCAATCACCCTGTATAAAGCAGCTAGTTATATATCATTATGACGGAAAAAATAATGCAATTGAATTGCATAAAGATATATAGGGTCTTTTATTTAAACAATTGTATGTTTGGGTCAAATTTGAAAAGAGAAAACCTGTATAGAAATTATAAGCACGATACTGACCTATTCGTAAAAAAGTCTGTCAGAAGTAATATTCACCATTCCGATTTTTCAATTATTTTCCAAGATACGAAGAATTCCTTAAAAGCAGTTTTTTAAATGACGCCCTGTATCTCAAAAACGAAGCGGTCTATGAAAATTCTGCTCGTGGCATCTTAAGTCGCCCAGTATTGTATTATCCGAGATATGATGTAATTATGACGAAATTGAGAAAGAACTTACTACTACTGTTTTATTTTGGAGAGAATCAACGCATATGAGTAGATATGGTAACGTTTTTTTTATGAATAGAATCAGGTTTAAAATTTTTAACTGAAAGTTTCCGGAAAACCTATACTATTTTTGAATGTGTATATAAAATTCGGATATTTCTCATACTTTTTTAAAGTGTTTTTTCGCTTGCTAGTTGTCCACACCTTTAAGAAAGTCAGAACTTAAAAAGTGCTATATGGAATGTTCCTGTTAGCATGGCATTAAAAATTCTAACATGAATAGTTTTACAACACAGAAAACATAACCATAAAACTGTTCTACATGAAGCAGATCTAGATATAGTCAGTACTTTTTCTAGTCACAGCATTTGATGTCCTAAACCATTCCTCTATGGACTATCGGTCATTTTATTTCTTGATTTTTGCTGTTTATAAAATGCTTTTATTATTTTTATTTCCATAACTTTCCCAGATTTCAGAGACGAATAAAACAAGTTTTCCTTTAATACAGATCTGTGAGTGGCAATTTAAAATTGGTATGGTATATAGATAGAGATAAAAAAATATTATATTAACAGCCAGTTCAGGAATCCTAACACATAAACTAACATTTCATTGAATATTTTTTAGATGTTCTGTGGAATATATTAAAATTTGTACGAGTGGTATAAATTCCTCCAGAGGCTAGTAATGCGAAGAAAATACACTTTAATAATCCTTAAATGTGAGCTCTGTGGTTCTATTCCCGTTATTTTAGGTAATAGTGATGGAAGTAAGGGGGTTAAAATCTTTAGCTCCAAATCGAATAGTCTATTGCACGATGGAAGTTGAAAACGGGGAAAAATTACAAACAGACCAGGCCGAAGCTAGCAAACCCATGTGGGACACACAAGGCGATTTTTGCACAACGCATCCGTTACCTATAGTAAAAGTTAAATTATATACCGAAAATCCAGGAATGTTAGCTCTTGAAGACAAAGAATTGGGGAAGGTTATTTTAAAACCCACACCTCTCTCGTCTAAGGTAAAAAGTAGTTTGGTAAATGTGACGTAGATTGTGTCTTTGTAACTGACATCAATGCAGCAATGTTCGTACCACTTTTATACACATACACCCAAATTGGAAAATGGTTTTCAGTACAAAAATGGAAAATTTTGGAAATTCATAGTTAAAGAACGTGTCTCAAATTTAGTAATACATGGGACCAAAATACGTTGATCTAAATATCCTTTGATGAAATGTTGCTCTTTTTCAATCAATAAGTTGTCAAAGTCTGAAAAAATGTTTCACTTTCAGAATGTTCCAGTAGCCACGTGTTTTTAGACGACAGTAAGAAATTTATACAAACAAAATTTATTGTTTTGTATACAATTCAACATGGAAAGAAAGCTATACTATCAAAATTAATACACTTATTCCATCGCAAGTTTAGTTTCGCTATTCCTCAAAAGTATAGTTGCAGCAAAAATTCAGATGACTTACAACACGGCTGACGTCACGCAATTGTTTTTAGGGTCAACATAATTCTCGATAGTTTGTGCCACTAAAAATAATCATTTTTTGTAATTTAGGGTCGGTATTTCCACTTCCTAATAACTTTATTTACCCGTTAGATCTACACCTGCTTCTAAAAAAATCATGTGTTAGAAAATGACAGATTTTTTTGGCAAATAAAGTTATTTAGCAGTTGGAAATAGTCCTTAGTGTAGCACATAGTGCAAACATTTAATGTAGTATATAGTTATATTATTCTCAGTTGCAATTTCTTAAATATGTTGATAAAATATGCATTATTTATTTGTTCGTATGACGTAACTCGTCTGAATTCTTGCCGCAACTATAGTAATACTACAGGGTGTTAAAAAAGAGTGTAATAGTATGAACCAAAATAAGCAGAAAAGTCTTAATAAACATGGGCCCGCAAAGTAACGGTTGCGGAGATATGGACCACTATTCGTTTTTCAAACATTTTATTTTAGGAATAAACCGACAAAGGAAGCTTTTAACAAACAAAAAACAAAGTTACAGAAGATATTCAAAGTGCCCTCCGTCCATTTCCAAGCAGACACAACATCTTCGTCTCAACGATATTCGAACTCTTTCGAAAACACCTTCCCTGGTTTGTGGCCGTGAGATGTGCGGAAATTTTGTTTTACTCCTAACGACGAACATGAGGCTAGGTAAACGGTGGCTGTGGGACGGAATCGGAGGTTTCCCGAATTCATTACTGAGGGGTGGAGTCTCGAAGTCACTGTTTCATTTCGAATACATATTCGAATGTTTTTATGAAAATATGAAAAACTGCTTCTATAGAATTTTTTGTACAAACAACGGTTTACGAGTTGGGCGGCAAAATACCACCGCCCCCGGACTTTATTAGATTTTTTGGAGAAACGGATAAACAGATTGTCTTCATTTTCGGTATAGACTATTATTTCCTGGTAGTGACTTGAAATGGTATTATAACGTTCCTGCCGCCCGGCCCTTGAAAACACGAAATTTGTCTAAAATCATTGAAATTTTTTTGTGGCTTCTTCTCCACCTTACCTATCGAAAAGTCTAATAAAACTTTTTGATTATATGTATCGTTTCCTTAAAAAAAAATTAAACGTAATTTGGGGCGGCAAATGGATTATTAGAAAAATTTTATTTTTTACGGGTTTTCGATCTCGACATATTAGTAGGGTCGAAAATGTTGTTTTATTGTCATTGAAGGGCGTTAGGGGTTCCTAGGGGCAGATTATAGGTACCGCCGCCCCCGGACTTTATTAGATTTTTTGGAGAAACGGATAAACGGATCGTCTTCGTTTTCGGTATGGACAAACTACACACAGCTGCAATGCTGCGTACTCTTCTATCGCATGGAATGGTTCGCTGGGGAATATTTCACTTTTTAAAACTCGACAACCGGAATTCAGGACTGATTTTTCGCAGACAACCCTATACTACCGTGTTGGTAATGAAATAATCTTTATTTTAATTTAACTTTATAATTCTCGTTTAACTCATAACTCTTACTAAATTTATAATCGGCTTTGTCCTTTAAAAATGCCTATAGAAATGTAATGCAAATGTTACCGATCTAAATGTCAAATTGACCAATTAAATGCTCCTGAACTTCTAGTTCCTCAGCAGAAAACTGTTGTTATAAAAGTAATTCTACCTCCGAAGGATATTGTTGATATTATGTTTAGACTTCATTTGTTTTTCTATTATTTTTGCAAAATTTATTAAAAAGTCGTAAAACTTTTCACATTGTTTATAACTCGAAATACAAAAAAATTAACAGTCGGGTCAAAATATGGTAAATCACCCTGTATTTCTGTAACATTAGAAAATTGTACTGTATATCATAGTTGCCTGCCTTTCATTTTATTTTGTATTTTTATCAATTGTCAGTTAAATAAGTATTTCCTTTCTTCCACATTATTTCATTTTATGGAAGTATCTGAAAAGGTGGCAAATATTACATTCCAAGTATATCTACTACTATCATTTTTGCTCATCAACTTCTAATCTTACCTTACCAGCGTGAACAATAGTGAAAATTAACTTAACTTTAAGTAAACCTGGTATGTCAGTTGAAAGTTAAAAAACCCAACACTTATCCAAATAAGAACGATTTTCTTTTCGCTGTATGCTAAATAAAATATTAACTTGATATAAGATTTGAAACTTTGTATGAGGAATTAATTTAGGAAGAGAAAATTCGAAATACTCCCGAGTAGGTACTTATCCAGGCATTTTTGGCGGCTTAAATCGATCGTTTCCCTTTGTTATCCGTATTTTGTTTTGGTTATCCAACGTGTATATTTAGAATGAAATGAACCTGCAGTTTAAAGGTTAAAGCCCTTACAAATAAACATTAAAGTACTTCGTATTTAAAAAATAACAATTGCAGTTGGCTGAAGTATTGTTGCATGCATTAAACCAATTGTCACTTTTTATAAGTTCTATTATTGAAAATACGTCTATTTTTGGTAATTTATTGAAGAAAATTTCACGTAATTTGATATTTGACACTCGAGGGACACGGCTCTCCATATTTCAAACAAGAATTTGATTGTTTATTTATCATAACATAATCAATACTGATAAGTGATGTCATGGTCAGTGAAAGTGTGTATCATGTTCTTAATGAATTTATAAATTTCAAACCAATTAATATAAATATAATTAGTAAAACAAATTGCACGATTTTATTGACAACGCATTACTTTGAATCTATATGCTAACTATTGTTGTTAGATAACAGGAATGATCAACTGAGATTTCTGAGGTTCTTACTATTTACATTAGATTACAAGTAAACTCGGTTCCAAAAATCGTGTTGTACTCCCAATATGCATTATTATTGAGCACCGTTCTTTTCCAGAAGGTGACTTTAATCCAGTCAAAATCTTCAAGATATGCCTGCCCTTCGCTTTGGATATTGCAATCGTGTCACACTTCTGTCACCGTATGGGTCTAGATTTATTCTTGTTTCGTTCGTGTAACATCATATATGATGGTATGTTCTTCTATTCAGATTTCCACCTTCTCATATTTGTCTTAAATAATTTTTTCGCCATATGACTATTTCGTTCTTCATCTTCTAACAGCATACTCTTCATTTCATTTTATTTTAATAATTCATGTCACACATCATTCTCTAAAGCACCCTTTTACGTATTCTAAGTTTAATCCTGTGAGATAGCAACCTGATTTTTTTTATTGTCGTATTACCGTCGTGTCGTGTATCCGTATTACCGTCCGTATTTTGTGTCGTCAACAACCTCTATTTTCTTCCTTCCGCGAGTTTCCACTATTTTCTGTTTCACAGTTGTATGTTCTTCTTTGCCATTCTTTATTACACAGTATGCACTACTCATAGACCCTCTTGTTGATGAACTACATGTTTAAACCGCATCACTTTCACTCATCCTAGTCCTTTCATACACGTTTTTATCATCCGATGTTCCTCACTTGTTAGATTAGAGCGTTTACGATTCTAATACGCTGTAGAGCTTCAATTATTTTCCATTCTTAAAAACACAAAGAACCACAAATATTATACATTATATTAAATACACTCGGATTTTTCCCGCGCCTGCATTACTGGCATCTGTTACCGGCTTATATAATAGATTTCATTTTCTTTCTCCCTCCTTATTTCTTCTCCCCTTCTTCCGTCCCTCTCTTGCCTCTTTCTTTATTCCTCCCTCTCCTTCTTCTCCTCTTCCTCCCTCCATTGTGACGTCCTATACAGTGAAAAAGAGCAACATCTCGTAAAGTATTCTTAATCAAACATATTTCAAAAGTTGTTCCAATACTCTGCTCCATTGAGTTTTTTGAGAGTAGATCAGAAGAAGAGGTATTAGAGGAATTCCGACCATGGAATAAATAACTACGTTCCAAAATTTTTCAAATAAACTGATTTTTTTACTTAGAATGGACACCTAACAGCAACACCCCACTCCACACTAGGATGACATGTCTAAGAATAGGCACTTGTGTAGTAATTTAAATGTGTTTTAGCAATTTTGTTAAAAATGTAAAACATTATTTAGGCACCCGAATGGCACAAAATGACAGTACCTAAAAACCTCCCCGACCAAGACCTCAGAATAAAAATAGCTTGTAGAATGGACAAACCCCTAAATATGAAACACTGTGGTTATTTGTACGCTATAGGGAAAAGTGTTTGGAAAAAATGGAAGAAGAGGTATTACGTTTTAGTTCAAGTTTCACAATATACTTTTGCCATGTGTAGCTACAAGGAAAAGAAATCGGAACCTTCAGAAATGATGCAATTAGATGGTTACACCGTAGACTACATCGAGGCCTCAAGT
Organism: Monochamus alternatus; assembly: GCA_037114965.1. Classification (NCBI taxonomy): domain Eukaryota; kingdom Metazoa; phylum Arthropoda; class Insecta; order Coleoptera; family Cerambycidae; genus Monochamus; species Monochamus alternatus. Next base: position 24,208,876 of record CM073432.1, on the reverse strand, counting down.
GGTAAGAACTATACAAGCTAAGAAACTGAAGTAATTCACTAATATTAATTTTGTTTTCAAGCGAACTTGATGGTCGGAATGGGTAAGCGTAAGTTACCTCCTGCTTATCGATGCTTACTATTTAATAAACGTACTCAAAAAATTCTTTGCAGACCTGGAAGGTGGTAGATACTTTTTTAATGCGGTTAAAGAAGGAGATAGTATCATATATGCCAGTGACGACGAAAACGAGTGTCATTTGTGGGTAATGGCAATGTATCGTGCAACTGGCCAATCTCACAAACCTACTCCTCCATTGACCCTTCAGGATAAGAACTCCACCATATCCAAAATCCAAGGAGGTAAGTTTCTTTAAGTTGTTTCTTTCGATGTACCTATATAAATAGTCTTTCAGATGCTGATAGAGCTCGGAAACATGGCATGGAGGACTTCATATCAGCCGATCCTTGCCAATTTGATCATGCTTCCTTGTTCAAACTTCTGCAGAATTTAACACTAGAGTACAGGCTCAACGATCCATATTGCTCCTTGGTAAGTTCTACTTTAAAATATCTATAAGGTCTCATAATTTCTTTATCTTTAAGAGTATAATTGGGGTTGGATATTTCAGGTTTATCCTTAAGTGGTCTACACTTTATGACGCCGTATTAGCAATTGATTGATCTTTTTCTTTCTCTAAATGAGTTCAGAAATGAAAATCTAGCATTTATCTCTAAACTATACGAAATTGTCAACATTCATGTGTGTATTTAAAAAAAAATGTTCAGATTTAGCTATGGACTAAAAAACTATATACAACAGAAAGAACATTTTTATCGGAAAACACGTACAAATAATTTCAATTTTTTTTGGATTAATAACTAATGTCCATGAAATTATCTCTTTGTTATACTACATATGAATCTAGATGTTTGTTGGCAAAGAGTATAATATGTATACATTAAACTAAATAGATTTTGAGAAAATAAAAATTAAATTACTTTGAATTAACTATATACATTTCACGAGAATTAATATATATCTATGTACAGAACAGTAGAAAAAGATAAAAATAAATCTTATGTAATCATTGAATTTAGTTTCTGTTTTATTTAATAGATTTGGAACTTTATTAAAGTTCTGAATTATCATTACAAGAATGTCTGGTTCTGTCATATGAATGAAAAATGTTTTGAATGAAAATCGTAATTTAATTCTCTGAATCAGTCCCAATTAAAACGTATGCATGAATTGAGTTTAGCTTTACAGAATTTGTAAAGGGTAAAGCTCTTTTATTTTTTTAAAACTTCACAAATGAAAGCGATATAAAGCCAAGATTTTTATTTTATTTTGTTTCTATTTTCGGAAAATGATTATCAGTAGATACGTACAAATGATGATCATTTCTTATAAAGTTACATTTATTTTTAATACGATTCCACAAATCTTATTAGGATTCAATTGGCGAAGGTCTGGCGATCGTGGTGGTCAATTTTGAGGACAATTTCCTCATTGTAACCATTTATTTGGAAACTTAAAATTGAAAAAGTATCTAATAGCACTAAAATGAGGTGGTGCCCCATTATGCATAAACCAAAATTATAACGGTATTTTGCAGAAATAACCAAATAACTTTCGCTATATAATCCATTTGAAAAAATAACTGGTCCAGTCTAATAACGATTAATAAATACTAGGTCTAGGAGTTATTGCACAGGGGTCACATCGGAATACTCATGAAAGTGGTAAACATTTGTAATTTCTTTACGAGTGAAACAAGCTTCATCAGTGAAAATAATTTTCTTGTGAAAATTAATATTCTGATCCAAGATAAACTCGCAAAAGGTCCCTCGTCGATCCAAATCTTGAGACAAAAGCTCTTGAACTTTGTGAATGTGATGTGGATTTGGTAGATTACGTTTAAGAATTCGGTGTGCAGATGTTCTTGATAATCCAGTTTCTCGAGAACGTTTAGTACATTTGCGGTTAATCTTCAACTGTCTGCAAAATCTTTTCTTTATCTTGTACGCTTATTACACTAGGACGTTCTCGGATAATATTGGAAAACATTCCTCTCTCTCTCAAGCCCGTCTTTCAAAATTAGAAAATGTTTCTCTATGGGGAATCACTCGATTTGAAATCTCCTGAGAAACCTAGCACAACTAACATGTCCACTTGTTCGATGATGTAAATTTCTAATTTTGAAGACATACTCTGATTTTCTTATTTCTTCTAATAAACACTATTAAAATTTTGTTTTAATTAATGCATTTTTTCTTGAAAACCTTTAAAAAAAAATCCCTCATAAAAAAATCAAGAGGTGTTAGATGTGGTGACTTTCCGGGCCACTGAATGTGCTCATTAATATCAATAAATTGAGGTAACTCACGCTATCCAATGTATGTTCATAAAAATAAGGTCCAATTATCTGCCTACCGATGATATATTTACTCCAAAATGACCTTGGTTTTGAAATGGATTTACAATGTGGGGATTTTCAATAGACCAGTAGTGTTCGCTACACCTGTTTTGCAAACCATTACTGACAAACCGACTTTCGTCCGTCCAAAGAATTTGACGAAAAAGGTTCTGATCAACAGTTTCTACATTTTGAGCTAAGATTAAGTCTATTTTCAATGTGACGCTCAAGCAAATACTCCAAATTGTGAATTTTGTAGTCATGATACCCATTGGTCTTTAAAATTCGTTGAACGGTTGATTTACCAAATTCAATTCCCGACTAGCCTGCCGTATAGAATTTCGTGAATATTTAACAGTTAGCTGTACTAACTTTGTTCCTTACCCTTCAGTCAATTATTTGATTCCTACGAACAGATAATGCAACTTGATTTCGTCGCAAGGTTGCCTCCAATCTTGTAAAGGTTCTATGATCAGGAATGTGGCGCTTTGTATATAATATGTTTTCTAACGATTCGCGCAATAGATTACGCAAAGAGGCCGTTCCAACGTTTCCTGCACAAAACGGCTCATCTTCAAATTATGTAGATGATCATATTTCTTGTAGTCACTATAATGAGAGTAAGTCTCAAAACAAAATAATAAAAAATTAACATAACGTAAGTTTACATTTTACTGCACTTTTATCTCCAATTTAACAATTTGCAAAGTTAAGTAAACATAATTTTTCTGTTCTGAAAAATACTTGTCTTCTGGTTTACGTAGATCATTTTAGACAAAAAAAAATCATAATAAACTATTTGTCCACTAAACTTCAAACGTTAAATTTTAAATTTTAAAAAATCCCAAAAAATGTAATTATCACTAATAACAAAAAAAGTAAGTAAATAAATAAAACTGTTTTGTAGTGCAATAATATATATTTTAAACTCTTTTTTTTAAAGAGTCCGATGAAGTAAATCGAATTTTCACACTGTATGTTAGTAGCAGTAAATGATAGTATATAATACATGTTGAATTACCCATTTATAACTGTATAATGAATTATTACATAATGTGGGTAGATATAACGTAAACTTTCATGTAGAATAACTACGCTTTCACGCGCAAATAAAAAATTCTTATTCCGGTCCTGATCACCGATTCTGTAAATTCCATCGGATGCGCTATCGCACTCACATTTCGAGGTCACCGCAGAAAACTGAAAGCAGTTCAAAGTGCCGACAACGGAGTGAAACTGCTGGTCTACCTATGCTGTGATATAACTCTACAGCTCTACTAGAACTTTTATGTGACTCTGTAAATTAGCAACATATCAACTGTTTCTGAATGAAAAAACATAACTTTTAAAACGGGAAGTAATACAGAAAAAAGATAGACGAGGATTGGAAATTTCAAGTATTCGATAATAAATAAATAACAACAACTTAAATATTCGGTATCTCTGTTTAACTGAATACATTTTTCATATCACCTCACAATATTTCAAAGAGTCCAGTAGAGTCATATCTTACCGAAGTGGAATTATATACAGGATTATTGTATAACTGGAAATGAAGATTCATGCGGTTTTCAAGAGGAATATATAGACTTGTAAAAATTCAAGTTTTGCGTGTATTTAAATTTCCATTGAACCAGACATTCACCTTTTAAGAATATTGACTCTTGCAATTGATAATCTATTGAGGACTTTCCTCGTAAACTTTGAGACTAAATGGCCCTGCTAGTCGTAAAAGTTGGTTCGTCCCTGTAGAATATGTAATTTAAAAAATTATTATCATTGAGATACTCCTCCTGTGCTCACAGACAGATCTCCAAGCGTCTTTTAGCATTACCTGCTCGTAAAGTATGCAGAAACTTTGGCTTATATGGCTTTCCTTTGTTCATTTTTAAGCATCTTCTTATGGTTTCTTTGGGTATATTTAATTCTAAACTGGCTACTCTTAAACTTCTTTGCATTCAGGCATTTCCAATGCCTTCTTTATCTTTTACGAGAAACAAATTCAATAAATTTAAAAGCTTTAAGGCTCTATAAAAAATATATTCTACGATATAAATTGATTAAATTTAGGCTGCAGGAGTTACATTTTTAATTAAAGAAGCCCTAAAGTTATTTTCAAATAAAATTGATTACAAAAAGAATCACAGTTGACTGGAACTATCAACTTACTTGGAAATATAAACCATTTTTGAGACACAGGGTACTGAGATTGAATTTTGTTTTTTTTTATTGTCTCAAACAGTTGAAAACTAATTATTAATTCATGTGTTAACTGCCAAAGTATATTTCTATTGGTTTGTCTCTTGTATTTTTGCAGTTTTGTGGCATTTTTAGGTCACAGATAGTGTAAATACTATACAGGTAATGTAAAAATTATTAACGGTGATGTGGTGAACTTACGGTATTGTTAAACGTAACTTATTTCTTTGCTTGCAATATAGTTATCGCGATAATGCTGTTGGTTACGTACAGAGAGAATGTTTATAAAACTATGTCATCCGATTTCACATTAAACGACTTGTTTTAATTTAAAAATAATAAATTATTTTTTTACTGGCAAACCGTTTGTCAAACGAAAAAAAGTAAGGAGCATTTTTCTATGATTCTATAAATAGTTTTTGTTTCTAAAAAAACATTGGCGTACCATTTTTTTCATTAAAATTTCCCGAAGATCTCTCCGTACGCACGCCATTGGTGGAAGAAAAATAATATTTTTTACATAAAAATATGTATCTAGATTACCTATTCAAAGGTTTCAAATTTCATTTAAATATCTAAACCAATTTTAAAAGTATTAATAAATTTGGAACTGATACAAATTTTGACACACTGTATCTTTGTAACGAAGCATTTTCCGAATATAGTTTATAATACAAACTAATATTATTTTGTGGTTCTCTGTCCGCTTCTAAAGTTTCCGCTTTCGAAAGTGAACCACCCTGTATATATTAATAAAAAATTAAAAGTAAATTCTTTATTTTTCTATTTTTATATACATATTGAAGACTAGCATATAATTTAAATTTAAAGATACCCATTTTTGTAATTTTGCACGAATCGTGAATCATGCATTTGGAAAACTACACAAGTCATTGCATTTGTAATAAAAAACATATAACATATATAAGTAGCAAACAATCTTTTTTGTTTGTTGATTTGTTTTCTGATTTTTTAAACAAATGCGGCATTGCAATAATAACTAAGGTTTGTTAGAGCATATTCATAAAACTCATTGCAGCAGGGAAAATCAAAATTTAATGTAAAATTAAGTTCACGTTTGAGTCAATATATGCTCGACTTCTTGTTCCGACCCACTTGAAAGAAAACATGTCTACAAAGGCCGTAGTGCAAGCTGTATGGAGAATAAATAAAATAATTTTATAAATGTTGGGTAACTTGGACGTTTTACCTAAAATACACCCACTCACTTTTTTATCATAATGGAAATATATGAGAAATAGGGTCATATAACACATGCGAATATGAGATATGAGAAAGTTAAAATATATGAGACTCATATTAAAAATAGGAGATCTGGCAACACAAATTTTCTTAACCGATGAATTGGCAGAAGATATATCTACTACGTGATAAAGAAAGGTAAACACTTATATAACCTGATTAGATTTTAATAATTTTTGATACACAGGTTCAGAGCCACTTGTTGAATGGTACAAAAATTGGTTAATAGCGTGCTGAGAACTCACGATCACTCGCCAATCTAATAAGGTTATCGATAAGTTCTTGGAGTGTCTCTTTCCAAGCTATCTGAACATCATGGGTAAAAACTATTAAAGTATATGGGGGTGTAAATGCAGCAGTCTGCAACCATTCGTGTCCCAGATATATTCAGTAGATGACAGATCGAGCCATCTTGGTGGCCAAGGTAAACTGTTGACCTGATGTTGATCCACAAATGCTATTTGTCTGGCAACATGAAGTCAAGCAATGTTTTGAGGAAAATGGTGGTTTGGGTGGTGTGAATATATAGAATGACATATGGCTCTACCACTTCCTGGATGCAGCGTTGGGCTGCATCTAGGACGCTCTCTGTCAAATTGTGGATCGTGTCTTTCACCACGTGACCTTTTCACTCTTGCACGAGTATCATGCATCCCCAAGCAAAAATAGGACTCGTCACAAAGGATCACCTGATTCCATTTTTGGTCCTACTGAATTCTCTCTCTACACCGTTGTAAGCGGTTAGCTCAATGTTAACGAGTGAGAGGCAACACCAAATGTGGCCGATAGGACAAGAGGCAAAACCTTCGTATTCGGAAATACACTAAGCTGGGAAATCTGCCCAAATCTACGTACTCTAGGCATAATCAGTTGTAAAAAATGTCGTTTGCAACAAGCTTCACAACACTTGCAACACAAATGAGAGCAGAAATTTATAAAACAGAATACATTATCAAAGTACGACCTATGCAAACTCCAAAAAAAAAACGTAACAGACAGATCTGACAATTTAACCATTTTTTACTTTCACCAAGAGAAGTAAGCATGAAAAAATTATCAAAATAAAATCATATTTAATGGGTATAAGTAATGTAATATATAATGCACTAAGCTACCTTGAATCTTAATTTTTATCTATGGACACAGGCGAAGTCTCTAGTTTATGCGACTCCAGAAGTTGCAGAAGATCAATTTATTTAATTTGATCAGGAATGAACAGTTAATATTCCAAAGTGCCAGATTGAGAGTATGTATCGAACCAGAAGGAGCTAAATTTCAACATTTATTATAATAAACTTACCCAAATAGTTTTCCTGTTAAAAAGCTCTCTTTTTTCTAATAAAATTTTATTAGAGAAATTTTTCTGTATTACTTCCCGTTTCAAAGTTATAAGCAATATCGTCCTAAAGAGTCTGAAAAGAAATACCACCACAAGTAGCCATTGGAATAAATAAAAGGATTAAACTCGATAATTCTTTAATACAGTTAAAGCAAAAGGTCATAATAACAATAACTAAACTAAAAAAATGAGGCAAACGCCCTCATACTACATACATATTACAATCTATTCTCTATATGACCTTCTTCATTTAAAGACACATATCCAATCTTAGCTTGACTTTTTTGTGGATTGTATTTATTAACATTTGCGATTTTTTTCTTTCAAATGATTAATATCTCGCGAAGGTGTTTTGCAACCCCCCATAAGAAAATCTGGTGACATCCCGGGCCATTGAATAGGTCCATTAATTCCAATCCATTTTTCTGGTAAGTGTCTAAATATTGCTGCAGAATTCTGGCCTTGTGGGATGGAGCTATAACCATAAGGTTCTCTTTAGCTGCAAAGGCATATTCTCTAGAAGTGCAGAGAGTTCTTCTTGTAGGAAATTTAACTGACGCTGTTCAATGTATGTTCATAAAAATAGGGCCCAATTAAATGCCCACCGATGATACCGCACTATACATTCACTCCAAAATGGCCTCTGTTTTGGACTAGATTACTACATATGGGGATTTTCAATGGATCAGCTGTACACCTGTTTGATAAACCATTATTAACAAACCGACTTTCGTCCGTCCAAAGAACGTGCCGAAAAAGGTTCTGATCAACAGTTTTTACATTTACTACAATTTGAAATATGAAATTAACTCTATTTTCAATGTGATGCTCGGGCAAATACTCCAAATTGTGAATTTTGTAGTCATGACACCCATTGGTCTTTAAAATACTGCAAATGTCTAGCAGTATTAACATTGTTTCTTACCCTTGGGTTAATTATTCTTCCGAATAGAAAATCCATCTTCATTTCATCGTAAGGTCGCCTCCAATCTTGTAAAGGTTCTATGATCAGGAATGAGGCGCTCTGGATACCTTTCTCTATATAACTCTATAGCTCTTCTTGAATTTTTCTGTGACTGTATAAATTAACAACATATCAACTTTTTCTGACAGGGAAAACAGTTTGTAAGCACAAAAGTTATACGTTTGACGTTCTCATTGAGTAGTATTTTGTGATATTTATGCCCTTTAAACAACGAACATCCAATCATTTTTCCAACGACTACTTGATCCTTCCACCGCTAATGTGATTTTTAGGTGGCATTTCTTTTGAGACTCTTTAGGACGATATTGCTTATAACTTTTAAAGGGAAGTAATATAGAAAAATTTCTCTAATAAAAGTTTATTAGAAAAAGATAGCTTTTTAACAGGAAGTTTGTAACATACTTTACGGGAGAAACTGTAGAAAAAACCTTAGCACCCTGTTCAAAGTTCTGTTATTTTGTTGTTACATGTTACATCTCTTCTCAAATATAATGGTATATTTATTGTATACGAGAACAAGCAAATAATAATAATAAGGGTTGCAAATTTTGTCCCCATTCCCTTACTAGTAAAATTTCGTATGTTTAGAAATGACTAAAGTTTTGTTGCAGGGATGGTTTAGCCCCGGGCAGGTCTTTGTATTAGACGAGTACTGTGCAAGATACGGGGTTCGAGGATGTTTTAGGCACTTGTGTTATTTGTCAGACCTACTAGACAGAGCGGAGAAGAATATAATGATAGATCCTACGTTAATACATTATAGTTTCGCATTTTGCGCTAGCCATGTCCACGGAAACAGGTTGGTAGACTTAACCCTAGGGCTATTAAATACCGATTAATTGATAACAACAGTAATAACTTTAGACCCGATGGAGTGGGGAGTGTTACGCATGAAGAGAAGGAGAAATTCCAAGAAGTGAAAGAACGACTGCGGGTTTTATTAGAAAATCAAATAACTAATTTCAGGTAAACATTAAATAGTAAATGCTGCTATTTACATGCATAAACAAATACTACTACCACCAACACAGCTTGGCTGCCTAGGCTAACACAAGCGGAAATGGAAACAAACTTTACATACAGGGATAACTGTTGGTTTGACAAACTACTCGTATATTAGTTTATAATTATCAAAATAACTGTTACGTTTTTTTTTTAATTATTTATTATTCTTTGCTCTTGTATTTTTACTTTACTGCAAATTACTAGCTAATTCAATTTAATAATAAAATTCCTCATTCATATCAAATGAATGCATTGTATAAGGAGGAAAGAAACACTTTGTACAATTTTGAAGCCTAGCGTACTAACACAGACTCTTATAGTCAGGTATAATGTTACCAAACCCAGTAGAGGTTAAACTTCATATTCGACTTACTTTTATATATAAAAAAGTTATACCTAGTTCCAGATATTTCAAGACTATCAAAAACGTTGCTTTTCGGTAGCCTAATTCAAAATTACTTATTTTTTACATCTTGCAACCTGAAGTATTGATATTTAAAGGAGAATTAGGAGATGCCTATCATTTGTTACAGATGTTTTAAAAACTGTTTAATTTTACACAGGGTGATGAAAATTTATTGTCGAATTTGCTTTAAACTAATGTTTAAACTTTAAACACAACTAATAATTATTGTTATAGCAACTATAATTTTTATTTAACAGGCTGATTTGAAATATTGTTTAATGTTTACTGAACAGTTTGACACACACTTATCTACGTTCAACAAAATAATCGCGGCCTCTTTTAATTTTCTTTTGTTGCATTATTTTTCAAATTCCCGTCTTTTTATATCATTTTTATGTTCCTCACTCTAACATTCATAGGCCGAGAAGTTTCTCACATAATGTTTATTGTATTCACAAGGTATGCTGTAGGTGCAATTTTTTAAATTTTGTATATCATTTTTTGGACAGAAATAAAGTTCAATAACCCATGACTGGTCCTTTTGGCGCAAGGTATATTCAATTAATTTATATTTTTTCGGTGTGGCAATATACCCTATTAAAGAAAAACTAAACAAAAACTATACAAAATTAGTTCATGAACTCTACCTTAGTTACTTAATTAAGTTAATAATGTATGCAAAATAAACAGTTGTTTAAACAATTAAGTTATATAATAAATATCTAGTAATTTATGCTAATTTAGCGGATCTTTACCATAATTAATAATACTATAATTATAATAATACGATGTGTGTTCAGCATACTATTCATTAATATTGAAAAAATGGAAACTCAAAACATATACTTCTATTTATCCCTATTTTATAATTTGCTATCATGATTATATTTAAAATATTCACCAAAGTGAAAATTCATCAGTTTTTAATTTTAAATAATTTTCAATAGTTTTCTCCTTATTCTTTATTTTTTATATTTCTTTTTATTTATTTTCAAATATTATTGAATTAAAGATATCTATAAATTTCTTAATTGGCTAATATCTTGTTAAAATTATTTGAGTTATTAAAGAATCAAGGAAAATATAATAGAATGGCATAAAGATATACAATGTGTTCCGTTTAAAAAAATATAAGTACGTCACTGAACTCGTATAAAACTAAATCAGAAGCAATTTTCACCATTCCTATATCTCAGCTATTCTCTGATAGGGCAATCCTTTAAAATTAGTTTTTTTTAATTTCATCCTGTATCTCAAAATCGAAGAGGTCTATGAAAGTTCTAATTGCGGCATCTCTTGTAGATTGGGACACTCCGTATTAATGTATCTTGGTGTTGGGTATTATTCCATATATTCTGTTCTAATTAACTTTTGTTATTTTGATAAATTACGATTTAGATCAATTTACCGCTGTTCGAATGTTAGCGACTAACGAGATACAGTCCTTCAAATATAGTTATTCGCAACATTCATCTCAGATCTCAGTGGGAGTTGACTAGAGAAGTAAATTGATAAACAATAAGTTGAAACAAAATATGCTCCAACTAAGTAACGACTTCAGTGGAAAACTTTAATCCTCTTTTCTGGGAAACGGTGTATTTTCGCGACATCTTGCAAGTATACCTTTTGTACCGAAATATATGTATCGTTTGTCCTTTACATAGTGATATCACATTTACCGTTATTCACTGTCGGAAAATTTTATTTTCGTTTTGTTTTATATGAAATGCTACTAGATGACAGATATTCTTGTTAGCACTTCCATGAAAAATTAAAAAAAAATGTTTAACGATTTTCCGAGATATACATAAAATATATTGATTTTTCTTGGAAACGAAACAATTTTTAACAAAATTTAATTTGAACTATTGACCTTAAGTTTATCGTGAAATTTAATTGTTGTTGTACATTGTACATATATTCTTCATTATTTTTTAATTCAAAATACATGGTTCATCTAAAAATTATTGAGAGTTGAATGACCTCTAAGGAGCACAGACTCACCATTAGTCAGAAGCGTACGTCTTATTTTCTTGGGACAAATTGAAAATAATCAGTATATGGTAAATATATGGTTGTAAAATGTTTGTTTTAATAAGGTTTTCTGTGTAGTTAATAAAAAGCTGCCGTAAATAACCTGCACGTTTCAATCGCTGTATTAAAAATAGTATAAGGTTACAATTTTGACATTATGTAAATTACTAATTGAGGTCGTATTTCTCGCCGTGAAATGAACAAAAGTGAATAATCTTATATGCAGAACTATGTAAGTTCATAGTATAACAATATTTACATCTACAGTTAAATTTTAAAAAAGACGCGTTTTGAAAGATGTCTGTATCTAAAAATTTGTTGATTAAACCGCTTTCTATCGTTATTGTAAATAACTTTTTAAAAAATCCAAATATTTGCAAACATTTTGAAATCGGAGATTTTTGGGGGGCGAGAAATTCATATTTATTTCTAATTTTGAGAGAGTAGAGAGTGCCACTTATGGCACATCGTTATGTGCAGCAATTAAAGTCGCCGTAATTCTCGCCTAAAATGGTCAAATTAAATTCTCCCCAAATAAAATAATAACTTTTAAAAAGCATTTGTAAGGCACACATTATATTGCCATTCTAACCACACATTTTAACAATTATTTTCACATACTTATAAACAAAAGCCAACAATTTTATATGCAGAACTGTGTAAGTTTATGTTATAACAATATTTCAAATAAATACATATTTTCAAAGATTTCTGTACCCAAAAATTTGTTTGTTAGACCGCTTACTATCGTTTGAATATTCGCAGTTCTATATTGTTCAGTACTGAAATGTCTAAAATTATTTGTATTAGTAGAAAACACTGTTTCAAGAATACGACGCCCTTAAGTTACAAAAACAGCCATTTATCCTAGTATCTTGCAGATCATTAAAATCTATGTTAGTTATACAATCAACAACTTATTTTTCAATATAATAAATAAACATATTTTTAAGTTACTCCATTAATCCATCAAAGTCTGCTGTGAACAAGTGTGATGTTAAAAAACATAAAAGGCTATATATATTACGCTGAAAAATGTCATTAAGAAAAAAAGTGTTTAGAAGTACAAACTTAGCCTATGTACAAATTGGAAAAAAAACCATTTCTGTCTCTTAAAATAGTCATACATGTTTACAGTAGGCCGTAATCGATGGATAGCATACATTATCTTAGGAAGAGCTACATTGAGAGAGAAGTTATTTATTGACTATAAAGTCTACACTGATCCAAATTTTAAGTTGATCTCAAAATAAATTAGGAAAATACGAGGGTAAATGTGTTACTTCTTAATTATATCAATAACTTCTTTGGATATCCCGAGAATTTTATGAAATTTTGGATGCACGAGTTTTAGAGAGCGGTGAACAATGCTACGACTTCAGATAAAAAACTCACTAATATAAAATCCCCAAAAATCAATATATCTCCGACATTATGTTTACACTAATGCCATTTTTTCAATAGTAAAAGTTCTTTTATTATTTCATTGCATGCTATTTAATAAAATACTCGGTATAGCAAGCAAACTCTCATAATTATTTTGATAGTCTACTAACAGGAATAACTGATATAATTTTTAAGTGAATAAATTTGTTGACCTTTGTCTAAAGCTATACTGAGCTATTAATAGCAAGAATACGAGATAATCAAATTGTCATTCTTTGACAATTTTAAGATGTTAGGTTATATTTCTGCTCACTATACTATACTATACTATATACTATAATACTATAATTATTAATTACAAGCTTATTAATGAAATTATTTGTTAAATAGTGATATTCATTTGAGAGAAATTTAGAAAAAGTTTTAAAATTAATTTGAATTAGCAATGTTACTTTAAAGTAAAGTAAAAACTGTTACAATATACATTTTTAAACGCAACAGATAAATTGTTCGGATATGTGGCATATAAATATAACATGATTTGTCCATAAAGAATGAAAAACTCTGTTGTAACAAGCAGTCGTCAGTTGTAATCGAATATGTTTGCAAATGTCACTTTCGAGCAATTTTCTTACGCAAAAAAATGTTACCCGTGCGTGCATTTTGTTACGATGTATGGCTTACACAGAGTAACTCAAACGCTTATTGGCGGTGTCAATATTTGCAGAACTAATAAGCAAACTAACAAGGGAAACGGCATTTTGCAGGTATTGTTTTCCTTTTGGTAGACCAGAAGGTGCTTTAAAAGCAACCCTTTCGTTATTAGAAAGGGTTCTAATGAAAGATATTGTTACACCAGTGCCTCCGGAAGAAGTCCGCGGAATGATAAAGAAATGTTTAGAGACTGCGGCTTTAGTTAATTACACTAGGTTATCATCAGAAGCAAAAATCGAAGGTGATGTATTTTTTACCGAGGCTACTCAAATGTATAACTTATTTTTTTTACTACCATAAAATAGATGGTGAGAAAAGCAAATCATTTAAATTTCAGAATAGTGCAAAAATGAATTTGTGTACTGGTTGTCATATTAAGCCACGTACATTTGTAAGGTAACAGGATTTCGTTGCGAATTTTGTCGTGTACTGTTTATCTCATCGATATAAGGGACAACAACGACATAAGAAACTGCCATAAAAACATCAAAGGCTTCCGACACTACTCGGTGAGCGGTAGACAGGACCGTATTTACGTTAGATATCAGTATTCGCTTAATTTCGCCAATAATAATTTAAAATAAGATTAGGTATACAATAATCAATGTAAATGTGACTGGAGGAAAAACAAATGCTAAATACATATTTTGATTAAATGTTGAATATTATTATGTAATTTTAAATTATTTCCCAGCAAGGACCACGGGGAGCTAGGAACGTTCTCTGTCAGGAGGATGGAATTAGAATTGGGATTGATTGAAAAAAAAAACAGAAAAAAAATCATGTATGTATATACTAGCTATATATTGATACAATATATAACAAAATCAATAAATTTCCCATGTATTTCATATACTACATAGTCACTTGAATCCGATTCTTCATCAACAGTTATGATGAAACCATTTTTATTTAACGCAATCAATTGGTTCAGCTTTATATAGTATCTCTCAGTTTTTCTATTCTATGTATTTTTTTTTCCAAGTTTTATTCACCTCGCTTCTTATAACATCTATTTTGGATTGGAGGTATAATTTCTTTGAATGTCTCTTTTTAATTGGCTCGTAGAACGGTATGTCTCTGAGCCGTAGCCATCTCATCAATAACGAATTTCTTTGCAAAATTATTGCTCTTGGGTATATGCGGCAACTTTCAACAACACAATACTGAGTACTCACAACACTAATTTATAATGAGCCAACGATAACAGTAATTAAAAATACCTAGTATATCAGAAAAGCAAAAATTCTAACACATACATATTTGATACCTATTCAAAATCTAAATTTTATAAAGACAAGGACCCATTTCCGTGATGTATAGAAAGCGGTTACCTTGTTTTGTGAGATGTTACAACGTTTCATTCAAATAGTGGTTTGTAGCCGCCGTTCCGATATAAGTTTTTATATTCGAGCAGTGGGTTCGATTGGGGTAAAATAATACTGTTTTGACGATAAGATACAAAATATTTCCTAAATAACCACCCAGCATTGAATAATATCGTTATATGACTAAAATAGGCATCATCTATAAAATTATGATTATAATATATATCCACAGCCCACGACTTAGTTTCGGCGACTTTTCCAATTTTTATATTCCCTTATATCGATGAGATGAAGTATAAGTTCTGCATGTCTATGTGGACAAACCTTGTAACCTCGTCGCGTAACATCACAGCGAACATGAGCTGCACGTCGAGGTTCTGTTACAGGTGTGTATGTGGCTTTAGACGATACCTTAACGTCACGACCTTCCAAACATTCAAATTATCAAGTTAACAAGTGGTCATAATTTAATAAAATTCAACTGTTGAAACATATACGAGGTAAGGTCATTAACAGGAATTGGTTATGTTACAGGACTGCTTTCAGAAATTATTTGTCAATTTTTTGAGATACAACAATAATGTGCTACTTTTTCTGACTTACAAGGGAAAGTCGAAAGATGCGCATTTTTAAAACACTCTTGTCTTGTAATATGTCTATGGTTAATATTTTGAATTCAATGAAGAGGAATTCCAATATGATAACCGTAGATACATTACAAGAGAGTGATCATTCCAGTAGTTTCATCAACATTTTTCTGTGAATATTTGGGCAAACATTATCGATAACTGTTTATTTTGCCAAATCGAACGGATAGACGGATTTTCTCATTTTGAATTTCTTCCAAATAATCTGTCTGAAGTCCTGGAGCCTGAAGATGTGTCTTTTATTGTCCGAGTTCTATGATTATGAAGGAATACTTACGGTGGATTAGACGAGGATGACATGACCTCTGTAGTCTCCTAATCTCTTGAATTATTTAAACTAAAATATATCATACTGAAATAAAAATATTGTTGGTTTACATGAACGTATTGCAGGTGATATCTACAATACACTAGCACGAAAGAACGTTTGTCTTCGCCAATCAAAATTGAATCAGGTATTCCCAAATGTGTCTAGAAGTTGGCGGACAACGTTTTGAAGGAATTAATAATTGTAATAAAAGCACCTGAAGTCACTGTAGCAAATATTTTTTATTACTTCATTAAATTCTTTTCGTTTTTTGTGCTACCACATTCCAATCAAGTTCTCTTTTTGATTTCCTTTTGTTTATGTATGGATCCCTTGTACGTGACATAAGTAATTCTTTGGATAAATTACCTGTACCTATAATGACCTCCCCTTGTGTATATGATTTAAGTTGTACGGATATATATTCAAATAGTAATTATCTATTTCGAAGTAGTTTCTACTGTTTAGGTAATACTGCACTTTTATATTCAGTTATACAGATATCGGTAGTAGAAAAAATATTATATACAACTCGTGAGCTTAAACTTATAAAAATGTCACAAGAAACTATTCTGTTACAGAAGATTTAAGGGGTGAAACAATGGTATCCCCAAGTAAAAAACTGGACGATTTAATACATTTAGCTGAGCTCTGCGTCGATCTTCTACAACAAAACGAAGAACATTACGCAGAGGTGAGGAATTTTCTACACTTACTCCTATATACTTAAATCTACTAAAACTATATAACTCGTTCATTATTCCAGTTGACTGTTACCTTCTTATCTAAACGAAGTGTTCCTTAAGTAACTACAGTGCTTTACACTGGTTGCCAATTCAGTTAACTTTCTTTAATAGTATTCACTTATTTCAAAATAATTTGAATAGTATGTTTAAGCTCTTGTATGATTTATATTTTTCCAAAAGTATATCGTCTATATTTAATTACTTATTATCGATTTACTGTAATGGTAGAAATATTTTATTTTCAATTTAGTCTTAATTAAATTAGATAATAGACATGTCAGTTCCAATAGCATAAAAATGAAATTGATAAATTATTTGAAATTGGTTTTGGAACACTGAAATCGATAAAATCATTTACTGTTTATTTGAACCATACTGCTAATGTTTGTCGTAAAAATACACGTTTCACATTTCAGTTAAAATGTACTCGAACTTCAAATATAAACATGTATAAAAAATATATGTGGAAAGGAACATATTTTACATATTTATGCGTATTTTTACCGACAAATTTTATAGATTATAGATTACAAAATTTTCCTGTATAATAAAAACGAGTTCAGATTGTTTTGTCTACCTTTTTCAAATTTATTTTTACAAACATACACACGTATTTATAGGAAAATTATTTAGGTTAAGGGCCTATCAGAGTTAGAGCGATAAAGCGAAGCGCTGTGAGCATGAAAATACCATTTAAAAAGCATTTGTAACAGTAGCTTGAACTGCATTTAACAGTATATATTTTAATGGAATCACATATTCATTGGTTATCTGATCATCAGGAGTATCGGTCGGTCAGTGGTCGCGCGGTTTAAGGCGTCAGTACTTGAATCGATGTGGATTCGAGCCTCCCAGCCGGTAAACCGTATATCAGCTATATCCGTGGAGAGGATTGGCACTTTCTCTGCGGGTATGGTAGAATGAAAGAATGTTAGCTTGGGTCAATGTGAGAGATTGATACCGATCGACATTTGACTACCCCCCTAATTAATGAGGTTTTTCAGGTTTATCTCATTCCTGCACTGAATGGTGGTTAGGGCCTACCAATATAAGTCATCAAAGAAAAGTTAGGGAAGGAATGATTGTCAGGGTTGGTAGACAGTGACCAGATGGTGGTGGAGAAGAAGAAATGCAAGATGTGATATTTGCCAATTGAAATCAAACTGACATATTTACATCTATTAAGTTTAAATAAATGATTTTCAATTACACAAACAACGTTTATATGCTGTTCTTGTCTTGTGAGTTTTAACACATTCATCCACATTTGCAATCATTTCCTTTTGCTTTAAATTTCTGCTCCACAATTCCAGTTTTCTACAGATTTTATCACTCGCATCCAATATATGTGTTTTCTCCTTAGAGTTGAAGATTCAAGAGATTTAATTTCTCAAATATGTCGACCAAGTATCTCATTTTCATCACAAATAAACCATCTCGGCTTTCGGTTGGTTTTCCTCTTCTAAACAATGTCGATTGCCTCGCAAGAAAATGGTAACCCTAAATGTACTGCACCCTCGTCTTTATAATTATTGCAGAAAATATTATTGATTTCTGGAGTCTCATTTTTAAATAATAGCACAATATTCAGACCAAGACTCAATTCCTTCCAAGCCAGAGTTTCTCTGTGGATCATGCAATGTGTCCAGACACATGCTTCTATATTTTGGAATCTTGCAAATGCAATTTTTCCACTTTATGTTTGTTTTGTTTATAAAATCATTTAAGATAACAAATAATGCGAATGCTGTTGCTTTGAGTTCTGTTGAGATGCAAATAAGTAGTTCTTCTACTGCTGACATACCATTACAAAATCAATCATAGGAGTGTCTTTGTTGCCTCATCAAGCTGAATTGAAAACAATTTGTCAGGTAACTTTTCGAAAAGCTGATCCTGTAGATCTTCAGCTATATAACCAATTCAACGAGCAAGAGTATCATCTGATAGATGTATGGACTGCAATTCTCCAAACAGTTTCAGCAATGATGTCAGGCTATTTATTTCTGGCTGTTTCATACGAAATTTTGAGAGGTTTTTTGCTTTTAAGCGTTTCCAAATGTCGTCTAAGTTTATTAGATTTGATGCTGTCTGCTGCCAAAATTTTTGAACAAATGTCAAAAGGGACTTCGAGTACTCGTAAATTCAAAATTTAAATATTCTTGATTTTAAACACGCACTTGTTGATGACTATCGTCCAATGCTTTAAAAATGTATTCTATATATAAATCTACTGCTGTGAATATATCATATTGTGCATTGCAGTTAACAGAAAATTGGGTCGCAAATACTGAAAGGTTAAGAAATGCTGGGTGTATCGCTCGCCATCTGAAAGGTTCTAAATGGGAAATAATGTACGTAGAAGTAGTAGGTTCAGAACCAAAATTTACTTAAGTGGTTGAGTAACAATCACTGGAGTAAGTGTATGTTTGTACAAAGAAACCAGTTAAATTAATGACAGGAAAGTTTATGTACCTGTACCTAAACTGTGATTCCAACTGTGTATAATTTGCCTTAACTGATGTATCGTGTAACATGTACTTATTGTTATGTGTTATTCTGTATGTATATGTAGCAACTGCGCAAGGCAGACCGGCAACCGTCAAGTCAAGCAGCCTCAGCGGGCGCGAATTCTAGTTCTAGTTCGCCCGCTCCAGGCACTCCCGGCAGCCGCGACGCCAAGCACCAAAACTCTGTGTCTCGCTATTGCATGCCTCAGCATGCTACTTACACCCCACCAGATCCTACGGCACGTACATCTTCTATCTCTTTTCTAATTCTTAGTACTTAACCTGTATACGATCCATTGCATACAATCTCGCCTGTAACTGCTTGACAATTCCGAACATACCCCCTCCAACATCACGTCATTTTAGGTCTAACGGGTGTGTTCTACATTCGGTAGTTTTAGGAAAGATTCTATGGACTGGATTATGGATATTTCATTTAATAATCATCTAGAACTTTTCGCAGAATGTTATCCACTTCTTCATGTTAAAACATAACCACATACATTTAATCATGTGCTGACTCAGTAAGTTTACCCAACAAATGAAATTCGAATTCCAAACTTAAAAATATTAAACCCTGCATTACGTAAGCTATATTAAACGATAAACCAGTGCTGATATTATTGGTATTAAAGCGGATGTTCACCAAAACAGAGAACAATCTTTAAGAATGATGACTTTCTCATTTGGTTTAGTTAAATATTCGTTCCCTTCTGTTACATCGTAACATCAAAGAGAAGCTTTATTCTGTCTTGTTTAATATGAATGGATATTTATTATTGACGTACAAGCGGTTACAATAAGTTGCGAAGAGATTCCCTCCAATGTGGACAGGCGGCAAGCATTTCGAACAAACATGGATAAACGCAAACAAATGTTTGCTTTCCTTTGCACTTTTGGTGAATGCCCGTCGGCTCTGGTGAAACATTTTTCTTTTTATTAAGATCTGTTATTTATCTTGTAGTAAGCAAAACTGACAATTCAATTTAACGAATTTTGATCTTTTGTACAAGAAGATTATAAAGGTGATAAAATATAATATTCAAGTGTCTTTCTTTCAATAATATTTTATGTGGAAAATATTCTGCAAAATGTCTAGAATTTAATTTAAAATGACGATACAAGAACAAACAGTGCTGTATTTAGCAATCTAGTAATTTGACTCGTTTGGTGAGAAAATTTTGTTAAAAAATATAGCCTGTTTGAAAAATGTGTTTTTATATTTTGTATGACCTAAATTGGCCTACATAACATTAAATACAATACAAAATAAGTGTTAAAACGTCATACGAAAAACTTATAGATAGCAAGAATACAATTTTCAGTTTAAGACATTAAACAGAAAATTGTTAATTTAGAAGAAAAAACAGGTGCCGACTGATACTGACAGTCTGTCACTATATTTTACTACATTAACAACAAATCTACTCATTATAGCGTTCAATAAATATTAAAAAAATAGATTCACAGAACAAACAGGCAGTGCTTTAAAAATTTAATTTTTAAGGCAAGCATTTCGTTGTATTTCTGCTTTTTGTTTCCTTAGAAAGTCACAGATATTTTTTATAAAACTGTGTTTTTTATTAACTTTATGTATTCGTACGATTCCTACGGAAATTTCATTTATAAAGGTAAATCATTTGCTTATGAAATTGTAAGGATTTTTGAGATAATTTATTGGACGCTTTACAGCTAAAATACATTGAAATGCTAATCTGACCTCGCTATTGCTTGTCAGTGTAGTATGTGGTGTGATTATTTGCCTTCTTCTGTAAACTTTGCTAAGCGATATTTCCAATATTTGGTGTGTTGCATATTTCATTCAGTCAGCGCCTGATATGCATGTTATGTCCCTCATAGTAATATTATATAAGAGAAAACCTTAATAAGAATTTGAGCGAATGTTGACTTTAATTTTGTCGCATAGGCCTTTGCGTGGTTCAGTGACCTTTTGGTTGAACACGCTGAAATATTTTGGTCTTTGTTTGCTGTGGACATGGACAGAGTTTTAGCAGAACAACCAGCGGATACCTGGGACTCTTTTCCATTGTTTCAAATTCTTAACGACTATCTCAGGGTTGATGGTAAACCATTATATTCCAATCCACTGGATCTACCTAACAATCTACCAATTTACAGATAATTTAAAAAATGGTCGGTTTCACCAACATCTTCGGGATACATTTGCACCTTTGGTTGTACGGTATGTAGATCTCATGGAATCTTCCATCGCTCAGTCTATACACAAAGGATTTGAGAAGGAAAGATGGGAAATAAAAGGGTATGTAACTGACTTATACGCTATAGGGAATCATGTAAGAGGAATTTTTAGAAATGGTTGTGCGACATCTGAGGATCTGTTTTGGAAATTAGACGCTCTTCAGTCATTTATTAGTGACTTACACTGGCCAGACGCGGAATTTAAGCAACACCTGGAGCAACGCTTAAAACTCATGGCTTGCGATATGATGGAGTCATGCATACAGAGGACGGAATCGGCTTTCCAACAATGGTTGAAGAAATCAGTTACTTTTATATCGACTGATTACATTTTACCATCAGAAATGTGCGCTATGGTCAACGTAATTTTAGATGCTAAAAATCAATCGTTCAAGTTATGTGCGGTTGATGGAAAGGATTTGGTTAGTATAAAAATTCAAGCTGTAGGGATTACCTTAATTTGTTTGTTGTTTCAGCATCAGTACCATACCAAAATCGATGATATGATTGACAAAACTTTGGCCAACATGAACCAAGGAATGATCAGTAAATTGATGTCTGTTTTAGAAGCCACTTTGTCGAAATTATCCAGATATGATGAGGGGAGCCTTATAGGATCGATTTTAAGTTTTACGGTATTGAAATTCTAACACTGATATAAAATACCGGAAGCCTAACTTAACTTATTAATTAATTAGATTGTCGGGAAATTTGACTTTTAATTCGGAACAATTTTGTGCTTAACAACAAAACCAGATTTCTTATTATTTTCGATTTTCAGAATGTCTCTGGTTCTGGAAAGGACATGGGTCAGGGATATGTGAATTTTACCCGCAATTGCATGGACCAAATACGAGGAAAAGTAACAGATGAATTATGGATTTTAAATTTCTTTGAACAATGGTATACCGGTCAAATCAATATGCTTTGCAATTGGTTATCTGAACGGCTGGATCACACTTTGCATCCATACCAATGTACGTGCCTTGCTCATATTGTCAAGGTAAGCATATCATTAAATCTATTTTAGGCAATTCTAATGAAATATTTTGTAGAAAATTTACTCCGATTTTGAACTCCAAGGCGTTATGGAAGATAAGTTGAATTCTAAAGCTTATCAGACAATAGCTCAAAGAATGCAAACGGAAGAAGCAACTTGCGCCCTGACCATGGGACAGGCCGAAGGGTAAGTATCAAAAATTTATAAGACTACACATAGATATATTATTCCTACAAATCATTGTCACCAAGTTTAATATGGAATGGTAGAAACAATATACAGGGTGGCCAGATGAGAACGAAACAGAGCCATTTTCAGGAACTGCGTCAATATTGCAGAAAAACGCTCAGACCCGTCGATTTTAGATTAAAAGGGGATATTCTTTGCTGGCATTTTTGACTCCGCCACTTTCACCCCCCAAGCAAGGATAAGCATCACCCCAAAATATTTAAATGGCATTGGGGGTTTAGTAATATTTATTTTGAAAGCTCTTACATTTTAGAATAGACTTTAAATTTTATAATTCCGCCCAATACTTAATAACAATTTTGATTTTAAAGTTGAAACTTATGTCAAATAATAAGTAATTTAGTATTTCTTGCGTTACATTGGTTTTTGGCGATTTGTTATATAGGGAACGATCCACAGTTTCTTTTTAACATCTGTTTTTCTGATGAATGCAGTTTTTTCTTGAACGGGACGGTAAATCGTCACAATTGCCGCTATTGGTCAGATTCAATCCCAAGAGTTTTTCACGAGGTGCATACACAGCAACCGGAAAAATTAAATGTATGGGCTAGAATTTTCGGTGGGTCCTTTTTTTCTACCTGGTAATTTAACTGGCCAAATGTATTTGCAATTACTGGAAGACGCTATTGACCCTGCCTTGACTGATATTATTGAAAATGTTCCAGAGTATGATGAAGATTATTTGTTTTTTCAACATAACGGTGCTCCTCCTCATTATGCGTTAATTGTCCGTCAATATTTGGACCAACGTTTTCCACGGAATTAGATTGAGCGGAATTATACAATTTAAAGTCTGTTGTAAAGAGAATTGTAAGAGCTTTCAAAATAAATATTACTCAACACCCAATGCCATTTAAATATTTTTGAGTGATGCTTATCCTTGTTTGGGGGTGAAAGTGTCGGAGTCAAAAATACCAGCAAAGAATGTCCCCCTTTAATCTAAAATCGACAGGTCAGATTGTTTTTCTACAATCTTGACGCAGTTCCTGAAAATGGCTCCGTTTCATTCAACCAATGGTACCTATATCATTTTCGCCTAATTGAAACACTCATTTTTCATATTTTAAGACACTCGCGTAGATATGAAACAAAACGCTTTTTAGTGCTTTTTCCCTGAAAAATCATCAAAAAGTCAAACATTTTTGCCATCTGGCAACACCAGTCTGTTCCAGCTAATCTACCAATCAATACAAGCACGTATCATAGTAAAAATGGAAATTTAGTTTACACGAAAATAGGTAAAAATCGAACTTCATATAAAACTTTTTTAATCCAACAAGAAGCTGTCTTTTATACACACAGAACGTTGAAATTAACTTCGAATATCGGCAAATCGTTGTCACGTTAGTGGGCTTTCAGGCCAAAGTTTCACACACGCTGCCAAATCTTCACAAACATAGCAATAGTTCGAGCTCAGTTAAACAATTGTGTTCTTAATAATGTCGTTGGAAGAAGACGACATTGTGTTACTGGTACTGTGTGCTGCAGCGATTACAAGGAGGAAAAAGAAAATAAGGAGGCTATGGCTATCCATACTTACGATACAATGTTTGTTGTTTCTCAGCAGCTACTTCTATAGGATGGAAAGAGAAGCATTCAAGAAGCGGATTGAATTTATGAAACCTACAGAATATGAATTTTTGTAGAGCTATTACTGTGGAGAAAAGACTGCTGATATTTTTAAGCTAACAGTAATAAAGATAATTTTATTGCGAACACAGTGATAAGGTTGCTTGCGAAAAATTGTTCATGAATCACAGTTGCCAGGCTTTGAAACTTAATAATTGGAGCAAGCGGAGAAGCATTGCCCGTACTATAATAATAGTATACTTATAATTCCTTTGAATATAAAAATATATAATATTAACATATAAAAACATCTATCAAAATTATAATATGTAGTAAAATTTTTATCTAATTTAGGAAGAGAACAACAGGAAACAGATAAAAATTATATTTTTTAACACATTAGTCTCGTGTAAAAAAACCTTAATTGTTATTAAACAATTGAAATACAAAATTATTATTTGAACATTTTTCAATTACTGAATTCAGAATCCAGTTCATCAGTTAAATGATTATCCTCAAATTCTGAGGAATTGTCATCGTCATATTTTTCACTTAATTCTAAAATATCCTCTATTTTTAAAGGCGTCTGGCCTCCGACAAAGCCTGATGGTTTAAAATAACCGTCTAAAAACCAATCGCAGTTTTCAGGGCGAAGTTCTGCACACTACTCACAACAATTTGCAAAAAGTCAATAACTGAACTGTCAATGTAAATGACGCCAAATATATTTTTGTTTTTTACGACCTACTACGATAAAAAATAATCATAACTTCGATTCTTCGTTTGTAGGTAACTCATGTAATACGATTTATAAACGGATTTTACTCAAAAATGTAGAACAATCAATCAATATGTACTGAGTAGGAACCGTTTTTTACTAAAAAAAACTCTGAAATTTCATATTTTTTCAGTCAAAAGTCGAAAAATCAAAGCACAAAATAGTTATGGTAAATATTACCTCACTTTCCTCCAGGTCGGGACGTATGTGATCAATATTTGCAATTTTATTTACAGCGGCGGACAGACGTCATAAGGCGAGTCATAAGGGATAAGACAGTTACCAAATTTTACAAATGTATCTCCGAAATATATGGAAAAAATTATCATCAAGATGACCCCTTTAAATGGCCATAACTTCCTTAGGAAGGATTTTTGGACCTACGTTTATATGTATACAGAAAAAGTAATCTTTTTCGACATAGAACACTCTGGAGAAACTCTAAAAAAAATATTATTTTTATTTGTTTACTGTTGTCTTCTTCATAAATTAGGTAACATTTTTAAAATGAGTATATAGGGTGTCCCATAATTATTGTGACACATTGATAGGGGTCGTAGAGGGCATGAAAATAAGTAATTTTACCTTATAAACCCCTGTCCGGAAACATGTCATTTAGCCGCTACAGCGCAGGTGCCCCCCTGACTCATTAGCTTGCCGTGTTTACTTTTTTGTCGGCCTAAAGTCGCCACACCGATTTAGTTCAATGGCTGGCTATCATAACAAAAAAAAAACAAAAACAAAAAAACACCGATTCAGTTAGTTTCAGTGACTGATGTGCAAAACGTAAATAGAGCATTTATTTGGTGATAGAATGGAGCATTATTCGTATGCGGAACTTGCTCATATGCATATGATTTACGGAGAAGCTGGTGGTAATGGGAGAAGAGCTGTGCGATTGTATACCGAACGGTTTCCAAAATCGTCCGATTGGTATTAAATTTGTTTGGTAAGCACGTGAGCGCAACGCTGAAAAAAAAAAATGAATTACAGAATTTTTAATTAAGGGTAGTCATGAACATATTTCATTAGGAAACCCATTTGCAATATATTTGTTTACATATTATCTTTGATAAAAAATACTTTTCATTCGGTAAGCAGATGGGCGCAGGACGACCTTAGTTCGGATCTTGTACTATTACTACGCCGCATCCATGCCACGAGACTTTGGAGTGAAAGCATCCATTTAATAACATAGGTTTTAAAACAAGTTACATACTTTCTACTTTTAGGTAGCAAGTCGCACGCATGCATCTTTGGTCTGAAAACCAACTTAGTTACGTGATTTAGCAGTATCAAAGAGCCAATAAGCGGCCAATGTCGCTGAAATTCTCGCCGCGAAATCTCCAAAAATAAAACAATATTGAGCATAAAAATAAACGTACCATTCATTATTACTATATAAACTTTCCATAAATCATATAATAACGTTTATAGAAAACGTTTGTAAGAGAAGTTAGCAACTATTTTCACTACGTCATGAATACAACAAACATTATAGTGTCCAGTGTGTTTGAGCACTCACGATGTGTTCTGTAATGATATTTTCACAGTTCACGATATCACTGTATCATTTTTTTTATGAATGTGACTTTTCTTTTCCTCACATGTAGGATTTGTTATATTTCTGGTTTTGCAAAAAACATGTAGCATGCAGCATCTTAGTATTTTACATATAACGAGAAAAATTCATTTTTAGTGGTTTGGAAGGGCTAGACGAAGATGGAGACAACAGAAGCAAAACAAAAGTAACAATAATGGAATCTTTGGGTGGAGAAGATGGTAATTTTGTTTCTAACGTCGGAACCATGATCGGGGGAAAAGTTGGGAATATATTTGGAAAAGGTTTAGGAGGAATAGGTTCCAAGTTAGGAGGAGGAACGAGTAGCTGGTTCTAAGTTTTCAAGTTTGCATCTAGACTTTTGTTTTCTCATAATATTTATTTAAAAAATGAATTGGCCTGATTATGTGATGGTCTTTTTATACAGAAGTTGATGTTAAGTTCTCTACAGCTATTACTAATGTCGATTGGTGAAGACAAAAGAGTTGCATAATTTAATTTTTATTTCACAATTATCTTGCTATTATCGTAATAGATTTTGTATTGTATGTAACGCAACCATGTGTCCTCTTGCTGCTATTCAAAATATGATCTATACTTATTAGCAGAAATGAGGTGGTCCTTTTAAAATTTTCAGTAATGAGTTAGAACCATGTTTAGAAGAAATAGTATATTAGTACAATTAGAGCAACTCTTTTCTCTCTTGGAAGATAGAAATATTTTTACACTTATCACAGATAAATATTGGATGCAGCTAGGAATTACTGCTTTATGTTATTTATATCCTAAAATCGTCCACATTACCTATATTAAATCTACACACAATATTCTTACAATAGTAATACGTAGTAATATGCTTATTGCACTGGATAATTTTAATAATTAAAAATTAAGTACATTCTAAAATAATTTTGAAAGATAAAATGATAAGAGAACGAATTATAGGTTATGGATGCATATATTTATATAAATAAAATATATTGTGTACATTATAATTTTTTATAGTATTTTTATTATTATTAATAAATATTGCTAACATGTATTTTCAAATAATGTAATTTCAGAAAATTTATAAGGATCTAAAAGATTAAAACATTAGACGCATACTGACTGTTAGAAAGACCAGGACAACTTAACACTGCATATATACAAGCAATAACAATATAGACAAATAGGTAGTAGCGTAATTTTTATTATTTATGTACTGTTCATTGTGTCTCATTCATATGTCATATATACAGAAAGAAATTAACTAAGCAGCTAAAATCATTTCGTTGTAAACTTATAGGGATTTTCAAATGGCATACCAAGTAACAACAGGTAAAGTGATTGTACTATATGATTTCAACTATATCTAACTAAACTAACCTTATAACTAGGTATGTCACTGGAAAAATCTTAATGCTACTTCATTTCATTACATCTTGTTCTTGCAAGTAATTATTCTTATCACTTTAATTATTTTTGCCGTAGTTTATTTTTGTTGGATGTGACGGTAGTATCTACTACAAAAAATTTTGCCATTCTATTTTCAATTTAACTGAGGCGCAGTAGAGCCATTAAGTGATGTACAATAATTAAATTCTACTTCTGCTTATAACTTCAATTATGAAAGGTATTGTTATGCAACTCACAATACCACAAAATTGCTTGTGTATTGCACCTACCCATTCCGACTGTAGCGTGGGGTAGGATCAGTCAGTCACAAAGCAACATTTTCAGTACATTGGGACCTTCTCAAATAAGTTTTGAAATTTAATATCATTGATAAAATAAATGCTTATAAATTTCGATATTCGAGGTGTGTGTGGTGATCACCTAGTGGCTCCATCCAGTGCAAAGTTATTCTACCTCTAATTTAATTAATTCTAATTCTACAAATGTACATTTTCTATATCTAAGCACATTAAGTATTAGATTGCATATCTTTAAAATGTATTGTAGGCGTATCTCAATACGGTCCATTATTGCTTTGCGCTGCATCGTATTATTGTAGTATTGGATACAGAAAACTGTTTTTCAACTATTTGCTTTATATGCTGGCATCGGGTCATAATAATATAAATATTGCGAGTAAATAAAGTTACTATAAAGTCAAACCTTTATGCAGTTAGATCTGTAATAAAAATATCAACGATAAAAATCTTACTATTATTGCATGCAATCTTTATCTATAGTTATATTTCACAGGAAACATTGACGAGTACAAATATATCTTAAATAATGAATTTTATCATAATACATAATTTTTGATAAGTGTGATAGATCAAGGCTAGCTCTAAATTATTAAGAACTCTTCAATGTCTCACTATATTCCTAAATTTAATTTTTGAAATCGTTCTATAAATGTATGTATAATATTCTATACACTAGTCTTTCCTAATCTTCTAAGTTTTACTAAGTAAAATTAAAATTTTAATAGGACCTCAATTCACTTTATAGTAACTGATTTCTTAATACTGATTAAATAATACGATATAGAAGGTCTTTCCAGTTACATTCCCTATTTTTGTCGTAATTATATTAACAACTATAGTTGACTTTGTGAATGTTGGGCCTGTGATGTCAACAAAAAAATCGATGCTGCTACTAAGTTAATTTAAAGTCTATACAAATAATTCATATTTACAGGCCAGATAATATTGTTATGTTTAACTAACATGTACTTACGGTAAATAAATTGTTTTAAAATATTTCTCTAAACATTTTGCTATTTACTACTTACCCATCCCTTCAAATTCCTTTTGTAAAATTATGTTCCTACAATTCATTTTATTATTCTGAGAGTGTGGACTCTAGCAACATTAGTAAATGTTTGATCATTTAATCATACCTGATACAAAAGTAAAACAGTAATTATAATAAAAAAACCTTATTTTTATCAGTTGTATAGTTGAATCTACAAAATTTTGGGTTGAATTTGAACTACTTACTTTAACAAGTTATTTTGTTTTTTTAGCAAACTACAATACACATACAAACACCCCAACAGGGGATTACTTTTAGAGGCAATACCTTCATTCATTTAAACGTTTTGTAGTTGATTTGTTTAAGTAGGTATATCAAATTAAATTCTATAAAGATATAAAACTCTAACTAGACTAGGCACCTCACGAATTTAAAAAGAACTGATAATGAAAAAAAATATAATATCTACCCCACAATCTAATCACGAGGATTAGCTTAGAAGTCGAAGACTTGTGCGGGAGAGGGGGCGGCATATTATTATTAAACAGGCCGCTTTTGTGCCCAGTAACGACTTACATTGATAGGTCCTAACCACCATTCAGTGCAATAATGAGGGAAACATGGAAAACCTCATTAATTAGGTGGTTCTCTCAGCAAATATAGTTGGTCTGCGGTCAACCTGCCGCAGGATACTGCCAAAAACAAAACTTCATTCAAAATTCATATTTAAAGTAAAGCTATGCACAGCTTGAAATAACTTTTGGATTTAATTAAAAAATTAAAGAATTACTTACTTGTCATACCTTGTTTCCGTATTTTTATATGCGGAAACATATTACAAATAAAAGACCAATAATAATAAAACGATTTTATTTATCCACTACTTAATATTCACTTAAGTTACGTACACAAAGAACTGTTAATTTTTTTAAATTTGTTGAAATAGGTACCATCGTTTACTAATCAGGAATAGCTTCCAACCCTTGAACTTTGTAAGGGTTACCAGTTAGCCGTCTGTCCCTCAGATACTGTAATCTATCTTTATATTCAGACATACCTCTGCGATACATCTGAAAAGAGCATATTTAAAGCAAAAAAATTTTTCACTGTTTGACTAACCTAATTTTTTTTACTAAATTGGTATCTGATAACATACAAAATATTTTCTTCTGGGAAACTGCAGTTTGTAATATATTATCAAATGGAATTTTAACTAACTCACAAAAACTTGAATAAAATAAGCATTTATTACATAATTTTTTAGGTTATAATACTTACATTTCCTACTACGACTTTGTTTATTACATAAGCTGATGCATGGGGCAAAGCCATGGCAACAACAATTATTCCAAAACTGGGGAGAATTTCAAACCACATTTTTCTTGTATTTTTATCTATGAAACAATCCTACAAAATTTTAATAAACGTCAAATGTGAAAAAATGAAATGTTTTCCCTTCTCCATTCAACTATACTTATTACATTACAGTATTCTTGGTTACCTACTACCAAAATTTTGTATGCAACATATAACACACACCCTTGAAAAAAGGGTTGCATAACATTCCCTTAGATTTCAGATTTCTACATAGTTATATATACTTATGTTCATAAACAAAGTTAGATACGTCAATATGATCACTAATACTATAATATCTAATATAGAGAGTGTCGGAAAACAAGTGGCTTTACTGTGATAAATTGACAATGATAGAATTATGATTATCTATTGCAATAATAATGGCACGCCCTCAAAACAGTTTTTGTACTATTGGAAGTTCCGAGTTAAAATTTTATTAGATCTCTATTTCTATGTGGAAAAAAAACTAAGAACTAATGTTAAAAGTTGAGAGTATATTTATTTCATTACGAATATGTCAGCAATTTCAAATTTGTTTTAAAGAGCGTCATTATTATTGCAAAAGATTGTACCTCTAAGCATACTTACAGTGAACGGTTTTCTTAGAGCTTTTGTCGCAGGTTACAGTTTTACAGTTTACAGAATTTTTTGGAAAGGTTCACAACACAGTTTTTGTATTTACATTTTTGAAATGTATTTGTAAAAAAACTATTTGTTTTACACTTTTCATAAGAATGTTTGTCACACATGCCTACTACTGAAATGGAAATAACTAGTCCGCACTTCGTTCGCAGGTGACGTCATTATCAGGAGCGCACTTAGGATGCTAAGTTAATGTTTGTAGAAACCAAGATGCAAACATATACTTACAAAAAGTTAAAATCAACATCTTACTTTGTACTGATAATTTATAATATCGTTATTTATATTAAGGTTTATTAGTTTACAAAACACTACATAACTATAAGTCTGTTTAGAAATGAAAGAGCTTATTATGTATGCAAATCGTAAATAAATGTAGTACTGAAGCTTATATTCAATATTTTTATATTATGTATTATCGGCAGATGAGGTGTACTTTTAAAAAAACTTTGTGTGATTGAACCGTACTAAAATTTAATCCCCGACAATCCATCTTTGTCTATGCTACTTCAATTTCTCGGTCCATTTCTCTTATAAGTATATAATATAAAAACATTTCAAAACTAGAGGCTACTTTAAGCATCATAACCGGGTTAAGAGGGCTTTTAGTAATTCAAATAAAATTATTCAATATTATTATCAAAATATTTATTTAAATTTAATGAATAGACTTTTATTCCACACAAAAATATATGTATTTTGAAAATTCAAATTATGGTGAGTACATGTAGTGTTGTATAAATGCACAATAAAGAAAATAAAAAAGTAGGTATATTAAAATTCATCCTCTGAATATTCTGATGAATTATCTTCGTCTCCTAGATTGATAACGATAGGTTCCACAGTAACATCAATTAAATTATAGAGTTCCCACATTTTCTCCATCCAAAAATGCTTGTCGAAAACTTTTTACATTATTATCTTGCCATGCTTTTGTTACAGTACGTTGGCCCAAGCTTCGTCTAGATAATAAATATTCCTTCCTTCGTCACGGAATTTTCTAATTGATCTTAAGTAGGATCTTTCATCTTTATCGATAAGAACTGATTTCCTGTTCTGCTTTTCCCAGCAAAAATTCAACTCTCGTAAGACGGCTCATAATTTGCTTCTACTGATTTTTGGCAAATCGTTGTCCTCTGAAAGTTCACTTAAAATTTTGTTTAGCGTTGGTATTTTTTTTTAAATAAAATGAGTGTACTTTTCTGCGAATGGCATTTTTGAAGAAATCATCTATAACGACTTTTGACCTCCCTGTAGATGATTTTGGGGGATTCTTGTTCATTTTTTGTTTCCTTTAAAAGCCTGTAGATAGTCGATTTTCCAATCCCTGTCATTTTGGAACACTTTTCCACGATGTCGTCAACACAGTTGGTAGGATTTTGGTGTTTCAATGCATTTCAATCTCATTCTGAGACAGCGCACATCTTTTCACGCGTTTAGCAGGTACGTAATCTAATAAGCTCGACATTTTACCCAAACAATATTATATCCACTGGCACAATAGTCACTAAACACAAGTCGAATTTTACTCTACTGCACTAGCACGTCTTCGTATATTCAGCTCTAAGACTGGATTGATCTGTCACAATACACTGGCTCCTGCCCTATGATGTATCCAGTAAAATATACCAATGTACACCTATTACCTGTTAGCATTAGTGTTACCCAATAATTACCTGAAACGAAATATTACCACCTCCATGGCCGGTTCTTATCTCGGTTCTTTCATTTCCAAACAGACATATTCACTTGTAGTACTGGAATAAAATTGAATAACCAGCAACTGCTGCAAATGTTCAGGTGTTAGGTTGTGGCGTTTGTCGCCAATAATACATTTCGGTTTCGAAAACGTGTATTCAACGTCCACAGAGGTCACTGATAGGACATATTTAAAGTATATATAATTTTTCATGGATGGCACATTTAGGGTGGGTTCAGAAAAATCTACTTCTACCATCATAAAGACCTACTATACGGCATAAAGTCAAGAAATCCTGGATTGTTCTGCAAAATCGTATCAAATTTTTTCTTCCCACGTTCAGCACTATAACTGGGAAATAAACTGCCGCAAACAAAAAATATTATTTACTGCGTTATTTATTGAATATTCTGATGCTGTTACAGTTTCTTCAAGACTGCGAATAACTGAAGGTATCCGTGAATAATTAAAATGTATGTATGCTAAATCTTCGCGAATTCTAGAATCGTTAAATATCCGAGCATATAATATAGAAGTAGCATCACTTGAGTGTAGAATACTTTTTTGCCGTCAAAATGATATTCCTTTAACAGAAACAATGTGAAATAATTCCCCAATTTTTTATGGAAAATAACTACAATGAGAATGGCCAAAAATACAGATTTTAATATAAAGCATATTTAAATATTAAGGTCGTCGCCAAGTCCGAACATGAGATGTGCGAACGAAGTGTGAGCTTTAGAAAATTTTCTAACAAATAGAAAATAATGAATGTAACTGTGTACCGGGTTACACAAATTAAATGACGCGATTTGAAAAGTTCACAATTTTTTATGGTTTTTGTAATTTAAAAAAAAATTAAGAAAATGTATTGTGGATAAATTAAGCGATTCAGTAAATGAAAACACGTCCGTTTATTTTGCGCCACCTGTATAAGAATAATAGTTTCTTGAAGTTGACTATTTTCACACATGAAAAAAATATAATCATTTACAGACTTACTTAACTGTCCAAAATGTTATACGCGTGTTATGAAGGTTTTTATGTTTTATAAAAAAATTGTTTTTTACATTATTCTTTATTATCGGAAATATGCGTTTATTGGTGCCATGTTGCATTCAATTATTTAATAAATATAGTAAATAAATTGTCAGACACAATATAGCATATCGGTTGAGTAAACAATAAAAGTTTTAATTACGAAAAATATGTTCAACAAAAACCAGAATATGTGTATTTATTATTCTTTTTTCGAAAATGTAAGGAAGTATTTGGTTAACTAATATATTTTTAAATTTCTTTTGAAAAATATATGGAAAAGTAAACATATGCATGTATATTATAACAATTTTAATAAAGTTTATTAAAAAATGCTAACATATACAAATTATGAACATAGAGACAATACAAAAATTATTTCTTTTTATTTAAAGTGCGCTGCTTTTCAGCATGAACGACAACTTCCTCATCAACATGAAGCCCCTTACGTCTTCTAACGTCTTTTCGCAATCGGTTAGCTCGCAAACCAGAGTCAACATTTAAATTTTCCTCTTCATCATCCTCTTCCTCTACAGGTTCATAATATGGGTCTCCGTCTATGATCTACAAAAAAAAACTGTCGCTTAGTTCAAAATCATCATGAATTAATGGTAATATTTGATTTCCTGTTGATTTTAAATGAATTACGTATTTGACCAGTTGAAAATATTTATCATTACGATACTTTGAAAGGACTGCACTAATTCAAATTAGATATTTCTAATATTCTTTGATTCACAAACAAAATTTGTTCTACACGTACAAATTTTTACTCAATTCTCATCTCAATTGTCGATTGTCAATTGACCAGAATTTTGGGAATTGGAAAATATTAATCTTAAAATTTTACTTAGGATCAGAGAAAGAAATGAAGTCCAATGAAGTAATGTGCGAAAAGGCTTTATTTTAGGGATCAGGATGTTGAAATACGATCTTCCTCATCCGCTTTTTATGAAGGTTCAAATAAACCATATTATTTTACTAACTTGGGACATTCTACACTCTGTGGCGCATCTAGAAAAAAATTTGGGGGGATTAGTGGCAGTAATAATTATATAAATTTGATAAACCTACCTATGGTTTTATTTAACACTGTTGTATTAGTACTAACGTTACAGATATTTGCATACATTTTAGGGAGTGTTAAAAAATAAGATTTTCTCCGATGAACTAAAAGTTTGCTTACAAACTAAAAATAATTTTAATAAAATCAGGCTACTCTCAGCCTGGTTTTATTTGTTTTTTAATGTTATACATGGCGTTTGTTGTACTTTCCAGTTACAACCGTTTTGAGGTTAGAATTTCGTGAACTTTACTACCATCTATTTTTTAATTCCAAAGAATGTTCGTTGGTCCAAAATGTATAATTTTTGTTCAGGTAAATATGTATCTAATTTTACGAGTAATTTTAACAGATTATAAAAACATGAAGTAATTATGTTCTACAGAACACTTGAATGAAAGATGAATAAAATTAAAGATCACAGTGCCAGTTTTCTTCAAAAAAAAAAGTAGTTTATGCATATGATGTAATACCTATTTTTGTATATTTATTCTATATTTTTAAAATATATTTATTTACCAAACTTGTGTGTATCTCCTGCACTGACACTGACTGCCAATTTATTTTTTTTAATTTGAAAATTAAGCGTTTCTGGATGCATATTTATAGGACTTTTGTGATGTAGAATCCGCCCTAACATTCTACTTACATCCTGTTTAAAATTTAAGGACAAAGTTTATACAATAAGTTGATAACTTTACATATTATACATATTGTTTAATGAAACTGAATGCACCCTATTGTTAATTTAAAAAAGGGAACAAAGTATTTTTGCGTGTGGGTGAAATTCTAGGAACCGTATTTAATATCGTCAAAGCAGCAAAAATAGGAAGTTATTTCGTATTATTTGCCAAACTTATACCTAATATTTAATTTATACCATTATCATTATTTCATTAAATAAACAGTAGCTACTTAATTACGTTTACTACAATGATATACTCCATATGGCTTATTTTATTAATTTCTATCAATAAAGTGAATTTATTAATGATAAAGAATGGTATAAAAGTACGGGACATCTAAGTAGAATTCAGTTGGGTTAACGTCTCTGTATTGCTTTGGACATCAAAGTTTGTAAGTAATTACTTTTCTCTTTCATTTTTAGAAAAATTAGTTTGTTTTTTCAACCATTGGAACTAGTCTCTAAATATAAAGGGTAATCCGTTAGTGTCAAAAAGAATAACAGCTCTGTTATTATTCAAGATACAAATATTCATATAAAACTGAAACTCTGTATTTTAAAATTATTAAAAAGTTATTTATTGTTAATAGAACATCCTATATATGTTTACAGTATGTCAATAAGTTGTCAACGTATTTAGACAATTACAACAACTTCAGATCCGTGAAGTGTTCGTCATTGTGTATAGGGTGTTTATAAATACATGCCAACTTTACAAATTTCAAATGATATTACTCAAAATTTTTCAAATGGGACACACAGTATTTAATGGTCTTATTTTAAATACATTTTCATCCATCTTTAACTTGAAATATTTCTATAGTTATATAGTCATTTTGGAGCTATTTCACTCTTTAAAAAAATGCTGAAAGGCATTACCATTGTCTATTAAATATATTTTTATAAATATATGGCCATTGTAAACTAATTATTTCCTAGAAGTGTTTCTAATTATTATGCTTTTATATATTTTTTCACATTTGTCATAGGTCATATGTAATAAACTGTTTTGTTTTTTCGAATTATTGAATAATTCAAGTAACTACATTAGGCCAAGCTACACTAGATTTTAATTTAATTTTATCTATAATGAATTTTTTTATAACATCCTAAGTTTTGTTTGCAAATGGATATGCAAAATTTAGTGAAAGTATATAAACTCTATATTGAAAAAGAAAGCAATCATATTGAACCTTTCTTATAAATTTATTTCTTCTGTTTTTCAAATCTTTCATTAAAAAGATACGAAAAAGATATATTTCATGAGTTATATGATGTTGCTTATGAACAATAAATTATGTTTTTGTAATTTATGCTTTAAAAAATATTTAAAAGTTCTTACAGTTTGTTTCGTATCTCGAATAATAATGGAGAAAAGGAGAGGGGGGGGAGTAAGTGTCGCGTGACCACTATGTACAAAATTAAACCATACTACGTATCTAGAGAAAATGATGTTTGAAATTTGTAATGCTTACAAGTAACCTTATGGGAACACTTTCTTCATATTGTTAAATATTTTAGTTCTATTACCATTACCATAAATTCTCCCCAAAATGTTAAGGATTTTTCTAAATAATTTGGCAACGCTGTAATGTAATGTAGACCACCAAATAGCAAAATCAACCACATTTTAATGATATTGACAATTATTGTAAAATATCCCCTCCAACTTGTTCGTATCTGAATAATAACAAAGCTATTCCGCTCTGCAACACTAATGAATCATCTTGTGTAACAAAATTTTAAAAATCGATTTTATTCTATTTAAGATAATTTTTTCTTAGATCAAGATGAAGATCCTCCTTGCAATCACCGCTGTATTGCTAAGTACATCTGAGGGCATGTACGTTCAACGGAACCCCCACCATCAACTAACCAGCGTTCGCCAGTCCCGGGACCAACCAACAGTATTCAAATCCTTGGGCGACTTCTTCCACAGAATGCACACAGCCGCAACCAAGAGATGCGCTTACCTCTTAGACGAAGCTTGCAACAACGGAGGAATACCAGGAGCTGGTTCAGATAGCGACTGGCTCAACGCAGGTTTCAACCCTGGCAAAAGAGGTCTGAATTTGTTCGAGGAAGGAGTATCGAACAATGGGATTTCAGGATCAGGAGCAGACAGTGACTGGCTGAATGGCGGCTTCAATCCTGGTAAAAGGGGTCTGAATTTGTTCGAGGAAGGAGTAGCCAATAACGGG
The DNA here is from genome assembly GCA_037114965.1 of Monochamus alternatus. Taxonomy (NCBI): domain Eukaryota; kingdom Metazoa; phylum Arthropoda; class Insecta; order Coleoptera; family Cerambycidae; genus Monochamus; species Monochamus alternatus. The sequence continues at coordinate 24,170,860 of CM073432.1, read as the reverse complement.
ATTTCAGGCTCAGGAGCAGACAGCGACTGGTTGAACGGTGGTTTCAACCCTGGCAAACGCTGTGTTAACACCATGGATGAGTCTTGCAGCAATGGAGGAATTCCTGGGGCAGCATCCGACAGCGATTGGCTTGATGGAGATTTTAACCCCGGCAAACGTAGCCTCAACCTCTTTGAGGAAGGACTCGTCAACAAAGGTGTTTCTGGAGCTGCGGCGGACAGCGATTGGTTGACTGGTGGTTTTAATCCCGGAAAACGTTGCGTTAACGTCATGGGTGACTCTTGTAGCAATGGAGCTGTTCCAGGATCCGGATCTGACAGGGATTGGTTGGAAGAAGGATTTAATCCAGGCAAAAGGAGGTTAGGTGAAGGTGAAGGTATTCCTGGAGCTGGCAACGACAATGACTGGTTGCATGGCGATCGCACACCTGGCAGACGATGAGGACGATTTTTGGACAATTTAAGTTATTTTTTGTTAACCGACTGATGAATGAATTCCCAAATTTTATAATGTTTCTTCTAATACTAATAAAAAGAGATATTTATTAACATCATATGCATTTTTTACTTGCTTCTATCAATATTTGGATGTGCTAAATTAAAGTTTTAAGAGAATGCAAATATTAGTTTTCACTTTTTTATTATTTAAAATAACTGCTATTGGTATCATCTCCATTCCCATTAGTAACAATTTGGTCAGTTTGAACGTGTATTCAGCCAAGTGTTCCTTTGAATTCTTGTACATTATAATGCCAGGACTTGAAATTTCTGCGTTTACCCGAGCAAGAATGACTGCTTTACATGATGCAGGACATTCTAATAATCAGATATCGAACATGTTGGGCATTCCTAGATTATCTATTGTACGAATAGTACACAGATATGAAGAATTTGATACAGTGGAAAACAGACCATGTAGTGAACGTCCTCGAGTATCTAATGAAAGAGAGGATCGGTATTTGGTGCAATATGCCCGTAGACACCGCACATCTTCAGCTTCAGCTCTCTGGGCCCGTTTTTAAGGTACGTTTCGCCGCGTTATATCGGCACGTACTATCCAAAGACGACTCCACAACGCAAATTTACGTGCTAGAAGACCATTACTTGTTTCCACTCCACTTACAAGGCATCGTGCTGCCCGTCTCCAGTGGGCGCGAGAGCATAGGGGTTGTTTTTTACGCCAGAGGCGATGGGTCTTATTTACAGACGAAACCAGTAGTGGGCTAGTTACTGATGACAATCGACAAAGAGTCTGGAGAGAACTAGGTCGTCAACAGCTTCATTTTCCCCGTGAAATTGCTCCGTATGAAGGGGGTACCGTAATATTTTGAGGTGGATTAATGTCCAACCGCCGCACCCCATTAATTCGCATATCACAGAATATGACCAGTCAAATTTACATCAAACAAGAAGGGTTCAAGAGATGCTCGAAGCAGGACATATCAATAGATTAGATTGGGCAGCCAACTCTCCTGACATGAATCCTATTGAAAACATGTGGGATTTCGTTGCTAGAGTCGTGGCGGCAGAAGAGGAATGGATCCATATTCCGCAAGAGATCGTTAACCGCTTGATTATCTCAATGCACAGACGTGTCAATATGCTATTGGAACGTGGTGGAGGTCATACCGACTATTAGTCAAGTAGAGGACTTGCTTTGTTACTTCGAACATATTCTTTTCACAAAAAAAAGACAGAAAACAATATAACTTTTATAAATGTATTTGGTTTTTCTGACAGAAAGATTTCTTTAAATAAAATGAGGGGGAGCTCAAAACTTTTGACGTTGTGTGTAGTAACAAGGTACTACGAGTGTGGTTATATTAATGATCAGTGACAAAAAATATTAAATTTTGATATCAATCGACAATATTTAGGTCTTTGTTAATTTTCAGGAATACAGTGATGGAAAGTATGGCCATTAGAAGATGACATGTACATTACGCTTACATTAGAACATGCCCTGTTCTAATGTAAGAGCTAATATGCAAGGTGTTATATAAAAAAAATAACATCATAAAATAGTGTTTTATGATGTTATTTATTTTTTTAATTTAAAAAATCTCTTATTTCTACGTCTGAATTTGCAAACGCATGATACTTTAAGTTAACATTCAATGTTGTCTTCGTAAAAAGCACGGGTAAATTTCATGTTAATCTTGTGACTTCCGTCACTCGCGGCATTTCAAGAAAAACTGGCTTCAATTGGAGATGCTGAGTTACCTTGGGCCAGTTCATTCGATGATCCCATACAACGTCGTTTAATGAGGATGATGAATGTAGTAAATAACAGTTAAAGTCTCGATATCAATGCAAAAAAATGGAATTGTCACGCTGAAGGTCGATGTTTAGATCCTAATTTAAATTCCTTTCGTATTCCTTCACAATTAAAGTGTCATACTAACATTAAAGCCAAATCTAAGTTTTTATTCTTTTTAATAACCTTTACAGCAAGTAATTTAGTTATATAAACGGTTAGTGTATTAAATAGATTATTCAATATTTTTGTAATTTTAGTATTATTTTTCTAATAGATATTGATATTTTTCTCGATTGTTTTGAATTTTGAAAATATAAAGCAAGCAAACGGAAATTGATAGTGAGATGACTCCTACATTTTCTTACTATTCTCAACCGCTTAAAATAAATATAAATGGCAAAAATAAACTTTTTTTAAATTTTACTTAACTTAATTTTTATTCTAAGGTTAGAAAGATAAATAGGAATAGAAATTTTAATTTTATCGATTTTATTTTCATCTAAGGGTTTAAGATCAGGTGACCTGGCTAGCATTTTATTGGATCTCTCATCAAAAACCAGTAACCTAAGAGTACCACATATAATATGGTAAAATGAGGAATTGCCCCATTCTCTTGGAAAAGCGGTTTGCTACCCAAGACCGTCTTCTCGAATATACTAAAAATGTATCAGATATTCTGTATAACATTGCCTTGTTCATAATTTTGTTGGCTCCCTTCACATACATTTCTGAACTAGACAAGATATATTTTAGGGGTTTTCGGAAATTGTGATGTAATAAATCAGTTCTATCAGATCCTGTCGTTCATAAACTGAATTTAACCATATTTGAAATTGGATCTATAATCAGCCGGCAGTAATATATCCAATCTTAGGTTATTCTCTCCGAAAAGCCCTAATATTGTCCTTACCTCGTAATGGCTGAACCTCAAACTGGGATTAGCTTGACCAGATGTGGTTTTTCTGATTTCATTAGCAAAACCTTCGCTCTCGATAACCGGAATCTGTGCTTTTACTAAAAACGTCTTTTCCTGTTCGTCCATTCCAACAGCGTTCAGTACTTTACCATGTCGCTTGTTCACTACAGTGTAAACTTTACCTGAAAAAAAAAAAAATAAATGGAAACTAAGTACTAATGTTAAATGTTGTAGATTTCATTATCAATACGTCAGCAGTTCGAAATAAATAGCCAAATTCGTTTTAAAGTGTGCCATTAATATTGAAAACGATTGTACTTGTGACTAATAAAATTTTGTAACGTTTAGTAATACAACAACGTATAATACAGTGGGACAATGAAAACTTGCCACTCAGGCAAACACTAAAAAACCCTCGTACTTGTGAACTTTTGTTTTGAGGGAGCATGTATATTTTATGGATGTTATGTGTACCTATGGATCAAACATGAATTCAAATTGTTAAGAAAGTGATACGTCAGCGTCAAGTGTATCGAAAACTGAAATCTCATCCTGAATTATCTTTTCATAGTTAAGTTTAATCAACTGGAATTATCAACACGCGTTCAGAAATTATTTAAGACAAATATGCTGTATTGTACGGTGTCAGATTTCGTGAAACTGGACCTGTGGCAAACAAAAACAAAAATAATTATCTAAAGCCAGTACGAAAAGAAGTGGTTGTTTTGGCTCAGATTGTGATGGAACGTACTCCGAGTACAAGAAAATTGTCAGATATTCAAGTATTTCAAGTACGACGAATATTAAAACATCACCCATATAAGAGATTAATGAAGATAATATCAACGGTGGCAATCTAAATGATCTTTTTAGAATTTGCTTTTCTGGTGGCTCTTTTTTACATGGAGACGTTAACCATCTTAACTGCCGTTACTGATCGGATAACAATCCAAGATTATTTCGTGAGGCCCACACCTAGCAAGTCCAGAAAAGTTCAACTTTTGAGCAGGAATTTTTGAGGATCGCATTGCTGGTCATATTTTTAACATTTTTCAAGAAAGGATTTAAGTAGAAGACCTAAGACGACCCAAATATTTACCTTCGTTAGACTTCTATCTATGGGGATATTTAATAACAAAAATATATGCCACACACCTTGAATCAGTACAGAACTGACGGGAATCAATCATACACATACATAACCTTATTATTCCACAAATATTCCATAATGCGAGAGAACATTTTGAGCAATGTGTGCATGAAGTAAAAGCAGTAGTAAAGAGAAATTGATGATCTGAACTTTTCACCTTTAATTTCTCAAGAAGTACCCATTAAGGACCTAAATGGCGTTGAAAAGATAATAACAACCCTGTTATTTTCTTCTGTTGTGTTCTGTTCTGGATATTTTTTACCAGATAAGTTTGACTACTTAAACCAAATGTAACTAAATGAGGTAGATAGCTAGAAATCGTAGCATACTGCGTTACTACTTTAGTTTCAATGAAAGCAGCATCGTACACTGGCTGTAGAATCAAAACATCGGTGATGGATGAACGTATATCAATACACATTGGTTCCTTAGTTTAATGCAATAAAGAAATTAAATTAAAATGAAACAAACTATCGAGAAGGGAACAATTTCACATCCTGAATGATGGAAAAAATATATATGCTGACATATATTCAGCCAGCTTTGAAGCATATAGGTACACAAGATAGAGATTGTCTACAGCATCGGGTCGAATTAATTACCTATAGTCTGTTTAGAAATGAAAGTGAGTAATAAAAGCTTATTATGTATGCAAATCGTAAATAAATGTAGTACTGGTGCTTATATTCAATATTTTTATATTATGTATTATCGATATAGATGAGGTGTACTTTTAAAAAAACTTTGTGTGATCGAACCCTACTAAATTGTAGCAGGTAGCTAAAATTTAATCCCCGACAATCCATTTCTGTCTATGCCGCTTTAATTTCTCGGTCCATTTCTCTTATAAGTAAACAATATAAAAACAGCATTTCAAAACTAGAGGCTACTTTAAGAACAGTGAGACTGAAGTGTCACACTTTTGAGGTTAAGAAATAGTCATGAAGCTTAGCAACGCGTGCAAAATACCGAAAAATTATAAATATTGGCTTTTTAGGTAGACTTTACAAATTAAACTTAATAATTGTGCGGTGGAAACATTTTAAACTAGGCCTAAAATTTTAACCGCCCTTAGTTAACTACACTTAAAAGGCAATGCGGTGGAAATGGCCATTAGTGATTAAAATTAAGGTGGGTCTTGTTTGGGTCACTTACCTTATCACAGGTAAAAATATAATCTTAAAATCAAACATTCTAAATAGACGTGAGAAATTGGCGCAAAACGAGAATGATTTTTTACAATACAACGTCCTCCGAACTGTACCGCAGTCAAAATACGAAACTGACTCGTCAAGTGTCACCGGAAATCGAAGCGAGATTTTTAGAGAGGCGTTCCTTAAATATGTGGGTGCGATAGGTATAACGGGTGATCAAAAAACCGGAATTTTAGAATTTTTCACTTCTCCATTCTCTGTGCCACATTCAACAGGAAATAAATGCGTAAACAAACAATCCAAACATTCCACGCAAAGGTGTTACGAATTATTACTGTCCTTGTTTCGGTTACATTAAAAAAAAAAAATAAGAAAATTATCCTACACGGAAGCGTCCAGGGCATACTAGCTGAAACTGTACGAAATAAATAAGAGCTGCCTTTCACTTTTTCCATTGGTCAGTTATTGACTTTGTAAAATTGGTCAGGAAGACTGATTTTTAACTGTTTTTATCGATTGCCGCTTAGACGGCGTATTGCAAGATCCCGATATCAACTGTGCCATAGCCAGCATAGTAAATCACGGTAGATATGAATGAAAACTTTACAATTACAAGAGTGCGCGTCACCATTCATAAATCTCTTGTCTAGGCACCCTGCGTAGACACCGCTCACCTGACTAACAGGTGTTCGAGAAATTTCAACGACTCACATCAGTCAGAGTTACCATTCAATCCAAATACATTTATTGTTATGTCACGTGACATATCATAAGCTCACATGACATGATAAATATGAGCCTACGATTTTGCATGAGTGCAGGAATCTGGAATAATGATACAATATCGTAACATCAATTTCATTAAATTTTTAATGTATATACTCTCAGTACTCAGATCTGTACTTTCATTATGGTCATGTATAAAACTATTTGACAGAAAATATAAACTCATTAAGTTAATTGAGGTGTCCCTTTCTGAAATTCACTAAATCCACTTTAAGTGTCAGGAAAATGCGTGACCCCGACTTTTTTCCAGTAGGGGCGCGCCCTCACCCATTTTAATTAGTAGTAAATTCAACTGCTTTTGCCGCTATTGTTATTAATTATTAATAGAAATAATTTGTGGTTTTAATTAGTAAAATAGTTTGACATATTTGATGTTACAATAAAATTTTGAGCCCTATTTACCCAGTTTCTACAAACTAAGACAAATATTTCTGCTTCTTGCCCGTTTTGAACTTAGTTATTGGCAGCAGCTAGAATACATTTGCGTAAATTATCAATAGTGTCCACTTCGGTGCAATATACTTCATTTTTTAGATATCGCCACAAAAATAAGTCCAAATGATTTAATGTCAGGAGATCCTGGCGACCATGGTACCTTTCCTCCGTGTCCGATCTCCTGGTATTAATGCTTGGACACGCTGTACATGGTACGAATATAATTAAGCCTTGTGTATGTGCCACACTGCTGCAATATGCCGTGGATGCCCTGGACCTCCATCTCTTCCACGATTCGGTTGCAAATTTCCCGCATGACGTCTGCGTTTGCACTGCACTTGCACTCACTACACACCGTTGTAAAAGTAACCCCATTTGGCACATGTTTACTGGGAAATCGTTCTGCTAAAGCATTTTCACTTCACCATAAGTTAAAACGATACCCATCAACTGCGAGTTGCTATACGTAACCCCTTTTTGAAATTTGAAAAACTAATGTAAATCCTTGCATCACAGAAAAAATAATACTACTAGAACTTCAATATTTTTTTCTCGGAAATTATAAGGATTTTACAAAAAAAATTATGATATTGCCTCCATTTGTCATGACGCATCTATTCCCAATTTTTTTAGATATGTTCTGAATCACCTTGTATTTAGACGTATGGAAGACATGGAAAAATTTTATAAGGTAATATAAAAAAAATCTGTGTTCAGTGTAAACAAGCATGACTCAGTAGATAACAATTTTATTCGAGAAGAATTGTTTATCGATTAGTTAAAGACGTCTTCTGACGCCAGTTCGATGCGAGCCAGTTTTGCTAGCGCCAAGTGTCTACCTACATACCCAAATCTGCCTTCATTCATGCCTTGGATCGGGCATAGTAGTACGCTCTCTGAAATGATCAAAGTAGCAGTGAGAACAGTCGTCGATCGTGGAGTTACGCAATTATTTTCAACGAAAATTCCACTGGAGTGAGTGTTTTGATATTTTGGCGGTTAATTTATAAAATTTTTAAACCCGTCGACAGATATGCGTTTTTGATATTTTTGATTCGGTGTTGTGCGGTTGGAAAACGATGTATCTCGACAGTGTAAGAATTTTAGTTCTTGTAATTTCTTGTGTTCAAAGTACCAGACTGCCTTTGGAGGTATTTCAACGACATCCGACAGAACATCACCATCACCATAGGTTAAATAACCACAGTCCAGGAGGCACTTTTCATAGAAAAAAAGTTCCAGAGTACACAACTTTAAAGATACTGTATCAAGTTGGGGTGAGTATTATCCAAGGCAAAACAACCCATGCTGCATATCGCTCAATAAAATAATCATAGGTGTGACAATGTATGTCAGAAAAAGTAATAAACATGTAGGTTATGTCTAATAATAATTGCTAACTGTATTAATAACATTTCTCGTTTGTCTGTCTTGTTTGTGATAAAATAAAATATATCTAACGTACTCCTGTTATACTTACATGCACTATAAAAATGTGACAAATATTTTTTCAAAATAGAAAAGATGTTAGAGTAATACTTTATAAACTTAATTTTCCAAAATGTAAAATCACAATTCTTCAATATACTTGTTCAATAAAATATTAATGATACAAAACTTTTACTGTTCAGTGCAAAAATCGAAACTACAGCGAATTTGATGACGAATAAAAGTTTCATATTACTAGGGGTAGGAATTTAATAAATATAATGGTTAGCCAGTAAACTTGACAGGGCATCGCCATAATTTGATGTGCAACAAAATAGGACGACATGAGAATGTTAACTTTTCAAATGTCGTGAGAAGAGTAAAATATGTACTTGAACGGCAAAATTACTGCGGAAACTGTATAATATGCCTGCAGTAACATTGATGATTTAAGTTCATAATTTTATTGTCAACGATAAATAATAAATTGTTATGTAGATTTCATATACCCAGAACTGCAATACTACAAAAGTAGAATACAAATAAATTGAAAAAAAAAACAATACGCATCATTGTCAAATCAAAATAAGTAAAACGTGTCTCAAGTTTTTTTTATAGCTTCAATTATATCAACTAAATGGAAAACTGGGAATAATAATAATATCTCTACCCCTCATTCTAATCACGACGATTAGCCCAGAAGTCGAAGACGTGTGCGGGAGAGGGGCGGCATATTATTATTAAGCAGGTCGCATTTCCGCATTTGAATAGTATAAAAATAATATATATATATTAAAATAATAACTGAAAAAAATAGGCACAATACAAATTACACCCCGCAGAATTCTTTTAAAGAGTCACTATATAATACTTGAATTGATTGACGAAACGCGATACAAAATAAAACTATGCAATTCACCGATTTTAAATGAGTTTTCATATTTTCTAGGAAATAATTCAGTTTCGCAAAATCTAAACTTATTGAAGTGTGTGGCTAATAGAAGTTTCATTTTTTTGGTTAAATTCCAAAACAAAATTTTTTATTTTGAAAATTAAATTACATCCAATGAAAAAAACAGCAGATAAAAACAGTTAAATTTCTAAACATAAAACTAATGTGCCTGATTTGCGCAAAAAAGTTAAGAAAATAATTTATTATTTATATATTGACCAATTTTTATCCACCATGAGTACATTTTGTAACGTCCATTAACGTTTTAAGCAGAAAACCATCGAATTCAAATTTTTAAACAATTCACTGAGAACTTTCTACAGAAGAATTTTGGATTTAAAATGTTATCTCCCTTGTCCCGTTAATTTGAGGACACCTTGTATAAAAAGTATTTGGAGATAAAACGAGAACCTTTCATTAAACTATTTTAAATTAGGAATAGAGCAGTTAATTGCTCTGTCAAATAACAACCGCGTTGAGCCATCCGGCTTTTTTATAGAGACTTGCCTAACCTAATAATTTACCGATAATTATTGAACATATAAAAAACAAGATAGCATCCTTCAACAAGAGGAACTAACTTATTAGATACAATCATACTTATTCGAGTGGAAGTCGAAATACTGTAATTTGAACTTCTATAAACCACTAACATTCTTGATATGTAGGTACACGTTAGATAAATTGTTTTGTCAATAAGAATGTTAAAGCGCAATGGTACTGATGTCTCAATATTTCAGCACCGCAACTACCGTAGATTTTTTGGGGAAAAACTGAATTAATTAAATTTACCTAGCATTTAAGTCGGTGTATTTTTTCCCAAATAACTAACGCTTTCACCAATTTACATTAAAATTGGTATGACACTTTGTGTAATGTTGCCATTTGTAAAAAAAAATGATAAAAATGTGTTCATGATCATTAAGGCGAAAATTCAGGTCTAACACCCTTTTTCAAACCGCTAAACAAGATGACTATGATATGAATAACGACAAAGAGACTAGCTCTTGTTATTCTACGTAAAAAGTTATGTATGCTAAAAATCATTGCCACCTAAAATAATAATAGTCAGTATTTTTCGCCTAAAAACGTATCATCATTAGAAAATTTTTAATTTGTTAATTTTCCAAAACGCGTGATTTTTTAGCACGATATCCATCCGATTGCCGTTTCAAGAATGCTTTTAATTCTAGATACTTTCCCATATCTATGTTGTGGTAGACATTTAAAGTAGTTCTGAGCATCGCATATATTGACTATAATGAAGATTTCATACTTTTACTTAACTCAGAAACATATGCTGATAGTACATTTTTTAAAAAAGACAATGTTATTCTCATCCCTGTAATCAAAAAATTTTTTATATGTTTGCTGATATATTTTCTTCGATTTTTCTGGTAATAAATTACACTTTTCTTTGTTAATTTAATAATTTTTGGTGAAGTTAATGTGAATTCTTCCATCTCAAATAATAAATAGTTATTTACTTAATAACGCTCATCTCATAGCAACCACAGCCGACTTAATGAAATTATTATTACTCATGAAGGAAGTATCATACAAATTTAATAACATAAAATAAATAGCTTTGTTTGCTATTATGACAAAATTAAAATTGATCGACGAAAAAATTATGTGTTCAACTTGACAGTAAAATAGATTTAATGTCTTGGCTGCTTAAATACACTCGGCTGCGCATCGTCTATTAAATACCCACCGTGGCATTAAATCGTGTACTTTATTGTCTAGTTAAACAAATAACTATTAAATTTCATTTTAGATTATTTTGTGTTGTATTTATGTAACTAGCTTAATACTGTTAGTCAAAATACAACAGCTAATCAGCCCAAGTATGTATCCCATTTTGCTCATAATAACACTTGCGTTATTTTAAGGTTAAATGTTATATTTCATCACTTTAAATGTTTGTAGTATACAGGGCGCCAGTTTTTAATTACTTAATTTAGTACCACCGAATACTAAAAATCAAAATAACTCGGAAACGCACAGGAATTTCGAAACAGATGAAGGGACATTATTTCTGGTAAACTGTATGTAGATAATGAAAATAACAGTTTTTTTAGAATAGTCATTGGCGTAGAAGTTCTGTATAAGAAAGGGGTTGAGCACCCCCTCCACTCCGACACTGTGCAAGTTTTTGAACATTCTTTTCGCTTGCTTTATACCCATAAAATTTTAGTATTTCATTTGATTTACCTGATGAAGAATTTAAAAAAATTATATACATTTAGTAAAGGTTCAATACAGCATTATTGAGAAACAGCTACTTCCTGCAAGTTCCTTGAATGTCATTATGCAAGTAACAGGCATGTGTATTCCCTGCATAAACGATTGTTGTTAATTTTATCTTTAGCTCTGCCGAAATAGTTTTTGTCTCTGAGGAACTGCCAAAAGTGGTATTAATTCGTTAATAAATTGCCGAAATGTTTTTACTAAATCTAAATATTGTTTTCAGTTTTTCATCAAATGGATTACTTAAATCTTTTATCCTTCAAATAATACATACGTTAAACTATAGCGACACCTAATTCCTTGTCTTTACGAAACTCTATTAAAATTCTACATAACATGTTAAAAATAACATCGCCGTTATTTCTTAACAGTTACAGGAGTAAACATAACAAGAGATACGTTCACCACTAACTGAAGTATCTGTTGGGGTACCACAGGGCTCTGTACTCAGCCTGGTGTTGTTCCTAATATATGGTAACGACCTTGAAAGCTGTCTCTCACAATATGTATCTCCAACACTGTATGCTGACGACACTTTTCTAGTTATTTCCCATACAGATAAAATTATACTTGAGAACAAATGTAATGCTACTTTGGTTAATTTACGTGATTGGTTCAATTTCAATTATTTATATTTAAATAATTTCAAAACTAGCGACATCAGATTCCATACAGCACAGAATCATAATGACTTAGATATTAATATTTCAATTAGTGATACTATCCTGAAAAGGGCGGTTAATGTTAAGTTTTTGGGCCTTAACAATTGATGAAACTCTCAGCTACCTTCTTCGAAATCTGAAACTGGTGCTTAATATAAATCAACTCATTTCTATTTACTATGCTCAGGCTTATAGTAGAACGAAGTACGGTATATGTTTTTGGGGTTTGGCTACGATGGCATCCGACATGTTTATTTGTCAGAAACGTATTATAATATGTTTGGTGGGTATATCAACCCAAACATCTTGTCGTATCTTCTTCCAAAAGGAAAATTTGCTGACACTTACATGTATATATTTGCTGGAAATCTGCACTTATGTTTACGATGATCAAAATTTATTTGCTAGGAATATCGATCATCAACATTATTTTAATAGAAACAGAAATAACTTTTCTATACTCCTTATAAGAGACTTAATACTTGTAAAAATCTGCCTTTCGTTAATGATCAAGACATTTTCAATCAATTCTCATGGAAATTAAACTTGATTTGATTTATATTTTGACAATATATATTGCGTATATATTTGTATGTGAATTTATTAATGTGTGTTTGATGATGGATCCTATATTAATGTAATTATTAATCAAAAGGAATAAAGTTATTGTATTGTATTGTACATACTACAAAAATTTAAGGTGATGAAAGGTGATTTAACCTTGAAATAACGTAAACGTTATTATGACCAAAATGGGATACATACTTGGACTGATTAATACAATATATATAATTCCAGTAAACTCAAACAAATTTGGTTGTGATTAAGGATCAGGTGTAGACTAAACAGACAGGCCAGTAAGGGCAATAATTTGTTTTCTCAGACAGGTATACAGATCAAGTTCCGTTTCAGCCCAAGGTAGTTATTCTAATTGGTCGGATATCCGACTTGGCCCATGGTCTTCTTAGAATGGTAACTATTGGAATGGTAAACATAGGTAGTTAAATGCGGATATATAAGTATTAGAGCTTATGAATTCACTTCCTTTCCATTGAGGTGAGCACAATGCTGCTTAGTAATTTAGAGCTTTGGATAAGTGGTTGTCGTTTCCTGTTGCTTCCTCTTGCCCTTTTGTCAGCCTAGTACCTTATTGTACCTTCCAATCCGATCTATCCCGGAAGAACCAACAGTTTTAATTGAAATTCATTTGCCATCTGCTTAATGTACGCATTTTATAAAATTATTATGTTATCTAGTTCGATACTAGATTATTATCGGATATATAAGGTGTCCGGGAAAATGTGGGAAATCTCTCGGGTGCAGATAGAACACGAAAAAATAAGATGACAAGTTCCTATACATTTTTTTCCTACAGGTCCTCCCTTAATAAATTCGTGTAGAAGAAAAATAATAATAAACGAATTCATGTTTTATTTTTAATTTTTTTTCTCGACAACAAAGTGTGATACGAAAGTCATTCAGACAACAGAAAAGTTTCATTTTAAGATGATTAATCCGAAAAAATACACAATTTAAAACACGCAGTGGTGTCGTCCCAGGAGGCACCTTAACGAAATTATTGAAAAACTTCATAAGTCAAATTTTTGCTCGTAAACGGTTTTATCGAACAAGAGTACCTTTTCTAGTCTAAGGTTGCAGCTACCCAGATTTATTATTTTCAAGTCTTTATCATACAGAGTGTTAAAAATGTAAGCATTAAGCTGTAAAGCTTATCCCTGGTAAACTAAAAAAGCTAAATATGTTTTAAGAACATTATTTTAAGAGGTCCTTACTAGTGTCCATCACATTAAATTTTTATTAAATTATATTTAAGTACTTTGAATGTTAAGAAACACCGATTTCCAGCGGCGTCCTTCAGGGATATGTATCTCCGTAGGGAGGACAACAACAACATTTTATAGGAATTTGTCATCTTATTTTTTCATGTTCTATCAGCACCCGAGATATTTCCCACATTTTCCAGGACACCCTGTATACATATAAATAACTATATTATTAAATATTAAACACACCAATAATAGCCTCAGACATTTGATTTCTAGCTTTTCTATTGAAATTGATCTAAGGAATAAACTTCTAAAGTTACCCATATAAATACACTCTTTCAATTCATCAGGTTTATTACACGGGCATACAAAAAAGTAGTCTGTACTTTTATTTTGACCAAATCTTTATATATTTTGATGCATTGAATCCGAATCTATTTATTTAGCCCAAATAGTCTCAAAATGTTTAGTAAATCGAAAAAATTTCGAAAAGTTGTAAAAAATCTGAAGTCTATAGAGCTGCATCATCCATAGACATAGAAAAAAATAGATGACCCATTTATATGTATTTTGACACACTGAAGACCGATTAGCACCCTCAAAATTTTTAACAAATCGCAAAAAATAGTGAAAGTCGCAAAAAATCACATTAGTGACTGAACAAATTTTCGGAAATTTTTTTTCTGACTCATCAAGAGTGTTTCTCATGTATTTCGATACGCTGAATTCGAAACTATTGAGCTGCATCACCCACAAACTTTGCAAAAATCGCGAGGTATAGCTGGAAAATGTGAAAAATCACAAAAAAGTGCACTTTTGACCAAACTCGCCTATTTTATGGATTTTGACGCACTAAAACTGCATCTGAAGTCGGTTTATTACAAGCACAGAAAATTTTGAATAAATCGCAAAGAAACATTTCAAAAATAATCGCACACAAATATTCGAAAATTTTTTTCCGACCTTCATCAAGTGTGTTTCTTATGTTTTCTATGGTGCTGGACCACCCACAGTCTTTGCAAAAATAATATATATCAAATTTATTATAGTTGCAAGAAATTCAGGTATATATGGTCAAATATTTATTTAATTATTTCTAATTTATAATAGGTACCTGGTTAGGCAATAAAACTACCCCCTAAGTAGAACTGACCTAATAAATTTACTACCTGAAGTAAGTACTACACAAAGTTTGCCAATTTCACCTTTTTGATTGACATTTTTTTGACAATGGACCTGCATACGAAATTTAAAAAAGAGTGAAGATGCAGATCGACGGTCTAAAAATATATAAATATCATTTATTTTTTAAATAGTTTTTGTAGCGTCACAACCATTCTTTCGCAAAATGGCAATGTCGCAAATTTAGATCAATATTGCGCACTTAGTTTGACTTAAAAGGAATAAAGATTATTCGATATTTTTCCTTCAACTAAAATAGTGCGGTTTCTAGATCAGTAAATAGTAAGTGTACCAAATTATAAACAAATCACAATAATTATTTTGAGGTTATATAATAGGTACTATAACTATGTGTATATCAAGTTTCCGAATGTTGTACGGATTTGTACTATTATTTTTACGAGAACAATTACACCAAAAGTTTTTGACCATACACTTCACAAATAGAATAAAACAGAAAATATTGTCAAACTTCAGTCTCAAAATGTTGACGATGTACTGCATAAGAACCAACACAGATACATGTAGATGGCCTGTAACTGTGTACAACTTTATATATAGGTATGTTTGATTAATTTGCAATATTTTGGGACCCTCTACATGTACCTGCTCTGTGTTGGTTCTTATACACAACACCCTGTATATCCTATCGAAATCAAATTATTTTTAGACTGCTGTGAACATTTTATTGATACCAGATATTGTAGAAACGGAGCAAGATTCCCAGTGAAATGAATATATTTGCCATTTACAGAAGTGAGGCAATTTCAGTCCAGTTAGTAGCTTCGAATTCTCGCCTTGAAGCCCATTACAAAATTTTTATGGGCAGACGTAATTTTCTCTGCTGGTGATTTGTCTAGAATGTTATAGGCTTAAAACGGAAGTTTTAAAACCTTATTTATTGACATATTACTATACGATACAAGTGAACATTTAATTAACAATCCCGACTACTTTACCGGATGTCTCATAGCTTACAGCTATACTTCGTTTAGTAGATTTCAGTTTGGTTTGATTTAGCGTTGACATTCCACATCTGACAGGTTATTTAAATGTCGCAACATGCCAGGATAATTGTCAAAACGCGAGGAAATTTTGAAATCAAACGCCTTGAATTACTCAAGAAAACGTTCTAATTAATAAATTATAATGTGCAGAAATTATACAAACATATACAAGGTGTACTTTCGTAAATTAAATAGCTGTTTTATTGCTCAATTTGAACGATAAATGTTGAAAATGATCAACTTTTTATACATGTAATGAACTTTTCTTGGCCAAAATGATACCATTGTTAAATTTATGACAGTTATTTCTTCCTTACACCCTGTAAAATATTAATTTTATTAAAACCAATGTTGAGTATTTAAGTATTTGCAGCTAAAGACATTAAGGACAGTTTTGAGGATGAATAAGACCTACTCATATTTCTCAAAATGGATTAAAATGTTTTACTAGGAAATTTTTAATTATTGCATTTGGCAATAATTAATTTTAATTTACTGTCACTTTAAATCATTTTATAGGAGAGGTCAAAAAGTACAGTTCACAGGAATAGAGAAAATAACTGCCATTATGAGATTTTCCACTGGATTATCCATTTTTAATGCCCTGTATTTATGTTATGCGGAATTTTTGGAGGTTTCTTAAGAAAAGTCCCCTTATTTTTTGAGTTTCTATCACCTCTCAAAGTTAATGTATAAAAATTTGGACCACCCTATCTATGTATATACATGCTTTTGCAATAACAATACTTTTGGAAATTCTGAGTAGAAATTTCATTAGGTCGCCATATTTCTCGCCGTAAAATGATCAATTTTATAGTGTTTTTAAAAAAAATCTCGAAAAATAAAACACGTAGAGCAAAAGTAATATCAAAAATGAAATTATTGATGTTTTGCATTTGTAAGACACACATTATTTTGCTGTTCTAAACTCAAATTTTAACAATTATTTTCACATACTTATAAACAATGTATGTTATAACAATATTTACATCTACAGCTGAATTTATAAAAATACGTATTTTGAAAGATTTCTATTATTTGCTGAACTCTATTTAACAACTAAGAACTAATGTCAAAATTTGAAAGTAGATTACATTAGAAATACGTCAGCCGTTCAAAAGAAATCGCAAAATTCATTTCAAACAGAACAAACGATTGTACATATACAGTGTGTTACAAAATGACAGACAGCTACGGCGAATGTTATACAAAACGACCCTAAATTTTTCTGTAAAACAAAAATGCAATAACATACAGGGTGTCCTATTTAAAATAACAAAGTTGGTGTCGACTTTCGGTATAACCAGAATGCTGCAGAATTCTAGATTCCCCAGGGATTTTGCCATGCTGCCAAATTTTCAAATTTCTAGGATAAATATTTTTCCGATATTATGATATTTTAGCGATATTATTCAACCACAATTTGAAAAAAATATATTAATTTTGTTCTATCATTTTGAGACACACTGCATATAGTGTGAACTGACTTTTGTAAGAAACAAGAAATTCTATTATAACAATATAGCAGCTCAGCTTGTTTGTTGAGGAAAATGTGCTATAATTTCTAATTCATACAATCAAGTAAGCTTTGGAAACTCATAAAAATGTTTATTTTTCGAAATCTGAAATCAAGCACTCCCTGTATGCAGCATGTCCACAGTTAGAATGAATAAAAGGATTTTTTTGTTTTATATTTTACGGAGACACAATTGATAAAAAATTGCATGTATTTAAATTTAAGGTTTTATGGAGAAAGTTAATATACAGGGTGTTAGAGGTTTGACTGTCATAACTTCAGTATAAGATAGATCAAGTATAAATGAAAGAAGACGTTAACAAGAGAATGACTTGCCACAACGTGGCAACAGTACCGGTTCACTGCGCCAGCTGAGCGAGTTTACGGGTTGCCTACCACGCGCCATCTTGTTTTTTTAGTGATGATAAAAAATCCAAAGAAAATAACTATTGTGAAAATTGATTAATTTAGTTTAGACAACTGTTTTGTAATTTTATTTTTGAACAGAGAATGGTAGAATGATTTTTTTAATATCGTTACTGTTTTAAATGTTTAAATGGTACTGTTAAATTCTGGTAGAATGTTCTCCAAGAAATATGCATCTCCTGTCAATCTGGCTACCATCCATAAAAATTTAACCGAGGGGTGACATCTCGGGCTGACAATTACCTGAATCCACTGTAGGTGATATTGATATAATAATTGTTATCGTAGAGTTCTGTGAACGGTCCAGTGAGATACTTCGACTTTTTACATCTTTCGACAATGTCGAAAATATGGTCCTTCGTATTCACATCGATCTGTCGATCTGGGCCATATTTTTCAGGACGAGGAACAATACTACCAGTATCTAGAAGACGTTATGAACAAATGTCCTTCCGTTGGACAGCTGCCGTTGGGTCGTTGATTGAGTTTCTTCATAAATTAATAATATATCGTGATACTAATGTATGCTGAACATTTTAACAAACAAAGAAAAATTAAGGAATTAGTGGTACCCAAAAACACTTCTGACAAGCAACTTTTGTGCAAGCGACAAATACAAACACTTCGCAGTTCAGATACCAACTGACCTGTACTTCCGAGAGGTTCTTCCGCAATATCGACTTATCGATTTATAACGAAAAAATTGTTTTATTAAAAAATTACCTTTATCTGTCCTGCAGGTAGGATGGTCTACCGTCAAGTGTATATACTTTTTCCGTAGAGTAAATTTTATTCATTCTAAAACCATGGAGACACTGTACTAACTTTAAACCCTGTCCTCACCAAAATGTTTATATGAAAAACTAACATTATTTTCTGAAGTTCAAGCAATGCTTGAAGTTTGAGTGCATCAAATAAAAGCCGTATTAAGATATCGATCATCATCGATATTGAAACTTGAGTTCCCACAAACATATGTCCAGTTGGGCAGCATCTCTGTTTATCAGTTTTTTTCGGTAAATATAACTATTATGGGCATACAGGTGTTCTTTCGGGGGTGCATATTGCCTGGTCCTAAATTCGTACACCTTGCGTCTGTTGTCTTCAGCGTGGGAAAATCACCCAGTTACACAAGCTGAATTGTGGAGTCGTGGGTCCGGCAGCAGCCTGGCACAATGCTGGCACCCTGCTCCACTCTCTCGACCCCTCAGGCCCCTTTTTGTTGACTATAGGGGAGACGTGTGCAAGATGTGCGTAAAAATCAGTGCCAAAAGAGATTCGGAAGTCAAATTAATCTGATTTATACATATGTTCTCAAATGTCAACATTTTATACACACAGACAAAAATTTGTTTGATTTAACAAATATTTATCCCAAACAAAAACAGTGTCACATATCTATCCATAATTAAATTTGTAGTTAAGTGAAACAAATATGTCCTTTGATTTTGATATATTTGCTTCTTTAGTGTATTTTCCAACTCAAATAACTGCAAGACTGTAATTACCAAATATAATCGGAAAATTGCATTAATTTCATATTGGTTGGTTCAAACATATTGAAAGGTCAGAACATGTATCTGATGGCAATAATCCTATAATATATTAAAATATTAACATTAATAAATTGCCATTGAATATAAACAAAACCACATGGCCGAAAACGCGATACCATTAGTGTGACATTACACGCCGTTCAAGGCCGAGTTTCCATGGATACAGGTGCAGGTTACGGTGCTTGTGTTATAAACAGGCGTTTATTTCTTGTATTTTTGCGTTTTTGTGGCATTTGTGGGTCATATATGCATAGTGTAAATACGATGTAGGTAATGCGATAATTATTAGTGGTGATGTGGTGAACTAACGGTATTGTTGAACGTAACTTATTCCTTTGTTTACAATATAGATCCGTTTGTGACAATTACAGTGATAATGTTGTTGGGCAAAGTACCAGATAGATAGTTTTACTTGAGGCATATATAAAATTATGTCATCTGATTTCACGTTAAACTACTTGTATAATATATGTAATAATAAGAAGAAGTAACGAATAATGATATTTAACATTTATTAATTTGTTAAAATTAATTTAATACATTTTTATTGCTCATTACTTATTATTACCGGTTTTATTTCTCACTAAAATTTTGTAAAATTTCCTTATTTATTACTTCTACTTATTATGCTTTCAGAATGAAACAGGTAATTTACATTCTACATCATGTAAACGGTAGGAACAAATACAGAACATGTTATTTGGAATCGCAATGAAGTGCTGAATACAATAAATGAGAGAAAATGTAAGTTTGCTTTACCATTGGTTTTCTAAACGCTCTGTATACATTCTGGTAGCATAATAGAAAAGTTTAATTGATTCTTTGCAACTCTGCACTAGTATATTGTTAGAAAACGCGCGCGCTAATGACCGCCGCATCCAACTATCTCCGAAATCTCGTCGATGATTGTACGAAAAACTTGTGTCCTTTGCTTTATTTATGTGGATTCACAAGCAAAGCCTGAAAACCGTCTTCCAGGGGTTACAATTCGTTGGTCAATATTATCTAAATGAGTGTAAATGTAATGCCACACAATCCCTATCTGTAATTTTATTATAAATGTTACCAGCAGTTTAAATACGTCCAAACATTAGGGAAGTCATTTATAAGTAATCAAAGCAGCAATGGTCCCACATTGGAACCCAGGGGCACTCCAGAACTTACATGATATTTACTTGAAATATGTCCATTAATGATAAATACAAATTATATGTGATTTTCACCAGGAATTTCAAGCAAGTGACCAAGGATTTTTTTTTAATTTTAAATAAAAAATATTAAACAATAAGCAAAATATAAATAAAATAAACAATTCCGTCTCAATATTTTGGAACTGCGAGAAATCGAGAAGTAAAAAACTGTTTCACACATTCTGGAATGTTATCAAATTTCTGTAGATGTGAGTGAATGATGAAACCAAAGCAATAAATCACTACAAAAACACATGTCAGAATGTAACGTATAATTTCTTCCTTTAAAGTTATTAATGAAGAGATAATACCACGAAAAGATAATGCTTGTTCTAGATCGTATCTCAATCCTGTTACTATCATTCTTAGAAGGTTTGCAATTAGTTGGATGGCCAAGAGAGAATTGACTTCGACTACCTGATCTTCAGTCCTCGAGATTTGAAGATTAACCATTATTAACTACTGGGCTTTGCGATATACCCATAGGCAAAGATATTATAAATGCGCTTAAAATTAACCTCCCGTAAATTTTTCACTAGCACCAACACATTATGTAGGATACCTACTAAACTACACTGAAAAAACAAATTCTGTAAAATTACACCTTTATTGCTAAAATACATTTTGTAGAAGAAGTCAAAATGAAAAACAAAGTTGCTTAGTGAATTTTCTCAAGAGCACTTTTTTCAGAAATAGAATAAAATTTTAAAATACTTTTCACTATTGGTGTAGAAGTTTAGGGGGTTCAACGGTGAATGAGACCTATATCTACGCCACTGGATTTAGTTAAAAAAAAATTAATCACCTCAAATTATTAACGTTTTACTATGATTACTGCATACCAAATTTGAAGGGATAATATTGATTTGTTTAGTAAGTAGACCAAAAAATAAAATTAAATAATGTTTTAAAAGTATCAGGAAAACAGAGTGTCACAAAGTAAATTCCAAAATTTTATTTTGCCAGTATCTGTGAAAGTATCGCAAAAACAAATAGTTTAAATATATAGCGTGAAAGAAACTTTTCTCTTTTAAAAAAATATTTCTACTACATCAAGCATGTTGTCCATTTTATAGATGTTGATAGTTTTAGGCTTCATTCACACTATTTCAGTCATGACAACATCTGCTGCAAACAGAAAATGTATAGAGTGTACAAATACGCCCCATGTATTGAGTACATCATTTTGAAATTCCTTATTTATGAGCGAAATGAAATACTATAATACAAGTAAATTTTTGTTTAACAAATACTTTTTATAATTCAGTTAATTTTTCTTAATTTAAAGCTTTTTTGTACCGGATCTGATATTTAATCGGGTTAATATGTACTTGAAAACACAATAGATTTAAAGATGGAGTGCATGAACACTAAACTTGATTAATAAATTAGTCCAATAGACCCTTTCTTTGTTGGCCTTTTTTTGGGCAGACAATTTCAATTATGCACCTATAAATATACAGAGTAAGTGCATGTACGTAGTTTTCCGATTTTTTAAGTATTTCAAAGGTTTCTATTTTTGATATTTTCATTATTAAATAAATGAGAATAAATGAATACATTTTAGTAGTTCAAGTAATAACATTTACCGGTATATAATTCAAATTGTTGCCAAAGTGATTTGACAGCTGTTACAGTTGTTGCATTTATTATAAAGTATAGTCTATATTAGATTTTCTGACATATGTCAGTCCTGAATAGAAAATAATATATTATTAATCAATCTTGACAAAGGTGAACACACCTTATGATCTCATGCTATACCAAAACTAAATGCTTCTTTTTAATATCGTACCGCATTTCTTAGAATGTTTTAATTGTTCCACATGATAGTATTATACTAAGAAATTGTTAATTACTTCATTTAATAATAATTGCTTATATTAGTGTCACATATTTAGAGTATAAACAAGCTATGAGTACATGCAGAATTTCTTAAAGGCTTCATTAAATAACGACAGAACTTTACTGGTTCCTATTATTTATTTATTCATTTATATTCATATAGACATAAATAAAAGATATTTATAAAATACATAAAAATTATTACTATAGCAGATAACTAAAATGATGCATTTATATATTTTTAAATATTAACAATATTGTGTGAAACTAACTACTCTGTGGACTAAAGCCCCAACCAGCATTGAATTACACCCACAATATCGGTGTGACAATGACACTTTGCAAAGATTTTCACCTACGTGATCCATAAAAGAACTATGGAATTCGAAAAACTAAACTTGATAACGTTTTTGCTTTATTTTAATTGATTTACGTTTTCTAACATTCAATCGTCATTTACTCGAAAACTTTCCTATGTAAGAGAGCAAAATTTTAGTACTGTCTGATAGAGAATTAAACGATCTTTCAGAATCAAGGAAAAAAATATGGTGTTGCCATTTAAAAAAAAAATCGATGACGTTCTTACTCGAAAACAAATGACATTTGAAAATCGCATTATACGCGTATTTTTTAAATTAAAAATCGACCTGTTCGAGAATTTTTCCCAAAAAATAATTGTTTCGTTTTTATTGAATTTATTCCATACTTTTGGCGCATACTGTATATCAAATCTCTGATGAAGCAATCCTAAAAATGCAGAAATAGGTCAGATCTCATCTATTGTGGCTGAATTTTCAAGTTCCCACTGTCAAATTGAAGTTAGATATTTATAGAGTGTTTTCATTAAACCAGGTTAGTAAATTTAGATAGATTAATTTCTTTAGATATTTATTGAATAGAACTTTGTCTGTGGAATTGTTGATTGGCATACCTAGATGTTAGGTATCAGAGAACATACATATGACTTAGGATCTTAGAATTTTGTAGTCAAACGAGATTAGTTTATGTGTCGGATATCCAATGGATTGGTTGAAAAATATGACATGACAAACAAATATAATATAATTTAATTGTCTCTTTTTTTTACATAATTTTTAAATGTTTCTTCATATTATCAATAATTTAATTTTGCTTTTTATTTTTCAGGAGTCAGAACAAGACTTGCCCTTGTGTAACACAAGATCAATATGCAATAAGGTGGACTTATACGACAACCCTTGGGTGGAAAAGCAGTGCAGATGCGGTGAAGGAAAAACTTGCCCTTTAGGCATTGAGACTGATGATGGGTACACTTTCGTAGAAAAAACGAGGCAGTACAAGTTATGTGAACCTATCAAGAAAATACCCAAATGCAGGTAAACCTAAATTCCTTTGTAACCTTTTTAGCATTTAAAATAATGAAAACAAATATTTTTTAGATATTTTCGAGATACAACGTGGTCTATAACACTATTTCCAAATAATGTGACGGATCAAGTAGTCCACTGTCATTGTCCGAAAAATTCTTTAACATATTTAAATAAACGGAATGTCTTGCATTTGCCTAATGAAGAGCTGGCGTTTCAGTATTTGTTTTCGTGTTCTCCACAAACGGTAAGTTATATACATTTTTAACATCGAAAATATTATACTTCATCAAAAATAAATTAACACTGAAATAAACATAAAATATGTATTTGTAAAGTATGGCTACTTTTAAGGTATTTATATGTATAGTGGTCAAAACATAAATATTTCCAACCTAATACGTATACTTTTAAAAAGGTGAACTGGTGGACTATTTATAGGAATTTTAGGGGGCACCAATCATTAGGTATGTCAATACGTGTCCAATATTATTCCAATATGTGTCCAATTTCTTTTGTCTTGACACGTTTGTGACGGACAAGCGGTTAAGTCGTCATAATTTAAACACAATGTGATTCCGACTCGAGTTGGATACCTTTATGTTGCGACGAGTGTACACATATCATAGACGAAAGATAAAAACACAATAAAATTATAATTAGAGACCGTATATCGTTCGCACATGACGTCATTATCAGGGGCGCACTTAGGACGCTAACGTTAACGTCAAATTCTAAATCTGGATAATCTTTAATCCATTTCTCCACAGTAGAACGAGTGGGAGGCCGACGGAACATATTCAAGCACCAAAACAGACAAAGCAACAAGAAACTTGACAAGAAACTAACATTTGCTAATAACGCGCTATCGTCCCTACAAAGATCCGACACGCACAACGTTTCACTGCGACCTTGAGACATGCCGGTAAATAAACAGGGTGAGGTTCGTCAACACTAGCCATTATTTTGAAGATGATATTTGTGTTTAATTAGGAATATTTAAATATTACGATTTTCAACCGACGGACCTGAGATGTGCGAACGACATACTATCTTTAATTTAATTTCGATATTAAAAATCACAAAAAGTCGAAGATGAATTATATAATTAAAAATATCAGTTGACCCTCCCAAATGTAACGCCCATGATTAAATATAGTTAAAAGATCATTTTACATCTAAATGCTGCCTGTATAAGAGTTAACACATACCTAGGTTTGATATTTCCAAATAAACAGCTTTCTCACCTTAATAAAAAACATCAAAGGATTATCTTCAAAGAGCTCTACCTTAGGAAGCATTTCTGGATAAGACGATTTATGTCAAATCGATAATAAATCATAGAATTTGCCGTCTCCGGACAGCCTGTATAATGTTGGCCCACAAAAACTCGTCACCCTGATTTTTTTTATTATTAGAATATAACTGATCATACAAGACCACTTTCCGTTTAAGATTTTAAGGGTGAAGGTCATCCCCAGTTATTGGTAGAAATTTGAGGAATGAGTAATTACATCATCCCGACACTAATTCTTCAAATATTAAATCAATTAATAAAAATATACCTATACTATTTTATTGTATTATTTTCATTAAGTCTCCACATTCAACAGTTGGTAACACCATATTTTAAAATCATTTAATATTGAAGTACCTATATTTTTATTACAATAATCAATTAGTTGTGGCATTAGCACAAGTTATCTTTGTTTTTATTAGGAAATCATAATATTTGCGCCAAATGGAAATAACTAGCTCAACAGTTTACAACATTTATAGTATTTTGTAAGATTGTTTATTTCTGCGAAAAGGAATCTCCCCTAAATGGGTCGCAGGGTTATCTCTACCGAAGCAATAAACACTAATAATTCATTTGATTTTGCAGAGGCTTCGCTGCCAAAGAAAGGAACCCTGTAGATTGTTTACCGTCCGAAAACGTCAGGAGTTTTTGGACGAAGTGAACGTAAACACGTTGTGTCAATGCCCCCATGCTCACAGATGTCCGCACCATCATACGGATTATGGAGTAGTTTCTGGCAAGAGCTACACGGAAGAGGCCATCAAGACTTACAGCGGATACTGCTTGCCGTCTTAAGACGCTTTCTTGGTAGATGTCACTTGTTTCTCTTTGTACATAAGTTGCCCACTTGCTTGCTTAAAAATGCGACTCTGGTGTGTTCACTTAATCTGCCCTAATATTTGGGGAATAATGTTGGCAACAGCATTAGTTATTCGTTGAATGCATCAGAATTTAAGCCTGCTCTGACTGAAACTCGTAGTTCATGTCGAACAATGTTTCACGGGTAGGTATATTAAGTGAACAAACAGTCTAAAAGATCTGTGAACTGTGAATTACGATTGGTTAAACCAAAACGCGCGTAAATTTGATCCATAAAAGTGAACGTTATTATATTATTTTAAATAAATCTATTTACATAGCTTCATAAGTCAGTCAAGATAAAAATACGAATTAAATTAAAATTACCATTTTTTAAATGTCATTGTTTTTGTTTTGATTTCTTTGGAAGTTGTTTTTATGATAAAGTGTTGCTATGAATTAATTGTATGCCATAACTTACCAATTTAAATCAATCGTAACTAATCTTTTCATAGGTTTGCAGGAAACAAATATAAATTATTTTTTACTGAATAGACGAAATATCTCGAATGTTTTCATAATTTGAACTTTTAAAAATAATATATTGTTTTTCTCTGATTTGGTAGATAAGTCAGTAGGTAGACAGTAGTTTGATATCGAGTCGTATTTATTTTGTTTATACAGTGTTTTAGAAGAAGTACCGTAAATTCAGAGATCGATGGAATATCAAAAAGAAAGTCTTCTCTTTTTCGAATAGTGATTTTTTTTAAAACTGTTTCATAGGTCTCGCTAGCTACGATGGTAACTTTTTATGGAAGCAAAGTTCTACAAATTTTCGTTCAAGGAAACGTTGCCGATTCTTTTTTGCATACCCTGTATATTAAGAACGGCTAGTTGACTTGGAGCAGTCACCTAGCTTTTATTTATTTATTTTTTTTTAAAAAAAGGTGCACATCCAACGATTTTATTAAAAAGACCTTTTTTACGTAAAAAGAAATTTTGTATCGTATAAAACCAGCTTCAGAGAACGATGTAGTGTTGCCAGCAACACTAACTCACATGACTTTCAGCCAATGAAATTAATTGTATTGGTTGTTGAAATTGAGTGAAGTTCAAAATTTCTAACTTTAACTATACAGAGGAGCAACATTTGTACATAACATAACCAGCAACAAAACCAATTTTATAAAATCCTTAAATTGGTGATGGGGATGTTGCTAGTAACATTACATTGGTTTCTGAAGCAGGTTTTTTACGATATATAAAAACCTAACCTCAAAAAGGTTATACTATAAAATGTCACTGGAAAAAGTAATAACTTTTTGCAGATGGTTTAAAAATTAGCTGCATCAAATTTTAATTCTATGTTCTTCGGAAAACGTGGCAAAAATTTGTTTAAAAAATATCACTTGGCGATCGAAAACAAACGAGTGAGTTTATGGTACTTTGTTCCACCCTGTATATAATTCCCAGTCAACCCGTGACTATAATTATATACATTAATTTATATTTTAAAATGTATCGATTTCTGTATAACGAAAATTCAGATAAAAAATTAATATTCAATCGCGAAATAGAAAAATTTTCTAATATTGAATAAAATTCATCATTTATGTTTATTACGAATAAGCTGTAAAAATGTCTAATTTTCATAAACCGGGTGGTCCATTTAACTTGAGGAAGCTATATATTTTGAAAACGGCGCATTCTATGAAAAAATGTGTAGAATAAGAAGTTATTTACAAATATCGAAAATAAAATTTTAACTTTAACACCCTGTAACTACGTTAATAATCAGCTTTGGAAAAAATGTTTTAGAATGAGGTAGCATTTATTTTCGGTCTAAAATTATCCCCTGAATGTTTTGCTCATCATTTCCGGACACCTTGTATAGCTTTCTAAAGTTAAATGGTATATTTTGCATTTTTCATTTTATTTATTAACGTATTTCTGTAACAAAACAGATTTATCAGGAAAACTATTTTTCCTAATGTTAACTACGATAATGTTAATTAGAAGGGATCGCAAAACGGTTATTTATTTCCTTAGTACAATAATGATGTTAATTTGCTCAATTTTGTGACAAACCTAAGGCTTTAATTTATTACTTTTATATACCTGTGGAGGTTTTAAGTAGTAAGTATTTATAAATATTGTAACATTTAATTGAAGTACACAAAGTATAAATTTATCAAAAGCTTAATCGCAAAAATTGATTTTACTTTATATAAATTTATTACGTTCGTGAAAAACCAGAATTAGAAACATTTTCCTAAAATTAACGTCATTAGTTTTGAAAAATGTTTTAAAATATTTGTATTTGCAAATAGTAAAATAATGCTGGTAAAATATTTTGTATACGGTTTCTGTAATTATGTTAAATAAAGAAAAATAATTATTGTAAAGACTTGTATTATATAAAAAAACACATTTCACAATACGTTTGAAACGTTGTTAATTTAATTTTAATGAGTAGTTAAGTTATTTTAATTATTTTACTGTACAATTAAATTAAATTTGATTTTTATTTTTTTGTAAAATGTACAAACACGAAATAAATATTATTGTAGATGTATGTTTTATTTTCTTAGATGTATTTCAGGAATATTATCTGCAGAATAAACTGTTGTTAGGCAACCCGTAATACGACTCCATGTTGGTTAAGTAATCTAACAAATAGTGAATGAAGTACAAATAAATGATACTGAACTAATGCTTCATTTTACATAACAGCACTTGTTATATAATTGTTCATATCGTTATTATAAAAATATACATATTTGTTTAAAAAATTAAGTAAATAACGTTTATATTAAAAAGAAAACGTCCTGCATACTTACATTTTGCTTTGTGCTTCATTCATTTAACTTGAAAATAATCTTCCTTCATTTTTTAGAAAATAAAGTGCAACGGAAGTAACTATACATTATATATTTATCAATTCGAAATTTATAAGCCATATTATTGCTGGTTAAAACGTTTATCGATAAAAATACTGTTGCGCTAGTTATTTATTTTTCTTCATCAAGTTCTAGTATAATTGATACGGTTGAATTAATTCAAGATGCGAGGAAGAAAATAAACCAAGTGCAAAAACTGATAATAATTTAAGAATAAAGGAAACGATTATTAATAAACTGACAACAGGTAGCAATTACACTTCCCTTCGGTATAAAATATAAAGCAAGAAATAAATTACCAGAACATCACTGACTCACTGGCGAAAGAAACAATTCAATTATAATATTATTTATACCGGAAACTAAAGATTCATCCGGTGCTTTTACCTTTCACAGTACTTATTTTAATAAATAAATATCTTTTTAAAATGCACATAAAATGATGGACAAAGTATCACATTATAATTTAAATAAATCATTAATGCTTTGACAAAGAGCTATATATATATGAATCCGATAGACAGGTTTTGCATTACAATTTTTTTTACCATATTAACAGCTGGATTATCAAATAAAATTTAAATACGATTTAACTAAATCAATTTAACTGCGATTTAACTAAATCGACTTTAACTGCTAAGGTATGAGTCACTCGATTGGCTGTTAAGGGCACCGTATTCTTGATATAGAGTTATCTGCAAATACAAGTACTAAACTTCGTGTGTATATGCCTGCTGCAATACGCCGTAGATGCTCTGACCTCGATCTTTTCCACCATTCGGTTGTAAATATTCCGTGTCACACTAGCGTGCACTACACTTGCACTCACTTCACACCGCGGTAAAAGTAGCTGCATTTCGCACATGTTTACCGGGAAATCATTCTGCTAAAGCATTTTTCACATCACCATAAATTAAAACGATATCCATCAACGTAATCAATTTTTGACTCTTGAAAAACTAACGTAAATAATGGCATCACAAAACGCTAGAAACTACAGTAGCCCAGCGATGTAAAGGTTAAAAATACTACAACTTCATTAATTTGTATTTCCGAAACAAAACAATCGCATGTTGTATAAAAGAAACTATAAGTGGCTGTAGAAATACTTTTTTTCTAATTTTAGCCACCCGATATATTTTATGGTTTTCTAGATGCTAATGGTGAACCATGAACAACGTACCATTCTGTATAACGTCCAACAAAAGTATCTACGGTTAATATTCCGTACAAAAAAATAACAAGGCGATGATGCGAACTTAATACATCAAATTATTATTGAAGAATGCCGTAATTTTAACCGAATAGAAAAATGATGCTGAAAAAGCAGTTAATATTTTACACTTAGGCTGAGAGTTAACAGCATCATTGTAAAAGCAAAAAATTCTACTAATAAATTGTGCACCGCCGATGCAATTTCATTCTCTTTATTCTATTTTATAGCCGTTTTCAAGGTGATTGTATAACACAGGGAAAAATGGCGATTTCAGTAATTGTCCCGTAATCTTATTAAGACCGGATTATATGCAACCAAAAAGCTATAGAATGTAGGCACGCATATTGTTAATACTAAATTTATGCAGAATATATGCAAAAAAACAAAGAAATATGCATTGAATACAGTACTGAAACAAGTATTTTATAACTTTTCTTCTAGATAAATTAAGTTTTTACTAAATTAAAGTGTTGGGTAGGTACTGAACAGAAACTATTAAAACAAATTAAATGTATACGGAAGGACTAAGAAGGACAGAACATCGAAAACAAATTTAAAAAAAAATACTCAACTCCGTGTCGAACTCACGACATCATAAAGCATTGTGCGGTTAAACGAGCAACATCACACCTGCGTTGCCACATCACGGCTAAATTGTTTGTGTTCTTTCATGGACTATTAAAAGGATATAAATAGAGCCTCTCAAATAAAAAGGTCAGAACACTAAATAACCCCCGAATATACAAATTACAAATTTAAATACACACACCCAAAGTTAGAAAACCACTTCAAGAATATTCCATGCCGATAGAAAACACAAAATAACTTTTGATAATCGTTTCGTTACATCTCTATTGGTGACTGGGAAAAACAATTCAGTGCTTATGCCAAAAGTTGAAAGTATGTGTCAAATCTCATCATCGTGTTATACTGATTTTTACCTATCTCTTCTTAAAATTAATCTTAATCTTAATACTGCCATAACCAGTTCAAGGTTTTGTACTAAAGAATTATGCCTTATTCGTTAAGAATATGGAAAAATATAGTTCTACATCTACTGCAAACAAAATTTTGGAAGCAGGTCCGGTTGAATATCCAAATTATCCAAAGTTATCAACGACATTATTTTCCGAATCTGTACTAAAACTTTGTAAAGGAGAAAATCATAAAGGTTTTTTCTTCTGAATCTGTGTGTACTAGAAATAGTTACAGAAAAAAACATGGGAGAAATATAAGGACACGTCTTTAGTTCACAAACTTCGTCAAAATAAAAAATTATATTTTTGACAATTTCAATTTTAAAACGATTATTTTGTAACGTGTTTAAAATATGCCAGAAGCTATCCTGTTTGGCATTTTATATAAATAAGATTTATGTTTTATATCCCATAAGCCAGGATTTATCAAAAATACTTGTGCTATACCAGATGTAGGATGTAGCGAAGTTAGGAGTCGTCTGTAGAATGGGTTGTCAGAAAGATGCCCAATTTGCAGGCAGATACTGACAGTATTTCTCCCAAGTTTGTGTTTGACAGACTACACGGTACTTGAAAAATGAAGGAAAGTGCAGGATGTGGTACAAACGGAATTAGCAGATATAACCATAGCCGCAAAAGACATAAAACCATTAGAATCTACTCAACAACTAGCATCGGAATGCCATCAGGCACTGGTAGTGGCCTCAACCGACAACAACATAAAACGGCTGACAAGCTGGCTAGGAGTGCATCGGGTCTTAATATTTTTGAACCTGGCCCCTCCAGTATGCTTCCGTTGTCAGCATTTGTTGAGATTATCAAAGATAACACCCACGAAGAGTTTAGGAAGCGGTAGGATGAAACAATTAGCTGTCAATTTGCTAAGGAATTCCTAGAGTACCCCTGCAATGATACAGCCAAAAAGTACATGGCTATGTCTAAAACAAATCTTCACATTCTTCACTTGACACTGTTGGTTAAGAAAGTTAAGGTTGCGAACAGGAAGAGGAGACAATACTACATGCACTCTGTGAGTGCACTGCCATCTCGTCAATAAGAGAATTCATTAGAGAGATCCCCTTGAGTAACGTCATCACTTTTTTCTCTGTATTAGGTTGGTTGGCGGCTCAGGTGGATTGATCTCCTAATGGGAGGAGGTACAAAGGACCCAATGGGGCCTAAGTGCTGTAGCCTTTCTTCTACCCTCCACACAATTCCAGATTCCATAAGCAAGACCTTTTTTATACAGTTTAATCATCTCAGATATAGCTTCTTTCGTTCACCCTATTTTCACTTGTTTACAATGCAAACCACTCGGAAAAAATCGACCTATTTACGCCAGTCGATTTTTAAGGCGGATAGGCTTGTCAAAGGTTTGATTTTTTCACCAACTTTGACCATTCACACACAGATAAACAACGAATTAGTCAAATCTTTAAAAAATGCCCCTCGTCGGTGCACAGCTAATCCACTGCTCAACTTCAGAATTTTCAAGTATTTGTTTGCATCTTTTGACACATTGCGGATCACCTGCATCTTTTAAACTAGTTCTTCAGAATTTTCTGCATAAAATACTGCATGAACCCAGGTATCTTATCTGGTTACAACAGGTTCAGGTGGTAGTAGTGTACCAGAAAAGATGCTATCACAGTTTCTGCATTCATGAACTAGACAAATTATAGGAATCAAATGTTCATAAAATATTTGTAAATTATGTCCTGCCTTCAACATATACATTATAACACTGGGCAAAATAATCACAATTTTATCTGTAAGAAATTAACTTAACAAAATTAAATTTGTTGAGGCAACAGTAAAGTAAATGTTTTACCAAGATATTTTTTTCCAAAAAGAAAAATATGTAATGTAAATTATCCTAAGTATGTTCCAAAATTGCAAAATTTCGTGATATATGGAAAGTTTGCATAAAATCCGGTCTCTACAATTAGAATAATAAAAAAAAACAGTTATTCTCGCAAAACAATTTTTGGTCCTCATTCTCCAGTTCACAGAGATTGGCATACATCAGCTATATAACAGATGTGCATCAGAACATTTACAAAAGCCTACAATACACCTATATCTATCGACCGTTACTTTATTATGATTTTGATTAACATTGCAATAAATGTCCAGTTAGCAGTTTGGTTGCATATTTCCACGCAACTTAATACAATCACTTTTTGTTCTCTTGATTCTTCATCTCCGCGTTGTAAATAGATGTGCCACTCTAAAGGACGTCGAAAAAATAGGTTAAACAAATCTCAATCTCAATATCTGGTGCGAAAGTGTGGCAAATACACGTAATTCACCGTTTTAGAGGCAATTACGGTTTTGCCTCTCGAAATTTTGTTTGATTCAATTCACAGTAACCTCCTTTAATAATAATTAACTTTTCTGGTCATTATACAGGGTGTCCCAAAATAGAAGGCCATACCATTAACCACATATTTTTTGGACAAAAATAATGCAACTTTCCTTACGCCATTTTTTATTTGAACGTCTCTGTTTCAATATACAGAGTGTTAAAGTTATATTTTAAAAAACTGTTTTTGTTAATAATCCCATTGTTTTCTAAGATACACACTTGAAATTTTGCACATACTTTTATCTTATTGCGGCATACTTATCATGTAATTTTGGTGAAAAAAATCGAAGGGCGAATGGAGGTAACTGAGGGATGCAGTACCCTTTATCCCCACCAATTATTTATAAGTACGCCTATGCAGCTTTTTCTTGAAATATCAAACGTAGAATTTTCTTCTGATCATTTTACCTCTTTTGTAATTTTTTGTTCAAATTCTTCGTTTTGGAGAAAAACGGCAATTTGTAGTGCCCATAAATCTATCATTCACTACCATTTTCAAGTGAAACTGAAATTTTGTGGATATACCTGTTATTACAATACCTTGGCAACTTAGCAAATCGTAATACTTACTGAATGAATATTTGCTAATTAAAATAAAAAGAGAATATCTTTCAAAAGATAAGGTTTTCGCTACTTAAAAAGGCAGGTACATGTGTTAATGAGGAGAGTGGGCAAGTAGAACGTTTGTTAAATTAGTAGTAATTAATTAATTATTTTATTTAATGTTATTTAGATAAAAAGTTATTATGTTGATCGTTCATTATTACTATTACTAAACAAGATTACTATTTTTTGGTTGATAAGAGAACTGTGTTACAGATTTTAATGCCATATTATTTTTTCAATTCATAAGTATTCCTCATTTTATAAAATTTAAAATTATCCATTGTTCTACTTTCAAGGCAAGAGGTCAAGCATTGTACACGTATTTTCGGACACTCTGTATAGTGTATAGAGTTAATGACATATTAAATCAAATGTAGTAGCGTAACTGCTTTGCATTGAAGTTTCTCTGACCAGCTTCAATGCAGCCATAGTTATGCTTTTAGTAAAACGAAAAATAATTGGGAAGTCACTAATTAACTGGTAAAAGCGCCAAGATATATACGTGTCCGTATACTAACTAATAGATATATCATTAAAGCCGAATGTATTGGAACTAAAAGACAAAAATGTATAAAAGTGTGAAATGGTAACCTACATATAGCAATATTATAATTAAATGTTGCGGCAATGAAGTGAATATTAACAGTAAATATTATTTATAGTCGTAGAAGTGAAGTACGACAGATTTCTAAGAACGAATTTTTCAAATTGGTTTAGCTTACTCCAAGTATAAACTGCTATGGCCAGAATGATCTTAAATCCGAATAACTCGTCAGATGGCACGGCCAGTTAATTTTTTAATATATCTAACGTGGGACGGTGATAATTTAACGGCTAAACTGAAACTAACTTTGTATATTATGTATATCTTCGTTGGAGTTTATAAATTGCGGTTGTAGTTCTATAGATATTCTGTTCGAATTTCAAGTGCTATGAAAACAAATAATAACAAGTCTTTTGTCTCGTTTGTGTAAAATATACAGTTAGCAGATACATTGCATATCAATCTGTCGTCGTACAGAGACAAGCGTATATAATCAAATTTACATGGGAGGACTCAACAAAAATATTTGTTTTTCTTGACTGATTTATTAAGTGGGTCACTAAGACATACAGGGTGTCTCAATATTCCATATACGTGGAATTACCACAAATTTTTGGAGTCAAAATAACGTAATTTAATAAAATTTACCCTTATCTAAGTTGCTTTGTTTAGCTGATAAACGGCACCAAATAGTTTTTTTTATTTTAAAACGCCTTATCCTTTCAGTGGCCTTATTTAAATAAAAAAAATATGTTTATGGAGCCAGAACAAGATCAGAAGAAAAAGGCTCACGTGGAATAACCTCAGCAATCTGAGTACGATATATGTATGTACAGTGTGTCCCAAAATGATGGAAGCATATTCATATATTTTTTTTCAGTTGAGATTTAAAAAAGTCGCTGCAACAGGTCAATTAATATATAGAAATAACCACTTTTCTGCAATATTTTCTATTTTTTTATCTTAATTTGGCAGAGTGATAATATTTATTACCTACAAAATACAAATATTTGCGTGGGTTTTGGAGTCGAGAAATTTATATTTGTTTCTAATTTTGATGACACTAGTAGAGAGCGCCAATTATAGCCCATTATGCTTCTTTTAAATGCCAGAACTTCTTTCCGGCTTAGTGCATACATCTAATTATTGATACAATCGATTGTCCTACTTTTTTTATCTGAATAAGGTATACCTAACCATTTTCGAAATAATCCTATTTGAAATATTCAATGCACCGAGTATAAACTGTTTTGATTTCAGGTAAAGTGCCTTCTCCGATGAAAATACAGTCAAGTGATGCGCACTCCGTGAATATCAACATTTAAGCGTGCTCTCATGACTCAAAATATGTGGATATTTGCACGAATTTCACGTTTAATAAAATGCCTATTTATTATAAGAAAATCGGACGGAAGGAATGGGTGGTACTAATAAGTTGGTAATAGAAAACTTTCAATGCACCCGCGGCAGTCTTGTCCCATAACCAAGAAAAACAAACCGGCGAACTATATTGTGGGAAAATATCTGTACCCGGCACATATTCCTTTATTTAATAACTACAAAACGTTTAAAATTAAAATAAGGCACGAAAAATTGAAGAAGAACACAAAACTACAACGTAAACACAGGAATTGAATTATGAAATGACGTGCATTTTACCGTTGCTTGCTGATTGCCTACTTTGACTCTGTAAACGTGCGGCGGAAGGGTCATATAGGCGGCGTTAAATAAGGATTTAATATAATATCGAAAGCAAATTTTTTCCACTTTATAAGTTTAGAATTTTTTTGAAGAGCGATTCCGTTAATTCCTAATTTTCTCTATCCCCTCTTAAAATATTTGTACTTAATCATAGTTAACCCTGTATAAGGTTCATATAATTTTTAAGCATCATATCTTCAAAAACATAACAAAATATTATAGGTACTATAACATTGATTTATTTATGGCGAAATTTCAACTTTTGAAAAGTTTTGCAAAACAGTAAAACTGTACAATTATTGCTACTTTCATGTTAATAAGTTTGTTTTGAGCTTCTGACAATCTACCATGACAGTAATTTAATAATAAATTTAAAATGATAATTGTAAACGTCACTATTACGCTTGATTCATACACAATAATAATGGTCGAAAACTGTGTAGGGAGTGAGACAAGGCTTATTGTGAGAGAGACAGGAGACCGGCTTCGTTCTCATCCCTACTCCGTGCTGTTCACTGGGTGAGAAGTGATACCGGTAGATGCCTGGCGGGGATAACTGATCTAGTGATAATCGATCAGTTATCGACCAGGGTTAAAAATGATTAAATTACTAAAATGGTTATTAAAAAATAGGTGTTTGTGATAGAACGATGAAAATTAAGGGTTGTATGTATTTTTTAATGCCACATCATAAAAAAATAAAAATAAAAAATTGTGTCCAAAAAATAAAAAATAAATTGTTTGGGGTGGACCAACCTTATCACTTAGGGGTATGAAAAATAGATTACGACCGATTCTCACACCTACCGAATATACATATAAAATTTCATAAAAATCGGTCAAGCCGTTTCCGAAGAGTATGGCGTCTAACACTGTGACACGAGAATTTTAAATTTTTCTTTGTATCGACTGCTAAAAACTGTGAGCGTGGTTATAACATGAGTCACTCTCTAGATTTTCGGCGGTTCGGTATAAGGTTTTATTTCTAATATATTAGTGTCACGTATACAAAATATTATGCCACCTTGTACAGTTCAGATTCAACAAGTAATATTTTGTGTTGCAGCTTAATGAAGGGAAGTAGTTTTTTCTTTTTTCGTAAAAAAGACGAAACGTAAAGTAATTGACCTTAGTCCAGTTAATTTACAATTAAAGAGTTCCAAGTGATACAGGTTTTTTAAGAAATCTAATGAAAGAAACTACAAAATTACATAATGTACGTACTGAATACCGGTTCTGCTCGGGAATACAAGTAAATTTGTCTTTAATGAAATTAATAAGAAAGGGAACTGTTTTAATGATAAAAAAGGTAATTTGACCAACACAACGAAACTACAGTTTCAAACTGGTCCATTCAGCGGCCTCTTACCTTTGGTAAGAGAAAAAATCTCATTGTACGATGTCAATGGAGCTTACGGTCGCCGTATTTCTCAGTGTAAAATTATCAAATTTGTGATGTTTTTTAGGTGCAGAAATCTCGAAAAATAAAACACGTACAGCAAAAGTAATATCAAAAATAAAATTATTGATGTTCTTCTCGAATAATATAATAACTTTTAAAATGCATTTATAAGTCACACATTATTTTGCTATTGTAACCCCACATTTTAACAATCGTTTTCACATATTTATAAACAAAAGTGAACAATCTTATATCCAGAACTATGTAAGTTTATGTTATAACAATATTTATATCAATAATTAAAATTAAAAAAATACGTATTGTGAAAGATTTCTGTACCTAGATATTTGTTGGTTAGACCGCTTACTTCGATATGTTTGAATATTTATGGTATTCTACTAATGTCCTTAAAAGTGTGTTTATGATGAAATAATCGGGAAAAAAAGAGAATAAGTTAATGGACTAGATTTTCCGACTAAGCCAACGTTTCGATTTTATTTTAAATCTTCCTCAGGGCTACAATAGGAAACAAGAGATAAGAATTATAATAAAAATATTTAAAATTTAAAACAAAAAATTAGTTATACGTTCATATAAGCAATAAACAATAGTAGCAACCTTACCCAGTGAGGCAAGACCAAAGTCAAATAGATAAAATTGGTATGTATCATACTAATTGGTGGAATGGTAAAAAACTCGGTAAGAAAAAGTAATAAAAATAAGACGATGACAACAAAAGAAAGGAATAATGTACTGAATTTTCATATTTTATTCTCATTTCATAAATTTCTTAATGAAATGAGAAATGAATGAATTAATAAAACCTTTGCATTGCTCAGTAGGAAAATCTTCAAAGAGAACTTATGATTTACAAAAAAATTGGTTGTGTTACATGCTATTATATCTATTTTAAAAATAAAACTGACACTTCTCAGATAACAATGTATTTTTTAATTTCAAGTAGAAAATTTAAAAGCCATAAATATGCCGCGATCATGTTTTGTTTTCATTTTTAAGAAAAAACTTTAGTAACAAAAGGTATCGTCCCGTATGTCAAGTTAAAGCTATTTTTATGGATTATTCAATGGCATAATAGAAGGTCATTTTGTAAAAATAATTTGTTTTTTTTTTTTTTAATTAAACGATAGAAGGCCCTGAACAACCTACGATCTACAGAATTAACATGTTTTGTTAATTATTATTTATAGTCAAATCAGAAAATGCAAATACGGGATTATTTGAAATTACTCTACTTTATTAGGTGAATAAATTCATTTAAGTAAGAATTTTTTAACTATTTGACGATTTTCCCGAAGTTTTAAATTAATTAATTTTTTACTTCTATTTTACGCGCATCGTCCAATGTCGTTGAAATATATTATTTACTTGTACTTGTCAATGTTAATTTGAAGTTTAAAAAAAAATACAATGACTCTCTTATTGGTATGAGGCATGCCTCAGATGCGTCCTTATTTATCTGATTGTGCTTAGAAACGTATTGAAGATTGCCTATACACATTATTGCCGTTATTGGTGTAAGAGTAGCATTGTTTATTTAGGAATCGAATTTGAAGCGAAAAGTACTCTTGTTTTATTATCGTAAAGTATACCGTTTTCTAAAAAAAATGACGTAGAATTTCTGAGGGAATCAATTCTTTAAAAAATGATACTACAGATATATTCAATGGACGCACTGTATAACAAATATTTCAGGAAGAAAGTTAATATTCTATTTCACCAACTTAATTATACATATATAAAATTCAAAGTTAGAGATATCTGAATGAAGCTCTAAAAAGTAATGCAATTTTAAATTGAAGTAGGTAATTTCACAGATTGTACCGCAAACACATAAGTTGTTCGTTTCATACAACTGATAAAAAAATGACAAAAACTACTCTGTGCCACTTGCACGAATACCATCATGTTTTTCTAATTCTAGACGTAGGCGACAGAAGAATATCTCAAACCGAGTGGTCGTCCTGTATTTCAATATATTTGTTTTAATCTTAATGCGTATACAGATAGAACAAATGATTTTCTACACGACTATAGTTGATGGTGTGCTCCAGCTGAAGTTAAGTAGCTATGAATATACAGGATGTCTGGAATATGAGCGCCTTTATTTTGCTGTATTATAAATTGTATCAAACGTATTTGACTTCGTAATTTTTTTTTCTTTGACCAACGCTAACAGAATTAGGGCGGCAAATAGGAAAAATATATTTACAGGAATTTGAAAATTGTATGCTACAGTCAGTTATTACTAAAATCCATGGTTATTACAAAAAAAAAAATAAATAAAACTGTACGTTCTTTGTTACCTTGTCTCAAAATAAATTTCAATTACACTTTTGAAGTAACGCGTATAGGCAGAAACCTGTTAGTTTTCTCGAAAACGGTAAAAATTATTAAGTTCTACCAAGTGTATCATTTTTAAGTAGAAATGACGCCAGGATAAGATTTTATAGTCAACCGAAACAGAACGTTTCGTCAACAAAAAATAAGAGAGTAATTCATCATCAGGCATTGCTAATGCGGCGTCTATAACCGAACTTGATTTAATACATAAATTATGATGACTTTTCTTTAAAAAATTTTCTCTGTCAAATTTGGTGACAATCGGTTGAGCGATACTCGAGTTATTATAAAAAAAAATAATGTTAACTTTGACACCCTGTATCTTTTTCCACAGCAACATTTCTACGTAAGACATTTTTAGCTATATGTATCTTCATATTTTGTACCCAAAATGCCGCCCCGACCCATTACGAATAACCCACCCTGTATACTACTATAACTAAACAAAAATACGTCAAGGTGACATAAATATATAGGATGAACCTTAAATAAAAACAAATATTTTGACCAGCGGTACAGTTCACTGTATAGAACATAAAATTAATAGTATTTTTTATAAAAATATCAGGAGTATATAAAAACTATCAATTTACAGATAGTTTACTTTATATTTTAATATTACAGAAGCTATGCCATACTCCTTCAGTTAAAAAAGTGGTATTAAATTATTTTTTATATAAAATTACTGCTAAATTATGTAATTTTGTACTTAACAGCTGCATACAAACAGTACAGTATATATATGCTTGTAGTAAAAAGTCAGTGTACACTAGTTTTACATAATTTTACAAAATTCGTTTCATCAGTGTACTAAAAAAATAACTATTAAATACATGCATAATTTTTAAACAATTATTCCCAAGACGTAGATATAACAAACCTACAAATTTGGCAAACAAAGCAAGGCAGTCATGGATTTTTCTGAATACGGTACTAATAGCTAGGAAGTGGGTTAGTTCTTCAGCAGCCGCTTGCATAGTGCATGGAGCTTCTTCCGCGGCACAGACCTTCCTAAGCCTTCGGTAGTACCACCGGCTTCAGTACCTACTCAGTACTCAAGGACGCACCTCCTGAAAACGGAGCCGCGGAAATAATATTATCTTGGTCTGCAGTTCCATCGCGTTGAAAAAAAATGCGTGTGATCATTGTTGTTGGGATTCTGTGCGCTGTGCAAGTTGAATCGCAGTTCTGGAACTACCCTAATAATTTTTTTCAGAACTGGTACCGACAAGGCAAGACTGCGAACCAACGGGACACCAGCCTACCTCCTTCGACGACGCTCGCGACTAAACCACCCAGTACCCTTAAAATTATCTCGATTCCTACCACCCTAACTGAAGCGGGTACCACCAGAGAACTTTCCAAGGTTAAAATCACGACTACC
The DNA here is from genome assembly GCA_037114965.1 of Monochamus alternatus. Taxonomy (NCBI): domain Eukaryota; kingdom Metazoa; phylum Arthropoda; class Insecta; order Coleoptera; family Cerambycidae; genus Monochamus; species Monochamus alternatus. The sequence continues at coordinate 24,129,453 of CM073432.1, read as the reverse complement.
CCGCAAATTTCAACGAAAACAACTGTCGCTGTAACGACCGCTCCAGTCACAACTCAATCTACGACTACTGTCAGAAAAACTACCCTTAACGACGCCAATGAAGCTGCAAGCACTTTGACCGAGGGTAGTACCGTGTACGAGACAACAACTCCAGATGTGGCGGGTACCACTGAGGAACCAAGAGATAACAGTAGAACTCACGAATTTTATTTAAGCAAGAGAGAAAAACCTCAGATCAAGATAGCTGCAAATCTTAGTCAGGTAAGTTCAAAGAAAATATTTACTTTGCCCGCACAGATGATAATTTTAACATTTGTTGTCTCCGTACTAGTCACGCACAAGAAATATAATAAGTAGGCATTCTTTTATTACTCCGGAAACATAACAAGGCATTTTATACTTAAATATAGGTACCTAAATCATAAAGCAATGGAAACTCTTACTCATTAAAACTATAAAACACAGAATATGTGGCTATAAACATAATAAACGTTCCTTATTTCAGTTGTGAACCCTTTCATATTTTAGTGACAATGGTAAAACATTCGCCAAAAATTTAATCATAAAAATCGATAGCAATTGATATAGGAACGTCCTCCTAAAATATACTTTCAAACATTCCAAGCAACGTTTTAAAATACATAAAATGAATATTCTTATTTAAATCTGGAGCATAATGCAACATTAAATCGACTTGTGTAATTTATTTTTTCTTTTTTCTAATCAATCTAATTACAATCATTTTACATTTTTTTGGTTTTTGGTTTAAAAATTGTAAAAATGTCGAATAAAATATTGAAAATTAGATTTATTTTTTTTTCTGTTTATTCAGAAGATATTTTCTGGAACTAATTGCATTTTCCTTTATCAGTTTTTGGCTTCTGCAGAATGGCATTATTACTTTTTGATTTCGACGTTATTCAGGCCTACCACCAATTTTGCAAATAAAAAAAATTTTTGTATCTCGTACAACAAAAAAGAACTAGAAAGGGCAATTTTTACTAAGTCGACTGCCGTTTAAAAATTGCAAAAATGTGGAATATTTTCGAAAAAATAAAATATTGAGAGATGGATTTCATTTTTTTTGGCTTTATTTGTAAGAGACTTTCTGTAACTAATTGTATTTTCCTTTGTCATTGTTTCTCTTGTACAGAATGGCATTATTACTTTTTGATTTCCGCCTGTTATTCAGGCCTACCATCAATTTTGCAAATAATGACAATTTGAAAATTCAGATAAATAACATAGCATTATATAAATTTTTTATTAGATATTCATAATATTGTGTAAAACTAACTACTCTGCAGACTAAAGGCTTGACCAGCATAAGTCCGCAGAGTAGTTAGTTAATTTTCATCTAAAAAAATTGAGAGAGATTTTCGGTAACACGACACATTTATTTTTGGAAGTAGCGTTTTAAAATACATAAAATTATTTAAATCCAGAGTACAATGCCACATTGAATCAACTTGTGCTAGTTTTTTTAATTTTTTCTAATCAGCGTTTACAATTTTTTTAGTATCTCGTACAACAAAAAAGAATTAGAGGGGGCAATCTTTATTAAGTCGACTGCCGTATTATTATTATTATTATTATTATTATTATTATTATTATTATCCAATGAGGATTTTCCCGACTCCAATATCAGCAAGTTTGACGGTTTACTGTACCATTCAGACAAAATGTGGGCTCATCTGAAAAAAGTATTTGCCGGTGTAAATTTCTATTTCCTTGACATAAATCCATTAGAATTTCGCAAAAGTGTAAGCGGCGATCGGGATCATCTTCATTGAGTTCCTGCACAAGTTGAATTTTGTAGGGATGATATTTTTCCTTCCTCAAGATACGTAGGACTGTGCTCTGACTAGTGTCATTGTTTAATGCAACCAATCGTGAAGAATTATGAGAATTATCCACCATACTTATTAAAATGTTCTGTTTCTGATTTTCATTAATGCTTGGACGTACAGGTTTTGGAATATTTACAACATTTTCTACAGTTTCTCTAAATTTAGACTCTACCTTACTGACTGTTGATTGGCTAATAGGGTGATCTGGATATTTTTCATTAAATAAATCGCAAACTTCCTGCCGAGTTCTAGTCATATTCCCGCATCCGATAAGAATTAAAATTTCAATTCTTTGAGTAACAGTTAAATGTGCCATAATACTTTAAATTGAATAATAATTTTTATGTCGCTTACAATACTTATTAGAAAGTCGGTGTGACAATGACACTTTGCAAAGATTTTCACCTACGTGATCCATAAAAGAACTATGGAATTCGAAAAACTAAACTTGATAACGTTTTTGCTTTATTTTAATTGATTTACGTTTTCTAACATTCAATCGTCATTTACTCGAAAACTTTCCTATGTAAGAGGGCAAAATTTTAGTACTGTCTGATAGAGAATTAAACGATCTTTCAGAATCAAGGAAAAAAAATATGGTGTTGCCATTTAAAAAAAAAATAGATGACGTCATTACTCGAAAGCAAATGACATTTGAGAATCGCATTTTACGCTAAAATATGTATTTTTTAAATTAAAAATCGACCTGTTCGAGGATTTTTCCCAAAAAATAATTGTTTCGTTTTTATTGAATTTATTCCATACTTTTGGCGCATACTGTAGATAAATATATTTGCATCCATAATCGAAGATTGGTTAACCGTGATCTAGCCTGTACTGAACTCGCTATGCGTATACTTATAACAGCACCGTAGTGAGGAATTTAAAATTTTTTACTTTCCCGCCACTTTAATATATCCTAACGGTTTAGCATTACCCATAAATCTACAAGGAATTTTTGCCAAAGTCAAATTGAAATTCTAAATATGGACTGACTAAGGCTATGTGCAACGTACGCGTGGTTTAGATTCTATTAAGGCCGTAAGAGCCACAACCAAGCTCTTTGTTATTCTCAACCGTTATTACAGATCGCTTTTTTCCATTGTTGTGCCGCAGACACGTTCGAATTAATAAAATGATTTGTCACTTTGTATACAGGGTGTCTCTTCCTTCAAGCGAATTAAACCTGTCAAACTATTTTATTTAACTTGTTTGAAAATTGGCGTACATGAAAAACTGCACAATTTTTCCTCTCTGGCATTTCACGATTTTATGAAATGTCATTTTCGTTTTTTTTAACGTTATATTTGTAAAGATCATGTAACTGATGAATAACAATACAATATTTGGTATATCTCATTTATTTTGGCTGTACAGTCAGCCCTTTCATGGATGCCAGTAATACCTGAGACACTCCGTATGTTATCATGTATTTATAAATAAGTATTTGAATTTGAGTAATGAATCAATTTGCTCATATACGCATAGATAATTTTATTTAATGCTCTCGCTGCCATCTGTCCACATTCGCTGTCATCTATTAATTTCACATCATACGGAAAATTATTTTAATCAATTTTAGAAAAATAATACCAATCGATACAGAAAAATTTAATTGGCGACATTTTCTATATCTGTTAAACATTATTTGCTAAGAAATTAATTATAGAAAATATTAAATGGAAAAATTAATAATGTAAAGGCAATAAAATATTTATAACACGGTTCAAAAAAGTGATGTATTGCCCAAAAAATTGAAGAGTAAAGATTTCTTCCAAGAATTTTCTAAATTTTAAAAAGTAACGTCATTTTTCAAATATGACAAGTAAACAATATCACATGATTGGTTACATGCAATTTGTAAGCAAAACTTATTGCGACCTTAAAATTTCCAAAAAACAATAACGCAAAATTCATTGATTTGATGGGAACTGTACAATAAAACATTTATATTTTTCTTTTCAGTATACAGCGTGTCCCAATTTCGTTGTAATTGTAGGTAGAGTATCTTGGAAACTACAAGAGATAGAATGACAGCACGACTTTTGCGAGAAATTTAAGATGACATAATCAGAACAGGGCGAAATAAAAAAAACTACTTCTACGGAATTCTTCGTATCTCAGAGAATAGCTGAGATACCGGAATGGTGCAAATTGCTTCCGATACAGTTTTTTATTTAGTTTTACCTACAAGTTGAGCCGCTTATGCCGAGCGGGAAATAACAGACCACTTATATCTCACCTGCACTCGGTTTATATGTGGACATACATATGAAGGAACAGCCAGTTCAATTGTCGGTGTCACCTGTGGCATACTGATGAGGGCTAACAAACCCGAAACCGGTGTATGTCTGGTGGGGTGGCCGACAAGGGTTCTTGGCTGTTCACACAGACACTGCAGGTGTAATTCAATGCCGGTCGCGAAGTAGTTGTTTCCTGTAGTATCATTTATATAATATACGGGATGTTCCATTTCAAAAATGTATGCTTAGGCCATATTTTAAAAAAACCCTGTAGAGAAATTACAAGTATGCCACTGACCATTCCGATATGTCAGCTATTCTCTGAGATACGAAGAATCCCTTAAAAGCATTTTTTTAGATTTCGCCCTGTATCTCAAAAACAAAGAGGTCTATGAAAATTATGAATCGGCATCTTAAGTTTTTCGAAAAAGTAGTCCAGTATTCCGAAATGTGAATTCTTCTAAGTTTCTGCAATAAGAACGAAATTGGGACATCCTTTAGTGCTGTCAAGATAAAAAACATGATTTCAACGTTTTTGAACACGCATCTTACTATTATAATAAAACAAATAATTATAAATATAAATTATTAGGCATTTGTAGGAAATACACAAAAAACATTATAAAGAAATGTTAAATTCAGAAACAAATTCACATTTCTTTAAATGTTGCTGAAGATTTTCGATACAGAATGATGAAACTTGGTTTAATATAATAATTTTATCTTTGTTAAAACTATACTACACTTAATTCGGATCTAAATACGTATACTACTACAATCATTGAAAACCATAAGAAATTCCACGCCGCTGGCTATTTCGAAAATCCAAAATATTCCATTGCCTGCCTTCTACGAAAGGGTAGTATTTTATCTTTTACTTATACTATTTTACTCACTCGCTTGGCTATGTCCTATAAATCTCCCACAAAAGCGATCAAATCCAGTTAAATCAAAAAATTAAACGCCTACTCTAAGTATTGAAACACTTAGGTTAAGTTTCCTGTTATGCTTTTATCTCTAACCACGATCAACAAATCAGTTATGATTTAAATCGAACTGAAGACATCAATCAACAAACCTTTTGTTAGATATTGGCGCCAACATAACTGCACTAACAGGATTTGTATTCAATTAATTATTAATAATAATAAATGGTATGAAATAGTTTCATCTGAAGAAATAATAAACAATATTCCATAACAAAAGCGTTCCCTTCGTAAGAATTTGCAGCTCATTGACCCTTGAGGGAGATCAATCACGACGAGCTGTGGCCTCTGCAGCCATTATGCTTTGATATGCATCACGGTAGGCTATGCAAATTCTAATTACACACTTCAATTAACAGGCCCGGAAGTCGTTCCGTCTTATCGTCATATTTCTCCGCAGCATCTGTTATGATTCCTTGCACTGCTTTATTTATATTTTTCGAACATAGGACTCGCAAGTTTAGTGCAATGACTGCTACTGCACATTGCACAAAGACAGTTTATGCACTCTCGACCAGCTACAAGGTGGTGAATCGTAGGTGTCTTATTGCCGTGATAGATGAAAGTTTTGTAACATCAAAGTACAGTTTGCGATGAAGATTCTTTGTAATTGTATACACGAAATCGTGAAAAAGTGTCATAAGATCAGTTATATATATTTTTAATTTCGGCAATATCTTTTTTAAACAACTGTTGAAATTTTTGAGTTTCTTAGGAATGTTTTCAAACAAGAATTGAACATCACTTTAAAGAAATAGAATAATAGCTATAACTTCACTGATTCACGAAATAAAAAAAAAATCGCATTTACTCGAATGCCACTTGAACCACGAACCATGAAAAAGCAATAGTCATTTCTGATATTAATAATTTTCTTATAATAGTTAAGTTAAATGATTTTAAACTCAAAAAATAACTCAAAATATTAAAGTGCAAGTTTGAGACTTTAGAGTTCTGTGAACTGAGGATTTCGATAAGTTAGTTGAGATGGATCTAATAGATCGAATGATTTTCAATAACGGAGAGCATCACATTGTGACTTCTAACAAATTATTAGTAATACTAGATTTTATTATTAGAATTCAATAATAAACACACTATGCGAGTTACATTTTTATTTCTAAATAGCTAAGAAGGCCTTGTCAGGAGCAAAAATAACTAAAAGTGTATTGTTCATCCATCATCTAAAAATGTATTTCATCCGCAAAATGACATCTTTCTTGAAATATTAATATATATTCTTTGGTTTTTGCAAATATTTGTAGATATACATATCTACGTATATCTGCGTGACAAAAAATATTTATTTTTTTCTGTTGTAAACTATTATGTTTATTGTCATAAAGAAAAATATGTTGTTTAGAGACACAGGTAATGACGTAGTTTTGACGCAAGTATATAAACAGCGTACTGTTGCAGTTTCTATTATAGCTATTTATAAATTGTTTAACATTTAAATTGGCATACGTCGCTAGTGCACGTTACTACAAAATATGATCTTACATATACTTACTTTTTTGTAAATACTCCACAAAAAGTCGTTATTAATGAACCGTGTGTGTTTGTCTACCACACTTTAACACAACTAAAACGCGTTAGGTTAGAGGTTAGATGGATGCCTCTGCGCATGTGCAACAGAAATCACATGAAAAATTCTGTAAAATTTCATAATAAAATGAGTAAAACTAAATAATTGCAAATGAGTACATTATATTATTACATTATTTTTGAAATTTTATTACGTAAAGTTACATATACTTGATTTTTCCTTAATATAAGTAAATTAAAACGTACCAGTAAGTATTATGTAAAAAGACCGTAACAAAACATGGAAATTTCCACCCATTTTTATCAGTGTAGCTGAAGAAATACATTTTCTACATACTAAATGACATCCTGTATAATCGAAGAAATCTAACATTCCTCCTCGAACAGTGAAAGAAATAACGTAGGCTTTTGAATATGAGAGACAAGAAATTTGGATATAATAATCCAGCTTGTTCTGAGAAAATTCTTTACAGGATACCGCACAAAACGCAGTTTTTGTCCTGCATAGAGTTAATTATCTCACATCAAAGAAGAAAAAGAAACCACCAGTAAAAACCTGTACTCGCTCCGTTTAGATTTTTTGCCAGTGAGGACGATGCAATTGAAATTACACTTTTTGTTCCTCAGTCTCCTGAATAGGCAAATGTCTAGGTTAAAATATATGTTTGCTTCTATTGAATTAATTTCGTTCGGAGCCTGTGAAGAAATGAACATGTTAAAAAACGGGGTATTCTATAAAGAACACTTGCGCTTAAGTTGTCAGCATTATCGATTTTATCAAAGTTAAGTTACTGTAGCAAACTGGTATTACGTTGCTAGAGCGCTATTTCACACAACAGTCACACCGCTTATTTTCTCTTAAAATATAATTTAAATACAAAGCTCAATTTTGAGAAAAATCGTACACTGTTTCAGGATTGTTCAGTTGCCTAGGAAAGTAAACCATGGGATATTATAATAGAATACAGGAAATGTGATTTTAGGCAAAAAGTTTTCTATGAACCTAGGTTTGAAACCTAGCCGTATTTCTCCCCGTAAAATGATCAAATTTGTGGTGTTCTTTAGGTACAGAAATCTGGAAAATTAAAACACATAGAACAAAAGTAATATCAAAATTAAAATTCTTGATGTTTTGTTTATCCACTTTGACTATTTAAATTCTCCTCAAATAAAGTAATAACTTTTAAAAAGCCTTTGTAAGACACATTTTCACTTATAAACAAAAGCGAACAACCTTACATGCAGAACTATGTAAGTTGATGTTATAACAATATTTACATTTATAGTTAAATTTTATACATATTTTGAAAGATTTCTGTACCTAAAAATTTGTTGGTTAGACCTCCTTCTGTCGTTATAGACTCGTTTTGCTTCGGTACCTTTGGATATTCGCAGGAGGTATGAGATAACATTCCTGTTATTTATATTATTCCTTCTTAAATGTCTAAAATTACTTGCATTTCTAAAAACACTATTTCAAGAATACGTTCAAAATGTGCTTACCTTTTTTAGTCTAAGGTTGAAGCTACCCAGATTTATTATTTTAAAGTCTTTATCATACAGGGTGCTAAAAATTTAGGCATTAAGTTGTAAAGCTTAGCCTGCCCCTGGTAAACTAAAAAGGCTAAATACGTTTTAAGGACATTATTTTAAGAGGTCCTTACTAGTGTCCATCACATTAAATTTTTATTAAATTATATTACTCAAGGAAAACCGATTTCCAGCGGCGTCTTTCAGGGGCACATATCTCCGTAGGGAGGGCCTGTGCCTGTAAAAACAAATTTTATAGAAACTTATCATCTTATTTTACATGTTCCATCTACACCCGAGGGATTTCCCACATTTTCCCGGACACCCTGCATAGTATTAAAATAAACGTAAATTTTAGCAAAATATTAAAATCTATCGCTAATAATGTTCCTAATATTGGCACAGTTTTTAAACTTTTAACCTTAAAATATATAAATATTTTATTTTTTGTTTATTTTTACTAAAGGAAGTATGTCACAATGTCGTTATTACACGCTGCCTAATATTGTTGCTTTCGATGTGGTGACTGGTCTGTTGTGGTTCCACAAAAACTGTCTAAACCTAAAAATTGTAAAAGAATCCGTGCGTTGCTCTTTTACGCATCCCTAATTTCGACTTGTCAGGTTCTATTACCTAAAGATCATAAAGCATGCTGGATTTGAGGACGAATTATAATTTCGTGAATCATATGATTGTGAGTGAAACTAGGAACGTTTTTTTTAGAATTTCGTCGAGTAGAACAAATGCTCTAGAGACCCACTAACTAGTTATAGTTGTTACATTCCCTGCCAAAAATGGCAAGAGGCCAAATTATCTTACTCTACATTTTCTGCAATTAAAATTTATTTTAAACTGTCAAAGAGACGATATTTGTTAAATAATCTATTAAATGAATCTTTCAACAAATTTTTTTAAAATGCCATTTTTTTCCGAGACTATTTTGAGACTCACGGCGTTTGTCAGACACTATTATTGAATTTTTCAACAAATTTTGCGATATGCAAATTTTTGACGGACTTTTCTAAAATTTCTGGTATTTGAATACTTCAACAAATTTTTTGTTATATGCAAACGTTTTGGCATTATCTATTTAAGTATTTGCAACAAATTTTCAAATACGCACATTTCTTTGAAAACTATTCTCAGGTTCGTGGCATTTGTCAAATAGTATTCTTTAAATATATCAACAAAGTTTTCATACAAATTTTTTGACAGACTATTCTGAAATTTGTGGCATTTGTCAAAAACTATTATATGACTATTTCAGCAAATTTTTTGACAGACTATTCTGAAATTCAAAGCATTGGTTAAAATCTACTGTCTACTGAGTATATCAACAAATTTTCAAATATGCAGATTTCTTGAAAACTATTCTGAGGTTCATGGTATTTGTCAAAAAATATTATTTGAATATATCAACAAAGTTTTCATACACATTTTTTGACAGACTGTTCTGAAATTCGACGCATTGGCATTGAATAAAAACTATTATTTGAATAATTCAACAATCCACTACGCAAATTTTTTGACATTCCGAGATTAGTAAAACTAAGCTGGCACTATGCTGACACTTCAAACTAGGGTGGGGATATCATGGAACCACCCTGTACTGTCAATAACCCTAGAAGGTGAAACACCTTATTTTTGAGTTCGTTGCGGAAGTCGAGTCGTCAACTCAGCGTTGTTATTTTGCTCTGAATGTTAATGTTACCAGCATCTTCCTCCACATTAGATTCAGTAAAATAAATCAAGTACAAACCTGTACGACGGCAATGAGTGTACATCCAGACAACAAATGTTTTACTAACTTCCTGTGGTAAGGTATAAATTTAATAGTATTTAAAATTATTTTCACTGCTCCTGGCGAGCAATTCATTTAATTGTGATATAGAGGCGGTACCACCGGTAATGTTCTGGATAAAACGACTTCTACAATTTAGAAAATTACACCACGAGAATCGATGAAGCCATCCAAGAAATTTTGTTGGACACATTCCTCGCATAATTGTAAATTTCAATTAACTTAATTGGTATTGTATGTTATATTGTATTATTACTTGAGATATTGTTAGAGATACAATATCAGTTTCTTCTGTTAATATCGCTATTTGAAAATTAATTGAACAAATATTTATGCGAATCTTTTTATTTATTTTTCAATTTTTTCTATAAGGATTAACATTTTTTATGCAAATATATTTTTTTTATTAATCACGATCAACTTGAGACAATAAAACACGAAATTACAAGCCTAGTTTTATAGGTGGTAGTTTTCTCTTCTCTCCTTTTTAGTGGTCAAAACTTTTACAGAGGTAGTATTTTTTTAAAACGGACAGCAACAATGTCTTACGACAACTGTAAAAGTTGTGATCGCCTGAAGGAGGTGGTAACTGGATAAACTACCACCCAGTATATCGGTTTCACATACTGCGAAAAGACAAACTCTTAGAGCAACAGTTTTCTTGATGTCAACTTATTGATTGTTGCCGTAAGAATATCTTTTTAAATAAAACAAGATTAAAATAAAATTACGCTGACTATTAAAACTAACAAAAAAAATTGTTATGTTACTGCTTACTTAATTCAACGATACTAATGTTTGATGTTAAATCAGCTTGATAATTTGTTCCATCTGCATGTTGTTTTATATTATGTAAACCAGAAATATTGGCGCGCACTATAACATTTAAAAACTGTTAAGACAAATACAAAATTTAATCTTTTCGAACGTTAGATTCACAATATGATGTTGATGTAGAACAGTTTCGTAATTTTATTGTTGTTTAAAATATTTATTTCAGTTAATAGAATCAACATCGTGGATTAAATAAATACATTTCTATCCAATACTCTTACGCCGAACTAAAATAATAATGGAATATTGAATTAACACATATTTGTTGACATTTTTAAGGTTAAGTGAAGTAGTTTTTGGGTTCGCCATATATAACCGTGAAAAGCTGTTCATCTGACAGTTTTTGAGTAAATTAAAGTTTTTTTTTCTCGGTGCACTAAAATTTTAAAAAACAATACGCCATAACAGTCTAAGTAAATGTTGCAAATTCCAACGCTATCGTTCCTCTACTCCATTCAATTTACAACCACATTAAGGTCGCCGTATTTCTCGCCGTAAAAGGACAAAGGCAAATTTTTGGTGTTTCTAGGTATTGAAATTTCGAAAAATAAAACACGTACAGCAAAAGTAGTATCAAAAATAAAATTATTGATGTTTTGTTTATCCACTTTTACTATTTAAATTGTCCTTAAATAATATAATAACTTTTAATATGTATTTATATGACACATTATTTTGCTATTCTAACCTCACATTTTAACAATTATTTTCACATACTTACAAACAAAAGTGAACAACCTTATAGGCAGACCTATGTAAATTTATCTTATAACAATATTTACATCTACAATTGAATGTAAATAAATACGTATTTTGAAAAATTTCTGTACCTAAATATTTGTTGGTTAGACCGCTTTCTGTCGTTATATATTCGTTTTACTTCGGTATCTTTGAATATTCGCAGGTGGCATGAGACAACATTCCTGTTATTTACTTATATCTCTATACTCTATATTATTCAGTTTTTAAACGTCTAAAATGACTTGTTTTTCTAGAAAAGACATTTCAAGAATATACGGCATCCTTAAAGAATAATCGTTGGAATTCACAGACTCTCAAAAGTTAGGTTACAGGATGCGATAAATTCAAATAGAGAGTTATAAAGTGGGTAAAAACCCCATTATTACTATGTCTAAGCATTAAAGCAATATCGATGTAATGCGCACTCTGAAAAATTAGGTTATACGACGCAGCAATTATAAAAAAGTGGGTAACGACCCCATTATTACTACTTCTAAACTAACGTTGAATTGAATTCCTTAACCTAACGATTAAGAGGAAGATAAAATCAACATTTAGGCGTATTGTTCAAAAGTGGTACAGTTCAATTATCAAACGTCTAATAAGTTATTTTAAAAAATTATAATAAAAGTACAATGCGGTGACATAGCGCTTTGTAGGATACTTCAAAAATCTTTAATCAGATTATGTACGACTTAAAAAACCAATTTGTGGTTTTCCAACCAGTGAGCCTAACGTCATACTGCCACTTGTGGAAGACTCAATGGAAACCTTTACAATGACTTGAGTTGTACAAGGTCGGTCAATGCGTTCGGCACGCGAAACGACAAATTAAACCAAAATAAAAAAAAAATCTGCTTAAAAAAATAATAATAATAATACATGACAATAACATACAGAATCTCTAATCACGCGATATTCTACAGGGTAGTTCTAAGTATATGCAGTGACTTCGGGAGATTGTTTATTGGCTAAATATCAAACAAACTCAAAGTCGCCAAAAGGTACAAAGAATTATCCGACTAAGGCGCATGCTTTCTGATTACTGCTATAGCTATGTATGCAATCAGTTAAGAAAACTGACTTTTTTCCGCATCATACTCCACATGCGCAAAAAAAAACACCTTGTGAATTTCGGAAATGTGAATCAAGGAGGAAATGTTGATATAGAAACGAGTTTGTTTATTAGGCTTAACAACAACAATAATATGGAAGATGATATAGAAGAATTATCAAAAATCGAGATTCAATCATTATTGCCTACAAAATCCAAAGATAAATATGAAAATCGTATCGCTTTTTGAAAATTGTCATCAAAAGGAGTAACTGTTATCACTGAGGCAGTTGTACGAGCCTATTTTGAACAAAAAACCAGGATACGCTGTAGAGTGATATTGAGTGATTTATGAAAAATGTCAGAATCTTCTGCTTACAACGATAATATGGAAGATGATACAGAAGAATTATCAAAAATCGCGATTCAATCATATTGCCGACAAAATCCAAAGATAAATATGAAAAAGCGTATCGCTTTTTGAAGATTGGAGTCATCAAAAAGTAACTGTTATCAATGAGGCAGTTCTACTAGCCTATATTAAAAAATCCAGAGTATACCAGAGTTCTACGCACATTGTCAGTGAAAAGGAATACTGACATAAAGAAATTTCCAAGTTTAATTGCTTTCTTTAAACGTAATCGGTAGGACATAGATCCAAGTCTAATGTTTTAAGAAAATCAGAAGTTGAGAAACTTTTGAAAGAAGCAGATGATAAAACCTACTTGATGATGATGGTAAAGTGTAACTACACTTCTCTCCAAATATTAAAATTGTTTTTATTTTAGATAGTGTTGATTATTAGTATCAGTGGAACATGTGGTCGTGAAGAACTAACATTTCTTTAGCTTGAACATATAAAAGACATGGGAGAATATATTGCTAGAAATTACCAACACAGAAACGAACGTGAGAATAGAATTTAATATTTCTAACGAGAACATCAAAAGAGTCAATCTTGTCGAAATGTTTCGTAAATATTCGTCTCTTCGTCCATCACCACTTGAGCATTCAATATACTTCCTAGATCCTAAAAAATTGCAGAACTTTTGAAATTGTCGAATGCTGGAAATTACACTGGCCGTTGTTTCCGAAGAACGACTGCTACGATACTGGCTGATGCATGAGCAGACATCACCACTCTTAAAAGGCATAATGGATGGAGAGCAACCAACGTGGAGGAAGGATATATAAAAGATTCCTTTCAACAAAAACTTCAAGTAGCCTCAAAAATATTAGGTCAAAGAGAGATCAAATAAAAATAAATACAAACCCAGCCTCTACTTCATCAGATACATGCACTTTCCATAACCAATTGTAAAATAGTTAAAATTTATAATAATGACAAGAAGTGGTTTAGGTCGACAATATATGAATAGTTAGTAAGAATTATGATGTATTTTTTTGCGTATGGGGAAAATTTATCCCGCACTAGTTAGGAAAAAACCGAACTTTTCCTAACTCAAATTAGTTACTAAATGTACAACTTTTGTAGACTATTAAAAAAATATTTTTCGGAAGACGCGGACCAATAGAGTGGCCTCCAAGATCATTCGATCATACACCTATGGACTACTTCCTATGGGGTTATTTAAAATCCAAGGTTATGCGAACAGGTCTCAAAACATCGAAGACCTGAAAAACCGAATAAGGAGAGATGAAAATTTACGGGAACGTATTAAATAATGTTCAAAATGATTTTGTACACAGGCTTGCGTATTGTCATGAAGCCAATGGAAGGCATTTTGAACATTTAATTTAACTTCTATTGTTTTAAGTGGTTTATAATCTTGAAATTTCTTGAGAATTTTGCGTACAGTGGTTGATGTAGGGTATGTTCCAAAAAATATACTTAAAAATTAAATAAAAATGCAAAAAAGAGGGGTTACCATTTAAACATTTTAACCATGATATAATTTTCTTTAGATTCACCCTGTATACATCAAAACTAGTTTAAAAAATGCGCAACTAAGAACGAAAATTAACTGGTCCGAGCAATTTGAAATGAATTTGGAGAAAAAGTTATTTTTGACAAAAAGTTTGCTTATCTAGGGAAGCCATTAGCAGTACTCAAATATGTAATTAAACATACATGGCGTTAAAAAAATTACAAAATGTAAAATTCACAATAATTATTCAAGGTTTCAAAAAGTGTAACAAACAACTTTCTTCCTATTTATAATTAAAACAAACTGGATAATTTCCGTAGTGTTAAAATGCAAATATTTAAAAGCTTGAGAAAACAATCACAATTTTGCAGAACAAACAACAAATGCTGTCAGGTTTTAGACTTCATTAAAAACCTCGAACCAGTTAGAGCTGTGTACTTTCTGTAGTAGTATTTGCGCAATATGGAGTGCTTGCGGTATTAACAAATCAAAAAGTAATCTCTACATGACAGAAGGCTGCAGCGAAACCAATCTACATTCCAGTACGTAGTTTGCAATATGTCGGTAATCAATCATAAACTACGCTCTTAATTCATACAAAATAACGATAATTTGCATAAGCCTCGCTGCATCAGGTGGCATATACGCATTTTTCATCGCATCGTAGGGTACTACATTGTATACACTTTTGCTTTGACACAGATATTTACCAATGCAGTATCTAGTTACTTGGCACTTCCTGGTATATATCTGAGTATTAACTATATTCCGATCTATGTCACTTCATTACGAACGTACTTATTCCATGTGGTTAGGTTTCTAGGCTCGGGTTTATGTAAAAAAAGTTAAATGAGATCACGTCTCGTCAAACCAGGCAGTTCTAATTCATGAAATTGAACTTTTGGGCTCAAATTCTTAGGACACCCGTTATATTAATTAAGAATTAACAAGCGTCGTCAATTAAGCTGGAAGTAAGAGAGGACCTTTGCCCTGTCGTTATTTTGAGAAACAAATTAAATGCCTTATTGTTAGACGGACACGGACAGGAATCTGCACGTCTTTCGTGATTTGTTTCTAGTTGTGAATAATTGCAATTATGTACTATTTTTCACACGGCCTACCTTCTCCGACGTTTAAAACGGAATATACAACGTATCTTGGTTAATGAGATGCACTTTAAGGTCCCAAGAAAAATGTTTTCTAGGAAAAATACTTTGAACATAACAAATCATCCATTCAAGGCGACAACTTTATGTACGGCTATTTTTAAGGTAACGGGGAACGAGGAACAAAACGCGGGCTGGTATAGAATAGAAGATATGTTTAAATTCATCTTTCTTTTTCAAAAAACAGCTGACACTTTATCCGATTGCAATGAAATATATTATGTCCGGAATATCAAAAAGGCTAACATTAATAAAAGAGAAAACTCATCCTCTACTTAGTTAATTTGAGCTTAACAGTACTACAATTGTTAAAGCTGTGTCAAACTTTATTTAAAAATATGGAAACGTGACATTTATATTCCAATTGGAACAATTATGGTGACTCCCAAGTAACATTTTTAGTGAATGGAACGTAGCAGCTACGATACAGAAAACTTTATAGTGTATTGCCAAAATCACTTCCACATGACTAAAATGAAGAACACTTTTTTGGAGGCAACTACGTTCCAACGACGTTCTTGCATCTTTTACAAATACATTTAAGCCACGTTGATTACGTGGCGAAAACGGGAGGATGTGGTTGTCGCCTTCTAGATATACTTGTCTTTGTTGGCTAAATATTCGTATGTAGCTCGGTCTCTTTGATACATATTATTTCTGCCATCATAGCAGAAACAATATGTATGAATAGAATGTGGCCGCCACGACACTGGAAACATTAAAGTGTATTGCCAAAATCACTTCCACATGATAGAAACGGTTCTATTACGTGAAGGTGGCTAAAATGAAGAACACTTGTTTGGAGGCAACTACATTCCAACGACGTTCTTGTATCTTATGCAAATACATTTAAGCCACGTGGTTGTCGCCTTCTAGATATACTTGTCTTTGTTGGCTAAATATTCGTATGTAGCTCGGTCTCTTTCGTACATATATATTATTTCTGTCATTATCTCTGCGTCTCCGGTTATATTTAGGTTGAAATTAATAGTTATTATAATGATGTAGCTAACATATAAACATGTAATATAGAATTAGAATAATCCCGAGGTATAAAATTAGAACGATTGAAGGTTTACTGTCAAATATGGGCGTTACAGATCAAAATATAAACAAGCGCCGTTGAATAATTCGATATTAAAAAAGAGTTGAAATAATTCTGTGAACCTCGTGACCAAAAAATGATATATAAAAATGTTATCCAATTTTTTTTATTTGAAACCAATAATTATGTATAGACCTACGAAATTCCATGCAGTACTGATGAGTAATAATATTTTTAAATTTCTATTATAAAATAGAGACCTTAAACATACATCTGTAAACATGTCTGCTTTTGAAAATAAAACTTTGAGGTGATATAAACCTAAAAAGTATACTTAAAGTGGCAGAAACTATAAATATCTAACTCTTCAGTTACATTCATCAAACAAGTGGCCAAAGGAACTAACCCATCAACTTTCCGGCCACTTCCGGCAACAGTTGTGTGAACTTCTCCTTGATCGATTTGAGAAAACTTTCTTAAGGTAATTCCTTACATCGATGTAAAAATATGGAGAAGCGACTAGTTGGAACCAGATATCACCAGTATATCGTGCTCATAAGGGTTAGAAAAAAATAATTCCTGGACAGGATATAGCTCAAAACGCAAAAATATAAATGACGCCTGTCAAACTGACCCACCATTTCAGTCGAAACATACACTTTTTCTGGTTGATGTGTATGTTTTTCTTGCGTTTCGCTTATTGTTATAAAAGTGTATTTAAATTATCTATGAAAATAGTAAGTAATAGTTTCAGCTTCTAAGTCGTTAGCTTGCTCAAAATTCAGTAAAACAATTTCCCTCAAATCTATATTAGGCACTATTGTTGTTAGTTTTTCATAAATTTTGCCACTAATAGGTGGGTAAGTGGTCCACTTTGCGAAATTATGTTCAAATCCTTGGAAACTGGGATATTGCCAGCAGACTGGAAATTATCTGATGTGGCCGCTATATTCAAAAAAGGTGATAAACTGTCAAGCTCTAACTATCGCCCAATTAGCTTAACTTCATTCCGTGTATTGAAGAGAATTGTTTGCAAGGAACTTATCACATTTTTACTTAACAATGGTGTCATACCGCCGCATCAACATGGTTTTCTACCTGGTCGATCAGTTTTTACCAATTTACTTCAAGCTATTAATTCTTTGACCTTATGTGCAGACATTGGACAACCTATAGAGGTTTTGTACTTGCACTTTTCTCGTGCTTTTGATAAAGTGCCGCTTGCGCGATTATTATACAAATTTGAACATTGTGGTGTGCGTGGTAAGCTGTTAAACTGGATAAAATCGTTTTTGGAAGATCGTGGATTTATAGTTCATACTGCTGAGAGTTTTTCTGAGAGAAGACAAGTATTGAGTGGTGTTCCACAAGGTTCGGTGGACCAATTGTGTTCCTAGTATATGTTTCTGACTTAACGAATACGTGTACTTCCCAAGTGTTATCATATGCAGATGATCTTATCATTATTTTCATCATCATCTCTTCACCTACGAGATGATCTAGATATTATTAGTAATTGGTGTTCCGACTGGTGCATACCTCTAAATCCGTCTAAATGTTGTGTACTCCATATGTCTAGAACTAATCCTAAAGTAGTATACAATATAGATGATACAGAATTGCCAAGCGTTTCACAACAAAATGATCTCGGAATAATTATTATGGAACATCTGCCATGGAGTGCGCAAGTTGCCAAAGCAGTGAAAAAATGTAATCAATTGATTTTTATGATCAGAAAATCTTTCAGTAATCTTAACAGACAACATTTTCTACCCAACAGGATATTCGATCTATGAAACCATTTACCAGATAATGTGATTACAGCACCGTCTCTAAATTCTTTTAAGAATAGACTTGAGCATCACTTTAATCAACATTCAATGTGATTGATCTCTTTGAATTTCTAATATTTATAGTATTCATATATATTGTACTTTGATTTCTTCTGTTTTTTTTTTTTTATTAATCGTTTTTACTATGTTATCAGCCATTTATGCATGAATTTATCTTTTGTTCTTAGAGCACAACAAGCTTTTTAGCTTCAGCTCTAATTATTTGTTCCACCATTTTAGAACGAACACACTATATACTTCTTCATCATTATCCAATATTTTCTTTATAATTATTTTTCCCACAATATTCATTAACTATTCATCATTCTGTAGGCATCAAGGTACAACGCGCATGAAGCTGTATAGTCATCCAGGATTATTATGTTGAAAATTACCTAGCTGCCTTAAGAAAATCGTTCACTGTTCGATATGATTAACCAAGAATGCGGGAAGTTTACGCCGTGCCGTGTTCAACTGAATTAGAGGCCAAGTGCGAAAACTCTAACGAAAAAAACCTCCATCGATTTCGCTGTGAAATAATATCATGTTTATAGTTACCGGTTCGGCAACTATTATCATGAATATGAATGCATCGTTTAGGTATGCTAATTTAGACAGGTATGACACCATTAACCACTCAAAACCATAATTAACAGCTGATTTTTGTTTTAGACTTACAAAACGTGGTGAATAGTGGCAGCATCATTACTTTCATGTCATTTAAAGTTTGCGCCAATACAGGGTAAACCTTAAGAACAAATATTTTAACACATAATTAATAGATTTTTTACAAAAAAATCAGGAATAAGTCAAATTTTAAATAAATTTCTTGATTTGTCAATCGAAAACTTGTTAAGGACCGCTGATCCGACTCCCATACTAATATTTTTAAGAGTCATGGTGGATATGAATTCTACAGCGTTGTCAATTTTACACAACAAAGTTAACTAAAATTTTTAGAAATATGATTGAAATGTTTATTTATGAAAATATTAGTGGTCATCTCCTCCCCTTTGCCATTCCTATACCTCACCAATAAATTGAAAATATAAACCAGATTCTATACTCACAATCATAATTATCTAGAATTTAGTCATTATCCATTTTTACTACACTCCTACTGCTTTATCACAATACGTTATCGTTATCACTATCACTGTCAACCTTTTCACTGTTTCAAAACACTGCGCCATATTTTATTTAATTACACTGAATTTCACGAAAAATAATAATTAAATACACAAGACACTTAAGAGATAAAGACGATTTGAATACGTTTTACACGTTAGTGCCGCAACTCTTAAAACAGATGCGTCAAGCAGCGCATTACTTAAAGAAACCATTAGCTTAGTTTGGTTTCAGAAGATGCCAAAGTATCTCATATTAACTCTCAATTTACGTGTAAATCTCAAATCTCTTTCAGCAAATATTACATGTTTTGTTTCCACACTTTGCCACAGCTTATTCCTTTGCCCTGGACCATACTAGTTCACCGGTATCAACATAACCTCTTCCTAGAGGATGGAGCTGCGACATTTCGTATACTGCTCATGATATCTACTTTTTATCATCAGTTTCTTGTGCCATTGGCTACTTTTAAATATTTTACATTGCCTTCTCTTGATATTGAACGCATACATCAAGCTAGTTATTTTGTTATTCCATGTTATGTATTTATTTTTAAAATAATAAACCCACTACGAAGTAATAAATGGTTAGCACTGACACGTTGTTTGAGGTTATGTGGCGAAAATTATCTCAAGATGTTGTATAAAATCATAACAGTTTTTTGTTATTCTTCATAAAATAATTTAAGGGGATAATTTGCGATAATCTTTCTAATAGTATACAATGGTAACTTGTGAAATGTAGATTACTGTTTAAATAGCTGGTTTTTCAGTAAATAGGTGAGCTTTTATGCACGTCTATGGATATTTTTTGGAATCATTGAGCAAAGTAACTTCTTAAACACTTTAATTGATAGTATCGAACCTGCGGAAATTCATATTTTAATCGTTTATGACAATTTTACTTTACTTATTGCTAAAACAAGTGTTTTTTAATTAGAACAAAGGCAAAAATTGAAGTTACGTTAAAAAATTATTTATCATGGCAACCTCGACTTCAGTAAATCATATGGTTTATTTTATTAGGTTACGTCAGTGGTCTATCTGGTCAGCGGTCCTCAAAACGTGGATATTTAAAAAAAATAATATCTCCGTAAATATTTGAAATTTTCACTAGACTCATCTATATGACCAACTACACCTGTAGTTAAAATACTTGTACTTATCTAAGGTTCACCCTGTATATTTTTTTGCTAGTTGTTAAGTTTCTTTAAAATTAATCAAATGACATACGGATACTGAACAAATTGTATTCGTGTCTAACAAACATCTGATTAGTCATTATCTGATTCTACATCATTCACCTACTTTTATTTATTTATACAATTCGTTCCAAATTCTATAAGTACTGGTTGCGGAACATATCACGTTTACAGCACGCCAAAAAAAGGATGTGACAGTAATCAACAGCAGGTACTCAACAACGTTAAAATAAGAAATAACGTCTTATAAACACACCTCTTCAGATGCCTTTTAAGAACAAATTCATGGCTTAAATTGATTTTCAAGCTACTTAACTCGAAACCGAGTCAAGTTCAAGTCAAGTAACAGTGGTCGAAGTGAGACACTTGAAAAATTAAATGGATCAAGGTCGGTAATTATAAGACATTGTTTTATTCTTCTTTAATATTATGTTAATTTCGAATCACTTTTCAACTTAAAGCTTCATAAGAAGATTGTACATTACAGAAAATAGTAACTGAATCGTAGAATATAAGTATATAAACGATGTAATTAGGTATATTCCACTCAGTGTCTTGCAAGACATAACCCCCACCATTTCTGGTCTGATTTTGTAATTCCATTAAATATGTTTTTTAAACTCCAAAAACTGCACTTTGGCAAAATGGTAAATAATACTGATTACGAATATTACAAACTATATTACAATTACCCTGATAAAATGTTAGTTGTTTATTAAAATTTTGAATAAAAATACAATAAACAAAAAAAATAAGAATAAATCAGTTCTCCGCAGAATCCTAAAGCACCATGGTAAATGTCAGCCTATTGTACTTCTCACTAATGATTTATTCATTTAACAAATCTGTTAAGTCCAAAATTTTTTACTAATTTCATGCTGTAGAGATGTTTTTTCAAAGATCCTATTAAAACTTCTTTCTCTGAGCATGATCTTACTCATACCTACTATACTTCTGTGTATGAGTTTAAGTTGCAATCATTCTATCATATCTCATCTCCAGGACAGATATCAATAGTAATGGATGCCTCTTGTTGTACAGTACAATACTCCACCCATTGTTATTCTTCATACTGTCACCAGTAACATTACAGTAACAAAAACTGGTACTGCAACTTCAATTAAGTGGCTATTACGTAGAAATCACTAAATCTTCCACCATATAGTAAAACTAACTTCAATTTATGTTAGCATAGTTAAGTAAGTACTTAATCCTCACCATTGAAAATCACTTCACGGTTTCGTAATTTTTGGTGGGGCGCTTTGGTGCCTCGAAAGTTATGTAAACTAAGCAGAAGCACCTTAAAGTTGCACAAACTTTAAAGTGGATATTAAGGGTAATGGCACCCAATCCAAATCACTTACATATTACTTTGAAGTGACAGTAGCTTTAAAGAGTTTGTAATAGTTTTGGCGACGTATTGGGAACCTTTAACAAACCTTTAATGTGGTAGCACTTGATCATACAATTGTGGCAGTTGTCGCCACGTTATTGCCTCATCTATAAGTTATTTCCACATTATACATGGGATCAACATTACTACAAAGTTGTCACTACCTTCAAAATCCACTATGGAGTAACCTTTACCCAATAGCAACCTGCTTCCTACATGACCTTCTAACGCTAGAAAAATACATTAATTTATTACTAGCTTGACCCTGTGTCTGTGTGTAAGATGGGTAGCAACAAAAAACCTCACAGAAAGAAGACTTTTCGGCATTCGACTACTTTTTATAGAAAACTAACAACAAACAGAAAGTGCTGCAATCCTTAAACATTACTGTTTTTCGAGTTGAAGACTCTAACCCTGAGAATTTTAAAATGCATTTTAGCAAAGACTAAGTGCCTTCGAGAGCACTTGATGGATTGCGTTTTAAAGTTTCTCCTTGAGAATAGTTTAAATGTTCTGGCCAGAATAATGTTCCGTCATTTTCCCACGGGTATGGAACGACACAGAAACAAATACCTTTTTTCTCTTCTATAGACACTATTTTAAAACTCATTGTACATATACACTATATACAAAAATGCGCGAGATGTGAGATGACATGAACTACATATGGTGTAATTTAAAGATTATGGTGAATTAAGGTAAAGTGGCGGAACAACGTTATTGTAGCGTTGCTACTACATTGAAGTAGCCGGAAAGTTGATGGGTTAGTTTCATTGACCACGTGTTTCATGAATGTAACTAAAGAGGTAGATATCTTTAATTTCTGTCACATTAAGTATATATTTTGTCACTTAAAAGTTCTATTTTCAAAAGCAGACATGTTTACAGATCTATGTTTAACAGCAAAGACAAGTATATCTAGTAAACTTTCTGTTTCGCTAGTTTCTCTTTTAGAGGCGGAAACCACATCCCCCCGTTTTTGCCACGTAATGACAACGTGGCTTAAACGTATTTGTATGATGATGCAAAAACGTCGTTGGAACGTAGCTGCCTCCAAATAAAGTGTTTCCCATTTTAGTTACCGCCACGTAATAGAACTATTTCTGTTATATGGATTTTGGCAATACACTTTAAAGTGTTCAGTGCCGTGGTTGCTACGTTCCATTCACTAAAAATCGGGTAGGTTGCCATTCTTGCTTATCTGATGAATGTAATTAGTATACAATTTTCGAAATAAGGAGAATATTAGGAGGAAGTTGAAGAAATACAAATGTCATTAAAGAATAAAACAGTGCGAAATCAGCAATTGTGGAACACAAGATTCAGATAAAACTATTCTGGTGACGACTTTACTGTGAGGCAAAAGAAGAGAAAAATCGAGCTATTTGTAATTTATACAACGATTCCAATGTAAAAATCATCTTCAAATTGAAACATCAAGGTGGCGACGTCGCTACCATCCAAGAAACCTAAATCAACAACGTGGCAATCAGTCCGAAAATTGTTCAACCGTTCTCAATAAGGCTTTTATAAGAGAACTGCACTGTACCAAACCCCCCCTGATGTCCATAAACGATCAAACTCATTTGATGACTTTATTATTTTTCATTACAGTCATATTAGATTATTTTTCTACATCTGCCCGGTTTCCTTTTTTCAAAAAACCTATCTCTATAATAACAAAGATTAATGATAATGTATTAAATTTTGAACACAGTATATGATTAACGTAGAATTATAAGAAGAAATAGAAATTTAATCTGATTTGAAAGATATATGAAGCGAATTAATGTCTAATTAGAATTAAGCGTTTATAAATTTGTATCCTTTTTACTTGGATCGTTAACTTCGCATGCCTGATAACATTTTTTTATTTGTTAGTTATTTTAATGGATGCTAGAAGTTGTTTGACAAGAGCGTACCTTTATATTATAGACATGTAAATTAACCGTTCGATATTACAAACTCCTTCATTGTTTCAGTTAATGCAGATTTCACTAACATTTATCTCTCGCTCGTATCGCAGACGATAATTTTAAGATAACCACTTCGAACAGTTGCTGAAAGTTTAATTGTTAACGCTTAAATAATCGATCATCTTTTCTAAATTGCCCGCTTGAGGTACAGTTACCATTCCAACAAAATAAATAGTAAGGTATTCTAAAAACCTTTCGTTAACAATTATTTCCCGATAAAACGAATAAATTTCACAATGAAGCAAGGCGAATTAGCTAGCGTTTATTATATCATTTTGTCTATCCGCTTCGCATCTCTAAGGCAGTAATAAGTGCAATTATCAGAAACTACTTCTACTTGAACTCGCTCCGACTTCACGTTTTAATTTGCATTTTGTTGTTTATCGAGTTATGGCCTGGATTTAGATGAACGTGGCTAAAAATAACACCTTTTTACTCCAGCGTTTCACGGGAGGATTATAACATTAGCGAGACGTGCAGTTTATGTTTTCCGAAACAACTGTTGCGCACATATTTCAAAATTACAAAACGCGTTACCTTAATTTTCAGTAATAAAGTCAGAAGAAATCTAATTCGTTACAGCGAAATTGTCCGTCATTTCCTGCGTCGTTAAATAAACAAGTAACAGGAATCATCAGTACAGCAATTTGAACAGGTTAGGTATTTGTTTGCTTTTCGTTTTGTTGTACAGAAAATCAATGGCGTGTTGCAAACAAAGATAAAAATCAAAAACTTATAATATACAAAGTGTCCTCGGTTTTCGTTGTAAATTTTGGGGAAAAATAGAACACAAAAAAATAATAGTTATCTTTCCTATTTTTCTCTATGACAGGGCGTTCATTTAAAAAATATATATTTTATTTTTTATCTACTAAACTAATAAATATAAATATTTTTTATAATTCATCATCATCATCAAAAATAAGAAAAGGTAAATAAATATAAACTAAAAATTTAATCATCCTATAAAATATTAGCATAGCAACTAAATAACAAAGTAACGATACAACAAAAAATACAATAAGAGTAGGCAATAGTTTACATATAAGCCAACTTAAAACAGTTGTTCAAAATGGGTGCCGGCGCATTCTTGGCATAATTGTAACCTTTTAAAGAGATTAAAATTTACACTACATAAAGTATGAACGAAAGCTCTTATGCCGTTAAATATGTTGAAGATTCTTTCATGGTATTCTTGGTAACTTGCGTCGAATAAACCGTGTGCCCCCATAAATCGAGTGGATTTAAATCGGAAGATCTCGGTGGCCAATATATGTGCATTAAGCCACTGACGGACAATCAGGGTAAAACGAGTAGGAGCTCCGTCATGCATATACCAGACTTCCTGCCTCAGTTGGAGAGGTAATTCTTTTAAAAATTGAGAAAGATTATTTTGCAAAAATTACAAATATTCCACACCTACGTTGAGGCAATATATTAAGGTCCGATGAGAAAGTCTCCTACGATACCAGCCCAAACATTGATAGCAAATGTATGTAGGTTGACCATTCATGCATATTAGGGATATTAAAAATACCACTTCGTGTAAGTAATGCTTCATCTGTGAAGAGTAAATGTTTCGGTAAACTGCGGATCTTGAATACGGTTGCGAAGTATTTAATTTAATTCGGAGATTATGATCAGCAAGCAACAATTCCTGAACCCTTTTAAAATGGTATTCTCCAAATATTGGCAACAGACATATTGAAAACTCTGGATGCTTCTCAAATGCTTTTTCTAGAGTTTTCTTCAAAAAATTCTAAAATCGCCTCTTCACATTGAATGTTGATATCATTTTCTCTTTCTCCATTTCGTTGTTGGCCATTAAAAGATCCTGTCTCTTTTAATCTTAAATTTTTTGTAAAAGTGCGAGCATTAGAAACATAACGACTACGAAATCTTTCTATATACACCATTCTGGCTTGTCGCGCATTTCCATGACATTTGCCATAAATGGCATGCATATCGGCATTCTTGATTGCTGTAGCGGTTATTCATACTTTCCTTCCCAAAATTTAAATAAAAAAAATGTCACATTTTCACATTTGATTACACTTTCAATTTAAGATTCAGTCATTAGCCCTTATCAACATGGGTTCATTAAAACTAGATCCATTGTGTCTAATTTGATATGTCATCCAATACAACTCTCAACATTTGAATAGAAATACTCAAGTTGATATTTTGTATACTGGCTTTCGATAAGTTAGATCATAATATATTAATTGAAAAGCTCTAATTCTTTGAATTACCAGTGTGGTAGTTACATGTCTGAGTCAGTGCTAGTTACATCAGGTGTATCCCAATGATCCATTTTAGGACCTTTATTGTTTGTTATTTATATTAATGATATAGTTCAAAATCTTGATTGCAATTATCTCTTGTATGTGGATGATTTAAAAAATTATAGTGATTTAGGTCTATATTTTGATAATAAACTAAGTTTAAATATTCATATTGACAAAACCGTTCAGTTTGCTTCTAAAAGTCTAGGATTTCTAACTAGAATGTCCTATGGCTTTTCGGATATTCAAGTAATATCACTTCAATGCTCTTGTTAGGTTTTTTTGTATTTGTGTTTGTAATAAAATAAATAAAGATTTCATTCGAGAGTGGAAGTCACCTCTGTTTAGGGATAGAAATCTGAATAATGAGTACATTCATAAAATGTGCCCTCTTGAAAACCGAAGTTGGCATCTGCATCAAAACTGTGATCAATTCGAAGAAAACCTGAGTGACAAATTTGCGGTTACCCACAACATATACATAAAATGTTATTAAGAAAAATGAAGAATGTGTGGGCAATCTTAATGTTTAGACATTGAATAAGATGTAAAATCAAGCAAAATAGTAGGCCTAAGAAATTGAAACTATACATTCACTTTGTTATTCCTACGATTTTGCAGAGAGAATGATATACGATACACGATTCATATATCAGCTTCAATATATGAACTACAACTACAGAATGGAACAAACCAACCATATTAAAAGAATAACCTTGAGATGATCGATATCGTCCCTCTGCCAGCTCGAAGTTCAGAATAAGTTCGTTACAGCATATCTGATATCATCTTAGTTGGAAACTAAATGGAACAGAATTACTCCCAGAACATTTTTAAAGCCTTACTAAAAAAACGTAAAGGAAAGCAAATCAGCAGAAAATACGGGAACTTAAAAACACGGACCGTAAGGAAATTATTCCAGCAAATGGGCAAATAATAATAGCCATTCTCCCCCCTAATTAAACGCTTTGTTGTGCAGCTAATTGTGTTATGTATTTAAAAACGCAACCGGTTTACTTATAAATCATCTAGCGGCGTGCAAACACGATTGTGCGCTACACAATTTATCCAAATTAGCACATTTCTCAGACAACTTTGTCATTAAACGATTAAATCAACGAAGAGAACAATTTATATTGTTGGTCACGACATTAAGTAAACTTGTTAATATTTCACAAGTTATCAGGCGCAACCGTACATCGACAATTCTGAACACTACAACGAACCATATGAAGCTTTTAATACACGCAGTTTTACGGATGCTTTATGCCGTTATAATAATTACACTAAATTAAATTATACAAATACCAATACGCACAGATAAATAACCGACTTAAGTCTATTACTAGCTTAATTACATCTTTCATAATCTCAAGACCAGAACTAACTCTAGTCAAAGAATGCCCCTATCTATACTATCATATTTAAAATCGCATGGAAAAATATATAATTATGTAAAACAGAACGAGATTTTATTAAGAAAGCTCAAAAGTAAGTTTGAATGAAAAATATACAGATATATCCTTTATACAGGGTGTTTCAAGAAGAAAGGTCACAAACTTTGGGATATAGCAGACAGAGTTAACACATGAATATATAAAATAGGAACTCCTATAGATATTTTAGATATTTTTAATTTCTGCCTCTTTAAGTGTACATTTTAGGTGTACCCATTGTTTGCTATTAGTCGCTACCAGAACCTGCAAGTCGAAACGCCTAAAAATCGACTTGCTCCAGAGATAAATGAATCACATGCGATTTGTAATCGTTCCAAAGAAAATGGTCAAAAGCAAAGAAAATCTTTTGCATTCCTCTTTAAAGGAGAATGAAATACTTATAAATGAAATGGGACAACATCCAAATAATATGTTTTTTGCCTTCTGTCATTCGTTACACAAATACAATGAAATCAGGTATACTTCATTTTCGTCATCTACTGAGCGGGCCCGGGCATGGGCATGGGCACAAAGTGCATGTCAGATAGCTCAATATAAGAAAATTGTAACGTTTTGACATTTACTAAAAGACTTATTCAAATGAGAGTCGCCAATTTTATTAACACAAATCTTCATTACACGTTTGTTGAGGAGTTAAGAACGTTACTATAAGAGCTTTTGTCTTCTAACAACCACACAGCCACATAAATAAGGTAGCAGTTTCAAGGTCATTATTTCGAGTCAATTTTGTAGACCATCATTTATTTAACAAATAGCAAGTCCTTTAATAGCATTCAGATTTTGTCAGTCAAAAGTAATTTGATAGCGCCACGTGACTTGTATGGACCCTCGCTGATTTTTTAGTTTTCCATGTGTAAATAATTTATTTTAATAGAGTAACTGGCATTATTTGAGACATTTACCAATATTTCTATAAATACTGTCCTGTACAAAAAAGATTCAGTAACCAAAGGACTAATTAATTTCATAGACACAAGACATATCTTTTGACATATCTTCATGTATTAGACTAGTTCTTGCATTACTTTTATGCGAGGTAAACTAGTTTAACCGTACTTATTCGTTTTATGAAACCTGTCACCAAATAAATGCGATGCTCTTATAATTAATTAACAGCAGACTGATATTTTGCACTTCGTGATGAAAATTATCAACCCGATGTGCAACCGGATGGTTAAAATTGATACAACGTCTTAAACGGGAAATGTTGTTCATCTTCTGGTGCCATTTTACTAGGGTTACCAACTTTTAGAATGCCAATTAAGATAAAAACCATAATAAACTTGGACCAGACTACGTAATATAAAGCAACCTGATTATTTTATTCTTAAAAATAAATGTCGATCATGATACAGCAAACCACTAGCCATGATGGACATTAGCTTATATCACACCAACGCAATTGCAATAGCAAATATATATGTAACCTATTTATAAATTATACAGGGTGTTGTTGTTTCTGAAATAAGTGCTTCCCATTGAAGTAGAGTAGAGGTCGTAAAAGAAATTGGCAAATTATGAAAAAACAATTTTTTTTAAACAAGCCCCTTTATAGACTTTTTGCCAGCCAAAATGTTTACTTGTAAAAGTTTTGTTAGGGACTCTTGTCTAGAACATCAATAATTAATATTTAGTAACTACTAAGTAAATTTATATTTGTAAGTTTTAAAAATTATTTGTTTTTATAGAAAACACTATATGAAATATTTATATGACCACATCTCTAAATGATCAATTTTTGGAGACAAATGGTGTTAAAGTTTCTTAAAAATCATAAATAACATTGAACCAAATAAAACGTATATAAAATATTTACCTTTCGTCTTCCATTGCTTTATCGACATCTACATCGACCGCCAAAAAACAGTTTTTCTACTACTGCTACTATAATAACATGCCTTACCTAAATTATCGAGTATTACTTAAAATTGAGACATTCATTCAGAATCCCTGATACAAATTTTTAGTTTGTGGATAACCAGTCGAGCATTGTCTTCCTATATCTCCACCGCTGGTTAACATCACGCAGTTTTTTGTAGATTTTTTGGCGCCGAAACCAAATCCGATGGCAGCATTGCTTTAACGCGTCAAGATCTCAAGATATCCTTCCAAATTCCAAAAAGTTCTCAGAAGGTGATATTTAAGGTTATGTAAGTATACTATAAAACAGCAAATTGTTTGCTCATTTCTGCTACCATTGATTTACTAATCTTCCCCTTCAAAACCCATTTTCATTTGTTTGGATCCAATTTTTTTTCTCGAGATTATCAATTTGAAACTTCGAACCATCCAATATCTAATATCGACTTTTTTAAAAAAACTTTTCCAATTCAAAAAGTTCAATTTAATAGTCTTATTTTTCAAGATGGATCTCTCAATTTCTCCAAAATGCTTTCCTGGAGATATACCTATATTAAAAAAGTTTCTTTAAAATTGGTATATATCCAGAAAAAGAAAAGAAGAAACAAATGAAAATGGGCTTTGAAGAAGAAGAGTAGTTCTCAATGATAGCTTAAGCAGACATTAGTAAAAATATTCGTTATTCTTATAACATAAAATCAAATATAACTAAAAATCTTTTTGGTACTCTTGAGATTGGATATCTGGAAATACTGACGTCCTAGAGCATTTCTGAAACCGAACTTGGATTCAGCAAAAATTGCACAACAAATAATATGTCTAAATCAAGTGGAAAATTTTGGTGTACCGTATATTGCACGAGTGTACTTTTCTACCGAACTACGTTAACAAAGATTTTTTGTAAATTCTTGAATTATAAACTGTTTGTAACAGATTCATGCAAATTTTGTAGTCCAAAGAATCATTCCTTGAATTATTTTTACGTATTTAAGTTACTCTCTGCGTAACTTGGCCAACTTGTTGATTAATTCACCAAGTCAGAAATTTAAAGCCACATTTACAACCAGCTTAAATTGGTTAGTGCTGCGCTTACTAAGTTTTACAGTAAACATCGTTTACATTATATATAACATTAGCATTTATTTTGTGACAATGTGAAGATGTTAATTCCCTGACATTAGCAATAACACGTCAAGTAAATATTATGCTACGGCAAATTGTCTAAATAATTTATCGAGCAACACTTCCTATAAGATTCTTCGACGCCTTGTTTTATTTATTACAAAACACAACCTGTTTGCGAGAAAGGCTATAAATCAATTTGAGGAAGCTACACTTCCTCTCCGGAAAAAAATATAAATAATAACTGGATTACAGAGTACATTATATTTCTTGCAATAATGTTGAGTGACTAGCAAAATCAACAATGCTATTTTATCAAAGAAATATTCATTTTCTGTTCATTAAACGCAAGTTTCTTTGCATTTACGTTACTTGATAAAAGCATCAACAATCAATTGATAATAGGTAAGTAGGAATGCTCAAGCTAATGTTTGTTCATTTCAATTTAATTTTTTATAACCAAAACAGCTCGTTTATTAAGAATTCAATTTGACAAATTTTTATACCGAAATAAAGAGCACGAGCACAAGCCAAAATAACAAACAATTTTTCAGTTCAAGGTTTAATATTTAAAAATCTATTAATTTTTGTTTTAAAATTCTTTCAATGGAAAACTAGCAATTAGAGTGTTTTGGCAAAGATACTTTCCAGTCAAGAGCTAATAGATGAAACAAAAAATATTTTTTCCTGTGGTCAGATGGATAAAGATCTGTTGTCATAGATGAAATAAACGACTTAAGTCACTTCCCAAATAATAATTTAAATGCTGTTTAGCCTTGCTCTTGTTTTATAAAGGTTTTAAGAGGGTTGCTTGTAGATTAATTAGTTTTAAAGGAGGTTTATCTGATACCAAATATATTTCTAGAGAGAAGTAATTTATTGATAGCCTTGCAATATACATTAAAATTTGACAATAACATTTTTCTGTGTTTTATAGAAGTTTTATTATTACCATCAAATAAACTTAATAAAACAATTTGATTTTAAGAACGTATTCGAATGAAAATTTTATCTAATCAAGCAGCTATAAAATCATGAGTTCTTCAAATGGTTTTAAAACTACTTTATAAATTACTCTTCTAGATTTCCTGTATACTCTTTAATGAGCGCCGTATTCTTGAAATAGTGTTTTCTACAAATACAAGTAATTTTAAATATTTAAAAACTGAATAATATAGAGTTAAGCAAATAACAAGAATGTTATCTCATGCCACCTGCGAATATTCAAAGGTACCGAAGTAAAATCAATATATAACGACAGAAAGCGATCTATCCAGCAAATTTTTAGGTACTGAAATCTTTCAAAATACGTATTTTTTAAAATTCAACAATACATGTAAACATTGTTATAACATAAACTTACATAGTTCTGCATATAAGATTGTTCACTTTTGTTTATAAGTATGTGAAAATATTTTTTAAAATGTGGGGTTAGAATAGCCAAATAATGTGTGTCATACAAATGCATTTTAAAAGTTATTATATTATTTGAGGAGAGTTTAGATAGTAAAAGTGAATAAACAAAACATCAGTAATTTTATTTTTGATATTACTTTTGCACACGTAGGTAGGGTGTTTCATTTTTCATGATTTCAGTACCTAAAAAACACCACAAATTTGATCATTTTACGGTGAGAAATATGGTGACCTTAAGAAAGTATATCGTTCTCAAAGGATGCCATAAATCAATAAATTCTTTATTAAATATACTATCAATATTATTAGCTTTTAATTTATCTCAATAAAATTGAGCTATCGACTTCAACCTTAGAGTGAACAATTATTTTTATCTAGGATTATAATAATTTATCTCAGTTTAAGTTAATTTATCCATGCCGACGAGATCGACTAATTATATTTATGAAAATACTTATGATTTACATATTAGTTTCATAAGAGTTGAATATCTTGAATTATTTAACGAGGATAAAGCAGTTTTATTCCAAAAGAGGCCATTTTAATATTGTCTCTATTTTCGACGAAGGGTCGTCCATTTTTAATAATTGAAACAAAAACTATTAAATACATTTATCTCACTATTTTCTGGAGTCTTTATTTTAATACATACAGATTATATCAGAGAGCTTTTATAAAAATTATAAAGAAAACATTGATTTTTTGAAATACAATAAGTTTTTATAAAATTTAAGAATTGTTATAAAACTGAAAATATAAAGGGTATTAACATTTTAGATGTAGAGGGAGAGGATTATTTACATAGCTTTTTGGAAAGATATTAGTAACAAAATAATTTTATAGACATGATGCTCTATAATCTTCTCTTATGTGTGTAAAATATTTTTGTAATTTTATGGCGGCATGAAAGTTTCAATAAAACCCTTTATTTAAGGCAAAATACTCTTATTATGAAACACAACAACATGATAAGTTGTTCTTAAGTAGGATAAGTTTTATAATTGTTTCAAACATTTAGCTTCGACAATCTCCTGAAGATCATTATTCCTTGGGTCCTTTTTATATTTATTAGACTCTTAAGGTTACTGTCGCAGAAATATAGACTCATTAGTGGTTTTATAAACAGTTCCTACGAATATCCTGTAGGTTATTAAAAAACTAAAATTGTTGTGCTTGGTTCAATTCACTTAACGCACATAATAAAATTGACCACAAGGCACAAATTATGCAACCACCGTTGCAACTGTCATTTACCTATAAAATGTTCCTTTATGGAAAGGTGACTTAAGAGTCAAAATAAAATCACTAAGATAACACCTACTACTATATTTTTTGTTCATTGAATTACCGCACTTATTTAGGATCATTTAGCAGGCCACGTATATAGAAGATTATTTTAAATTTACCTAAATCACCTACAACTTAAACAACAGTTGTGTTAATTGGAATGTGAATATAATATTAACTATTTATTTATTTAAGAACTAAACACATAACACTGACGATCAGAACTGTATATTTAATACCATAAAGCACATAAAAGAACAGATAAACTCACTTATACAAGAATTAATATTTCAAAACCCAAAACCAACATAATCTCTCTCTCTCTCTCTCAAATACAAATTTCTAAGCTGAAGTTTTCTGACAGATGGTTTATACCAAATGAAATTAGTAGGTTAATTGAGCTTATTCTGTTTTGCTCTTGGTGAAGAAAAAAGACATTTGAACAAGTTTGTATATAACATTTAAAGAGAAACATATATAGGATAGTTGGTCAAAGGAACAAATAATATTCTTATATCGAATTCTTAAAACAGATAAATAAAGTTCCAATGCTCCTTTCTCAATCAAATAATTTGACCCTTAAATATAAGTTCCATAAGGATTATAACACTTGACTGAATTGTAATATCTAGACACAACGTAGCGCGGGTTGCACCCTTTTTAACGTCACGTTAATGTGGTCTATTAAAATTAGGCATACGATAAAAACAGCCGGCATTAACCATGTCGTCTCATTCCCCTAATTGTTATCCCATTGACCAAGTACGAAATGCGAATTATATTACTATTAAATCACAAAATGTGCCACAAGATCATAAATACTTGCATTCCCTTTGCTCAGTACTTACATCATTAATTGCAGCTTATCAAAAATGTCTTACCAAGGCAATTTTATAGACCATCTGATTATAAAAGCCTGGAAACGCTTTTACTTATCATATAAAACGCATTCTTATTTTTCAGCATCAACATCTGTCAAGCGTTCAACCATTAACTAACATAAACAACTTTGCCGTTGGGATAAACTTTTACAATAAAAATATCAGCATGAGTGGTAGCAGAAGACTGAATAAAGTGTTGTTGTGAGTACTGTTAACTGTGTACACAACAATGCCTTTGTGCCAGAGTCGTTATTAATTTATAAAGTCAATAAACCAGTAACCCGCTCCTTATTGAACACGATATTGAAATAGGTACACTATAATATTCATCGCAATTACATCAGATTAGCTCAGCTAGAATCTAGGTCTTTAATTTCTTGAAATAAGATATCTGACTTGGGAAAAACATAGAAACGAATGCAGTTTGAACAGAACTCAGAGAAGTACAGGGTGTCTCAAACTCCACAGTATGAGTCTACCGTGAGGATACAAAAAATTTAAATAAAATTTTAAATTTTCTTTTCTATTATATTTTTTCCAGAAACATACCCAAATTTTTTTCCCGTTAAAAAGCTCTCTTCTTTCTAAGAAACTTTTATTACAGAAATTTTTCTGTATTACGTTTAAAAGTTATAAGCAATATCGTCCTAAAGAGTCTCGAAACAAATACCACCTAAAAATCATATTTGCAGTGGAAGAATCAAGAGATGTCATTAGTCGTTTCTGTCAAATCTCTAAAATAATACTTTTGATTGAAAATGGAACTTACCTTATGCCATTTAACAGCACGTGTACCAAATTTTATTTCAATTTTTTTTATCCTCAAAATAAGCCCATACTATCAAGTTTGAGACACCCTGTAAATATTTTTCTTTACATGAATATTTATGTATATTTATTTATTTATTTAAACATGGACAAACAATTCAATGACCACATATTACAAACAGTGAAAAAACAGCACTTGGATGCGAATAAAGCAAAAGCTTTGCTTCAGTCGCAGTGTCACCACTGAAGATGCTAACAGTGAAGAGTATCGAAACGTTTGGAATCATGGAATACGATCTGTTACAGAGGTGGCTACGGGAGCTAAGGCTGAGAATATGCATTTTAATTCTGTTGACCAGTTACCGAGGTCACGGCATAACAACCCGGAAGAACACTATATATCAAATATCTTGTATTGATTTATGTTAAATAGTTTACTTCTATTATTTTAAATTAATCAGTTTCAGCTTATTCGACTGTTAACAATACACTTCTTTCTTTGTTTCCATTGGATGTCGTTACTATGCCAAACTGTACTCAATTTTCTCGAACATACCCTACTGAACACATGTGTATTCAGCACCATGAAATTAGTAATCACTGAATACTTCGAAAGCTGTCCATATTTTCAGTTTACATTCTCACGATCTTGGGATCAGACGCCAATTTCATTTGGTTATTAAATCGTTCAATTACTGACTGAAGCCTACGCTTCTGCTGTAATGACTAATATTTCATGTCATTTGCGCGGCATCGAAAAATAATTTCTTGATTACCCTTTCAATCAAACATTTGGTGACGTTACCGCAAAGAAACCGTTTGATAATTTATGCAATCATCCACCTTCCAGGTTCAACGCTAATCAAGCACGATTTATTATGAAAATATAATTATTATTGATGAGACGTTAATAGTTCATAATGGTGGATTAACAGTAACGCTGGATAAAGAAACGAATTATGTGCCCATATAAATATATCGCAGTGTAAATGCCATTCATATTTGAAAGCACTTTGCAAATGAATAACTGCATTTGAGCCAGCAACCCACTAAAGATAATTTAAGTAGGTAATACATTTAATGTCACCCAGTGTACGATATTGGCGCCTCTAAGCAGGGAGGGGGGCAGAATCAGAGCCAACCGTCACATAACAGCAATCTACATATAATAAAATTTGTAACTATTATAATTTGTTAATAAAAAAAATAATTGCTTTTATCTACAACTGCTTCCAAGGACTTTTGTGGCGATTTTTTTTCTTGTTTTCAAGAGACGTATATATAGCCTTCACACACGGTGTTCTTCCAACCACCATACCGTTTTATAGTTAGAAGGTCTGCTCCTGTGTTGGCTAGAAGTGAAGTAGATGATCGTCGAAAACAGTGCCTTGTATATTGTTGAGGTTGTGATAATTCTTTGGCATTGACATTCTTTGGCAACAGTGTGAATGAATTTAAACAAATGTTTTGCAATTCTATGTTTGAATAGAGTGGTAGAATTAAGGATTTTTTAAAATATTTTTAATATAATATTTAAGATACTTGTTTCAGTGCATACATTTTGATAATTTTAGAATGTTCAAACCAAACAGGAATTTTAAAAATAAGTAATAAAAACTTCTAATAAGACTCAAGTCGTAGAAATAATCATAACTTATATAAGAAGAAAAATAATAAATTAAAAAATAATAAGTCAAAAAATATCTAGGTAATGATACCTGTTATCTAATATATAAAATGCTCGTGTTACACTGTTAGACGCCATACTCCTCGGAAGCGGTTTGACCGATTTTTATGAAATTTTATATGTATATTCGATAGGTCTGAGAATCGGTCGTAATCTATTTTTCATACCCCTAAGTGATAAGGGTGGTCCTCCCCAAACAATTCTTTTTTATTTTTTGGACAAAATTTTTTATTTTTATTTTTTTATGATGTGGCATTAAAAAATACATACAACCCTTAATTTTAATCCTTCTATCACAAACCGCTATTTTTTAATAACCATTTTAGTAATTTAATCATTTTTAACCCTGATAACTGATCGATTATCACTAGAACAGTTATCCCCGCCAGGCATCTACCGGTGTCACTTCTCACCCAGTAAACAGTACGGAGTAGGGATGAGAACGAAGCCGGTCTCCTGTCTCTCTCACAATAAGCCTTCTCTCACTCCCTACACAGTTTTCAACCATTATTGTGTATGTACAATTATCATTTTACCTTCTAAGTGTAATTCTCAAGTAAATTATTATTAATTTACTGGGCCATAATTATTTATTTCCTATTTTATCAATATTTAATAAAATTATTAATTTTAAGTGTAGTTCTCATTATTAGTTAATGAAGTGATCTACATAACCTCAAACGTACGCAACACGTGTCACGAGCTTCCGCCAACAACGGCTATTATTTTACTATATGGCTATTTTTTTGTACAGTGAACAATGCCAACAAGACGTAAAGGGGCTAATTTGGGCCGTCAAATAAGTAAAATTGCAGGCACGCGAAATAATTCAAAAACCACACACACAATAAATTGCCAAAATATTTACTAGAAATAATTCATATGGCAAAAGGTTTGCCGGGTCACCTAGTACTTATATAAAATTAAATCCACACCAACAAATAATTTAATTTTTATGTCTAAAACCTGTTTTAGCTTTCAATTCATGACAACAAATTATGCCAAATTTCTTAGTCTATAAATTTTAGCAGTGATTGTAGAATATTGCCAAATATGATGACTTGATGATAACAATGATATTAGAATATATTTGGACAATGTTATGATTGAGTCTGTTGTTTTGATATTTTAAATATGTATGTTATTGCGGTTGTGTTACTTTAGCGTAAGTTACAAGCTTATCATGTGTTATGGTGTGCTCTTTCATGATCAATTTTGAATCTAAAAGTAATAGCGTTCAATTTTATAAATTTATTGCAAATTTTTTTTTGTAAACTATCTGGACCTATTTGAATAAACATTATTATTATACAAGATATCCTGAAAGACCTTTACAAACTTGTTTGCAACGTATACAAAATGATTTGCCACGTTTACTAAAAATTTACCTTTGGAACATCGAAAAGATATGTAGTTTATGCCCGATGATGCTCCATCATTATCATGAATCTACAGTACCCAAACAAATGGTCACGTAGAAGTCATCGGCCACCACTTTCTCCAAACTTAAATCCAGTGGACTTGGGAATATGAAAGACCTTGCTAATGTATTCAAGATGAAACAGTTAAAGTTAGAATCTCTAAGGAAGTTATGCAACGACTATAATTTAATTTCAACGTACCAAATTTTTGCATGTTTTAAAATTATATCATTTAAAGATTGACAGACGTATATTTATTTATATCGACTTATTTTGATCCAAAAAATTTTGTAAAGACCACTTAGATATGTATGTACCAACCATTTAACAAACGGTCAATTTAGAGAAAAATTCAGTGTGTCAAAAATCGTTCAAGTAACAACCGCAAATGACTTATAAAAGTGTAATGGCAAATTTCATATTGATTTATGAAGTAACCGTTATCGTAAAACTGGGTTATGTTTGTAATTTCTTGCCATCAATTTCTACTACCTACACAAACTTTATAAAATCCACAATGTTTCATTTTTGATTTTTATTTCGATTAGAACGGGAATTAGATTTAACATTTTCTGCCCATTAAATTGTTCAAGAAATTAGTTAGGAAGTTGTGATAATTCATTAGGAATGTGACATCGTTTTACATTGATTATTACAATGAATTATGATAGCTAAACACTAATTACCATGAAAGTTGCAATAACAAACGCATACAGGATGTCCCGTTTCTGCATCAAAGAAACTACGTGGTAAATTGCTTTCGGAAAAATATTGCCGTTAGTTCATATAAGGTTTGCAATATACTGAGTGTTCACTCTGAACTGTTTTTTTTCTTAATTTTCTATAAAGGTATAAAAATGTGCATACAATATCATATTATGTGTCTTGAGAAAAACATATAAACCGTTTTACTTTCAACAGCAGTGGCGTAGATGCGGACAATTTAAGGGTTATAACTGAAGAAAAAAATATGTAACTATATGGTTTTTCTTAAGACACAGTTGACATAATTTTTTTTACAAATTTTGATACTTCTTCTCTAAATTAAATACGGATGTCTTACAAGTCGTTACAATAATTTTAGGAGGTGATAGAATACTTGATTTTGAGTCGATTGAAACAAACATACTTACACAGGGTGTTAAAAAAAGAGTGTAAAATATTTCAGGAGGTAATAGTATGAACCAAAATAAGCAGAAAAGTCTTAATAAACATGGGTCCGCAAAGTTACGGTTGCGGAAATATGGACCACTATTCGTTTTTCAAACATTTTATTTAATTAGAAATAAACCGACAAAGGAAGCTTTTAACAAACAAAAAACAAAGTTCATTTCCAGGCAGGCACGACATCTTCGTCTCAACGATATTCGAAAAAAGGGGCTAAAAACATAAAATGTTTATCGTATCTATAAAATTGATAAGATCAAACCCGAAAACCCCGGAAACCAAGCTGGCGGCATCCCGGGAATTTTGGGACTGAACATTTGCAGAACCCAGTTCTGAATTACTCTGTAATTTTACAGTTAATAGTAACGCCATCGTGTAGAGACATTCGAATATCTCTAGACGGTGGCAATGCTATGTAAAGCTGAAAATGGTTTAAAAACGTGAATTTCCCATGAGTAGCCGTATAATTAATTTTATCTGTGCAGTACCACTTGTTAATTCTGTTAACAAAAAGCATAAACTAACGTGTGAGCCATGCTGCAGCGAGTAAAACACGTATCTGTGTAATTTATTTCGCAAGGATAATATTTATCTAGTTCGTGACAGGAAGCAGGGCTGATTTAGAGCTCGTGTTTGTATTACCTATCGAAATCGGAACCTTTGTGAGGTTCAGATGTTCCTGACTTGCACCAAAGACGGCACAGCAGCTCGAATGGAAAATATACACACAATTCCTACTTGCTCTCGCTTAAAATGCTCGTATATTCAAGATAATCGCGCATATCGATTTGTTCGGAGTTCCAGTCGACTATAACTGGATATAGTTACTATAAATTTGCAAAGATCATGTTCACTACTGGGTAGCAAACGACAATTTTACATCAACCTCTTACAAGAACAAGTTGCGGTTGTTTTTTAATTTAATCTAATCAATATGATCGAAAGAACAGTCAGGTACGAGATTGATTTAATTTTTATTACATGTTTGTTGTAAGGATGAGAAGTCAATATCAACAAATAATTCTCGGTTTTGATCAAATACGGGTACCGATGGAACCACGAATTATCTTTCAGATCGATCGATTTTTGACAACAAAGCATTCCATTAGTCTCTAATCAAATAATATAGCAATTAAATAGAAAATGCCTTGTAATGAAAAAGAGAAACTAAATGACAGTGCAAGTTTTGCCCTGTCAAAAAAATAAAGGAAATAGTAATTCATCTAACGTTATCACACCGCTAGATATATAGGGTGTTTCAGTTTATAACAGGACAGGACTCAGTTTGCTAATGCTAATATAAATATATTGACAGAAAATAAAGAATAATACTAATGGAACTAAATAGTAACGATAAAAATAAAATAAATTACATTTATAAAAGCAAGAATGCATATAATGTACTGCTACGATATATGAGAATACATGAATTAGATACAAGTCACTTTACTTTCCTTTAAAGGCTGGCTCTCACTAGGACATTTAAGTGGAGTTAACTAGTAGCTTTTAAAGTGGACAGGTCAGTTTTTGATCACATTAGACGGTTTATTGATTTCAGTTTGAGAAGCAATGGCGTTATATTGATAAAAAAACGATCTGTTGGGGTTAGAAAGTAGATACGTAGAAGATATTTGCCCACTTGTCCATTTAGACATGATTGCCTTTTTCAAATTGCAAGTTTGAGAAGCAATGGCGTTATATTGATAAAAAACGATCTGTTTGAGTTAGAAAGTGGATACGTATGAGATATTTGCCCACTTGTCCATTTAGACATGATTTATCCAGTTGTTTATTGCCATGATTGCCTTTTTGTAATTCCAAGTGTAATGTTGCTCCATAATACGTGTTAAATCTATTACAATAAAAATCATTAAATAATATTTTTAGCATCTAAATATAGCATTTACTAATAACATGCACACCTAACCTCACAAAGAGTTGTAGCTACTGTAAAATTGCAGCAAATACTGAGACATTCATTGCTTCCATTCGTTAGTTGGCTAATCTAATCTATATTATAATAGTATACTTAAAATTTAAAACTTCATCCAAGTGTATACGTATTAATTCAGAAATTCGCATATTTGATATAAATATTTGCATATTCTTGACATCCAAGCATTTTTATACTTAATTTGATACTTTTCTTTCTTAATACACTAAATTGTGAATGATATTTTGTTAAAATATGAATAATATATTATTAATTATAGAATATTCTGTCTAAGTCGTCGGTTGCCTTGCCTCCTATGGCATACTGAGAAATGCTAACACACTCAAAAGCGGTATATGTCCGGTATGACATATTTATTTCGAGAATAACAATTGTTGACTATCTTTATGAGCAAGTATTCAATAAATAAATAAACAAATGTTCACAACTTCCTTGAATCACCCTGTATATTCTAAGATATATTTTAAAATGTCAAGTTAAACTAAGAATACATGTAATTCTTAAATTTAAAAAAACAGTACTCATATAACCGTTACTTTAATATTGCTATTATCAAAACCTCAAATTATGTCATAAATGCCACATTCTCTTGATTTCATCTAAGTGTACCTCCGAATAAGCCTATCCACCATCTACAGCAACAAAATGACGAAACAATTTAAACAAAACCAGATTGTGTACCTACATATTCTTTACCCGTTACAGTAAAAAGTGCAAAGACGACGTATATGTCTGGACAGCGATAGTTAAATTACCATGCATCGCGTCTTTCTATACAGGGTGTCAGGAATACAAGTGCCTTTATTCTGCTCTGTGATAAATTGTACCAAACAAAACATAACTGATTTTACATTTTTTTTGTCTGACCAACGACGTTAGTGTTGTGGCAGCAAACAAGTTTTGAATAAAACAACGCCGCAGACCTACCATGTTAGGTTTTTCAACATAATAATCAGAAGTTCCCTTAACCACACTTGCTGTGAATTGTTTTCTTAGAGCTTTTCTCACCACACAGAATAAAGTTTGAAAGAGTTTTAAGTGTTCAAATAAATGACTGCCGTTGTTTTGCGGGAAATGTTTACTGCCGCTTACAGTTACTCAATTGTTCCATTTTTGTTTTGTAAACTCATGAACTAAGTATGTACAGAGTGATTGGGGAGGAACCCCCAATATTCGAAAAATGTGTTTAGGGGGCAAAAGTGAACAAAAAAGCATAATAAACATATGGTTGATTAACAACGGTTACTGAGATAGCAATTAAAAGCAAAAGCTGATATTTTATCTTGAGTAGGTCATCTATTCTAAACCAAACTCACATTAGTGATTACTAGTTGTCACATTTATTTTGACGTTTGTATTTAAACGCTTATTTTATAACTGTGCATTTATTTTTACATGTACGTTCGTTTAGTCGGTATTGTACACACATAATGCCTGTCACATTTAGTCATCGAAAATATCGTGAAATTATTTTTATTTATCTGTATTGCAAATTTAGCGCTAATCGTGCAGTTGCTGAATATCGACTTCGATTCCTGAACAGAAGAGTGCCAGATAGAAATGTATTCCAGACAGTCTTCAACAATGCACGTAAAACTGGAATGTTTCCCAGTGAGAGAATTATGTCTGAGAAGCAAGCTGGTACTGATCTAGCAGTGGAAGAAGAAATTCTAAATATGATAGAACGTAGTCCAGGTATAAGTACAAGACCCATTGCAACCCGTATCCAAATTAATCAAACTACAGCATGGGAAGTCATTCACAAAAATGGTTTAAAACCTTTCCAAATTCAGCGCGCCCAGAATCTTTAGGACGGTGATAATAATTTGCGATTGTATTTTTGCAATTGGATAAACGCAAACCCTTCACTGTACAAATACATTTTGTTCATTAATGAGGTTCAATTCACTCGTGATGGAGTAAATAACTGTCACAATGAATACCGTTGGTCAGATGAAAATCCGCACGCCACGGTGGAAAGTAACGTTCAGCATCGGTTCAGCATTAACATGTGGTGTGGTTAGATGTAGAATTTTTAGAAAACAATTTGACAGATCTACTGGACGATGTTCCATTGGATATTAGGCAAAACGTGATGATGCCCCTGCCGATCTTAGTCGTGTTCTGATCAATCATCTTAACAATAGCTTTCCACAACGTTGGATTGACCGAGGTGGTTTCCAAAATTGGCCACC
Organism: Monochamus alternatus; assembly: GCA_037114965.1. Taxonomy (NCBI): domain Eukaryota; kingdom Metazoa; phylum Arthropoda; class Insecta; order Coleoptera; family Cerambycidae; genus Monochamus; species Monochamus alternatus. The sequence goes on along the minus strand of CM073432.1, from coordinate 24,085,736 downwards.
AAGGTCACCAGATTTGAATCCCCTTGATTACTGCTACTCTGGGGATGGTTTAAATCATTAGTATATGCAACAAAAGTGAACACAAGAGACGCGCTATTCGATCGGATTATCAATTGAGCAGCACTCATAAGAGGAAATCACCGTGCACTTCAACGAGCTACCCGTCCATCGAGGGGAGCGGCGGTTTATTTGAAAATTTAATTCATTAATTTCGGTTTATTAAATCTTTAATTAATGTTATAATACCTACAGAAAAAACACTTTTCTCAACTGATGCATTAGAAAATCTGTTGTTTACTCCATCAATACTGACACAAAAAACAAATTATGTCCAAAGGGTTTTTTACTTAGCCTTAACTATATCTCAGTTTGTAATTTCTCGAAACTCAGTTTTGCATTTTAGTTTGGTTAGATATATAAACTATTTCAGTAATGACACCTATATACAAACTGCACATACACAGTACACAGGGAAGTTGTACTGAGACATACATAATGCACATTATGCATAAATTCGCAACCAGAGGATAAAAGCAAAAATTAAAGTTAAGTGAACTGTGTTACTTGATTACAAGAGAGGTTGAAGAATGATTATTAATAAAAAAAATTGAGTTATCGGGCGATAGAACATTGAATTTGAACCGTCACCTCGTGTTGTTCCGCAAGATCTGATCTGATATCAACCGTGGCGATAATATAGTGTTTTGTTCTCAATCCATCAACTTGCACTAATCTTCGACAGGCTGCATTGCAGAATGCATCGGATGCAATTATTATCGTCAGAATCAAAGCGTTAGCATATAAAACACGAGTCGTGACTAAGCCGTCCTTGGCATTCAGTCGTTTCGATGCTTTTGCTAAGCGCATGCTCCTTCCTGTGATTGCATGTGTATTTCTACCTCGTTCGCTGTATTGTTGCCAAATTGCCTTTTTCTCTCTATAAAAGCTATCTTCAATAATGTCATACAATCATTTTTTAGCGCATAATTTAAATTAAAACTGGCATGTACAAGGTGTTCCAGTTTTTGATTATCAAATTTCAGTCCATAGAACATAAAAAGATATATTTTCAAAAAAAAAACCGTTTCCAAGATACAGCATAATGAAGTAAATAAAAAATAAGAACTTGAATGGAAACAGTGATCTGCAGCAAAAAAATATACATATATTCTTTAGGTTACATTTAATTTGATCTAAAAACCCAAAATTTTAATTTCAAGCAAAACTACCATTTTTCCAGTCTGTATACGCCACTGTTGAGAAGGTAGAGCAATAAATGTCAACATTTAAGTTCTAAACAGCCGATTCAAGATTCAATGTTCTGATTTATTTATTGGTATAGCTAATGGACAGCAATAGATGCTACGGATGGATTTTTTCATTGTATAAATTAGGACTAGTACAATATCAAAGTGATTGTCAAATTACATATACCTAACCAGATTCGAAACCATTTTGTTCATCAGAAATTCGAAATTGAAGTATTTAAAATATATGGAATATTACGCACTAACTATGCTTCAACCAGTAGGTTAGACAACAAGCTATCCAGATCCCGTGATATGCAATGGGATTGATAATGGGTTTAGCTAAAACCTAAGTATAAAACTAGCTAATTCCGGGCATCGGAATATTCTGCAGACAGTTTATCTTGCCTTTTCGACGATATCAAAAGTGTTTTGAACGACATGATGACTGTCTAGGAAGATAACGTAACTATGCATGTACAAATTTGAACCAATAAATTTTAGAAAAAAATATAAATGCCTATACTTATTGCATAAAATAAAATTTGTCCGTTACTAATTTTAAACACTAAATACTAAGTCCTTAAACGTTAAATCGCAGTATTATAAAGTATTCTAAAATAAGATAATTTTGAACATACAGAGTATCCCGAAATTAATGCAACATAAACCAAGAGTAAATTGCTTACAGCAAAATAATGCTATGTAGCCCAACTTATCTTAGTCAAAAGTTGATGATTGAAAAGGTACAAGGTGTCAAAGTTAAAATTTTAATTACGATATTTGTAAATAACTTTTTGTGAAATCTATATATTTGCATACATTTTTGAGATCGCGGTTTTTTGGGAGCGAGAAATTTGTTTCTAATTTTGATTTAATCTGGACAGATCTTCCTCGAGTTTAATGCAGTCATCCACAGATTGAACATTCATTGATAATTTAAGGTCATCGGGAAATAAATTATAATTTGAATAATTGAAGCAGAAATCAATGTCGTTTATAAAAATACAAAAAAGAAGAGGTTCTATATATCGGTCATGGTAATCTTTTGATTTAATTTCCTACAGACATGGAAAATTTTTATACAAATTAATAAAATCAAACACAAATTCTTTAGAATTCATTGCTCTAGTTTGAGTTACTATGTCTATGTGGTACGTATTAAATGGAACGAGCAACACACACTGCAATCCAGGAACGTACACTCCTATCCGTAGTCCGTACGTTCCAAAAATTAAACCTAAACAGATTTTACACGATGGTTAAACCGTGCCTCTTTTTTCTCCACACACTGCGCGAATTGAACCAAGTCTGTGGGGCCCTTTAGTCTGCAAACCGCCCCACTAAAAATTACAAAACCATGAAGTGATTTTTAATGGTGAGAATTACTTACTTAAACTATCCTAAAATAAATGGCTGATATCAATATCGAAATGTAAATTTCAAAATTTATAATTGATTAAAAATAAATTTAAATGGTACGTACAACCGATAATTTTAGGTAAAGCGAAAAAGTTCCTTAAGAAAATTTTGTTTGCATTGTTGTTTGTATAACAATTGTCCATAATATCTTAGTTTTACCAACGCTGCGAGTGAAGCCTTATAGCAATAATTTGCGCTATTTAAATTAACAATTTAGATCAATGCATGCAGCCCGTTTTGTTTTCATTTTAGCTCGAACGGTGAGTGTGGAAAAGTAAAATTTAATTGTCCAGTCTACTTCCAGCCCAGCTAGTATTTCGCGTGTTCTGCGATTCGTAGCCTGAAGAAAGTTAAGCCATACCCAGCATTCAATCTTCGCAAAAAAGGACTTATTGTAAATGATTCACAGCGTTGCACGCATCTATTTAAAGCGGCAGCAAACAATACAAAAAAATGCATAACCTAACCTACTGGCATTAATCGACGCAATTTTTTTGTAATGCAGAATCGTATTCAGATTCTTCGAAAGATATTATTGTGTGAAAGTAATTATACATAGATATGTCAAAATGCATCTCCATAAACATTATGTGGGAAGTAATACTGCAATTAATATGTAGAAAACCTAATAATTACTTTTTCTTGGAAAATATATAATTATGCTAAATATAGGACATACATGTTTAATGCAGTGGCACACATAGTTAACTATCAATCAGAACGCAGATATTTATTGTAATAACAGAACACTAAAAAGTTTACAACTCCATTTTTTCTTTTTCAGAATTTACTACCACTACCAGCAGGAGCAGGTGCCGCTCTAGTAAAACCTACTAAATATCACTACTATCCTCACAACCAGCACATATATTTGCTCCCGGAATGTGCAATACAACAGGTAAACAAAAAAAGTAATAGACAAGGCGTCCGTTAATTACTGTGCAATATTTTACGTGAATACTTTAGAACCCTTTAAACTTGTTAGGACATTTTTTGAAGAAAAATATAAAGTTGTATTAGCTGTAACGTACTGTTTTTCTTAAGAGTGCCATATTATATTTTGACAATGTTGTTGTTCAACGCATTTTTCTGATTACTATGATATGATTTAGTTTTCTGTTTTTGTCGATATTTTGTTTTAAAACATTGAGCTGAATTTCAATAGACCAAAACTTTCTAATTTTAAATAGAACACCCTGTATTTCTTTGCTTGAAGTTGAACAAAATTAAATTCTTTTTTTCCATGATATTGACTGTTGGACTGTCACTATTTTTTTATATTTTTTCTCATTAAAGTCGGTATCATATTATCGATGAAAATAAACAATCAACATAAGCAATAGAATTCAAATTAACCAAACTGTCATAATTTAGTATTAGTTGACAAGGCTTTGTACTTTTACGTTTTGTGTATTTACGTTCATGATTAATACGATGCAACTTAAACAAGAATCCAGAAAAAAATAGCAAAAATGTTGAAAACTAATTAGCCCCAACAAAGTCTATATCAGGAAAACATTAATTTAATTTTGCACAACTTGAAGCAAAAAATACAGGGTACCTATCCTATTTGAAATAAGAAAGTTTTAGCCTATCGAAGTTGGTAAAATGTAACCGGAAAAATGGAACACTTGGTGTAGTATTTTAGAACTGTTAAATACAAAAGTACATCACCTTAAGATTTCATGGTATACCAAAAATGAGATGCTAAATCAAAATTTCATTCCCTTTCCACAAATGCAGTAACATGATCGTTCCATTTGAAATAAAGGCTTTAAGGTCGCCGTATTTCTCGTCGTAAAATGACCAAATTTGTGTTGTTTTTAGGTACAAACATATCGAAAAATAAAACACGTAGAACAGAAATAATGTCAAAAATAAAATTATTGATGTTTTATTATTTATCCACTTTCACTATTTAAATTGTCCTCAAATAAAATAATAACTTTTAAAAAGCATTTGTAAGACAATTATTTTCACATAATTATAAACAAAAGTGAACAATCTTATTTGCAGAACTATGTAAGTTTATGTTATAACAATATTTACCTAAAAATTTGTTAGTTAGACCGCTTTCTGTGGTTATATATTCGTTTTACTTCGGAACCTTTGAATATTCACGGGTGGCATGAGATAACATTCATGCTAAGCTCTTATTATTCAGTTCTTAATTGTCTAAAATTATTTGTATTTGTATAAAACACTTTTACAAGAATACGGCGCCCTTAACGACTACTTTTTTATTTTCGGAAGTAGCCTGAAATATCCTATATTAAAACTAATATGAAACTTTGTTAATGAATATACGAATTATTCACAAATATTTGTCAATGCGTGGAGTAGAAATCAAAGTGCCAATTCGATGGCACAAGGGCAAAAACACTTTAGAAAACATATACACATTAGTCGCTAACAAATATTCACCGAGTTCATGCATATTTGCCAATGTCACGAATTTTAGAACGCTCTATATAGGATATATATGTAGACGAAATAAAGTAATATCTGACGATCATCAACTAAGTATTTTTAATTTTGTAGGTTTGCAACGCCGTCTACATCAGATTAAATTGGACTCAACCTCTCTGTGCCTGTCCCTCAAGATATAGAGATCCATGTTCAGCTTCTCTGAATTCTGACGACCAACATACTACGGAATTAATGATAGACAGAAAATCCAAGGTATAATTGTCGTTTTATAGACAGATTTATAGTGGATTATTCCGATTTGATCCAAGTTATATAAACCTCATACATAGTGTCTCAAATAGACAATAATGTTTAGTGAATTAATCATACAGTCTATCAGGAAAGTGAGATTACCAAGACGGTAGTCAGCGCAGTTTATATTATAAATAAATTTCTTATATTCTCATAAAATTTATCAAGAATAGCGTGACAAATTACAAAATGTGTCGCTGCAGCAAACAAATACCCTGAAGACACAAACATTCTAAGTAAGAATGCAGAAGATAGAGCAAATTTATACTTAACTGGTAGCTCTAATTATCAAGATTTACGTTGGCTTTAAATGTTATGCAGATGTGTTTATATTATTTATAGAGGTGGAGAATCATAAAAATTATCAACCTATTATCGTTAATATCAAGGCTAAATATATGCAAGCCTTGAGCTAAAATCCAAATCGTAGTAGAAGCAGCATGTACTTATTTTTTGCTTTTGGTTTTGTACCTGCACAAGCTGTATTGCTTTATGAACGTGTTAACCATATCTCAGTTTCATACCCTTCACTCTAAATTATAACAATCGCAGTAAATATCATACAAGGTCAAGATTTCTGAAAATTTCTTTATTGCAGGATACGCTATAGTGTCACTTTTTGTTCGGAGGCCTAACTCCATGTCAGGAGCTTGTTTCTAAGATCATTGTAGACCAAAATCAGAAGCCAAAACCTACTAATATTTGAGTTGACAAAAATAGCACATTTATTTTGGACTTGGAGGATAGTTCAAAATTGAATAAATTTTTACTAAAATTTAAATTAAATTCGTCATGAAACATCCTGTAGAACTATAAATAATGTATGTACTGAATATTTAGACAAGACAAGAAGTATGTACTAGATTTTTTTTAATTTAAGAGAAACAACTTAGATGCAAAGTACAATTCAGATAAAAGCTACACTTAATATTTAGTTGTCATTAAGAAAAAGAAAGTAGAAACATTGATGTGATCTAATTACTAGTAAAAAATAGTGAAATCGATAGCTACACTTTAACCAGAAAACAATGGCGTACATTACCTCATAACTTTTTTTGTGAAAGGTACTATGAAGTTTTCATGATTCAGCATTTAAAAGTCGAAAGAGACCACCAGCCACGCTGCTAGGATATTATGCTATTCGAAGAATGGATGCAGATAGAAAATGAAGACGTATATACGGCTATTATACGACTCAGAAATTATAATTTAAAATTGTTAGAGGGGTATGCGATTTGTTTTATTTTCTGAATTATGATCAGTTTCGCTTGTTTCACGGTGTCACTAAACAACTACCTATTCTGTTATAAGGAAACTCAATACAGTGTTGCCAATTTACTAGATGAAGGGTGTACGTACTCTTATTCAAACTGGGGTTCTACAAACAATTCACAGAAAAAAGCAATGGATAAAAGAACTCATTATGACAACAAATTGCATTATTAGATTCTGTTCGCGTCGCTTTCATGGCGAAAGAAAAAACTGAAGAACAATCGTAAAATAGCTCTGCCTCTGTATAATTAGAAAACCGAAAAATATTTCAAAATTCGCAGAGACCCGTCGGTTTTTGTTCTTGGGGGGAAGTTTTCTTGACAGTCATGCCAACTCGATATGTTCACCCCCTCAATCCCTAGCAGCCTCAATTTTAAAAATTTTAAATGGAACTACCCCGCTTGTGGCACATCATTTTAAAGCCCTTTTCATTGCGGATACACTGATTGAAAATTTTGTGTAGAGCGTTTCAACATTTTTTTTTGTTTGCAGTCGAAATGTTAACTTTTGGACACTTCTTCTATCTATCTACTATCTATATAGCACTAATTTCAAACATCATCACGTCTTTATGCGAACACAGGTCTCCTAGCTTGAATAAGTAAATCAGGACATATTAAAAGACTCAAATATTTGTTTTGTTATGTCTAGTCCAGTTTGGAATAGTAGGTATGTACTATGTAGTAACAAATTAATAATTTTTAAAATGTTTTTTAATATGTTACTTTTAATTTTCCAAACTAAAATAAAATACAAATATATTTGGATTAATTACGTGTGAACAAGCTACTAAAGCAAATTTGAACATACTCGTAAATTTCAAAACAACAGAAAGCACCCTAATAATCAGTTTAACACCATTTGCAAATATACATTGTTCTAAAGATTTTAGCTCATAAGGATAGACTGCTTTAGAGAAAATTATATACACATACTTATACAAAAGTTCGTCAACAAATATTCGTCGAATTTACGGATATTAAGCGCGATTCGTTATGCGCGATGCATGATTTATATGGAATTCGTGCATAGTATGTAGAGTTTTTATGAATGGATTTTTAACGAACAAGACCCTACACACTATTCACGAATTCCTCGCATATCACGAATCGCGCACACGAATCGCGAATACACTCAGTCTGTAGCAAGCTCGTCATAATAGACACTAACATTAATTTTAACAGTAGTAGTATGTATGTAGTACATTTCTTAATAAGGTTTGAAAAAGAGGAAAGTTTTATAATATAAGTAAATTGGCATGCCTTCTATGAAACCTCGAATTTTTATTTTAATAATCCGTATAATCCGTAATAATTTCACTGAAAAAAAAAATAAACAGTTCAACTATCTGAAATACGTTCATAGTAACTAAATAGGACTCTAAACGATTGATTAACTATTTAGAACAAAGTAAAATTTTTTGCATGTTACGCTTTTTATTAAAGAATCTGTTGAAATGATAATAGAATAATTATGTTTAAAAAAGTATAGTAACTAACGATTTTTTTTCTAAATCTCATCAAATATAAAAATGTTTGTTAAATGTGTACTTTCTGTATAGGTATTTTAGAAAACTATGAATCACACGAGCTGGCTTTTTTTATTTTAAATTAACCTTGTTTCAGCGAGCCTTAACTTTGGTAAAAACATGCGAACCCACCACTGAAATGAGAATTTGCCGTTCCCCAAGAGATTGGTCTCTATTAGCTCTACAAAATATTCGGACTGGAAAATCACATTATTTAGTAATTTGCCGATGTCCCGACACCAGCGTTCTAGGTAAGAAACATTTCGAAATCGAGAATTAATTATTTAAATCGAATATAGGAGCTGTACAATATTCTCACTAAAATAGGAATCATCTGGGAAATTTTATATTAACAAATTTGATTCTGTGCATTTAATATAAATACAAATTGTGTACAGAACGCATAAGCAAAGCAAATTTTCTATATATTGTGTCGAAAAACGCGAAAGAGAAAAATTATTATTTTTTTATTTTATTATCATAAATCAATTTTCAGTTTTCAAATTATAACTGTCGTTACTTATAGCATTTGCAACTAAATATTTTTTTATGAAAAAATTAAATTAAAAAAAAAAAAATAATCGCAGGTGATTATGTTTTGATTTCTGATTAAATTAATGGAAAGTTAGGGTTATTTTAGCTAGCAGCTTGTACCGCCTCGGCTGCAGAATCGGCACAATTTATGGGAGATTGGAGACACATACAGCGGTTTTTACTGCTAGTGGCGTGTGGTTCATATCATTGGAAAATACATTTTCATAAAACGAGGCATTAAACACTAAAAAGACTAAAACACAGAGCAGTTTTTGCCGCTTTTTTGAAAACGTCTTGGCTGATGATATCCATCGCCCTAGCTGTGAAAATCGTTGTGTGTCATCTACCATAAATTATGCCAATTCTGCTGTCGAAGCTGCACAAACCGTTGTGTCTCATCATCGTATTAAAGACTAGGTGATAAGTTTTATTTAGTTCCAAATGTTTAATATACAGCAATATTTTTGATATCAAAGAACCATGAACTGTCATCAAATGAAAAATTATGGAAACGTACTAGATATTGATGTGTAAATATCGAAAATTGCAAAAGACAAAAAACATTCTAAATTCAAGAAGCATTCAAAATGTTTTTTTCAATGGAGAAAGTTAACCCCAAAAAAATATAATGATTAAGATACAGGCGGTACTTTATTTCAACGCCTTATGACAGGACAAGGAGAATACTCGGGCATAAGAAGCTTAAATACCTTGTCAGATTTCACTTCTTAATTTCATAGCTTTCAGAAGGAACTAAAATAAAACTCTAAATTTAATACTCCCTGTCGAAACTTCATAAGGGGGCTCAGATCAAAAATCGGTCGCACAATCTAACCTAAATTTTTTTGCACATTATTCGGGATGACCCTGTATATAAAAAATAAATAATGCAAAACAGTAATTTCATACTTTTTTATATGAGTGAGTAAATTTTAAAAATAAAAAAAATCTTAATTATCCAAATAAGAATAATGCCCAGAAAACACTCTAAGCAGAAGACCTTGAAAATACACAATTATTCAATAATATTAAAAGCTAGACTACTTACAAACTTTGCATCATGTTTAATAAAACTATAATTAAAAAAACGTATATAAACCAATATTTAGCACAACACACTCAGGCAATAGCAATAGTTAAATGGTTTTGAAAAAAAAGTAAAATTTCATGTGATACAGTGGCGGCTCGTGATGTTTTCAGTAGAGGAGACTTGAAGCGAAAAACCTCAAACTATCGTTTTATAATGACATTGGCACATTTCCTCACCCACTTTTTCATCATGACCGCGAAAAGAAATTTCTTGAGACGATAAAAATATTACTACATCGATTAATCTATGTAAAATATCTCTATTTTCACGGACCTTCTCATTATAATTTTGTATTTCTATTTTGTGAGCAGAATCTAAAGCATTTACAATATTACGTTTACCCAGCATTTCAAATTTAATACGCGATGAAATATGTTCCTGACATTTTTCATGCCTTTGGAGACCTTAATAATTTTGCAAATTATTAAAACCCACCCTGTCCCAAACGGATAAATTATCATTAGTAAATAACAAACATTGCCAGCAGTATAATTTATTTTTAATAGTTGATGCGGTTAACCAGTCGTTTTTGTTACAATTATTATTGTTAAATCCTCTATTTTGTTTCTCACCTATTACAACTAAAGACGGCAAAGAAGGTGTTGGTCTAGATTTTTGTTTAATTATCAGCTTTTCATTGTAACTGAGAGTATAAAATCATTTTAATAACAAATAATCTACAATGTCCATGCAACTAGAGAAGTTGTTATTGTCACTTTGAGCACTCATTTTTTTAAATAAAATTTTAGATACGTACCAGTAAAATGTAAAAGATTGCTTGTCAAACACAAATTCTTAAAAAACACTTTCAAATTAAACAAAAACACTATTAAGTTACACAAAAACACAGAATCTCGCGAAGTTACAGATCATAAACTACAATACAAATGACAAATGACAAATGTTTTCATTTGACTATTTCCGATTACTGCCGAGAGTGCCGAGGCTTCACGGCGGGCGATCGCGTGGTGGTAGAAGAAGGATGTCTAAATTAAAGAACTTACATGTTAAAAAGAAATAGTTGATGGAGACTAGAGGACAGTGTTGAGATTCATTTGCGGGCATATTGAAGTTAACCGTTCGCGCGTTCAAAGTCGCGCACTGTTAGATACATATGAATGCGCTGGAGGCTTACCGCGCTTAGCGGCCAGCAGCTCCGCTAGCATGGGCCACGGTCCAAAAGCATGGGCTACGTATTCGGAGAGCGCAAAATTTCAAGCACATTCAAAATTCACGTATTTATTTGCTCACTCGAGATCTCAATTAGTAATTAGTTGCATGTGAAAATAGATTTATAACAAAATAAATATAAAAATATGATATAGGTAGGTACTTATGAATGCGCTGGAGGCTTACCGCGCTTAGCGGCCAGCAGCTCCGTTAGCATGGGCCACGGTCCAAAAGCATGGGCTACGTATTCGGAGAGCGCAAAATTTCAAGCACATTCGAAATTCACGTATTTATTTGCTCACTCGAGATCTCAATTAGTAATTAGTTGCATGTGAAAATAGATTTATAACAAAATAAATATAAAAATATGATATAGGTAGGTACTTATGTAATGTAAAATAAAAATAAATAAAAGACATTTTCTTAGCAATGCTACAAACACCGCAGAGGAGGCTTAGCCTCCCCTGCCTCCTCTAAGAAGCCGCCACTGATGTGATACCTCTGCAGCATATAAGCAAAAATGATTGACAAAATCAACTTTTCAAAAATCCATTTATGAAAATATTTCCAAATGATGCATGCTTTATTGGTCTCACTAGAAAAATATGAAATTGTATTTTTAGCACTCTGATATCAAAACCAACACTAATGTGAATTATCCAAGCAAAATTAACTTTTGTCTTACAGAGGGACCGATGTCGCATGATCAACCAACTTATGCGAGTGTACCAGGTATACGAGTCTATGGAATGATGTGTGTGGACAGTAACAAGCGTAGAGGAAGGCCGTTGAGGACCTTACGGTCTCTAGAAATTCCAAAATTTCCTTGGAAACAAGCTGCCGATTTATTTAAGACTGCATCGTGGGATTAAACTTATTAGGCTTTTTTAGACATTGTGATTATCGGTAAAAGTTACTTGCGATAAGTACACTTGCATTTATCTATAATGTAACCGAATTTATTTAATTTTAATTAAGCATATGATTAGTTTAAGTAATAAGTAAATGTCATTTAATACTCAAGAAATATTTGTATGACTTACATAATACTACATGTGCAATAGTGCAGTAATAATAAACTTTATTTTTATTTGAAGCCATATTTAACTTGAAAATTATTATTGTCAGTTTAATATTAAGTATTACTTTGATGTCTAACTCATCTAACATAAGTGGCGATATTTTACAAGACTGACGACAAATTATCTTATTTATTTGGTGCTGATCTCTTTAGTCATCTCGAAAATTTAGTAATTAGAGCTTACAACAAATCTATTTTTAAATATGGCTAAATTAGGAAACAACCAGTTTTACATGACCGCAATAAATGATATATAATAATGAATTTTGTGGCACTCAATTTTGTTTTTATAGTATCTATTTCATGGACTGTACTTTAAACAAATACGAAATTAAAACATGAATTATATTTAACAAGTTTTAGCCCTATAAATGGATTAAGAAATTTACATTGAATTGCATGTAACATTGATTAAGAAATTGGAGATAACAAAATTTTGCATTTGGTTAATTTTTATATACCATTAGTGATTTTTAATTCAATTTTATTTACATTCCAAAATTAGGTTTTCATTTAAATATTTAAAGAATTTATAAATATATTTGCAATTTTGCTAATCTGAAATATGTTCATTGCATTAAGTTGATCTATGAACTGGCTGATTTATTTATAATGTGTGAAAGTGTACAAATATAAAATTGTAAGAATCTCCTGATCCATTTATTAGGTAAAAATTATTACTTAAATGTAAAACAGGAATTTTCCAACTGTACGAGACATATTTTGTTCAAGAAGCAAGTGAAACTGATTGAAATTTAACCATCTGTCTTTCTAATATTTTATCTTTACTTTTAGTATTATTTATATTATTTAATAATATATACTCGACCATGCAATTTACTATATTAATCTCTGTATATAATTCATACTTTAATAAAATGTTTGCCAACACATTTTATTTTAATTTATAAATTTTGGCTTCCTTCCCAATCGAATTAAATTATGAATATAGTTGTACTCACCCAAAATATTGGTGTTTACTTGGATATCTGTGATATACATCGGTTCCACCAAACGCTGCTCCTGGCTCTCAAATGCTTTTTTAAATGTTTCCCGAATACCAGATTCCAAAGTTGAAATAATTTGAGGAGTAATATCTTGAGGCTGCACATCTATTTTGAGATCAAACTTGCTGATTACAAAGGCACAGTTCATTAATGGTTCCTCACAAAGAGGCCCGGCTTCACACAAATTATCAAAAGCTTTGACTATGCAGTGATCAAAAAGTGCTCTCTTGTCATATCCATTTAGCTCCAGAAATAAATTTCTCGGATAATTTAATGTATTATTAATTAAAAGGTTTATATAGTCATTCCTGCGCCCTATACTCCAAATATTATCGCATAAGCTTTTCCAGCACTCGCCAGCAGACTCAAATGCAGTTTTTAAAAGTTCTTTCACATGTAGAATGCCTCGCTTGATTAATTCACTTTTAAAAACTTTTTCTCTTTTATTTAAGCCATTTTCAGGTTTATCGTTAGATTGCTTAGCAATATCTACAAAACTTTTATGTTGATGTTCCTCTACGGTTCTCAAAAGATCATAACTATTTTTTATAATACTGCTAATACAGTTTGGTAGAGATACACATTTAACCGATAATATAAATTGAACAGTATCTAGCTCTATCCCACTATTCGGCTCTGAAATTTCATTAATGACTGTCTCTCGTAATGACACCATAGGACTTGAAACTTGGAAGTTGATTTTTGCAAATTTTGACTTTAAATCTTCAATACACTTCTGTAAATGTACGTCGCCCGCTGTTAATATTACAAGCTCACCGGTTTTTTGCATCACTACTTCAACACAAGAATCGCTTTGCATTAAAAGTTTTAAACCTTGGTGCAAAATTGGTAATTCTTTTGGATTAGTAGGTTCTATAGCATGTCGTACTACAGGATTCGTGACAAGTCGCTCAGTTATAGGCACAATACTTAAAGTTGAAGATATTGTTGCGGTTCGTATAATATGACCTTCTAGTGCTCCAATTCCACAGAAGTTTCCCGCAGGGATTGAATCGACAAGCATTAATTCTCTACCAAATAACATATATAGTTCTTTTATAACAACTTTGACCACATTTTTATTATTTTTTAGATACTCGTCTGAGTTTTCTTCTATTTGTTTTATATTGGGTAGATAAGAGTTCGTCATTATATATACAGACTGATTCACCCGAAGGGTACCAGTAAAAATTCTAGCTAGTGCAATTATCACTACATCATTGTCAATATACTGATTTTCTTCAGGTGTTTCTTCATTTTGAGTATCTTTTGATTTCTCTTCAATGTCTTTTCCGGCGGGCACTATATTAGTACCATCACGTGGCTTTGGAATAAATACTTTTGGTTTGTTCTGAGAGAGATTATTTTTGTTTACACAAAACATTTTCGAAACATATGCAATAGTGGGAGCAGTATTTTCTACTGAACTTTTCATAAAGTAAGGAATTACACTTTCTATGCAATTATTTAAATCCTGGTCCTCGCAGAAACGGTTCATATTTAATAAATACTCAATTTTTCTTTTATCCATTTGACAAGGAGGCGGAATAATTTTTAAACACTGCAATAGTATTGTAGACGACAAAGGCATCCAAGCTTGCAATATTGCTCTTACTTGTACTTTAGGATCATTGTGTGTCATATCTCTCGTAACATTTTTAATTTTTAGCCTTTCTAGAATAACACTCGTTCTGTCTTTTTCCATACGAATAATGATGGTGTCATAAATTTGCACAATAGTTTTCAAACAGAACTGGATAAATAAATTTGTTTTTTTCCTATCTATAGCACCAGTTTTGATTTCTTTCTTGGAATCAATATAACAGTCAAAATCCCATATTTTTTTATTCAAAGATTCAACAGTTTCGTTTCTAACTAGATCAACAAATAATCCGGCAATTTGCTTAGTTGTAAAACCCCAAGCGTCGATTGCACTTGCAAAAATTACATTTCCGGTATCTGGACTAAACAGCAGACCAGTATCTTCGATATCTACATCATTATCATACTGGTATTCATAATGATATAGTTCTGCGATAATAGCATTACAATCTTCTATAGCTCTTAATACACACTGGAAAATTTCTTCGATATCTTTCTTCAGCTCAACAATTAATCTATCAAATTTATTTAATATTAATATCATTTTAGCTTTTTCCTCAAATGCTTTTTTAATAGACTCTCGAGTTTGAACACAAACTCCTTCGACTAAATCTACTAATATAATAGCACCATCACAAACCTGAAAACAGGGAATATTTAATAAAATTAATTTCTTCGTTTTTGCTACTCACCCTTAGAGCTACCCCAACTTCAGAAGAAAAATCAATGTGCCCTGGTGTATCGATGACATTTAACAGTATCTTTTTATTTTTTCCATCTTCTTCATCATAAACTAAGTTTAACAACGACACGGCACTGCTCTTCATAGTTATTCCTCGTTCTTGCTCATCTGGTCTATCGTCTAAATATCGTAAAAATCCAGCCATTCGTTTGCTTACCAAACGATTAGTCGCAAGCAGTAAATCTGACACAGTAGTTTTTCCATGATCAACATGTGCTAGTACGCAAACATTCCTAATACATTTGGGGTCTCGCATACAAAAGTTAAGTTCTTCTAATGTTGGTTTCAATGATTCCATCTTAAAAAGCATAAATATTTTTAACATACCTTACAATATTTTAACAAAATTGTATAGGTTTGATAGTATTTATTTAATAGTTATTAATAATAACTTACTTTGAAACTATATTGCAAAATAACTATTCAATGATGAAACCAATTTTATAAATTTTATTCCTCCTGTGACACAAAATTATGAAATTACAATTTTTTAAAATTTCAAATAAATATAGGTTAACTAGTTATTGAATTGGGATAAATATTAGAGATACACTAATGCTTCTAATATATTTAGTTTGGGATAAATAATAGGGGAACTATATATGTCCTACTTTAATCAGATATATGCAAATGAAAGATGTACATTTAAGTTCCATTTTTAGTCCTCAAGCAATGCTATTGGTTACAGTCATATTATTCTATGAATCGCCATGGCATATAATGAAATTGTCAGCATTGTCAATTGCCAACTGTTTAATGTTCTTGTTCCTCGTTTTAAAATGCAATTTTAGATAGTGTGCCACATTCACATTCTGTGAATGTCTGGTTGTGGCTGACTGATATAGTTGACTACAATAAAAATAATTTGTTAATTAAGTTATATTTCATATATCTACATTTATTTCATTAGCATTACAAGATCTGTTTTCTGTTTGAAAAAACAGGCATACAACGTACAACTTGTGATTGGCAGAAGAAATGATTGATGACTGTTTTAAAAAATCGAAGCGAAAATATATTTTCGGATATCGTGATCGTGTTGTTCGCGAGAAATAGCCTAACAAATAGGTTACATATTTTTAAACAAATCGACATAACCTAAATGCTTAATAATAATAAATAATGTTTAAATAAACAATATCCGAAGGCAGCAACAAACTAATATATTGTATACATTCTATTCCTCTATAGTAAATAATGATAACTTTATCGCAACGTTTAAAACGAAAAACTCAAAGTGACGAAGCCAATACTTCTAGAGCTTCAATTAGAGATAGACTTTTAGTAAAAGAGGCCCAGGAAATGTCCCAACTTCTTCCAGCTTGTTGTTCTGTACATTACGCAAATGAGAATGATTTAAGTAAATTCACTTTAGTTGTTAAACCAACAGAAGGTTATTGGGAAGGAGGTATATTTAAATTTGAAATAAATGTTACCGATGAATATAACATGGTTGTAAGTATACTAAACCATGCATATAATGTTAAAATTTAAATATGAATGTTTTAGCCTCCAGTTGTTAAATGTATTACTAGGCTATGGCATCCAAATATAACGGAGTCGGGAGAGGTATGTTTATCACTACTTAGAAGACATAGTGTAGATGGAATGGGTTGGTCCCCTATTAGAAGGTTGAATGATGTAGTATGGGGCCTTCATGCCTTATTTACCGTAAGTTCATCAATTCAAACTGAGAATGAAACTTATTCTTGTTTATTACTTTTTATATCCTTATTAGTAAGCAGTGTTCAATTTTAATATCAGTATTTAACAATTTGCAATACAGTTCTAATATATGTTTTATTGTTTTGTTTTTATATTATATTCAAAGAATTATTGAATTCTGCAATGTATAGTTATTTGTTTGTAGGATCTATTGAATTTTGAAGATCCCCTCAATGTAGAAGCAGCAGATATGTATAGGCATTCAAAAGAAGAATTTAAAATGAAAGTTATGGAATATGTAGCGAACTATGCTAAAGATTAAAATATTTATAAGTATTTAAATGTCTTCTACATGTAACTGTTTATATATTTCTTTGTGTAAACACTGTAAATTTTTTCTAGTTTTAAATATCGTGATAATTTGCATTTTATTTTTTTTTAACAGAAATTTATGTATAATATGCAGTAATAAAAACTATTTTCTGTATTGCAAGTTACAGTTTTTTAGAAGAAAAAAAACTAGCTGAATATTTTTTTTATATTTTATTAAACCAAGCGATATAAAGCATTCTAAAATTTTAAATATTAAATATGACATGGGTAATAATAATATTCATAAACTCAATTGAAATATATATTTGACAACATTTTATTAAAGTCTCTGTAATAACTGAAACTTATTGTTACCTTTGATTGCAATCTTATACTCGACAAATAACATAAAAAATTACTTTTTTATTTAGTAGTAAAATTTAATTTAATGTTGCCAAATCTTATAAAAGTATAAAAATACAAATATAAAAATATTTTTTTTATAAAATCAAACAATATATAATACATATGAGTAGATATAGAATATGGCAGGAATTGTGAACTAGGATAGGTAGATGTTACGTAATATTTTTCTACCACATTTCATCGTTGTATATCTTACCTGCTAGGTACTTATATTTCCTTGAAATATATAAGAAAGACATCAGAAGAAAGGAGTAAAAAAAAGTTGTATAAGTATTGGAAGAAGAAATACTAGGTGCAAGAAGTTAGCTGTTGCCGATATCTTTAAAAAATTGTAAGTAGTATATATTTTGAACGATATTATTTTAAAAAGTAAGTGATGTATAATTTTGATAATAAAATCAGATTTAATATTGCAATCCACTAAAAAAACAATCAATTATTGAAACAAATAGAAGAAAAAAATGAAATTTTTAACAAAACTTTTGAATTCAAATGTTTTATAAGTTTATTCTTACATCATTAAATCAGCTTTAGTAACATAAGTCAGAAGTAATATTTAAGATAGGTAGCAAATAATAATAAAAATTGTTTTTAATAAAAAAAATGTGATGGTTTATATTCTTCAAACTTTCTTAAAGTTTTTATGAAATTATGAATAGGTGACTGAAAGTCTGATAAACTATTTTAAATTTGTAAACCTTAACAGGTGTATAAATTTTATTTTTAATGAGTGAATGACATTTTTGCTAAATAGTGCCAATTTATAATAACATATATTTGTCAGACTAACAAGCTCCTCAGCAAGTTAATATTTTCTGTAAGGTAGAGGAGCAACTTGCTTCCTTTTGTTAACTCTACCACATTTGATTTCTTTAGTTTCTGGTACAAGATTGTCAGAATTAGCAACAGCTACAATATTTTTTGGTATATACCTGTTGTTGAAAGCTTCCCTTCCATTTGCATTTTTGCAATATTCTAATTGGCAGCCACATGGAAAATTATCTTTAAAGACCTCACATTTTGTGCCAGTTAAGTTGCATTCGCAAATGTCTGGATCACAGTACAGGTTGCAACTGCATGGTTTCTTAACTTTTTGAACAATATTCTTTTTATTTTCATCTTCATCCACAAGCTCAACTGGTACTTGAATAGTGTGTAGAATTATATCTCTTTCTTTGCTGTTTGCAGGTAGGACCAGTTTGTGGATATCTTCACTATTGTCGTCATTCTGGTTCATAGCAGCAAAATTTCTCTTTTGTCGTACCTCTTCTTCAGCTTCAAAAGCATCTACTGGAAGAAGGTTTGAATAAAAATGATGTTGTTCCATATTTACAGCTATATCTCCTTCTATGGGTATTGTGGAATGTGGCTGTGCCCTTTCGAAATAATAAACAGTAGTTTGCGTAAATCTCAAGTGGGATTTTCCTTTGCTCCCAAGAGATGATTTCTTCAAAATACTGCTCTTTTTAGGATTTGTTAAAAGTGTCTTCAGGAAATTTTGGCCCCATCTCACTTCATAAGGTTTTGTGGGTTTTAAATCAAATTTTGGAGGAAGCTTGTATTTGCATACTACCATAAAGCCTGTTTTCTCAACTACTGTTGTGTTGTGAGACATGGCCTGATCACTTGGGCCAGTCTCTGATTGAATAACAATTTTAACCTTCGACTTCTTACCACCTCTTCTTCCACTATATACTTTTTTTGTTTCTTTCTATGTTAAATTAAAATTGTAAGTAAACAATTAAGAAATATTTGAACGGCTTACCTTTGCTCCAACATTTTCAGCAGCCATTTTGTCTTCACGTATGTTCTTATCAGTTGAACAGCATTCCTGTAACGTTTCTGCACAAACAATTTTTTGATCTGTTTTCCCTTTTCTAGATCTGGTTTCTCTGATATTTTTCTTTTCCATTGTATTATTAAGTCTATTCTGCAGGAAAATTTGGAAGATAAGAGGAGCTCTTGCGGACCTTTTTCACTAAGATATGCACGCCTTCTGACAAGCTTCTGTTCTGCACGGTAAGCATATTCGAAATTGATGTTACCAACTCCTAAGGTAATTTTTTAGTTACCACTTAAAATATCACTACAGATGTTACTACTTTTCAAACACTTTTTTAAAATGTTGCAGAAGTCATCATTGATCAATTTTAATTTTACAGATTTCCAGGTAGTGTTAACTTGCAAGGAAGGTATCCGTATGAATAATTGCCTTTTTGTGATAAATGCATCATAAATATTAACCTTATCTGTTGAGCGTTCGGTCATAAAGACGAAGAGTGTTGCTTCTATTTTTCTTCAGATTACAACTTTATCTATATTTGATTAAAATATTTTCCATGTTAGAAGTCAAAGGGACTGAATAAAACCAGAAGAAAAAAATTTTTAATAAAAAGATAGTGCTATGAAATATGAGACTTATACTGGGTGTCCCATTTTAAAGGAAATTACTTGCCTAAAATCCTAAAAATACATGCCTTAAAAACTATTTGCTGCATAAAAAAATGTTTTAAATAAAAGTTGCAACAATTATCGGGAAAAGAAATTTTGTTATATTATTTTCCTAAAAATTCTAGTCCTTCAAACGTCCAAAGGGCAACTTTAATTTTTTTTAATGGCAAATGCTTTATTTTGGATATCTTTCGTTTGAAACTCTTTTTTTTTAAATATATACTTCGAGTTATTCAAAGAATACTATTTTGAAGATCTCTTTTGCATTAGGTTATAGAGAGAATATTTATTTTCAAATTTAATTTTTCTAAATTGCTACTTTACTTCATAATTCGATATTCACACCATCATTGAACATGTCATATACATAAGAAAGTACTACACAAAAAGATGATGCCAAAAAAGAGGATTTTATAAAAATTGTAATTAATTAATCTCACGTCTACAATAAATTCATATAGTTTGTGAAAAATCTTGCATTGTCAACCAAGTGAGATCTTAAAATAGTAGGAAGAGTTATAAATGGACAACTAACTTGTAGACAGGCAGCTTGCCATGATTTTTCAACATCCCCATATTAGTTAGTCTTCGTGAAATTGAATAATTTTTGGTGGTTCCAAGATATAGTGTATGGACTTCCAAAAACTGCTCATTACCATCCATATGACATTACGTTGAATCAACAGCTTACTGAAGGTAACAGAAGATGAAAGTTTTGTAAATGGGTCAGAAGAGCAATAAATAATCAGCCACAGTTTTTTCATATATGCTCTGTAACTACTGATCTTTTGAAAATCCACATTATTGAGAAATTGATTATCAGTATTAGTGAAGTTTAAAGTTTAAATGCCTGGTGTGGTATTCTTAATCAAAATTTGATTGGACCACATTTTTTTGACGAAATTTATTTGAATTTCTACAAAACCACTTCAATAATATTTTGGATGATATTAATATCAATAGTGGGTAAATAATATGGTACCAACAAAATGATACGCCTCGTCACTGGGCCTGTTTATTTTGAAATTACTTGAATGAAGTATTCCCAGATTAGATTAGCAGAGGTACCATTTGCTAGCCCACAAGATTCACTGATCATACCCCAATGGACTTCTTTCTTTTCGAATATGTTGAAAGTGTGATTTATCGTAATCAGCCTATAACACATAAAGATATGAAACAGTGTATTAGAAGTGCATGTATTAGCATATAATGGGCGAAGTAAGACTCCATTGTAAAAAACATAAATTGCCATTAAAAGAATCAAAGTACTTGGAGGGATAGGATTTCTGGGAAAAAATATAACAATATTTGTTCTATGCAGTGAATAGTTTTTAAAATATTGTGCTGCTTATTTTAAAATGATTAATAGAAATTAATAACAAATAGTAGAATATTGTTGAAGCAGTTGAAATAAAACTGATAATAATAAATAAAACTGTAAAGATTACATTTTTGGAAAAGAGATAAAAAAATACTGCACTATTCTGGTGGTCATACACGATGCGGTTTACCCGAAGGCAGGCAGCAAACTGTAATGTTAATGATTGTATTGGCCGGAAGGCTCAGCTTGAACTCTCAATCCCCGGAAAAACTGCCAACACTTGAAACTTTGCCTGCCAATTTGACTTCTCGCATGCAAGTTTAACCATGTATATGTGAGGAGTGCGTACAGGCCAAGAGTTACAACAACGGGAAGCCATTTAGAATGTCTGCGATTTATCTCCATATAAGCGTATGGTAATTAATAATTATATAAAATAAAAATAGTATACGGTGATTTTTTTATCATGGAAAATGATCTTTGTTAATGGCTGAAGCAAAGTGATACAAACAATTTTTGTGTGGCAATGCTTGAATTTAAGGCTTCAATTTTTTTTCTCAGTAGCATATAGTTTTTTTTAACAGATATTGAAAGAACGTTTCAATATAAGTTTCAAATTTTTCTTGTGTTTATAACAGTTGAAAAGATACAGACTACTTATTGTATAACTGGAATATTTCATTTAGTACATTAAAACATGGGCCATTTGGTGCAACAGGAAAGCTTGACGCAAACCACATTACATTTATAAATTTGTTAAATTTTTATTCTGAAGTGAGTGTTCGGGTAGTTAAAGGGTTAATGAAGGAATTGTGTGTAAGGGTATTTCCTCGATCTTCCATAAGTGCTATTTTCTTCATAATAATTTTTTCTATTTTTATTTGCTCCATCATTAGTATCTACACAGATACTTGAACTATAGATACTTGCAATAGAATATCAATAGTTAATTGTTTTGTTACAATGTTTATTATTGCTCAAATGAGCAATGAATAATAATAAGTATTGCATAAATATGCTATACTTATTTGTAAATTAAAACACTGCCTATTGTTTTTGCAAGGCCTATCTAATCTAAATTGAATACTGATATGGTAAATGAAAAATTCAAGTTACACAATAACTGGTCTGTATCTTTTAAACTATTATAAACAAGAAAAAGTTATTTAGAAATCTGTAAAAAATTATTCTGAAAAATCAACTGTCACGACGTCCAGCGTTGTTTGGTTACGGTTTCGTTATCTACTTTAATTTCAAGTCTCAGTCACCCCAAACAAATTTTGTTTGAGAGTCCCCCAACCTATATTGAATTTTACCCCAATTATATTTTTTTGTGATAGATCAACTTTGCCACAGCCTGTACTCCTATACTGTACCTGTATAAGTACACACTTTTATAAAAGAAATTTGAAAGGATAGTGTCGAAAGTGTTGACAATTAAAGTTAATCGAAAACTGAACTATTGCTATTTTCAACATATTTTTTAAATTATGCATCGTTTAAAAATTAGTCAAATAAACTAGATTTCAAAGTTTTAGAACGCGACATCTATAACGTAAACGTGAAATTAATGGAATTAATAAGAAGAAAACTAATTTAAACATTAGTTGTAATATTTTGAAATACCTTTTGCCAAATAATAATATAACTATATGCTATATACTTTTATAACAGTATGTTAAAGGATTAAATGTATGTATGTATGTATGTAGTCATCAAATAATAAAATATGCGTTTGCATATTTTAAAAAAGTAACAGCGAATAGTTTTCCTCTCAATGAACTTGTTAATTATGCTTTTGCTGTATAGATGACGCTTACTAATTTTTTTCTGCTATATCAGACACACTTTGCTTTTACTAATAGATATTATGTTTTACAAGTTAAACCCTTTTAAACCTAAATTTAAAATTATAAAAATCTTAAATTTTCCATTACCAGTGCTTTCGAAAAGTAACGAATAAATAATTCATTATTTTTGAAATTGAGTTTTCGAAAAAATCTCTTGCACGTCGATTTTGTTTTTAAAAAGGCACTTTTTGACATACTTACGACCCATATTTGTAACGTCATCGTTGTTGGAGATATTGTGAAAATTAAATTTTAAAATTATTTTTATGTAACACCATAATTTTTCATGATGTATATATGTAGAATGACACGCTCTTTCAAAAGGCATGGCCAAAATTGGGGGTGGCTATTTAAAAAAATTGTCGATGACTTCATATCTCAATTTCAAAAATAATTTATTTATTCGTTACTTTTCGAAAGCACTGTTAACATGTTTTACTAAATTTAATGTGCAGCTAATGAGTAACTAAGGAGTCACTTTATTTAATGTGTTTTTTTTCCTGTAAAATCGAACAGTTTTATATTAGAATTAATAAATAATTAATCGGGAACATATTTAAACATCCTGTCTTTATGTTATTCGTATGAAGAATATAATAACAATGATAAAATATTTTTTTACTACAACAATGGATCTACCAGCTAAGTAAATTATTATTAGATATGTAGTACATATCTAAACAAAATATTGTCAGGTACAATAAGTAGCTATTGTTCAATAATTGATTGATAAATAATCTTTCATACTTAGGTATATACGACGTTGCGAAAGTGATCTAGTAAATAATCTCAATGGATAGGCAGTCAATCATTTTTTCAATAAATACTCAAAGTTGATACTGATAAATATAACTATCTTAGAATATGCATATTTATGAATCCTAAACGCACGTCAACAATTTTATGGATATTGAATTTTTTTTGAAGAAGTTAACACATGCATTTGGCCTACATTTCATAAGCCAACTTTATAATCAGGTTCATGGTCACAGCTGTTAAGTAAAAATTATATAAGCTTCTCAAAAACTTACTTTCATTTATCAGTGAGGAATTTATATATGCATGAATACTTTTAGTCGGTATATGTGGTATATTATGTAATAGTTCAAAACATTGATATTTATAGGGCAAAAAATTCAGTTAACAATATTGTTTAATTTTTATTTCTTAAGTGTTGAAAAAACAATTGTATTTAACAATTACTTTCAATGCAAAAGCTTAAAATTGATTGTTCACCAGTCACCTACTGGTACTAAGAAATACAATAGATACAGTAATGTGATTTCGATAGTTTAGTGAAGGGAATATTATGCAAAAGGTGTCTATTGAGTGCCTTGAACTTTCCTGGTCCATTAAAATTCCAACTGAATACAACAGAATGCAAATAAAATTTCAGAATCAAAAAAATATATATTTATTTCAAATGCACTTCACGCCTGCCACCAATAGGAACTTAAATTATAGTAAATCAGTACAAAAGAAAATAGTATAAAAATAAAAGGGTCTTTCAGCACTTATAATTAACAAAAGAACTAAAAATATAAATTACAGTAAATATTTTAAATTTCTTTTCATGTTCATTATTTTGCTAATATATTTTAAAAACAATTAACTTTTTATGCAATATATTACAGCATTTGAAAAATACGTAAGTATGTAAAAGAATACAAATATTTTTACACCATTTTAATAATGAAAGTGAAAAAGAAATTATATTTTAAGAAAGCATTTTGCGTATAGCATTCTTGTTTTTTCGTATTCTTATCGTTTTACGTTTTTATAATGTTGAAAACATGAAACGACAATCTTAGATTTTTATATCAATTTAGTTGTTTGTATGCTATTTGCATGATGATGATGAATCGTCTTTTCGGGATTTATAGTTGTCTATTCTGATTTTATGTGTATCGATGGAAGATCAAATGCTTATATCTTTCAAATTTAAAAATTAATTTTCGAAAAATATTTCATTCATTGATTCTGATATTAATATCATTTTTGTAGCTTTTGATCAACCAACATTTTAATTATCGCAGATTATTACAGCATTAGCGGCAGTCACCATCACAAATGACATCTCCGTTTTTTAAAATTTCCTCATCGGAAAGAATCACTGTTTTAATGTCATACACTTTATCCTTCACACGGACTTCCAGATTCTCCCCTGCATACGACAACAAAGGAGAAATCTCAACTTCATCACATGCAACTTTACCCCCCGCCTTTTCAATGTAACTTTTATGTAAACTCAGAAGGTCGCGACGGGAAGTAAAGGGACAATCTTTTCCAACACTGTCAGCATTTTTCAAAGCACTAAATTCACTATTACGGGGTACTTCCCAAGTTACGAATTTTTTTGCGAACTGAAACACGTCAAATACAAACTTTTCCACTTTTATTCCATTCGGAACGGTAGGTTTGATTTTTTCACCATTTTCGTTCACATAAGGAATTTTTTTCTTTGCAACGTGTAGTTTCAAGTCGCGTTCAAAATTTGTGGCCACTTTATTTAAAAAGTCTGTCGAGAAAAAGTGGTTGCAAATGTTTCCAGCATTAAAGACTAATTTCCCGTCATTGTCTCTTAAACTAGCTGTGGCTTCGGTTATTTCACTATATTCTACCACTTGAAATTTACCATCAACTTGACAAACTACCCCTACTGCTTCAGTAGGCTCAGCTTTACTGACAACTTTAGCGCCACAATCAGCTTCTTTCTTAATGCAGTAGCCTACGAAAACTGGATCCGCTACTTTTATTAAAATATTGTCTACACTGTGCACGTGAACGTATTTAATTCCTCTTTTCTTCATGTCTTCTAAAATACCACTTTTCTGTAAAGAACGATATATTCCTCCATTGCCATCTGGAGCCAATGCCACTAAATATTTTTCATCTAAAAGTATCTTCCCATCAAAATCATAACAAGGAAGTAAACCTTGCTGGAACAACTTCACGTCCTCTTTATTTAAACCAAAGTAATCATTTTTTCTTAAGAATTCCTTAGTAGTGAAATTTGTTGGACCACTTGTCATGATATACCAGCAAATTTTTCCCGTTTTACCAGTTTGCTGTTTGGCCAAACTCATCACTCTTCTAATGCGCTCAGCCTGAACTTGGAACAAAGTTTTTCCTGAAGGTAAACCAACTGAATACATTCCTTTAGGGTAATTTACCCCAAGTCTTGTCCCTTGACCACCAGCCAATAACAAAACAGCGACTTCATTGTTAGCTATAGCTTCCAAACCAGCGCATTTATATTCAGCCAAGATTTTCTCGTTCACACTTTTTTCGGATTCGAATTGTTCTGGTGGAATAGGTTTCATTCGGCTATCCAGCTTCTGGACATCTTCAGACATTGCATTTTGGGCTTTTGAAAAAATATTAGTCGCTTCTTTGAAATCGATGGTACCCAGTTGCTCCAAAAATTGTGTCTGTTCTTTTTCGTTCAGCTCATCCCAGAATCTTAACAACTGAGATTGATGACAGTCCGAGAGGATTTTTTTAATTTCTGCTACAGTCGGCATGATGTTCGAAAAATAACTAAGAAATGCACACCCTCATTCACTTTTTAAAGACATTCGTTCAGTGGCAAGCGCGCCGAATGACATGATATGCGGTAGTTACCTTGTGTATATGCCACGCTCGCGGTACCACCTGAGTGCACCACTCTAATCTCGAGAATGTCAAGCCTCCAATCCAGTGGCGGGCGACTTACCCATATGAATTATGGAACTTCACCAGAACGACAAAAACTCAATTCTTCAGCAATAGTGGACGACATGTAACACATAAATGCTCTAAAACGCACGATAGATAAAAATATTTACAAAAGAAGGTGCGTTAACATGAATATACTATTTTATAAACAGTTATTTTAGACGGTCCAATAAATATCAGGAATTGGTGTTCGTGTTGGGAAAATTTCATTTGTAGCGGAAGAAAAAGTTATCAAGGTTAGTGTTTACAAATGCAAGGTTGAATCAGAACAAGAATACGCCTACTTTGTTGATACCTAACGGCGCCTTATTATTTCTGTATTTGTATATTTGCTTTCTACTATTAGTATTTACCGCAATATTGTTAGTGATTACATAACATTTTTATTTTAATAGAATAGAATTACAAAGTGAAATTTTTTAATGTAAAACCATGATGAAATTTGATTGGAGTACTGAGTGTGCAATTTTTAGGTCATCGCCATATATTTTTAAAGCGATTTAAAAATTCTGAAGCGTCACAAACATTAATTTCGGTAACATTGCTTTTAATAACTTCTGTCGTCACAATAAGCAAAACATAAGAAATGTATTACAATTAAAATAAATGCAAAATAATATTTTTAAGTCAGATATTGAGCGTGAGCATTAACTTTAATTATTGTCTCCACTATTCAATTATTCTTTTATAGTTAAAATTGTAATAAGCCTTACAACAATTGACAATTACGAGGCATTATGCAGGTTGGCAATTAATGGGTGTGATGTCACAGAAATTTATTTTTTTTACATTTTTCTATATTAAACACGGTAAAATAAAATCAGAAAAAAATAATTAATCTTATTTTCAATCCTTCTATCCAAATAGACTATTTCTGTACACTGTTCTATTATGCTTAATTTAAATTAAAAAAAAAATAAATTAAACAATAATATCTGCAAAAATGATTGTCCTCTCGAATAGAAGCTAAGAATTTTTGTTTCCTAAATACCACTAGGAATCATTTATATTGTCCCTAAAATATTTAGTAGCGTAGAAATAATAGGGTTCTTAGCGAGAATTTCAAAAGAACGAACAGATCCATCAACAAGATTTATGTACGGAACAATAAGAACATCAAAATTTTTGTTATGACAAAAGGCCGAACAAAGTTCAAGTTAATAATGCATATTATTTTCATCTTAGGACAAACCTGCAACATCTGTTAAGCCAAACAGACAGACGAAGGGTATAAGTTAAATAGACGAACACTAAATTTCGTATTTATGTTATTTTGGTATTTGTGCTGTATATAGAATTAGATCCCATGAAATCTCCACCAAAACTTCAACAAAGTTTATAATTCTATAATTTCTACACTAAAACAAAGAAACTGTAATTTTTTATTATGCGCTTCTTGGTCTGTTCGTCGTTTTGAAATAACATTATTCTATCATCTCCGCCACTGGTTAGCATATATGCATTGGAACACATATTTATTAACCAGTGGCGTGTACAGTATATTTTTACTTTTATCAGTTAACTCATTACCCAGTTTTATCAATATAAACCAAATGTTTCTTTTGGGGCAAATAATCCAAGGAACAATAATCTGAAGTTTTGATACAGATTTAGAAAAACACTAGTTATATATACAGCGTGTCCAAAAATGAAATTGAAAAAACGAAATCCTTGATTTTTTATTTTATAAAAAAGTTATTATTGTTTAAAACATTCTGGATATTTTCAACTGTAAAAAAATGTAGATTGGAAGGGCCCAATATGTACAGTGGCCGCAACATAAAGGTTTAAGCAAACTAACACGTATACTACTTTTAAAAGGGTTAGTCGGTATACTATTAATAAACATTGAGACATCAGGTCGTATCGATAAATGTTTTTGTCTCATCAGCACATGTGAGGGGCAAACGGTTACGTCGTCATAATTTAAACGAGCTTGAAACCTTTATGTTGCGTCGTCTGTACAAGGCGCTTTATATTGAGAAATGTAGCAATAATATGGTCTATAAAACTGAACAAATCGCTTAACTGTTCCGTTAAAAATCACAGAAAAGCACTTTCATAGTTGGGCGTGAAACTGATTAAAAAACTTAACCGTTAACTAAAAAATGTTTACCAATAAAATAAGAATACGTATCAGTGCAAAAATTGTCATGATTTACTTTTATGCTAAAATGGGTTTACAAAATTTTAAATATCTCTGTATATACTTTTATTTTCACATATAACTCTGATATAATCTAGCATTTTTACATACGTGAGCATTCTTTAGTGTCCTAGAGGTTCATACATGATTTACGCATGCGAGAAAAGACGTAACTTTCCGAGTTATATGAAAAACCACTTACGGACTTTAATCTGTCATACATATAGCTACAGATTATAGCCAACAGTTTTCACGAATTTTAAGAAAAGTTACAAGATTATAAACACAAGCAGCTCTTTAGAAACTAACTGTAAAAAAATGCATAGAAATGTTTACATACAAAATATATTTCAATTTCTAACTTTTTATATATTTTATAGATTAGGTATACAAATTATGTGTCGTTCAGTTCCTTATTGCGTTGTATTCAGTATTGATTTAAAAAATGAAGAAAGTGAAAGTTGAAATTAGAAATTGTTAAGGTCTCCAACTGACATTAAAATAGTAGTACAAAACCCGTTTTACCTTTCAATTTGTTGACTGTGTGACCTCGTCTTTATCCACCTCATTCGGTGTTAAAATATAATAAATTAATTGTTCTTTTTGTATTATTGAATTAAATTTTAGGTTGAAATGAGATTCCCAATGTAGGTGCCTCTAAATTTGGTTGTGACATCATTGACAAAAATACATTTTGTTAATAAAAACGAGAGGAGAATACCCACTTAAAGTTGCAGAATTTTATAAATGAATTCTTAAAGTGCTTTGTTACACATATGTATGTAAACATTTTTATCAGTATTACAGATGGTATCTATCTATTAGAGTAATTTCTTAAAATTATGGTTACGCTGTGGAATTAACCACTCCAGGGTTTTTAATTAAAACTAGAAATTTGCGTTACAAAACCTCTTATCGCTATTGATTTTTTAATTTTAGATAATATGAAGGGTTTTCGAAGGATATGGGTGGTTCCAATGATTCCAAGCAACTTGAAATGTATTGATTTTATAAAGATATTCATTTTAAGTGATTTTAAATCGTTTTTTAATAAACATTCGCGAAGCACAGAATAGCTAAATCCTATGCACTCGTATGACAAAAATTTAAACTTGAGTTTTCGATTTATGTGGCTTATTACTATAATTGGTAAATATTTACTTTAGGGAAAACCTCTTTTCAAAATTGTAACCCCTATGTATACATTACATTAGGTTGAAGTTACAATATAACGCATATTCATTTTGACAACACATGAACTGAACCTAGCAAAGGGTTATACAGAGTGTCCGGAAATGATGAGCAAAAAATTCAAGGGATAATTTTAGACCGAAAATAAATGCTACCTCTTTCTATAACATTTTCCCAAAACTGATTATTAACGGAGTTACAGGGTGCAGTTTTTTTGCAATACCTTTTGCCACACTCACAATATTTTGACGAAATTTCGTATATGGAAATGTGATAATACCGCACCTGGAAAGGACAATATATCGAAAAACATTGTCAGAAAGCTCAGTCAAAATGTACACGCATACATAATAAAAATATACGAATACTGTCTCAGAAATACATGTCTTCCAAGGGAATGGAAACAAGGGGTAGTCATAACCATTCCAAAACCAAACACGGATTACAAAAAGGTCGACAACTACCGTCCAATCGTTTTGCTTTCACCGTTCTGCAAAACAAGAAACCCACATGTTACAAGACGCAGGAGATTTCCAGAAAAAACAATATGGGAGGAACTCATCAATCTCAGAACACAATAACTTTTGTTCTTTTTTTCTGTTTTTTTTT
Organism: Monochamus alternatus; assembly: GCA_037114965.1. Taxonomy (NCBI): domain Eukaryota; kingdom Metazoa; phylum Arthropoda; class Insecta; order Coleoptera; family Cerambycidae; genus Monochamus; species Monochamus alternatus. The sequence continues at coordinate 24,054,629 of CM073432.1, read as the reverse complement.
GCACCAAAAACATAAAAACAAAATAAATCTCATACATACCATAACAATAGTGTAAAACTGAAAATGTATTTAAATAGGCTGAAGGACCTCGGTCAATGGCCTTTTGGGTTATACTCAATAAATATCATTTTTTCTTTCTTCTTCTTTATTCAAAATAATCGTATACTACGTACTTTTGATAACAATCCGAGACTGAGCTCTCGGAAGGCAGCTCAGCAGCTTCACATTCCTAAGTATAAAATATTACGAACACTACACGATCACCACACTTTTGCATGCCACTGGAAACTGGTCCACTGTAAAACCTGATAAAGCGGCAATCTGCGATTGGACAAATAATGGAGAGTAATGCTCAGGGAAAGAAATAAATAACATTTTATAATGCCGATTTTATACAGCAAATTTAACTGCTTTTAACACTATTTTTATTAATTATTAATAGATTTTATTTGTGGTTCTCATTAATAAAATAGTTTGACATACCTGATGTTACAACATTTTGGGCCCATCTTATTCAGTTTCAACAAACCAACACAAATGTTTCTGCTTCTTGTCCATTTCGAACTCGTAAGTTATTCTCTTCCAAGATTCGGTTTCAAATTTTCCTCGCGTAGCACTACATCTGCACTCACTGCACACCGCCGTCAAAGTAGCTGCATTTGGCACATGTTTACCATGATATCGTTCTGCTAAAGCATTTTCACAGTATAATAAATTAAAACGATATCCATCAACTCCGAGTTGCTACTATACACGTAAGCCATTTTTGACACTTGAAACACTAATGTAAATACTGGCGTCACAAAAACTTTAGTGCTTATAAAAAGTAATCGGAATCACCTGTTTAGAAACTACAGTGGTCTAGCGATGTAAAGGTTGAAAATACCACAACTTCGATAATGTTTTACTCGGAAAGTATAAGGATTTTATAATAAAAAATTACGATATTGACTCCATTTTTCATGACAGATCTATTCCCAAATTCTTTTAGATAAGTTCTGAATCACCCTGTATATTAAATAAAATAAAAAAACAAATATTTAGTAGATTCTTATTAGGGTTTAACAAAAATAAACAATGAGGGACGTTTTAGCGTTTTTATTTTTTTTTTTTTTTTTAGCGTCATTGGAAGACAAATCGCAGACCACACTTCCACAACACACTTTAAAAACTAACTTACAATATACAATACATTCTTAAATGCAAGGAGTTGAGCAAAAACTATAGAAAACTTATTACCCATATCACATATTTTCTGAATTTTTTGTCTAACGATGTAAGTATGATCGACTACAATTGCACAGAATTTCTTCGTCATTAGACAAAAAACCGAATTTTATTTTTTTTTTTATAAATTAAAATTACTCTAGCACACAAACTTATAATTAAAGAATTCAACACAGAAATATTATAAATTAAACTCCTTGCTTTGTCCTATATAATTTTACTTTCAAACAAATCAAAATGAGTTTAATTATCAAAATTATGTATTATAAAGTACGAATAACATAACAATTATCAAATAATTGAATATGAAAAGCGTGTACCCAAAAACTGTTATCCTAAAAAATATAATCTTGTATGGTGTATACCCTTTATAACGCTGATAAGGATATATAAGAAATATAGATACATAGAAAACGAAAATGTACCGCCCACTAAGCACTACTCGAATAATCATGTTATGAATTACTTAAAAACATAACAATTATAATAAACACACTTAACTTGACTAAAATGATGCCAAAGCAAGATAGAGACAGCCAATTTATGAGTTATGCGAGTATTACGATAGTGAGCCCCTATTTACAATTACTTATAAGCTTTTTGTTTCAAAATGAACACAAGAATAAAATTGATTTATTAACGTAAGTTATGATAAAAGAACATATACACTTATCAACAGAAACCGATACGGTTTGTCACTGACTTTCAGGAAATATTGCTGTGTAGTTACTATTCATACGTTATCTAGAAAAATATGAAAACTATGTAAAATATTTAAGGCAATGGCACCGAATATAACAATCGCAATTACTACTTACACCTTTATACAATTTTTTTATGATCCTATACAAAAAAAAATCACCGCATTCTCTTAGAATGTTCCTTTAGCTAGAAGATTATTTTTACCTTATGGAAATCAAACAATTTAAGATATACAAATATTAAGAACTAGTCCAGTACAAAATTTAGTTTCAGCAGTAGACAACAGAACACATGTAGTCGTCTCCTTCCTTCAATCGGTGCTGCCTTTGCGCCCTTCACCTAAAACAATTTCACTTGATAAGAAATGTGTAGTCGATAGCCAATAAAGGATATTCAGAAATTCTATTTGTTTATTTACATAAATGATTCTACTCTAAATCAATTCATCAAGAAAAACTACTAAGCTATATCCTTGTTCATTATCACGTTTTTTTAAATCGAGATAAAATTTGGGACACGTGGTGTTAAGTTGGATGAGGTAAGCTCCATTTTCAATTCAAAATATTATCTGGGATTTTGCAGAAACGACTAATGACGTCATCAATTATACAGAGTGTCCGGAAATGATGAGCAGGGGATAATTCTAGACCGAAAATAAATGCTTCTTCTTTCTATAACATTTTTTCCAAAACTGATTATTAACATATTACAGGGTGTTAAAGTTAAAATTTTATTTTCGATATTTGTAAATAACTTCTTAAGAAATCAAAACATTTACATAAAATTTGAAAATCGGGGGTTTTTACGCACGAGAAATTCAAATATGTTTCTAATTTTGACGTCACTAGTAGAGGACCACTTGTGGCACACCATGTTTCTTTTAAATGGCAGAACTTTTTTGCATCTTAATGTATCCATCTGACTATCTAAATAATCGATTCTCCTAGCTGTTTTATTTGAAAAAGATATATCTTGCTGAAGTGGGTAGGCGTAACCATTTTTGAAATAATGCTATTTGAAATGCTCAGTGCACCGAGTAAAAACTCGATTTGGTTTCAGGTAGTGCCTTTTCTGCTAAAAACACAGCAAACTGTTACTTGAAAAAGTTGTCAGAATCGTAAATTATGGAGACGTAAAAAATTTCAAGATCGGCGAGGTTTGATGATTTTTCAACAAAGTACAAAGATTTTATCAAAGCAGGTCGATTTTTTTTAAATTTTGCACATCTCCATAATTTACCGTTCTGAACAAGTTTTTCAAGTAACAATTTTCCTGTATTTTCAGTAGAAAAAGCACTTTTACTGTAACGATAACAGTTTTCACTCGGTGCACTGAATATTTCATATAAGATTATTTCGAAAACTGTTACTCCTAACGACTTCAATAAGGTATATCTTTTTCAGATATAACAGGTAGGAGAATTGATTGTTTCAATAGTTAGATGGATACATCAAGCAGCAAAAAACCTACGGTTTCAGCACAACAGAGTTCTACACTACAAGGCCAGAATTGTGCACTAATATTTAGATAATACTTTCCCAGAAAAATGGATTGGGATTAATGGACCTATGCAGTGACCCAGAAAGTCACCAGATCTAACACCCCTCAATTTTTTATATGGATAGTTTTAAAAAATAAGGTTTACAAAACACCCTAGCGAGATATTAATCATTGCAATCACTTTAAACGACAAACATTCAGTTATTTTCCACTACTTGATCCTTCCACTGCTAATGTGATTTTTAGGAGTTTTTTTTTTGACACTCTTTGGGACGACCTACTCTGTTAGGTAAATAAATTCTATTTAGAGTTTTTACCTATTTGATGATTTTCACGAATATTCAAATTATTCATTTCTATTCTACCTTCATCTACTTTAATTGCAATATTTTATCCATCAATGTTAACTTATGGTAAGTAATTTTATTATGAAATGTTAAACCTGCTGACAAATTTTTAAATTGAAAGAAAGGAAACAATTTTGACATCAATCAATATTTATATGTATGGAAATGTTTACTTCTTAGTTTTTATAAACAAAAAAATAATTAATTACTCAAGTTTATTTGTATAGGTTAAGAATAATACATTAAACTAAAATTTGCAACGGTTTTTTAACAAAACTACTTAATTGTAATTTTATAACAAATCAATTAACCATTACTAGCAACATTTTTCATAATAATTTAATTAGAATCACATTTAATGGAAAATATGTTATAAGAAATTTACCCACCGGCTGAAGGTGCCTCCTTTTTCTCCTTCTGCCTCCAGGAATCGTTGTGAGTGCGAGACGAGTTGTTGCGGACACGACCTGAACCGAATGAATGGGTGCGTGACCTTGGATACTTAAATCCTGTACCAGCAGGAGCACTAGTACCTGGCTGTGGAAGATTTTGCGAATGGTCACCTCTGAAAAGATATATTAGGATTTCTAAAATAGTCGCTTTAATATACGAATGTATTACCGTTGATGGGAAGCAGAGGAGCGCCTCTGGTCTTCACGGGATGTACTTGGCCCAGCGCTTTGGCTTTCAGAGACACTTCTGTTACGTCTCGACTGCTGTCTATAATGACTTCCTCTTCCATTCTGTGTTTTAAGTATTTCATCAATTTTTGGCTAGAAAAAAATTACGATTATTTATAATTATCAATATTTAAAAAATATACATACCTCAACGACGCGGAAGTCTTCGATTGTTTTAAACTTAGAAAGGTACTTCTTCAATACAGGGTTAACATTTAAGTGAGTGCCATGCTTGTAATATTTCAAAAATGCCCAGAATTTCTCCAATCCGTAAAGCTGTCCATTTTCATAGTCTTTAATTGTCTCTTGCTGAAAGTCTTCATATAAATGAGGGCGGAATTTCACTTCCAATCCATATGAGTAAAAACGGAAAAGGCATTCCAAACCATAGCGGTAACCTTGTTCAGCATCTTCCAATGCCAAAGTTTTAAATTCATTGTACATAGTACGGTTGAAGTTTTCCCGCAAAAAGAATGACCAGAAACGGAAAAGTGTATTCATCTCGTTTGATTGACCAATTCCAAATCTCTTACGCTCTGCAAAAATATATATATTTATATAATACAAAAAAATCAATAAAAGCATTTATTACTTACCTTTTAGACACTTTTGCCGGAACTTGTGGTATGCTTGCTGTGTGAAGTTATTCTCTTTAAGTAAAGCGTGCGACGGGTGCTGGAAAGAAGGAAGTGTTTGTGGTACACTTCCATAACTGCCATAGCTCGTGCCCAAGTGGGCATCGTTGGGGCTAGTGCCTAAGCTGCTTCTACAAAGCAAAAAGTTATTTATGTTATTTAAGAAAATTTATGAACATACCCAGTAGATGTTGTGCGTATACGATGTTCCTTAACGTCCATAATCCATCCGACATGTTGCTCCACCGGTGGATTATTGGAGTGTCTCGTTTTACGCTTTCTTGGTGTACACGGGTCAGGCTGCCCGTCTTTAACCACAGCGTAAAATCGAGGAACATTGCGATGGCTTGGAGTCAAAGGACCACCTCTCCTGTTATTTTCTGTGGGCGAATGATGAGAATCCAGCTAAAATACAATAGGTGGTGACGAGACGAAAGTTTTTGTGAAAATAAATCTTACTATTGGCGGCGGAGGAGGAGGTACTTCAGGATTTTGTTTCTTGGGGGCGGGAGGAGCCATTTTTTTGAAGTCTTCTTGGCTAATTACGGTTACAGTCTTATAACTTCCACCTGCGCAACGTTCCTAGACAAAAGAGCACCATAGAATTTATAAAAATATTCAATTAAAAATGCATTAGTATCTTTGGTTTTTACCACCAAAAATTGTACCAAAAATAATCAATATTTATTTAATAACTATATAAAATACATTACACAGAACCATACAGAAGTAGTTTCCTTGCATGGAAACTGGTGGGAATAAATCAAGTTACTTTTGTATAATTTTTTTTCTGAAACCGTCTATTTTAGCGTTTTAAGTTACATTTCATAAAACGCTTGAATTTTTAGCAACGTATATGCTTTAAGTGGCAAATATACCTAAATTTATTATCATATCTAAACAAATATCATCTTAAACAACTTTTTAAGAAAGAGAATTGCGCCAAAGTAACTTAATCTAAATTGATTTATTATCACCCAAAGAAGCTATCCATTCTAGACACCACATATACAGTGATTTTAAAGTCAGCCTTGCTATTCCGGTGGCTCTTCACTAGTAATTAACAAACTAAAGCTCCGATAAATATGTGAATTTCTTTAAATCATTAAAATAAAGTTTATTAAAAATCATGAAAAATATTAAAATGTCTGTTGCAGTCTCGTTTTTATTTATGTATCATTTTTAAATAAATGCACCCCAAAGTACAGCGGGATTGTGTTTCCTACTGTGCAGGATTAAAAACACGAATATGCTGTTAGCATACAATTTTCTCAGAAATATAACGATACATGAAATATTTAGATATATTCACTTTGTATGATCTAGGAATAATATTAATTTTGTGCATTTTACAGTTTCGAAATAGTAAGATAAATAATACATACAATTTTTATAAATCAAATGCTTGGAAGTGTGAATTATTTTTAAATTGCTGCACTGTCAAAGTCAAATGTTAAATAACTGACATTTACAACTTGACATTTGTATTCTTACATCAGTGACATGTTTAGACATTTTGAAAGAGGGTTGCTGTTTCTAAAATATTTATACTTAAAATATAAGTACTATTCCCTTTCATCTAATACAAATGTGTAAACTTACTTAAAATCAAGACAAAGCCTGTCGCTTCTCATCTATATGCTACTCATATGTAGTGTTAACTTTGATTTATTTACATCTATTGAAATTGTCAACAAATCTACATAATTTCCCTTATTTAATGAGTTTTATTTTTCCACACTTTCTAAGGAGTTTTCTCACAAACATGTTTTGACAATATCACAGAACAAAAGGAAAGACAATCATTTCAAACAATCAAGACAAACGACAATCCTAACCTCACTTTTAATTTTGACTGATGCATTGCCTTTAAATAGTGCAGTGGAGATTATATATTGAAATGTAGATTGAAATATAGATAGATAGATATATAAATTTATTTGACTACTTTTTGTATAAGGTACAATTATAGCAAGTCAGATACACACAGGAAAGTAAAATATGAAAATACATAGACCAATTAATTAAAAGAATCAAAAAGGGATACATATATAAATAAAATGTAAATATATAAAAACGATAGAGCAGTACAATATACAGGGTGTCTGGAAAAGACGTGTACAACGGAAGACCACAGACTCCTAGGTTCAAAATAAGCCGATTAAGCCCAATTTACTTATTTCCAAAATTGCTTCGTTTTAACCGCTAGGAAGCGCCAAAGTTTGCAAAATGGATTTTGTCAAGGTAACAGCCGCAAAAGTGTTAGGGTCTACATAGACAGATTTCCTCATCGACAAGTCCCAAATCATCAAACTTTTGCCAACATCGAAAGGCGACTTCGCGAATTTGGTTCCTTCCACCAAATGAATGCGATTCAAGGGCGTCAATGTACCACGAAAACTATAGACATGCGAGAACAAATCCTAGATAAGATAGAAGAGAACCCAAAAATTAGTGCAAGACGCATTGGACATGAAATACGGATACCAAAAACCATAGTTCATGATGTTTTGAAGGAGCAGTTACTACATCCGTACCACATTCAATCGGTTCATGATATCAATTTCAGCAAAAACATTTGATTTACAGATGAAGCATGTTTTGCTAGGTTAGGAATTATTAATAACCATAACAAACACGTTTATACTGATGAAAATCCACACTGTACTGAAATAAGACATTTTCAATATAAATTCAGAGTAAACGTGTGGACGGGAATTATCGACAACTTTATTATTGGCCCGGTTGTGCGTCCGCATCGATTAAATGGGGTCAACTATTTAAATTTTTTACAGCAAGTATTACCTAATTTATTAGACGATTTACCGCTACTACTTTGTCGTAACATGTGGTTTATGCACGATGGTGCACCCCCCCATTTTACAATACCTGTTCGTCAGTATTTACATAATCTGTATCCTAACAGGCGGATTGGAAGAGGGAACGATGCTCCTATAAAATGGCCACCTCGAGCACCAGACTTAACCCCTTGCGATTATTTTTTGTGGGGTGCAGTAAAAACCATAATATATGCCTATGCAGTTAATAATGAAGAGGAATTTTTTAGGCAAATCCAAGACGCAGTTAACATTTTACAAGTTAATCCAGTAATCATGGAGAGATTGCACTACAACTTCGTAAAACCGATACTTGTTGCGTACGAGAAAACGGTGGTTACTGAGCATTTATTGTAAAGAGATCATAATTCTTTTTTATTTGTTATATTAATATCTTATTATCTTGTATTTATTAAATAAAATATAAATGAGTTTTGGAATTTTTGTCATTTGTTGCAGAACGAATGCTGATATTGTTAACATACGAAAAATATTTTTTCTGCCTAAATTACTCATCTATTCAAAATTCTGAAAGTATTAAAAAAGTTTCTAAATAAAGTCAGCTACTAATAGAAAAAAACTGAGAGTAATTATACAGGCGGTTAAAAAAATATGTGCTTATATTTGCATGATACATGATTTTTCTTATATTTCTAATGACTGCAAAAGATTTTAAATAATGTCAAAAAGTGTCGGTTAGACTTATAACTGCGTAGCCTAAAAATTGTTAAAATCCAAATTACCGTTGTCTATAGTGCAAATAAGGATGACATTTATTGTAAAAGAGTATCGCCATCTATTGTTATTACTCCTGTTTGACTGGATGATTAATTATATTATAAATAAACAAGGATAATACTATACTCAACAAAAATGATAAATTAAATGTTTATTCGGTTTGGTACATTTCAATTGATCAAGAAATGGTGTCATACTTAAACGTCATTCTTGCAAAATTATTCAAGGAAAACCAGTAAGGTATGGATTCAAATTATGGTGTCTATGTTTTCATACAGATTATTGTATAGTGTGACCCATTTTTGATGGATTTCAGGAAATTGAGCTTAAACAGTTTTCGTAATAGTATGCTACTTTTGCAAGAAACAATTGAACGTGTTCACAGAATGTTCATAGCACTTTTTGTTTTTAACTAACTTCAATTTGCAAAATGTGCTTTGAACCTTTCCTATAATATGTCTATGTTACAGAAGATGTTCAGAGTGCCCTCCGTCCATTTCCAAGCAGGCACGACATCTTCGTCTCAACGATATTCGAACTCTTTCAAAAACATCCTCCTTGGTTTGGATTTCTTGACACTTTTGATTAATCCGTAGCTGCAGCTCTTCCAGGCTATTTACAGGAATACCATACACTAATGTCTTCAAATATCCCCAAACAAAGAAATCTAGAGGGTTCAGATCAAGCGATCTTGGAGGCCATAAAACAGGTCCGGCCCTTCCTACCCATCTATGTGGAAAAGTTTGGTGTAAATGCTCTCTAACGGCAATGGAAAAATGAGCTGGAGCACCATCATGCTGGAACCACATTTGTTGATTCAAAGGAATGTCTTCCAAAAACTCATACAATGTGTTCTGCAGAAAGTTGAGGTAAGCAGCGTCTGTTAATCGGTTTGGTAAAACAACAGGACCTAGAAACCTGTCATCTACAATACCCATCCAAATGTTTAATGAAAAACGTGCCTGATGTCCAGATTCTATTAGAGCATGAGGATTTTCGTCGGCCCAAATATGCCTATTGTGAAAATTAAACACTCCATTTCTTGTGAGCCCAGCCTCATCAGTAAAAAGAATGTTTGCAAAAAAACGAGGGTCTTCAGCATCATGACGTAGAAATCAGCGGCAAAAAACCAAACGTGCTTGATGATCATTTATTGGATTTAAGGCCTGTACTTGTTGCACATGGTATGGATAAAGCAGCTGCTTGTGAAGGATTCTCCAAACAAGAGGATCACTAATTCCTACCTCGGCTGATATTCTCCGCACACTCGTACCTGGATTCTGCTCTACCAGTACTAGAATTTCTTCTTCTGCTCTAGGAGTGGATACCGACCTTGGTCTTCCGGATAAATGGCACTGTTTGCTCAAGGAACCGGTATCACGCAATCTTTGGTGAATTCTTCCAAACATGCGTTGTGAAAAAATCTCGCAATTTGAATAAGTGTCAACATAAAGACGTTCCCATTAGCACAACCATACTTGAAATGCATGTCTGTTAATTCTGTGTTAGAGTAACCAGCCATAGCGAAAGAAAACTTGTGCACTGAGAACAACTGTCAAATACGTCTTGCAAAAATTTATCAGGATTCGATATGTATTTTCACTAACGATGAAGAATTTGACAATGACCCTTATTTACCATAACAACGAATGGTTGATATAATGTTGCTGTATGGGGGTGCCACTAGAATATCGCCGCAGCTTCTTGATTATATGCGACTAAAAATCTAAAAGCAAATTGTGAACATATTGGAAGACCTAAGCTACTTAGGATGGCATAGATTGAGGAACATGTTTTAGATATTGTTCAAGAAGATCCAATACACAATAGCAGAAATATCTCGGAGCAAGACGATGTATCTCAAATGACAGTGTGGAGAATTTTAAATGCAAATCAACTTTATTCTGCACATTTGTTCTAGTAACAGATGAATCAATTTTTATTTGGCACACAAAAAAATAAAGTATCATATGCGGTGGACTACATCACTATACACATATGTTCTTTGGGTCGCTGAATCCGATTCCAGTCGGTTTAACCTTATCACGTCAGCGTTGATCGCTAACCGCAAAAAAGGTCCAATATCGTCAATTTTCACTTACATGAAGATAATAATATGAAAGAGAGGGATAAAAATGTTATTTTATATAGGAATAATATAACCGGAAAGTACTGACAAAATTCTTGACTCCGTAATCACATAATCTCAAACCTGTTAACCCCGAAAACCATATATCTGCTAGAATCGAATGTCTAGGATCCAGTTGACTGATGATAAGGTGCGAATATAAACTTACCATAAACCTAAATCCCAAAATATCTTCACCCCGTATCCTCTCAACCCCATAGTAAGGCTATGGGGTTGAGAACCTTAAATTAAGATGCACCAAACTGTTGATACGGTTACTGCTGGACAATGTAGGGCGCACAAACGTGATAAACATGTGTGAATATCATGTACCAAATGTAAGCCGACAGTACTGACAAGTCATGAGGTAACTTCTTAGCCTCATAACCGTCAACATAGAAATCCAGTTACTCAATAACTCACGGATTTGCGTGTAGAAACTGACAATAACGAAGTGCAAATTCCAATATATTAGATAAGGTATTTTTACCATGAACAAACAGTCAACCAATATTCCAGTGGATTTGAATAAGTGAGAGGTTGGACCATGTAACCACATATCATGAAGAATGAACAGAAAACTGGCAGAGCCTAACAAACCTGTAACCTAGAAAAATACTATCAAAGATCAGGCTGTAAAAGTGTAAGCTTATTATGTCCATATTAACCAGGGAGCTTTTATATGCAAACAAGCTTTTGGCCCATAAATCCAAAACCCAGATAGGTCTAAGGCTCATAAAAATATCTTAGATAGCAGATGAGCAGAGTCTTTTGAAAAGAATCTGGCAGATCCAGATAACCAAGAAATTGTGAGAAATTTCCAGTAAATAAGATCTTGCTATGTATGATGCAGATCACATAATTTTTTTGAAAATGTAAATTTTGACAGTTTCCATAGACTTAGGCTAATTTTCAGTGATCAGGCAATATTCGTGTAGCTGAAAACTTGGCTTTACAGTAGATTTATCGACTCTTATCCTAAATTACAGCAAGTCTTACACTAGTAATATTAAATTTGGATTACAAATTGGCAAATTCTGCTGCCTTGACAGATACAGATGCGATGACAACTGCCTGAAAGAGATGTGTAGAATGATTCGTTATTTAAACTATCAAGTGAAGCCGTAAAGTGTGAGAATGATGTTATAGTGTGTCCGATGACAAGTTGATATTCTCCTCGTCAATGTCCAAAAGCTAATGAAAATATTTTTTTTTTCAGAGAAAATGCCTTTTTCTCATAAAATGAAAAATTAAATATTTTAATTTCCATTTATAACAAAGTAGACAGATTTGTCCACATATCAAAATTGTAACATAATTTTCAATTCTGAACAACATTCCTTAACAATATTTTTTTGTATTGTTAAAAAGGCAGTTTATTCTTGAATATCTTTCATATTTTTGATTTTGTGATCACTGTACATGCAAGATTATAGTTCTCCATGTCAACCGTATTTTAAACACAAGCAAAAATTTTAATAACAATATTGTTTTCTTGTAAAATGGACAATAATAATGTTTTCCCTCTTTTCCACTCTAACCGTGGACATACTGTACATATATATTTTTCATAAATTATATTTTTATCTTAATTTATGTATTTTAAAACCATTTTAATTTATACATTCCAAGAATTATAAATTTTTGAAAAGTCGATGGTTAATGGGTTAATGTTTATTGGTTTCCTTAAAGAAAATAATATAAAAAGAAAACAGTAAAAAAAATATAAGAAGCAGTAAAATTTCAGATAACTTACAAAATCCTGTACAGTCCATAAATCCTCTTCGTAGTAATACAGTCCATCATTAATAGCCTGTTCCAATTCCTGAGTAATTTTGACACGAGTTGTCCAATCTCCAGTTCGATCGTAACCCTCATGCTTGGGGGCTCTAGAGGAAGTAGTTTGAGTTACAATCAAAAGTTTATTGACATCTCGGTCGCTCAGTTCATCTGAATCATCTTCTGAAGCCCTGTAAAATGTGAAATTTAAAAAGAGGATAATTTTTTTTAATTCTATTACCATTCATTGGAGAATGTATTTTGTCGACCAGTAGGCACTTCCAAATCCAGTTCTTCATCGAAATGAAAGTCTAACTCCTCTCGCTCATTAGTCTTAACTTTGAATTCCTTTTTACCTTTATTTTCTTTATTTTTTCTCTTCACTTGCCTCCAATTTGCTTCTCCCTCTGACTGCTCAGTTTTGTTTTTATCTCTATTAGATTCCTGCCCGTCTGTCGAGTTTCCATTCGAGCCTATATTTTCGTTAGCTGAATTTTCATTCACATTATTATTAGTAACATTGTTATTAATTTTCTTAATATCTGGAGGAAAAGGAATTTTGAAACAGAATGTATAACAAGCAATGAGTCAGTTACCTGGTTCATGAGGAATAAATTCAGCAACATCGGGATTGAGATTTTCTATGTGTTGTTTTTCCCGAAGAGTTTTTGGCATGGGAGGCGGCGGCACTAATTTTGACAAAGGTTCTTCTTCCTTCTCGCCATTTTTATCTAAAATAGGCCATTTCATAGGTTCATGTTTTGGTCGAACCTAGAAAGATTATTTGCTTAAGAAGTGTTCAGTAGTTTAAACAATAAAATTACCTTAAAACCAGACATGAGTTCGAGTTTATCAGATGAACTGATTGCATCTACAATTAATGAGACATTATTGGTTAATGCTTGAACGCGATGGAAAGAGGCAATAAGCGTAACAGGCAGGTAACCCTCTGGATCCATTTTTCGTCTTAGGAAAAAATCTCTGTTGAGATTGTCCTCGCTGAAGTAATATTCTCTAAAAATTTCAAAAACACAGACATATTTATCTAGAACTGATATTAATCTACAGAAAATACACTTACATTTGGTTACGAATATATTCCTTCAGAGTAGGCCCATCTAGATTAAGGTAACTGTTACTATTAAAGTAGTAAGTACCCATATATGGTACTAAAATGTTTTGGCCATCAAATTTTCCCAGCTGTTAAAGTAAAATAGGATTTTTATCATTTAAAAATTTTCTAAGATTAAAAATAAAATGGACTGTAAGTTAGAATATAGAATTATGAGACAAATTTTTAACCTTCGTCATACCATGTAATATATAAAAAATTCTTGTTATATTTTATCTAGTTCACTTTCGATTTTATTTATATTATGTGATAAAGAATGGTAAACATTCATTAAATCATTTTATTTTGATATCTTTTTGCACATTTACTTCGCTCGCTAAATTTTCGGGTTTATCTGTTTTTTTGGAGTTTGCAGAAGTAGTACTTTGATAATGTACCTTTGTTTTAAAAATTTCAGCTCGCATTTGTGTTGCAAGTATTGTGAAGCTTGTTGCAAACAACATTTTTTTACAGCTCAGTAGGTCAATTTGGGCAGATTTTCCAGCTTAGTGACATTGAGAGGGGGCGGACTGTTGAGTTGCCTTAAACAGATTTGTGGTCGAGAAATTTCTAGAAGGACTAACAGATCCTTGCATACCGTACGCGTTAGGAAAGCTGTGGACACAGAGCAGATTTAGCAGCAGACAGACTATTGCAAGTCAGTGGTTGAAAGCACATGAAAAGTAGGTCGATATGCATATAGTATATCGCCACATATAAAATTTTAGCTTCGTCTTATCGTCCACATTAGGTGTCGCCTCACGTTCATCAACATCAAGTTAACCGTTTATAATAGTGTAGAGAGGATTCAGTGGAACCAAGAATAAGTATTATTATACATAAGCAACCAACATTGCAGACCTTCATGGCTGATTCACCGAAACAAATAACATTTTTTTTTTTCGTGATTCCTCTAATAGCTCTATGAAACTTCAAAGGTTGAATGTGAAACACATTTTTTCATAACTATTCACAAAATAGAAAAAATGTGGAAGGAATGTTACTATTAAAAAATTTTTTTAATGAAATGGTTCACCTTGAATGATATATCAAGAGAAATTTTGAGAAGAAAGAATTAGGATAATGATAGTGAATGATCATAATAATAAAAATGTAACAATGTTGAAAATATTAATTTCAATTAAGTAGACTTTCTGCAATTTATTATTTTCAATTGGGACGCAAATGTACTCCGTTTGGTATGCCACGTATTTTTTTAACATGGTATGATGGAGTTCAATGGTAAAACTTTTAAAAAATCTATTTGAAAAACAAGTTTTTGTCTATAATAAAAAAAATACCTGTGTGAAGTCAGCAGGGTAATCAGCATAATCTGGATCACTTGGTATCCTATTAGCTGCTCTGTTAAATGGTCCCCTTCTTCCACCCCGACTGCGCCCACCCCTGCCTCTCGGAGCAGCAGAAGCTGGCCTCTGATGACGACCATTATGAGCTGGGACATTAAGCTCCCTTTCAGCTCGCCAGTCTCTATCTCCATCGCTTACAGTAGACTGTGCATCACCTGATCTATCAGGTTTTCTTCGTTCATGTTTGTTGCTCTTAGTCAGATCGATCTCCAAGGGTACCCATTTATGCTTATAAGGCTTACGCTTGTCCTCTGATTCCTCCACTTGCATCTGTTGTGGTTGCTGTGGCAGCTGCTGCTGTCGTTCTTTTGAGACACTTGAAGTTTGAGCTACTGGACTGAATGACCTGCGAGGCTGCAGCAAAGTTGTACGTTATAATCTGAATTGGTACAGTATTTTGTAAAAATTAATCTGGAATAGTTATCGATTTCTGGCAAAAAGTTCAATTACTAATATAGGTGGGGGGTGGGGACTTATTTTTTGAAGGAGTAAAGATTTAGTAGTACAATAAATTTCAATATTTTTACACATCACAGAAATATAGTTATATTAATTTTTTAAACATTTTCAAATAAAGCTACTGATATTTTGTGTAATATAGTTATACAGGGTGTCCGGAACATAAGTGCCTTTATTTTGCTGGATGAATAACTGAACATATTATACTTAACAAATTTTTTTCTCCGACTAATAGTAACACCTACCATGTTAGATGTTTATACATAATAAACAGAAAAACATATTTACTGTCAATGGTTTTCTTAAAGCTTTAAAATAAAAGGTGAAATAGTTACAAGAGTTCAAAACTACTTATGTTGCTTGCAAAAAGCATTTACCGTACAAACGTTTAGTAACCAGAGATTTTGTCAAGATTCGCCATAAATTAACAAGTCATGCAGCTGATGATGGTTAATAAACATAAACAAGCACTGTCAAACCAATACTACTATGACTAATAATACTAATCTAAATGTGCCCACAAATGTATTGTTATTATGATGTCAGCTGTTATCTCAAATTTTTTATTTTTTTATGAAATTGCATAAACGTGTGTATGTTTAATAGCTAAAGCTAATAATAAAGTATTATTACTAAAAAAAAAAAATATTAATACATCGCAATCTTTATGAAAACTGCTAGAACCAATGTATTATAATATTCTCCATCGTATACAATGTTATGTAATTATAAAACTG
Source organism: Monochamus alternatus (assembly GCA_037114965.1). NCBI lineage: Eukaryota > Metazoa > Arthropoda > Insecta > Coleoptera > Cerambycidae > Monochamus > Monochamus alternatus. Next base: position 24,038,382 of record CM073432.1, on the reverse strand, counting down.
TGGAGGACAGCGTTGATATATTTAATTCTAGTATTAAGTACATAAAAAATGTATTTTTATCATGATTATTGTTTCACAAGTTCCTCTCCAATTTTTTTTTTATTTTTTCTACGTTATGCCCGCTACAGACTATGCGTGAATTCGCGATTCGCGATGCACGATGCATGATTCGTATGGAATTCATGCATAGTGTTTAGGGTTTTTATGAATGAATTTTTAACGAACAAGACCCTACACACTATTCGCGAATTCCTCACATATCGCGCATAACAAATCGCGAATTCACGCATAGTCTGTAGCGGGCCTAAGGTATCTGAATTGTTTGTTTGTATATATTTGTATCATTGTTTGATTATTTTTTATACTGAATAACTTTAATATGTTTAATTCTTTGTTTTTTTATGTATTTTTTTTTTCATTTTCTCTTTATGCAAATGCAAACGCAAATGCGGCCTGCCCAAATAAACATTATACAAAAACTTTTCATAATTTTTCTAAAGTTAATTACCTGTTTATGTTTCTGGATCTAGATAATTACTTAACAGGTCTTTAAATTTCTCAGCAGCACAAATCGTTTTATAATTCTGGCAGATAGTAACCAAATCTCTCCTACCGTGTTCAGTGGCAAACAGAGTATTGCATTTTTATCATTATTATCGATTTGTGAACATATGTTAGAACAAAAAAGTGGATATTATCTCATAGTAAAGTCTTAATTTAACCAAAATACATAATATTGATGGAATGGAATGGCATGAGTGAAGGTAGGGGAAACTTAGCCCACAAATACCGAATTAGCCGTCCCCCAAAAATTTTCATAAACATCACACACACATTTTAGAATGGAAATTAAAAAATATTTTCACAGTCCATCCGGACCTTTAGCCCCCCCCCCCAAATTTGATAACCTAACTAGAACACTTTTTTCTCATACTTTTAGGTTCGTAAACAACGACACTTTCAGCGGCTCTTTTCCGGTATGCTTATTTCTTTCCCATCTCAATTAAACAAATTCAGAAAAAAATATGTACCTAGCTTTTTTCAGATAATAATAATCTCTACCCCTCATTCTCACGAGGATTAGCCCAGAAGTCGAAGACTTGTGGGGGAGGGAGGATGACATATTTTTATTAAGCAGCATTAATTAGAGGGGTAGTCAAATGTCAACTGGTATCAATCTCTTACATTGACCCAAGCCAACATTCTTCCACCCTGCCATATCCGCAGAGAGGGTGCCAATCCTCTCCACGAATATAGCTTATATACGGTCTACCGGCTGCGAGGGTCAAACCCATAGCGATCTAGTCACCTCGATTCAAGTACTGACGTCTTAATTTAGTGAAATAGCCCATTGTTGTCAACTATATTTAATAGAAACATTAGGAAGGAATTTGAAATTACAGATTTAATAAATGTTTATAGTAACAAGAAAGCATCTGTAGCCATGTTTGTCTTCTTGTTGTATTCAGTATTAATTTGTCCTACTACTTGTTCTATTTCTAAAAATTTATTTTTTGATTTTGGTTCTGAAATGGGTGTGTGTTTATGAATATTTTTTTTTGGGAGGCTAAATTTATGATGTTTCATATGAATTGATCAACTGTTTGACAACCAATCAACGCCATCTGTTGATTGTTTTCGCGAATTGATCCTGTTGACTATTATAAAATTAAGATTATATGCAATTTGTGTGAAAAAGCAAACTAAGATGGATGCTGTTATATAGTTACACATCAACAGTCAATTACCTGTACAATATTAATTTGGCTCTTAGGCCAATATTTTAAGTACCAGTTAAAAAATTGGTTAACCAACCACACCACTATTACATACTTATTTAATAACTTGGTAGTTTATACGTATACAGGTATTCAATTACTAATGGGTTAAACGTCACCAATATGCATCAATCGTATGATGAAAATTAAGAGCGGCAGTTCAAATAAAATATATAACAAACTATTTTCAGACCCTGTAGTTTTAACGTAATATGTATTGGTAATGTTTGACGAATTAGCAATTAATCGTCCCTGTGTATTGATAAGAGCTTGTTCAGATGACGCGTTTTGACCCGTGCGTTTGCGAGCTACCAGACGCCTGATGGCGCGATTTTGAGAAAATCGCACCTTGCAAACGCGTGAGTCAAACGCGTCCTCTGAACAAGCTCTAATTCACAATCAATCGTGTGGTGTTTACTTAACCATTAAAGCATTAAAGGTAGGTTTTTAAGTCTCCGGTCAAGCAGCATGCGGCAACGGTATTTGATATGGCATTGTAACATCGTCGGTGCAACATAGGACACGTTGCCAGCAACAATGTTTTTTAAGTATGAGACAGTTACAGTACAATCACCATTTTACAATATATTAATAAAGGCAGGATTTTATTAAATACCTATCTATTTTAACATTCGGTGATAAACCGTTGCGTCGCATACCGCTGCCGTTTGCCACTTTAGCGGAGACATAAAAATTTTACCTTAACCGGTTCTCTAAATAAGTACTATACATTTTAAATAGCAGGTAGGTACTCAATCTACTGGCCCTTCAAATAATTATTTTGTTTTTGTAGAAAATTTCCGTAACTGTAGACCCATTTTCTTATTTATATTTTTTATTAAAATATCTATATCGGTATTTATCGTGAAGATGTAGGGAATCTACCATTTACCAATCCGAATTTTACCAACATAATACGGACTAAACCCAGACTTTTAATTGCAATGATAGTCAGTGCGTAAAGCTTTTTTTGTTCACATTATAAAACTCGCTAAACAATTATTTGTGTGATATCAGGCGAAACTGTGTTAAAATAACATGGATTAAAATATAAATAGGTGGATAGATACATAGTTGATTATATAAAAACTACATCACGATACGAAATCTGTAACAGATTTAAATCACAACAGAAAGAGTAGTGCCAAGAAACTAAAAAGTTGTCATATAAATAGAAAATGAAAACACTAACCTCACCAGTGTTGTTCCCTAAGGTGGGCCAATCACAAATATCTGTAAAATCACTAGCCTGAAAAAAAAAAAATTATTATAGATTTTTTGCAATTTATTTAAATCATCTTAAAACCTCCCTTATCTGGGATTTTATCTGAAGTTGCTATTAAAATTATTATATACTAGACAATATAATCAATAAATGTATTTCATTGAGCTGATAAAACATATTTGTCGACTAGAAATGACGTTGTTGCTTTACATTTATTACAGACGTTCTGTTCCAGGACTTTTAAATATGTTACAGAAATCAATTAAAAATGCCTATAATAAATATTTCATCAATTTATAATTTTATAACTAACGCCCCTGAACCATAAAACTAATAGTAATTGGGGTGTAACTTCACATTTTTTTTTTAAATTATCGCTGTGGAAGTGCTGTTTCTATTTATTTTATTTTCAGTTGAGCTCAGTACACATTTTAAAATTTACAATTACTTACAAACACTGAAATAGTTTGCTTATTTTTATACTTTTTAAATTTAAAAAATACCGCTTAAAAATAGTACTACAAATCAGTTATATTCAAACTGTAGTACCTAAATATAAAAAAGAAATAGGTACAAATTCCTGAATCATCAATAGAGAGGTACCTACCGTGTTATTAAAAATTTAACAACTAATTAGTAGTAGCAAGACTTCTTGTAAATGAGACACTATGTAAATGACATAAAAATTGTGAACGACCGAGCAACTAATAAACATACGTTTTTCAAAATTATGTTTAGTACATACCATATTTTAAAAATTATTAATCGACCGCTACTAATAAACATTCCATTTAATAAACTAAGTCTTCGAAATCCCAAAAGATAAACGATTAATATTTGATACTACCATATGTACGATATGCGTTACATGCCTTATAACAAGAATACAACGAACACAAAACAAATATGACGGGGTGACGTAACGTTTGATATCTGAGTTTTAAAATAACCCACGTTTATGGATACTGTACACTCGTACTCAAAAAAATGACTACACAGAACCGGTGATGCGCAGTTCGACTTGTATTACTAGGTAGGCAGCACTGCTAATTTCAAATTTGCAGTACGCCGCCAGGCAAATGGTTATCTATAGGCGTCAAAACAATTCACAACTTATTTTTCTCCACTGTCTGTAACTGCTAGAGCGTTATTGTTAAATACATGCTCAACATTTTTTATTTAGACTACATTTTCCAATCAGTTTTATTATTAGATAAAGAACGTGTGGATTCATATAACACAAACAAATACTTGTAGATGCAGTTATGAAAGACAACTTTTAAATTATGTACAACTTCTACAAGTTATTATTTTTTGACCATTATTAAAATTAAACTTTGTTGTATGTTTGAAAATCAGGATAAAAAGTATCCTAAATAAAATATGTGTCACAAAAAAACAGGTTTATAATTATAATTATTAAAGTTACATGACCTGCTAAATTTATGCAGTATAAAATTATGTTTTTCCCATTTAAATAATTCGCAAGTTTAAGGGCCGGTACTGCCGATCCCAGTTAAAAGTTGGTTAATTAATTAATCGAACAATTTCGCTGTGAATAATTGGTATTAAATATAATACAGGTTTATTTAATACCAGTCTAATCGTCTGACCGAGTATTAACAGGGACTCAAAAGTACCGGGCAGCCGGCCAGTGGCGCATTCAGCATTTTGGTTTGGGGGTGGTAACAAAGAGTAGTACCTAAAATGTAAACAAAATTTTGTATGACTCATTCCAAAACAGTTGGAACAATAGGATTAGATTGTCATTTTGTTAAAAAATTAAATAATGAGCTCTTACATACAAAAAAAGTAAAAGTTGTAGATAATATCTATAATACCTATATAAAAATTCTTATATAAACAAAAACAATTATTTAATAACAAAATTTAGTTTTCAGTCATTAATAAATAATAATAATTGTGCACATCTAAAGTCTCGATTAGATAACCAAGCTTTAACCGGTATTAAAAATACTGACCTTTATTAACAGTTTTGAAACAGCAAGCAACAAGACAAACCAAAATATTGGACTGTAATGATAATTGCAATTTTGAACATTTCCAAATCCACCACATATATATAGAACAAACAATAATTCCACTTAGAAATTATTAAACTACCTATACAAAATAATAATTTTATATAGGTAGGTACTTGATAAAGAAGTTATTTCCTTTATATCAGATCATAATAGTCACAAAGTTTGTGAAAAATATTAAGTACTGAAAAATGTTATTATTCATAAGTTTATGTATCACTGATAAAGGACATTAAACTAATAGATAAAATGAATTACATGAAGCATTAAAACATAAACATTTATTTCTCATAAAAATTTATAGGTATTTGTTTATTTCAATTTAACTCACTTTGGCTTGTCATTTAAAAAATTTACTATATCCAACTTTAATAATTTATTTATAAATTTGGCGATGCAAAATTCAGTGATTATTATTTTTAGAGGCGATTTCTGTAGTTACGTTAACCTCTCGAATTTGATAAGTTCAGTAGTTATTCAACTTGATAAGAAATAATTTATTGATAAGTCAATAACGTTAAAGTTATAACCGGCTATTAAAGGAATTGGTTAAATGTCACAGTAACCCATATTTTTTACCTAATTTTCATAATCGTATAAAAAGTAGACCATTAGATAAGTAGGCACTATAAAACTCGTTTTCCGTTTCATATGCTTAATATTCAATGCTTGATTTAATCAAATGTTACAACATTTTATGTAAATTTTCTTGGGATATGATAAAATATTTTAATCAAATACGTGTAAGACTGATTTGTGAACTTGTATCAGTAATCTAATAGCTCTTTATTACTCAGTAAGACTTAATGTATTCTCCAAACCTTGATTGTCCAAAACGTACTAGATATAACTCAGACCAAATTGTCTATCTTTAGCTATCAGATTCATTTTTGTACATAGATAATACATATATATTTAATTATATTGCTTATCAAGTTTTTCTACAGGTTTTGATAAAAGCTGTTAATAATTTAATAAATTAATATTAAGCATTGAAAAGGGAGAAATTTAAAAAAATATTTAACTCTTCTTTACAATTTCGCTACTATACTAAAAAAAAATAATAGTTTCACTAAAGGTAACCATGATAGATTTAATAATAATTTATTAGCCTATCCTATTTAAATTAAGAAGACTAAAAAGTATTTCATTTATTATTATATAATCAAAAGTTTTGACCGAGATTTTGATTTGAATTACTGGTAGTCTAACAAAAATATAAAACTCTGCTATCTAGAAACATTTTAAAAAATTCATGCTCACACAACACACACAAATAAGAAATAAATAGAATTTGACATTTGATGACTTCTTCTATAATGTATTTTTCATTCCAATAACAAAATTAACAAGGGCATGTTTATGGCACATGCATTATTATATTGTATATATCTTACAAAACTCCATTTCTTATCAGTTAATAAGCGGCTTTCAAGATTGGAATAATGTATATCACAAACTAATTTAAAGATATATTGGTTGGGTAACAAAAAACTATAACTAAAAGAATTCATAAAAATGAAAAAGTCATGAACTGTATAAGCTTATTCCTTGAAGTAGATTAAATAATTTAAAATTCTAAAATGGTTCTGAATTATTATAAAGATAATTAAAAACACCGTGAGTGATATTAAGTGAATAATTATATAAAAAACATGTCATTTATGCCACATAAGAGATAACTAATAGAGTTAAGTCTCTACTACCAGTTAGATTGAATAAGACAGAATGTGCAAATAAAATGTTAATGAGATTTCTTTATCATGTAACAAGTTTATAAATATACCTAGTTATACATGGAAACATTTTAATTACATTCTTTTAAACAAACTTATACCTAAACAATTAATATTTTTTTGATAAATATGTTTGTTACTGTACAGCAGATGCATGAAATGAAAAAAATAAGTTCAAAACATATTTCGAGTTACAGAAAAATTATAAAACACTTTCATTGAAAACACACAGTGACAATAAGTTATACAATTTTTTAGAGTGAAAATTATAAATATTATCTCTTACCTTTTCGTTATAGAGATGTTTGTCCTTAGGAGCTTTAACAACATCTGCCGCTGCAGCGTTTTGTTCACTAGTAGTGACTTCCTGCTTTTTCGGTTGAAGTACACGCTTTTCGTTCGATGTGTCTTTGGTGACAGTTTGAGTTTTTACCTGCCAAGGATTGACTTTGGGTAAAGGAGCTGCCACAAAAACCTTTTTGAACTCGACTTGTTCATCGGCAGTCTCTTTAACAACGGAATTATCTTTCTCTTCTCGTTTTTCTTTTAAATGAGGTTCTTTCTGTTTATCTTTCGGTAGGTGGATGTCTTTTTTTGTCTCGTGCTTGTCATGCCTATCATGTTTATCTGTTACACCATTTACTAAACTTTTCTGTTTTTTGAGTTTTTCATTTTTTCGTTCTTTTCTACTGTGACTTACTACTGGAGTAAAGGTCCCGTCATCATCTAGATTAGCTGAAGATGTTTCAGGCTCAGATTGTTTAAATTTTTCTACTACAGGTTGTGATTGATTTTCCGTTATTGGTTCTTTGATATTCTCTTTATTATTATTTGTCGTGGTTGTTTTGAAATTCAAAACAGCATGTGCATATGAAGCTCCTGCTTCAGATATTGTGTCATCCCCTAAATGTGGGTTATTTGGTGTTGAAGATACATGTGTATCCATATTAATCCTAACTTCTGTTATGTTAAAAGCACAACTTACAATATTAATGTTAATTTAAGTTCAAACGAACAATATGGAGTGTAACCATGTTGGGTTCAAAAAAGCATGGTATCCATACAATTTGCCATAGTACTTCGTAGCAACAACACAACACATTAATGTCAAAAACACATTACGTAACAGAAAACAAATATTTCACTATTTTGTGTTACCTCAGTAATAATTAAACACAAAGTTTATTATTCTAACACATTCACAGAGAGCTCATGCTTTGCAGACAGAACTAAGATCACTTATTTGTTAGGAACATTTGTATTTATTTCTTTTAGAAAACCACCATACTTGTATTAAGGGCGGGAAATTTAAAATTCTGCATGTCAACAACAACTGCAGTTCGAAATATCCTTGAACAGAAATTTCTACACACGTCCCCAAACTTTTCTCAGCTTCCGAGAACACAGTGACCGCAGTTAGCGACAATGCGCTGGCCAATAGAATTGTTATTTCCCTTGATTGGTTTGATTTAATAATGGTGGTGGCACAGTGGTGGAAAATTCAATACAAAATCTTTTTCCATAAATAAATCTAGGTTCATAATTCATTTAAGGCAATATCTTTAGTTTATACCTGTATTGGATAATAATAAGTAATATTTAATTTCAAATGACATGATGGAAAAATAAAACTATGCAGATACATGGCATGAATTCTCGGGAATTAAAATACGTATATACTACCTGTTCTCTGCTTTTAAACGACGTCTTGTAAGATCGAAATATTATTTGTAATTAATGCTTACCGTCATCACATAAGTACATATCGCATGCATGGTTATTGAATAAATTTATTTTAAAAAATATGTAATGTTCAAGGGTTTAGCTTCAAATGTTGTTTAACAGGATAAAATTCATTTTTTTTAATTTTAAATTTAAATAATATAATAAATAATAAAATGCATTCTAGAAAACCCTGTCAATCTAGCAGTCTAAAAAATGTTGTTTTTAAAAACGCTGGGAACGCCCCCCCTGCGTGTGCGTGATATTAGCAACAGTCAATTGGTACTCTTGGTTGCTCTGGGTACTCATTTTGAAATGATTAAAATTTAGGCGAAATCGAATGTAGTAAAAAGTTTTATAATTAAAGTTTATGTGTTAGTGAGTGAAAAACTTGATAACTAAAATAATTAGATACTCGTGGAGGCTTCTGAAGAAGTTACGCATTTTAGGCCAAACCAGGAAGCAAGGTAAGTAAAGGTATTTATTCTATTAAGTAGTTATATGTAGTATATAACTTCAGCTACTATTTTACATTATATTTTGTTTCAAATGTTTAGATTTAAATTTCGGTATTAAGAGAAACAAGATATAACCATAAACCTTACCAATTAAAGACTGAATGTTCACGTTTCTCATATGTATTATTTATTTAATTCGTAGTTGATAACTTGTTCTAGTTGTCATTTATGATAGCTATTATGTTAAATTTTCCAACTATTACCATATAGCTTCTATTTTGAAGTACTTATTTGTAATATTTTGAATTTTTTTATGATGAAAACGAATCAGCTGGGCCGAAACAAAACATTTTTTTTTGATAAATGTATTAACATGCAGTAAATTTTGTGGCAAAGGGTAGAGGTAAGGGTTTTTATTTCAAACTTAATGTCATAATAGTCCAAGGGTGTTATTTTTTTCCCAGTCTGCGTTGGGTGAAATAAATAAAATTAAGGAAAAAAACAAATGATGGAAGTTTAACAGCAGTTTATCAAATAAACACAAATTGACATTTTATATATATTTATAAAAAACATAAAAAGTCTGATATCTAACAAAATATTAAAGGAGGAACTTCTTAAGAAGTTTTACAAACATTACCTCAAATTGACTAACAAACATATAAAAGTGTATAAAATAATTATAAAAACAATTTAAATATTTTGTAAATACAGTTACAAAAAATAATACAATAACTCTACTTTGGTGCTAGTCAAAGCGCCAATGGTTGAAACGGACAAAAACCGAAAAAACCGATTGGCCAACAATAAGAATCTGAAACAATTGACTATCCCTAATCGGGCTAAAATCCACAGTAGACACAGCCCGATGTATTGCACTAATGGTAACTACATATATGAAACTGATACCATGGGACTGGTATGAATTTCATGACGTCAGGCTGCTGATTGCAGGATCAACATTGTAATTGATTGCAATCCTGGTCCTTTCCTTTCGAAATAGTAACTAAAAAAGCTTCTTTCAAAATAGTTATAAAAAGTAAAAAATATACAACTTTAAAGATTTCCAATAAATACAGAGCTTACATATTAAAAATATGAAATTTGCACAGCCAGTTTGAAATTATCTGGCTGCACACGATTCTAAATCTCATAAAACGGATAAAAAGTTATATAATTAGATAAAAATGACAACGGTCTACAGAATATGATACAAATGTCGGTCATCCACCATATCTGACTATCTTCTATTCCCCCCTTGCAGGGCAGGCGAGCAAATATACAAACAGTAGAAAAAGGAGTGTAAATGTTTACAAATCATATCATTACTTATTTGTACCATGTTGTAGATGGTTTTCCCAAGCGACAAGACACATTAACTGTCAACATCATAAAATGTTTGGCTTAGGACCTCTGCACACTGACTACTGGAGTGCGGTTGTCACTAGCCACTTGTCTGCTCATCGCTTGGCATATTTACACAATTACCTAGGAAACACTGTATTCATTAATTACGGTTATTAAAGATAAAACTCTAAAACGCCAAGTTGCCACTTAAGCTGGCCTGCTCGACGCATTATTGCACACATCAATCTTTACTAATCACCATTTATAACAGTTTAGTATAAAAATTCAAATTTAAAAAATACAAAGTCTTAGAATAGCTGGTACTATATATAATATATACTATACATATCCGTGCAATTTATTTAATACATTTATGACGTCTATTGGTATCACACATGAAAATAAAGGATCTATAGTGTGGACAGCAGTAGGCGGACATTAAGCGGGAAGCAGTCAGTTCATAGACCGAAACGCATGGTCTCCAATTTTATTCTTCCTTCAATAGAATACTCCAGATATACAAATTTAAATGAGCAATTTTCAACTATGTACTAAACTTTCCTATATCTCTTTTAAATTTAAGTACATTTACGTGGAAACAACACAGAAATAGGTAATAACTTGGACATCCATGCGTAAAGCATTCAAGCATATACTCAATCCAAATTAGTTAGAATACAGTCTATCATACATTACTTTACAAATGCCTAACTTACCTGTAACTTAAACACTCAAGTCATTTCCAGTAGTGTTTTCAAAAATATTTTCTTCACTGCTTGTCAACTAAATCATCATATACCCAAACATTTGTTCTTAAATATTGCAAACAAAAGTAATATATACCTAAGTAATGTATATAAGATTATAAATGTTTTATTAATTTTCGTTTTCATCCATATTTTCTGAATGGCTGAAACCCTTGCATTACCCTTTTTGTAACAGAAACACAGTGTTTACAATTTATTATACAATCAGTACTAGCTGCACCAGCTAACCATAAAGGGGCAAAATTGATATGTAACCCCTTCCTCCACAGATATATCTAAATAATTTGGAAGAGTCGAAAGCACGGCATATATTAGTAATATTAAAGAAAGTTTAAAATGTATATACGATAAAAATTATATAGCTATTATAAATGGTGTGATAGTAACAAGATGTGGCGATCAAGCAAAATAAAACTGGAGACCACGTTAGACAAGGGGTAGGCGATGCGGTGAATTGGGTAAGCTAACAAGGTAAAATATTGCAAGATGCCGGGTAGTCAGGGCCGGTCAGGTACTTGGGGCTAAGTGGTCGCCGCTAAAGCGAGATTTTCCGCTACCCAGCCACAGCTTTGCTAATTACACTAGTATTTACAATACCCTGAAAATGACTGACTGTGTCGCACTACCTTCTTACTCAACATTACTCGACATTTAAATTCAATCAGTACCTTTAAATTAAATTTGTTTTGCCACAAAGACCACTACTTTATCCACATAAAATATTTTCTAATTTAAAGTTTTGGTACTAATATCGAAAACAAGGGCAAAGTGCAAACTATTTTGATTAAGTTCATACTTGCCATTATTAATTATTTAGTATTTATGAATTTCCCACTGTTAATATATATATATATATATATTTTTTTTGTATTTAATTGTATTTAACCATACATTTTTTTAATAGTTTAATGTATATTAGTAATATGTAAGATAGCGCACCGAAATAATATTTTATATCTTAACAGTTTTTTGAATTCAAATGTCGAGAGTTGCTAAGTTTGTGCAGAACGCCATCTTTAAGAGGCTCACCCTGTCACTGGCGCAGCGGAAATAATCGCTACCACCAGGCGCCATACAGAAGATAATTATTGGTTACATGTATACTTTAAATATGTATAATTGCTACTATATAATTTTTGCCTATGCGATGAACAGCGGGGCTGCCACCGCCAGTGGTATGGTAATAAGCTAAAGGGTGGGACAGCCCTCGGCTGCAGCACTATGCGCTCCTGCGTTAACACCAACGAAAGGGCACAGCCCTGGGTCTGTCGGCGCCCTCTTTCACTAGTGGTTTGTGGAATTCCCGACCAGGTCTCGAATGGATTGTGGCCCAGCAATGTTCACAGTAGTACTGAAACAAAAATTATAACAAAATGTTAGGGTCTGCTCATCGTTATTTTTTTTTAAATACACCATTTTCTATATTTTTCAGCTGTTTTTAAATGAATTTTAGACACATTGTATTATTTTAAATCAGATTTGAGTAAAAAAAGAAATGCTAATTGTGCAGTACATTAGAAAAATTTATGAATGCTGAATATTTTGTATTCGTGTCTAATAAATACAAATAATAAATAAGTATAATGTGTAAAATATAATGAAAAATTAAATAGTATATTTACTGCTAATTTACCTGTAAGCATGTCACATTAGCACAGAAGAATGGGGCAAATTTGCCCCCACAACGTTGTCCTTGACATTCATCACACATTTGGTCGTCGAGGACATAAGGTTTTACCTCTACCCTCTTATCAATGTCTCCATGCTGGAGCTGAACAAAACGTGCACTGATTGCTGCAATATAACTTTGTTGATTACTGAACGCTACCCTGCCTGCTCCTTTTGGATATTTCAGCTCTGGATCGGTGTCTATGCCCGCATAGCAAACACCACCATAGAGTCTGTCCATTATCATTGCTAGTTCAACTGAAATGAAAACAATAATCACATGATATTTTCATTCATTTAAATCATCTGATAATAACAACTTAATTAAGTGAAATGCAGACTAGCACACATGATTTTTCATTGAAGTACAATGTAGAGCCGTAATAAGCTAAGCGTACCCTTCCAGTTTGCTACTTTTCTATGCATTTTTATTTTGCTTTGTGTAGAGATGTTGCATTGACAAACATAATATTGTAGCAACAAACACATTTATATTATTTTTCTCCTTCTTGCTCATTATAACTCATAATACAATAAATATGAACACAAAACGACATTGTAAATGCTACATAATGCTGGTCCAGAATTTATTGTTTCCAAGAATGATGTGGAAATAGTAGGCAATAGTAGGTTATATATGTAGGCAGTATAATATTGTTATGAAGGTACACAAAATCGCGAAACCATTTAATTTAGTAACATTTAGGCCATTCTAAATGGTATTTTACTGTGATGCGTTGACCTGAAGCGAGAATCAGCCTTTAGGGTTAATACAAATCCGAGAAAGTTAGGGCAGTAGTGAGATTTCATTAAATGTAAATACAAAAGCAAATAGAAAAAATTGATAAAAGAACGTACTCAAAAACATTATTGTCTGCATCAATGGTAAGAATAATAATTGCAGAATTATTTATTATATATTAAAATTATTGCTGTGTATTGACTAATGACCGAAGAACTTTATGAGAATAGAAATTTGTAAAATATGGCATAATAATTTGTCATATATAAGAATTCGTTAGTTAATAATAACGATAATGAATAATAATAATATAAAAATCATTATAAACATTCAAATGTTTTTCACAAACATGAAGCTTATTATACTTTCATATATTCTGGTTATCATAGTTTCATATATTCTACTTTTAAATAAAAAATATCAAAGAATATTTTGTTATCAAAACAAAATTCCGTCCTGCAGTTGAAAATGCTAAGTATGTGAATAATACAAAACCGTGACATGGAAAATTCAAAATGTCCTCATGGATCGCACGAGATTTGCGTGAAGAGTTGCCTAATCTACAGATTGAGCCATAATTAATGCATATATTCCCAGTTTATAATTTTTGGTAGAAAACTGCTTAATTTAATTGTAAAAAGGTCTTTTTATGTAATTCGACCCTGATTTTCGTATTTTAGTATAAAATCAAATAAATATGCAGGCAGCTGATTGGTGTCAATAATTTGGCAATTAAAAGATGTCTTATAAAAATATGAACGCCTATGGTATGTATAAAATTATTTGAATTGTTGGTAAATTTTGAAATTTATATACCTAATTTTCATCCTCAATTTACTAAATTCATTTTTCATTAACATGTCTCAATCTAATATATAGTGAGCGGCAAAAGTATGGAATTCATTCGTTTTTTTTTCAAGAGTGGCTGGGACGCGTCAATATTTATTTTTAGTTGCGTATTTTTTAAACCAGTTTTCATGTATTCAGGGTATAGCAAAAAAATTATATTCAATAACAAGTGTCCAGATCGTCCAATCAATCAAACCACTGTAAGCAAAATTGTAAAGAAATTTCGAGATTATAAACCATTGAAAACAAAAGGAGTCAATTTAAAGTTCAAAATGTCATCTGATGGTTTTTTGACAATACGCAAGGCGATGTATAATCCCCGTCAATTTTCCTCATACCTTGTCTTATTCGGTTTTTCAAGTATTCGACGTTTTGAGGGTCTATTTGCATATACCTTGGATTTTAAATAATCCCATAATAAGTAATCCATGGGTGTAAGATCGGCTGATCTTGGAGGCCACTCTATTGGTTTTCAGACGCCATTTTTTCAAAAACAGTTAAAGATAGGTATAGGGAATGTTACATAAAAATACTTTGAATTTTGAAAGAATTTGATGGCAAATTGAATAAAAATAATAAAGGGTTTCCTTTTGATAAGTTGGCCTTGCTTCACCCTGTATACATGAAAACTGATATAAAAAATGCACTAAAAATAAAAATTGATCGATCCAAGTTATTCCAAAGTTTTGCCGCTTACTGTATATACTGGTTCTAATCAAACGTAGTATAACGTTTTACGGAAATATCAGTAGAAGCCGTATATAATATATATTTGTTTTACGCTTGCATGCTAATAAAATTACCTATTACAGGTAATATTGTTCATAATACTTTCTCCATCGTCTTCATATTTTTGGTAACTAAATAGGTATAGAAATACTATATGTATTCATATTTCCTACTGAACACAACCTTATCTTGTAAGTGCATCAGGGGAATAGGAGGGATCAACCTTGAGTTATAAACACCGCAAATTTTTTATCAAATCGAACAAGGGTTTAATATTCTGTGGTGTCAATAGCTATTATTTGTGTCAAAACGAAAGCCTGCAGTCTATCACGTTACTGATGTTATGCACTGATAAAAACCAAATTGAGCCGACTATATACAGGGTGTGGCGTGTATAGTGAATATTAAGATCCTAATTTTGAGTTACTAGTATTTTGAGGTTTAAGTCCACACACGCAGACAAAGCTGAATGTCTACTACACGTGCGTCAAAATTGATCGGGCTATATTTCTTTGTGTTCGCCTAAAAAAGACTAGCTGGATTACATTGAGCGGGCTCATGAGGCGTTCAAACTACGCTCAGTCTTTTTCAGCCAAATTAAAGAGCACGGAAAAGTATTTTTGTCAAAAATGACTTTTATAAAATTCACTAGAAATATCGATTCATTACTTAGAATTAGAATAACGTGTTAAGTGCAGTTTATTTGAAACGTTATCAACACATGTAATTTTTTCAAGATTTGATTACTCATTTGTAATTACCGAGGTAATTACGTTGTACTTTATAACATACCTAACATGAAAATATACTAATCCGATTCAGTGAAAAAAATTATTAATGGTTTTTGTAAAAGCAAATATCGACCGGAAGTTGACTCTTAAATATTAGAAATGTTACAGTTCGAAATTGTATGCATTAAAAACCTAATCTTTTTCTGTTGGTGAAAGTGTATTTACTAAATTAGTTTCGAAACAAAAAAAACAATGAATAATCAATTACATTTAACCGCAAACGCATTAGAACTAATTAAAAATTAGCGATGAGAGTAATAAATTGATATTTTCAAATCAATACTGCAAATACTCATATTGTGTAATAATATAGCATGTCAGTTTTTTCATGTAATGCACTGAATAATTGAACAGCATTTAAAAATATTTCAATGCGCGTTTATAAGTCACAGTTTTATCTACAAATAATTTCCAGAGAAATGCGCATTGCGAAAAGTGAGGCTCTTCAACGTTTTGCGGATTTTGGTGTTCTATTTTAATCTGTACAGTTTGCTACTTCTTGAGCAAGGTCGTTGGACATGCTTTTCCACTAAAGTTGGGGCAGACGGACGTATAATCGACGTCCATTGCAACGGATGTGTATTCTAACACGCTCATATAATAATTTTATCTGTTCCAAATACAGTTTTCTTGATTTTGCAGAAATTAAAAAAAATCGCCAACTCTTGTGTTGAGGAGGTCAAATTTTATGGATATACCATTTTCCAAATTGGTACCTCTAAGCAGGGCCTTTACCCTTAAAATCTTAAATGGAAAGTTGTATTGTTGCATTATTTTAAAGGGTATTCAATTATCTGTTGCCATCTATAGCTTTTAAATTTTAGATGATCATCAGTTCTCGACAAATAGAATGTGAAAAGTTCAGATCATCAAATTCATTTACCACAAATTTTATTTTATTAGATGTTGGAAATGTCCATCAACGTCCACATGCAGCAGTAAAGACATTGTTTAAAATGCTCTCTAATATTATGGGACATTAGTTTAGTTACAAGGTTATACTCGAGGTTATGCTCCCGTACGGCGTTTTCGCATGTCTTGTAATAATTCAGAATGTGGCATAAGGTTATATGGCTCCACAGAAAAAAAAGTTCAATGGAGATATATCTGATGAACATGCGGCCATTCTTCTCCTCGCAATATATTCATCAAACATTTCATTTAATAGCGTTTTCCAACAGATCCAAATACATTTTAAAATACAAAATTAGATGGCGTTGGAAATATATACATTCAATACCACTATCCATTTAAGATTTTGAGCCCAGGTCATTCCAGCTTAAGGGTAGATATTTGAAAATGATTACATTCACAGAATATGTTACTCAAAACAAAAGTTGACAGGTCCGAGCATTTTTTTTAATTTTCCACGAAAACAAAGAAACCTTGGGTGGAAAGTTGTCGAAACGTACACCAATGGTGTTATTTTTTACTTACCAGCTTTCAAAGGTCGCGGGACACCACCAACAAACACAGTTTTTCTCGGATCTAACGGCATAGAGGCATCCAATACGAAATCAGCATCGGATAATCTCCAAGGTCGGATCTGTACAGGTTTATCTTTGATTGTTGGAGATGACACACACAAGTAAAGTTTATCTTCGTCAGTTATGCATGCATCTATCAAACTCTGAACAGAATTTTCATCCTAAAAATAAAAAAATAAAAGATAAAGAATAAGTTACCACATTTGGAAAATTCTGGTAAATTTGGTGATATTCTTACCTGAAATAACAGAAAAGCGTAACCTTTTGGTGGGAAGTAAGACTTGCTTTCGGCCTTGTGAGGCCAATCAACGACTAGAGGTCCAAATCTTCTAAAGCTTACAGTAATCTCATCTTCATCGATGTCCGGTGGAAGGCCACCGACGAATACTTTTCTAGAAAATCGCTCGCCACCTTCAGAACCCTGCGAATGAGGCGAAGACCTAGAAGGAGAACTCAGTGGTTGGGTTCCTAGGGTACTATCAACTAGATGACTTGGTTCTTCCAGGAGAACAGGGCCAGCCTGATCATCCAGTCCTGGAAAGTACGGTGATTTACCTAAAAATAAATACGTACTTCTGTAAATATTTGCTCACAATTGAATGACAATTTTGTTAATTAGGACTGAACTGAACAAAAATGGTAAATAAATTACCAATAAATTGGAGAAATATTTGGTGATCTCTACGATCACGGAATAGCTGCTTAAATGAATGGCACGAATTACAAACTTAACTCAAAAAATAAATTAAAATAAAATAATAACTCAAATCGGACGTTATAAGACTTTATTAAAATAACTACTAACTACACAAATTATAAGAATTACTCTTCATTGAAAATGTTAAACTATGAACAAAAATATTAGTAAAAATAATGGTATAAGTTCCTATCACACTTTAAACTGTACTGCAGTCTCAGACTCAAAATTATTTTTTTTTAGATGTGAAATAGTCGAAGACCGAAGTGGATTTATTTTTAATTTTCCAAGATTAAAAAGTTATTTGTAATTTAAAAAATAAGGAAGACCAGTTTCAGGTTTAATTTTCGTATTAATAATGTTATCTTTAAATAATGAATATTGGAAATAGAACTGAAAAATTATTCAATCGTCAGCGTACCGACACAACTACATTTAAGGCCGCCGTATTCTTGAACTACCATTTTCTACAAATACAAATAATGTTAAATACATTTTTAGGAACGGAAATCTATGAAAATACCTAAGTACTTTTAAAATTTAACTGTAGATGTAAATATTGTTATAATATAAATTTACTTAAAACTACACATAAGATTATTCACTTTTATTTATCAGTACCTATATGAAAAATAATTGTTAAAATGTGGAGTGAGAATAGCAAAATAATGTGTTTTACAACTACTTAAAAAGTTATTACTTTACTTCAGGAAAATTTAAACAGTGACAAAAGATATTCAGAACATCTGGTATTGTATTTTTCATATTATTATGTTTCTACATGTTTTATCTTTCAAGATTTCTGTACCTAAACACACCACAAATTTGATCATTATACGGCGAGAAATACATATAAAGAATTTGAGAACATGTTAGAAATGTTTAGTATAAAGTTAGAACATGGTTAAGAAGTTTTGAAAGCTTTTGGAGTTCATATAAAAAAATACTTTAATTTTGATACTTAAAACCTATACCTAACTGCTACAAGCATATATAAGTTAAATGTAATAAAGTAAAAATGGCCTAGGCTGTCTGACAAAAAATAAGACGCCTTTGACGTATTTAAACTTTAACAGAACATCTACATCTATAGAGCATCATCAATGACCTTCATAGCAAATGGATATATTAACAGAAATATTGAACAGGGAAAACGAAAAAATGTCAAGCAACAACCTATCGCTAGAAGCATAATGTTAGTATGATCTACAAGGTCTCAAAAAATATAGACCAACTGCGAGAATGAAATACTTCCGTGGTGGTACATTTGGACAAACGGGGAGACACGTTAACACGATGTTAAAGGAACACAAGGTCACAAGTGCCATCTAACACTGAGAAGTCAGTATATATGGTGCATAGGAACATAGGGCGGTTAGGGGGCTTTCGATAGACCTGGACCAAACCAAGATTCTGGTGAGCATAATAAAATTTTGACCAAAACTCTATAGGCAACAGAAATTCAGAAAAATTAAAATAATATTTTCAACCGCAATGATGGACTGAAAGTTGGAAATGATACATGCCTGAAAAATCAAAGACCAGAACGTCTAAAAGTACATCGCCTAAACCGATCACGTGGCAACCAACACAGAAAATAATTGAACAACCATTAATGCATCTTACAGAGATTCTCTATTCCAAGTTGATAACATTAATAAATTTCAAACAAATACTTTATTTTAACCACGGTTTCCGTTTAAATCACGGGAAATTGTTATTATTTTAAAGTTTGTATAAATCGAAATGTGATAATCATAGATCGTTTAATAGATTTTATATATGATACATAATTTTCTTTTATTTCCAAATTCATGAATTTAGTTATTTAATTTTTTATGAAGAAAGGTTTCTAAAAATTTTACAGGAACGTATTATTTTTAACAGCAGCATTACCTGCTAAATGAGTTGTTTTTAGTTTCCACTGTTTTCAGAAAGTCTACAGTATCAAAAATCAAGAATCGTGATGCAATCATCATATTATCATTTGTCAACTAACCAAACTCTTTCAAATGTTTCTTCGTATAAGCATTAAGTTATTCAGGGTTAATAATAAATGTTTAGTTATCTTCTCTTGTAAATATGTAAGTCGTTGTTGTAGTTTTTTATTTATTTTTGAGTATAGAAAATATTTAAGTTTCTTTAGTAAAACTGGCAAATATAGTGCTTCTTGATATGTAGTCAGTCTCGCCACCGATGGATGCAGCAACCCCTTCCAAAACGTGAATGAGGGTCGATGCACTTTGTCCACGTGCCCTTCTAAAATTGGGGTAGATTTAATAAAAACGCGCATGACTCTAGACACCATCGACTTTTAAGACATGTTTTATTGCTTTTCAACTATTTTCATCACAGCTGATTTTTTAACAATCAAAAAACATATTACTCTTTCGAAAATATACATATTACTACTATAATCATGTAATATAACTTTTTAATATTTTTAACACAGATCAATAATATTTTTCAAAATAAATATATTCAGCGATTCACTTAATTTTAAAAAATCCGTGATCATCTGTCAAGCGGATCCAGTAAATAATAAAATGAACTTACCATGTAATTGTAGTGACGGGAAAGCATTGGTATTAATAAAACCTGCAACAACAGAAAAAAATTGATTATAATTTTTGTTCTCCGCTGATTCGTATTACATTTTCCTAATACTGTGCAAAGCGTAAATCTGAATGTTGACATTGTTTTAGTAAAAAATAAATAGCAATTTATTCTACAATAGGTTCCTTTTATTTATCTCGCAACTTCATGGATTTTGACAGTCACGAATTATTTTAGATTTCGCTGTAGATCAGGTGGATGTTTAAGTGACTAGAGCCATTAAAAATGTGCACGATATTTAACACATAATTTTTTTTTCTTACTAAAAAGGACATGAAAGTCTGCATTTTAAATATTTTGGTAGCGTTCGTACACAAATATTATGCTTGCTGTGATTATATCCCTAAAATTTAAGCAGCGATTTTTTTATCGAATTATTTTCCTGAGATCATTTTGTGAAATATGAGTGAATAGTTAAAAATACGTGTAGGTCTTGGGAAGGAAATCTTGATATTTTACAATAAGGGAAGTCCATGTGTTGATTACGTAGGTGTGGCGTCAAATTACATTTTTAGTAGTCGAATTATAGTTAAGCGCATATTTCTTTAGTGCAATAAATTGTCCAATTTTATGAAACCCTAAAGCCGGAGACACATTGCTCTGATTCCACGCCACGCCACGCCATACCACATGACGTGGTATGTACTCTGTATGCACACTGTTACCACGCCATGCGATGCCACGATAATTCCATCAATTTTAGGAATAGTTCATATCAGAAGAAAGTCAAACTCAAATTGTGAGTCGAGGATGAATACATTTAAGTACCCTAATCCATTTAGCTAGAGTCGTTAAAATGTATGTTGTTTCATTAACAATGTGCTGTGAGAAACACTTAATGTGTAATTTGTCATTCTCATCATTTTATGCATGTCACATCATATTCACGTGCACACTACTACCACGCGACACCACATTACACCACCCGACACGCATGGCATGGCGTGGCATCAGAGCAATGTGTACCCGGCTTAATACAGGTCTCATAACTAATGAATCGCAGACAATAGTAATAGTTTAAATCAAAATATTAAGAATACACTTACGTGTCAGAGCTAATGTGAATATTAATTGAGATACAGGGTGTTGAAAACATTTTTTTTCAGAAACTTCTAATTACTTTTACAGTTATTGCCGTATCGATTTCAAATTTGATGCTGATGAGTTTTTGGGGGTGCTAAATTTAAATCGCTTTTGAGCTGTTTTATTAGGGTGCTGCATAATGTATATATGATGAATGACCTTGCCATTGCTCATTTTTATCGAGCACTAGAGCATACATTTTTTGAAATATAATAATTTGGACTTTTTCAGTGAAAAATGTTCTCTATTTTTTACCACTTTCGAGATGTAGTACACAAACTACTTATTATTTTACTATGCAATTTTTATTAATTAAAAGGGATGAATTAAATACATGTTATGTTATTTGAAATAGAATTAAAACAATATTAATAATGTCTCTACCCCTCATTTCCAATTACGAAGATTAGCCAACAAGTCTAGTCAAGAGGGGACGGCATATTTTCAGAACAGGTCAGAGCAGGATGATCAAACGCCAACCGGTATCAATCTAATTGATCCAAGCCAATATTGTTTCAACCTTAGCATACCTGTAGAGAGAGTGCCAATCCGCTTCACAAATTTAGCTGATCTAAGATCTACCGGCCGTAGGATTCGAACCTGTGGCGGGTGGCAAACACGATTCCAATACTGACGCCTCAAACTGCTGGACCACCGAAAACAAGTTATAATAATTTTCAGACATACATTACTTTCTATGAGTTAGACCCATCGACAATAACTGTAAATGTTATTAGAAGTTTTTGTAAAGTGGTCTGTGTCCCATTACTTATGGAACGCCCTGTATAAAAATAACAACAGAAAATATAATAAAGTATGGGATGAAATAGGTCTATAAATAAATGAAACTGGTAAGTATAATAAATTCTTAAGCTTGCTACAGACTATGCATAAAATCGCGATTCGTGATATGTGAGGAATTCGCGAATAGTGTGTAGGGTCTTATTCGTTAAAAATCCATTCATAAAAACCCTATACACTATGCACGAATTCTTTACGAATCGGAATGGCGCATCGCGAATTCACTACTTGTCCGAAAAGGAAAGTAGTATATATAAACTAAAGCACACTGCTGTATTTAGGTATACACGTGCGAACGTCATCTGACGTCACAGGTCTTCGCTGTGGCGGCGACCATTTTGTGGGGGCATGGCCAAACTAAATTTTTAAATACCGTTTTAGGCTTAATTTTCCACAAAAATCATTGAGACAAACGCCATTTCAAGTAAAATAATACATTATTTCTTCTTCATGTACCTATTTGGAAAAATCATGCAATTTCCCCATTAGACAGTTTCCTATTTCTATTAGACACTTGACGTATCGTTAGCGCACCTTTTGCCGTGTTGGTCTAAGGGATTCTTTATTATTGACAGTGGAATGTGGAGATTGCGTTTTATTTATGATGCATAAAAATATCAAGAGAAGTTATTAAAACAGCTACGTAGGGGTTCATAAAACTTTAACGAATCTACCAAAAGTAGACATATTTATGGTAACGGACTTTATTTCAAGAGATGATCGGTTCAACGCAGAAGTTAGGGGTTAGAGATGTAAAAGAGACAAAGTAGGTTACAAGTTAAATCGGTTGAATAGTTCAGTCAATACCTATTTATTATTTCTTCCACTTCCACTAGGCACTTTAAACTTATTCAGAATGCTAATAAGTAACGTCATTGAATGCAAGTCAGTATAAAGTAACCAATTGGTTTTTGTGGCAAATTTAGAACTTCAGTATCAAATTACAACCACAATATTAAAACATCATACCAAAAACGCCATACTCTTATGTAGGAATATTTACGTACATTCTACTACGATTATGTTCTAACAGAGTAAGTCCCTACGCTTTGGCACATTTACTAACCGGCATTTGGAGTGGTCTCGATTCATATTTTTGTAAAATTTTCAGTAAAAAATCATTATGTGGTGCTTACATAGCTCTTTTCCAACACGGCACCTGACTAGTTTGAAACCTGTCCGAAGCCGTCAGTTTAATATTAGATACCACTCCGCTGCAGTAAGTCAGTGAACGATTTGGCTTTCCACTTGGGACAGGTTTCCAACCAGTCAGGTGCCATGTTGGAAAAGAGCTAATAACATGTCTTTTCAACAATAAATTGTAATAATTTAAAAAACATAAATTTTTGTCCAGCTAAATGCAGGCACACTGTGAATTGTGACTTTAGAGTTTTAAATTTGAAAGAGAAAATAACAAATATGTAACGATATTGTTTTTATTTAGTTAAAAATATCGTAAAGAATGTACCAAAACATAATTTTAAGCACGCTTTAAATTTGACCCACTATGTATCAATGTTTCAGTATGTGTTAGGTTCCACTTTTGATTTAGTAGTTCGTTCACCTGATTTTAATATATGTAGGTATTTAAATTAATAAATAATGCTGGACAAACCCTAACTGGCTTTCAATCGACGTATTATCTAAATTAGGTTATATAAAATTGAATATAACACTTTCTTATAAAACACAAAATTTGTTATTTTCATAGAAATCTCATGGTTTAATATATTTTTTAATTAAGTATTTTGTAACATCTAGAAATAGTTTTAATAAATATGAAAGGAGCAAACCAACTTTATTTTAATTTCAACTGAAACTTCCTACTTCTCCCTACTTGTTACTTAAAACGATCTAAGTGTGCTATGGTTCATTTTACACTTAAATCACAACTGACCAAAAGAGACCGGGCTAGTTTTTGTACTGATGAACATCGTGGCCATGATTATTCAAAATTTCTCGATGTTCTACAAAAAGTCTCTTTATTGTTACACCAGACGAAGACGTTGCACCCAAGTATTCAGCTAAAACGCAGTCTTGAGTGTACGTCTCCATTATTGAAAATCAGTGAAATATGTTTTTAAATGCATTCTTGCCAATTTGCTACATTCACCATATTTAATATTATAAAATACTCACTTGTATATATTTTTAAGTAGAACATACCATTGTATTTAAGTACATATTGAAAACAAATACTATTATCATAATGAATTATACAGAATTTGCGTTTTCCCACAGAAAAAAGTAAACAATGAGTACTAATGTTTACTCTTTGATAAAGGTTAGAATTCTCAGTAATTTCATAAAGGGCATAAGAAGAAACGTTTGAGAAATTATTCTTATAAAATGAAATATTTCGAATATGCCACATGTACTGTGTCCAATAGTACGATATTTAAAATCAGGTCATAGATAAATACAGAATAATCTATCTGGCAGTATATAAATTTCACAAAACAACACAAAAAGTTAATTAAAACTTATATATTATCGTCATATAATTTTTTTCATCATTTAAATAAACAGCTTAAGACATTGTTTTAAAAAATCTTTAATAAGAGATTAATATAAAAAAAACTACAGATCTAAAATTACAAATATGAAAATCAGCAAAATCTAAAGGTCTTTGGAGAAAAGATACCATAACTACCTGGCAGTATACAAATTTCATAAAACGACACAAAAAGTTAATTAATAAAATTTTTATATTATCGTCATATAATTTTTTTCATCATTTAAGTAAACAGCCTAAACCATTAATTGTTCTAATAAATCTTTAGTAACAAATTAATAGTGAACACTACAGATCCGAAATTATCTAAAAGGCATTTGGAGAAAAGATACCATAAATTCAGGGGCTAGTACACGGAAAATTATTTTTAAGACCACTATACTAAACTATACCGGGTGTTCCGTTAAGGTCGGCCAGTTACTGCATATCGGAATCTACTTGTCCTACAGTTTCCGGGAAAAATTATTGATAAAAAAAGTGACCTTGAGACGTCTATTAAAATTATTTTCCACTTTCATATTTCACCGCTAGATGGCGAACTTTAAATCCAAATTGAAAAGCGAAATTTTCTCTATAAAATCAGTAGTGAAGGCATGTTATGTTGAACGGTTTTGAACTCTCATATTGACACTAAAAATTGTTTATTTGACATGTTGCTCTATCTCTTAAAAACAGAGATAGGAAGAAGATGGATCTATTGCAGAAAAAGTTTTGAAACTCTCGACTACGTTAACCGATTTCAGCGAACTTGATTTTGTTGTAAAGCTATTTGATAACCGAATCATAATGTATAACAATACTTAAGCTTTTATTTAAGCCCGAACCGCCACAGATGGCGTTATTTGGTATCTTTAATTTATTCAATTTTCTATTAAAAGTTAAATGGAAGACATACTATATTATTAGACGTAAAATTCTTTAAACAATGACACAAACCGGAAGCAACAATAAGTTGCGAAAGTATTTTATAACTTCTTAAGATACCAAATTACGCCATCTGTTGGTTCAGATAAACAAAAACTTCATTATTGTTACAGATAATGATTCGGCTATCAAACAGCTTCAAAACAAAACCAAGTTCGCTAAAATCGGTTAACATGGTCGGGAATTTATAAACTTTTTCTGCGATTTTGCCCGCCCCTTCCCCTTACTTTAAAAGATAGAGCAAAATGTCAAATAAACAATTTTTAAAGTGTCAATAGGAGGGTCCAAAACCGTTTAAGATAACATACCTTCACTATTGATTTTATGAAGATCGATTTGAATTTGAAAGTTCGCCATCTAGCGACAAAATTTGAAAGTGGGAAATAATTTTAATAAGCTTCTTGAGGCCACACTGCAGGACAAGTAGTACGAACACCCGGTACATTGTATTGAAATTTAGAACAAATGTTCTTTTCTGTTTTGTTTTTCTGTATTATGTTTAAGGATTTATACATCTGAAGCTACAAACGAGGTTCACAACCAATGTAGAAGCATTACAAATGCCTTTGAGTTAGCTAGAACCATTAATAATGATGAGATGGAATTTTAAATCAATCTATTAATTTTGCAGGTCCGAGGGTACTGCAAAGGCTCAGATTACAATTAAAAATTTAAGTGGGACTCAAGTAAAACCCAATAAAGCCTTTTTGCTTTATCCATGAACACAGAACAGTGCCAGATGCGAGATTAATGTAATTTCTGATTAACTGCTAAGTGCCATGTTCTATTATTAATAAATTTTGGAGAAGAGCGACATAAATTCTTGTATATAAATGTCACAAATACTCAGTTTTTGTTTAGATATGTATTTATGTAGAAATATTTGTTCATAGAAGTCTTAGAATTGTGTACTATGTCAAATTCTACATGATTAAAAATATTTATGGAGTTGTGTACGTAAATTGTACTTTTTACTTTTACTTACTGTTTCATAAGTTAGGTACACAATTTTTGCATATTATTTATTTATTCAGATTATTTAAAACCGATATATTATTTTATAAAGAAATAAGTATATATCTGTATCTTCACAGCTTTATATTGCATGATGATGCTAGAACGTACACGAATTTATAAAACAATACCAACTATGCATATTGTTTTATACATATTCAGTTATATTTTGTAATTTTTACATAAAAACAACACATATTTTGTTTATTGAAATTGCACGGAAAATGTATATTAAACATACATACGCATACAAATCATTACAGTGGATTTCCTCGTTCATCAGATACAGAAAACAATTCACTTCTATTTACTATCGAAATGATAATTATGTAACATCTGTTACATCTAAGTTAAGTGCAGGTGAATCAGGAGTGCCACAGGGATCAGTGTTAGGGCCTGTTTTGTTCATATTATATATTAATGGTGTTGAGACTATACTGGATAATGCTTGCTTTTCATTATATGCAGACGATCTCTCTCTGGTTATATCACACAAATTTGATATTGATTTACAAATGCGACGAAATGTGCGGACCTGTATGTGTAGAAGTTAATAATTCTATAGTTAAAAGTACCTCAGAACCAGTAAAATTTCTGGGTATTATCTTAGATGAGCACTTGACTTGGAGGCCACATTGTGAGAACCTCGTTTCATTTTTGAATTCGATTAATTTTTTATTGAAAAATATTAATTATGTCTTAACCAGGGAACAAGCGTTAAGCCTGTATTATGCTCGGGTGGATTCTCGTATTCGTTATAGCATTTGTTTGGGGGGAGATTTCACTATGTTCCAAACAGTATTTAAGGCCCAAAAGAAGATTTTAACAACTTTAGCTGGTCTCTCAAGCACTCATACTTGTAGGGGTCTTTTTGTTGAGTTCAATATTTTAACTATAACATCATTGTATATTTTAGAGTTATGTTTATATATTTATAAAAATAAAAATAAATTCATGCTTAATCGAGATATTCATTCTATAAATACTAGAACTAAACCTCAGTTTCGTTTACCATCTGTAAAATTATCAGTTGCTTCCAAGTCACCTGACCATATTGGCTTGAAAATTTTTAATGTACTATCAGGAATGAAGAGATCGCCCGCGAGGATGTAATCAATATATTTAAGAACGGATCAAATAGAAAGGAAGGTGCAGGATGTGGAATCTACTCCAGATCGCTACACATCCGATATCAGTGGGCAATGGATATGCATGCTACCGTAGTACAAACGGAACTAGCAGGTATAACCATCACCGCCAAGGAAATTGTCCGTAGACATATAACGGGTAAAACCATCAGAATGTACACAGACAGTATACAATCACTACTAATCGTATGTAATTATAAGATAACAATAGATTAGCATGGGAGATGCCATCAAGCACTGGAAGTGGTCTCAACCGACAACAGCATATCTGTATGATGGGTAAAGGGACACGAGCGGTGCTATGGCAATAAAACAGCTGGCTAGGCATCGGGTCTCAGTATATTTGGACCTGGTCCCTCCAGTATGCTCCGCTGTCAGCTTTCGTTGAAATTATCAAGAAGAACATCCACAAATAATTCAAAAGACGGTAGGATGAAACAATTTGTTAAGGAGTTCCAGCAAGGATACAGCCAAAAAAAACCTGGCTATGACCAGGATGAATCTTCGTCTAGTGACAGGTATTCAAACTGGACACTGTTGACTTAGGAAGCCTAAAACTTTCCCCAAAGATATCATCGGTTAACGGTTCAGGTTGCAGCTCATCTCTATGCCCAAAGCTTTCCCCAAAGATATCATCCGAGACGTTAAGTCTTTTTACGTATCTCAGCAGGGTAGAGAAACTGGTAATTTGTGGCCAAGGTATGGACAACATGGGAGAGCCGTTAGATTTTGGCAAATTGTAAATCTCAAGGAAGAGATTTTAAATGTCGTCGAGGGGCAGCCTTGCATAAGCACTAGGAAAGTTGCAGCGCAATTTGAGATATCACAATTCACAGTTTGGCGGACGTTCCGCTTCGTGTGAACTTTTGTGAGTGGTTGTTACATCAGCAGCAAACCCAAACTTTACCATGAACATTTTAGTTACAGATGATACAGATTACAGAGAATTGTGAACGGAGTACTTGCTGGCCCTTTCATTCTGGAAAATTGGTTAACTAGTGCTCTTTATTTACAATTTTTTCGTGATAATTTAACGGTACTCCTCGAAGAAGTTAATCTCAACGTTAGACGGCATATGTGGTTTCTTCACGATGGTATTCCACCACATTTTGCGCGACTAGTGCGACAACATTTGGATCATGTGTTTTCCGAACGAGGCCGAGGTGGTTTAATTGGGTGACCCCCTCGATCACCCGACCTTAATCCGTGACGTTTATTTTTGAGGTATGTCACGGAACTTATACTAACAAGACTTGCGAAATCGCATACATACTGTCGCTGAGGTAATTCGACTACAGCCTGGTTTTGGCCGTGAGTGTGTGGTGAGGACTGCGCCCCTCATGCATTCGACGAGCTCAACTGTGTATTGAACGGAACTAATTCCGAAGTTACTATGAAATTAAATGAATTTTATGTCACTTATGTCATTTTATATCACCCTGTATACATAACTCTACATAAAAGTAATAAAACTTGTATATAAGCTGAATACTTTACGTTATGGAATATGAGAAAAATACAAATTTGTTTTGTTTAATTTTCAGACACAATTTTGCATAGTTTTAAGATCGTAGGCAAATTACAGAAATAAGACTTGAAGTAGTATTGAAAACGTCGATAAAAAAGGGTTCATCGATGTTCATTGTTTCCTATCTCATATTTTACGTTGTTTTAACCTGCTAACAGCTTATCCGAACGTTGTGTAAAGATACTATATCTAAAGCAAACGTTCTGGTTATATAAAGTTTAAATGACCTCTTTGCTTGCCCCACCTAGGCATAGGCGCCGAAAATTCGAAATTTCCGTGGGTGTTATGTGCCCGGGCACCAAACAAAAGTAAAAATGTAGTACAAAAATATCTATGTTATCATAATTTATATCTCTGCGCAGGCTAAATTCAAAGTGTGTATGTGAATCAAACCGATTTATCTCTGGCTTGTTATTTTCCTGCACAAACAAAAACTAGAAGTGTGGACGCGAAAGACTAAATGCATCTCAGTGGAAAATAAACAGGAATTGTTTTTGACTAGTTTGTATGATACGATTAAAAAGAACGTTGCCAAGCATGTAACGTTATAGAAAACACTGTACAATCGTTTGCAATAATAATGACACTCTCTTAAAACAGTTTTTGAACTTCTGGAAGTTCTGAATAGAAATTTCATTGAATCTCTCTTGGTAAGTGAAACAACTAATAACTAATGTTAAACATTTAAAGCAGATTTCAATATGAATACGTCAGAAGTTCAAAAGAAAACGCAAAATTCATTTTAGTGAGTGTCATTAATATTGCAAACGATAGTACGTAAAAGTTTGTATATTTTGTGTGGTGTTAGCTACTGATCATAGTTAATTTAATTCATATTTCCAGGTATTAACTAACAAATTAATAATATCTAATAATAAATTGATAACAGAATTTGACAACACGCTGAAATGAAATTTGACGTATCTATTTGTATTATTTACTTATTTTTATTTCATGACAGATACACAACAGTGCCTTGCACAGGCCAAAACAATGAAGTAGTAAAACATTCTGTAAGGAACTAATGATAAAAATAAAACAGTAATTATTGTTAAAACAGTCTGAACAAAGTAACAAAACATTTTTACATAATGAACACTACACTGTAAAATCACTATTAAGATATTCATTTAAAGTATAAATAGCATGACTCACTCGTTTTAAGTAAGTATGGGTCCAAGTTCCTTATATTGGGAGAAAGCGCATTAAAAAATTGTATTGCAATATACTCGATTCCCTTTTTTCCCCCAATTTTCGTTTGTAGAAGCAAGGAGAAAAATACAACTATTTTCAATATATTGTTGTATGTAATATCTATAAAACCCCTCCAATTTCGAATGTACTTATATAATAACCTTCTCCGCTTGTATTTCGTTTATAGTTCATCGATATCTAACGTAGGATCATTGTACTCGAAGTGAGTGCTGATATTATTTGTAGTTGTTTGTAGTAACTCTTACTTTGTTTGTAGTTCCTAACAATCTAAAACTATACCTACTTCAAGCAGTAAGTAGTAGTGTATGTAGTAACTTTTATTTCATTTGTATTTCCTTCTCAAGTATCACACATCACACTTCAAGTGGTAACTGAAAATTTTATTTGT
Source organism: Monochamus alternatus (assembly GCA_037114965.1). Lineage (NCBI taxonomy): Eukaryota > Metazoa > Arthropoda > Insecta > Coleoptera > Cerambycidae > Monochamus > Monochamus alternatus. The sequence continues at coordinate 24,007,112 of CM073432.1, read as the reverse complement.
CAGTGTTAGTAGTAGCGTTTATTTCGTTTGTGGTTTCACAATCAATGAGTTTTTGTGTGTATTTTGTAATGGTAGTGCAGCGTAGTACGTACAAACGAATTAGGCATTGCTACAAACAGCTTCCAACGATTTTTTAACCTTCCCTTACGATGTTTCTGCCCTCGCTTGAAGTACAGTGATTCTACTTTAACGATTTCAAAAAATTACTACAAAAATTATAAATGATTTTTTACTCCGCTTAAAGAATATTGGCTTTACGTTTGATTTCGAGGAACTACAAATGATTTTTCAACCTCAGCTTGACGTATAATGAGTCTATTTTAGATTTCGAGGAACTTCAAATTACTAGTTACTACAAACAAGTGAAGCTTATAGAAAAGGTTATTATAACTATGCTTGATATTAAAAGTATTTTATAGATTTTACATACGACAATATAATGAAATAAGCTGTATTTTCCTTGTGATACTACACGATGAATATTCTTTCACTACAATCACGTATACACGATTCTCTATAAGAATCAATCGTCGGGTTTCAGTGGCATTAAAGGTCTTATAACTTTTCAAACGAAATAAATGTTACTACAAAGAGCTACATACCATAATCTATAAGAATCACAAAAGCAAAATTGGATTTTTAAATCGATTATTGAGGATTTTTTATAGTTATATAGTTTATTTTTGGAAACGTTTCATAAATTATAATTAATAATTTTTAATTAATTATAAAGTTAGGTAATGGAAAATAACATTAAATGAAAATTAAAAATTACACCAAAATATCTCTAAGAATTATGATCCTATTATTGTTTTAACTGTGCTACACAATGCTTACATACCTTCCTAATATTTTCTTCTTTTATTTCAACCATTCCCTTATATGTATTCAGTTTTAGTGTTTCCCAAGGGGCGGTGCAGTCTAATTTTGAGAACAACTTATATAAAGAATCGTTTATGTTTTTAAATTTATAGGTCCTTTAAGGTTTCAAGATCTATAAACATAGTGACGTAATGTATGTCACGTGTTACATCTTATCCTTACAACCTTAGATCCATTCCAAAGCTACTCTGGACAATATTGATGTCCCACAAATAATAATAATAATAAATATTATATATAAAAATATATTATATTATAAATTCTTCACAATATATGATTAAAAACCACAAGAGGTTATATACTTCGGAAATAAGTGAAAAATAAACAATAATAATGTGATATTTTGGCAGTAGGATTTGTTTGTATAGGAAAAAGTGATGTTTTCATTAAAGTTATTTATCTAGAATGATTTCTGTTTTTGTATATGCCATTTTTTACGTCCAAAATCGCCCTCTAGAAGGTATCTCGCGTGTGCTAGATTTAGGCTGTTACGAGTGTAGCAAAATAGGTGTAGACACATACACCAGCCTACTATGACAACTTATTGATCTGCTCAGCTGCTTTCTTGTCGTTGCTTTCCTCCTTTTCGCGAGGCGGATTTTGCACGACCGCCAGAAAAAAGGATTGATGCTAACGTTACGCACCCTAGAAACAAGTATTGGAACTAACTAACAGATGCTCGATGTACACGAACAGGGCCAAATCCTGACGACCTAAATTATTTGGTTAATTTATTTAGTTGCTTCTATACGCAATTTGATGGTGTAAATCGAGACTAAAGTATTTTCTATCGTAATTAAAAGATCGGTTTTAAAAAAATGCATATCATATTAAGCAAAAAGTTTCCTTCTTGTTTGTCTAAGGGCGCCGTATTCTTGAAATAATAAATAAATAATGTTATCTCATGTCACCCGCGAATATTCAAAGGTACCGAAGTAAAATCAATATATAACGACGAGAAAACGGTCTAACCAACACATTTAAAAAAAAATGTTTCAAACTACGTATTTTTTAAATTCAACTATAGATGTAAACACTGTTATAACATAAACTTCCATAGTTCCGCATATAAGATTGTTCACTTTTGTTTATAAGTGAAAATAATTGTTAAAATGTGAGGTTAGAATAGCAAAATAATGTGTCTTACAATCGATTTTTAAAAGTTATTATTTTATTTGAAGAGAAATTAAATAGTAAAAGTGGATAAACAAAACATCAATAATTTTATTTTTGATATTATTTTTGTTCTACATATTTTATTTTTCAAGATTTGTTTTATTTTATTTAGATACTATGAATTACTTGAGTCAACAAAACAAAATTATGTTTTCCTTATTTGGACAACTTATTTGAAACAATTACTGTATATATTTGAAATAATTGTGAATAAAGTAAATAATAACAGTGCATTAACAAAAAATAAAACTGGAGCACATAGTATTCTTGCTTTAAATATATATTGCATTCCTTTCTAAAGAAGTAGCAATTATTTATTTAAGATGGGTCACATGAAACAGATGTCTATAAAATAAATATGTGTAAATATCTGAAAGACATAGCAACCTGCCAAAATCATTTATGAGGTACACCAGACATATGACACATACCGAAAAGATGTTTGACATCTATCTTTTTCCGATTTGAAGATATTTGAGAAAAACTAGTATATGCAATTTTAATTTAATTTTTTACAAAAATAAAGGGCGAAGGCATTTCTCAATGGAACTTTTTGCGGGGAATTTAAATATGTATATATAAGCTTGACATATATATTTGAAAAGGTTTTTTCTGATTACAACAACATTCAATTCAATCAAATGTCAAAAACTTTGTTTACAATTCCAGATACTATTTTGGTTCCACATGCCACTTCGCGAAAATTACAAATTCAGTATATTTAAGCCAAGGCAAAGAAACATTAAAGCATACTATAATGTATAGTGTATCATTGTAGTCAGAAAAAAGAAATTTTAAATATGTAGAAATTCAATATGGCGCCCATAAGAAAACAAAAATGGCATAACTTCTTCGCACCAACAATAATAAATTCCGCAGAAAAATGTGTCCCAATAATGTTCCATTTAGAAATGCCTATTAGTTTTTGTAAAAAAATTAAAATAAAAATTGCAAATATTAGTCTCTCACAAATATCTTCAAAACGAAAACAGACAGGTTAAATATTTTTTCCGACATATTGTTCAGTATTACATTCAGCCTCAAGTTTACAGACTTCGTATCTCTAAAAACAACTAAGATACCCAAGGTGAGGCTCGAAAAACAGATACCCTATATGTCTAACAAAAAATAACTATTTTAAACTTTTTAGTGTCTCCTTGATAAAGTGAAATAAAAAATATCTATTTATTTTTTATATATGTTTTGACATTTTTGAACCCTACATGTCAAATGAAATTGATGTGTTAGATATAAAATATTCTTTATATCAAAAATGATTTTACTGCGACTGTCTATAGTTGCATGCCCAAAAATCAATTTTATCTCAAAAATGAAGAGTTTTACGAAATATTACCTTGAGTAGGTAGTAAAATATTCTAACAAAATTCTACATTATGAGGTTATAGCGAAAAAACAATTTTAATAGTTCAACTTTAACACCCTATATCGTTTAAGGGAGGCATTTTTGTATATAGTAAGTACGGTTATATCGCCATATTTTGCCGCCAAAAATACGCAGATAACGGGATGACCTACTTTATTGATACGCCCTGTATAAAATAACTTTTATAATTTTATTCTGAAATAAAAGATACGCTTCCCTTTTTTAATAATATTACTTACTCTTCTTTTTTGTTTCATGGCGTTTTATTTTGAATTTTATCATCCCTATGCAATACAATGAAAGTGTAACAATACATATTGCCTATTAAATGGTAATTTTGACTACTGTTAAAAGCAACGCTATAATTAAAAAATGATAAAACATATGTGACATGTAAAAATTGTCATTACTTCTCCATGGGTATACTTCAGGGGCCTTCAAATTTCTAGCATATAAGATAGCTAAGGTTTAGGTGAAGTGCTCTTTCAAATAGGCTATTATTAAACTCGTATAAAATTAGTAAAGTCTAAGGGTTAATGTGCTAGAGTCATACCAATTTTTAAGCATCTGTTTTTACAGCTGTGGGGGTGAAACATATGACAAACATATTTAAAAAATGATAAGTGCGTGTTAACAAACCTGCAATAAGTACCTCGTGTCGCGTATTAACATACGGTGACATAATTGATCAATTAAGTTACAATTTTTTTAGTCCCATTGGAAAAGTTTTATATCAATTGTTTTATCTATCGAAATGTATACCATACTACATAATATGAATCATTTACTTAAAATATATATTTTATTTTTCCTAATTAGGCCATCAAATAAATATGGCGGCGCTTTATGGCTATATCGTGTTAACATATTTAGTATTGTAGTGTGTAATGTTACTTTAATTAGGATAACACATTTCATGGTCAACATACACACAAATATTGTTAATAGAATGATTTGTAATTATCAACAAAATGTAAAACAAGGACTATTGTTGTCAGTAGGTATAGTTTTTTTTTTGTGTATAAAGTATTTGACAAATAATTTTGGATGTATATTAAAATGTTGTAACAATCTTTGCCCTGTAGCGTCGAGAGAGGCTATACTCGTAAAACGTGTAACTATCGACCTAATTTGATTAATATTTTATCACCAGTTTATAAATGTCAGGTATTAGGCAGATTCAATATTTCGCAAAACAACATATTTACAAAAAATGTCTATCGACATTTCGCTGTAATTTATTAAGGTTGCTTTACTGTTCAATACCAACTTAAATAGCTTATGTAATGCATTAGCATAAGACATAAGCACACATGATTAATAACACCGTATTGTAATATCGTATATTAAATATTTTTTTTAATTTAAAATGTTATTTGACTATTTTATGATCTGTTGCAACCAAGGCCCTTGGATTTATTCAAGTGCAAAGCCTGTGAAAAATAAATAAATGCATCAATCATTAGGTATATCCCATATATGATTCGAAAGGCGTAGTAAAATAATGAACTAACATTACTGAAGCTTGGGATAGTCTGGCACGTGTCTGTTTTATTTTAATGACACCTTATTTATAAATTTTGCCACTGGATATCGTATTTATATATTACATACATTTCATTTTATTTCGCCGTGTTAAGCATAAATAATTTATACTATCAGTGATTTTAAAGTAGGCGATTTAAAGTTAGACATACAAGTTACAATCGGATTTTCAGCACTTTCTTTTACTCACATATTTGTGAGGATATAAAAAATTTAAATAAAATTTGGGACACGTGGTGTTAAATGAAATGAGGAAGCTCCTTTTCGAATTCGAAAGTTATTATCTTTGAGATTTGACAGAAACGACAAATGACGTCATCAATTATATTTTTTCCGGAAACATACCCAATTTTTTTCCCCTGTTGAAAAGCTTTCTTTTTTCTAATAATTTTTTATTAGAGAAATACCACCTAAAAATCACATTAACGGTGGAAGGATCAAGTAGTCGTAGGAAAATAATTGAATGTTACAAAATGTTTCCTCATTCAGAAAAAATTGATATGTTGCTAATTAACTGCGAGTTACAAAAAACTTCAAGAAGAGCTGTAGTTATATGGAGAAAGGTATCCAGAGCGCCTCATTCCTGATCATAGGACCTTTACAAGATTGGAGGTGACCTTGCAACAAAATGAAGATGCATTTTTTGTTCGGAAGAATCAAATAGTTGACCGAAAAGTAAGAAACAATGTTAATACAGCTAGACTGTTACAGTATTTCGAACAAAATCCACGAAATTCTATACAGCAGGCTACCCGGGAATTAAATTTAGGTAAATTAACTTTTCAACGAATTTTAAAGACCAATGGGTATCATGACTACAAAATTCACAAATTGAAAATAGACTTAATTTTATAGCTCAAATGTAGAAACTCTTGATTAGAACCTTTTTAGGCATGTTCTTTGGACGGACGAAAGTCGGTTTGCCAAACAAGAGTAACGTATACTGATCCATTGAAAATCCCCACATTGTGAATCCAATCCAAAACCAAGGCCATTTTGGAGTAAATGTATGGTGCGGCATCATCGGTAGGCATTTAATTGTGCCTTATTTGTATGAACATACATTGAACAGCGTGAGTTACCTAAATTTCCTAGAACTAGAACTTCCTGCACTTCTGGAGAATTTGCCTTTCCAACTAAGGAGAAACCTATGCTTTCAACACGACGGATGGGGGGTCTTAAAGAATAAGGTTTACAAAACACACAGGAAAAAATTACAAACGTTTGTAATAAGTTAAACGGCGAAATGCTACTAAACGCAGCCCACAAAGGCAGACCAAGATTGGATATGTGTCTTGAAATAAGAGGAGGTCATATAGAAAATAGATTGTAATATGTATCTATGTAGTATGAGGCCTGATTTTTTTAAGTTTAGTTATTGTTTTCATCACCTTTTGTTTTAACTGTATTAAAGAATTATAGAATTTAATCTTTTTATTTATTCTTAATGACGTTTATGCACTTTAAACAACGAACATCAATTATTTTCCAATGACTGCTTGACCTTCCATCGCTAATGCGATTTTTGCATGTTATTTCTACTGAGACTCTTTAAGACAATATTAAGTTTATTAGAAAAAAGAGTTTCTTAACAGGCAAAAAAAATGAGTATGTTTCTGAAATAAATATAATTGAATACGTGATTAGTAGTTTCTGTCAAATCCTAAAGATACTTTCGAATTTAGCACAACGTGTTCTAATTTGAATTTTTTGTATCCTCACGAGTTTGAGACAACCTGTACTTCTTTACTAAACGTTTTCGAATCCATAATGAGACTTTTTTGTTAAAATGGCATTTTATTACATTTGAGGAATTATCTATAACGTACCTATTTCTAAGGATCATGATTGTCAAAGATTAAAATAGACTGAATTAATATAATAATGTTTATTAAGGTTACAGGGCGCGGTAGTGTATGGCAAACTTTATGTATATTACTTGTCAACGTCACCTAGTAATTTTGAAATAAGCTGTTGACATAATCGATAGCAAAGCAGTTTGTAGGTGATTCGAGTGGGTGATTTAGAAACTATACAAATTTAATGCATAACAAAAATGAGCGGCTTAAAAAATCATTCCTGGACGTAATTTAATTCGTAATTGTAATTCGTCTTGCATTTATTTCATTTAATATTTACTCTTTTTGAAAGTATTTAAATCCGTTGAACCATTATTAAACATTTATGCTTTGTGGTGTTACGTTTTCTGATAAAGTGAAATTTACACTAATAATGCTTTAGGGTCACCTTGATTGCGTCATTTTCTAGAATGATCTTGTCTTGTTCAAAGCCACCGGAATATCATTACGCCACCGTTTCGAATTTTTTTATTAAGTATCTGATTTTTAAAAACATAATGACACACGGTTAATAAGTAAATACTAATGTTGTATTTCTTGCAAATGTATCTGAAATATAATTTTTTAATACCTATTTTATTAAAAAATATTGGAATTTCTCTTCAAAATCCACGTTGTTTCTTAAAATTCGACTGTTTTTCTAGAAGTATTAAATATTCTTCATGTAAACAGTTGATTTACTAGAAAAATGAGGAGGCCTTGGAGTTATTATTCTTCAAAATACCCAACACCACCATTCTAGTGATACTGAGAAATATCGTGTCTTATTTTCAAATTAAAAAAATATATACATTACTCACATCTTAGTAAATAAAACATAGAACAAGTTTTCAATCCCTTAGAATACAAGTATTAACTACTAACAAATCCATTGTAAAGTTCCTTTGATAAACACGACTATTTATCCCTAATTTCAGATAGTAGGAAGGAGTAAAGTAGGATTGCTGTATGTTCCTGCAGGACAAAATCTAAGGGAGGACTGGTTGCAGAGGATTTTGAAATGAATCAATTTTGTACAAACATCAGTATCAATATAGAATATGTCTATGCAATAGTACCAGGAAAGAAGACAAGATCCAATATATTAAAGTAAAGAAACACCAGTTTATTCCCAGAAGCAATTGACGGACACTTTTGAATCAGTTAGCAAATAATTACTAAATCTAAACTACCGATCAGTTGGAACGTATAAAAAAATCCTTTAAGCTCACAATTGTGTATTGGAACGTATCCCCTAATTTGATGAAAATGAAAATAGTTGATAGTTTGGCTCATAACCTCAAAAATTTGATTTTTCCTCAGGACCAAAACCTAAACTAATTTCAGTTATTTCCAAAATCAGTTCAGTTGTTACTGGAATGCTAATTCCATGCAATAAAGTAGCTGACAAACTGGCTAGGAGTGTATCGGGTCTCAATATTTTTGGACCTGGTCCCTCAAGTATGTTTCCGTTGTCAGCATGTGTTGAAATTATCAAAGAGGACACCCACAAAGAGTTTAGGGAACATTGGGACAACCATTTGTTTGTCAATTTGTTTCATCCCAATTTCTCCCTTCAATTCCAGAATTCCAGAAACCTTTTCTTCTAGTCTCAACTTCAAGTTTCTGGACTGTACTTTTGAGCAGACCCATCTTTGTTTTTGCACTGAATCTGAATCCGAAATCCCTTTAACTCAAACACCCTCAAAATTTTGAGTAAACCGCAAAAATAGCGCAAAATCGCAGAGATTCACGCAAGAAAATTTTGTTTTTTTTTCTCACCTTGCTCAAATGTGTTTTTTATGTATTTGAATGCGCTGAATTCGAATTAGAAGTTTATTTAGCTGCATCATCTACTGATTGCCCAAAAATCGCGAAAATAGCTGGAAAAGGCGAACAATCGTTAAAAATCGTCAAAAAAAATGTACTTCTGATTACTCATCTATCTTTCTCTTTAAATTGGTTGGCAACGTTAATCATAATAAAATTGGGAAAAAACGTTGTTGTTGAATGTTGCTCAATTTAGGGCGAAATTTCTAAAATTTTATTGGGTGGTAGTAGGTGTCGATTGTCAAATGCAACTGAAAATCAGCTGTCCCGTTGCATAATGCGCTGAGGATCCAAGTATAGCAACCTAACTACGAAATTGGTATAATCATCTCCAGAAATGGTTTCGGTAATAATTCTTAAAATGCTCACGTCGTTTACGAACTAGGCAAATTGCTGTAAAGTAAGCTTTTCCGGTATACGCGCATTGCGTTTCCCGTTAGTTCAATGGCCGGTTCCGCTTTTAGACCTTTTCGGTTTAGTCAATACGAAAAGGCTCTACAGTGGTAAAGCTAAAAGTCGGCCAAGCTGGTTTCAATCCAGTGCCATTTTCTTAAATGAGGTTGCACCACGGAATTTTCCTTATGTTAAATTTATGCTCCTTAATCAAGTCATAAATCATTTAGAGCCGCAATTTTACCACTGAATTATGGTGGAAATATTTACTGCTGCCGACTTTTATACCAAATTGACTATTGAAACGCTACAACATCGCAGTGGCGGTTCGTAGTAAGCGGTACCTACAATGTATTGCAATAGTAATGGTACTTTTTACAACGAATTTGGCGATTTATTTCGAACTGCTGACGTATTTGTAATGAATTCCACATTCAACTTTCAACATTAGTTCTTAGTTGTTCGTTGTTCCACTCACGAATGGAGATGTACAGGGTGTTTTTCAATGAAGTAGCAAAAATGATTCCTTAGGTGAAAATAAATCGATTTAACCGGGTGTCAAAGTTATAATTTTATTTTCTATATTTGTAGATAACTTCTCAAAAAATCCAAATATTTACATAACATTTGTAAATATGGGGTTTTTGCCAGCGATAAATTCAAATTTGTTTCTAATTTTGACGTCACTAGTAGAGAGCGCCACTTATGACACATCATGTTTCTTTTAAATCGCAAAACTTTTTTGCTGTTTAGTGTATCTATCTGACTTATCTGTTATATCTGAAAAAGGTATACCTTGTTGAAGTCGTAACGGTTTTCGAAATAATCCTATTTGAAATATTCAGTGCATCAATTGAAAACTGTTATCGTTTCTGGAAAATGTCTTTTCTACTGAAAATACAGCAAAATGTTACTTGAAAAAGTTTTTCAGAATGGTAAATTATGGATACACGCAAAATTTCAAAAAGATGCCTGCTTTGTTGAATAATGGTTTCATCAAATCACGCCGATCTTCTTAAAATACTGCACGTAACCAAAACAGTTTTTACAACATTTCAAATAGGATTATTTCAAAAATGGTTACTCCTACCGACTTGAGCAAGGTATACCTTTTTCAAATAGAACAGGTAGGAGAATCGATTGTTTCAATAGTCAGATGGATACACTAAGCAGGAAAACAGTTCTGCCATTTAAAAGAAACGTGGTGTGCCACAAGTGGCGGTATGTACTAGTGACGTCAAAATTAGAAACAAATTTGAATTTCTCGCCCGCAAAAACCCCCACTTTACAATTTTATGTAAATATTTAGATTTCTTAAGAACTTATTTACAAATTTCGAAAATAAAATTTTAACTTTGACACCCTGTATCTTTTTTATTATGCGACTTGGGATATAGGTATGTTAGGTTAAATCGATTTATTTTCACCAAAAGAAGACCTGTAGTCTCATTTTTGCTACTTCATTTAAAAACACAAAGTAATGAAATTTCCACTTAGAACTTCTAGTAGACTAGGTTACTTGGCTAGCCACCATTGCAACATGGCACTATAAATTTTTCCACATCCTGCAGGAGATTGCTTTCTAGGTCAGTAAAATTTAAAACTACTTTTTGAAAGAAAAGTTCAGATTGAAACATACTTTCGATCTTCTTTAATTTTTGTTACAAAATTTTGATACCTTTGCCTATACTATTTTTTTAATTATTGACGCCTCATTCATCGTTCGTTCACGTAGAATTCAGAGGTGACTCACTTTTTTAACTAACTGTCTTTTTCATATTTCAAAAGTTAGGTATAGCCTTATCTTTCTTAAAATAAAAAAAGAGTACCTACTAATCGGAATTTAGTAGCTATCTATGGCGGAAAACATTTCATTTCGAATTATCGAATAAATTAGTTTTTTACACAACTATAAGATAAACAATTCATGTATTCTGTCATAGATATACACTAGCACTGCCACATAATAACACTGACACATTTTTCATGAGTATTGCTGTTTAAAAATGTATGAACCTATTGAGGCTATCTTGTAATAAGGAGATAAAGGCTTTCCATAATTAATGAAAAAGAGAAAAGGAAATTAAGAGTACTTATATATCAATAACTGCGCAGTGCACTACATCTAATTTAATACTGACGATAGTAATAACAAATGACTTCGTTACTTAACCTTCAGTTTATAATTTAAGAGTATGAGGCGCAATTGTAATGCCTTCAAGGCCATTTTCACTTGCATTTCTCTATAATTAGCACCCGCCAAAAATCAAACATTTATATCGACGATAATACTCTGAAACTGAATTTGGGGACTGCGTTATCAAAGATCAAAACAACATGTAGTAACCTAAAATATACGTCATTGCCAGTGTATAATAATCGTAACTATTCGTATGCGAGCTTGTCCAATTCTGGTCAAAGTCTAGCGAGTAATTGAAATTTCCCCTATATCGATACTAATGATCGAGATGGGTGCTCTTTTTAGGTGCCTAGATATTATGTCGTCGCAGCTTTGCCTTGCGATAATGGCATAATAATAATATATACCCTGTAATTAATACCGTAAAATAAACAGTACTCATATTTACATTACCTTGGTGCAAATGTTAGTGTAAATAAAAGCAGAGGCGTTCGTTTTTTTCATAAATTAGGGCATGTTAACAATCCGCCATGAAATCTAATATTTTTAACTGCCTGAAAATTTAGTTATTAACTTACTTTGCACCGCAATTCGTGCCAGTTTTAAACAAACTATCACGTACACTTTATTATATATCTATAGTTTTGCTATAGAATGCAGTTTTTCGATGGAAATGAAAAGAAAAAATTAATAGTTAGTAAAAGTCCTTTCGTAAACACGTTATTTATTTTTGTAATAATTAATAAAACCCTCGCATGCAAAGGATGTATTTTATATCTAGCTGCAATACAACTACATGATATTAGATTACATGTTGATATTAAAAAAACAGAATTGTTTATACTATAGTTACAAACATATATGTTACTGCTTTAAATGGATCCGATAACATAAGCAACCTATATCTCAAATAAAAAAAATTAAATAGCAAATTGTTCGAAATAAATTGCACGTTTTTATGAAAAAAATGTCGAGAAGGTATTTATTTTGCTCGGGTTCGAATTTTGAAGAAAATCTATTACAAACTGTGTAGTTCTTCGATATAGTTGACCGATAGATGAAGAAAATACGTATCTGTTTCAAAATAGATAAGAGATAGATATATTTACCTAGAAAAAAGTTACCTACACTCCCATAAACATTTAATGAAAGGTTACCGTATTTCTCGCCAACCACGAAATGTTCCTGGTACCGAATTTCTCTAAAAATAAAACAAATAGAACAAACGTAAGCACAAAAATAAAATTCATGTTTTGGTTATTCATTGTTACTATTTAAATTTTCCTCTAATAAAATAATAACTTTTAAAATGCGTTTGCAAGACACGTTTTTGCTGACCATATTTTAACAATTATTTTCACGTACCTTTAAATAAAAGTAAACAATTTTATATTTAGTAGTAGGTAAATTTATATTCCGTTATTGCTTATTTAAAATCATTTGTCTTCATGGAAAACACTATTTCAAGAATACCCTTTGCCCTTTAAGGGCACCGTATTCTTGAAATAGTATTTTTTACAAATACAAGTAATTTTAGATTTAAGAATTGAATAATGAGTGTAAATAACACGTATGTTATCTCATGCCATGTGCGAATATTGAATGGTACTTAAGTAAAATGAATATATAACGGCTGAAAGCGGTCTAACCAACAAATTTTTAGGTACAGAAATCTTTCAAAATACCTACGTATTTTTTGCAATTCAACTGTAGATGCAAATATTGTTATAACATAAACTTACATAGTGCTGCATATAAGATTGTTCGCTCTTGTTTATAAGTATGTGAAAATAATTGTTAAAATGTGGGGTTAAAATATCAAAATAATATTGGCGATACAAATGCATTTTAAAAGCTCTCATATTATTTGAGGAGAATTTAAATAGTAAAAGTGAATAAACAAAACATCAATAATTTTATTTTTGATATTACTTTTTCTACCTGTTTTATTTTTCGAGATTTCTGTACCTAAAAAAACCACAAATTTGATCATTTTACGGCGAGGATACGGCGAACTTAAATGCAATTGAGTTTCATCGTATCCAGTAGGTAAGTATTTTGTTTTTAAACAACGGGATATATTTTCTTCATAATAAGTCAATAGTTTCCTTTCAAGGCATACAGTTTTAACATAGTTTTTTCAAAGTTAGCTTCATATTTTCAATGAAAAATCACTGTTACTATTTTTTCAATTGCTAAGGTTCGCCGAGTTTTAAATATTATTACATAAACCCTATAGACACACAATATATCTGTTAGAATATAAATAAGTAAGTAGCGTTTAATTGTATAGGTAGTTCAAAACAACGCCTAAATTAACCTAACAGTGCTGTGCAACTTCCGCTTGTTTCTAAATGAGAAGTCCACTGTTCAGGCGGATGTGACTTTTGTAGTTTAATAATTAATTTAGAGGGCCTCGTGGTCTAACTTTGTTTGGTTATGCACTATGTATATTACCCTTCATTCCCTAAATCCCTTTGCCATTTGGGTAATACAATGTAGGATTTGCATGCATATATAGTTAGTAAAATTTGTGTTAGTATGCCGTTATTAAAATGTTCTTTGGGAACACTAAAATGGTATTATTAAAATATTATTCTTCGTGTAAGATTTACGTTTTTATAAATATGTCCAGAAAAATATCATTAATTTTCGAATTATAGGTACTGTGTACAATATGTAATTATGTATCAGGAAAGGTCTAAATTTTTTCCATATTTCGAATACGTTTAAGCATTAGCAAATGCAAAAGTAATACCATTAACTTATATGGTTCAGATAGACATAAACAATTCCATATTATAATTCGTCAATAGAGTGAGATATCTTAGCGTTTCGTTTTCCATTACGATAAATCCCGCTAGCAGCTATTATTACTTATTGCTCATTGTTGCCAACTTAGCAACATAATAAGATATGACAGAATCGCCAATGTGAATACAAGTTCTTAATTTCAGCAATAAAGTCATGTTTTAACAATTTAAAAAATTATTTTAATTCATGCGTATCACGTGGGTTTGGTGAAAAATAGATATAAAGTATAAAGGTAATATAAAAAGGCATTTGAAAAATAAAACATTTTATCGTCCACTTCTGACAACACAAAATTTAATTTTACCTTTCAGAACATTTAAATAGGAATCAAAATACGCATTATATATTTTTTGGCGAAAATCAGACCAGTAATTGAACAAATTGTTATTACGCTTCGGGTTTTTCTTTAATTTTACATATCCACATCAGAACCTATTTTAGAAATGACGCCTAAGCATTCTATTTCCATTTTTTAAACATTTCGTCTTTTTTGCAGGAAACCAACGATGGACTATTTAAGAAGTTTGGACAGAATAACCCACAAATACACATTTGGCGTTTTCGTTTATCTGTTGTAAGTACATTCAATTTACACTACCCTTTCGAATACACACTTGGACTGCTCTATATAAACAATGCACTAAAACCAGCGCAGTAAAATTTTAGGTTATGTTTATTTTGAACCATCTCAAGTACCCCTTTTCTTTTCACTATTCTATTCAGTCAATTATTTTTTAGTTAGAACTGAGACTAGTTACAACAGTACAATAAAAAAATATATCAAATTTCATATTAAGTTGGAAATAATATCAAGCATATCAGTACTTTTAAATTAGATATGTACATATAAAATTTTAGATTGTACACTACAGTAAAAGTTTTTATTTGTTTATTATTAATTTATTTTCATTTATTTATTAGCGATTCTCAATTCATTTTTTAGTTTGAAAGTTATGCTATGATAACTATTTTAAGAACATTCTTACAATTACCATGTTACTATAATATAGAGAAAAAATACCTATTTGTTCTATAATAGAACTCAAACTGAAATATAATTAAAAATAAAGTTACAATAATCAATGAAATAAAATTAAGTTACAATATTGCCAACGCCTTCTATGAGCAAAAATGCTTTGTCAGCTGTATGTGTATGTGTGACACCTTGTATATTGTATTGTAACGTTACACAATGCATTAGACTCCACATGTACATAGAAACACGTGATTGATCACTTTATTACTACGTATTTCTGAAATACTAATTTACTGTCTATTTTAGCATGTCATTTAAAAAACTAACAGACTAAAATGTGGTATGGCGTAATAGTGACAAATATAAATAGTCATTTGTTTGATACCTAAGAGCACGTGACTAACTACCGTAAAGCAATTATTAATTAAAAGAAATTTATTTAGTAGTAGTCAGGATTGAAATTACTAGAAGCAGTGGACGAAGTCGAAATATTTTGAAACTTATAGTTATATAAACGATTAATATTAGTGAAAAGTTAAATAAACAAATTAACATTTAATGATTAAACAGAAACAATATGCGCTTTAATTGCAATTGTTAGGAACAAAGTTTCAAGGAATGTTCTTATTTGGAGTGTTCCAAACTTATTGGTGATTTTATTATTTGTTATAATAAGGCACGGCAAAGCCTTAAAATTAGATAGCAGCTTTAACTACAAGATAAAGCTTATTATCAAAAATGAAATAATGCTATCACAATAAATGCTGTATATAAATTAATATATTACTTTGGCATATTTCAAAGTCCTGATTACCACGTTTGTTTACAGAAAATTATAATTGTAAATCTTAAACTAAACGTTCAAACGAATTACAATTTTCGTTTGAGTGAATACGGCGTGAGGGTTATGGTAAAAAAACTGATGACAAACCTTTGGATATCGTGTTAAAATTAGATAGTCCCCACGTTGCTGGAGGGGTTGTTGTGTCTATAGGGGAAGTACCGTATGCCCTAAACATCACGCAGCACTATTTATCTAAGCGCGGCACAAATCATCCATCCGCCGTATACACGCGTTTTGAACTGCTTGTAGATTACGAAGTTGAATCGAGTTTAGTTTCTACGTGATATCGCGAGTGCTTAGCTGCGTACATGATAGTTTCCAAACGACGCGCGCATGTGACGTAACAGTTGCATACTGCGCCAAAACAGCTGTAAATCTGCATATACCACTTCGACAAAACGCCCCATATCAACCTGATTTCGAAAACATAATGTATATGACAGCCTGCAATTATTGTCTAAATTATATACGTACAATGCGTATAATCTGTCCATATTCTCCGGTGTACTGATTTTCACCAATTCATGTAATGCACGGTTGATACGATGGATATCACTACTACGAAATATACAGGGTGGTTCAATGCTATAGACGGTGACAAATTCCTGATAAATCTAAATTATGAAAGAACGGAAAACACATTGAAGATATAAAAATATATTAAATTATGATACAATATTTCGAATGTAAATTTATTTACCTGTGGTGCTTATTTCTTGTTTTTTTTCAAGTTTTTGCTCTCATATTCTGGTGTATATAATGCTTACTCTTCATATTATACAGCACAGACGCAATTAACATCAAATTTTTGGGGGCTAAAATTCAAATGTATTCAAGGTGTTTAATTTTTTAGTTGTCTAAGATTTTATAATTTTTTTTTACATTATTATGTTTAATTTAACTCATTACTTTTTGACGCTTTTTAGTTTTGCAGTAATAACTGCAAAAATATATGTTTTTTAGGTAATTTGTCTAAATTATGTGTTAACCTCAATGTTTTTTTAGTTTGGAGTGTTAATTTTAATTTTATTTGAAAGACAAATAGAAAGAGTAAAAAATACTGAAAAATACTGGGTAATAAAGATAATATAATTTCATATTATAGCGCAAGTAAAATCAAATTTTTGCGGGCTAAAATTAAAATGTGCTCAAGGTGTTTAGTTTTTTATTTGCCTGAGATTTTATAACATTTTCTTACATTATTATGTTTACTCAATACTTTTTGGGCCCTTTTCAATTTTGCAATAATAATTGCAAGAATATATATTTTTCATGGTAATTTGTCTAAATTATGTGTTAACCTGAATATTATTTAGTTTGGGATGCGAATTTTAATTTTATTTGAAAGACAAATAGAAAAATACACAAGAAACACTGGGTAATGAAGAATAATTTTTTTGATGCATAGTAAAAAAAAATGTTTTAACTGTTTATTACTACATTTTATTTAAAACTAACTTAATTTGCAACCAACCATTCTTACATTTTTTTATGAAACAGACAGTTTTAGATTAAATTTCTAATTGTTTAACTGTGCCACACATACATTTTATATTAAAAAAAAAACTGCATTATCCACAACTATTTCGAATAAATATACATTTTTCTTTGAAATACGATTGCAAATACTCAGTGGTGTTGAAATTTTCAAAGGTTTCAAAGGTTTCCAAGTGGTCAAGAGCCACAAATGCGTTCAAGTATTTAATGAAGGGCTGCATAGTATTTTTATATATATATATATATTTATATACAGAGGGACTCAATTGACAGCCCCCTGTAAAAGTTTTTTTTTGTTAACCGTTTTTTTTTTTTTTTGTAAACGATAGAGCTTCAATAACTCTAGATCTGGTGCCACATTTGACACTTTCAAATTTTATCGCCAGATGGCGAACTTTTAAATCTAAATCGAAAAGTGAGATTTTCTCCATAAAATCAATAGTGAAGGTATGTTATGTTGAACGGTTTTGAACTCTCTTATTGACACATTGTTTATTTGTCATTTTGCCATATCTCTTTAGGTAAGGTAAAAAGTTGGAAAGCTCCTGACTGCGATAACCGATTTTAGCGAATTCCGTCTTGTTTTAAAGCTGATTGACATCCGAATCATTATCTGTAACAATACTAAAGTTTTTGTTTAAGCTTAAACCACCAGATGGCGTAATTTAGTATATTTAGATGTTATTAAATATTTTCGCTCATAACTTAAGTTTGGAGAATGATAGCTGCTTCCGCTTTGTCAAAAAATATAGTCTTCCGTTTAACTTTTCATATAAAATTGAGTAAACTCGACAGATATCAAACAACGCCATCTGGCGGTACAGGTTTAAACAGAAACTTTAGTATTATTACATATTATGATTCGGCTATTAAACAGCTTTAGAACAAGACTAAGTTTGCTAAAATCGGTTAAGGTAGTTGGAAGTTTTCCAACTTTTTCTGTAATACGATTGTACCCTTCCCCCACCCTTTTTATTTATACAGGGTGTGCCATTTAACACATCCATTGCCAATATCTCAAAAATTAAGTAATTTCTTTTAGTTCCGGAAAATAGGGCTGTTAGGTTCGTGGAATAGCTTCAAATTGCAGTTAGGACTGTTAGTACAAATCTCTATGTATAGATGGCGTGTGATACAAAAAAAATATTTGATCCCTGGAACTTGCCAATGCGGTCCATCTGAAAGATCGTTAAATTTTGAGTAATTTTGGGGAAAAACTTTTTATTACAAAAATTACTCAAAATTTAACTCTTCATCTCTTTTCTCTTCATCTTTCATTTTTTTAGTATCGTCACGCCATTTATACAGAAAGATTTGAACTAACAGTTTTAACTGCAATTCGACGTAAAAGAAATTTCTTCATTTCAGAGATATTGGCAGCGGGAGTGTTTAATGGTACACCCTGTAGAACGATTTAAACAGTTATAAAAATAAATAACGGAGAAATAGGACTGTCTTTAAATAGAACATATTGTATATGACCCAGAATTCTTCTAGTTTAACCTTTTGAAAAACCTAACACAAAAATCAGTGGAGAATTTTGGAATATTTTTAATTATTCCGTCATTTCTTTTTTAATTTATAATGTAACTATTCATGAATGTGAATATACCTGCATACATGTTGTAAAATTTACAATATCCTTAGTGTTATTGTGTTGACATTGCGCTAGCTTACTGCCAGGTATTGTTTGTAGTAATCCAAATTGTGTAATCGTTTATTAAAAAAATGTGGGTTCTGCTTAGATAGTATATATTTTTTTACTAAGTAGGCCAATGTTACTTTTAATTATCACGAAAACGAAATAATCATTTTAATTTATTTATGTATGTAAAGGTGAGGTGACGTTCAATTGTGAGAAAAAATTAATTGAGGGTGCTATTATATTCCTCAGAACTTACCCCAAATAAATTTCAAAACTTTTTAAGCAGCTAAATCATTTAAATCGGTTAATGGTTGCCTGAATAAACGTATTATGTATTAAATATTTTTATTTAATATGTAGATTCCAATCAATTGATGGAAATTTTGTCCACATGTACAGGATGGTGAAGCGAAATTCGACCTCCCTTTTTCTCCATTATTATTCTGTTATACGAAAAAGATGTAAGATTAAAAGTTGTATTAGATATTTTTTAAAGTATGTATCACAAAAACAATTGAATCTTGTATTTTCGAGATGTAGGTCTAACTTGTTTTTTTTTTAATGGAACAATCTATATATTTTTGGCCATTGGAAAGATCTTCAATTGAGCTTTTATAACATCAAAGTATACTTATCTTTTACGGATTTGTAAGTACTTATTACTTGTTAATATAACATCATATAAGTAACTCATGAAATACATCTTTTTGAAAAATTTAAATAAAAGAATAGAAATTAAACAACAATAAACATGTAATATCTCGATAGCCGTAAAAGATAAGTATGTATATTTTTGAAAAGTTACTACTTTAATTTTTATCTTTTTTCATATCTCGGCTAATAACGGAGAAAAAGGATGGTTAATTTTTGCGTGACATACTTTTTTACAGAACATTTTAGTTATAAGTTATAAACTTGATTTTTATAATACATATACAGGGTGTCCCATAATAATATGCGCTTCTTTGGAGAGGGTCATTTTAGGGGGGATTCTTTCTATAAAATATTTCGATTTGAGCCCTCCCTGACGAGATAAGGGCTTCTAAAAAATTGAAAAACTTTCGGTTTTAATTTTTTTTCTCAAAAACGGTTACACTTATAAATCTGAAAATCAGTGACTACATTTTAATTAAGTGACATTGTTGAGTATGATTTTTATTTTTACCAAATGTCTACAAGGGTGGCAACCACCAACCTCTGTTGTTTTTTTAATTAGAACTTTTTATTCTAAACGTTTCTCGATATGAAAAAATTACAGTAAATATAACAATCAATTTACTAATTTTCCCCTATTTTTTATGCAGACACGCGTTTTCCACTTTTTGAATTTTTTTGTGACTCGCCGTAAATTAGCAACATATCAACTTTTTCTGAATAAGAAAACATTTTGTAAGCACATTTGACGTTCGTATTGAGTAATGATACGTTTTTTTGTGACATTTATGTTTAAACAACGAACATTAAATTATTTTCCAACGACTACTTGATCCTACCACCGCTAATGTGATTTTTAGGTGGTACATATTTCTTTTGATACTCTTTAGGACGATATTGCTTATAACTTTTCAACGGGAAGTAATACAAAAAAAATTCTATGATAAATGTTTAATAGAAAAAGAGAGCTTTTTAACAGGAAAAAGTTGGAGTGTGTTGCTGGAAAAATATAATTGATGACGTCATTATAGTCGTTTCTGCCAAATCCCAAAGATAATACTTTAGATTGAAACTGGAGCTTACCTCATCCTGCTTAACACCACATGTCCTAAATGTTATTTAATTTTTTTGTATCCTCACAGTAGGCCCGTAGTATCGAGTTTGAGACGCCCTGTACATGGAAATAAGTTTTGATGATAAAAAATATAAATACACGCAAATAATTCGTTGGAATACGAAGATAAAAAAAATATTGTTGTTGGTGATAATTT
Source organism: Monochamus alternatus (assembly GCA_037114965.1). Taxonomy (NCBI): domain Eukaryota; kingdom Metazoa; phylum Arthropoda; class Insecta; order Coleoptera; family Cerambycidae; genus Monochamus; species Monochamus alternatus. Next base: position 23,986,223 of record CM073432.1, on the reverse strand, counting down.
CTAGGTCGCTATTTAGTTCTGTGAATAGCGGCAATAAAATAATCTTCTCTGATTGATATTAAACAATTTAAAGACCCCTTGGTATTGTTAACAAGGAACCTCTCCAATAGCCAAGCGGCACTATTGTTTTATTTAAGCTCAAATGACTAGTAGGTCATATAGAATATATCTTTTGATAAATAATTTAGGAAGACGAGTTTGCTAATTTTACTACCCCTCTTTTATAGAACGTGAATGATGAACATTATGTAATTTATTAAAATTAAGGTTGGTCTAATGGTCGGTTATCGACATTACTACCGGTAGCACTCGGTTAGATTGTAATTAATTGGGTTAAGACAAACTTTCCTGCTGAAATTAATTTTGTCCAGTAAATTAGGAATTATGAATTCACTGTCTTAAATTCTCTTTTTTTACTGAATTTATTACCTCGCATTTGGAAAAGAAAAATGTTTAAATTTCTTGAAGATACTGTACGAAACGAATTATAATAATTAACGAATCTTATGTATTTGGTATGTTATATTCCCAAAATGAGTTGGAAGTGAAAAACAAAATAGCTGAAACAAGTCATTTAGTGTACAGGGTGTCCAGAAACTCCGCGCAACAATGTGTTAAGTTCATGGAACATTTTCTGGAAAAGTCTATATTAACGGAGCTACATTACATAACCTCAAATTTATTTTTATAATTTGTTTTTTGGCTATAATTTTTTTAATACTGTAACGATTTTTTTCAAATATGGCACACTTGTTACTTTTATAGAGACGCACTTTTATATAAAATATTTCTGAAATTTCAGCACCCTAAAGGGAAAAAAGGGCATATGTTAGGTGAAGAAATAATAATATTTTTTTGTCTTTAATTGTATAAAGATTTTGATGACATTACTTTAAAGAATTAAAGTTTATCTAAAAATTTGATACTCTCGTTTGAAGTCAAAAAAAAAACCAACCGTTTGTGAGAAAACGGCATTTAAATTTTGTTGGCATACTGATGAATCTCATTTCTTTTACGATTAAGCAAACTTTGAGAATAATTGAATGATAGCTGTCATATTGTTTTGGCAGTAATTTGAATCCTTATATGCTCTAAAAATAGACATTTAACTAATTTATTCTATGCTAGAAGAACAATTTCCGGACTGGTCTCCACGTCGTCGGTTTAGCTTCTAAAGCGGTCTTCACATAGGCCTGAATTCCTCTTTAGAAGGACTAAAATGTCGTTAATGTTAAAAATATTGCAAAAAAGTGGCAATTTTTATATGCTAATTGACCTGTTTCAGCAATTGTTTTGATCTGAACTAGAAAGAATGTATAAATTTTGTCCCATCATTTTGGGACACATGTATATTAGCTAATATATTTTTCTTCATTAATGTAATGTGTTTTCCATCTAATGAATCATCTTTAAATAGTCCAATAATTAAGCTATTTAGTTACTTAATTATAATTAATAATGTATTTTTTATCTGATCAAAGTCTATTAAATTGTCCTGTCATTGTTTTTATAACAAATAAATAATGTGATTTAATACATCAAGAAAAATACCTATACTGTTTCTAATTAAATTAAAAATATATAAAAACTCTTTGATTAATATACACAGTAGTTCAGTTTTAAATAAAACCAAAATTATTTTAAATGTGATTTATTTTAGGTCTTGTTTCAGTGATCTTTAAAACAAATTAAATATTTTTGAAAAAAATTACTACCCGATGTATAGTTACAATGACATTGTTTCAAACAGGTTTCCTTTAACAATTTCTAGCTCTACAAATTGTTCAACAAGTTGCTGAAAATATTCCACAGTTCGCTACAAAAAAAACAGTTGCAGTAACCAACCACCAACTATGACAAACTTATATCATTACTGTGTTGTACCAGTTTTTTTAAGCTAGGATTTACCACCATTTTTGTGTTAAATGTATCAATAGAGCCTAGCCAGTGATACAGGGCGATTCAGTCATAAATAATGTAATTCATTTTTAGAGAAGATAAGGAAAAATGAGTATCACACGAATACGTGATTAAACAATTTTTTAAATGCATATTTACACTGAAAAAACTAAATATTTTCAAATCATTATTTGTACCCAAATCAACTCAAATTTATATATTTTCCTAATATTGGACATTGTAAATAAATGGATGTATTGACTATTTTAGAGAGTCTTATCTTTTAATTGTCCACTTCAGCTAATAATAATATAAAATGTTAAAATATGTAATAAATGCTGTAAAATCTTTTTTTGAAAAAAATGCAATTAATATATTAAATTACGATTGGTGCCCAAGGACTTCAAGAAGGCATGAAAATGCCTCGCCAAAAAGAAAACTATTTTTATAACATACTAATGTTAACTGTATTTTTTTAACTAAGCATAATAACCTGCTTATTAGCGTATTATGCCATGACGTCATGAAAATAATTGCCTCAAAAAAGCGAAAGTTGCTGCTTAACCAATAAAATATAGTCGCTGATAAGCACTTCAATACGCTTAGTTAAAAAAATACAGAGTTGATTTTCCAAGTAGTAGCGGCTAGTGAGATTTTAGGTATGCTATATCATTCAGCGGCATTCCCATTTCCTAAACATTTACCGTATAAGACCACCATTTCCACACATTCGATATTCATAAAATTAGTCGTTCCGACCGACACGCGAAACAATTTGAAATAAACTAACGGTTGCGGGCTGAGTTATATATTGTTCTTTCCACATGTCCCTCTCCATAGATTTGAATCAACACCCTGATGTGTTGAACAATGTTATTATGTATGTAATCCTGACTTGGCAACGTTGTTTCGCTTCAACGCTCGAACGCTAATATGGCTTCGTCATCAAAAAAATTGTTGCAAACCAGGAGCGTCATGTTATCGGGAGTTATGAGTTGTTTGCTTATCTTTTAAAATGTAAAATCCGATTTTCTGTCATTATTGAGACTTCCATTAATTATATTATGACTAAATTACCTTGTATAATTAGTTTATATATGACAAAATTAAAAATTTATGGCCGTATATATAAAAAAATATCTATTGAAAAATATATATTTTTCTCCTTTCAAAAAAATCCAATTTTACAAGAGCCTATAACAAATGCCAATAAAAGTAAGAAGCAATTTTTTATTCAAAATTTAAAGTGTATGTAAAAAGTATTTAATTTATCTTTTATACAAGGTACTGGGGTATCTGTTGCTGGTAATTATTAGTATTATCCTATCACTACCAGATGTCAAATAACTTCGAGAAGCGACGGGATAAATCACGTCCTCACGTTAGAATTGTGTAGAAGATTCGAGTCCTTATATTTAAGCAGTATTAGCTGGTGGTGTTTAAGTTAAAAAATGTCGATGATTTGAACAGTGTATAGTAACAATATTGATGTATTTAGCAATTCTGTAGATTGTGAATGTACAGGATGATTAATAAAACATGTAATAATAGAAAGTTAAATAATATTACGTCCAAATTTGTGTTATAAAATAAAGTTTACTTATATTATCTAAGGAAATTAAAGTGTGACGGCATAAGTAAAGGTATTGAAACTGTAAATCAACTTATTCGTTCGAGTAATCCAATCACTATGTACGAGTAGACGACCCTAAACTGAAACCATCTATAGATAGTATTGATAACTACCGTACCGATGGGGCAAACGCTGCGTTAAATATTGGGGAGAGTCTTAATTGAATTAAATTTTTATATTGCCAGTTATTATAGCTACGACTTGATATTCTTTATCGATTTGTCAATCCCCGGTACCACTCAGACTGCAAAAAATCTATAGCGTTTCGGGGCCATGCACTTTTTATTGGGTATTATGAATTTTTGCCAGCACACTTGACGCTTTTGCAATCTGCCAAGCATAATATTTAAGCATAATCGTCCTATAATTTTCCATTAATCGTCCTTTCCCGTTTCTACTTTTAATTAGTAGTGAATTAGCATAATTTGGGCAATTGGTCTCCTTAAACGAACGCCACTGCAATAACAGTGGCAGAGAATAAAACGGTTTACTCGTTTTTCTCTAGACACGGTAGATACTTATTAAGTTATTAAGTTTATTTTTATTAGTACAAACTTTGATACCAACTCAACGTCCAAAAATGGTAAATATTTAGGCAGGAATCTTTGAAAATCGCACTGTGAGCCCCAGAAATTATTTGGGCCTACTGAAAATCGCTATTAATCTCGCTTTAACTAACGTCAGGGTGATTTAGAAATACTAGGAAAAAAATTGAGTACATAATGTACCTGAGAAATTATTTGACGCGTATTTTTTGTATTCTCGAATTCTATTTTTGAGGGTCATGGATTCCCTAGAACTAAAATTTAGTTTTGCAAATATTTCCTGAAGCCCCATACGTTTTAATAAAGTACTTTTGCCAAGCATTACTGAGGACGCTAATTATGCATAATGCTATTTAGCTTTTTGAAAAACTTGTTTTCATTTTTTTCTAAATTCTTTGCCAGTGCATTTGAATGAACAAAAATCTTAATCTGGATCTTAACTGGAAATTGTTTAATTTCAATCATTTCAATCCTTGCAACAATGTATGTGTTCCTGTTGGCCAATGGTACCTGCTACCACAGTCTATTACAGTCCGTCGTCTTCACGTCGGCTCCTTTGATGTCGAGGTTCCAGATTTAGTTTTTTTTAGACGACTGCGCATTTAGCCGCGCTCATTCGCGGGCACGGTGATTTGTCAAGAAATAGATTTTCTCCCACTTCGTCGTGTACAAATGAATTTCATTGGTGTTCATTGCGCATTTAGCCACAACTTCTGGAACATTCACTCGACGAACTGTATAAACTGTGCTACTACTACGAGTTTAGCAACTTTTTCTGGAAAATTAAACTTCAAATGAAAGGAAGTAATAAGTAGGTATTTTTTATGCAGAGTCAAATAGTGCTTCGAATGCACTGGCAAATTATTTTGAAAAAGAAATGGACAACAAGTTCTGGACCAGCTCCGCGAAACATTTCTTATTATTTTATAGTATTTTATACAGAAATAGCGCTACTACCAAGAACAATCGGAAAACAAGCAATGAACCAGAGTAGATCAAGCATTTTGCATGCTTTCTCAATTTTTTATTTTGAGCAGCTTTTCTTAACAATTTGTGGTTACTCGTAGAGACTTTACTAGTGAAAAAATTGCGCTCTTTTTGAATTTCCAAAACTAAACTGTAACTGAAAACTGAAATAAATGTAATTATAATATTAAATATTCAGCCATTCTCGTTTCGCTAGTTTGTAAAAGCTTGTTCTACGATTTCAAAACTTATTGGAACGCCTTATAATTTCCAAAAATTGTACAAAATATTGGAAAACCTAAAAACACCTCTAAAATAAAATGATATCCTTTTAAAAAATACAGAAAAGCAATTATTAATAAAATATATTTCTAATTAAGCAAAATTCAAATATCGATTAATTCGGTTGAACTTTCTAGAAGATCCATTTTTTTTCTCTTTCCCATTATCGGTGAGCGGTATTTCGCACTTTAAGCTTGTAAAAAGGGTTTACTTTTAACTCATTTAAAACTTTATATGGGTTTTGCCTCATAATAGAAGAAAAACGGGCATTGTATATAAAGTTCAACCAAAGCAAGTTTATTAAATTTGAGAAAAAAACTATTCCTCCACGAAATTATTAAAGTGGATAACTCGTTCAGAGTTTCATTTGGGTTTGAGCCATTTTGGAGTTATGCCTCCTTAAAAAATACAGGGTGGTGAAGTTGAACTTTTAAAATTGTTTCTCGCAATTTTTCATTTAATTTCAAGTTTGAAATTTAATAGATACTATAGTTAACCAGATCCTCAAGGGTATCATTGCAAATGACGACTAAATAACAAACATAGAAACTGGGGGGAAGGGAGTACTTTACCCCTCCCAATTTTTCTGAAGTATTCCTGTGAACAATTTCTCTCAATGTGGTAACACAATATTTATTTGAATTATTTTATCACTCTTGATAATTTTGTGTAAACTCTTCTTTTTCAAAACAACTTCAATTTTTGAAAGTCATGCAGCGTTAAGCTTGCTACAGACTATACATGTATTCGCGATTCCTTATGCGCTATTCGTGATATGCGAGGAAATCGTGAATCCATTCATAAAAGCCCTACGCACATAGCACGAATCGCGCATAACAAATCATGGCACAGTCTGTAGCAAGCCTTAAACATAGCCGCAGAGTAACACCATAGTTCTCAAACACCCTATATTTACCCTGCGCTTGGTTATAGTCTCTGTATTTCTCTGTTCATCTGTATTCGTATGAAATATAAGCAAAAACAATGGTTCCAAATTGGCATAATAGTAAAAATTAAAACTACTACCACTTACTTTATTGAACACAGACATGACAAGACAGCTTGAATGTACTCTGACTGTCGTTATAGTGCCAGTGGGGAATATAATAGCAAAGTAATACAATTTTAAAGCAGCTATAAGCCCTTAAACATAATTAAAACTGTCTGTGTATCATCTATAGATACTAAAAAAGTAGATATTAGTGGGAAATGTAACTTTAATTATAACGTAATAAACGAAGTCTTCTGGCAATCGATATTGGCTGCAGCTGCGTAAATCCACATTGTCATACTGGAAGTTTTCAATCTCGGTTGGATAGAAAAGGATATGCCGTGGAAGGATTTCCACGTTCAAGGAAATGACGTATTTTAGTACTAAAGTAAAATATGGCCTCAACTGAAAGTGTGTTTGCAGTGAAGCTAAAAATACGTTTTAGTTAAGTAGATGGTTGGTATGGCTTGTCAGATGTAGAGAAAACTGCGGACGTCACTGTAGCACCAAAAAAATTACCTAGTGACATTTATTATTTTCCAGAAACTATTTTGAATATAAATGGGGTGTATACAAAAATCATGGACCTACTAATAAAAATAATAACACAAGTTCCCATGACATTATTTTTATTAATAAACTGCTCCATAAAAGTTAACGAAGTTCACAAATCTTGAGTTTCTCCTAAAGGTTGACAACTTTTGTTCAAAAATATTTTTGATGATGCTATGTTGAATATTTACTAATCTATACGAGTGGCTTTTTTGTTTCTCCTTCGAAAGCATTTTCAGTTTTGAGCAAAGCTTTATTTTTGGTAATTTTAATACAAAATTCAAATTCTTAAAACAATTACAAAAAAAGTTTAATACAGCGTATGTCTTCTTCGCACTTCAATGACTACTTGGTAACGCCTTTGCATACTGTCTACTGTCAGGTTGTTGAAATAGCCTTGACCAATTTGTCGCCACAGGCGTGGTAAAAGTATATGTGGGGGTGGTTGATGCGAATCTAAGGCTCTTTATAGTAGGTTCCATGCGTGCTCAATTGAATTGAGGTCTGGCGGGGGAGAGGGCAGTGCCAAGTAAGGAATACCATGAAATTCCAGGGCATCGACAACAAATCTCTCACAATGAGGTCGCTCATTATCGACGAAAAATAAAAAAATTGGCACAATTACAGCATGAAACAAAGGGATGAGTTTCTTGATGACTTGTTCGACGTCGATCTGTGCATTCATGTTTCAATCAAGCACAAACAACTCTGTAGGCCCATTAAAACAAATGCCTCCCCAAACAGCAACGGTACCACCACCCTCAAAAATCGTCGTGAACGTAGATTAACACGCAGTCTTCTATAAACTGTTTCAATTGAAACCGCAACACCAGAAGTCGTTGTTGCATGATCCGACTAGTAGTCAGAGGCTCTCTACGGGTGAATACTGTTAGAAACCGGTCTTGTGCAGGGGTAGTAAATCTTGGGCGTCCACTCCTCGGTCTTTCGATGACATTTACTGTTTCTTTATATCGATGCACAAACCTTGAAATTACGCTCTCACTGACCTGAAAGAAGTTAGCAACTTTTCTCTGAGGACATCCCACCTCGATCATTCCAATGACACTATTGGCTTCAGCTGCACTCAGTTTACGTATAGGCATGATTGCAAAACAACATTTTTAGGTCTTGAAGAAGAGTTGACTATATTAATTCGAAACAACGACTGAACCAAAATTCTTAAAAAGACCAAAGATACTATCTAGCCGAGAATTGAAAAAGTCACCCAATGATGAGTAAAAATACCACTCAGATAAGAAAGTAAACATTTTATTTATTATCTAGAACCATTTAGAAAACAAAAATCGTCAATGTTTAAAAGAAACAGTTTATTTGTAAGGGTTTTTTTTTAAGTTGAATATATTTATAACAAACTGCAGCTGCGAGAAAAAATCATGAAAAGAAAAAGAAGAAAAGATGATTCACCTTGTCTTCGACATTTCAGTTTTTATCGGACGACAGCGACTACTATAAATTGTAGTCTCCATGTATATAAATAACTCTGTTGAGAGTGATAGTGAATTAAAATGCTAAAAGAGAGACCGAATAACCGGAATTATTTCAAAAGTGATTTAAAAAGAATGCTGCAGATGATAGGGACATACGTAATCGAGGAAATAAGCTGTGTTGTAATGTTTGTGAATTAATAAATTTCTTTTACTGAAGCTAAAATGACAATACTTCTGCTAGCAATATTCCATTATTTAAATTGAATTTATTTTTAGGTATTAATTATATTGTATGAAACTAACTACTCTGCGGACTAAAGCCAACCAACGTTGAATTACCGCCACAATATCTACCTATGTATTCTTCTTCTTCTTCTTTCTTCTTTATTATTAGCTTTTGTAACATTTGTTACTGTATTAGAAAGGTATTTTAAATTAATATATATCAAATCTCCTGCAATTCCTATCAATGAAGTCAAATGTATGCTCTCTAATACCAAACATCTAGGTATGCTAATGAACAATTCCACAGGCAAAGCTCTATTCTAGCTAAATTTACTAACCTGGTTTAATGAAAAGATTCTATAAATATCTAAGTTCACTTTTGAAACTGTGAGAATTCGAAAATTCAACCACAATAGATGATATCTGACCTATTTCTGCATTTTTAGGTTTTAGAAAGGTATTTTAAGCTGATATATATATGAAATCTCCTACATTACAGTAAAAACTGTTACGAAAGCTAAAATATGGGTAGATATTGTGGGTTTAATTCAACGCTGGTCGGGGCTTTAGTCCGCAGAGTAGTTAGTTTCACACAATATTGTTAATACCTAAAAATATATAAAGAACGATTACATAAAGGGTAAAATAAAATTATTAATTAAGTAGGTAGTTATCATGTTTAATTTAAATTCATTGACAGGTTAAAGTCACTTTTGACATTGTCGATATTTAATTTCAAATAATTTAATTTTATTGGTATTATAATTTTATAGTTATATATTTGCCACGTGTAGAAGCAATCCTAAAAATGCAGAAATAGGTCAGATCTCATCTATTGTGACTGAATTTTCGAGTTCCCACTATTTCGAAAGTGAACTTAGATATTTATAGAATGTTTTCATTAAACCAGGTTAGTAAATTTAGCTACATTATTTTTTTTTTAGATCATTATTGAATAGAGCGTTGTCTGTGGTTGTGGTGATGTTTGGTATCAGAGAGCATACATATGACTTCATTGATAGGAATTGTAGGAGATTTGATATATATTAGCTTAAAATACATTTCTAATACAGTAAACAATCTAAAGTTATGTCGATTTTTGGAAAAATACATCAATTCACGCAACTGCTGTATTCTAGACAATGTTTAAAAGATGAATTAAAATCTATTACGTCCATTATAAAACTGACAAATTTTATATTAATTAAGAATTTCTCATCATCTAGTAGCTTTACGAAAATCTTAACCTTACGGCTTTTATTTTTGACAATTCGAAGCTAAAATTAGGTAATAGAGAACTTCCTTTAGAAATTATTTTCCATCATATCATATATTTCATTTTTTTTGCTGGGATAAATTGTTCCACAATTCGTCAGGCATACCAGCAGTCTCATTATCCTAATATGACGGATCTCATCTAGGCGAATTGTAAAAATACACTTGTCCGGAAATTCAGTGATAAGACTAAGAAGTGGCTTTACTATGGGAATACCTATATGTATTAGAATATTTTTAGGTATTGTTTATTCTTAATGTTATTGTTAGTGATAATAAGACATTTATAACGGTTTTTAGGCTTTCGCTGCAAAAAGAGATGCCAATTGTCAAATATGTAGGTACTAGACTGCCACAAACCTCCACTGGATATTTATCTAAATGTTGACTTAAGTGATCCAATGGCATAAACCATAGAAATCATACGCCAGAAGCCTTTACATTAGGCACCCAAAAATAGGCAGACTATGGAGAAGCTTAGACAGCAGCCATCTAGGGAAAACTTATGTAAACTGTTCGTGTTTGTAATGGGACCATATAATTTTCATATTTCGAAATTCCCACCCATTAGTGTGAACCTACCCCGTTAGTGCATCCAACTCATAAAAGCTAAATTACTGCAATATTACTAGACTCACGTTTTCTCCATAGGTTGACTATTTTCGGCAGCTCTTTTGGCGTTCCATATATTTTATGATTTCTATTATTGCGTCGCGAACATTTTGATGTTTCTATCTCGTATCCAGTTTAGTCAACTAATGATTTAGATGATTTGAAAGAACGAATTAGACAAATGAGGAGAATATGATACTTTAAACAGTTTTAGAAATAAATCCGGTCATAGGTTGGAAGTTTGTCAATAATTTGATGGACAATGTTTTTAGTATTTGTTACGTTAAATAAAGTTTATTTTAACTTTTACAGTTTTTACAATTTACGTTAATATTATATGTATTATTCTTGTTTTTTCCAAAATATGCTGATACTTCAAGAACTGTTAGATAAAATATTAAGTGTAGATTCCCTGAAAAGTTTATTAAAAGTTGTATCCACAGACGCAGTATCATTCCATAAAAAATACATATTATGATATAATTTAAACCATGGTGCAACAGCTGGCGTTATTGCGTACAAAATGGGTTCAAGAAGTTTGAAAATGTTAGAACTTTAAAGAATTCTTCTAGATTCAGTATAAGAAATCACAAAAATCCTCTCACAGAAGCACTGAAACATGATTTTTTATTGAAAATCTATCATTAAGCAATCTTTGATATATTACCCTCCGTGAAAAGAAATATATTTTACCAACTTCTTTTAATAAAAAACAGATTCTATTTTCGTATAAAATTTATCTAAATATTGACTTAAGTGACACAGCTTATGGCATTGTTATGATCAGCATAAACGGAGTTAAGCGACAAGGTTACATTTTGTGATTTGTCATAAGTGCCTCAACAACTTGGACCCAACCACCATAAACCCAAAATGGCTGCAAAAAGCGACAAAGGTCAAGTCAAGCTGCGTTCTAGGCATAAAATGTATATTTATAAATGTTTCGTTAATGAGAATAATATTATCAAGTGCTTTGTACATGTCGACATGTGCAGCTCAATAGGGCCTTTAATTTCAATTGTCAAAAGGATAATTCACCACACGCCTTTGTTTTCTGATCTAGTTGTAACCAGATGGGTACTTTGCTAGAAGCTGTAAGGTGCTATGATAAACGTTTTGATAGGATGAAGGATAGATTACTGTTTAATCCTAATAAAAGCATCGTGAAATTGCAGAACTTACTGAAGATCATAGCATTCCGATGTTATATTAATAGATACTATGATATTTTAATTGTAAAAAAACCTGGATACCATAATTTGGAAAATATGTGAAAATTTTTACCTAGCACGTGTAACACTCATGTAAGTCACCATCAAATAAATATACTAAGATGTAAATTATGTTCATGCCTCAAGAACTCCTTTTAGTGTCCTTTATCAGCAGTAGATGTTAAGCGGTTATTTTCATTGCATAAGTTACTATTAAATGCCAAAAATTTATAGGGTTTTTTTTTGTTATATAAATGTAGAGTCATAGGATAGCCATTATCCAGCTACAACGTGTCAAAAATACAAAAAAAAAAACAGTTTTTAATTTCAAAGCCGCTAGAGATAATTTAATTAAATTCGGTGTGCATATTTAGTAAGATAGTAGGTATAACAAAAATACCAGCTTTAAAAACTTATTGATCAAATGCATTTTTTTACTTAAATTATTTGAACATATCTTAGGGAGGCCACATGCAAAGCAATAATAAGAAGCCGTCATCTTATTTAATATTGTCAAATTAAGCTAATTTTTTAAAAATATTAAGTTTTAATAATGGCATATGCATATTCAAATGCTGAAATGACCAATATGGTTTACATTTATGGTCTTGCAGATGGAAATGGACTTGAGGTAGGAGAATTTATATGGAATCACTTAACTCCAAATCCAAAACGTTTGAGTGTTAGAACACCTGAGTTGGTAGAAACTATTCTACACGAACTTGTAGAAGATCCAAATACTAGTACTAGGAAGATCGCTGCAAATCTTAATCAGAAATTAGTTTGGTCCATTCTGCATCAACATACAAAAAATGTTTTCAAAAAATTGAACAAAATGTTACTTTACTGGCATATTGTTTACTGACGAAGCTAACTTCCAGAATATCACGTTTGGTCTGATGAAAACCCTAACGCCTTATTGAAATCTCGATTTCCACATCAGTTTTCTTTGAATGGATGGGTGCATATTATTGGAAATTTTCTTGCTGGGTCTTACTTTTTACGATGAACTTTAACCGGATCCTCCTACGGACACTTTCTTGAAAACGTTTTACCTGAACTACTTGACGATGTTCTCTATGCTCTAAGACAAAGAATGTGTTTATGCACGACGGGGCTACCGCACATTTTAGTTTTACTGCTCGTGAATTTTTAAATGAAAGATTCGGTAATAACTCAAAAACCAGGAACGTAGGCCACCCAGATCACCCGATATGAACCCTCTTGATTTTTTTGTTTGGGGATATCTTAAGATATTAGATAGAGGGTTTTATAGCGTAGATTTGTAAATTATAAGTTGTTGTTTTATATTTATATATATGACTATGTATGTTATTTTATACTATTTTTTATTTGTTATTTATAAGTTGTTGTTAGTGATTTTACCTTATTACCTGTTTGTTCTTTTTTCTTCATACTTGACTTGCCATATGTACAAATTTTGTATCTTTTTCTTGGCCAATAAAGTATTATTATTTTTATTATTATTATTAGTTTACAAGGTTCACATTGAATATGAGGAGCACTTACAGATTATAGCTACTCCTGGAATTGTTGCACGTGTTCGAGCTCCAATTTAAAATCTGAAGCATGTATCTTGGCTGAAGGTGGCCATTTCCAACATTTATAATAATAGATCATAGTAAAGTAATTCCATTATTAATTAATTATTTTCTTATCATTTTATGTAATGTAATAAGTATCGTGAAAATGTACTTGATCAAATAAATCAATTTTAGTGTTAATCGGTTTGGAATACAAAAAAGTACAAAGAAACAAAAAGTGAAGATAATACAATGGTGCATATGATGACCTATTTTATTTGTAATATTGTACAGGGTGACATATTTTTTTGGCACATAATGATCGATAATATCCACACCTCTGCCACTGGTAACTTTCTAAAGCTGTTAATTTTTTGTTTAATACCTACTCTTATTGTAAATATGCATACCGAATTTGGTTAAATTATCTCAAGCGATTTAGAGAAAACTGATTTTTTTTTAATTTTTGACACGCTGTAGCTGGACAATGGCCGTCCTTAGACCCCATATTCATATAACAAAAAAATCCTTATTCTTAGTCACAGAATACGCCCCTGGATTTTTGACCTCTACTTAAAAACACCCTATATTTTAAAAAATATACAGGGTGTCTCAAAATTAGTCTGCCAAAAATTAACTGTGGATTCTAGGATCAAAAATAAGAAAAAAAAAGCTATATAGTCATAAGTCCATAAACGCCCTTTAACGGAGATATGGCCGCTTAAATGGGGACCCTAAAATTTGATTTTTCCCAAATATTTCCAAAAGGGATCCAGATAAAGTAATCAAATTTGAAATTGAGAATCACAATTAGATTGTGAATCTAATGTTCTGAAAATAATTTATCATAAATTGGTCATAGGCGTGCCAAACTGGTGGGTCAGTGGGTAAATCTTGCTCTAACTTTCTTGTAAATCGAGATATTCGCCGTCGGATCAAAAAATTAAAAATTTTGGTCTATTTTACATGAAAAAAGTGCTCCTATTTCAATCTGGTAAACTGCTCTGTTTTAGAGTAATTTAAAAAGCTTGGGACATACCACAAAAGTTTAAGATGGAAACTATAAATAGGCAAAATATCCCTAGTAGGCTCTGAGAAAATACTGTCGACTTATTTAACACATATTAAAGGTGTTATTCAAGCGTTTTAACATATGAAAATTCTTTTAAAATGTATATCAGTAATGCAATTATTTTTTTTGTAATTTTTTTAATATTAATGTAGTTTATTAACACTCCAATGTTCAAAAACATATGTAATATGTGTCAAATAAACTGAAAAATAACTTTTCAAAGCCTACTAGAGGCAATTTGACCGCTTGCATATTATATCTAATATTTTTGTGGTGTCACAAAATTTTTAAATTAATATTACTCGAAAACGGAATAATTTATCGGAGTAAAATAAGAGTACCTTTTTTGTGAGATTATTCAACATTTTTAATTTTAGTTAGAGCAATATTTATCCAGTAGTACCTCCTCCCAGTTTGGCACGCCTATGACTAATTATGGTATTGCTTTTAGAACATTATATTCGCAATCTAATTGCGATTCTCAATTTTAAATTTGATTACTTTATCTCGATCCGTTTTGAAAATAATTCGAGAACATCAAATTTTGAGGTCCCCCTTTAAAGACCAATAGCTCCGTATAATTTTGGGACATCCTGTATATGTAATAAAAAGTATAATATTAAAGTTAAGAGAAAGTTTGTATTTATATTTACAGTTGTCACAATAAAAATACAACCTTGTTTTTTTACATATCAAAATAAATATTGCATGATTTGTATAAATACAAACAAAAAATGTTTTCGATAATTTTTAAATCTGGTCTGGTATACTGAGAACATAGAAAGATAGATGAAGTCATAGGAAAGAGAGGAAGAGGAAAAGAGAATAGAAGAATTGTGTTAATATACATTTCTAGTGACGTATATAATGACATTTTAATAAAAGCTGGTTGTATTTTTAACCAGGAATATTTTTCTATGGTGAAAACAAAATTTAATTTTAAAATCATTCCTAGTCCCATATTCTAAAAATAAAGGCATCAGCGGAGACAAAAACCGAGATGTGCCTTGCGTTTTAAAATAGTAATTTGCTTAAGTTTTACTGAGGTTATATTACGTTGAAATGGAATGAAAAAAAATATTTTTAGGAAACTACTTCAAAACAAAATCTTAGACTAGCGTGTTAGTTTAGAAAAATGTGTTATTTTTACTGTTTAACTATGTTCTAAATGACGACTTACCTTTGATATCAGCTGCGTTGCTTTGTGGACTCATAATATCATTCAAATAATGTTCCAGCCCCCGCATATTTTCTAAAGGGCTACTACCATTTGCACTAACTACACACCGATCCTGCAAAAAATCAATCGTTAAAGCACACAGAAAATGAAAGGAAAGCACTGAAGTAGCACAGCTATGATAAACTACTAATGAAGAAATTTCTAAACTCCATCTTGAAACTGTCGAGTATAAGACGAGTTATCAAAACCCTTCTCATATATTTTTATGTAAATGAAGGTTAATGAAGTTGTAAATAAAATATACTAGAATATTTATCCAATTATTCATAATTCGGCCCTATCAAATACATACTCTTTGGATTAGTCAAATCAAGAGTATCCGAATCTTATCAATACTATCTTTCTTGTTTTATCGCATCCAGGTACTTTTTCATTCCAATGTCAAATGTGACACAACATTCTTATCCATGTTCCAAATTTTCTTAACTAATATTCTAATAATTTAGAATCCAATGTAGAATATATATGTTATTGAGTTTTGGATAGTCAAGAAAATGAAACATTTGGAGACGTTGACTGTCGATGAACAGTTTAAAGAACGTGGTGGGGAAGATTCATAACTAAACACCAGGCGCATAGGTAGGGAAATAGAAGTTTTCAAAGAGAAATAGGATTTTCCAAAGACGTCATTAATAGAGAACTTAAAGTCCTCTCACTCCCCATACTCTTCCTAGATTTTTGTGGGATTGCTAATAGACGGGAAATAAATAAATATGTTGTTAGCAATGAAGCTTTTTGCATGAGAAGAGACTAATTTTGATAATGTTCATGTAGTGGAAAATTCATATGCAATAAAGGTTCACCAATTTCAATACGAGTTTGGGTTGGCATAATTGGCAATTATATTACTGATTGTGTCACTCTTCTGCAAAGGTTAACATGTTACATTTATTTGCAGTAAAATGCGTTGCGAGATTTGCCTCTGGAACGTCGCTGCCCAACCACATTTTTCATTAAATGTTTGACTCGAACATGTGAGTATTTAAACAAATGGTATAGGTGACACCATGTAAATTGACCACCGCATTCTCCAGACTTTGCATTACATTATTTTCATAGGGGTACCTTCAATTCGTGGTTTTGGTGAGTAATAAAGTTTTGGCAACTTATCTAAAATGAAACGTTCTTAGAGGCGCAGCATTCTTGAAATAGTGATGAAATATAAATAATTTTACACATTCAATGGATAATCTAGGAATGTTATCTCACGCCACCCGCGAATTCTCAAAGATACCGAAGTAGAACGAATAAATAACGAGAAAAGCGGCCTAACCAACAAATTTTTAGGTACAGAAGTCTATGAAAATACGTTTCTTTTTTCATATCACTGTAGATGTAAATATTGTTCGTAAACTTATTTAGTACTACTTTCAGGGTGGCTCAAATGGGAATATAGTTGCAACTTATAATGGCCATTTAGATAAACCAAACAGAAGATATCTAAGATATCGTTGCTGAAATATTGTAAAAACAACTGAAAATAGCGATTTTGAAAAATGCCATCTAGCGTCATTATTTCTCAACAGAAAAAGCTGAAATTTAGATAGGGGGATAAGAATATAAGAGAAATCGATTTTCATCGAAAGACGCCATATTGAATCTTGACAGTAATAGATGTAGAAAAACATTACGTTAATATGTAACAAAACTATTTGATTTGAAGAATAACTATAACATTTAAAAAATTTGTTCAAAAAATCTAGAATATACTGTACATTTCTATGAGTAATTTGATACAAGCAGTTTTGATATCAAAATATTGGATATACAGAACTATACCATTCTAATTTTTAAAATTAAAGACTAATATATTTATGGCCTAAGAGCCTGTATGTAAAAAAATTGTAAACCTATTTTGTATCTTCAGCATCATTCAAACTCAGAGCATAGGTAATTTTTTAAGTACGCTAATGCTGAAATATTGAAATTGCCAATATTTAATAAAAAATTGCGATTTTTAAAGCTTTTTTCGTCAAGACTATACATATTCTTGAAATTTAGCGTGTATTCATTTTGAAGAACGTCAAAGACAGTGGCGTGGCAATTTTCAGAAACTATTTGTAAGAGCATGCATTTCTGCATTTTTTAAGTACGATGGAAATGAAATGAATATAAATTTACAAAATTTTGTAGTTCTCTCAAGGAGTCAAATACTGCTCCATTCTTTATGAATCTAGTTAATATTGATCTCCTTGTCTGACCTACATACCCCTGATCACACGCCTTGCATCCAATCTCATAAATCGCCGACTTTTCTTTATCGCAATTTTGTCTTCCGATCTCTTAAAAGTTGTAACCTATTTCTCTCTTAAAAAACTATATTTAAATCAATCAAGTGGGATTTTTTATTTTTATATCAGTTCAAGCTCCAATTATTAGAAAATTTATCTCACAAACTAAAAATGTAATCATTGTAGAAATATTGTACAAAAGAAATGTATCTGACATATTTTTTTAATATAAAATATAATTTTCTACATTAGATTCAAATAAAATGAATAATTTATTTATTATATGGACTATTTTGTGATTGCCTATTATTAATTTAATTGAATATTTTGTTACACTTAAAGAAAATTAACTGTTTCAAATCTGATTAATAATTATTGATTGGACATCCTCATAGATATATCACATATCTTTTAGAGACAAACAGAAAAAACTGTCACATTTGACTTTTAGTAATTCTGATTAATTATATTTAAAATTAAAATTGGAAATCGTTTCGTACAATATTTTTAGCGTTTTTAAAGTGTGTGATATCAACCGATTGACAGGTAATTTTGGCGGATTTTGTTTAAATTTTGTTAAATATCTTGAGTTTGTTTCAAAGCCAGGAATTTTGTTGCCATAGCAACCAATTTAATTTTTTAAATTGCATCATTGCCATTATGTCTATAACGTTCTTTTCTCCATTACAAGATTTTTAAAAAAACATAGCATTTCAGTGAAATTGAAAAAATCCAAATTCAAGAGACGAAGAGAGGCGCTCAACAGAGTTTTTTTTCTGCTGACAAATTGATTTTCCCATCTCTTAAAAGTTGTAACCTATTTTTCTCTTCAAAAACTGTATTTAAATCAATATGTGGGATTTTTTAGATTTATATCAGTTCAAGCACGTTCAAGTTCCAGTTATATAAAATTTATCTCACAAAATAAAAATATATCAGACATAATTTTTTTAATATAAGATATAATTTTCGACATTAGATCCAAATAAGATAAATTATTTAATTTATTATATGGAATATTTTGTTATTACCTATTATTAATTTAATTAAATATTTTGTTACACTTAAAAAAATAACTGTTTCAAATCTGTTTAATAATTGTTGATTCCTTATTGACACATATCTTTTAGAGAGACAAACTGTCGCATTTGATTTTAATAATTGAAAATGGTTTCGTACAATATTTTTAGCTTTACAAAAGTGTGTGATATCAACCAATTGACAAGTAATTTTGGCGGTTTTTATTTAAATTTTGATTTGATTGAGCAATTTATTTTTTTATTCCAGAAGTTTTTTACATCCTTTGGTAACGTTGAGTTTATTTCAGAGCCAGCAATGTTGTTGCCATGGCAACCAATTTTATTTTCTAAATTGAACCATGTTATTCTGCCCTTATTTGGAATTAACGTTTTCTTTTTACGTTGCAAGATTTTTTTAAAAACAACCGTTTATTAAAAATGCAAAAATCCAAATTCAATAGCCATTTTGCATACGTTTTGTAAAATCATTTAAATATGTTGTACATCTTTAAACGTATCTGTAGGTACAATCTATTACAATAATAATGGCACTGCCTCAAAACTGTTTTTGGACTGAGTAGAAAATTCATTCACAAGAATTGATGTTAAAAGTTAGGAGTAGATTTCATTACAAATATGTCAGCAGTTCAAAACAATCGCTAAATTCGTTTTAAAGAGTGTCATTATTATTGCTATAGATTGTATAACAAAGTTATGACGTTTTTCTTTAAAATAAATTTTATATCTAAGCACAACTACTTTAAAGCTCAACAGTTCTTGGGCAAACGTTTCACATTTTGTTCTTTCTTATAATATCGAATAATTCTTTTGTATACACTTATTTATTTATTTATGGAGTAGATTCATGGCATCTATTTTATTTTAATAATCCATCCATGACATCTGATTTAATCATGAATTACATAAAAATCATTAGTTTGTATCCTACATAATTTGAAAGGAAATTTGATACAAATCAAAAACATACATAGTGGTATCATTAAAAGTTTGGATTACTGAAAAATTGACAGTGCAAACGGAAAAACATCGCCTACATCACTGGATTTTGCTCAAAAAATTGCATAAGGACTTACGGAAAATACATAAAAAAATGTTTGACTAATCAAGATAATAGGACGTAAATCGAATCAACAGAATTTCATAAACTTGGAAAATTAATTCATTTTAGTCAAACCCTGAAGCAATGTCAGCGGACAATAACGTTAATGAGTAAGAGTTTGGGCGAAGTATGACGGCCTTAGGTCTGGGCCTTAGTGTGGAGGTAATATTAGCAGCAAGACCACGAAAATAGATTTTTTACTTGTCCCACCTTTGACGTTAGCGTACAAGATGCGTAAGAGGATTACGACATAGATACATATAACTTAAATAAATGACATTGCAAAATACTTTCGAACTACAGGAAAAATATAAATTGTTTCATTGACTAGGTACGTCAACCGCGTGATTTGAATTCTTTAAGTGAAAGATTTTCATAGTCGAATAGTTAATTATTACATCAGTTTTATTCCATATTTATATAAATAGCAACCCCTTTTAGAAACATCAAATTTTATAATATAATTCTAAGAATATATTTTACAGAACATACATATTTATTATTTAATATATTTACTTAAAATATTATCTTAGCTTATCTTTGAAACACATTACTTGTCGCTTTAGTTGCATTTTCTTACATAATTAAATCAACCGTCAAAAGAACTTTCCTGAAATATAGTACATGTGATACTTATCTTTAGAAGTTATCAGATAATGAGATTAAATAATTCAATATGGTTTTGTCTCATTAACCCTAGAAATTTTTACATCACTGGGAATGTCATTAAAAGAGGTTTTGAAAAATATTATGTACATGTGACATTTATCCTTAAGATCGCCGTATTTTTCGCCGTAAAAGGCGAGGTACTGAAATCTCGAAAAATAAAACACGTAGAGCAAAAATAATATCAAAAATAAAATCATTGATGTTTTATTTATCCACTTTTACTATTTAAATTCTTCTCAAGTAAAATAATCTTTTAAAAAGCGTTTATAAGACATACATTATTTTGCTTTTCTAACCCCACATTTTAACAATTATTTGCACATACTTATAAACAAATGTGAACAATCGTATATGCAGAACTATGTAAGATTATATAAAACTAACATTATTTGCATCTACAGTTGAATTTTTAAAAACACGTATTTTGAAAGATTTATGTACCTAAAAATTTGTTGGTTAGACCGTTTCAGCCGTTTCGGTACCTTCGAATATGGTGGTGGTATGAGATAACATTATTGTTATTTGCTAAACTCTATATTATTCACTTCATTTAAATGTCTAAAATTACTTGTATTTGTAAAAACCACTATTTCAACGCCCTTAACGAAATATTGCATGTTGTTCACATTCAACATAACCGAAAGCTGTATCCTCTAAAAGTAGGCAGTAAGAAATAGTTCTCTAACCATTTATTTTATTGAAAATAAAAATTACTTCTGACTGAATTTATGTTGTATTTTAAATAAACTGGCTGAATATATTTGACAGATTAACGTCGTTTCATAATTTGTCAATATCCTTAGGCTACTATAAAAAAATATTTAAATTAAATTAAATATATTTAAACTGTAAAAGAGAAGTAGTATAGCTATGCTGTATTTCTGAAAAGTTCTTTTGATGGTCTATCAAGTGACGTAAGGATAAAAGAATACAAGCGAAATCGATTAGAATAACACCTTCCCGTTATATTTCGAATAAAAAAATGGTTAACATATATGTTAACTCCAGAAAAAATTTTAGGGAGCTCAAGATATGTAAATTTGGGGAAGGTATAGCTTCGAAATGTGCGTTCTTGGGATATATTTAATAAAAAATATTTGAATTTCATTCATTTTTTTTGCTGATTGTAGTAACAGCGTGTACACCTATAAATCGTGACATTCTGTATATATCAATGGTAGATGTAATATATTCATAGAGAATTTATAAATATTTAACAATAAGAAAGTACTTAAACGATTATATAACCAGTACAATTATTATTACGTTGTTTGAGACAGGTTTCACTTATTTTTACTTACAAATTTCGACACCCCTCTCTTCAATCTGTTCGGTTTCTAACTTTTTTTTCAGATTTGAAGTGGAAAATGCATCGATGGGGAACGGTAATGATCCACATTTATTTGCTTATTCAGTTTAATACAAAATTAAGCAATCCAAAGCAGCTATTTATAAATGTACATCCGCATAAAGGCTACTACGATTTTGCACGAAATATTTTAGGTGTATTTCCACTACTACATTTTTTTCAAAGGTTTGAAGTTTTGAGTTAATATTGCTGTATGTATTAAACAAAATGCTATTTTGTAAATTCCCTAGCTTCAACGTCAATAATTTAAAAATATACCTATAAACCATGTACCTACATTAGTAGGTACATGGTTTTGCAATAATAATGACACTCCCTCAAAACAATTTTTGAACTTCTGGAAGTTCTGAGTGAAACAACTAAGATCGCAAAATTCATTTTAACGAGTGCCATTATTATTGCAAACAATTATACATAATTGTTTTAATTTATTGCCCAACTTTGGGAATTTTAGTGACGTTTCCGAAGTTAAATAACTGTCTATTAAGACTTCTTTGTGACCAATAAGTTGATCAATTTATCGTAGCTTGTAAAAAAGTGCATCAAATGCTCTGAAATTTTCTTCACATTGTTAATTGGGTTAAAGATGATTAAATATGAACCCATTATTTATTTCAAGTCATTTGACGCTGCTTACTCTTTTTCTACAACATGATTGATTTAATGACAATTTTCAAAAATTTTATTGTGATAAACCGTGTTTAATTAATATGAAAATATGTATATTTCACCGCTACATTGAGAATACATTGTAGCAGTGTCTACAGTAAGAAAAAGAAGAAATACAGTGTGTTTCACTTTGAGTGGCATCATCTTCGTGTTTTAGAATGTATTAGCCAAGTGAGATATAAGTCTGTTTACTTCCTGCTCGGCCTAAGCGGCTCGACTTACAGGAACTTTCAAAAATTTTGCTCAGCATCTGCTCTACTATTTCTACTTATTTATAAAAAACAAATTAGGAAATTATATTTCTATTTTTTGTCAAAAAAAAAGATAACTTCGTTCTGTCTTTGATAATATCAAAATTTCATTTTGGTACAGAATTGTTTTAGCTTTAGTAGATGTAATTTTCAAAATGCAGATATTTAATATATTTATATAGTCAATACTTCATCTTTTTCAACCGATCTTTTTAAATTTACTCAGTAGCAAAGACAGTTTCTGTAAAGATAAAGTAAGGCTTTTTTCATTGTAATGATAATTATAAATACAAGTAATCATACTGTAACGTTATATTAATATGATGGTATAACAAACTTTTTTACAGATACATAAATAATACCTATTTATAAAAAAAATTGTTGTTCAGATTTTTTTTACAGTTTTGTATTTATTGTAAATTAATTTGTAAATCAGGGGTTTTTGCGGGTGAGAAATTTAAATTTGTTTGTAATTTTGACGTCACTAGTAGAGGGCGCCACTTATGGCACATCATATTTCTTTTAAATGGCAGAACTTTTTTGCTGCTTAGTGTATCCATATGACTATTGAAACAATTGATTCTCCTACCTATTATATCAGAAAAAGGTATACCTTGTTGAAGTCGTTAGGAGTAACAGTTTTCGAAATAATCCTATTTGAAATATTCAGTGCACCGATTGAAAACTGTTATCGTTTCAGGTATAGTGCCTTTTCTACTGAAAATACAGCAAAATGTTACTTGAAAAAGTTGTTCAGAACGGTAAATTATGGAGACGTGCAAATTTCAAAGAGATCGACCTGCTTTGATAAAATCTTTATGCTTTGTTCAAAAATCGTTTCATCAAACCTCGCCGATCTTCTTGAAATTTTGCACGTCTCCATAACTCTCTCTCCATTCTGAACAACTTTTTCAAGTAACATTTTGCTGTATTTTCAGCAGAAAAGGCACTTTACCTGAAACCAAAACAGTTTTTACTCGGTTCACTGAGCATTTCAAATAGAATTATTTCAAAAGTGGTTACTCCTACCGACTTCAGCAAGGCCCCTTTTTCAAATAAAACAGGTAGGAGGATCGATTGTTTCGATAGTCATATGGATATACTAAACAGCAAAAAAGTTGTGCCATTTAAAAGAAACATGATGCGCCACAAGTGGCGCCCTCTCTGAGTGACGTCAAAATTATACACACATTTGAATTTCTCGCCCGCAAAAACTCTCGATTTACAAATTTAATGTAAAAATTTGGATTTCTTTACAAATATCGAAAATAAAATTTTAATTTTTACACCCTGTATCTTATCTTATTATGCGACTTGGGATATAGATAGGTGTGTTAAATCGATTTATTTTCAACTAAGGAATTTGTGGTCTCATTTTTGTTACTTCATTTAAAAACACTCTATAGAAAAAACATTCTATAATAAGCTGGATCTCATCGAAAAACATTGAGTCAATTGTTCTAAAATGTCGAATTGGTGCTGCTCAAAGTGGCACATACTGTATATAGATCTACAAAATTTGCTATACTTTGTTTTCCTTAATGTTTTGTATCTATTTAACTTATTTTTTTAAATAAAATAATTATTTGTATCCCCCTTTGGAGGCAAGCAATCAATTAATGAGCCACAGCATAGCACGACGCTACTGGGAAATGGAATACCAGATCTTTGCTTATTTATATATAGCTTATCCTATGTGAACTCAGGGCCATATTCTATTTCCAGAACGATGCGTACCTCACCTGACTGTCTAGCGACTATAAACATAGCACATATGAAATCTTTAGTGTGAATTTTACGTTAAAATGACAAATTATTTGTTTATACCGTCCTCGTATTGATTTCATTAAAAAGGTTTCCAACTACCTCTAGAAGTAATCATTGCTTTATAAGGTCATTGAATTATCCATCTAATTTATATATCCAAAAAAAATAAGACGTTGTTACATTCAGTCTAAACACCTAGGCCCCATTTTTAAACCGGAAGTATTATATTTACCCAATAAAATTATAAAAATCAGAAGTGGGATTAGATGGTTATCAAATCAGCAGCAACGTCAGTCGAATCTAGTTTGCGGACTAAATATAATCATTCCGGACGCAAGTGGATAATTATTATTTTTAAATATAAATAGCACCAAAAGAAATAAAATTGGGATACCAAATTTTATATACTATAATTTCGACGCTAATGTGGCCTGTAGAATAATAAATAATATGTTATCTTTATATTTTACATATGACTTTAACTTAATACATCAATGTGTAATATAATATATTGCCTAATATGATTTTTTAGAAAATATCTACTTGAAAAAACTATTATTAAATTAAAGAAATAATTTCATTAATTCATCTGGAAGAATTTTTTCAATAGTATAATGTTTAATGTACATTCAAATTCAAAAATATTTTAAGGTTTCAAGAGAGTGATTTTATTTCCATTTTTTGAAATAACATTGATTCATTATAAAATTCTTATAATAAATTCAATTTACCACAGACATATCCTAGAAGTATGCGACTAGTGCGGAAGAGGAAGCGACATATTATTATTCTGTAGGTCGCATTTATCCCTAGAAGCGACTTAACATTGTTAAGAGCTAACCATTATTCAGTGTAGGAATGAAGGAAACCAACAAAACTTCATTAATTCTACCCCGCATTTTCCATTTCGGGCGAATCAACGATACTAATTCAATAATTCAACTAAATTTATCGTTAAACGTTATTTAAGATCTGTTGAATTTCCTCTATAACGAAAAATTTCCGTAATATTTTTCTCTTCTATAAACTTAAACGCAGATTTATCGTTAAATTCAAGGCAACACCTCTGTCATGGGAATATATCCAACGTAAATTTTCTGTACGGAGATACTGCAATCCGAATTTTAAAGAACATAATATAACGTTCACATGTAATAAGTGTACACCTGATACCAGATATTTACCTAGTTACTTTATTTTTAATATCAAAAACCGAGAGCGCCTGATAAGATTAGCCTCGAGAATAAAAATTCCTGAGTCAATATTTATAATATTTATCATATGACTATATTGTTTTCTGTTCTGATGTGGTGCCACTAATTTGCGAATTATGGTTCCGATGAAGATATCTTCACTATCTATCTAGAGTAGCATTCCATAGCATACGTCCACAATTGTCAACATGCCGCATAATAAATTTAAATGTAGATTATTAATTGAATTCAAAATAATTCATATTTCCATCTAAAATTTTAGAAAAAACAAACGATTATATTGACTAAATGAATACCATGCGAGTTTTGGTTTTATTTAGTTGTAATACAAACAGTATCAATTTTAATAACATTAAAAGCAGAACAAAAAACGAGGCACAAACAGTAATGGATCAGACGCATTTTGTCAGTATTACGTTCAAAATTTCAATATGTTATGATGAATAAAATAAATAAAAAAAAAACTTAACAAAAATGCTGAGTTAATGTTTATTGTACAAAAATCACATTTACAATAAAAGACAATACTAAATAGAGGATCAAGTGGATCTAAATGGTTGATGATGAGACAGGTACAGATATGGGATTACAAATATATCAGCATATCAGCGTCAGCGATAGCACAGCAAGCAGATGACAACAGCACAAACAATTCAAAATAAAAAATATCTAACTAGCATATGGGGCGAATTTGGCAATGGCATCACAGTCACAATCATAACGGTGCTCTTTGGTCAAAAGGTCAAGTGCCACACATTACCTGATAGGGAAGCAGTTCTCTAGCTTCATCCATGTTGGTGATTTCGAAAGTGGGTGGCTGAGGAAAAGGGCCTTTTCCGGGATAAGAGGTACTCCTCCTAAATTTAACAGGTGAGATGACTTGCTGCTGGTTGAAAGTGGGACTAGGTTTACGACCCGCGAGGTTTACTCCCATTTGTTGTAAGGGGGTTAGATTTGGAACACTGCGGCCACGATTCCAAACGGAGGAGTTCCCCGGGGCCCAGTTCTGACCTGGGGGATTGGCCCAAGAACTATAATTTTTGTAAAGAGGATGACTAGACATTGATTGCTGCCTTCCCATGTTATGGGGAAAATTGTGGCTCGCAGTAATAGCTCTTCGACCCTGATTCACTTGGTTCTGATTCAGGTTGTTACCAAACAACTGTTGTTGTGTAGGGGATGGAAAATTCTGAAACCCCATGCCACCGTTCACACTGGCTAGGTTAGGTACGTAACCGTCTTCGATAGCTGTGGACCAGAGTGCTCCAGCTGGGGTACTAGGCTCAGCTGGATGGAATAGAGGCGGAAGCGAAGGTACCGTTTTCGTCGTTTGAGCCACCTGTTCGTTTAGTTTGTCTGTAAGATCATTTACAGAGGAATTCGACGATATCTCACAGTCTTTGGCGGTAGTTGCCACTGTATTCTTGTCAGACGCGGAAGATGTAACTGTCGATCCAACCACACTGCTTGATAACTCGTCTGTGTTGGCTCCACTAACACTGACAGCCGCGACAGCTTTGTCAGTGAGCTCATCTTGCATTGTTGAATTATAACTCTTGGCCTGAAGGATGTTTTCGCTGCCTGTGCCACCGCTTCCACTTGTCGTCGTTGACGTAGGTGTGGTGTAGAATAACGTGTTTTGATTGCTCTTCGCTGAATTTATGGATATCTCCACCGCACTTAAACCGATGTTCGCATTACCACTCAAACTAAATTCCCCCATTAGTGTACGTCACTGACTAAAGGCCGGTTACGGTGTCCCGTATCTTCGTTATGTCATACACATACACTCGTCTGAACACTCAACCAGTGAACCACCAGCCCACTTTCATGTTAGTGTCACTAGTTTGCGATGAGGACCACGATTCCCGAGTCGGAACGATTCCGGACGATCTCATAGCCTGCCAAAGATTGCATTGGCTGAGCTTGCGCGGCGACGTAGCTATACTTTTCCGTTTATCGTTGCTGACGTCCACGAGCCCCAAAATGCGTGCGCACGGGATCGAACAGCTGATGACGACATATGGATGAAGCAACACTACTATTTGTAAATAACCTCTAACTCATCCTCATAGAGGGAGGCACAGTCACTCGGTCGTTACATCAATTTTTAATTACTACTAACATCCCTACACTTTTCGTACCCAATGCCCAATATTCATTATTTTCACGTTGACCCTTAAATAAAGCGAAACTCGTAAAACATTTTCTCAAAATGCGTGACGTAAACTATACCTACTATCTACAAATGTACCATTTTATTTGTATCTAAAAAAAAATCGAAAAAATAATTTTGTTGATAGTGCAATTTCATTTTCAGTAATATCTATTTTATATAAGCAACTTGGAAAAGCATTTCCATTTTGTCATTAGTAGGTTATTTGTATTTTTGGTTTGACTATGCCCATCTAAAAATAAAATACGTATAGGTGCCTGGTAGAGTGACTAAATTTATTTTTATTGTTACTTTATCATTTAACTGCTACGTTCACAATGGAATATTGATTACAACAATACAATGTATCGGTTAGATAAGTAAAAACATTAAATATATATACAATATTATATTTCCTTATTGGAAAAAATAGTTTCAATCAAACTCGTTTGACGTAATGAAAATTACTACAGATTTTAACATATGACTGGCTTGATTTCACGATTCTCGTTAATGCATACCTCTGTAATGGTATTGATCAGAGAAATAAATGATTAAGTCAGGGGTAATTGCTGACCTATATTTATAAATTTAATACGCAGTGAAACGGGGGTTGTTTTTATTTAGAGAAGGATGTCTTATTGACGTATCGTTTTGGTCGAGAATCGTCTGCGTGTATAACCTACCCGAAACAGTTGAGGGCTGAGTTTAGATTAAATCGCTCTTTATGTTCTAGTTGGCCTATTTTTGTGTTATGTGAATAAGGGATGAAATATAGCGCTTTCTTTGGATCTGCCGGGAAAAATGGAGTATATTATTCTTTATTTTTGCGTATCATGTGCCACTATTAATATAAATTTTTAATGCCATATTTCACAATAGATGTATATTTTATTTTTTAATTTTATGACAAAAAGTTATACATTTTTGTATGTAGTACCTAGATCACTGCTTTATATGAATTATTCATAATAGTTTTTGCAGATTGAAATTAATATACAACATTATATGTGCAAATAACGAAAATTGGTAGTGTGTGTGTGTGTGTAACTGTTTCGAAGTAAGATCTGAAATTTTTGAAATTTTGGTTTTTGAACGATTCATCGAAACAAATATGAATACCTGCCATAGTCATACGTAATAAGTAAAAAATAAAAACAGGTAGGTGTATACCAGTGATTCCCAAACTGTTTCGAGTAGTTCCCTCTATTTTATATGGGTTTGTTCCAACAACAGCAAGAATCGATTCTGAACCATCCAGAACTATTCAGTCAGTTCAGTTGTTAATGTATTTTCGGCGAATGTGAAGTAAGACGGAGTTGGTCAAACATTTCTGACAACTCTGAACCAGTTCACGCCGGCTGTTGGAACAGACCTTATATTGCTTTAGTAGTTCCTTTTAATGAAATGGTAAGTTATTTTGAATCGTTCTGGACGAGTTCGCTATCGAGACAATAAGCTTCTATCTAGGTGAAAGGTGTGTTAAATTGGTCAAAATAGTTTTAAATCGCTTTTACGCATTTACTTTACATATATGTGAATTCCCAATTTAGTTAATTTAGTACTTATTTGAAATTGGTTCATTTTATTTAATTATTTATGCATATATATATTTTTTGCGTATCTAGAAAACAAAGCCGTTGCGGACCCATGTCTATATAAACTTTTTGTCTTAAAATCAATTATAGATTAACCCCTTAAAGTTTCTGTACATATTTAATTAATACCCTGTATAAGAAAATATACCAAAGTTGGACAAAAGTTTTGCATTTGACGTTTGAGACCCACTGGTCTATACCTTTCATTATGGCTGTTTTACACACAGTAATTTATTGTATAATAAATTGGACAAGTTAATCTTTAATTTATTTTAAGTAGTGTAAAATAGAAATTGGCTACAATTTATTGATTTCACTAAATTGTGAATGTTTGAACATGCTCTAATTTATCGGTCAATTTTAGGGACATCTAATTACATTTTGTATTTGTGTTAAATACCATCCATGTATTGATCAATTTGATACCAAATCTTTCAGAAGATTGTTATAAGAAGGTTAGTCGCTTTCCAAAGGAAAATAAAATATGCTAAAAAAGCAGTTTCATTATCTTTAATTACTTTAGTGGAAACTAATAAGTAATTAGAAGATGATGGGTTCGACTCTTCGAAATATTTGAATTTTAGTTGAAAAGGCTCATGGTTGGCAGCAGAGCAATTTTCCGATAAATTGTACATATTGAAATGCGTAAAGCCGTTCTCAATAACTTTTGAAATTGATCAATTTCTTTACAAATAAATTGTCAATTTATTGTTCAATAAATTCTTGTGTGTAAAACAGCTATTAGTTTTCATCATAACACGCATAATTATTCTGAATAAATTTTTGTAATGTGCCCTATACACATTGATTAATTTATTATGAATAGTGAGGAATAATTAAATATTTGTACATTTCCATTATTTGTTTACAGCAATTAGATTCTAACCTGAAATCCTGATAATATGCTAATAATATTTTAATCGCTTAATGTTTTGTTGTATATTAACAGCCCTACATATGTTACTTTTTTAAATATAATTGCCTATTTTTACCAAACATCTTTTTACACAATGTGCGTAAAAATTATAGGTTTTTTTGCAATTAATTTTAAAAAATCTTTAGACATTTACTCAGTTTAGACATTTACTTAGTTGAATTTATGTATTCCCATTTGCTAATATAAAAATTTCATATCGATGATAGCGCAATAAGATAGTCTTTATACAGAATGATGTATAGAGTTGGTCAAATATCTATTGTTTGAGATGTAACAGGTAATGCCTTGTAATATGAAAGCAGTTATTGTAGAAACAAACATTGGCTACATTTGGTAAGTAAATTTCGTCAAGTACTTTGAACCGAGCAATTAAATATTTAAATATGAGGATGAATATTACACAAAAATTGAACATGTTTTATATATATATATATATCTATACACATAAATACATAATTAAACATAACTTTTATTATGTAATATATTACAAATTAGTATCTCATAAAAAAATTAACGTCTCTTATTTTTGCGTTTCTGTTGAGCTTTCTTGGGATGTTGCTGCCCCTTTACAACTCTAGGAGACGGTTCCACAGTAGAGCTAGAACTTTCACCTGCTTCTTCTACATATTTAGAAAAATCACTGAAAAAATTAAATTTCTGTAAAATAATTTATTCCCTTAGTTTAGATGAAACTTACTATTGTTCAGCTTGCCCAAAAGCAGTTCCTTGTGACCCTTTCATGACTTCTTTTACTCTACGATCACGCTTCTTCCTGTAACCAGTTCGTTCATATCTTGGAAGCCATCTCTCTGGATCTGGTTGAGCACTAGCATCATAATTTTTAGGTAGTTTTCCTTTACGTTTTTTGTGCTTTTTTGTTTTCTTAGTAGTGTCTTCTCGAGGGGTACTACAATATTTTAAATGATTACGAAAGTTTACGAATAACTGAAAATGTTTACCCTGGTAGCGACTCAGGCTTAACTGCTGGGCTTTTCTTGTAATTAACAGTGTTAGAAACGATAGTTTGAAGGTTCTCCAGATCAACATCTTTTGATAATTCTTTAACTGTTGGTAGGTCCTTGTTAAGACTTAATGCTCTTTGTTTATCGAACTAAATAAATTTATTTTATTATGAAATAGATTATATATCAATGTATTCTTACCTGTGAGCAGGCAAGCACCAGTTGAGCAGTAATTTTTTTGTCATCTTTATTTGCCCTCAATAACTCTTCTAAACTATTTGCAGCCACTTGAGGATGACCATTTTTAATATGAAATTCGGCAGCTTGTCGCCATAAACTAGATAGATCAACACCTTTCAACTAAAAATGAATGAATTAAATTGTGATAAATATTTTTGTTAAGGCGTACTTTATTCTTTTTATAAAATTCAACTGTTTTTTCAAACACTTTAAGTGCGGTTTCTTCTTCCCCGCTTCCTAGGTATAAAGTTGTTAAAGCTCCAACTATTCCCGGTTTATAGCTGTCTTCTCCAAGATTTTCTAGAACTTTACAAGCCTCAAGTTTTTCACCCTTAAAAAAATATATTTTTCTTACGTTGTCATACCTAAATAAAAATATATATCTACCTGCATTAAGTATAGCTGAGCGATACACAGGTTAATATATAAGTTATCATTTTTCACATTGCATTTTTTCAGTAGTTCAATAGCTTCTTTCATATTACCCGATTTGAGTAAATTTAAAGCTTTGATAATAGTAATTTGCACTGCCAATTCAGGCCAAGTTTCTTCTATATTATTACAAACCTTCTCACATTGATCAGTTTGATTTATATAATAATTAAAGATAGCATTATTCAATGCTATATATTTCCTCTGTTTCGAAGGGAGTTTATAAAGTAATGCGTCATTTAAAGCCACTTTCATTTTTTTCTTGGAATCGAATAGATTTTGATCTTTGTTTATACAAACAACGTTATTACTTGCTACTGCCATTAATGCTATATCATCCAATTTCGCTTTCAGATTAGCCGTGTATAACTGATGAGCTTCTTTGATTCTACCTTGTTTTTGGTAAACAAATCCTAACTGTATTCTGTAAGTAACTAATGTCTTAAAAAATAAAATCAGTATTAACTAATTTTCTCACCTTATAAGTGCCAATTCAATATCTATATCTTCTTCAGTGGCTTCATCGTCTTCCAATGCTTCCCTACATAACTTCTCGCATTGTCGCAATTTTTTTTCAGCTTCACTATAATTTCCATTGGCAATTAGCAAGCATGCCTTATTATAGCATAATTCGTAAGTATTATCGCCTAAATTGTCAATGTTACTTTCCTAAAACATACAAAACTATTTAACTGCATATAAATTATTATATGTACTTACATTTTCTTCTAAATAAACCATTACAGCACTTAGATTAGTATATCTTTCATCTTCGTAATCATCATCAGTATTTTTAATAATTTCATGGTATATTTGAGCAGCCTCGTCAAACTTTTCTAACCGATATAAAATCTGTGCTTTGAGTTCCTTGGTTCGAAAATCTATTTCATCTATACTTTGTTTGATCGTTTTTAAAGCTTCTTCAGGTTTATTTGCCCGGTAGTAGCAATAAGCTTTTTCAAAAATTAAGTCCCTATGATAAAATGTTAAAATTATTATGTATGTTATCAGTATCAGTACGTTTTTACAACTTACTGTAAAAATTGTGAATTCTTATTGAGAAGTGATATTGCTTCTTCGAATTTAGACAACTGTATCAAACATACTACCTTGCACTGAAAAGCAAGCAACTCATTTGGGGCAACTCCAAGAACTGAAATAAAATTAATTATCCATATGTTTTTTAGGTTATAATAAAAACATTACTTTTATTCGCAGCTTTTAACGCTCTTTCATATTCTCCGTTTTGACCAAAACGATTTAGTTCTGCATATTGGGTTGCTATAGTTTTTTCTTTAGCAGTTTTTTCGGCCATGATGTTTCATTAACTTTTGAAAAATCAATTTGACACCTCAGCACTTCAACTAACCAAGAACCAAATCCAGTCCACAGACCATACAGAATCCAGTCTACCAAACCACTACTAAATCTACAAACAAATCAACAAACAAATTGACAAACTGTCAAACATCAAACATATGAAATAGCGAAGTAGCTCCGGTCACGACTTGGGTATAGTCTAGATTATTTTTTTCAATGCATATTGGTATAAATAAACTACGGTAAATTTAGATTTTTGGTGACTGTAATTTTAAATTTAATTATGACCTTTTTGCGAAAAAGATTTGATTGTTTTTTTTTCGACCAGATATTTACATGTATATTTTAAAACGTTATACATTGGAATGGTTGTTACAGCAGTTGTATTTGGCAGATCAGTTCAGAATGTGCTGAACTATAAGTTGCATGTAAAAGTTGTTTGTTACAATTTGGGACTCAATGAATTATATGAACAGGTTGTTTGATTTACCAGTTTTTACAATCCCGAAACTAAAGGCTTGTTTTGGTTCTGCATTTGAATGGCTCTAGAACGGTTCTAAATAGTTACCCAGTTTAATTTTCAACTTATTGTTGTTTGGTAATTCTTATTAATGAAATGGTCAGTTATTTTGAACAGCTCTAGAACTGTTTGCTATCGAAACCAAAACAAGCCTTAAATGAATTAGTTCTAAGTTCATAGGACTAGGACAGATAAATAATTTGTTTGTGATTAATACCATAATAATAATTAAACAATTCATCCTAGCCAAACTTGGGCCAAGCAGTGTTGGACCAAGTACAACGCTAGCTACTGCTAATAATTTTTAATGTAACGTTGAACACAGCCAAACAGTTGCAGAAAAAAGCCTGCATTACTGCAGTTTTTTGACATTTCTGATAGAAATGGGTAGATATGTCTGAGACGTGTCAGTTGTCAATGTGAAATTTCACCGAATTTTATTAAATAAAAAGAATTTATAAATTGAATAATATATTTTTGAAATGTTATCGTCTTCATCGCATAATATGTCAAATAATAGTTCTTATTCAAACGATCGATCTAGTTTTGAAACTGAATATGCAGTTGACCCAGCTTCAGGAGGATTTTTTCACACAGATTTTAAAAAGTAATTGATTTTATCCCATTTCTGTTTTTATTAAACTAAATTTTGTATATTTCAGACATGATGATCTTAAAGAAATGTTAGATTCAAATAAAGATAGCCTCAAACTGGAGGCAATGAAGCGAATAATAGGGGTAAATGAATTTGATGTTCGTAGCGTAACATTTTTTACAGTTTTTATTTTTAGATGGTTGCAAAAGGTCGAGATGCTTCCATGTTATTTCCAGCAGTAGTTAAGAATGTTGTTTCGAAGAATATCGAGGTAAAAAAACTGGTGTACGTCTATCTAGAACGGTATGCCGAAGAACAACAAGACCTTGCCTTGTTGTCCATATCTACATTTCAGAGAGCTTTAAAAGTAAGTTATTATTAAGTTTAGTGTACTTTCTTTAGTTTTGTTGTTTTAGGAACCTAATCAATTAATAAGAGCTGGTGCTTTGAGAGTGTTATCTAGTATAAGAGTTAAAATGATTTCACCAATTGTGATGCTAGCTATAGGAGACGCTTCTTCTGATATGTCACCATATGTGCGGAAAACAGCAGCTCATGCAATACCCAAATTATACAGGTATGTAGATGATTCTTACCTCCTATTTTCGAGAGTAGTGAATATGTCTCTAAAGTTAGTTTTGTATGGTTCTGTTTAGTCGAGCTAGATTTCGACAAAAATTTTTTTCTAAATTGTAACCTTCAAGTATACATTACATTAAGTTGAAGTTGCAATATAGCTCCTTTTTCTTGCAAGTCAACAGTGCAACATCATGAGATAGTGATGTGTGATACAATACAATTTTCTGGAGTATTGATACTTTAGGCTTTGATACTCGATATTTTGTATCGATATTTTTAAAATGATACATGTTAAGTATCGTTACATTTTTTCAGGTATCGATTTTTTTGGTTTCAATGTGGAAAAAATATCAATATATCAGCTATCGATATTTTCCGAAACAATTTTTTAGCGTATTGATACCTCTGCTTATGATTTGGATTGATCCCAAGTATCGATACATTTAAGTGTATCGCCCATCCCTATCATGAGATGAAGAGGGCAAATGATAAATTTGAACTTTGAACAGCATTTTTTTTCTTTAAATTTGAGGATATATTTGTATAACTCTATTTACAATTTAATTGTTTATGTTTTTAATTACGTTTACACGTACAGTGTTGAAACGAGTGTATAGATTTAATTTTGAAGTTTTTTTGTTCGACCACACAAAACTAACTTTTAAATTCATGTTCAGACTCTTGAAAGTAGGGTGTAGGATTTTTTTTTGTTAAAATTTGAGTTTTACATTATAATAAATGATTACTTGTTCATTAACAACAAAACTAAATTTCTTATCTTTATTACTGCAGTTTGGATCCCGAATTAAAATCTGATTTAGTTACAATAATACAAAAACTCCTAGCTGATAAAACAGTACTGGTAATAGGATCTGCTGTAATGGCTTTTACTGAAGTATGTCCAGAAAGAGTGGATTTAATCCACCAAGTATATAGAAAACTATGTGCCTTGTTAGTAGATGTAGATGAATGGGGTCAAGTCACAATTGTTAACATGCTTACCAGATATGCTCGAAGCCAGTTTGCTGATCCAAATTCCCAAGTAAGTACCTTCGATCAAATTTATTGTCAAATGGATGTAGTTTAGCATTTCATTGATCATATTGTTATTATTGAAACGTTACACTTCATATTTAGTCATTATTCGAGTTGTTTGTTTTTGAAATAGGACAACGAGAATTCTGACAAGGAATTTTATGATTCCGGATCAGATACGTCAGAAAAGCCAGCTGCAAGTTTAGATCCAGACCATCGCTTACTTTTAAGATCAACTCGTCCACTTCTTCAATCAAGAAATGCAGCTGTTGTCATGGCAGTGGCACAATTATACCACCATGCTGCGCCTAAAAGTGAAAATCCACTAGCAGCCAAAGCTTTAGTAAGACTGCTGAGATCGCATGTCGAAGTGCAAAGTGTAGTTCTTAATGCAATTACGTCAATAAGTGCTAAAAATAAAGGCATGTTTGAACCTTACCTGAAGACTTTCTTTGTAAGAACTTCAGATCCGACAAATATAAAATTATTGAAGTTGGAAATACTTACAAATCTAACAACAGATTCTAACGTTTCTGTTATATTGAGGGAGTTGCAGACTTATATTTCAAATAGTGATAAACATTTTGTCGCAGCCACGATACAAGCTATTGGACGATGTGCCTGTTCTATTTCTGATGTCACAGATTCGTGCCTTAATGGTTTGGTTTCTTTATTATCTAATAGGGATGGTACGTTATTAGTGTAAATGCTTATTTAATGATCATAATGATCACTGTATTTTTTTTTAGAAGCCGTAGTTGCAGAAAGTGTAGTTGTCATTAAAAGACTGTTACAGACACAAGCTGCTGATCCCAAAGAAATTATTACTCACATGGCAAGACTGTTGGATAGTATAACAGTGGCCCAAGCACGGGCTGCTATTTTATGGTTACTTGGAGAGCATTCACAGAAAGTTCCACATATTGCTCCAGACATACTTAGAAAAATGGCTAAAACTTTTTCTGATGAGGTAAGTCATTGGGCATATTCAGACTAGGTCATCCGCTTAGCCGATGAGTAAGAATTCAGCTAAATGCGTGCATTTGATTGGCCTGGATTTCTCAGCGGCTCAGCGGCTGACCTCGTCTGAATATGACCATTTATTCACTTCATACAGGAAGTCCCATTATTAAGTACCTAGAAATATTTACAATTTCAGCATTTTTGGGAAATTTTTTGTATTTAATTATGAAAACCATATTTGTTCAGTATAACACTTATTTTTTTAAAATGGACAACTATTTTAATTCAACATATTTTTTGAACTCTTGTCAAAACACCCATAAACTTCAATCTCATTGTTGAATTTATTTACTATTCTTACAGTTCTACAACTGGAACCATTATAGAAAATATTGAATGCCTTATTTACTCCTGTTTTTCAGGACATGGATTCCATAATACCAAAGCATTTTAATTATTTAAAGACTTCTAGAATATTGATTTTTGTAACAAACCCTAAAACATTTTATTCCTTTGTGTTTTGGTAATATGTTTGACAAAAATCGCCCTGATTGTAATATTTCCTGAAACTGTTTAAAAAGATATGACAATTTTTTTTGTATTATTCTTAATTTGATACAACCTATACTTTTGACTACTTAATTATGGGATATTCTGCACATATTATGTTCATTATTTATTATTCCAGAATGATATTGTGAAGTTACAAGTGATGAATCTAGCTAGTAAATTGTATATAACCAATCCAGAACAGACTTCTTTATTATGCCAATACATATTCAATTTGGCACGTTATGATCAAAATTATGATATTCGAGATAAAGCCAGGCTACTTAAACAGTTCGTACCCACTCAAGATGGTAAAATAAAATCTCAAGCTTTGAGAATATTTTTAGCCAGCAAACCTGCACCTTTACTTCAGTCACATTTTAGAGGTGCGTATATATGTAGATTATGATTTTATTATACAGTAACATGATATTTTTACTTTATTTTGAAGTGATTCGTTATTGACGCTTTACAGATAATGAAGATTTACAGCTTGGGTCTTTATCACATTACATTAAGCAGAGGGCTAACGGATATGAGCCTTTACCTCCTTTCCCTGAACATCCCCCTTCTGGAGATGTAAGAAATGTTGAGTCTGCAGCTACTGAAGAAAATAAATCTTATAAGAAATCGGTAAAAATATCCAATATTTGTTTTATCTTAAATTAATTTGATTGTGTATACTTTAGGACAAAAAGGGTAAAGAAATGTTTATGTGGGAATCAGAAGCTAGTTCTGGAGGCAATACAAGTTCTTCCGAAAGTTCTAGTAATGAATCTTCTAGTGAAGGAAGTAGTGGTAGTGAAGAAGAAGAATCTAGTGATGAAGGATCTTCTGAAGAAGAAGATGAAGATTCTGGAAAGTAAGTAAATATTTTTTGTAAATAATACTGCAGGAGACAACTACTCCACGGACTAATGCTCCGACCGGCATTGAGTTACTCCTGCAGTATCTGTGTGAACAGCCAAGAACCCTCGTCGGACACACCACCAGACATAGACCGGTTTCGGGCTTCCCAGCTAACAATTTCCTGTTCTATAAAAATCGTAAGAACGTTTCCAGAGTAAATTTTATAGAGCATTGTTTGATCTAAGAATATTTTGAAAACATTCTTACAACACCTATACCATAAAAATGGGCACCGTTCTATAGAACTTTTTAGTACTTTAAGCTATTCTGTAAGGTCTGCAGGAAATACTTATAGAATTGTTGAGTAAACGTTCTCACAGGTTTTAAAGAATTTTTATAACACAGTTACAAAGCAATGTCATAAAAATTCTATAGCACTTCGTTATACAATTTTTGTGTTGCATGGTCTTTTATTTAGAGAACTTTAAAATCATTTAATTGTTTCTTTTAACAACAAAATGTTTCTGTATTGCACATGTTAGAAATAATATGAACAATAAGAACCAATAAAATGGACCTAGTCAGCCTGTATAGGAGTACTCACATCATAATTGCTTAGTTGGTTTGTCTATCAAGGAGCAGTACATTTTAACGCGGAAAAAGTTTTATCATGAAATATGTGGTACCTAATGGTAATTTTTTGACGTGTCCTCAGTTAACCTTATATTTCCTATGATGCTAGAAATTTAATAAAAAAAAAAAAGTTTTTTAAACTGATGAATTTAACAACCAACTGTATATAAAATAGTCAGATAGTAAGTATATTGTTGATATAATTTCACCCATTTATATTGAATATATTTTTAATCAAGATTTTCTTTCTTTCTTCACAATATCGCGATAGAAAGAAAGGCTTTATCTTATACTTCCAATGGATTCTCACTAATATGGCATTTTTGTGTGGATTGCAATGATTATGGAGCAAATATGCTTCCTAAGCAACTACTATAACAGATCTATGTCACTTAATATTCACAGTGTTGTCATATTTTATTGTGGTAATTTCAATTATTTTAATCTTATTTAATAAAGCTAATACAATTCTTTAACTTCAATGAATAAGGTTAGCAATGGTCTAAATTAAATATGTTACTAAATTTCCATAAAGAAATCAGTTTCTATTAGTAATCAAATAAATTTTATATATATTAATGAAATTTTCTTTCTGCAGGCAGATAATAATTTCTACAAGTCACAAGTTCCCCATTATACTTTGATCAAAATATTCTGTACTTTTACAGGCAGGTCTCGTCAGATGGGGGTATGCGAAACCTACATATATAAAGGGTAGTTCTATAGCGATTTTTAATGGAACAATGCCAGATGGCCAGATTTGTGATGCACCTACGTCGCTTCGGCGGCGATGCGATGCTGTGTCACTATGATGCCTGAGCTGCGGCAGTCGGTTACCTCGGACGCCAGTTTCTGTTTTAAAGTGTAGAAACACCACTATTCAGGCAACTACAGTGAAGATACGGTATGTCCAGCGGGTCTAGGGAAAACAGTTAGACTTCACGGACGGAATAAAAAGTCACAATATATATCACTATCTATATATTAAACACCCATACCTAATGTTGCAATACTAACTTAAAACTAAAAACGGAATTGAATGAAAAGCAAGTTAAATGGGCGGTACAAGCGCTAAATGTGGGGCAGTTGCGGTTGCGGTTATTGGTGGTCCTGGAAAGAGAGTTACTTATTTACTCTATAATGATTTTATAACAGCTGTGTTATTATTTTCTATAACTGCTTTAAAGAGGTTTTTCTCTTAAGTTGGATAGCAGCTCCCATATTTGTAATTTGTTTTCTGCAGCAGAATTGTAACTTAACAACCTCTTACACAATAGTTCTATATTTATACTATAAGCGACATTACGGAATAATTTTATAAGGTTGTCACAGGAGATGATATACTTCTATAAACCATTATTTTGCATCGGTTTTACAGTAATTTGATTCTATAAGCACCGTTACTGTAAAATTGTGTTTGTGATTGTACTCACTTATAGGGCTACATTAGCTGTTATCTTATAAATGCTATATAAATTATGCTCTAAGAACGTTCTTGCAACAAATTTAAAAACAATTCAGTTTCTGAGGGCAAAACAGTCTCATGTGCCACATTAATGCAACAGTTTAGTATTCTAGATAGAAATCTAAAATATTAACAGAATATAAAACGCCAATTACTACTTTGCTAGCTGGGTTGTTAGTCCTCATCAGTATGCCATAGGTGAGATGACCGACAATTGAACTGGCTGTTCCTTCATATATATATATGTTCACATATAAATTGAGTGCAGGTGAAATATAAAAAAAACATATAAAATTATATAATTTATAATTATTATTATTAATTATTAATAAATATTTTTTGTTTTTTTGTTTATTATTTCAAACAAATCTTGTAGAAAGAAATATTCTTCATCTGAAGAGTCTGAATCTTCATATGAGGAATCAAGTTCTGATAACGAAGAAACGGTTGTTAAAAAGATAACAAATCACGAGCCAATTAAACTTAAAGAAGAGAATTCCACAAACAATGTTGTGGAAAACAAAAAATCTAATTTAGACTTGCTACTTGATTTTTGTGATGCTACTAATGAAGCTCCAGTTATGACTCCATCTTTGGGTGGTTTTTTTACTCCAAGTACTCCAATTGAAGCTCCTTTAACAATGCAAAGCGTACAGCCAGTGTTCTCAAATACAAAGCCTGTAGAATTGTTAAATCGAATTAATGGCAGAGGATTATCAGCGACATACAGGTTCACTCGTAGCCCTCACTTATATTCACCCAGCATGGCAAATATTAACATAATGTTTGTTAATAATACAAATGAGGATATCAATGACATTAGGCTAGGAAGAAAGGTAAAGGGATATTATGTTGTAAGCAATTTATTAATATCTTTGCTGTTCCAGAATTTAGCTGTGGGAATGAGTATCCATGATTTTGCTTGCATTGCAAAACTGCCTCCAAACTGTTCACTTCCTGCCACTCTAGGTATCGATTTTAATGATACTACACAACCAGCTAATTTTGAAATAGTATCTTCCATAGGTAAATAGTATAAAACATATTTTTCTTTATCTAAATTCAATTGTATTTTTCTTATTAAAGGAAACTTCAATGTTTGTATAAAACCAAAGATAGGGGAGTTATTGAGACCTATTAAAATGCCTACAAATTTGTTTATGGAAAAACAAGGTAAAATTCGTGGCATGAATGAACATGTTACTGCATTGAGCCAGTGTCCCACGAATATTATTGAGCGAATTAATGAAACAACAAACTTAGGGCCGTGCGATAACTCTGAAAATGAATATTTTAGGTAAAATTTTCTATAATATTTTAACTTTGTTTTTACTTTGTATCTTTTATAGGTTTTCAGGTCAAACCATGACTTCATCGAGTCTGACTCTGGTAACTATTCATAAAGGTGAAAATTCAACATTGACGGTAAACTGCGAGAACACAATTTTTGGTTCTGTTATGCTCAATGAATTGTTAAGTAATCTCAGTTCATAGGAGTTATTTTTTGTTACTTATATTAAGTTTCTATCAGTTTGAATTTGTTTTTATACTTTGTGTGGAGACATTCCCAATTCGAACATTAAGAAAATATATTTTTTAAAAAACTATTTATTTAATCTAAGATTATCTAATACATTAGATATACGGTATGTATTTAAAGTATGTAACAAATTTAATTTTAAATACTGAATATTTTGAGTGTATCGTTATGCACAATTTTGCTTTATTTTCTTGAGGATCTTTGAACATATTTTCTACTGGAAGACAGAAAAGGCTGCAAATAGTTATTAGGATTTTTTTTATAAAACCTTGCATTTTTAATATAAATAGAGGATATTGTTATAACACTTATGTATTATTTTTGTTATATTTTTTGCATTTTCCTGTATAAAATCGAATGTATGCAAAAGGTGACAGAAAACAAAGCAAAATTGACATTTTGAGAAACAAATTTAATATATTTGAAACTTAAATACATACTGCATTATTGTAGTTTTTATACATTTTTGTTACCCAATATTATCTTAATGTTAGTTTTCTTTGTATTGTTATCTGTTTATAGCTGTTCTTACGTTTTCCAACAAATTTTAAATGGAAAATTATTCCAGAGTTACATTTAATATCTCTGTTTTTGATTGTAAATAAAATGTTTCTTAATTATATGCCAAGTTTTATTTACTGTATTGTATTAAAATTCAACAAAGACATTATTGTCATACTTATATAGTTTAATTGAAAACCGTTAACCTTATTTGACATCCATAAACACTATAAGGAATGTATTAGGCAAACAATAACGTTAAAGGATTTATCTTCATGCTTCAATGGTTTTGAAGTTCTTTTGATTAAATTATTATGAAAAACCTTTGATATCGGTCTTCTGATCAACTTTGACAATTTGTTTCTCCACAATTAAAAATCACAGAATGGTGGTCACTTAAAATTCATCACAAATGAATACACATACTGACAGCTCGAATTGCAACTGAATACAAACTGAATTTATGTAGTCTCATTTCAAAGTCTTTCATAATTTAAACTTTTGGTTGACAAAACCACTGCTGATTTTAAAGACTGGACAGTTTGTGCAGTTAACAACATATTGCGTAATAGTTTTAACGCTTTCATGGCCTATGTTGCTATTAAATATAGTAGTTTTTCGAATTGTTACATTAACTGGTCGCCTTCTGTCACAGAAGTAATATACATTTTTCTAGCCTTAATTAAGAATCTTTGATCTATGCTACAGCTGTACTGTTGAAACCTCAAACAACTGTGGCCTTTGGGTAACTGGTCAAACGCTTCACTGCACAGCCATGGCAAAGCGTCATATTATAGTTAGTTAGATTTGACTGCATTACACCTGCTTCAATCTCTGTTGTTCTCTGGGTTCGGGTGGGATTGAAAGGGAAGAAGCAAGGAGTGG
Source organism: Monochamus alternatus (assembly GCA_037114965.1). Taxonomy (NCBI): domain Eukaryota; kingdom Metazoa; phylum Arthropoda; class Insecta; order Coleoptera; family Cerambycidae; genus Monochamus; species Monochamus alternatus. The sequence goes on along the minus strand of CM073432.1, from coordinate 23,942,661 downwards.
CCTGAAGAGGACTGCTTGAAAATCAGTTCATGTACAGTGCGTTGGGCAGCTCTTTGCTGTCAGCTGCAGGACGAATATCGACTACGACCGCAAACCAACTGCTTGAGAGGTCCGTGTACTGCAAACGAGAATTTTGTAATGAAACTGCAGATCGTCTAACTGCGAGCTGAGCTTGAAGCTGTCAGTCCTAACTGCTTCTTGGTCCACGATTGTTGCTTTCTAAGAGGGAAAGAGCTCTGATGCATTCCAGGACCACACAAGAGGTAATCCTGAAGAACCCATCCATGAATCTGATGAGTCCTTTTGAGAGGTGAATCTCAGGATAAGCGAACCAGGCTTTCCTAGTTGGAAACTCTACCCTAAAATTTCTTTGAAATGTATGGGTAGGGAATATCTTGTCGCTGGGACACCAAGAATGTTATCCATCCATTAACTTCTTAAGGATCACGGTGTGCATCTGTCGTGATTTTTATCTTTCAATATCCTCCACTATTTTAACCAGTAAGTGGACCTTCGCGTCTGTAATTCCGCTGCTCTCTGAATGGATTCATAAGATGTATTGTCAAATGATCCAGAGCTATATCCAAGAAGGTCCTGATAACGAGCTCCTGGTTAATAGTTTTTTCAATCTTGTACACTACAGAATGTAGTGCTGTTTAAGTAAATTTACCCAATTGATAAGCATGCTGTGAGTTACGCCTTTGTAATGAATGCCACTGTTGCCATTCTCCAGGGACTTGGAATGTATTCCAGAGCTAAAGTAGAAGAAAATAGGTTGATGCCGGTGGTGAATGATACCCTCTGACCCTTGTTGTAAAAGGGGCGGAAAAATATCATCCATTCCCGCACTTTTGAATGGAGAAAATGATGGAATCGCCCATTTAATTCTCTCAAAGATGACAACCTTCGAGGCCCTCTTCCAATCTATAGCTGAAGCCTCTATGTGGAGAGATGCCTGGAGTTATTGAGCATCTTCGTTCTAAACGTATCCAAGAAAGTGATGATCCATTAGATGTCCCAGTGCCTCCTTGATAGTATAAATATACGTACCATTAGGAAGCTTGAGAGCATCAATCCTAGATTCGTGTTCAAGAGCTTAAAAATTCTTGAAGTAGCAGGAAGAACTTCGATGCTCTCACAGAAGTCTTTCAAAATATAACGTTTGCTTTGTTGAACAAGGATTTTGAACTAGTGTGGAGTCCTCTTATATAGATAACATTCATGGTCAAGTTATATGGATTTAGCCCTATTGAAATGCCTTCGAGCTTCTTTGTGTTTTACCTGAACAGTAGAGTTCCAGCATGGAACTTTATGAATGCTCTGGGCTGATTTGATCGGACAACACTGTTCACTGGCAGAGATCATGGCCCGCCCGAGATCTACTCAGATTGCTTGTCTTTGTTTTTCTTATAATTTAAAAAGAGGAAAAATGTTTAAATCCTTACAAATTACTCGTAATTCTCTATTATCATGAAACATAAAAAATCTTTTCATCAATTGTTTGAACAGTGGTGATAAAAGGTCTGTTCTCACAAGTCCGGAAGTTTCAAACTGTTAGAAATAATCATCCAGATAAGTTGCGAGTGTTTTCGGTGTATGTAACTCAAGAAGCAGTTGAACAAACATTTCTGACAGTTACAAACTAGTCTCCGACTCTTGTGAGAACAGATCTAAAGTTAACAGTGACTAAGTTGTGGTAGTTACATTATATAAATTTTTCTAATTTGGTTGAGCAACAACCAAATGAACAGTTGAATATTTTTTACAGCCAACTACTTAAGCTAAAGTATCTTTATAATGCAAAAAACAAAAACAAAAAATTTCAAAATATATATTTGTAGTAAAAGATGACAAAAAACGAAAAGACAAAATGTAAAATGTATTTAATATGAAACATGACACCTTTTATTTTCAAAACCATTATATTTTGTTGAATGCTGCAATATCCACACTTTGAACCTGAAAATATATATATATATATATATGAACAAATTTGATTCTAATATTGATCTTTCTTACATATTCTTGAATTTTTTCCAATTTTTCAGTTAACCAATCAATTGAAACTTTCTCATCTTCTACTACACAGGAAATTTGCAATTTATGAATGCCATAAGCCAAAGGAACTAACTTGGCTGCACCCCATAACAATCCGTCACATTCAATTTTCCGTACCTGTTCTTCCATTTCTTGCATATTTGTTTCATCATCCCATGGTTTTATATCTAAGATTACATTAGACTTTGCAATTAACTGTGGTTCTAAAAAAAATCATATGAGTGAAACATAGTGAAGAGTTGCAATTCTCTCACTCTTTGATTTTTTTGCAGCATAAGCAGCAAGTCTTTCTTCTCTAATTTTAGCGACTGCTTCATTTTCTTCTTCTGAATCGGAAGCGAAAAGATCTACTCCATCATCTTCCTCCTCTTCTTGCTTCGGAGCTGCGGCTATGTCAATTTCATGGATAGATTTCGATTGATTAATATGTTTTTCTATAGAAGACACACGCTCAGCTAATGTTTTCACATGATTTAAGATATCATTTATTGCTAAAAAAAATAAATAAAATAAATTACTTAACCTCCAACTCTCAAATATAGAATTTAATGAGACAATATTAACTAGCATAGGAATACCACATTATATAGCATGTGACTCCAGTAAATATTTTGCTTGCCCATGGGCTCTTATTTATCTACTGTTGATAATTCACTTAATGTAAACATTGGCCTTTATTTTGGTGTCCAAGGCCAAAACCTATTGGCAAAATATCAGTTTTATTTATATAAGCTAATATTACTAGGATTTTAATTTACTTACATTTTTCAAATTCTACAACCTTCTTTTCCATAAATTTTATGGCTCCAGTGTCAATTGATGCGACGGCAGTCTGAAAACAAAATATATTATTGAGTTTACAAGACTCGATACATTTTCTTTTTAACATTATGATAAAAAAAATGTGTATTACAAATGATAAAATAATAATAGATAAAAGTATAGATGGCGAATTAATTTTTTTTTGTCTGATAAATTTCTATCATACAAATTAAGATAATCCATACTCACTGTAAAAGTGTCCCTACTCTCAATTAACTTCTGACGAGCTTTAGCAACCTCTCCAGCTAATGGTGTTAGGGCTGCCTACATAAAAAATAAATGTCACATAGCGTAGCACTAATACAAAGACAAACGTTAAAATTTGTATTTTATATAATTAACGAAAATATGAAAGTACTTAAATCCATTTTTAACAATTTTTATAGAAGGCGTTAATTAAACTTACCTTAGCTAACCCTTCATAGTGGGCATTTTCTGCGTCTTCGTATATCTTTTTGGTTAACCAAATATCTTGAACGTGCTCGTATTTAGTCATTTTTTGCTAAAACAACATTAACATTTAGGTACCATGTGGCAGTCTTGACAGAAGGTTAAGTTGAAATAAACATTTTAAAATCTTGCACTATAACAGACTTATATTATACTTACTTCAACGCTGGTCAGTTTTAAGTTATTTTAAATATGTAGTTTGATGATTTTATAACCAATTCTGAAGCCCAGATGTTGCGCCTCTCGTCAACTAGAAAAAGAGGCGGTTAGAAAGAAAAAAACGAGAGGTTCGGAACATAAAAACGTGTAATTTGTTCACTCTACATACACTTCATAGAGGGCCTAGAATTTTAAGTATTTTAATTCCTAAAAATCAAGGACAGATAAAGCTAATACTATATTTATCATTATTAAAATGGATGTCTTTCTCTTATAAAGTAATTTAGATTACTTAAAATTAATCTGAATACTAAAATTACCAAAAAGGACCGTTATGATTCTTGTCTGTAATGTACCGAACATTTCGCACTTCTGTCACATGATAATTCAGTGACTTTAATTTAATTTCTAGTGGCGCCATCTCGTAACATTATTTAAACAGACAATCATTTAAATTCAGTTCCCGACTAAAAGAGGGCTAAATGAAATTGAAACAGGAATATTTGAAATATTTTAAATGTAGCATTTGATTCTGCATTTAAATGCAGCTATTCATTTATAGGTAGCATAGCTTTAGGCAAAGCGGTAAAAACAAGATATAAAAAGGTTCTAATTTGTCATGACTTAAACGACAAATAATATTACTTTTTTTTAATTTATTATTTCAAAACCAGTAGGTAAGTAGATACTTACAATAATCAAAATGAAACATAATTGGCTTTATCCATTATACACTTGTTGATAGTAATTCGATAGTTACATTTTTTACCTTCAAATAGGTAAGTATGCTTATATGTAATAAAACGTAATCATTAACTATCTCCCTGTAGGCTTCCTGTTTATCTAAATATTATTGGTATCAAAACGCTAACATGCTCTATATAGTTTGGTCTACATATGTTTTTGATATGTACCTACTAAATTGCTGTGTGAAGTCGTAAAACAATTTGCAGAAATTCAAATTATAATCAGTCTTCGTATTGGCCTAAAAACCACATGACATAGATCACATGCTGCGTATTAAAATGCGCAGTTGAAGATCTCGATCTCCGACGCTCGATTGAAGTTCAAATTGACCAAAGAGGGCGTATTTTAGCTATAGCCATTTTATTCAACAGTTCCTCCATTTCCGTTTCAACTGTCTCAACAAAAATTTGCATATCAGGTATGTCGTTTTTTTTTTCTTTTTTAAAATTTGCTTTAGTAGAATTTGTTAACAATTTTGGCAACTATATAATTTAAATTTGTAATATTTTCTCAATAATTTTATAGCTCATGAATAGTCAATAATTACACATAATATTTTGCTGAGGTAACATGTTTTCAATGGAGGTGCACGCGCTTCACACTAAGAATTTTTAGTTTAAATTGATAAAGGTATATTCCACATATAAGTATGTATGTATAAAATGAAAGTCTATTCTCTTTTCAAAGATTTAAATTAATGCCAATTTCATAATGAACTTAATTAAATATCCACTATTTAATAATTTAGAGGAGCTTTAACTGATTCTTACATTCCTAGTTAAAAATTTCTATTGAGAATCATAAATAGACAGTAACATGTTTCAAAATTATTCTAGTAATATATGTTTAGCTAAAAAACACGAGCACTGTTCAGTTAATTGATTATCAGTACCTTCGAGCTTCGATAGGTAACAGACGACGTCACTACATATTCGCATACTTCTGATAAGTCTATCTAACACACTACATGCTCTTCTAAGGCATAAATATGTTCTATATTGATTCACAATAGTTTTATAGATATCGTTATCTCAGAATAATTTACTTTCTCTACAGCTTTTACAGCTTTTTATCTCTAATATATGTTTGGATATCTAGACGTAACACTGAAATAAGTTAATATGAAATTCATATTTAAAAGCCATAACATAACACAATTATTTCTTTCGATTAAAGGATTTTGTTGCGGTTCATACAGGGTGCTTCATTTTGAACAGCAGGTTACAACTTGACATTTTTATGAAAAAGAAACACGAATTATAGAAAATAGTTATTGATAACATTCTAAAAAATGCCAAGAAATAGCTGTCACATTTGTTACAGCAAATTTCTTTCTTCGTGAAGTAATAATCAACATCTTATAGTTTGATTTATTATTATTTTTAAATTAATATACAATTTTAGATTGTACTGCGCTAAAACCGGCGCCTTCGCCATTTTACATACTAATAAATCTATCATCGATACAACCCAGTACTTATAAAATAAAACAAAAATTTTAATTAACCTCCAAAATATTAGGTAAATATACAAGCAGTAAATAAACTTATGTGAAAGCGTAGAAGGGCCATTTTTTGTACTAAATTTCGAATTCAAACCCGAAATTTCATTTAGTAGAAAATAAATAAGAAGGATAAAAGTGTACAAATGTAAATACATATCCAGATTAGGAAAGTTCAGGTTGCATTGATTTCATGTAAGTGGAATATATCAAGTTAACTGTGCGATAGATAAAGACGGTTATATTCCCAGCGCCTCATTGTCTGTTTCTTGTCGGATGATCTCAAGTTTTTACTCTCTAAAATTTTCCACACCATAGCGGAATACTCTAACTGACGCAACGAGTTTAGTTGGTAGGCAGGAAGAAGAGCATCGGCTGAAGAACACCTAGGTGGAAAGTAGAGAGTGAACCGACTTAAGACGACTACAGTTTGGCAACGTTCAATGTTGGTATTTTTTATGTCTGTTTCAATACAAAAGTTTTCTCTTTTTTTATTGTGGACCTGAGGAAACGCTCTGAATCTCATTGTCATCGTCATTATTACAAGCTGTCGATGAAATCTGCTGACTTAGAATTTCTCGTTTCATTTCACTCTACACCACTGATTTAACAGAAGTTACAGAAAAAGTGCGAAACTAATAATATTGCATCTCCATTATTAAAACTTGTCGATAAAAGCTGATTGTTTAGAATCCTTCATTACCTTTCTGTCATTCTGTAATAATAGCAGAAACAGAAAATTAAATACAAAAATTTATATAACAGAAGATGTATGACATATACAGGGTGTTTCTTATTTAAAAAAATAACCACATGTATGCTTAAAAAAGAGGATCAGCAGCATTTACATTTTTTTGTCTGAACATCAAATTGTAGGTTCATTTAGTTTTGACTTCAAATACAAAATTTTAAGTTCGAACAGGAAATTTCGAGTTTGAACACGAAATGTCAAGTTGGATGGAGGAATCCAAGTTTAAACTTAAATGTGGTACAAAAATATATAAAAAATATGGAATATACGCTTTGGTAATCTTCTGCATAAACTATTAGTTTTTACTGGAATCAAACTCAGAATCTATATAGTGCAATATTATGTTTTATTAATTGTATAGTGAAATTTAAAGTGACATTTCGTTAATTGTCTTGTGTAGTGTAAGTGTATCTTATAAAGTTATTTGTTTAGTGACAGTACGGTATGTTTGTGTGTAACAGTTCTAGCAATAAAATTCTTATTTCTCATAAATTACGAGGGTATGCACTCGCTGTAAGCTTTTACATTAGCCTGTCTATAAGCGAAGTACGAAAAAGATAAATAAAGTCGGCTTTCACGAAGAAATTTGGGAAAACAAAATAAACCTATCTCTGTAAACGTTAGACGTAACCACATTATATAAATGTAACCGTATTCGAAGTTACGTTCTGGATATGGACCAATTAGGTAATTACCTGTTACTCCTACCCACACGTTTACAAGAAATCTGTATCGATTTTTTATTTGGGCATGTCTGTTCCTCACTATCTAGAAAGCGTGGACGCGTAGTAAATTATTTGAGGAATTTGTTATTATTATATAGTCGCCATCCTTAACAATGTTATGAAATATTAATCATTTTGCCTAATCCATCCCTGTTAAGAAAGATTTCTTATAACTAGAATTCGCTGATAGGCGACTTTTATCAGAAACGAACTTTAGTAATGTAAATATTAATATGACCATAGAAAATAAAGTAAATGTAATAGAAAACACATTTACACGACAAAACTTAAAGTTTTACTAAGGTTTCAGTGTCATATTGACTATATTTAAAATATAATATCGTACGTCATAAAAGATAAGAGCTGCAACTACCGCTACCAGTTCACTATTCACTATTCAAGGAATTCAAATGTATTTAATCTCAACCTTCTAGATCACTATCAAATCACGCTTGAAATAATTTCCTTTTTTTTTTTTCTTTACTGGTATTGTAATTCATTGGTGTCCTCCAAAATGACAGTCTATGAATGGCGTCCAGTAAACAGAAAAAATTACAAGGGGCAGCATCAACTGAGTACAACTCTGTTAAGAGCCGTATCAGGCGCAGTCTACTGAAAACGTCAAAATGTTATTAATTTTAAAGGTCCGTAACTTAGTAACAAATGTATTAGAAAAATTTCCATGGAGTACTGACATTATTCTGACCTCATCTACTCAATTCTGATTTTTTACAGGACCCGAGACACTGTATACAGGGTGTTTATTAATTGAATGCCGATACTTAAGGGTGTGAATCCTTCGGTCATTTTAAGAAGAAAACTTAATATCAACATATGTCTTAAACCAGTTTTACGAAAAAATTTACTTTTTTATTATAATTTTCTTATCACTCCAGATATTTTTATGAAATTTTGTACACACCTATTAATCATTAAGGAGCATTGTTTGATGTAAAAAATGTTTTAAAATCTTTGCCAATGACTTGGGGAAAAAACTTTTTTTTGGTTTTAATTTTTTTACGTGAAAATGATGCGTCGTACGAGAGTAAATCTAGGAACCGAATTTGCTGTAAAATAAATGCAGATTTTAATAATAATTTTAGTTTTTAGAAAATGCAGTGGCGTACCATTTTTTTCTTCAAAAATGTTTAGTTCAAACCTTGTACGGACGTCATTGACAAAGATTTTAAAGCATTTTTTACATCAAACAATGTATCTTAATGATTAATAGGTGTGTACAAAATTTCATAAAAATATCTGGAGTGATAAGAAAATTATGATAAAAAAGTAAATTTTTTCTTAAAACTTTAACACCCTGTAGCTCAAAAATTAAGAGGTTTAGGATATATGTTAATATTAAGTTTTCTTCTTAAAATGACCGAAGGATTCACACCCTTAGGTATCGGCATTCAATTAATAAACACCCCGTATATTCTTTTTCAAATGATTCCACGAAATATTATGCATAGGAAGGACGACTTAAGGATATGTTGGTTTATTTATAGAGATTTTTTTTATTATATTTCTCATATCTTAAAATATTTTGTGTTTGAGATACTTACCTTATCGATATTTTCTAAAGAGGGATCGATCAGTTTTCTGCGTGGTCTGCGTGCTGTGAACTGGCGTGTTCAATTATTACTAGTGAAATGGAAAAGGGGGGTTAAATTTTAATTCGAAGAAGAGAGAGATAAGTAAAATATCGAAAAAGTTCAAAGAAAATACATTTTTCAGTTTTGTTTTTATTTATTTTTATTAACAAACAACACAAATGTTAAAATTACTAATTAATTATACGTAATGTTGTGAGCATACTCTTGGTGGTCTCTCAGTTCTCTAGTAGTCCATTTTGTTAGATGATAATGAACCTTATAATTATTTGTTTTAATAAAATAATTTAAAAGGCATTTGAAGAGCTTAGCGTAAATTTTTGCTAACGGTGTACAATAATAATTGAGTTGTCTACCTCTCCAAAGAAAATCGCGGTGGAATTTAAACATTATATAGAAAATTTATTATACCAGTGCGATATCTAACCTGTAGATTAACAATGCAGACGGAATATGCAATTTTTATCATAATAACAACATCAAACACAACAAATAAAACTGAAGACCTTAATAACTGTATATTTACATTTATGAAAAATCACAATTATGAATTCTTTTTTCTTGGTGTTTATGATTCTTCTGCTTCTTCTCGGAAAAGGTATGTTGACCAGTATATGACATTGAACAATGCAAACACTAATGGAAATGTAATTCGTGAAATTACGTCGATGCGTTTCGATCTTGTGGGAAATTTCGACAACCAGGATCTGCAGCAATTTGGGCGCGCCGGTTGCATGTGGATTTCGCACTGACGGACTTTTTCCAAGCTCATTGGATCTCCTGGATGTCGTACAAGTGGCTTCTGAAATATAGAAAAGTATTTGCAGGTGCAGTGTCTACAGGCACATAATATCCACTTAACAGAGAACACCCATTTGTACAGGGTATCTCAAACTCGATAGTATGTGTGGGGATACAACAAATTTAAATAAAATTTGGGACACGTGGTGTTATACTCAAATTTTTCTCTCGTTAAAAAGCTCTCTTTTTTCTAATAAATGTTTATTAGAGAAATTTTTCCGTATTATTTCCCATTTAAAAGTTATACGCAATATCGTCCTTAAAGAGTTTCAAAAGGATACTACATTCTTTTTACTTTGTATATGAACTACACTAGCGGAAAAAATTAAGGGATCAAAAAAAATCTTTATCAAACTTATCCAATCCATATAGCGGTTAGGTTGAACAATTTTTTTTGAAGTCCGTACACTAAAAATAAGAGTGCAAAAAATTTCGAAAAATTTTCTTTCCTTGATATTCATTGGAATTTTGCTTTAATTGTTAATTGGAATTTTTTTTTATCGCAAGATCCATAAACTAGACACTTCAAGCTTCAAATTGCTTTTTGTTCACTCACATACGACCATTTTTACCAAAGATACAGCCATTTGAAGAATCGCAAAACATTGAGATTTTTTTTTGATCCCTTAATTTTTTCCGCTAGTGTATTTTTTTTACATATTTTGTCTTTGGGTCCCGATAATTCTATTTTAATAAGGATTGAATCATGTCTTCCGAGTAAGGACATTTGTAGTAAAAATAAGAACGAAAGGACAAAGGCTGCAGTAAGGAAATAAGGACAGGTTGCAACCGTCTGTTTACTTACAACTTGTGTGTTCGAGTTCAAGATTTCTATATACATACTTGTATAATACATACGCTTAGCAAGAACAGCTATAGTTGCGGCAAGAATTCAGGCGACTTACATATGTCACGGCTGATGTTACGCAATTGTGAACATAATTTTCGATATTTGATCGCGATAAAAACCATCATTTTTTGCAATTTTAGTGCAATATGTAGCGCAAACATTTAGTATAGTATATAGATATTTTTTTATTCTCAATTGCAGTTTTTTTAAAATATTTTCATGAAAATATAATGAATTTAATCATTTGTTTGTATGACGTAAGTCGTCTGACTTCTTGCCGCAACTATAACAAACAACGAAAAACCGAGAAACCAATTCGTATAATGTACTTGTCGGAGCTATAGATCAAAATTAAATTTAGTGTTGACGGAATGTAGGACAGTCCGAAAATAATTTTTGATAAAAGTAATAAATTTTTGGAATGGATTCTAATATGTAGCCGTATGTAGTATGATAAGATAATACTTTCGATTGAAAATGGAGCTTACCCCATTAGCGAGTTTGAGACACCCTGTACAATAATTAATAGTTTAGCATTGTTATACATAGTTGTCAATCAGTATCTTGAAGCAATCTGTTCTCATGCTATGTTTACATTGAGCAATAGTGTCAGAATTATTTAAAAAATACAGGGCGTTGAAAAAAATCGAATCAATCTCAAAAAACTCTCAAAATTCATGGAATTAAAAAAAATTGATGAATCCATTAACATAGGCCTATTAAAACACTAATTAACGAAAACAATACAAGGTATTTAAAATAACCTCACTAATTTCTAACAACCCTTAAAATTCATAGAATTTTAAAAATTATGTTTGATAAAATTTTCAATACTAAATAAGGACGACCCGATTCAACTTTTAAAATACAGGGTGTTGAAACAAATGTAACCAAACTTGAACAAAAATTCGAAATTGACGTCTTGTAGTTATAGGCACGAGAATATTTTTTTAAGCTAATTTATTTATTTCTTCCCCTCCTCTACCAGTTTTCAAGCTTCGGCGCCTTTGTAGTCAAAAGTGTAATAACATATTTTACATTAATAGTCAGTTAAGGCACTATCCTGTTATTTTTCGTCTCTGTAATTTTATACAGGGTGGGCCAATGGAAACTTTCCACCCCCGATTGTTAGAGATGAAATAGAGAATCGATCTTATTATTGTATTAACATTCATGACGGACATTTTGAACAGTTTGTTAGATAAAGTTCACGTGTAAACCTAATTAATAAATTAGTAAGTAATTTTATTTATTTTTATTTTGACAAGTCGTCATTTCGTTACGGATAAAAATAATGAAGAGATATTGTAGGGTCATAAAGAACTCGATGAGACCTTTAAAAAGAGGTATGGCACGACCCCTATCCCCTGTTCAAATTTGGGGGGTTGTTCTCTCCCCAGCTAGGGGGTTAAAGTTACGGGGATGATAAAAACTGAAAAATGGTTCCCCCTCAAATCAAAAGTCGACGTGTCCGAGCCAACCAAAAAAATCGGGGTGGAAAGTTTTCTTTTCCCCACCCTGTATACAGTGACAGTAATTCCTGTTATTTCCTTTTATGATAGAAGCGGATATAATGAACTGCTTTCATTCCGGTCTGTCCTGTGTTTCCTGGTAGGGCTCCGTTGCCTTGCAACTCTATTCAAACCCTTTTCAAATTTTAGAAAGCTGCTTTTGTTAGTTAAATGTTATTACTCCACAACAAGAACAGTTACAACGACACAATTTGCATGTAATAGTGTGATCAATGAACTGCGTTAATTAAATTTGATAGCTCGCAACCGCATCAAACAATGGAACTATTCGTAGGGCCCTAGAGAGTCAGAGCGGGCCCCAGTGCAAAAACTTTTGCCGGCCCCAATAACGTGAACATTTTTCAGAAAGTTCAAGGTCATTGTGTCTTCAATAAAATTTATTTAATGCATTAAAATATTGATAACTCGTGAGATCTGGTATCAATATGTTGGGCCTGAATGGAAATGAGAACAACAAATTATTAAACAAATATTTACACTTATATTGTCTACTACAAAATGAAAAATGTTTCTCCAACATCATTTTTTTGACATGTTTTGATAAAAAGGAGGTAACGCCTTAGTTGTCTGAAAAACTGTTCTATCAAATTTGTTACCGATTCATCTTAATTTTTCTAATAATATAGGAATGTGTAATTGTTTTATCTGTAATATTTTTGAATGTTCTATCAATAAAATTTGGAAGGTATTACAATTTTTCAAACAACTAATACTTTACGATCCTCTTTATTAAAAACACGTCCAAAAAATGGTATACAAAAATTTTTGAAAATAAGTAAAATGTTGGGTTAGAATAGCAAAATAATGTGTGTCTTATAAACTTTTTTTAAAACTTATTATTTGAGGAGAGTTTAAATAGTAAAAGCGGATAAACAAAACATAAGGAATTTTATTTTTGTTATTACTTTGTTTTATTTTCGAGATTTGTGGTGTTTTTAACGTCACAAATTAACCGCATATGATTTGTAATCGCTTCAAAGAAACTAGCCAAAATCGAAGAAAATCGTTTCGCATTCGTCTTTAAAGGAGGATGAAATACTTATATATGAAATGGGACAACATCCGCGTTTGTACGTTTCTAACATCTGGAACCAGCTTTTTTCAGTCTCTCGGTTCAGATATATGTGTTTTGCCTTCTGTCGTTCTTTACACAAATACAATAAAAATTAGGTACTTTTAACTTCCGTCATCTAACAGCATATTTGCAACATGGAACATCTCTATTTTGAAAAATTGTGCTACTGAATCGCACGTTTTAAAATGTCATATCTTAGTCGTATCTTCTAAACACCCCCACTATCACCAATTCGAGAGACAGTACCTTTAAGGCGCGTTTACATATGCAATGATTTACTGGCGCCAGTATTTACGCCAGTTGAACTTTCATGTCAGTTAAAGTTTACACATACATCATGATTTCATTGCGCCAGTTTTATTTGTTCATTGTTAGCTATAGTGATTTGTACTACTGAATGCAAAAATGTATCAGCCACTGCAAGCCAAGGAAACTTCTTGCTTTCTAAATTTTATTTAATTCTAAGGTATATGCATTCCTTATAGAACATATTTTTTGACCTCAGAAGAATTAAAGTAATAACTATTTACGTTTCTTGTGATCTTTTCATAAGCATATTCTCTGTCTGTCCCACAAACAAGGACATTGTTCGTAATACTCTAAAACTTCAAGGATTATTTCTGAATTCCACTTCATTTCGTATAATATTATAAACGTAAAATCAAATACTAAACAAAACCTGATTTGGTAAACTAGTACGTAAATACTGGCGTGCATGAATAGGTTTATATTTGCAGACTTTCTTTGCACAAGCTGATGAGTCGTTACCAACGCATGGAAAAGTTGAAGTGCTCTAACTTTTTTAATCCGTGCGAGCACTGATAAAAATGGCACGCCAGTAGAGGTTTACAAAAGCAAATTTATTTTACTGGCGCGCCAGTAACCATTGACGCCACTAAATCCATGCATGTGCAAACAAACCCGTCATAAAACATAAAACACAAAATAAAAAACACTGGACAAACTTCTAAACAGTTTTTGATAAAAGTATGTACAAATAATATTTAATATGGCATAATGCCTTTCGACTTGAATGAATCTACTATTGCTAAAGTCACGATTTTTAGCCAAACCTGATTCAATAGCTTATAAACCTTAATATGATAAAATGGTCTTTAGCCATTGTCGATCTTAATGCATCGTCAACTAGTTCCAATGATGCCTTTTTCTGACGAAGCAAATACATAATTAGCACTCTATTACATAATTTGCATGCATCATCTTCTTTAGATGAGTTTTCCTCCTAGACACTTCAATAAGGTGTACATTTCTTAAGTAGAAAAGGTAGGGGAAAATGTTTTTCTGTTCTGAAATGACATACACCGTGGCATAAAAATTAAAAGGATCCTAATGATCACTCGTGGCGCCCTCTGGGAGATACATCCAATCGTCCATAAAATTTGAATTTCCCGTTCCAAGAAACCTCCACATACAAAATTTCATGAATTTAACTCAAAGTAGTCGAAAGTTGTTAAAGAAAATGTAATTAATTTTTTTAAATTTGACATCCTGTATATCCTAAACGAAGCGTTTCTAGACTCAAGTTCATAGGAATTTTTTTGCTTAAGATTGAACGTAGAATAAAACATACTGAAGCATGTACATCTCCTCCTGAAACACCCTGTATAAATGGATTTTCCTGTATAAATAAATAAATTTTAAAACTACATTAAAAAATTTGTAATTGCAAAACTATACTTGAGCGGCCCTTAAAACAGGCCTGGTAAATTTGCGCCTTCCTGCCCCCACCCACCACTGGTTGGGTCCAACTATTCATATACAATGCCTAGCTGCTGTAATATCCACAAGAGCTTTATTTTTTTTCTAAAAATTACTTGAATTAATTAAATATCGTATATCTGCAATTAAAGTAATGCAGAATATACTATAAATTAGTCTCGAATCAATCAAAACAGGGTATTATACGCATGGTCCATTGAAAAGTTACATTTGGGGTTCCATTTTTTAGAGGACGCAATTTTATTGGTCATACTATTGGTCATACAAAATTTTTTTAAAAACATTTTTTATTGCAAATTGAATCCAATTTTAGTAACTTTTTGTTGTAAAGTCAAAAATAACAAAGATAATACGCCATAATTTATTTATTTTTTTATTTTGAAAAAATTATATCAGAGCATTTCTGTAGAGTGGTTTTCAACGAAGAATTTTTATTATATATGTTTTTATTATATTCATTAGTTTGGGTTTTACAGCGCTGTGAAGTGAACACTAATTTTCCCTATAGTCCATTGAAAAGTTACATTTGGGGTTGCATTTTTTAGAGGACGCAATTTTATTGTTTAGATGTGAGAAGGGGGGGTCAAAAAAAGCTTAACTTGAAGTTTGTGGGGTCGCAACCCTCCAACTTCGGCCGCCATCTTGGAAAAAGGGGGTTAATTGTTTTTAGCATTTATCATGTAAACTATTGGTCATAAAAATTTTTTTTAAAAACATTTTTTATTGCAAATTGAATCCTCTACAATTTTAGTCTAGTAACTTTTAGTTGTAAAATCAAAAATAACAGATATTAGAGAAAAACAATCAAAATTTTTGGTGGTGGGGAGTCAATAACTATTAAATAACAATATTGAAATGCCTATAATCAAAAACATTATTATAAAAATAATTAAAAACTATGCTATATCATTGATATAAATTTATACTTATCAGTAGGGAAAATTAGTGTTCACTTCACAGCGCTGTAAAACCCAAACTAATGAATATAATAAAAAAGTATACAGGGTGTCCCAAAATAGAAGGCCATACCATTAACCACATATTCTTTGGACAAAAATAATGCGACTTTTCTTATGCCACTTTTTCTTTGGGCGCCCCTGTTTCAATATACAGGGTGTTAAAGTTACATTTTAAAAAATAATTTTTGTTAATAATCCCATTGTTTTGTAAGATATGCACTTGAAATTTTGCACGTACTTTTGTCTTACTCTGGCATACTTTTACTTAGGGTTAATGGAGGTAACTGAGGGATGCAGTACCCTTTATCTCCTCCAATTATTTCTAAGTGCGCCTATGCAGCTTTTTGAAATATCAAACGTGATCATTTTATCTCTTTTGTAATTTTTTGTTTAAATGGTAGTGAATGATAGATTTATGGACACTACAAGAGGCAGTACTGCATCCCTCAGTTACCTCCACTCACCCTTCGATTTTTTTCACCAAAATTACATAAGTATGCCGCAATAAGATAAAAGTACGTGCAAAATTTCAAGTGTGTATCTTAGAAAACAATTGGATTATTAACAAAAACATTTTTTTAAAATGTAACTTTAACACTCTGTATATTGAAACAGAGACGTCCAAATAAAAAATGGCATAACGAAAGTCGCATTATTTTTGTCCAAAGAATATGTGGTTAATGGTATGACCTTTTATTTTGGAACACCCTGTATAATAAAAATTCTTCGTTGAAACTCACTCTACAAAAATGCTCTGATATCATTTTTTTAAATAAAAAAATAAATAAATTATGGCGTCCAAAAGAAAATTTGTTCAAAAAATGCGCGCTAAGGCCAAAATAATGTAACATTTCAATGGACTAGCAATAGATAAATAAAACTAATGCTGAACGCTTTGAAGCGTGAAAACGCAATCCTTTAAAGAAAAATATTGTAGCAAAAAACCCTGACAAAATTATGAACCAAACAGTAGGGTCACTGCCCTTTTATGTGATGTGATATATCTTTCCATCGTACACACAAATATGAGTATTTCTATTTTTACTTTGCTTTTTCACTCGCGTTGCAATTAAATAAATTGTGCAATTACGCATCTACTATATAGCTTAACGAGAGCGGATTTTCGATCAAACGGGTTGTACGATTACTACTACACAACGTAATGAGACGCTTTGAACAATTAGTCTATATATAATCCATCTAAAAGCGTTTGGGTTGAATGCCCTATGAATATCACAGATATGTTTTAAAACAGAAAATGCATGTTTCGTGTTTACCAGCATATGAAAAATATATGGAACAATTTTTTAAATACTAGATCGCCAAATTACATTGACAAATACAAATAATTGTCTCATATAAATTAAACACACACCTAAATACAGTGTGTTTCACTTTGACACTTGAAAAATCAGTATTTTATAATAGGAACATCCGATTTAATTTTTTCTTTTTTAAAATATATTGCACTTAAAAAGCTCTACACAGTGATGTGCATTTTGTTAGGCATTTTTTTAACAAAAAAACTATTTGTCCCATCGATTTAGCCATGCTTCGAAACCTTTTGAATTTTTGTACATTATAATGCCAGTACGTGAAATTTCTGCGTTTACCCGAGCAAGAATGACTGCTTTACATGATGCAGGATATTCTAATCATCAGATGTCGAACATGTTGAGCATTCCTAGATCATCGTGCCAGAAGACCAGTGGGCGCGAGAGCATAGGGGTTTGCTTTTACGCCAGTGGAAGTGGGTCTTATTTACAGACGAAACCAGAATTGGGCTGGTTACTGATGACAATCGACGAAGAGTCTGGAGAGAACCAGGTCGTCAACAGCGACTTGTTGGTTAAACAAGCTATTAAAAGAGATTATCAAAATTATGTTTCTAAAGTCGAGAGTAATGTAATAAATAATATCAAGTATTTCTGGAGTTGGAATCTGGACCAAAATATGTTAAATTAGATAATAGAACTGTTTCATCAGATCAAGAAGTTTGTGAGCTTTTTTCTGAATTTTTTGCCTCAGTTTTTGAACCATCTGATATCCCCTCAGTAGTAAGTTTCACTGAATCGCATGGAACTATAACGTTAGGTAAAATTACTCTTGCTGAGGTTGAATGCTTTATAAAGACTTTGGATATTAATAAAGGTGCGGGTCCTGATGGAATACCTCCAACATTTTTTAAATACTGCGTGGAATCCATATCATATCCATTATATATTATATATAATAAATCACTATCTGAGGGAATTTTTCCATCTTATTGGAAACAATCTCAAATTACTCCAGTTTTTAAATCCGGTCATAAAAATTTAGTTAATAACTATCGTCCTATTTCTATGCTTTCTATTCCTGGGAAAATATTTGAAGCAATCGATTGCAAAGAATTGTTTCTGAAAACTAAACATTTAATAAGTGAATGTCATCATGAATTTTTTACGGGTCGATCTGTGGTGACGAACTTGGTTCCATTGATTCAAAATGTTTCAATGTATAATCATAAGCAAGTGGATGCTGTGTATACTGATTTCTCAAAGGCGTTTGATAAAGTTCACCACAACACTCTGTTATAAATTATTGCAACTATATCATAGAAAATTTTTACTATAACATTAAACAGCGGTTAACTAGATCAACTAATCTATTTCACTTGAAGTTCGGTTAATGATTTGCGTATTTGAGATTTCGGCAAGATAATTTGCCAGGCTTTTTAGAACACGTTCAACTAGCAGTTAGTCAAGACATGGGGCACTACTCCTTATTGGTTAGAAACTTCTTGAACATTTTCCACATAGATGGATAGGTCATGGCAACAAATTTCCTTGGCCACCTCGTAGCACCGACCTTATCCCCTTAGATTTTTTCTTTTAGGACCATTTGAAAAATTTAATTTATAAAGAACTTTTATCCCGCGAAGACCTTCTTCAAAAGATTCGTGATGTTAATGTAATTCAGAACAAGAAAGCTATTTTGATTTCGATTTAAAGTAAGAAGATATTTAAATAGGGGCATAAGAAAGTGTTAATGGTGGACATTTCACTCAATTATTAAAGTAGTTTTTACTGTAATAATGTTGTAAATTTGGTGTTCATTATTAAACTATTTATTTAAATTTTTTTGATGTAGCTAGTGTTAATGAATATTATGGGTTTATCGAAATGAAACAAGTATCCCTTTTGTTGCTTAAAAATAATTGGAGATTCATCTGTGTTATAAACAAATGCAATAAACATATCTACAAAAAAGATTAATCCAATTATATCGGTAAAACACTCTGTAAACCACGCCCTATATATGGTATATTGAAAGTGAACTTACGATATGATGTGCACCTCAAAATACCTCCTTATACCAAATTTCAAAGAAAAGTCAAATTTTTTGAAATATTGAGAAAAATCAATTTGAAAATTTTCGCTTTTACACCCTGTATCTTTTTTAATATTGACATTCGCACTAAGACAATATAGCTCACACGGTATATTTTAATATCTAGAATCTACAGTTAGCCTAGCCATTCATTACAGACCACCCTGTATGGTGTCTGATAAAAAATTGACTATACTTTTTCTAAGTGAATATAAAATTCATCATCATCGTGTGATTTAAATTTCATTCAATGGATTTAAATATACCAAAAACTGTTTAAGGAAGCAAAACTGTACTATACTAGACGACCGAAAGTCTAGAGAGGACTTATAGCAGTCGATACAAAGAAATATACATGCAGTCGTATATTTTTCCTATAAAATCGTGTGCTGCATATCTCTGGCAACATACCCGATTACACAGCTTCTGCTGCAGTAAGTACGCATGCGCCGCAGTTTTCTATTAGCTGTGACGAATTGACGGATCCACCTGTTCCATTTCCAGAGCTATCATTTGCAGGTATATCGTTCGGGCGGGCAAAATTTCACGTATATCTTTTCGCTAAGTTAATTATGAATGTAATTAATTTTATTAGTGATTTTGTGTTCTTAAGAATGGAGAACAATTCAGGCTATACAACGTATAGATTGTCAGAAGCTTAAAACAAATTTATTAATACCACATAATAATGAAAGTAGTAACAATATTTTTACTGTTTCGCAAAAGTCGTAGATTTTCCCGCCATAAATAATTAAAACAGAAGTTGCAAAATTCGTGCAAAAATCCGTGAGTTTGGCGTCCATGAGGACAAGGCTTAAGTGTGATATTCGCAGAATGCGCATCAGGTAAGGTGTAAATGGGAGGTGGTGGGCAATCACCTTCCAAACGGACGGTCTAATTTGTAGAGAGGATGGTACAGGGGACACATTTAAAGTAATAATTCTTATCATTTTTATTACCTAACGCCTCAAAATTGACAAAAACTGTTATTTCACTATTTCTTCTAAAAATAATGATTATGTAATCCAATTATTTTTGTATATTTTTTTATATCTGATGGCCTTCAAATTTAGTACGCCTATGACATGTTGCTCCTCGCACGCTTCGCCCGTCGTCGCGCTTGTCTACAAGCTAGCTGTTAGTCACTCTCTAGATTTTCGACCGCTGACTATAGGTTGCTAATCTAAGTTGATTTATTTCATTTCCGATTAAGTCTTTACAAGACGCTTTGTATAGGAGCTATTCTATTTAGACCGTCACAACATTTAGACAGTACCATGTAAAATCTGATTTTTTTACCATTGCAAATGTAGCGTTACTTTCCGTATCAATAAGGTCCGATGTGGCATCCAAAGAAGCGGCGTGTTCCAACTCGCACTGTCTTCTCTGCTTCTTCATGTTTTCTCGATGCATATCAGAACGAGAAGCGTAGTTTACCAATGCAAATTCTAACAGAGCTCCGAAAACGAAGGTTAGGCACACACCTGTCCAAACGTCGATAGCCTTCGTGTATGAAACTGGAGGTAAAGACGCATTGATACCCGAAGTTTGGGTTGCCATGGTCAAGAGTGTCGTAACCCCTGAAAAGAAGGAGTCTAGAAGAACTTTCCTGCAAAATTATAAAGCACCGCCCCTTCCACATACATTTTTCGCAAACAATATAAAAGAAACCGGTTGTCCATTTGTAAAATATCAACCAGTTTTCTGATACAAGCAAATACAGATTTATATAAAGTTTAACATTACTCCATTCATTTTTTATTTTGCTAAATTGAAGGTAAAAGAAAATTGAGGAATAGTCTAGAGTTTGGTTTTATAAACTTAATTTTTGCCAAAATAAAATATATCAAACTGGCAACGTAGATGAGGAATAATTGAAATATTAGGCCTTTATTAACAAATTCTAGATAATAAATTTTTTAAATAATTTCTATATTTTACATGTTCAAAAACGTTTTAGAATTTCTGAGTGTATAAAATCAGTGCAAAGATATTTATACCCTATATGTATATCATGTATTCTAAGATGTCAAAAACAGTGTAATGTATTAAAAAATGTTTTTTAAACACCAACATAGCTGTTTATACAAGGTGATTCACAACTTATCTTAAATCAATATCTTAAAAAAAGTTGTGAAATCCTTTTAATCCCCGAGGAAATAATTATTGAAGTAGTATTTTGAGCCTTGAGCTTGAGCTACAGTAGTCTCCTACGTGTGTAAAATAAGACAAAATGCTTTAGAAGCTTCTTGTATATACGCACAACGATTTCCCGATAGACATGTGCCAAATGCAGCTACTTTTACCGCGGGCGTGACGATTGTAGCAACTGGGTGCCCAAATGAGTTTACACGTTGGTGGACAAAATTTTGACCAATTTCTGTAACATTGATATAAAATAGGTGTTATAAAATTTAATTTATTTCCTTCCTTGGAAAATTCTTTCATTGCATGAGTTCAGAAATTCTATCCATGAGATGCTGATCCCAAGGCCTACTTCTCAAAATACCTATCTACTCTCTCAGTGTGAGATATTTCAAATTAACGAAGCTTGTAAAAAAAACCTTACCATTTTGAGTAAAGAGTTGATTATTTAAACAGTTTCACATATTTTTATATCATATACTTGGATATTTTTCGTATGAGGAAGTATCTAATAAAAAAAGTACTAAAAATGTCACATATAAGTAATTATTGACTTTGGAACGGTCGATCAATTTAAAAAATGTAAGCAAGACAATTTTTGAAGATCTTACCCAGTGACACTCTGGCTGGTACTGCTCCTTGGTCCAACCAAAAGGAAACCCAGGACACTATCACTAACATGCAGCAAGGGATGTAGATTTGGATCAAGTAGTAGCTGAACTCTCGTTTAAATAGAAGATCTACTTTCAGACAACTGTATTCACCTGTAAATAAAGATAGAGATGGTTGAAATAGTATTCAAGAATGTGATATATATTACAGATGTTGCAAATTGTCAGTACATAAAATAACATTTTTACAAGGTTTGAAATCGAAAATATTTTAGCTGCACTTATCACAATTTTTTTAAAATAATGTTCAGGACATAGTATGTGCCTTTTATACACAAGATGTAACAGAGCTATTGAAAATTCTTTGGACAAATTATATAATTTGTCAAAATAAGGAAGCCTAAACCTAATCTCTGCTCTATACATCCAATTTTAATCATAGCCTGTAAAAAAAGATACAGGGTGTTAAAGTAAAAATTTTATTTTCGATATTTATAAATAACTTCTTAAGAAATCCAAATATTTATATAAAATTGATAAATCAGGGGTTTTTGTGGGGGAGAAATTCAAATTTGTTTCTAATTTTGATGTCGGTAGTAGAGGGAGCCACTTGTGGCACACCATGTTTCTTTTAAATGGCAGAACTTTTTTGCAGCTTAGTGTATCCATCTTACTATCGATTCTTCTACCTGTTTTATTTCAAAAAGGTAAGCTTGCTGAAGCCGTTAAGAGTAACCATTTTTTAAATAATCCTATTTGAAATGCACCGAGTAAAAACTGTTTTAGCTTTAGGTAAAGTTTTCAATCGGTGCACTGAATATTTCAATAGGATTTTTTCGAAAACTGTACTACCTTTTCCAGGTATACTAGGTAGGAGAATCGATTGTTTCAATAGTCAAATGGATACACTAAGCAGCAAAAAAGTTATGCCATTTAAAAAAAAGATGATGTGCCATAAGTGGCGCTCTCTACTAGTGACGTTAAAATTAAAAACAAATTTGAATTTCTCGCACGCAAAAACTCCTGATTTACAAATTTTATGTAAATATTTGGATTTTTTAAGAAGTTGTCTACAAATATCGAAAATAAAATTTTAAAATTGACACTCTGTATCTTTTTTATTATGCGACTTGAGATATATGTATGTTAGGTTAAACCGATTTATTTTCACCTAAGGAATCTGTGGTCTCATTTTTGCTACTTCATTTAAAACCATCCTGTTCATATATGATGTGTTGGGGATAAAACTATATTATGATTTAAAAGATTATCTTAACATTGACTAAAAGTATATATTGATTTGTTATACAGGGTGTTTCAAAGAGACAAGGTCGATGAATTAAAAGTATGTCAAGTTTGACAGTTTAAAATTTGTTTATCTTATATATTTGCTATTTTGAGAATGAAAACAGAGTTTTTCGAAACGTCAAAAATACGGAAGTGCGCGATGAAGATGTGATTTTTGTTATTTTTTACTTATTTGCTTTTTTCAGTGTGAGATTTTTTGGTTAGGCAAATTTAGTTTCGAAGATTATCTTTGACTGATCCGTTTGGCGCAAGGGCTTAATTAATTAATCTATATTTTTTCCAGAAGTGTGGCAAAAACCCAATCAAACTAAAGAAAAACTAAAATTATGCCACAAATAAATAGTTTCAGACAATATCTTAAAAAAGTTTCATCCAAAATTTGAGTCATCTTATATGCCCTGTATCTCAAAAATGAAACACCCTACACCCTATATAATATCCAATACTATAATATATCTATAATGAAACAAAAAATAGGAAATCTTGTCAGTTTTTTTCATATAGTGCATTAATACGAGCTGTTTTAAAAAACCTTATAAATAACGTTTTGCTATATAATTCATATTTAATTTACGCTGTATTTCTCGCCGTAAAATGATTAAATTTGTGGCATTTGGTATAGAAATCTCGAAAAATAAAACAACTAATTTTTAATTTGTTTATCCATGTTTACCACTTAAATTCCCCTCAAATAAAATAATTTTTAAACAGCGATTTTAAGACACACACTATTTTGCTATTCTAACTCCACATTTTAATCATTATTTTCACATACTTATAAAGAAAAGTGAACAATCTTATATCCAGAACTATGCAACTTTATGTTATAACAATATTTACATCTACAGATAAATTTAAAAAAATAGATATTTTGAAAAATTTCCGCACCTAAAAATTTGTTGGTCGCTTTCTGCCAGTATATATTCATTTTACTTCGGTACCTATCTTGAAATAATCGCACGTGGTATGAGGTAACATTCCTGTTATTTGTTAAGCTCTATATTATTCAGTTCTTAAATGTCTAAAGTGATCTGTATTTGTAAAAAATACTATTTCAAGAATACGGCGCACTTGTTTTAAAAAGTACTGGCGCATTCGCCATTTCTTAGTATAATAGTTACTGAATTTTTTTATTATTATTTTACATAATGCCGTTGTTGCTATAATGTTTAGTATTAAAACAAAATTGGACCAAAAAATGAACTACGCTTTTGATTCAAGAATAGTTAACAGAAACAATATAGCTCTAAGTAGATTTCAAACAAATAGAATGTTCAATAAATGTGTTTCTTTATTGGAAAAAAATAATACTTCCGTAAAATATTTGTAATTTTCACCTTGTGAAAAATATATAGGTTTAGGTACTTTTCTTATTTTGACAAACTTCTTCAGCTTTAGAAAGGTCTGTGCCAATATTTCTGTTTTTCCACAATCTCTTATATTTAGACGTAAATTTTTTATTTTGGCGTACCTGTATTGGTTTTACTGTTGCAATAATCGGTTAAAAATTTCTCCAAAGTGAACCTAGGAAGGTGTAGGTTCTTCACAACCTGGACAGGATCGCCTTCTTTCCACAGAAAAACCAAGTCATCGGTAGTCCAGCCGTCTGGAAATTCAAGATTCAACAACGCACTTTTTGTATTTACTTACACACTCACAACTAGCCATTCGCAACGAGCAAATCTGGCGATCCAGCGGGTATAATTTCAAATTCATTGGGCAAGAAAGAGTAAGCGAAATTCTGAAAAACAAAATTGCGTTAAACGAAAAGCATCGCGCCGTAATTGGTGTAAGGGTACAGACAGAGTGGAAGCGGGTTTCTCGCTTACTGGTAACACGCGCTTATCGGCGCTGATTTCTCGCGCGGAGACCGCACACAGTGGAAGCTGTTAAAAGCGGGAAAATACACAAATTTATTCGAAGCGTCTTAAGTACTTCCTTAAAAAATATCAGCATCTGACGATGAACTGATCGTTTTGGATTCTATAATTACTAAGTCAAAGAGAAAACAATTTGGAGTCCACCCTATTAATCGCAATAGAAGAAATTATTCAGAATTCACATTTATTTAAAATTTCAAAGAAAGTTGTTTGTTTGAAAAAGTGTCTAGAATTAATAGCACTACAAATACATTTCAAAAATTAAAATACAACTGCAACAGCATGCAAAATTGTCTTGCGAAAATACAAACTAATTCACAACTAACGTTAAGTAAAAGCTACTGTAACGTAATTTGATTTTTTTATCAGTATTAATGAAGCAAATAATAAAGGTTTCCCAAGAAATCCTTAAAACTGCATCGTACTGGAACGTACGACAACATTGCGTTCATTACCTGCTGCTGGCAACCTCAAATTATTAGTAGTAGTGGTAGTTGTTTTTCTGTACCTAGTGTTTTTTTATATTTGCGTACATAAACAAAAATGCAACAATTTACAGTAACCATGGTAACCATCATTTGTACGGTAACCGCTTTTCACAAGCAAGAACATTAATTTTGAACACTTATAACTATTTCACATTTTATTTTGTGTTGTGCTCTAAGAAAACGGTTCACACTAAGTATGTTTATTACATTGTGTTTATTATGTACAAACATCTGACATGATATGTGTGCGACGTTATCGCATATTCAGAACCTGTTTGCTTTCATAAACCATTGGTCAGAGAAAATTGTTAAATCAAATATGTTTTGTTTGGTACAATTTATCATACAGCATAATAAAAGCGCTCATATTTCGAAATATTTACCCTCTTCATTAATTTCATTACTAATCTCTCTCTAATGCTACTATACAGGGTTAACTATGACTAAGTACAAATATTTTAAGAGGGGATAGAGAAAATTAAGAATTAACGGAATCACCCTTCAAAAAAATTCCAAACTTATTTATAAAGCGAAAAACATTTTTTTTCGAAATTATATTAAATCCTTATTTAACGCCGCCAATGCGACTTGTCCGTCACACGTTTACAGAATCAGAGTAGGTAACGTAGGCAACTAGCAACACAACCGTAAAATTTCCAGTCAAGTCATAATTTAATTTCTGTGTTTACCATGTGTTTACGTTGTAGTTTTGTGTTCTTCTTCAGTTTTTAGTGCCTTTTTTAATTTTTAAACGGTCTATAGTTATTAAATATAGAAATTTGTGTTGGGTGCAGATACTTTCCCACAATACAGTTCGCCGGTTTGGTTTTCTATGTTATGGGACAAGACTGCCGCGTGTACATTAAAAACTTTCTATTAGTTTTGTTCAATTTTGTTATAATAAATAGGCATTTTATCTAGTTGTACCTACAGGAAGGGTGTAATATCGGTAGTGAGTGGCTATAATGAATAAAAATGTTGTAGTTTTGCCAGTTTGTAACGAAATAATGAAAAACGAATGCAAAATAGTGGAGTTTTATCCATGGATCTAAGCCATCTCAGTCGATA
Source organism: Monochamus alternatus (assembly GCA_037114965.1). NCBI lineage: Eukaryota > Metazoa > Arthropoda > Insecta > Coleoptera > Cerambycidae > Monochamus > Monochamus alternatus. Next base: position 23,916,012 of record CM073432.1, on the reverse strand, counting down.
TCCGTATCATAGGCGCCGACTTTCCGTAGGAAAAGAGGGTTTTGCCCTATTTTTTAAATATCAAGCTAAATTTCTGGAATATTTTTTTATTGTTTTTTAGGTCTTCCTGAGCACGTGGTTAAAATTTTTGTACTTAGTCATAGTTGTATATCGGTTGCTGCGGATTTTGTCCTATACAGGGTGTTTCATAATGATATGCGAATATTTAAGGGGGTGATTCTACATAAAAAATTAATGATACTTTGCTTTATAAACTATGGTACAAAAATGTTCCGTTATAAAAAAACATGGCATGTTCAAATATCGCATTCTATCACATGCTGCAACTATTATTTCTCATAATCCCTCTTTAATATTAAAAAATCTAAACTATTGAGGTCGGGGGACCTTGGTGGCCATTCCTGAGGCCCACACAGCGCCCAATCCAATGATTTGGATAAATTGTTTGTAAATAAGTGCGTACTGTTATACTGAAATATGCTGGTGCTCCATCGTGCATGTACCACATTTGATTTCTTATTCCTAAAGGAACATCCTCAAGCAACTGTTGTTGAAGGAAATTCAGGTAAGATTGTCCATCAAGTTATCCCAGCAGGGAGAATGGTCCAATAAAGTAATCAGCAATGATACATACATTATCCGAAAATTGTTGTTGGAAATGGGTTTCCGTTATAGCACGAGGATTTTCATCCGCCCAAATATGATTGTTATGGAAAATTTGAATGAAATTTCTTGAAAAATTAGCTTCGTCAGTGAACAAAATATGAGATCTAAATTGCGAATTTTGGGCAACATTATGAAGATACCACTGACAAAAGGTCACACGCTTTGGAAAATCTGTGGGAAGTAACGCCTGCATTCTTAAAATATGATAAGGATATAACTAAAATTCTCCAAACAATTTGGTGGCAAACAAATATTCAAGTTTCTAGCGATTTTCCTCGTACTCGATTCAGGTTGTTCTTCAATAATATGTAACACCTCTTTAATTCAGATGCACCTTTTCGGGCACTACCAGTTTCAAGAAGAGACGATGAATATCAGAAAAAATGCAGAGCACGATTGGGATATATCTCGTGATAAATACGTCTAGCTTGCTCTGCATTACCGTTGGCTAGACCATACACGTAATGCATTTCCACCATTTCCACATTTGAATAGTTTATCATTATTAGTGAGTTTGTAAAAATAAGATATTCACAGCAAACAGATTTTAACGAAAAAAGTTCATTGAAATGTAAAATCACAAACCAAGTGACATATTCCAGGCCAACTAGATTTATTGCAAAATTGTATTACATGAATTCTCTTGGACAATCCAATGGTTTTTAGTTTTTTATCAAAAACGGCACATCGCAGTCAAAAAACTCAAGAGCGCTGTTATTAGGGAATTCAAAAATAATTTTTATCTGGGAGAAAACCACTGGCGTGGCGTTTTTCTTTAAAATTATTAAAATCAGTGCTCGTGCGCACGCCACTGTTAAAGATAAAAATTATGTTTATATTAAAAAATATGCACCTTTATTTATAGTCACCACATGCCAAATTTCATGGGAATATCTAAAGCGATTTCGAAAATATTAATTATTTTCCTTTTTTTTCTTAAAACTTTAACGCCCCTTATTTTTGTAACGGAACATTTTTGGTCTATACTTTATAAAGCAAACTATCATTAATTTTCGATGTAGAATCACCCCCTTAAATATTCGCATATTATTTAGGAACACCCTGTATGCAGGTACCAGTAAGCGGGAAACTGCTTCTACTGTGTCCGTTTTAGCCTGCTTTAAACTGCTGTTTCTATATCAATTTAAATATACAATTACAAATTTCATAGCTTTATAAGGACGTATTCGGCGCTGGTTGCCAGTAAACGGAAAACCTGCTTCCACTCTGGTGAAGTAAGTGAAAGAAGAAAGTTGTTTACATTTTCACGCAGTCGAGAGCCAGCAAGTAATTAATGAATTTGTATACAGACCTTATACTATACAATACAGATCCGTATGGGAAAATACGAATGTAGACGTTAGGCATGATGATGTTGTGAAAATGGCCCTCTTTCTCGTTCGAGAAAAACAAATCTGGCATCCAGACTCTGTTTGCCTCTGTTAGCGTCAGGTATTTTAGTCTTCCCCCGAAGTCATTGAATTTCAGTCTCTCGTCCAGCCACTGCTCTCGAAATGTTAGTTGAACACTGTACTCCTGAAAATTTTGTAAGAAGCATGAATTTTTTGCATTGACATAGCCGACGCTTTTACGATACGACTCACTAGTCTATAGAACCCTGGCTTCAAAATCTTTCACATACAACGCAGAGTTTTTAATCATTTTATATACAGGATGCAACAAAAGAGCAAATCCCATTAACTACCCATTTTCATATTTATTGACGTTTCAAAAAACTCTGATGTAGTTCTCAAAATAGCAAATGTATTAAAAGTACGTCAAGTTTGACAGTTTAAAATGTGTTTATCTGCTTCCATAGAGATGTTAAATTATTTTTATTTTATTGTTATTTACTTCTTCTTGATACAACTGTAGCCAACAATGATCAATGTTTACTGAACAGTTTGACACACAACAATAAAGCAAATCTCAAATTAGAATATTTTTTCAGAAAACTCTTTTTTGAGATAAACTCTAACAACGCTTTCAAATGATAAAGAAATGTCCAAGGAATAGTTTGTAGATACTTTACCGATGCTTTCAATGTCTTAACTGCTTTTATACAGAATTTATACAGATGTATCTGAACATACGACTAATCATATTTACAATTTTTATAGAAATAAATATTTTTTAACTATGTAATTTCGTTTACTAAGAAACATTATAACAATATTTAAGAAACACATTATTAAATCCATTTATAATGCAAAAACGGCCTCTTATAGCATGAGAAAATGTAATGTAATGTAATGTAAATCTAAATTTTTTAACTGTATTATCTGAAGCTATTCATTATAATATAATTCTAGATTTACTTGTGCACTTCCGTATTTTTTGACGTTTTGAAAACTCTCGGTTTTCGTTCTCAAAATAGCAAATGTATTAAAAATATGTCAAGTTTGACAGTTTAAAATTTGTGTATGGCTTCCATAGAGATGTTAAATAATTTTTATTTTATTGTTACTTATTTCTTCTCGATACAACTGTAGTTAGCAATGATCAATGTTTACTGAACAGTTTGATACACACTTAAGTGTCTCTGTTCAGCAAAATAATTTCGGTCTCTTTTAATTTTCTTTCTGTTGAAATATCCTCCTACTCTAAAATTTTTGCCGAACCCCACTGAATCAAATTACGGTTTCCCAAGTGTGTTCTTAAATTTTTGATTTTTCAAATTTCCTTCTTTATATATAATTTTTATGTTCCTCAACTCTAACTTTCATAGGCCAATAATGTTTATTGCACATTCACAAGGTATGCTGTATAGATGCAATTTTTTTAATTTTGTATATCCTATTTTGGACGTGTTTTTGCCAAAAAGGATCATAAGGTATTAGTAGTCTGAAAAAGTGTTCCAACATCAAATTTGTTACTGATTCTTATTTATTTATACATTTTTAATAAATTTTCGTTCGTTGTTAAAAATTTCGTTGTTTGATGAAATTAATTTTGTTCTATCATATAAACATTTAACAACACCTTTCTTAATATCAATGTGATGGTTAGATATAAAATTGAATTTTTGACTGTATGACTATTTTACATTATTTCAAATACTTTTTAATTACAAAATAACTGTTCCAAATTGATGGATTGGAGGTGGAAGAGATGCAACTCAGTGGCCACCACGCTCTCTCGATTTGAGTCCCTTCGATTTCATGTTTCTAGGTGCAACTGAAAAGAGATCGTTAATGCATTTCTTAAGAGGTGGACATGCGAAGTAATTTGTAAACTAATATATTGAATTAAAATGTTAAAATTAAATTCTAATTAATAATTAATGTTTCATACTTCTTCTCATTTTTCTTAGTAAATGAAATTACATAATTAAAAAACATTTGTGGCGAAAAGATTATACATCTATAATTCTGGCCGCCTGTATAAAATCAATTACGTACAAATTGTTTCTTGAGTGTTTCTTTGGAATTTGAGATTTAAAAGTGTTTCTCTTCGACTATATCTAACGTTATATGTCTTTTAAATATATTTATCTCAGAAAAGAAGAGTTTTATGAAAAATTATCAAGAGTAATAAAATATTCGGACGTCAGAAAGTGGGGTGGACAAAGCACTACATTAAATTTCAAATTGAAACTTGAAAAATTGAGAGTCATTACGAAAAATAATTGTAAAAATTTAACTTTAACATTTATTGCGCAGTTATTGGGATAACCTGCCTTTGTAATACACCCTGTATACGTTGGATAAGGCAAATAACTCTTCCGTTTCCATTATTTCGTTTGTTTGAAAGGATTTTAACAGAAAAATTGGCTAAAGCAAAAAATAGCAACCAAATTATATTGGGGGAATTATTGAGAATAGGACATAGATTACTGATTCTCAAGATCAAAATAAAGCGTTGAATTCTGTTGATTGTCAAAGTTTAATATAAAATTGGAATTTTAACAATATTTGAAAAGCGATCTCAGTAATCGTGCAAAAAACTTTGGCGGTTATATTTTTTTAGGGCCAAAAATTGCAAGTATAATATTTATTTTAACCTCATCATTAGAAGGTGCTAGTTACAGGTGCTACTAGTGTAGTAAATATAATTCAACTTTTTTTCTTCAGATACTGGTAACAGAGTCATTTTCTTTACAATTCTATACAAATATAAAGTGCTTTTAAAATAAAGCCATTTATTTCATTCTTAAAATAAAATATGATGACGTACCGTATTCACAGAAGCATGGAATAGAAATTTTGTAATAGATGATAAAATTCAGAATTTTTATTGAGTAGAATGCTGCAATTCTGTAATTGTCTTGCGGTCACCAGCCGCTTAAGTGTAAATCTATAATACATTGCACACCAGTAAAATATCTAACTACTGACTAAGTTGAAATCGTTAATCGATTTGCCTTCACATTTGCTATACAAACATATAGTCCTAATGCATCAACTTCAACGATATATGTCTTCATATATTGTGTGACTGTTATACATGGTGTCCCAAAATTAGCTTGCCAAAAATTAACTCTGGATTCTACGATCAAAAATAAGAAAAAAACGTTATATAATCGTAAGTCCGTAGACGCCCCCTAACGGAGCATTTGCTCTTTAAAGGGGGACCACAAAATTTGATTTTCTCCAAATATTTTCAAAACGGATGTGGTATGTCACAAAATTTTTAAATTAAGATTACTCGAAAACAAAGCAGTTTATAGGATTGATATAGGAGTACCTTTTTCATGTAAAATAGATCAAAATTTTTAATTTTTTGATGATGATGACGACGAAAATCTTGAGATAGAAGAAAGTTAAAGCAATATTTATCCACTGACGCCCCAGTTTGGCACGCCTATGACCAATTATGACGAATTATTTTCAGAAAATTAGATTCGCGATCTAATTGTGATTCTCAATTTCAAATTTGATTACTTTATCTTCATCCCTTTTGGAAATATTTGGAAAAAATTAAATTTTGAGGACCCCATTTAAGAGGCCATATCTCCGTTAGGGGACTTATGATTACATAACTTTTTTTCTTATTTTTGATCGTAGAATCCACAGTTAATTTTGGCAGGTTAATTTTGGGACACTCTGTATAGAGGAGGATTTTAAATTTCGCAGTTTGTTTCAAACATATTTATTCAATTTTTATTTTCGTCTTTTTGCTAATAAATTAATTTTTCTTTTAGTAGCATTATCAGTGATGTAACTAAAATTCTCTTACCAGTGAGAACAAAATAAAACTATCTTTGAAACCGCCTTAAAAAATAATGAGATTCTTAGCTTGGTTGATGAAATATCGTCGAAATAACTTAAACTTTGACACTATAAATTGAAGGAGCAACATTCCTTTGCCCCATGTTTGCTACTTTTAAAAATGTATGCTTTATCCAGGATGTTTTTGGTGGCAAATATGATATTATCTAATTTTAGAACCATATTTTTTAATCTAAAGTTTTGTGTGCACTTTTTACTACTACAGATATAATGTAAACACGGTTCATAGCCTTAGCAACAAGAATATTGGAAATGATGTTTATTAAATGTTAAGTACAACTAATTCTAACATTTGTATACATCAGCGTTTATACTGGTGAAAATATAGATAAAGTTTACATATGATTCTGAATGTAAATGGAAATTTACACAGACAACTATCTGGAAAATCAAGTAAATTTAGTTCAGAAAACCTTCTTTTGAGTAGTACAATTCATGCACATTGATTGAATAAAAGTTATTTTTTAAAATTAATTTAATAATATTAATTTAATAATTAATGTAAGTACTAAATCTGTATATTGTTTCATATCTGTTCAAGTAAGTGAGTTGGTTGGTTTGAAATTGGAAGAGTTCCTTGTCTCATCATTCTGTATCATTTAAATCAATCTAGACTTACTAGTTTTGTTGATTTAATAATTTAATTGAGATACAAAGAACAAACATTTTGAAAATCTGATTTATTTCATATTTTTCTTACACCTATACACCGAGTGACCCAAACAATAGAGTGAATAAATATAGGTAAATAAATTAACTAATTCACACTCTAGATGGATAAACAAATAATAAAGTAATAACACAAGTTACAGAGGTGACCCTTATGGTTTGTGTCACCCATATATTGTACTACTCATTAGATGCATTAACTTTATTTAAGTTCGTTCATTTATTATTTTGAAACCAAGGCACTGCGACTGACACCGATAACTACCTAGTTAAAACCATTCTGCGTGCACATGCGCTGTATAGCTACAAAACAACATGCAGTATTGTCTTCAATCGGAAGAAAATATGTCTTAATTAAAATTATTGTTTGAATGAATGCCAATTTTTTATGTAAGGACTTGGAAAAAGTATACTGTTTCTAATACCCAACAGAATGCTTTTCCGAAGTCATAAATTTTATTCGTTACAACAGATTAAAGCCAATTCGACAACAATTAAAGCAAAAACAAATAAAAATCAACCAAAATAATTTTTTAAAACACTTACAGATTTCACTGTTCTTTCATTTTGTAATGTCGAACAAATAGAAAATTTTATCTTCTGATTTTTTTTTTATTAAAAATTATAGATCAAGTACATTGATTGAAAGGGAAATTAACTAATAAATTATTATTTTTTTAAATATGACAAAACATATAACAGTGACCAACGCAACACAGAGAGCGAAATGCGTTACACCATGGTTAAGCTATTACCAATCAAGTTGCTGACAAAAAGGTGATATATATTTTGCGGCAAGCTAAACTTTCTGTATTGCTATTTTTAGTCCAGTTCAAAAGACTTTTTAAATTTTGCTATATTTTCAGCGTTCTAAATTTAGTTTAAAAGTATATAATTAAAATTATTTCAAAACATTTTTAATAAGCTGAAAAGAGTTTGGCAAGTTTTTTAATATGCCTAAATACTTTCGAAGCCTTTGAAAAATTGTTGGGTCCTTAATGAAATTGAATTCTTCCCTAATTTGTTGCTGAATTGCAACGTATCTGAGTTCTGAGGCTTCATAATATTCAATACAGAAAGCTTAAAATCTCGCTGCATTTTATCTACCTGGATGGTTAAATATGACGTATCTGCGTAGATATCCGAGATAAAAAGTGTGAAGAGGGGGTATGTAGTTAGTGAGTAAAGGCCATGCATAATGGACAAGAAACAAACATCTACGAGCGTATAGTCACCGGAGCTGCAGCGACACTAGCGCAGGCGACAGCGAGCGCCACACTCTGCATGCTCGCGCTGGTGCTGGTGCCCTCATTGCAACATCACCAATCATTCACCATCAGTCGCAGTTGGCTGTTGGCCCTGTGCAAGTGAATGCAATGGCAATGGCCGGGAACATAATATACAAAAATTGCAACACACTGGATACAATGACAATGACACCCATCATCCAATACTCGACATGACTGGCAGACCGCGCACTCACCATTTTATAATCATCTATTTTGCTGATAGACCGCAGAAAGAAGTTGATGTTTACTACGGTCGGCCCGTCCACCCGTCCTACTGCAGAACAGAAGTAAGAAGGTTTATTAGAGTTAGCATTGAGCGGTGCGGGCCACGGCCACGCCAATCACATCTCGCTTGCCTCCGCATGCTGGCTGGCAAGCTGGCCGTCCGCCACGCCACGCCACGTACTACAAAGCATCACACGCAGGCGCGGCCGACACCCTGAAGACATTTCTGATACTGATTACTATCCAAACTACCATCCAACTACACAAACAGAGATGTTCCATTCACTGATCCATACACTTACCATTGTCACGTCATCTATCTTTGAGATACTTCTCACAAAGATGTTGACACGGACTATAGCCGGACCATCTAGCGGTTAAGAAACAAAACGGCTCAATTAGTGAACATCATCACCGGAGCTATCGATCGATGCTAGTCGATGCTGCCGATCGACGCGTGGCAATGAGGCACCTGCACCCGCACCTCGGCACCTGCTGTGCCCTAGGCCCTACGCCTTAGCCAGACCGGAAGTCAGCATTCAGCAATCAAACCCTATCCTACAAGCTAGACGGGGCCACCGATTGGCGACAATCGACAATATACCCTGCCAAATACGACGCAACACAACACTTCCTCAAACCACCCTATAACAAAATTATTTGCCACAACATGAATCAATACACAGTAAAAAATAACATTCAGTAAGTTCAAACGCATTTCCCAACTAGCAAAATAAATTTTATAAAGGTTATACAGGGTGAGTCAGTCATAATGTCATTAATTTTAACCGCGTATTCGGAAGGCAGAAAAAACTTTACTCGACCTTTAAAAAAATAAACAAATCACCCTATAAAAATCGATAACACGACGCTCCTGGTACGCTACAAACTTTCTGGCGCAGCCATACGTCAATCGAATGTCGAAGGAAACATCGTTGCCACATCATGTTTACATACATTAATCGTCTAACACTTCAGCGTGTTATTTAAATTTACCGCCATTTTCCGTATTTCTTTCCCCCCAAATTTGGAGATCACACCACACGTTTGGAGGGGGGATGGAGAGATTACAAGCAGTAGCTTACTAGGTGTTCCGTTTGTTTATTTCGGTATTGGTGCTAAATTCACAATGCCTAATTTTACAAAGTGCTTCAACGCCTTCGTAATACGGGTTCTGTTAAACCGCGTCGGGAACTTGCGGGACATCGGTAAAATGACATAAATGTGATAGAAGCTGTTTTAAATTTAGTTGAGGAGCAGCCTACTATTTCTATAAGAACTATTTCAAGGCGATTGCAGATATTCCAAAGGAAGTCTATAGAATATTACGAGAAAACTCACTGAACCCGTATCATTTTCAGAAAGTTCAAGCTTTAGAACCTGCTGCTGATTTACCCAGCCGTTTTGAATTTTGCAATTGCCTAACTCTAATTTTGTTAATAAAGTGCTATGGACGGGTGAGTAGAACTTTACTCAAACTGGCATTTTAAACAGATTAGTACCATACTACTTAAAAAACAATAAATTTCTAGGCTAGATATACGTAACTACAAACTGAATAATTGATTATACTTACGAGTAATACTAAAAATTCATATTCAATTGTAAAACGTAGTGAAAACGTAATATCAAAATTATTAAACTATAATACGATTGTTTTTATTAACAAATAAATCAATATTTAAGGAAAATTCATTCATATATCTAGATAAAAAAGTTAGTTTTACTCCTTGTCGTTAAATAACAGTACAAAAACTAAGTAACTAGGTTATTGACCTAATAATACGGTAGGTCAGGATTCACTCTCGATAACTTTTATGAGCATCAGATCAGAGGCGTGCCGTTTCGGTCTTGGACAGTTTTTTGTCGACAGCACGAGGGTTTTTTATTACTTAGTATTTAAACACGAAACACTTTTCAGCTTCTCTTAATTTACCCATTGGGTACAACATCGCATTACGTCGACATCGAGTTGAACCGTGAGCTGTAAACGACCAAGGCTGTGAGTGGTCAGTGACAGTCTGAAAAGAGGGTTTAAATAATGTTTTGAAAATATTTATTTTTGGCGTAAATATGCATTTAGATTTTCTTTAAATCGCGTATTCGTATTATATTCATTATTCTTTATCTCCTCTTAAAATTAGTGGCATTATGACTGACTCACCCTATATAAATTGCTATAATGTAAATTTTATAGGAACTCCAAATTCATATAATGTGGTTAAATGCCTTTCTACGAAACTTATAGAATCCAAGAGGGCGCACTTTTACAAAACACTTTGGTAATGTAACAGTTCTATAAAAAATGTATAAAACACTTTTGCATAGGCGTTCTTAGAAATAATTGGAGGGGATAAAGGGTACTGCATCCCTCAGTTACCTCCATTCACCCTTCGATTTTTGTCACTAAAATTACATGATAAGTATGCTGGAATAAGATAAAAGTACGTGCAAAATTTCAAGTGTGTATCTTACAAAATAATGGAATTATAACCAAAAATAGTGTTTTAAAATGTAACTTTAACACCCTGTATATTGAAACAGGGACGCCCAAATAAAAAATGGCATAAGGAAAGTCGCATTATTTTTGTCTAAAGAATATTTGGTTAATGATATGGCCTTATATTTTGGGACACCCTGTATATCCTTAATAAAACACGTTTATCAACTATTTTATAAGATTATAATTAAACGTTATTTACGTAAGTATACAACTCTTTCACAATATGTTTAGAATCCTTATATACAATTTTTTTTAATATTGTATAACGTATTATAATGCTTTTATAAACATTTTAAAGAACTGAAAATTATTTATTCTATAAAACACGTTGTAAAAACTGTTATAAAACAATTTTACACAATTACTTTCTTCAGGAATAAAATTATGACAATTATTTGCTCTGTAAAATGTTCTGTTCGTTAAACAACGCAATTTGATAGTTATGAAATAATTCGGTTCTATTAAAGTTCCATTTTGCTAGTTGGGTTATGACTTAATTAATTTGGTGTTGAATTTTGAGTAAATCAAAATGTGTGAGTGAGAACATACTGTGTAAAAATAACATCAATCGTTGTCGATGTTACACATTCAGTCCAAGTATGTATCCATAGGTGCCAGCTTTCTAAAGTCCGTATGGGTGCTTAGCCAAAGGCGGCATAAAATAGCTGGAGGTATTATTTTTTTGCTGCCACGCCCAAAATGTTTTTAGGCTTTCAAAACCTTCATCTACAGAAAAATTTCTATCAAATTATTTAATTAATGTTATACTTGACTATAGGTATACAAATTCAAATAAACAACATACATTATAAAATTAACAAATAAACAAAAACAAATAAGCTGATGACTGATGAATCGCAGTTAACTGAACTCAACTCAACAGGTAACTGAATTCAAGCCCTTAGATATATTTATTGATCATGTCCTAAATTGACAAGCTTATACCATTTATGTCAGATATCTGGCGTTAATAGTGTTAAAATTTTGTATTTTCCAAATTTTTTGTCACCTTAAATACGGCTCAGAATTTTGAAGAAACTCCTCTCTTGAGTTTTCATTCTTCAAGAAAGAGCTATTCTTTTACTTTTTGACTAAAAGACGAGAATCTTATAAACTAATTTATAAAAGGAAAAATTATATTTTAATATTTACAACGGGTGAGGGAGTGATTAACTTACAAATTCGTATGGGTGCTCAGCACCCATAATATATGGACACCCATGGAGTCGGCGCCTATGTATGTTTCTTATTTTGGACATGATAACATTTACGTTATTTCATGGTTAAATGTTATATTTCCCCAAGTACCACAGTAATTATATAATCCAAAATTATATGACCAGAAATTTATATAAAAGATGTAGCGTATTCGGTGTCAGTGTTATATCACCTGTGCGCGCTATGAGAATCATATAGTTTGCTGTATAATCTCATAAAATCGTTGCCAGGACATGCTTTATTGGAATCGTATAGTTTGTTGTATCAATGCTGTAAGCATATTGCTAAAACATAACTTGTTTTTGTATAGAACTCTTAAAAGGCAATTATATAATTTTTATACAGCAACTACGTTTTATAAAAATGTTATACAAATTTCCTAGTACTTTACTTACTTTGATCGATGTGCATTCATAAAACTACGAATTTGATGTAAATTTAATAAGCCGTCCACTTTCACAATTCCAATAACACATACGTTAAACTGTTTAAGAAACAGTTAAAATTCTGCATACCGTGTAAAAATTAACGTTTAATGTTTTGTAATATTCAATCGTCATTTACTCGAAAATTTTCCTATGTAAGAGGGCAAAATTTTAGTACTGTCTGATAGAGAATTAAACGATCTTTCAGAATCAAGGAAAAAAATATGGTGTTGCCATTTAAAAAAAAATCGATGACGTCATTACTCGAAAACAAATGACATTTGAAAATCGCATTTTTCCCAAAAAATAATTGTTTCGTTTTTATTGAATTTATTCCATACTTTTGGCGCATACTGTATAATTAATATTATAAAAAATCGTCTGAGCGTCTCGGACGTCCAGTCTGGCCAACTGGGAATTTGTGAAATTACGTCTTTAACCGAAACAAATTAAAGCAAAAATACGTCTGGAGAAATATGTCAAGCATGATAAAAAAGCATGTATTAAGATGGGAAGAATGTAATAAAAGTAAAATAATTAGATACTGAACTCCGTCAAGAAACGAAACAATTTCAGTGGATGCTGTTAGACCAAAACAGAACTAGCAAATTCGCCAAAAGAAAATTGGAGTAAAGAATAAATATACCTATCTGTCTCTTCAAGCGAACTTAAAATTATTTTTTTCTCTTTGTAGAGGTATTTCAGCTTATTTTTCTATAATTCATTAAATATCTATAACAAAAATGAATCTGCTAAATTTACTAACACAGAAAAAAGACGCAGTTGGTTTTTGGCATGACCTATATTTTAAATTGAATCAAATATCTAACTATAAAATGTAACATAAATTAAAATAATTTGAAAAATTAAATTTTGAAATGTCTAATGTGTTGACAATATGTCCAGTCTAGACTAAAATGGTATATGTCGACCCCTAGGGGTCGATTTCGAACTGCAAGGGGTCCATGTCAGTGAAAACAAAAATTAGGGATGTAAATTATCTTATCTAAAAAAATAGGGGTCCACGGGAATAGATCATATTTAAGCAGGTCGTGACCATAACTTTGGCTTCACTTTAAGACAAATAAAAGAAACTAATTACACAATAAAAATCCATACATTCCAATGTTATCAGAAAGATTAAGAAGATCGGTAACAAATTTGATATTAGAACAGTTTTTCAGACAACTAATATTTTGAAAAATTATATACAAAATTAAAAAAATTGCATCAACAGCATACCTTATGAATGCAATGAACATTATGTTGAAGAAAGGTTTCGACCTATGAATATATTAGAGTTGAGGAATATGAAAATTATATAAAAAGATGGAAATTTGAAAAATCAAAAATTTGCGAACATGCTTGGGAAAACGGTCATTTGATTTAATGGAGTTCGGCAAAAATTTTAGAGGAATGCAACAAAAAGAAAGAGACCGCGATTATTTTGTTGAACGGAGATAGGTGTGTGTAAAACTGTCCAGTAAACATTGATCATTCTTGGCTACAGCTGTATCAAGAAGAATTAAGTAATAAAATAAAAATCATTTAACATCCCTATGGAAGAAGATCAAATTTTAAACTGCCAAACCTATTTCTAATACGATTCAATTTTGAGAACGAAAACAGAAAGATTTCGAAACGTCAAAAAATACGAAAGTGCACGATAGTGATGTAATTTTTGTTATTTTTTACTTTTTTCTGTTTTTTCAGTGTAAGATTTTTTTTTGGTTAGGCAAACTTAGTTTCAAAAATAACTCTTGACTGATCCTTTTGGCGCAAAGTAGTCGCGTCAAATTAGCATTTCATTTGCAACTTTTTGCGGAGAGGTCCGATTGAGATGCGGTTTACAGCAAAATGTTCAGGGAATTGTTTCTAACAAAAGGTACATCTAACCTCTGTACGCTCGCAAATTTTTAATTGTTTATTTAACAAACGACCCGTTTTTGTTGAACATATGGCAAATGTCACACACGATTCAACGAAAATGTCTGGAAAATGTTCTCTCGGGGGTTTTCGAGGTCCCTCTTTATCACTTGTGACAATGTTCTTTCAAGGGATTATTAAAAGAATTTTTTTAACAGTTTTTATTTCTCTTTTTAGAAATGTCCTGTGTACTTAGCTGTATGCAGCCCTATTGCTAGTTAACTTTAACCTTGTCGAATTCTGATGGTTGGCTTTTACCTTAAAGTTGTTGTTTCTTTCAGAATCTGCAAGGCAGCCAAAATGCAAAGACGCAATCCTCACCAAAAACCAGAAGGTAAGACTTCTACATTTTTTATACACACAAAGTAGTAGCTTCCTACATTTATTTATCGTGTACTGTTTACAAAATTTTTCTTTAGCTCTACATTTAATGTAAATATAAATTCCTTGTGACATCTATTAATGTAGAATGTGAAATTTATTACTTGAGATGTAATTAAAGCCAATATACTATAACGATTATTTCGCTCAAAGACCCAAATCTTTGAAATAATGAACTGTATAGTCCAAGTATTTGATGATGAAATCCTAAAGATGATTTCATCATCAAATGTCAATGGGAATATGGGTAGAAGTAATTTAACTAAGGTCAAAACGTTTCAAGAGACAAATATCTGATACAATCCAAAGAAGAGAAATGACTATACTGTGTTATTTAACCTACCTGACAACTACCAATATTACATCATGACTTTTGAATTGCTAAACTAGAAAATTATCTGTATCTGTGGTTTGTTGTCACCAAATAAGTTGAAGGTAATAAGTAAACATGTGAAATGACTTTTACAGTAAATATATTTCGAACAATAACCTTAATAGGGATTGGAGAAGTGATTATAGTGATTCTTCAGATATGCCACACGAGTTGAATCAGCAAAATCAGTCTGTAGGGATTTAGACTTCTGTATCAAACATAATATAAAGCTTTTGTCAATTGGTATCAGCAGTGTAATTACAATGGACAGTTACTTTTCCTTACATCACTTAAAGATCCCTGTTCTTGAAATAATGAACTATATAGTCCAAGTATTTGATGATGGAATCGTCAATGTCAATGAGAATATATATAGCACCAATTTGACTATGGTAAAAACGTTAAGAGGCAAATATCGAGTATAATGCAAAGAAGAGAGGTGACTATACTGTTTTATTTAACCTAACTGATAACTAACAAATTTTTACTAGCGAAGATGGTCATAATAGTGGAATTGGAAGGTACTTGTATTGAGACGAGCTTGCTAAAATGATCGAAAGTAATGTAAAGAACATTTTTATTTAACTGAAAGTTTCCTTGATTCCAAACACAAATTGAAGAACATTTGCAATGCATCTCTTCGTTCAGAAAAAGAAGAAATTTCAATTCACACTGAACAAGTCCGTTTCATATGTCATACGAAATTTGGCATATCGAAGAAAACTATGCAAAAGTTTAGTACAATTGGGAATGGGTTTTTTTCTATATAAACTCAGATTTTCATCAAAGAATAATTATTGTATATATTATATATACATAAAACTATAAACCAAATATATTTTCAAAATCACTTTTACTTATTTTTTTTTTCGGTTGAATGAAACTGAAAAAATATCTGCATTAAAACTATTTTCAACCCACAAAGAGCAAACAATTTCTTGTGTACTTTATACAGTCCTTAAAATTATGTTTTAGGATACCCTGGAAGAAATTTTCAACCATCTCAAATTCCAAGGCGTGAGAGAGTATACCCTTCTCTAGAGGCAGCTGTATCTGACATGCAATTAAATCAAGGTAAATATTTTTTCTGGCAATAGCTATAGTGTTACAAGCCACACAAAAAGTTCAAAACTTTGAAGTAGTATCTAATGTCTAAAAAATTCTTTGTTTTTCATAAGAAAGTATTTGGAATGAAATAAAATGAAAGAAGTCCATTTTTAAATGAAAAATGGATATTGCTTATTTTTAAAGTTAA
This sequence comes from Monochamus alternatus, assembly GCA_037114965.1. Lineage (NCBI taxonomy): Eukaryota > Metazoa > Arthropoda > Insecta > Coleoptera > Cerambycidae > Monochamus > Monochamus alternatus. Next base: position 23,899,851 of record CM073432.1, on the reverse strand, counting down.
AATCTTAATTTATTTATATCTTATTCTATATTTCTACGTATTGGTTATATCTAAAAATATAATTTTAATTCATTATTGTGCAATTAAAGTATTATTTCGCTTGAATTCTTAAAAGTAAAATTAGTTAAACTACTTGGAATGCCCTGAGATCTTTTTTTGTTGTCCCCTCATATAGAGGGTTTGATTTTCCTGTTCACTTATTTTATATTAATATTGTAAACATTTGTTTTAATAATGCTTCACAAATTTTACCTTCACGTGATCAAACTGAATGACTTAATATACAGGGTGATTGGGGGAACTCCTAATAATCGAAAGAGGTGTTTAGGGGACAAAAGTGAACAAAAAAGTCTAATAATGAAAATATATGTAGCCGAGTTAATTATTGTAATGCATCAGTAGAGGAAAGTGTTTAATTTGTAGGTATTATAAATTATAACATATACATGTACTAACATATACTAATAATTTAAACCATCCTCAAAGGCAGTAATCAAGGAGATTCAAATCTGGTGACGTTAGTGGCTAATTTCGGAAACTACCTCGGTCAATCCAGCGTTTTGGAAAGCGATTGTTGAGATGATTGATCACAACACGGCTAAAATGGGCAGAGGCACCATCATGCTGAAAGTATATGTTTTACCTAATATCCAATGAACCATCGTCCAGCAGATATGTCAAATTATTTTCTAAAAATTCTACATATCTAACTTCGTAAGATGACCATCTAGCACAACTGGGCCAAGTAATTGATTATTAATCATACCACACAACACGTTAATGCTAAACTGATGCTGAAAGTTACTTTCCACTGTGGCGTGTGGATTTTCATCTGCCCATCGATTTTTAAACCCTTTTTGTGAATGACCAGCTTGCCTCTCAGATGCAATTCTCACGCACATTCCAATTTCACGTGCATTGTTGAAGACTGGAATATATTTCTATCTGGCACTCTTCTGTTCGGGACGTCGATATTCAGCAACTGCACGATTAGTACTACCGTTGCAATACCCATAAATAAAAATAATATCAGCATATTCTCGATGACAAAATGTGGCAGGCATTACGAAATTATGTGTATGCGCAATACCGACTAAACGAACGCACATCTAAAAATAAATATGACAATTAGTAAACACTACTGCGAGTTTGGTTTAGAATGCATGATCTACTCAAAATAAAATATCAAATAATAACAAATTTCGCAAAAATAGCAATAAAAATATGTTCATTGCTATCTCAGTAACTGTTGATATTCGACCGTATGTTTATTAGGCTATTGTTTACTTTTACCCACTAATCACCCCTTTCGGATATTGGGGGTTCTCCTCCAATCATCCTGTATATAAAATGATTATGTTACTCGTAGAAATATTGATAAAATTTGTACACAGTTAGTACTGAAGACATTCTTAAATATATTAATTTGATCAAAACTCAGTCAGTTTGTTTTGACTACATTTCAGTTACTATGCTTAAATTAGCTGCTGGCCATTGGATAAATCATCTTGCTTTTATAGTTAACACATTGCATACTTTTCCCAGATGCTGTACTACGACCTATTAGCATTTTTCCAATCATCTCCAAAATTTTTGTGATATGGTGATGAAACTCAAGTGGCATAGTTTGTTTTGATACCAAAATTATGTATAAAGCCACTGACAACAATTTAATTACTTGTCTGATCCTATTGGATCAGCATGAGTAAGGCGTTCGATACATTAGACCAGCATATTCTTTGTAATAAGTTAATGTGTTTTGGTTTTACTATGGATGCTGCAAGCACAGCAATACATTATACATTCTAGTGTATCTGACGTCTTGCTGATGATTCATGGTGTCCCACAGAGCTCCATTTTAGGACCATTGCTATTTTCTATTTATATTTAAACATCTATAAATATCTTAATGAATATTTTCTGCATAATTATACTGACGATACCCAAGCGTATTTCTGTTGTCGCGTGTACTTGTACATATTATCAATTTTGAGTAATGCAGAGTACTTAGCACTTTCTTTGCTGGATAAACTATTATAGAATGAAGGAATAAATGAATTATTTAGTACAATTAAAATAGACTTGTTTGGTTAGGACAGTTTGAAATGGTTTGAAATTTATGGTTTACATGTGGATACATGTTTTGGGTTTTTACCTGTTTTGTATCTCTTTTGAAGTTTTGAATAAATAAATAAATAAGATGGAAGTACTCTAATAAACACTTCTCTCGTCATTACTCGAAAACAAATGACATTTGAAAATCGCATTTTACGCTAAGATATGTATTTTTTAAATTAAAAATCGACCTGTTCGAGGATTTTCCCCAAAAAATAATTGTTTCGTTTTTATCGAATTTATTCCATACTTTTGGCGTATACTGTATATCTGATGCTTGACACATATATCGGGACACAAGTGTCAGATGTAAACGTACTTTTAGTCTATAAAATGTAATGATATAATTTTTATGTGTCGAGTATATAAATATAACATAGAACGTTTGGATAAAAAGAACATTTCTTTTTTCAACGCTAGCCAGGTATCCTGACACGCGTTACGTTGAAGATGGAGTACAAAAAACAAGTAAATAAGAAAAATACATCTGAATAAAATCAGTTTCTTGACACATTTTACTCGGGAGGTTGTGTCCGTACCATAAATTATATTTCACGTTATTTGTACCGTACATTTGAGACGTTAATATGAAAAGTATAAGCAAATTAAGTCGTCGTATTTCTCGCTATGCAATGATTATATTTCTGGAGTTTTTTCGGTATCAAAACCTGGTAAAGAAAAACATCTAAAACAAAAAATGAATTTCTTGTTGTTAAAATGACTCCGAAAACACTTTTTAGGGACATGTTACAAACAGCATTTTTCACCATAGTCACCATAGTTACTAGATTGTTTAATGTAAACCCAAAATAACTATTAACGTTTATTTAGTATAAAACGCCATGACAAGACAATTTTTTGGATTTGAATCCGAATTCCATTTTTAGGAACTCAAATGAATTCGTAAAATGGCATTTGGGAGCCCGTACAAAAATAATTTATTTCGAGCTCTTATATCATCCTACTTGTAGTTTCCTCAAGGTAACTAAACAAAGGGTGTTGATAAACGACGGTGCCCAACACAGCGACACATCCACAACTTAACTGGTTGAATATTTCTAACAGTTTAAAACCAATTCCTGACTTTTGTGGGAACAGACCCTAGGGTACAGACAGAGTGGAAGCAAATTTTCCGCTTATTGGTAACCAGCGCGATTTTTTTCACCGAAATTACGTGCAAAACTTCAAGTGTGTATCTTACAAAACAATGTTACAAAAATAGTTTTTTAAAATGTAACTTTGACACCCTGTATATTGAAACAGGGACACCCAAATAAAAAATGGCATAAGGAAAGTCACATTATTTTTGTCTAAAGAATATGTGGTTAATGGTATGGCCTTCTATTTTGGGACACTCGTATACGGCAAACATAGAAACAGTGCAGAAAGTGTCTTTTATTTTAAAAAAATATAACAGACCTCCAGATTCACTTGAAGTATTCATTCATGTAAGGAGTTTAAAATAAACATGCTATGGAGTCGGTGTGTTATTACAATGCTCCTGTTTGGATATAAATTACTAAACTTTCTTATTGATGATTCTTATTTGTTGTCCCTGTTGTTTTAATACCCATCCGAGAAATACTAGAATGCATGAGCTTCTCTTCTTCTTTTCCCATTCGTAAGACCACCCAGTTTGCACCTCGTTTGGCGATATTCTAATTAATTGACTTGGGTTCTGGTAAAATAGCGTAGATCTCTTTACCCCTTCTCGTTTATTATTAAAATCTGTCAAAAATATATATTCAGTTGACAATTTATAAATACTATCTACCTATGTGTACTAGCTGTTAACCTGATGTATGTTTATCATAATTGTGATAATGTGAATGCTTCTGCTGTGTTCTTCATGCTGTAGTGCAGAATTATTATATTGTTTGTTTCTTATTACTCCTTGTAACTAGGCCTTGAAGCTTGTTTAGAAGTAATAAATAAATAAATAAGTATTTTTTTGGTTCGGTCGTCGATTGCATGCCGCCGTATCAGGTTTTAGAGTAGACCAGTTCCCAGTGTCGTGCAGAAATGACTTTTTAAATTATTTTCAATTTTTTTTTTAAATAAAATTGTATTTGTAAGAGTCCCCTGCGCATTCAATTTTTTTTAGTTAAGTTCTGAATCACTGTATTTACCAGAGACAGAATAGCCCATGTCAAAAACAAAGTCCAATAAAATGTTCTTTCAACCGTTCTTATTGGGAATAAAAATAACGAGAAAATTACAGGCTTAGCAACTCTAGATAAATCGGATTCGTATAAAAAACATGACTGTTTATAGCAAAAACATGTTTTGAGAAAACATATCTCTTATCCGTTCGCTTATTGGTAAATGTATAAATTATAGGCTACTCTGCCTCTACTTTTACTTTTACGAAGAAGTTATTCTTGATAAAAAATTGTTTGTTTTTGAACTACGAGTATGTTGTCGCAAATTTTGTTTACACGTACAAGAAATGAAGGATCAGAAAGTGTAAAAGTAACCTGTTGTTTTATTATTATTATTTTTTTTTTGATAAAAATAATGTTAGGGAAAACGTTTCGATGTTGTTATATTTTAATGAAAGTAGAACCACAAAGTTTACTGAACAAATATAAGTTACACCACTTTCTGTCGGCACTTTGATGTTTTGAGATCAAAGCCGCACCGCAGCACGTAAATACTGTCGCAAAAAATGGCTAAATACGAGGGACTTAAAAAAGTAGTTTCTTTCCAATCGGGAAATAAGTATATACGAGGAATATTCCAAAAGTGTGATGTAAGGCGGCTAATTGTATAAATAAAATATTTGTAAAGTAATAAATATAAATATTATAAAACGATTATAGGCAAATGTATAAAGTTTTGTTAGTTAATCTTGGAAGTCGTATATATTCACCTCAATGTAGCCATGAGGAAAATTTGAAATAAAATGTTTATTTAAATATTAAAAAAAAAACAATATACATTATTCTAAAACTAAAATAGGAAATAATATAATCAATATTGTTTTCAAGTCACAAATGCTGCAGTATAGGTGTTTACTTGCTTTTTTAATGCAGCTTTTCTTGGACTCCTGCACAAAAGTGTTTGTGACGTTTGGCAGTCTTGATCTGAAATATAATAAAATATATTCTTGGTTTGTAATTTAATAAACTATATATTCTTTTCAGTAAAAAAATTACTCAAATGAAACCTCAATGTATAACTATGTCCAAAATCTTCATGCTCTAATAAAATCTGGACATCAGACACGTTTTTCATTAAACATTTGGATGGGTATTGTAGGTGACAGGTTTCTAGGTCCTGTTGTTTTACCAAACCGATTAACAGACGCTGCTTACCTCAACTTTCTGCAGAACACACTGTATGAGGTTTTGGAAGACTTTCCTTTGAATCAGAGGCAACAAATGTGGTTCCAGCATGATGGTGTTCGAGCTCATTTTTCCATGGCCATTAGAGAGCATTTACACCAAACTTTTCCATATAGATGGGTAGGAAGGGCCGGACCTGTTTTATGGCCTCCAAGATCGCCTGATCTAAACCCTCTAGATTTCTTTGCTTGGGGATATTTGAAGACATTAGTGTATGGTACTCCTGTAAATAGCCTGGAAGAGCTGCAGCTACGAATTGATCAAGTGTCAAGAAATCCAAACCAAGGAGGGTGTTTTCGAAAGAGTTTGAATATCGTTGATATGAAGATGTCGTGCCTGCTTGGAAATGGACGGAGGGCACTTTGAACATCTACTGTAACTTTGTTTTTTGTTTGTTAAAAGCTTCCTCTGTCGGTTTATTTCTAATAAAATAAAATGTTTGAAAAACGAATAGTGGTCGATATCTCCGCAACCGTTACTTTGCGGACCCATGTTTATTAAGATTTTTCTGCTTATTTTGGTTCATACTATTACCTCCTGAAATATTTTACACTCTTTTTTTAACACCTTGTTTATACAATATATAAGCCAAAGGGTACTCACGACCGACTAGTTGAATACCAAACAATTGTTGAATTTAATATATATATATATATATGTCGTCTATCCATTGTTGCTGTAGTACTTTGAAGATTTAGATGTTGACAAGTAAGCTTTTGATCATTTCTGCAGCTTTATCAAGTACAAGAAATATAATAAATAAATGTTTACGTACAGCATTTGTCAAGCTCTTTTTAAGGGTATTTTAAAATCTGAAAACGACTTCATAGAAATAGGTAATCCCAGTGGCTGATTTGTCTGTGTACGAGTTTGTTATCATCTTTACATCTTTCAATAAATTCGCTTCGCATATATATATATATAATGAATACTTATACATAATAAGAATACTTTTTATTATAAAATTTTTTTACAATTTATATTGTGAAGTAAAAACGTTCATTACCAATTTGATTTGTGTCGTGAGAGCCATTATGAAATTTAAAGAATACGTCTATAGTATATTTTTTGTTTTTGAAATTTCGATAAAATTCATCAATTATATTTTTTCCAGAAACATCCCCAAATTATTTCCTGTTAAAAAGCTCTCTTTTTTCTTATAAACTTTTATTATTTTGAAATGATCCGCTAGACTTCTGAAAGATGTGGAAGACCGGTGCCATGGCCGTTACGATCGCCTGACTTAAATCCTTTGAACTTCTTTTTGTGGGGATGTTTAAAAAATTAAGTGTATCGCATGAAGTGATGTAAATAAGTTTACAAGTTTCCCTCCTTCTTAAAGCATTGATTAACGAGTTATACAAGGAGATTCACAACTTATCCAAAAAAAAATTGGGAATAGATGCGTCATGAAAAATAAAATTAATATCGTAAAAAAAATCTGTTTTCTTTCTGAGAAAAAAATTATTGAAGTTATAGATTTTCAACCTTTACATCGCTGGGCTACTGTAATCTTTAGTGTTACTGCTTACACTAGTTTTCTAGTGTTGAAATTGGTTTAGGTGTATAGTAACTAGGAGTTGATGGATATCGTTTTAATTTACGGTGAAGTAAGACAAAATGCTTTTATTGCCATAGCGCAACGTAGGAGTGACAGGAGAAATTTGCGACCAAATCGTGGAAGAGATGGAGGTCTAGAGCGTTGAAGAAAATAAATACTAGGCAAATCGCTCAACAAGACAAGGAATGTCCCAATCAACAGTGTGACGTATAATACGCCGTACAAGGCTCAATTATATGCCTACCATGTAATGTACAGCATGTTCAAGTCTTAATACCAAGGAATTATGCCTTATGAATTAGATTTTGTGAATCGCTGCTGTTACAAAATGTTCAAAATCCCAGATTTACAGCTGACGTGTTAGTTACAAATAAAGCTATTTTTACACGAATGGGATGTATAACATTCACAATACTCATGTTTGGGATTTGGAAAATCCTCACGTGATTCAACGTCATCATTTCCAGCAACGCTTTTCCTTAAATGTTTGGCAAAGATTGTCGATAATCGCTTGATTGGACCAAATCGAATGGATGGGGTTCAGGAACTTGAATGATCTGCTTGGATTTCGGAAAGATGTGCCCTTAGCTGTCCGATTCTGAATGCGGTTCTTGCGCGATGATGCTCCCCCTCGTTTTCTAAATGTTCAAGTTGTACGATGGATTGGACGAAGAATACCGATACCATGGCCGCCATGATCTCCTGACTTAAATCCTTTGAACTTCTTTTGTGGGGATGTTTAAACGCGTCAAAAAACTTTTCCTATAAGAACTGAAAGAGCATTGCTTAGGTAAGTTTTGAATAATATCTGAATAAACCTACACACAAAGGTTTAAATAAAATCCACCTTTAAATCCTTTTTACAAAGTAGAAAAACCATGTTAATGAAATTCTAGGTAAGTAACGAAGCCACTTTGGATTTTATTGGTTAAATAATTTAAATAATCCATTAATTCCTAATTAAAAAAAGTATAGAAATATTTATTATAAAAAGGTTTGTTTTTCTTCTACACTTCTATAATTGTAAAAAAGTACGGTTAAGTTAAAATATTAAAAAATTAACTATTACAAATATTGTAACACTTGGTATATAGGTATGTTTGTTTCAATCGACTCAAAATCAAGTATTCTATCACCTAAAATTATTGTAACGCCTTGCAAGACACCCTGTATATTTAAAAAAAATGTTACTTGTAAGTTCTGTGAAATTGTACGCGGGTTCATTAGAGAAAAACATTCCGCAGATTTTTCTATGCGTAGCACCAGAACACAAGTAGATATGCTTTCGGTCAGCCATTAACATTGTTACATTGTATACGCCTCCTTGGTTATATAAAACCGCAAAGCATCACTATCGGCGATAACAGAAATAGGAGGGAGGGTTAAAGTACGCCATAGCGTGGTTTGGTTCATTATCTCCCAATCGTTTCCCAACATGCTGTTTAGATGGTGCAGGTAAAAATCGTAATTTTCATAAGTACTTATTCGTATTTTAAACTTTCTGGCAATCTGATATCGACAAGAAAATTTGTTACTTACACTCGCCGTATTTCATGCCGTAAAATGATCAAATTTGTGGTGTTTTTTAGGTACAGAAATATCGAAAAATAATACGTATGACAAAAGTTATATCAAAAATGAAATTCTTGATGCTTTGTTTCACTTCACTTTTACTATTTAAATTCTCCTCAAATAAAACAATTACTGAAAAAGCACACATGCTATTCTAACCCCACATTTTAACGATTATTTTCACATACTTACGAACAAAAGTGAACAATCTTATATGCAGAACTATGTAAGTTTATGTTATAGCAATATTCAAATCTACAGTTATATTTAAAAAAATACCTACGTAATTTTAAAGATTTCTGTTATTAAAAATTTGTTGGTTAGAATGCTTTCTGTCGTTCTCTTAAATCTTAAATAGGTAAAAATATTTTAACTGCAGGTGTAGTTCGTCATATGAGTCTAAGGAAAGTCATTTTTAAAAATTTTAAATATTTACGGAGATATTATTTTTTTAACATTTTGAGGACCGCTGACCAGATAGACCACCAACGTAACCTAATAAAATAAACCATATGATTTACTGAATGCGATGTTGCCATATCGTCTGTGAGATAAATAATTTTTTAACGTAAATTCAATTTTGGCCCTTATTTCTAATTTAAAAGCACAACACCAAACAAACTCACACCAAGAGATATTTAGATTTTAGATCTAGCCACCAAGTAAAATTTATTTAAAACGTTTTAAAGAATAATGAATACCCTTCAAATTTTGTTGATAGAACATTAAAACATATTGCAAATAAAACGAACACTTTAAGACAAATAAGAGAAACTAATCATACAATAAGAATTGCATACATTCCTATATTATCAGAAAGATTAAGAAGAATCGGTAACAAATTTAATATTAGAACAGTTTTTCATACAACTAATACTTTACGATCCTTTTTGTCAAAAACACGTTCCAAAATGATAAAAAAATTCAAAAAATTGCATCTACAGTATACCTTGTGAATGCAATAAACATTATATTGGAGAAAGGTCTCGGCCTATGAGTTGAGGAACATAGGAAAACGATTCTTTGATTTAATGGGGTTCGGCAAAAATTTTAGAGAACAAAAAGACAAATTAAAAAAAAACGCGATTATTTTGTTGAATGGAGATATAAGTGTGTGTTAAACTGTTCAGTAAACATTGAGCATTGTTGGCTACAGTTGTATCAAGAAGAAGTAAGTAACAATAAAAGAAAAATCATTTAACATTTCTATGGAATCAGATAAACAAATTTTAAACTGTCAAACTTGACATACTTTTAATAAATTTACTATTTTGAGAACGAAAACAGAGCATTTTTCGAAACGTTAAAAAATACGAAAGTGCGCTATAGTGATGTGATTTTTGTTATTTTTTACTTATCTGTTTCCTCAGTGTGAGATTTTTTGGTTAGGCAAACTTAGTGTCAAAAATTAATCTTTAGGGCTGGCCAGAGCTGTACCAGGATTTATTTTTCCATTACAAAATTGAAGTTCGATTTTCGTGACAAAGCATGAATAGGTATAGGACATTTTTTATTACGAATATTCCCATGCATCAGTATTTTATTTTTCCAGCATTAAAGACGTTGCACCCTGTATAATGTGGTAGCAAAGATAAATTAATTCCCACAAACAGCCAGAAGCTACAACCAACATAAATGTAGTAAAAATTCAAATATTACGCTGTATCTATATCCATTGATTTACTATTTAAGCGATTATTCCATTCCATACTTGTCTAGGCTATAACAAATAATACTGTAATAAAAATATATCAAGGAAAAACAAAATGCTATTTGGGCAATTTAGTAACAAACAGTTTTGTTGTGTGTTTGTGTAAGTAGTGTATAACAGATGCAATAATGTAATATGCCTGTAATACAAGGATGCTGGTTGTTATGCCTGTAATTTATAATAAGGATGTCGACAATTGAACAGAACTGACGAGTATAGAATAACAAATATATTTATGAATTTCATAATAAGAAAGCAGCACTGTACATTCGATCGGTCTAGATTAAAATAATTAGTAGTAGAAATAATTACTTAATAAAGGGAAGCACGAGCGGCCGAAAGTTGGTTCGAATCCAACACGGGGCAGGAATTTTTCTGTCCTACCCATGGATGTTTGTGATTGTAAGGGTGGAGGGTAGTATAAGTTAGTAGGTAAAAAGGGCCAAATATGGCCTACTTACCAGTAAGCTTAATTACCTAATAAATTGCATAAATTACTGCTATTAAAGATCATATCATATACCTATGTAGGTACAGTCTCTCAAACTCAATAATATGAGCCTACTGTGAGAATACAATTTAAATAAAATTTGGGACACGTGGTGTTAAATGGGATTTGACAGAAACGACTAATGACGCCATCAATTATATTTATTTCAGAAACATACCCAAATTGTTTTGCTGTTAAAAAGTTCTTTTTTTTCTAATTAACTTTTATTAAAGACATTTTTCTGTATTACTACCCGTTTAATAATTATAAGCCATATCGTCCTAAAGAGTCTCAAATAAAAAATACCACCCAAAAAACACATTAGTGAAGGAAGGATCAAGTAGCTGTTGGAAAATAAATAAATGTTCATTGTTTAAAGTGCATAAATATCACAAAATACTTGTCATTACTCAATACGAAAATGTTTTCTCATTCAGAAAAAATTGATATGTTACTAATTTACGAGTTATATCCAGAGCGCCTCATTTCTGATCATAGAAGCTTTACAATATTGGAGGCGACGTTGCGACGAACCGAAGACGCATTTTTTGTTCGGAAGAATCAAATAATCGACCGAGAGGAAAGAAATAATGTTAATACAGCTAGACTATTACAGTATTTCGAAGTTCACGAAATTCTATACGGTAGGCTAGCCGGAATTGAATTTGGATAAATCAACCGTTCGACAAATTTTAAGGATCAGTAGGTATTATGACTACAAAAGTGACAATTTGGAGTATTTGCCCGAGTGTCACATTGAAAACAGACTTAATTTTATAGCTCAAATTGTAGTCAATGTATAAACTATTGATCATAACTTTTCTGGGACGTTCTTTGGACAGACGATAGTCGGTTTGTCAGTAATGTTTGCCAAACAGACGTCAACGAACACTACTGACCCATTGAAAATCCCCACACTGTAAATCCAGTCCAAAACCAATGCCATTTTGGAGTAAATGTACGGTGTGGCATTATCGGTAGGCCTTATTTCTATGAACATATATTGAATAGCGTCAGTTACCTAAATTTCCTACAAGGAGAATGTACAGCTAAGGAGAAACCTATGGTTTCAACACGACGGAGCTCCATCCCATAAGGCCAGGATTGTGCAGCAATATTTAGATAACACTTTCCCAGACAAACGGATTAGGATTCAGTAACGTATTCAGTGGCCTGGAAAGTCGCCAGATCTAATACTCTTCGATTCTTTTTATGAGTTAAACGGCGAAATTTTAATAAACGCAGGCCACAGAAGTCAGGCGAAGATAGGACATGCGTCTTGAAATGAGAGGAATAATACGTATGTAGTATGATGGCGTTTGCCTCATTTTTTAAGTTTAGTTATTGATATCATCACCTTCTGTTTTAATTGTATTAAAGAATTACTGAGTTTAATTCTTTTATTTATTTTTAATGACATTTATGCACTTTAAACAATGAATATTCAATTCAATTCAAGTATTCTTCAACGACTACGACAACGACACTACGCGAATGTATCTAATTTTTGGGTGATATTTCTTTTGAAACTCTCTAGGGACTTATAACTTTTAAACGGGATTTAATATAGAAAAATTTTTTTAATAAAAGTTTATTAGATAAAAGAAAGCTTTTTAACAGGAAAAAAATTTGGGATGTTTCTGGAAAAATAATATACTTCGTGACTAGTAGAAATTAATTAGATATCTACTAGTGAACGGAAACACTTAAAAACTATCGTAAAAAATCGAAAGTAGATTTCATTAAGAAAACATCAGCAGTTCAAAGCAAGCGACCAAATTTGTTTTAAAGAGTGCCATTATTTTTGCAATACACAACACATATACATATAAGCACATATACAGGGTGGCCAGATGAAAACAAAACAGAACCATTTTCAGGATCTGCGTCACGATTGTAGAAAAACATTCTTTGCTGGTATTTTTGACTTCGGAATTTTGTTATCACAGGAATTTTTGTATTCAACAAAAAACATTTCTTTAAAATCTTTTTAAGCAGATAAGGTAGAATCGATTATTCTAGTCCAAAATGGTATACAGGGTAGCATAAAAAAGTTGCGATGGATTAAAGAGGCCGAAATCGTTGCCGGTGACGCCCTCAAAAAAATACACCTACATTGACCACAGCTTTGAATTTGTCATTCCAAAAAACCCCCATGTATAAAATTTGATTAAATTATTTCGAATCAGTCGAAAGATATTTAAGAAAATGCGATTTATTTTCCCAGCTTTGACACCCTGTATCTCGGTAACGAAGCAGTTGCGGACCGATGTTCATATGCGCTTCTTTGCTTAAAATATGACAAGGAATCACCCGTTGAAATTAAAGTCATCACTTAAGATACACCCTGTATAGTATTCATTTCTGTTTTTTACAATTGTGTTTTTTTACGAACGTGATAACAAATCGCCAAAAACCAATGTAACGCAAGAAATACTAAATTTATACCATTGGCTTACTTAACTCGAATAAGTGACATTTTCACCGTTACTAATTGTTTGTACATAAGCTTCAACTTTAAAATCAAAATTCTTATTAAGTATTGGGTGGAATTATAAAATTTAAATATTTTGGAGTGATGTTTATCCTTGCTTGGGGGTGAAAGTGGCGGAGTCAAAAATACCAGCAAAGAATGTCCCCCTTTAATCTAAAATCTACGAGTCTGAGCGTTTTTCTACAATCTTGACGCACTTCCTGAAAATGGCTCTGTTTCGTTATCATCTGGCCACCCTGTTATTAGAATCCACTTACTCTCTTCTACAATTCCAATGTTATTTTTGATTTATTTATATTTAAAATTGAAGTTCTTGCTTTAAACGCTTCAGCTACTTTACTTTATGTGTATTTTACAGTTAAAAAAATCAAAGGTTTTTTTTATTTAAAAGGAAAATCGCAAGCTGTGAATGTTTGGTATAATTCCCTACTTAAAACTAATGGTTTTGAAAAAAATATAAAGCGGATTCAGACATATATTTATTTCAACTGATGTATTTGCTTAATTTTCTCGACAACGTGAACGTCATTCTTACATATCCAGGCTAATTACATTTTTATATAAATACTCAAGTTGCACAACGTCTGCAACATGACACTGTCTATTACACTTGTTTCTCTTAGAATTCAGGTATTTCACGATAAGCTGACGTACTTTTAATTTGCCGTACCAAAGAAATAGTAACTTATTTGCACTAATTAAAACACAAAATGTATCTCAATGTCAAAAGGAAGTTAAACGCATATTTCCTGAATGTAACATTTCCGCCTTCGAAAATATATTATGCAATCTTTACTGGTCTCTTTACATCCTGACAGACTAATGAAGCTTTTACGCATTTTTTTCGAATTGTTTCTTCACTATTTCAATTCAAATTTTCCAAAAATATTGATTTATACTAGTAAGAATAGAAAAATATGGGTTGATAATTAAGTAAAAATATCTAGTCAAAATCTTAAAGATTTACATACATTGCGGAGATAATTTTGCACTAATATTTTTGTTACAGGTCCCTTAAATGCACGGCGTCCACACAAATTTTCTTGGGCATATCATGTTTCTCATTTCGATGTTTGAAAAATTATTATGATTTAGCAATTTAAATATAAAAAATATCAATAAAAAACGCTACTGCCTAACCTATGAATTGAGTGTCATTGACATCAAAAACAATAAGGTATTGTAGTGACAGCTGTCTACCTATTATTTCCACGCCTACTACTTCGCAAAAAATAATTTTCTAATTTAATTCCCGCCGAATCTCAAAAACTTAAATCGCTGAGTTTATTGACAGGTATACCTTTTCTATTTAGAATTGAAGTTAGTTGAATAGTAGTGTAAAATACAAAAAGTTAGACATATGTTTACATCGACAGTACAGTATAACTAGCGCCCCCTAGTCGTGACCTCAACACTGTTTACATATTGTCACCTCAAAAAACATAAGACTACAAATTTTCAAAACAATCGGTCCATACACCCTATATATTTCGACCCTCATTTTTTGCCAATATGATTATTTTCACGAAAGCAGTGGCCATTTAGGCATTGTTACATGTATTTTTTTACAAATGGCAATTATATATGCAAAATTTCAAAAAGGTCGGCGTGCTTTCATAAAATCTTCGTGCTCTGTTGAAAAATGGTTTTGTCGCCGATCTTCAAATTCTGTACGTCTCCATAATTTACCATTCTGAACAACTTTTTCAAGTAACATTTTGCTGTATTATCAGCCGAAAAGGCACTTTACCAGAAACCAAAACAGTTTAATAAAATAGGTAGGAGAATCGATGGTCAGATGGATACACTAAGCTGCAAAAAAGTTATGTCATTTAAAAGAAACATGGTGTGGCGGCCTCTACTAGTGACGTCAAAATTAGAAACAAATTTGAATTTATTGCCTGCAAAAACCTGCGATTTACAAATTTTATGTAAATATTTGAATTTCTTAAGAAGTTATTTACAAATATCGAAAATAAAATTGTAATATTGACACCCTGTATCTCTCTATTATGCGACTTGGGATGTTAGGTTAAATCGATTTATTTTCAACTAAGGAATATTTGGTATCATTTTTGCTACTTTATTTAAAAACACCCTGTATATTCGTTTTAATTCGGTACCTTTGAATATTTGCAGGTGGCATGAGGTAACGTTCCTGTTACTTGCTAAGGTCTATATTATTGAGTTCTTAAAAGTCTAAAATTATTAGTATTTGTAGAAAACGCTATTTCAAGAATACAGCACTCTTAAGAAAATCGATATATGACTCTGAACTTTACTTCATGATCCTTCCTATCCGGTATATCTAGTTATAATATCTTTATAAATTAGTGTTTGTTAAAACTAAAAATAATTGAGGGACTCATTTACTATACATTAATCAAAATTACGTATTTTTGACGAATCTTTCTGTATATTGTCACGTTTGAAAAGAACGTTATTTCAGAATTACAGCGATAAAAGATTCGATAGCTCCAGGCCTAATGTTAAGGGAGATTTTGTCATCAGAACATGCTGTCAAGAAACAGGAGAACAGACCTACGTAAAAAGGACGTAGGTTTTGCTACGACGTTTATTCAAACGGACGTGTTTGTTAGAACGGATGACGTCCATTGTAGAAAACATACTTGTACACAGCGTTATCGGTTTCTTACCTTCTAAAGAACGGACGGAAGTGAGGTTTCATCATTTTCATAAAAACGAGTTCATCCCTTAATATAAAGTGAATGAACTTGACTACTTTCTACCTCATAATGAATTGCACAATACCTGAATCTACATTGTTTCAACCAATTTTTTTTTAACCTAACATAATTTTGTAAAGTGTTATACTATCTGCGAATATTATATTAATATACAGGGTGTCCGGGAAAATGTGGAAAATCTCTCGTCATTTACTCGAAAACTTTCCTATGTAAGAGGGCAAAATTTTAGTACTGTCTGATAGAGAATTAAACGATCTTTCAGAATCAAGGAAAAAAATATGGTGTTGCCATTAAAAAAAATCGATGACGTCATTACTCGAAAATAAATGACATTTGAAAATCGCATTTTACGCTAAAATATGTATTTTTTAAATTAAAAATCGAACTGTTCGAGGATTTTTCCCAAAAAATAGTTGTTTCGTTTTTATTGAATTTATTCCATACTTTTGGCGCATACTGTATAACATTGTATCTGTATATATGTTTGTGTTAGTGTTATACTATGAAGCTTTTAGTTCAGTTCTTTTAATATAAAAGTGAACATTTATTGGTTGTATTTACAATAGCCAAATTACAGCCTTAATTACATTATAATTTTTGAAAAGAGTTTGTGAAGACACACATTATTTTGCTATTCTAATCCCACATTTTAACACTTATTTTCACATACTTATAAACAAAAGTGAACAGTCTTATATGCAGAACTATGTAGGTTTATGTTATAACAATATTTACATCTACAGCTGAATTTAAAAAAATACATATTTTGAAAGATTTCTGTACCTAAAAATTTGTTGGTTAAACCGCTTTCAGCCGCTATATTCGTTTTACTTCATGCAGTGTCTTTGAATAATAGCAGATGAGTCGAGATAATATTTCCATTATATGCTAAACACTATATTATTTAGTTCTTAAATGTCTAAAATTATTTGTATTTGTAAAAAACACTATTTCAAGAATACGACGCCCTTGAATATTGGTGTACAATTCCCTTTATACTTTTTGGAAATAGATGAAATAAATTTATATTAACATTCGGAACCGTTGTCTTATGCAATCCAACGCACTAGAGCGGTTATTGTAAGCATATCAGATATAGGCGCGTGTCAGAGCTTTATTTTCTTCACAAATAAAAGCATTTTGGTTTGTAGGCTTCCGTGGCTTCCGCCAATGGTCTGAAACAGTTTCAGATCTGAAGAAGAGAACGACATGTCTCTCGAAACGTCACGAGTCTTAAACCGACGACGTGGCGAACAGCCCGCAAGCAGCCAAACCAAACAAAAGCATTATCAGCTTTTCATATTTTTTTTCTTCCTTTGTCGAATATCAACGTCTTTTGATGTACAGGACGTATTAAACAAATCTCCAGATCACTGATACAAAGTAGAAACAAAGTTATTTGGAGAACGCAATACTAAAAAAAATGGTTAAAAGCAAAAGAAAATACAATCCAAACAGTATTATAAAGAGTTGTTTTCGGTAAAAACTTAAAAAATATCTTGTTTTCGCATTATATGGCCCAAATAGATGAAATTTTATATCTGTTGGATCTATTGAATTGTATCTATTACACAGGGTAATTCAAATTTGTGAATAGCTGCGTCATGAAAAAAGTTAATAGCGTAAAAAAATTGTAATATCCTTATAGTTTCCGGGTAAAAAATTATTGAAGTTGTAATATTTTCAACTTTTACATAGCTGGGCTACTGTAGTCTCTGCCACGCGATTCCGAATATTGCAATCTGATTTCTTTTTGTAGGCATTAATCTTTTTTGTGATGCGAGTCTTTACATTAGTTTTTCAAGTGTCGCAGGTGATGGGCATCGTTTTAATTTCTGGCGATGTGAAAATGCTTTAGCAGAACGATTTCCCGGTAAACATGTGACAATACAGCAATTTTTACAGCGGTGTGCAAGTGTAGTGCAACGTCCACGACGTATTGCAGCAGTGCATTTTCAAATTGTCCTCTGATTTTTATTTGTAAGAGTTCTGTACATTCAGAATTTTTTTTTAGGTAAATTCTAAATCACCCTGTATAAAAAATATAAATTTTTTAAAATCATATACCTGGGAACTTTAAAATTTTCTCATTTTTTAACTTTAATCTCTGAATTCATATTTTAATTTCTGAATTCAGACTTTAATCTCTGAATTCAGACTTTAAACTCTGAATTTAGACTTTAATCTCTGAACTTACACTGCTAACGAAATTATGGGACAAGTCGTAGCACTCATAGCTTTCTAGATAGACAATTGATATTTAGAGGACATAATATACAGGGGAAAATGAAACTTTACGATATTTGTCATCAACTCCGTGGTGTCGGAGAAAAAAGAGATAAGTCAATTTTTGATCAAAACGAGATAGGTCTTGACTTTGGATGTATATATCAAAACCTTGCTTGTGGGCCAAACAAGATAAGTCAGATCGAATAAAGTCGCGTTAGTTACCCATGTTTGTAAGGAGGTATCTTTAAATATCTCCATCAGAATGTTCCATTAGAGGTAAGTTAACTTATCTCATCTGGAACAAATCTAACAATTAAATTATTCCGGGCATAATGAGCTAAGTCGACATATCTCACTTTGATCAACATATTTTTGTTTCTTTACATTTACATATCGCTTTTAGATCCAATTCAGTATGTATTCAGCTTTGCTTGAAGAAGTGTTTTGGGGTGGGTTGGTTCAACCGCCGCACCCCATTAATTCGCATACCACAGAATATGACCAGTCAAATTTACGTCGAACAAGTTATTACGCCCATTATCTTCCCCCTACGTAATGAATTAGATGGAAATTTTGTGTTTATGGACGACAACGCTCGACCACATCGCGCAAGAAGGATTTAAGAGGCATTCGAAGCAGGACTGGATGAATCCTATTGAAAAAATGTGGGATTTCATTGCTAGAGCCATTCACAACCATATTTCTCCACCTCAGACTGCAGATGAGTTAGTCCTGGCCGCAGAAGAGGAATGGAACAATATTCCGCAAATGATCGTTAACCGCTTGATTATATCAATGCACAGACGTGTCAATATGCTATTGGAACGTGGTGGAGGTCATACCGACTATTACACAATTAGAGAACTTGCTTTGTTACTTCTTTTTGATTTAATAAATTTTGTCAAAAATATAACACATTTGCTGGTTTTTAATTTTCTAAGTACTCAGATATGAAGAATTTGATACATTGGAAAACAGACCACGTAGTCGACGTCCTCGAGTATGAAATGAAAGAGAGGATCGGTATTTATTTGGTGCAATATGCCCGTAGGCACCGCATATCTTCAGCTGCAACTCTCAGGGCCCACTTTCAAGGTACGTCTCGCCTTGTTATATCGACACCTACTATTCGAAGACGAATCCACAACGCAAATTTACGTGCTAGAAGACTATTACTGGTCCCCATTCTACTTTCAAGGCATTGTGCTGCCCGTCTCCAGTGAGCGCGAGAGCATAAGGGTTGGCTTTTATACCTGTGGCGGTGGGTCTTATTAACAGACGAAACCAAAATTGGACTGGTTACTGATGACAGTCGACAAAGAGTCTGGAGAGAACCAGGTCGTCAACAGCGAATTAATTTTCCCAGTGAAGCTGCTCCGTATGAACAGGGTACCGTAATGTTTTGGGGTGGGTTCGTTCAACCGCCGCACCCCATTAATTCGCATACCACAGAATATGACCAGTCAAATTTACGTCGAACAAGTTATTACGCCCATTATCTTCCCCCTACGTAATGAATTAGATGGAAATTTTGTGTTTATGGACGACAACCACATCGCGCAAGAAGGATTTAAGAGACATTCGAAGCAGGACTTGATGAATCCTATTGAAAAAATGTGGGATTTTATTGCTAGAGCCATTCACAACCATATTTCTCCACCTCAGACTGCAGTTGAGTTAGTCGTGGCCGCAGAAGAGGAATGGAACAATATTCCGCAAGTGATCGTTAACCGCTTGATTATATCAATGCACAGACGTGTCAATATGCTATTGGAACGTGGTGGAGGTCATACCGACTATTAGACAATTGGAGAACTTGCTTTGTTACTTCTTTTTGATTTAATAAATTTCTTCACAAGAAAAGATTCAGAAAACAATATACTTTTATAAATGTATTATGTTTTTCTGACAAAAAGATTTCTTTAACAAGAATGACGGGGAGTCCAAGAGTTTTGACGTTGTGTGTATTTAATATTTTCCATGAAATTGTTCGTATTTATTATTAGCAAACCGAGTTCGGTTCTGTTATCTCTGGAAGACTATCGGATTCTGTCAAAACGAGCTAAATTTGTACTGTTCCCCTGACTACGGTTCTGTGTGTTTGCTTATAAGAAGCCGAGTTGTTTGCGTTTCAGTCTTCCAACACCGGTGACGTATTTCGCGCACATTTTTAATTTACTTGCCCGATATAAGTTGTACGGCTTTGTTATTGCAAGACGTCAGACCTGAACTTTGGTTTAAAAGCAAAGAACGACAGCTATTTACATGATCCAATTTGTTTCAGTTAAATAACCCCGCCTTCTTCCTCTGGCCAAATTTGTTTTGTTTGCTCACTGAAAGGCACGCTGCTGAAAAAATCCTTTTCCATTCAAACGCTTTACATTTCGGTTTCAGGCACAAACGATGGTTTGTTAATTGAAAAGGTTTTAATTATTTTTAATTTATGGAATCCCTGTAACAAAGGCTAATTGGATAAACTTTCTGTTAGCATTCACGTAAAGCCGTAAACCACATAAACGTTTGATGTAATATTCTGCCTTTGATTACAGAGTTACATGCCTAATTATAGAGGATTTTTGTTGCCCCCACGTTACACAGACAAATTTATGAAATTGAATATATAACCTTAACTTAATAAAGGACTTTACAGTCCAATCTCATATTTACCTTTTGCAGACTTCAAAGCTGGCAGATTATTTTCATTTATAAATTAAAGGGACTTTCTCTTATATAAATTTAAAATTATATTTTGCCGTTATTCCTGACCTTATAAGTTGATTAAATGTGTATTTTATAATATCAAATACTTTTTCTTATATGAATATAGCTCCAAATCGTTTTTGCTTAGAAGTTACAAGCATTTTAAAAATATAATTTCATATTATTTTAATTAATAATAATAATAAACACATTTATTGCCCAACAGATTTCTCCAATCATATGACAATATTATTACTCATATAGTTTAGAAGATATAATAATAATGAGAGTAACACAGGACATAACGGAAAAAAAGAAGAATATTCCGTACAATACTGCATACTAGATGCATAGAATGGAATTGATAGTTACATTCTTATTGTATATTACCACATATACATGTGTACAGATATTATCATTAAAAATTAGTTCTAATGAAATCTTATTTAGTAATTAATTACAAAAAAGTATTTAAAAAACGAAATAGTTTGAAATCTGGCAATATGAACCAACGTATGTGCATAGCACACCAAATCCTGGTCCCCTTAATTGCCCCCACCGTTTGGAACCCGACTGGTTTACAAATGAACGGTATATAATAGAAGTATGTGCTATGCACTATTACATTTAGAGTATCAATATTAATGTCACATGAGCCAGAAATTCTACAACATGTTATAAATGAGTGATTTAATTAGAAAGGATATTTTTTGTAATAAATCGAAGCCTTCGAATCTCTAATGAGGGAAAATCAAATTCTTTTAAAAGTAGCTTAAAAAATTTTCTCTGCACTCTTTCCAAACCTTATTTATATATGTTATAAATAGGAGACCATACTACACTACAATATTCAAACCTGGATCTGACATAAGATAAATATAATGTCTTTAATGCTTGATGTTGTTGAAGCTATTACAATTTGTAATAATAAGTCCCAGCTGTTTAAATGCTGCGACTTCAACATTTTAATATTTACAGCAAATGTCAGTTTGTTATCGAAGGTAACCCTTAAATCTTTAGTACTATCACATCTTGGTAAAGGACATGAGCCATAAATATAATTAAAATATGCAGGAGATGGTTTCCTCATTAAAGTAATAATCATGCTATCCAGAAACGATGATTATTACTTTAATCGTGGAAAATTCTAATTTGAGTATGCGCGACGGTCAAACTCCACGTACACGTTCACGCATCGAACACAACTTAAACTCTCTAATAACTTAGTTGGACTTTGTATGTAAGTTTAGCTGAAATTTTCCTAGGGGGTTGAATATATTGGTAAGTGTCGAGAATTTCGAAGGTAACCCTTTCGATATCGATGTTTCAATGGAGAAATACGACCAAGATTTGAGGAAGTGTTGTGTCACCTAACCGCCAGTAATGAAGACTTTGTGAAGAAGAATCGCCAATCGCCGCCACCCCATGCTGGCTCGTGTAGCATGTGGAACACCTCTACACTACCCTACAGAAATGGTGGGCCACCACTTACCATCTTGATGTCGCTTATGGTGGCAATGCTGCGCACAAAGAGGTTTACCCGGACTATGGCAGGCCCATCTAGAGTGATGATTATATCGTGTTACATTTACATATTTACAACAAGCAAACAAGTTACACTGGCATCTCTGGACAGTGGTCTGTCGTCTGGTCTCCCTACATGGAAAAATATCCTTAAGGCTAGGTCACTTACCTGTGCCGTTTACTCCAGAAGGTCGTATTCTGGCGTCATAGCGACCGGGCCCCAAAATCTGGTCCAGGACTTCCTTTTCCTTTTCTCGGAAATTGATTTTGACGTTTGTACAACTACGGTAAATACACTGGTTGTTATAAGTTACTTGATAAACGATCAGTTAGTATCCAAGTTTTTCTACAAAGCTCGACCAAATGAAGCAATACAGTTACTAATCTTTGTAGCATATTTTCCTTCTCTGCGAATACAGAGGAGACATATGGTAACAATGACAATTTATTAAAGATTATTTAGTAATCGATTCAAGGAAATATGCAGGGTATACATAGTTTATATACAGGGTATTTCTTAGTCGTATTCTGTGGCTTATCACCCTGTATAATATTACAAATAAAATAGGTCATCATATGTATTACCTTCATTTTTTGTTTCTTTACACTTTTTGCTATTCCAAACCGATTAGCAACAAAATTGATTTATTTGATCAAAGGCATTTTTTCAGTTACTTCAATTACTTAAACATATGTTAGAGACTATGCAAAGCAATAATAAGAAGCCGTCATCTTATTTAATATTATGTATAGTCAAATTAAGCTTATTTTTAAAAAGATTAAGTTTTAATAAAGGCTTATGCATATTCAAATGCTGAAATGGCAAATATGCTTTACATTTATGACCTTGCAGATGGAAATGGTACTGAGGCTAGACGAATTTATATGGAAAGATTTCCAAATCATCCAACTTCAAATCCAAGAATGTTCTGAAATGTTTTTCAACGTCTTTCGGAGTCAAACTGATTTCAGAAAGGTCCAATTCCAGGAAGGTCTTTGAGTGTTAGAACGCCTGAGTTGGAAAAGAAGCTATTATACATGAAATTGAAGAAGAACCAAATAGTACTAGGAAGATCGCTGCATGTCTTAATGTGATCTGTTCTCAAGCATCAATAGTTACACCTGTATCACATACAAAGGAATAAAACCTTACTGTCGCAAGACTATCCTGCTCGCCTAAAATTTTGCAACTGGATTTTGCAAAAAATTTTAACAAAATGTTGACTTTACCGCTGGCATATTGTTTACCGACAAAGCTAATTTTTCCAGGGATGCTATATCGAACTTCCACAATAAGCACATTTGGCCTGATGAAAACCTTAATGCCATAATGGAATCTCGATTTCAACATCAGTTTTTTTTAATGTATGGGTGGGTATTATTGGAAATTTTCATGTTGGACCTTACTTTTTACCAAGAACTTTAACCGGTGTCTCCTATAGACATTTTCTTGAAAACATTTTACCTGAACTACTTGACGATGTTTTCCGATGCACTAAGACAAAGAATGTGGTTTATGCACGCCGGGACTCGCACACATTTTAGTGTGAGTGTTCGTGAATTTTTAAATGAAAGATTCGATAATAACGTCATGGACAAGGCACTCAGTACCAGTACAACCTTGTCCACCCAGATCACCTGATGTGAACCCTATTGATTTTTTGTTTGGGGACATTAGTTTACAAGGTTCACGTTGAATCTGAGGCGCACTTACGTCAACAAATTATAGCCGGTTGTGATGTGATAAGAGCTATTTCTGGAATTTTTGTGTTCGAACTGCAATTCTGAACATCTGAAGCACGTATTTTGGCTGAAGGTGGCCATTTCCAAAATGTATTATAACAAATCATAGTAAAGTAATTGCATCATTAATGAATTATTTTGTTATTATTTTATGTAATGTAATGAGTATCGTAAAAATGTACTTGTTCTAATAAATCAATTTTGTTAATCGGTTGGAATACAAAAAAATGTAAAGAAACAAAAAGTGAGTGATACAATGGCGCATACGATGATCTATTTTATTTGTAATATTATACAGGGTAATATTTCAGCAAAATTTGACACAGGTACGTTTGTCGTGATGCTGAACACGCTGGTGTTATTAGTTTTTTTGTGCAAAGTAGAG